>CM055119.1:179511556-181911556 GCA_029206835.1 Rana muscosa | reverse complement strand
CAGCGGCGACAAACTACATTCATTTTTAAAAGCATTTAAAAGCCTTTACAGGTTACCACGTTAGATTTACAGAGGAGGTCTACTGCTAAAATGACTGCCCTCGATCTGACCTTCGCGGTGATACCTCACATGCATGATGCAATTGCTGTTTACATATGACGCTAGACCGACACTTGCGTTCGCCTTTGCACAAGAGCAGGGGGGGACAGCGGTGCTTTTTTTTTTTTATTATTTATTTGGCTTTTTTATTTTATTTTTAAACTGTGCCTTCCATATTTTATTTTTTTACCATTTTTATCGTTATCTCAGGGAATGTAAATATCCCCTATGATAGCAATAAGTAGTGACAGGTACTCTTTTTTTGAAAAAAATTGGGGGGTTAGACCCTAGATCTTTCCTCTGCCCTCAAAGCATCTGACCACACCAAGATCGGTGTGATAAAATGCTTTCCCAATTTCCCAATGGCGCTTTTTATATCCGGGGGGGGACATTCCCTCCCACTGCTTGTAAAAGCAGTCTAGAGGCTAATTATCTGCTAGAATTGCTTTTACATGAAAGCCGGCTGCTGGCTGAAAAGAATGATACCAAGATGATACCTAAACCCGCAGGCATCATTCTGGTATAAACATTCAAAGTCCAGCAACATACCAGTACGTTGCTGGTCCTTGTTGGACATGTATTGTAATCTTTTTTTTCATACAGCCTATTGGCTGAACGAAAAAAAGAGATTGATTGGTGGGTATGCCCACCATTAGAATACCTCCCTTCATCCACCCACTTCTAATGATGGGCATATATGCCGAAGCATGGGGGCATCCTCCCGCAAAAAAGTTATGCCGCGTACACACGGTCAAGCCTTCGTCGGAATTTCGACCGTATGTACGCGGCATAAAAGGTTATGCCGCGTACACACGGTCGGACTTTTCCACGGGCAAGCCTCCGTTGGAATTTCGACCGTATATACGCGGCATTAGGAGCAAAATCGCTCCTCCGCCCCTGCTGCCCCCATGCTTCGGCATATATGCTCTTTTTTTTAACTGTGGTGGTGAAATCACCTCCTACAGCGTTGGAGTCACGGCTTTATGTATCGTGGGAGCAAACGCTGTTGCTGTCAAGATAAATAGATCCGCGCTGCAACTGAATGGCGTACCTGCTAAGCAAATGGTGGTTAACATTAAAACAAAGTAACATTACAGTACAACAGTAAGACCTTACCATGCCATACCTGCAAAGCAAATACCAAAACAAAACCTAGTAAAAAATAAAAAAATGTTTTAACGCAACCTGTGCCTAAAATATATATATGCCGAAGCATGGGGGCATCCTCCCGCAAAAAAGTTATGCCGCGTACACACGGTCGGAATTTTCCACGGGCAGGCCTCCGTCGGAATTTCGACCGTATGTACGCGGCATTAGGAGCAAAATCGCTCCTCCGCCCCTGCTGCCCCCATGCTTCGGCATATATGCTCTTTTTTTTAACTGTGGTGGTGAAATCACCTCCTACAGCACTGGAGTCACGGCTTTATGTATCGTGGGAGCAAACGCTGTTGCTGTCAAGATAAATAATTCCGCGCTGCAGTTGAATGGCGCACCTGAAAACAAAAAAATACATACCTGAAAAGCAAGCATGATAAAACATTGCAGAATAGAATACAGTAAAAAAGAGCAGAACAATAGAGAGAAAATAGAGAGAGAGAGAACAATAAAACGACAACTATTTTTGTTTTTTTTCTTTTATATTTTTTTTGTGTTTTGTTTTTTACGTTTTTTTTTTTTCTTTTTTACACTTTTTTTTGTAACTTTACAACTGTAATGGTTCGGGTCTCTCAAAATGTAATGGCATCTTGGGAGACCCTGTGTAAGTGTGTCCTTGTCTGTGAAATGCTGTACCCTACGCTAAAACTTCACTTTTGAGTGGTAGCATTCAAAACATTCACCTTGGCAAAGACCAGGCTTGTCAGGACAGAGTGGACAAAAACTACGGGTGTCACGCCTAAATCCGCGCTTGCTACAGACACGACATCTTTTTTGGGGGTGGCTTTGGGTAGGGGTACTCGGGAGGACATACGAATAATGCCTCTCATGCAGCCGGCTTACTGCATTTGGTTGGGGATGGTGAGGTGCAGAACCGCCTGGATACAGGAGTTCTGTGACTATCTCATTCTGGAATTTTAGAAGAGATAACGTCCCGCCTGAAGCTCTGTATAGCACATGAGCGTTCAGCAAAGCCAATTGGAATAATGATAGAGACACTTTTTTGTACCAGCGTCTCACCTTACGGTCAATTAGATACGGCGCCATCAACTGGTCGTTGAGGTCCACCCCTCCCATATTTTGGTTATATTCGTGGACACAGAGGGGTTTCTCCACAACACCAGTCGCCGTACGAATTTGGACTGTCGTGTCTGCATGAAGGGAGGTAAGAAGGAAAACATTCTTATTGTCCCTCCACTTCATAGCGAGCAAGTTATTACACTTCAAGCAGGCTCTCTCCCCCAGCCTAAGACGGGCATCTACAAGCCGCTGGGGAAAGCCCCGGCGATTAGGTCGCACGGTGCCACATGCTCCAATCTGATGATCAAACAAGTGACTAAACAGTGGCACGCTCGTGTAATAATTGTCCACATACAAGTGGTACCCCTTTCCGAATAAGGGTGACACCAAGTTCCACACTATCTTGCCAGCGCTCCCTATGTAATCCGGGCAGTTGACCGACTCAATCTGACTATCTTTTCCCTCATAAACCGTAAAGTTCACTACATAGCCTGTTGCCCTGTCACAGAACTTGTAGAGCTTGACCCCGTATCTGGCACGCTTGCTGGGAAGGTACTGCTTGAAAGACAAGCGGCCAGAAAATTTAATCAGGGACTCATCAACGCAGACAACTTGATCGGGAGTAAACAAGGCTGCAAAACGTTCGTTGAAGTGGTTTATGAGGGGCCGAATTTTATAGAGCCGGTTGTATTCAGGGTCCCCACGTGGACGAAAAAGTTCATTGTCGTTGAAGTGCATGAACCGCAAAATCTGCTCGTATCGTGCCCTGGACATGGAGGCAGAGAACACAGGCATGTGGTCAATTGGGTGCGTGGACCAATAAGCACGCAATGACGGAAATTTATGTGTGCCCATGTTGAGGGAAAGGCCCAGAAAGGTCTTAAATTCGGAAACCGTAATTGGTTTCCAATTTCTGTCAATTTTAAGCAACTGGGGGTTAGCGGCGATAAATTGACCAGCATATAAATTACTCTGGTCCACAATAGATCTATAGAGATCTTCCGTGAAAAACAGCGAATAAAAATCAATTGGAATAAAATCAGCTGTTTCCACCTGAATACCGGGTTGGGCAGTGAATGGGGGAAGTACGGGTTCTGCAGAAGTGGTGGGGACCCAATCAGGATAGGCAAATTCTGCAGGAAGGGCAGTATGGGCACGACGGGCCTGCCTTTGTCTTCTTGGTGGCAGCGGGACACTACTTGTGCTTGCCACCTCGCCAGCTTGAACTGCACTTATGGGACTCGCCACGTCACCAAGTGTTACTGCAGTGCTGGATGTACGTCCAGGCTGTACTAGGCCGCTGGTGCTTGCCAGTTCACCAGAAGGAATAGCGGCGCTAGTACTACTCTGCTCCATGATACGAGAGACCTGCGGTTCTTGCTCCTCAACAACCTCAGAAGATCGGGATCGGGTACACCTGACCTTAGCAGGGACCTCAACTTCGTCGTCAGAGCTATCTGACGTGGGGCCGCTGACGTCACTGTCTTCTACGGGAAGATATTCTGAGCCTGAATCTGACAGATACGTGACCTCCTCTTCACTATCTGTCATGCTCAGAATCTCGTAGGCCTCTTTACTAGTGTACCTTCGTCTTGCCATTTTGGGCTCTAAATTTAGGGGTACACTAGTAAGATTCACAGGAAAAAAAGCACCTGACTGTCGTCAGCAAATATATCAAACGCTACAAAAAAACTGTTAGCGATCGCAGGGATCAGGCCTGTCTCTGCGAACGCTGCAGTTATGTGTGTTGTGTTTGGTAAGTGACAGTGATCGATCGATACTGCACTTGGGTGGGCTGGGCTGGGCTGGGCGGAGGGGCTAAACGCAGGCGCTAGCAGGTATCTGGGCTGATCCCGCTAACACTGCGTTTTTGGGAACCCTAAACCGCTGGGGATGCTAGTATAGATCTGATCAGATACTATACCACTAAGGGGGGTGTATGCTTTGTGCGTGGGTGTTAGCGTTACTGGCACTAACCTAACACTGCCTGGGGCGACGCAGACCCTCTCTGGCGCTAAAACCTAATTGATCTCACCCGCCGGGCGATCAGGGGGGTTAAACCTTTATTGGGTTATATACGGCGGGTGCCCTGATGCTATAAAAAGCAAACTAATCAACCAGCGTCACCCGTAACCTTTATATGGTGATCACTGGTGAAAAAGGGTTAACTAGGGGCAATCAGGGGGTTAAAACCTTTATTAGGTTAAATATGGGGGTACCCGACGCTATATAAAAACCTGACGGGTAACCTAAATAACTAAATAACTTACTGACTAACCAGTGACACCAGTGACGCTTATACGGCGATCACTGGTGAAAGGGTTAACTCTAGGGGCAATCAGGGGGTTAAAATAATATATGGGGGTACCTGACACTAATAAAAACCTGCGGCGAACCTAAAAAAAAATAACTGCCTATCTAAAACACCAGCGACACGAATACAGCGATCGGAAAAACAATCGCTTAGTGACGCTGAAGTTAGGGGGTGAAAGGGTTACCTGGGGGGTGATCAAGGGGTTAAACCTTTATTAGGGGGGTGTTAGGGGGCTACCCTGGACCTAAAGGGGCCTAATCCTAACTGCCCTGCAACTTTTTACAATCACAGATGACACTAAATGCAGTGATCAGTAAAATAAATGATCACTGTAATCAGTGACACTGTGATTGGGGGCTTTGGGGTGACCTGGGGGGTGATCTGGGGGTGACTGGGGGGTGATTTGTGTGCCTATGTGTACCTACGTGTCAGTGGACTGTTGGAGCACTAACCTCTGTCTTCTCTCCTCGGCGCCGGGAACGAAAAGACCGCGGCGAGGGAGATGACATCACTTCCTCCAGCCTGTGTTTACATCACATGGCGGAGGAAGCATTTTCATTGGCCGGGAGCGATCGCGAGGGGGGGGGCGGAATCGAGCGGCCGCCCCCTCATGCCTGATCGCTCCCGAACACTTAACGGCCGCTCACTGCAGTGAAGGGGGGTCCGGATGGACCCCCCAACTGCACAAAGGCGATCACATAGATCTACGTGATTCTGCCTGTCGGTGCCATTCTGCCGACGTAAATCGGCGGTGGGCGGTCGTTAAGTGGTTAAGCTAGTGCATTGTTGGTTCACTTACCTTTTCCTTTGATTTCCCTTCTAAATGGTATTTTTCTTTGTCTAATTTTCTCACTTCCTGTAAGCTTGCCCCCATCATCCGAGCCGTTCTGGTGTCTCCCCACAGAAATGTAGTCCCAAGGAAGGGGGCGAGCACGCTGACTAACCCCCAGCCCCCCAGCCAGAACGGCTCGGATGATGGGGGCAAGCTTACAGGAAGTGAGAAATTCAGACAAAGAAAAAAACATTTAGAAGGGAAATCGAAGGAAAAGGTAAGTGAACCAACAATGCACTAGCTTAAAGAAACCTATTTAGAAAATAAAAAACAAACCTTTACAACCCCTTTAAGGGGAGACTGAGCGCACAATTTATACGTTTTATATGTTTTATGTCTTGTATGTTGAATATATGCTGTAGCTTAGCAGTAATGAATAATACCAGTATTTGTAGGCACCGATGTAAGGCAATAAAGCAGTTGTTATTACACGTTACCAGGCTTGGGCCCATATTACCGGAGGACAGCTTCTGCTTGAGGGGTGGTAGTTGGCAGTGTACTGGTACAGGACTTTAATTCTGCTTGGAAGAGCCCCATTTTCCTAATCCAGATAGCAGAGTGTTTCCTCAAGGCAGGCGTTGGCCCTGTTCTGACCCTACTTATCAGGAACCTTTCCCTGCACTTTACACTCCCCCTAACAAGCGGGGTCCCTATCCCTGACCTACTACTTGCTCCACTCCAGGTATGCCCAAATGACATGGTCCTACAACAAGATGGCCACCAAAGGTCACCAGAAGTTACAGAATTCAATCAGATAGCTGGCACCTCTGGGATGCCATTGTAGTCCTTGAGGGGACAATTCCCCTAATGCCGCATACACACGAGCGGAATTCCCGTCGGAAAAAAAATTGGATGGTTTTTCCGACGGAATTCCGCTCAAGCCTGCCTTGCATACACACGGTCACATAAAAGTTCTGTGAACTTTTGACTGCCAAGAACTCTGTGGCTTAAAAGACTATGACAAGCCGAGAATATTAAGTTCTATGCTTCCGAGCATGTGTTGATTTGTTTCCGAGCATGTCTAAATTTGTACACACGATAGGAAATTCCGATCTGAATTTTTCCCAACGGAAAAATAGAGCACCTGCTCTCTATCTAAGTCCGTCGGAAATTCCGACAGCAAAAGTCTGATGGAGCATACACACGGTCGGAATTTCCAATGAAAAGTTCCCATCGCGTGTGTACGCGGCATAACAGTCTCCAACCCATCTCTATAATGGCACAGTGCCACCTATTGGGCGGAGGTGAAACCTGCACCTGCTTATATTCCAGTTAGTGTTGACTACTGGAAGAGCGAGGTATATGGTGGGTATTTTTCTTTGTTATCTTACTATGGTGGGATGAATACCAAAGAGGGATTTGTATAAGCTGGCCAGAGTTCAGCTTAAAGACTTTACATTGGAAATAGATTGATCTGTTTTTAAAGCACACAACCCCTTTAGCATATCTGCTGCATAATGTCGGTTTGAAATATAACAGTCTGTATCTCTTTGCTTTATCATAGAATGAGCAGTGAGAGGTGATTTTCAAGATAAAGTCGAGCATTGAAAGCAGTGACAGTGATTACTGGCTGATGCAGCTGATTCCCAGCCTGTTCTCCATGAGTCTAGCTGTCTTTAACAGCTCAGTCCTGGCAAATGAGATATCATGCATCATATATATTACACATTGCTTTAAAATGCGCTGTGTTCATAAATGTGACCTGTCATGTTCAGAATAAAAATATTACTCATCTGGTCTGCTTATGGTCTTGAAACATATAGTCTAATATCAGAGATAAACAAATGTACATTTTAAATATATATTGTAAGTCACTAAGCAGCAGAGCTGTGGGAGGTGTACACACTATATTACCAAAAGTATTGGGACACCTGCCTTTACACGCATATGAACTTTAATGGCATCCCAGTCTTTAGCCCCGTACACACGGTCGGACTTTTGGACAACAAACTTCATTTTGAGCAAGTTGGACCAACAATCCGACCGTGTGTACACTCCATCGGACAAACCTTTTTGGGTTTTTTATTGTTTTCAACGGACAAAAGTTGTGTCTGCAAACGGACAAACTTTTGCCCAACAAAAGTGCGATGAAGCAAAGTCCGACCGTGTGTACAGAAAACCATAGGACTTTTGTCCGATGGACAAAACAACTGTTAAAATCAACCAACAATAGCAGAAGTTGACCAAAGGGTGGCGGGCGGTAAAGAGCAGAAAAGAGCAGAAAAACCACGTGATGTTGGAAAAAGTTTTGGGAAAGTTTGCAGAAAAGTCCTGCCGTGTGTATGCTATGGGTGTGCCCGGCCAACTCCGTTCGGACAAAAATCCAGGGAAAAGTCAGATGGAAGTCTGACCGTGTGTATGGGGCTTTAGTCTGTAGGGTTCAGTATTGAGTTGGCCCACCTTTTGCAGTTATAACAGCTTCAACTCTTCTGGGAAGACTGTCCACAAGGTTTAGGAGTGTGTCTATGGGGAATGTTGGACCATTCTTCCAGAAGTGCATTTATGAGATTAGGCACTGATGTGGACGATAGGACCTGGCTCGCAGTCTCCACTCTAATCTATACCGAAGCTGTTCTATTGGGTTGAGGTCAGGACTCTGCACAGGCCAGTCAAGTTCCTCCACCCCAAACTCGCTCATCCATGTCTTTATGGCTTTGCTTTGTGCACTGGTGCGTAGCCATGTTGGAACAGGAAGGGGCCACCCCCAAACTGTTCCCACAAAGTTGGGAGCATGAAATTGTTCAAAATATCTTGGTATGCTGACACCTTAAGAGTTCCCTTCACTGGAACTAAGGGGCCAAGCCCAACCCCTGAAAAACAACCCCCACACCATAATACCCCCTCCACCAAATGATTTGGACCAGTACACAAAGCAATGCCCATAAAGACATGGATGAGCGAGTTTGGGGTGGAGGAACTTGACTGGCCTGAACAGAGTCCTGACGTCAACCCAATAGAACACCTTTGGGATGAATTAGAGCAGAAACTGCGAGCCAGGTCTTCTTGTCCACATCAGTGCCTGACCTCACAAATGCTCTTCTGGAAGAACGGTCAAACATTCCCATAGACACACTCCTAAACCTTGTAGACAGCCTTCCCAGAAGAGTCGAAGCTGTAATAGGTGCAAAGCGTGGGCCAACCCAATATTGAACCCTACGGACTAAGACTGGGATGCCATTAAAGTTCATATGCGTTTAACCACTTAAGCACCGGACCATTTGGCTGGCCAAAGACCAGAGCACTTTTTGCGATTCAGCACTGCGTCGCTTTAACTGATAATTGCGCTGGCGTGCGACGTGGCTCCCAAACAAAATTGACATCCTTTTTTTCCACAAATAGAGCTTTCTTTTGGTGGTATTTGATCACCTCTGCAGTTTTCATTTTTTGCGCTATAAACAAAAATAGAGCGACAATTATGAAAAAAATCAATATTTTTTACTTTTTGCTATAATAAATATCCCCAAAAAAATCTATATTTTTTTTTTTTCTCAGTTTAGGCCGATACGTATTCTTCTACATATTTTTGGAAAAAAAAGCAC
The DNA here is from genome assembly GCA_029206835.1 of Rana muscosa. Taxonomy (NCBI): domain Eukaryota; kingdom Metazoa; phylum Chordata; class Amphibia; order Anura; family Ranidae; genus Rana; species Rana muscosa. The sequence continues at coordinate 181,902,597 of CM055119.1, read as the reverse complement.
AATAAGCGTATATTAATTGGTTTGCGCAAAAGTTAGGCCGGGTTCACACCTATGCAAATTGGTTGCGGCTTACACCGCATCCAATTTGCATAACATTAAAAAATACATTCTTTTCAATGAGGCTGGTTCACATATGTGTGATGCGTTCGCACTGCGCGTTACCAAAAAAACTTGTGCGTTTTCTAGACATTGCGGTGCGGCTCAGGTGCAAATTCAGGTCCATTATCTTCTATGGCCACTAATCTGATTCGCAGATGTCTTCCGTTCTGAACAGGACTTTTTTCAATGCTCACTACACTTCCCCCCCCCTCTCCCAGGTCAGCAAGTTTGCATGTTCCACCGCACACAAAACGCTGAACAGCTCTCTTATCTCCTTGCAGAGCTGAAATTCGCACTGCACAAGTGTGAACCCAGCCTGATAGCATCTACAAAATAGGGGTAGTTTTGTGGCATTTTTATTATAATTTTTTTTTTTACTAGTAATGGTGACAAAATGTGATTTTTATCATGACTGCGAGTTTATGGCGGACACTTTGGACACTTTTGACACATTTTTGGGACCATTGTCATTTTTACAGTGAAAAGTGCTATAAAAATGCACTGATTACGGTGAAAATTACACTGGCAGTGAAGGGGTTAACCATTAGGTGGCACTGAAGGGGTTAAGTGTGTCCTAGCGGAGTGATTCTAACTGTAGGGGGGATGGGCTATGTGTGACGCTTCCGATTACAGGGAGCTGTGATCAGTGTTCTGTCACTAGGAAGACTGGGGAAATGCTTGTTTACATCAGCATTTCCCTGTTCGTCCTCACTGTGAGACGATTGCGGGTGTCCCCGCGGACATAGAGTCCGCGGGACCCGCGGTCGGAGTCACAGAGCTTGCGGCGGGCACGCGTCCACAATGGGGACGTACATATACGTCCATCTGCCTGCCCGTACCATTCTGCCGACGTATGTCCAGGGCCGGACTGGGAATAAAATCCAGCCCTGGAAAAAATTTCATACCAGCCCCACAGCATTATTATACCAGCGTAACAGCATAACGTCATTATTTTCTTGTTCATGAAAGGGAAAACCATACATTTTAAAGCACATTTGAAGAATGTATTATATATAGATAAGACAGATATGAAAGCACATAGGGCTTTATATATATATATATATATATAAACGCAAATTCCAGTTAAAAGTGGTAAAAGTGGTCAATCCCCAGGAATTTAGAATGTGGGGGGGGGGACCACCTTCCGCAGAAACTATACACTAAGGAAAGGGGGGGTGGGTTACTGATATAGGGGGGAAATCTTTATATCAGTGCCCCCTTACAATATCATATTCACTCCCCCCTTACATCAGTGACCCCCCTCAGACTGGCCTAGCGGTGCTGTCACTGACCTTCTCTCAGGTGCACCGTGCAGGGCTCAGTCAATCGGCTCCAGCTTGGTGGCTCTGGTTTTATCCTATATAGTCTCCTCTCCACAGTCCACACACATCTGACTTCTCCCATGACCCCCATCCCGGTGGTGCTCCGACTCTTGACTCCTCTCCAGACTCCCTTAGAGACTGCAGACATGATACAGGAGATGGTCAGAGGCTGCAGACATGATACAAGAGCTCAATGCAGCCTCACCAGTGCCCATCAAATGCAGTCTCATCAGTGTCAATCAAATGCAGCCTCACTGTGCCCATCAATGCAGCCTCACTGTGCCCATCAATGCAGCCTCACTGTGCCCACCATTGCAGCCTCACTGTGCCCACCATTGCAGCCTCACTGTGCTCATCAAATGCAGCCTCACTGTGCTCATCAAATGCAGCCTCACTGTGCTCATCAATGCAGCCTCACTGTGCCCATGAATGCAGCCTCACTGTGCCCACCATTGCAGCCTCACTGTGCCCATAAATGCAGCCTCACTGTGCCCATAAATGCAGCCTCACTGTGCTCATCAAATGCAGCTTTACTGTGCCCATGAATGCAGCCTCACTGTGCCCACCATTGCAGCCTCACTGTGCCCATCATTGCAGACTCACTGTGCCCATAAATGCAGCCTCACTGTGCTCATCAAACGCAGCTTTACTCTGCCCATGAATGCAGCCTCACTGTGCCCATCATTGCAGCCTCACTGTACCCATCATTGCAGCCTCACTGTGCCCATCATTGCAGCATCACTGTGCCCATCAAATGCAGCTATACTGTGCCTGTGAATGCAGTCTCACTATGCCCATGAATGCAGCCTCTCCTATGCCCCATGTCCCAGTCTGCAGTCCCTGTCTGTGGGAAGGTGTGGACATCTCCTCCTGTGTATCACGGAGCTGCCTGGCTGGGTCTGTGTTTGGCGGTGACGCTGTAACACGGTCCTGCCCCCCTAGACGGGCTCCTGTGATAGTAGATAGAGTCAGTGCTCAGCCTATCACACGAGCCGGTCTAGGGGGGCGGGACCGTGTTACAGCACCGCCACCGCCAAACACAGACCCAGCCAGGAAGCTCCGTGATACACAGGAGCAAGAGAGAGGGGACAGGGAGCACTGCAGCCACAAGTGAAACCGGCCCCAGGACAGGCAGCCTACCGGGAAATCTCCCGGTCTCTGGGTAGGCCAGTCCGGCCCTGCGTATATCGTCGTGCGGCGGTCGGCAAGTGGTTAAAGGCAGGTCCCAATACTTTTGACAATATAGTATATATGCATTCCCACAAGTTTGCTCAGTTTGGTTTGCATCTAAGTTTGAGTGTACTGGTTTGACTTGTGTCTATTAATGACACAGTGTGTCCACTATTCTATGAGGGCTGTACACAAAAGTGGGAATACATTTTTCATTAACTTACATAGGTCTTTCAAATTTTACATGTTGGTAGAGTAACCCTTCCCCTATAGTAACGCTTCTTCTTCTTTTTCATTGCAAGTAAATACTGGGTACCATCGTTGAGTTCTTAATGAAGGAGGAGTGTAGGCTTTCTGACATCCACAGAAGGTTACAGAATATTTATGGAGATGACACCACCGGCAAGAGTCACCAATGACAAGACATTGTTTCCCTCAATGATGTTATCTCTGTAAACATCCTGTAGACTTCTGTGGATGTCAGACAGTCTGCACCCCTTCTTCGTCAAGAACTCAATGAGGGCACGTTGCATCTGCTTGGAATCCATTTTTTAGCTGGAATAAAAAAGAAGAAGAGATACTATAGAGCAGAGCAGTGGTGGCTGGTGCTCAAAATTTTTCGGGGGGGAGCAAACAAACTGAAAAAAAACATCAATTGCAGCCACTGTGCCCATCAAACGCAACTACTGTGCCCATCAATTGCCACCACTGTGCCATCAAAAGCAGCCACTGTGCCCATCAAACGCAGCCACTGTGCCCATCAATTGCCGACCACTGTGCCATCAATTGTCGCCACTGAGCCATCAAATGCAGCCACTGTGCCCATCTAACGCAGCCACTGTACCCATTAATTGACGCCACTGTGCCATCAAACGCAGCTACTGTACCCATCAATTGCTGCCAGGGTGCCCATCAATTGCTGAAACTGTGCCCCTCAATTGCTGCCAGTGTGCCCATCAATTGCCACTACTGTGCCCATCAATTGCTGCCAGTGTGCCCATCAATTGCTCTCAGTGTGCCCATCAATTGCTGCTGCTGTGCCCCTCAACTGCTGCCAGTGTGCCCATCAATTGCCGCTATTGTGCCCATCAATTGCTGCAAGTGTGCCCATCAATTGCCACTACTGTGCCCATCAAATTGTGCCAGTGTGCATCCCCCGCCCGCCCGGCACTTACCTTGTTTCGGTGGGGCAGCGGGTCACGGCGATGTCCTCCATGCTCCTTGATGCCTTCTCCCGTCCTCTCTTGCCGTCCTCTGCTATGATTGGATTCCTGATAGGCATCCAATCACAGCGCCTGTCGTTTCAGCCAGTCAGGTGACAGGTAACAGACCCGAGCACTTGATTGGCGAGGTGGTTCAGTGTTACTGTAGGAAAGCGAATATTCATTTGCTTTCCTAACACAACGCTGAGTGAACTGCCCGCTGTTCACCTTTTTGGAAGCCTATTAGAGGCTATGGCTCTAATCAGGTGCTTCCAAAAAATACCCTGCCTCTGTAATTCAGGCTACCGGCACCTGAAAAGGGGCCAGGTACCTGAATAGGGGGTGGCAGCAGTGACCATAGATAGATTCATGCAATGCATGAATCTATCTATGGTGATAGAGAGGTGGCAGGAGAGAGGGGGCGGCGCCCATGCGCCCCTTATGGTTGCACCACCGCTGGAGCAGAGTTCTCCAAACTTTCCAAACAAAGTGGCAGTTTAATGTTCTTTAGACTTTTGGGGGGCCAGACTGTGGTCAGTGGGAGTGGGGAATGCCCCAGCATCAGTGAGTAAACAATGTCTCAGGCTTGTTGGTCAGTGGGAGTAAAACAATTGCAACGCCTGGGGTCAGTAGGAGAAAGAATAGTGCCCCATCATTGGTAATAATGGGAGGACTAGTGCCCTGTCAGTGGAAGAGTGGAAGGAATGGTCCCACATCATTGGTGTCAGTGGAAGGAATGGTGCCTCGTTGGTGTCAATGGGAGGAAAAGTGACTCACATCAGTGTGAAGAATAGTCCCCCAAAAGAGGATACATTTAAGCAAAGGGCCCCTTTTTTACCCTGGGCCACAGTTTGGAGACCACTACTATAGAGGAATAGTTATTCTACCAGCAGGTGAAAATTGAAAGACCTATGTAGGTTAATAGAAAAGTTATGCCCACTTTTGCATCACTTCAAGTGCAGCCCTCGAGTCTTGCCCATTGAAATGCCAGTGGAATTAATTGTCATGCTTTAATAAACATGTCCTATGCTTCTTTATACTTTGCTTTTCTTTGTTGCAGTTTATTGCTGCAATGTCCTTCTCCGTGAAATTTCTTGTCTTCATCTATAATTCATGGTAACAATATTGTTATTCCTGAGACCTATGTGTTAAGTATATTGAACAGCTGCAAATAAATAACCTTCTATGCTTTTTAGTGGTGACAAGAATGGAAACCTCTGCCATGTGTTTCACGCTAGGTATTAACAATTTAGAATTTCCTTGATGCTTTAGAAAGGGTTTTCCAGATTAGTTCTATTTCCTACAAAGCAAAACTACATTAGCTCCAGATGCTTAACCACTTGCTCACATAAACCCCCCTTCCTGCCCAGGCCAATTTTCAGCTTTCAGCTCTGTCACTCTTTGAATGACAATTGCGCGGTCATGCTACACTGTACCCAAATAAAAAAAATTATAATTTTTTCCCCCTAAATAGAGCTTTCTTTTAGTGGTATTTAATCACTGCTGGGTTTTTTATTTATTGCTAAAAAAACGAAAAAAGACCGGAAATGTTTAAAAAAACAAAACAAAACAGTTTTATAGTTAGTTATAAAATTTTGCAAACAGGTAATTTTTCTCCTTCATTGATGTGCACTGATGAGGCTGCACTGATAGGCTGCACGTTTGGGCACTGATAGGCTGCACTGATGGGCACTGGTACGGCGGCACTGATGGACACTGATAGGTGGCACTGATGGGCACCGATGGGACGGCACTGGTGGGCACTGATGGGCACTGATAGGTGTCACTGAGAGGTGGCACTGATGGGTGGCACATATGGGTGGCACTGATGGGCAGCACTGAATGGCATTGATAGGTGGCACTCAAGGGCACTGATAGATGGCACTGATTGGTGGCACTGATGGGCACTGCTAGCTGACACTGATAGGCAGCACTGATAGGTGGCACTGATGATGAGGCACTGATGGGCACTGATGGACATTGATAGGTGGCATAGGTGGGCATTTATAGGTATCACAGGTGGGCACTCATAGGTGGCACTGGTGGGCAGCATTGCTATGCACTGGTATGTGGCACTGGTGGGCACTGGCAGGCGGCACTTGTGGGCACAGATACTTGGTCCTTACCCCATCAGTCACCAGATCACTAGTCATTGACGAAAGAAATCTCTGATATGAGGAAAAAAGCCTTGTTCTTATTTCAAGATGGCAACCTCCATACAGAGACACAACACAGAACAAGGCAGGGTAAATCAGTAACAGCAAAAATATCTGCTGCAGGCAATCTATAGGCTATTCTGATGATCAATACTTCGTCTTCTGCTTGCCTTGTTTGGACACAGCTCCAATATGCCCCTCTGCCCCTTTATTGTCTCTTCCCGTCTTTCAGTAGTGATGAGCTGAACACAGCTGGGTTTGGTTTGAGCAGGGTTTCAGTGGACAGGGTCGGCGGGCATCAGGCATCACGATTGACGTGGATCTACATCACTGGATGACATGACTGATGGTGGATGTTTGTATCTGTTTTTTTTATTGAATACCTTATTTTGTGAATGTGATAGGGTAATATGTACCCCTTACTCATTCTAGGGGGGGGGGGGGGGGCTCAGCATTGGTATCTGGAAGCCATCTTATTGTTAAAGGGGGCTTCCAGATTTCAATGAGCCAGTGTTGTGGGAAAAAGGCCATTGTCCTCATCAACAAGGTGCTTTGCCAGAAGGTTCTGTATTTAATTTATTTCCACCCCTTTGCTTACATGTCCAGGGATTCCCAACCATGTACTGTAAACAGATGGGGCTGATGATGTTACTTGTTGTTAAAGGGGTACCTTAACAGCTTTGTGGTACCTGCATCTGCCAGCATCCTTAACAACCATTGATAATGAAATACTGTCATGCAGTAGTGTATTTAGGTTTTGTGCTGCCCTAGGCCTGACTAAACTCGTGCACCCCCTAATTTAAATATGACCCACCCCTTTCTGTCAAGGCCACACCCCTTTCTGTTTAAGATCCGCCCTGAAATTTTTAAGTGGGGACACTAGTTCTGAGGCCCTGGGGGGGGCAATGAATTCCCTTAATTTGCATAGATTTCCTCTCACTTCCTGTTTGGCTATGGAGCAGGAAGTGAAGGGAAATCTCTGCAATGGGACAGGGATGGTAAAAAATAAACTGACAGGGGCTATAACCCTCCCTTACTCTATCCAAAATGAAAAAAAAAAGTTTCCTATAGTAACAGTGTAGAGCAAGCCGGCGGGGACTCTTTCCGTGCTGCCCCCCTGCAAAGTGCTGCCCTAGGCCTGGGCCTTGTTGGCCTAGGCCAGGATACAGCATTGCTGTCATGTGGAGTAGCAGATGTTATGCCGTGTACACACGGTTGGAAATTCCGCCAGCAAAATTCTGATGTGAGCTTTTGTTTGGAAATTCCGACTGTGTGTATGCTCCATTGGACTTTTGCTAGCGGAATTTCCGCCAGTAAAAGATTAAGAGCAGGTTCTCAATTTTTCAGACGGGAAAAATTCCGATCGGAAGGTCCAATCGTCTGTAGCATTTCCGACGCATGCTCGGAAACAATTTGACGAATGCTCGGAAGCATTGAACTTCCTTTTCTCGGCTCGTCGTAGTGTTGTACGTCACCGCGTTCTTGACAGTTGAAAGTTCAGAGAACTTTTGTGTGACCGCGTGTATGCAAGCCAGGCTTGAGCGGAATTCGGACGGAAAAACCATCCAAGGTTTTCCCGACGGAAAATCTGATCGTGTGTACGGGAATAATACTGCTAATACACATAACATTTCGCTCCCAAAAAACGGGTAAATCTTTGGGCGATTGACCAAATGCTCGAACAGTCAAGGTTCTGTTCAAAAATGTGTTTGGACTGAACCTTCAGCTCATCCCTATCTAGCTTCTATTTTTCCTCTCAAGCCCTGTACACACGGCCGAGAACCTCGTCAGGAAAAAACACGTCGTTTTTCCTGATGAGATTCTTGACAAGAATCTTGTCCCGGCTGAGTGTACACACGTACCTTTCAAAAGAACCGCCGCTCTTTTGAATGGAACGAACGCGGTGACATCCTCGACTATGACGAGCAGGGCCGGACTTACCATTGGGCTTGACTGGGCTCAAGCCCATGGGCCCCGCCCAATAGGGGGCCCGCGCTTGCGCACATTAGCCCCTCTAAACCGGCATTTAAAACTTGCCGGAATGCAGTCTGTGAGAACTTCCCCTCTGTCCGGCACAGAAGAGAAGTCTTGCGGTGTTTAGCTCCTTCCACTCTTCCTGATACTCCCCCATGTGACTAAAGAAGATGTCACAAAAGGGGAGTGAAAGAAAACAGCAGCCGCAGACACAGCAACGAATGGTTACGGCACATGCGCGAGATTACCGACAGGGACACAGTAAGGGCGGTAGCAACGTCATAATTTGAATCACATAACAGCAGTACGAATGGCGCTTGAGATACCCGGAAATACAGAGAACGAAACCAACCTTAAAAAAGGTATTTGCGGGCCTCGTTTTTGGGGGATAGATTATATATAGATATATTGCATTGCGATGAGCTGTTATAACTTAATAATTGAAAAACTGCAAAAATCGGCCGGGGTTTACTTCCTCTTTAATTTTTCATTGAATTGTTCTATTTAAAGTAATGTATAGAAGTTAGGGCCCAAAAGTGACTCAAGCCCAGGGGCCCCCACCACCCTAAGTCCTGCCCTGATGACGAGCGTGCGCTCGTCACATTCGATGCCATCGCCGCCATCTTGCTACACCCTACCTATGCCTAGGAAGCTACCGCGCATGCGTCAAAGTCATTTTGAGCATGCGCAGGTTTCCACGGCGACAGGTAAGTGTACACACACTCGGGTTTCTCGTCAGGAAACAGGCCAACGAGAATCCCGACGAGAAAAAAGAAAGCAGGTCTTCTTTTTTTCTCGTCGAGATTCTGGTCAGTTTTCCTGACGAGAAACCTGAAAGCCTCGTACACACGGCCGGTTTTCTCGGCAAGAAAGCTCTGCCGGCAGTTTTTCTGCCAGTTCTTGCTGACAAAACCGTCCGTGTGTACGAGGCTTCACTCTCTCCACTCCCTAGATATCTTTCTTTTGCTCCTCCTTTGTTTCCTCCTATCAGTGTCCCCCCGTCTATTTCTTTTCACCCCTCTGTTTTTCCTCTGCCTTCCTATTTCTGACTCTATATTCCTCTGCATTTATCTCTCTCTATCTCCCTTTCTCCCTCAAATTCTTAAGTTAAGTAAATTGTCTTAACCTAGAATTAAATGGCTTTGCCACAAAACTGCTTAGCGCAGAGAGGAATGACCTTTATGCAGAGGCCACGTTGTACATATTACTGTGGAATGATTATAATCTAATGGGATTTTAGATATTGCATTGTTCTTATTTTCCTTTGCTGAATGTGGAAAAAATGAGCTTTGTTATTGCATTGACCTCCACATTGAAGGGCAGTGCCCAGGATATGCTGAAATTGTTAACACACTAATATCACACAATACGCTCTGTAGATATTTAATTCCAACAAAGATCCTTTTCTAGCGTCTCATTCATGACCTAAACACATTTCATGCTTCTGTTCCGGATTCAAATAGTGATTGGCTGCTACGTAACCAGAGGCAACCAAGAGTCATACTGCCTATTTTTTCCTTTGCCTTTTCTTTTTGAGAAAGGGAACTGATACGTGTGTACTGAAAGGGCCATTGTTAAAGTTCCTTCCACCAAGGCACGCATGAATGATGCCACAGGCTCCTACACCTCTTTTTTCATCCCATGTAGAAAAAATAAAAAATTATAATGTCTGTTTTATATGTAGCACACAGACCTTTCCGCTTCATCCATTTTTGCAGTAAGGCACACCTGCTACTTGCCCGATATCCCCCCTTATGTGTAGAAAGGGGCGAACGGTGTTAATGTTTTTGGGTCTTGCGGCGAGTTACCTCTCTAGAGTGGATCCCCGGTCTCCGTTGTCTAGGCGGAAGTCCCTTTGTAATAAAGCCAATATCCACACAGGTGTGAAACCTAAGCAGCAAGGTTTTATTCTTTTCTTGAGGTAAAACTTGGAAGAGAGAGAGTAGAAACGACAGAGTAGGGGAAGGTTCAGGCACGCAACACTTAGAGAACACTTTCGTCGCCACTCAAGCCTGAGTGGGTATTGCTCACCCCGGTAGTGCCTTTGAGAGCGGTCCTAGCAGCCGAAATGAAGCACGGATGTCAGAGATAATAGATCGCCCTTTAAGTAGGCCTTCAGGCTTCTCCCCGAGATAGCAGTACTGTCGCTATCTCTGCCAGGACTGATCTTCCCCTGGAACTCCTTCCTTTAAAGATGAGCCCCCTTCAACCGGGCAGCCTGGGATCTCTCTCTGAAGTGTAGGCCCTCGATAAGACAGCTGGGCCTACTATACAGCAGTAGAGCCTCAGGCTAAAGGTGCCCGAGACCAATCACACGCGTCTCGTGCCATGAGGGCCACGAGACACGCTCACTGGACCAGAGGTCCCCCCGAACTCCCTGGGGTCCCCCTGGAATCGCCTCACGCCTAATGGCGTCTGCCTCTTATGTACCCTCTCACAGCATGCACAGTGGGTAGACCACGCCCACTGCACGGCTGGCGAGAGAGAACACCCAATAGTGCTGCGATACCCCCTGCGGTTCAACCCAAGGCGGAGATGACAGTGCCACCTACAGGCAACAGGGAACGCTGCAGCCAGGCAATATCACACCAGAACAGAAGCAAGTTTTTAGGAAATTAACAGTCGGAGCCCAACTATTGGCTCAGACTAATCCCTAAATTTAAACATAGCGCCCCCTAAATTGGGGAGGGCGCTACATATAGGTAGATTTATTATTGGACTGTACAGTTCACCAACTAAGAGCTTATAGAGAAAATAGAAAACCGATAGAGTTGATTGATCTACAGAGCGTCTTTGGACTCCTTTAGACAGCCCCTATGCTTTTGTCATAAAGCTTCCTTGGCAGTACCAAAATTCAACAATATTCTCCATGGCTCGACAAGGTTGAAAGATCCAGTTTACAATCTTGTTTCACTAATATAGCGTGACTTCTTGGCAGGACTGGCTATACATTAGCAAGCACACATATGATGCACCTTTTGAACCTTTAAAGAAAACTATAGAGTGTTTTCTTGTATTTAATCTGTGGAATGTTTGCCATCTGATAATTAATACGATCTTATTTATTTGTATACAATTTTTATTTTACATTTATAGAGGGTGTTTCCTTTCATCAGTGTGTGCAGTGCTTGCTGTTTTATTTAATAAGAAAGCCTAGCACTAGATCTACACCGTTTGGTTATTCAACCAAAGATTTGAGACTGTCTCTGCTATGAAAGTAGAAGGAGGGGGAGCATTTCATCTCCCACTCATTAAACTGACTCTTGACTATAGTAAGTCAGATAAACCTCCATTACCTTCTTACCCCAAAACTATACCTTAACTTATAAATAACCAGGCGACAACCATTTTGGAGTAAAATTGGCCACTTGGCCATTTTATTAACAAATTAAACCATAACAATAAACCCAAAACATCTTTAAATCACTAAAACAATCCTTTACAGATATAGTTGCACCCTGTTGGAGACAATTGAAGGCATTGACCTAATTTTCCTCGTACCAGCGTGGCCCTCAAAGATGCCAGCCACAGTGCACCGGCTCAAGGATCATAAAATCTGAACCTTTCCCACGCTTGTACCCATCAACCGATGCCAGCTAAACTACGGTTAGCTGGCATCACCCGAGGATCCCATACCTTGATGGTTCCCCACTTATGCCAAATTGGTCAAATTGTCTACTGCCTCCAAGAATCCCCAACCGCCTACCCCCATATATCCCCAATCACATCCTGAAAAAAAGGGCGGGAGGGTGGGAGCTTCCTCTCAACACGCTGCCCCACGAGTGACCTGTACTTTCCCTGTAGCTCCTCCCACCCCGGGAAAAATAACTACTCAGGCCACCCCCCACTCCCCACAGTTCCTCACTCCCCTAACATTTAACCCTTAGGTTCCCTGCTACTTTAGTCATGCCAGCCCTCTGCCTATACCTTGTATCAGCTCTAGGCTTCTCTTTCAGCTGAGTTTGTTTTATTCAGAGATCCCTCTACTAAAATCTGGTATTTCAGAACACCGGTTATCTTAAACCCCGGGGTGCCAGACTCATACTCACCAACTGTTAACACATAAAAGCAACCATAAACCCAGCCACACTCCTGACACAACCATCCAAGTAAGGGGGGGAAGGGGGTGCACAGCTGACCAGAGGTACCAGAGGGCTACCTGGGGCACTTACTCATCTTTCGGCAAGACACCCCATTTTAATGGGTGTGCAATCTTAATCAATCATGGCAGGCTGTGCCCAATGGGTCTTCATGGACTCGAGTTCCCAGCTGGGGTTCACTACCCTGGACCAGTATAACACCCTACTGGAGGCACCACGCTAATATATACATTGCATAAGGTTCCGAAAACACAGGGTCCAATGCCGACATTTAAAGGCCATCCCCTCATTGCATTCTCCCACTTCTTCAGCAATAATAGCTATAGGAATGGATTCAGATAGCAACAGTTTTCTGATCCTAATTGGAACCATTGAGAATCTGGTAGTGCCAGGACCCAGATCTGAACCCAGGACCTCTGTTGCCTCTGGCAGTAGCTCTTCTTAATAAGCTGCCTGAGATGCTGGCAAGCTCCATGCCTGATCCCATAGACAAACTTACTTTATATCTTGCTTCTGGTGAACCTTGGACTTCTTGCTCCTCCCATGAACCCCCCATTTAAGTCACACCTTTGCACTTTCTGTCTGTCAGATTATTGTGCTCAGCTCCAGCCAATATCTTACTTCTTACGCTCCTGCTCCCACCCGTATATTCATTACCACTCCTTTCCGAACTTAGGCTTGTTCCTTGACTATGCTTTTGCTTGATTCCAAGCTGCAACCATGTGTTACCGACCTTTGGCTTGTTTACTGACTATGCTTCTGCTTTATATCTACCTGCTACATCTGCTACGAGACCCAAACTTGCTCTTCTGGTGGGACGATCCTAACCACCTCTGGGAGGATGTCCATAGACATCTAGTTTAAGTGGTTATACCGGGATTATGCCTGCACCTACAGTACAGTATCTCTTCAGCTGGCGATTCCCTTTAAGGCAGAAGTGATCTGAGTGGCTAATTGGCCACTTAACTTCTGCGGGTGGATCACTTCTCTGTAACCCCGAAACCGGGGAGAAACGAGTAGTTTGTAACTTCCAGTACCGTCTATTTGTTTAGATGACCACCAGGAGCCAGGAAAGCAGCCGATCAGACCAATCTTAGTCTGATCGGCTGCATTGGAGGCTAGAGGAGAGATTTGGGGTGTAATAGACCCCAGATATCTCCATATAGAGGCCCCGTCATGGCCCATGCTGTCATAAGGGATGTTGTTTATCCTTTGTGATAGCAATAATGTTGATCCAAAAAAAAGTGTAAATTTTTTTTTTAATAAAATAAATAATAGAAAAAAAAAATGTAAAGCACTCCCCGTCCCACCGTGCTTACGTGCAAATGCGAAAGCATACCTTACTCCATATGCAAATGGTGATCGCACCACACATGTGAGGTATTGTCGCGATCAATAATTCTAGCACCAGACCTCCTGTGCAACTCTAAACTGGTAACCTGTAAAGGCATTTAAAGAGTCGCCTATGGAGAATTTTAAGCACCGTTGTTTGCTGCCATTTCACGGGCAGACCCAATTTTAAAGCGTGACATGTTAGGTATCTATTTACTCTGCGTAACAACATCTTTCACATTGTACAAAAAAATTGGGCTAACTTTAGTGTTTTGTTTCTTTTTTATTCATGAAAGTGTCTTTTTCCCCCCCAAAAAATATATGTTTGGGGGGTTCTAAGTAATTTTCTAGAAAAAAGAGTAGATTTTTATACATAGGAGCGAAGTGTCAGAATTGGCCCAGATGGGAAGTAGTTAAGGACTGTGACCTGGTACTACTATGCAGCCCCTTGAGTTCCTCCACATTAATCTTGTGAAACCATTGAGGCGGTCTGGAGCCCCTGGGCCGACTATGTTCATGTGCAGCTTTAGGGCATTTGAACATGGTAACTCTTCTCCTGGAAGATAATTTCGATCTCTCCTCTCTGGTTTTCTTTTTCTTTCTTTCTCTTCCCTTCTCTTTTCCATTCCCCCTTCTGGTTTCTCCATTATATTCTTTTCTTCTATTTCTGAGGTCCCTCAGTTGGTTTTCATGACACTTCTTTCTTTTAGGCACATTTGACATAGTGAATTGCCGGTCTCTCCTGATGATTCTTGGCCTGTATTGTGTAACAATTTTTCTAGATGCTCTGTACCGTCTATACCTAGACTGGACATGGCTTGAGGGGTCACTTAGATGTTTTCCCCATATTTGTAGTGGAGACATGTCTATTATTCGATGTATTTGCAAAGTTTGTGCCAGAATCCTGGCTGTTGTTTAAATCTTCAATAAAAATGTATTGAAAGTAAACTTGTGAAACCATGTCTTTATGGAGTTGGCTTTTGCGCAAAGGGAAACAGTCTTGATGGAACAGAAAAGGGTATTCTCTCAACTGTTACCCCAAGGTTGGAAGAGCACAATTGTCCAAAATGCCTTTGTCTTTTTGGCCTACAGTGGGTTGAATTCAAAGATTCATCTTGTCTTATGTCAGGTAATTCTTCCGCTCTACAAAACTCAGGTCCGGCCGCACCTGGAGTATGCTATCCAGTTCTGGGCACCAGTCTTCAGGAAGGATGTATTGGAAATGGAGAGAGTACAAAGAAGGGCAACAAAGCTAATAAAGGGTCTGGAGCATATTAGTTACGAGGAAAGGTTGCAAGCACTGAACTTATTCTCTCTGGAGAAGAAACACTTGAGAGGGGATATGATTTCAATTTACAAATACCGTACTGGTGACCCCACAATAGGGATAAAACTTTTTCACGGAAGGGAGTTTAACAAGACACGTGGCCACTCATTAAAATTATAAGAAAAGAGGTTTAACCTTATACTACGTAGAGGGTTCTTTACTGTAAGAGCGGCAAGGATGTGGAATTACCTTCCACAGTCGGTGGTGTCAGCGAGGGGCATCGATGGTTTCAAGAAACTATTAGATAAGCACCTGAATGACCACAACATACAGGGATATACAATGTAATACTGACATATAATCACACACATAGGTTGGACTTGATGGACTTGTGTCTTTTTTCAACCTCACGTACTATGTATGTAACTATGTATGTAGGTAGTGGTGCGTCAGAGTTGTGTGGTATCTTAGCTTTTACTGGGACTCTTAATACAAACTGAACATTTAAATTCCTTGCATATCTGAAAGTGGTTGCTGGCTCTTTGGATTGAAGATAAGAGGACACAATAAAGAGAACACTGAACGTGCATTTGTAAACTCTAATACTACTTTAAAAGCAGGTTAAAGTATGCTAGGGACAGATATTTCCCATCGTGTTAGCTCATAGAACACGCTTTCACATTTTAGCAAACAAACCCTATTCTTTTTTTTATCCTCTTCCATCTCTTGAGTCTACAGGTAAGCTGCATTTGGTAGAGGCCCTAGCACAGGCAATTTCCTCTCCTGTCATATTCTTCATTTCTATCCAACACTCCCATGACACAGATCTTAAGAATGTGATATTATTTTTAATGCTAACAGGGTATGTTTTCTGATAACAGCCCCGGCTAATGGATTTTGCAAGAAAACTTGTGTGTAAAATGTCAACAAGAGATAAGTACTGCAACGAGTCAACCCGGCCAGCTCGCAGGAGAAAAGATGTTTATCTGGGAATATTTCACCTGGGATGTAAAAACTTTTTTTTTTTTTTTTCCCTTTCTCTCTTCTCATCTTGGTTGGATTATGTGTTTCCATGGTGATTCCCACGTTTGCAGAGCATCTCTTTAATTTGGTTAAAAATGTCTCAACAAACGGCAGATGAAGATAATGCATATTGACAGGCACAAGTGACTTTGCGTTGAGGTTTGCCTTCATTTTACTGTTTACATAATTACTTTTAGAATAGACATTGGGCATTAGAAACTAATGGATAGATTTGCTCAAGTTCAGATATGACTCAGGTCTTGCCAGCTTGGAACACTGTTTGGATAAAAGATACAAAGTAACATTGTTACTTTTGTATTTACTCTCTTTTTTTATTCATCTGCAGATCACAGGGATGCAGATAAAGCGGCCCAAGAAGTAATATATATATATATATATATATATATGTGTTTTTAATTATAAAATTTGTTCCTATTTAACCATTTATTAACCCTTATGCCGCATACACACGATCGGAAATTCCGACAACAAATGTTCAATGTGAGCTTTTGGTCGGAAATTCCGACCGTGTGTAGGCTCCATCGGACATTTGCTGTCGGAATTTTCGCCAGCAAAAGATTGAGAGCAGGTTCTCTATTTTTCCGATGGAAAAAGTCCTTGTCGGAAATTCCGATCGCCTGTATGCAATTCCGACGCGCAAAAAAAACACGCATGCTCAGAATCAAGCAGAAGAGCCGAACTGCCTATTGAACTTCATTGATCTCGGCTTGTCATACGTCTTGTACGTCACCGCGTTCTTGACGTTCGGAATTTCCGACAAGATTTGTGTGACCGTGTGTATGCAACACAAGTTTAAGCTGAAATTCCATCGGAAAAAAAAAACACGTTTTTCTTGTGGGAATTTCCGATTGTGTGTACGCGGCATTAGGTTACCTTAACCTCCTTGGCGGTATTCCCGAGTCTGGCTCGGGGTAAGATTTCAGTACCTAAAGCGGTAACCCCGAGCCAGACTCGGGATCGCATTGCAGGATACAGGGGAGGATACAGGGGAAGTTACTTACATTGTCCCTGGATCCTGTGATGTGTCCCCGCTGTGTGAGCGAGCCGTCATCTCGCTCGATCCACACTGCCGAGTGCCGCCGAGCTCCGTTCCCTGCGACGTTGCTGCGCACGGGTGCGGAGTTCGGCTCCAAATTCAAAAAGTGAAACACAATACAGATACAGTATACTGTAATCTTACAGATTACAGTACTGTATCAAATAATAACACACCCTATTGTCCCTAGTGGTCTGCCCAGTGTCCTGCGTGCACTTTTATATAATAAAAACTTGTTCTTTCTGCCTGGAAACTGGAGATTGTCCATAGCAACCAAACAGTATCCCTTTGTGTCAAAAGTGGTTTTAGACCAGCTAGAAAACAGCAATAATAAATTAGAATCACTTGCAGAATTGAGCGATAGCGATTTGTGGGGAAATTCGTCATCAAACACTGAAAAACACTTTTATTATTATTATATTATTATTTGTTATAATTATTTTATAGTTATTTATTATATTATAATTTATGATTTTGTTTTTTGAACTTTATCATACCCGAGATTTCTACTAGACTCTTGTTTAGACAGATTTAACTGAGTTATTCCTAAGAATTACAGGCCTACAATATAAAACGCCAAATTTCCATACAGAATAATGGTACCGCTTTCAGCACCTAAAATCTAACAGAATCATTCCGCCAGGGAGGTTAACCACTTAACGACCGCCCAACGCCGATTTACGTCAGCAGAATGGCACAGACAGGCAGAATCACGTAGATCTACGTGATCGCCTTTGTGCAGTTGGGGGGTCCATCCGGACCCCCCTTCACTGCAGTGAGCGGCCGTTAAGTGTTCGGGAGCGATCAGGCATGAGGGGGCAGCCGCTCGATTCCGCCCCCCCCCCCCTCGCGATCGCTCCCGGCGAATGAAATTGCTTCCTCCTGCCTGAAATGTAAACACAGGCTGGAGGAAGTGATGTCATCTCCCTCGCTGCGGTCTTTTCGTTCCCGGCGCCGAGGAGAGAGGAAGCAGGTTAGTGCACCAACAGTCCACTGACACGTAGGTACACATAGGCACACATTTCACCCCCCAGTCACCCCCAGATCACCCCCCAGGTCACCCCAAAGCCCCCAATCACAGTGTCACTGATTGCAGTGATCATTTATTTTACTGATCACTGCATTTAGTGTCATCTGTGATTGTAAAAAGTTGCAGGGCAGTTAGGATTAGGCCCCTTTAGGTCCAGGGTAGCCCCCTAACCCCCCCTAATAAAGGTTTAACCCCTTTATCACCCCCCAGGTAACCCTTTCACCCCCTAACTTCAGCGTCACTAAGTGATTGTTTTTCCGATCGCTGTATTCGTGTCGCTGGTGTTTTAGATAGGCAGTTATTTTTTTTTAGGTTCGCCGCAGATTTTTATTAGTGTCAGGTACCCCCATATATTATTTTAACCCCCTGATTGCCCCTAGAGTTAACCCTTTCACCAGTGATCGCCGTATAAGCGTCACTGGTGTCACTGGTTAGCCAGTAAGTTATTTAGTTATTTAGGTTACCCATCAGGTTTTTATATAGCGTCAGGTACCCCCATATTTAACCTAATAAAGGTTTTAACCTCCTGATTGCCCCTAGTTAACCCTTTCACCAGTGATCACCATATAAAGGTTACGGGTGACGCTGGTTGATTAGTTTGCTTTTTATAGCATCAGGGCACCCGCCGTATATAACCCAATAAAGGTTTAACCCCCCTGATCGCCCGGCGGGTGAGATCAATTAGGTTTTAGCGCCAGAGAGGGTCTGCGTCGCCCCAGGCAGTGTTAGGTTAGTGCCAGTAACGCTAACACCCACACGCAAAGCATACACCCCCCTTAGTGGTATAGTATCTGATCAGATCTATACTAGCATCCCCAGCGGTTTAGGGTTCCCAAAAACGCAGTGTTAGCGGGATCAGCCCAGATACCTGCTAGCGCCTGCGTTTAGCCCCTCCGCCCAGCCCAGCCCAGCCCAGCCCAGCCCACCCAAGTACAGTATTGATCGATCACTGTCACTTACCAAACACAACACACATAACTGCAGCGTTCGCAGAGACAGGCCTGATCCATATCAACCAGTGCATAGCAAACGTCCATAGCAACCAGTCCATAGCAACCGTCCATAGCAACCATCCATAGCAACCAGTCTATAGCAACTGTCCATAGCAACCATCCATTGCAACCAGTCCATAGCAACCGTCCATAGCAACTGTCCATAGCAACCATCCATAGCAACTATCCATAGCATCCAGTCCATAGCAACTGTCCATGGCAACCAATCCATAGCAACCATCCATAACAACCAATCCGTAGCAACCGTCCATAGCAACTGTCCATAGCAACCGTCCATAGCAACCAGTCCATAGCAACCATCAATATCAACCAGTCCAAGGTGAATGTTTTGAACGCTACCACTCAAAAGTGAAGTTTTAGCGTAGGGTACAGCATTTCACAGACAAGGACACACTTACACAGGGTCTCCCAAGATGCCATTACATTTTGAGAGACCCGAACCATTACAGTTGTAAAGTTACAAAAAAAAGTGTAAAAAAGAAAAAAAAAACGTAAAAAACAAAACACAAAAAAAATATAAAATAAAAAAACCAAAAATAGTTGTCGTTTTATTGTTCTCTCTCTCTCTCTATTTTCTCTCTATTGTTCTGCTCTTTTTTACTGTATTCTATTCTGCAATGTTTTATCATGCTTGCTTTTCAGGTATGTAATTTTTTGTTTTCAGGTGCGCCATTCAACTGCAGCGCGGAATTATTTATCTTGACAGCAACAGCGTTTGCTCCCACGATACATAAAGCCGTGACTCCAGTGCTGTAGGAGGTGATTTCACCACCACAGTTAAAAAAAGAGCATATATGCCGAAGCATGGGGGCAGCAGGGGCGGAGGAGCGATTTTGCTCCTAATGTCGCGTACATACGGTCGAAATTCCGACGGAGGCCTGCCCGTGGAAATTTCCGACCGTGTGTACGCGGCATAACTTTTTTGCGGGAGGATGCCCCCATGCTTTGGCATACATATATTTTAGGCACAGGTTGCGTTAAAACATTTTTTTATTTTTTACTAGGTTTTGTTTTGGTATTTGCTTTGCAGGTATGGCATGGTAAGGTCTTACTGTTGTACTGTAATGTTACTTTGTTTTAATGTTAACCACCATTTGCTTAGCAGGTACGCCATTCAGTTGCAGCGCGGATCTATTTATCTTGACAGCCGTGACTCCAACGCTGTAGGAGGTGATTTCACCACCACAGTTAAAAAAAAGAGCATATATGCCGAAGCATGGGGGCAGCAGGGGCGGAGGAGCGATTTTGCTCCTAATGCCGCGTATATACGGTCGAAATTCCAACGGAGGCTTGCCCGTGGAAAAGTCCGACCGTGTGTACGCGGCATAACCTTTTATGCCGCGTACATACGGTCGAAATTCCGACGAAGGCTTGACCGTGTGTACGCGGCATAACTTTTTTGCGGGAGGATGCCCCCATGCTTCGGCATATATGCCCATCATTAGAAGTGGGTGGATGAAGGGAGGTATTCTAATGGTGGGCATACCCACCAATCAATCTCTTTTTTTCGTTCAGCCAATAGGCTGTATGAAAAAAAAGATTACAATACATGTCCAACAAGGACCAGCAACGTACTGGTATGTTGCTGGACTTTGAATGTTTATACCAGAATGATGCCTGCGGGTTTAGGTATCATCTTGGTATCATTATTTTCAGCCAGCAGCCGGCTTTCATGTAAAAGCAATTCTAGCAGATAATTAGCCTCTAGACTGCTTTTACAAGCAGTGGGAGGGAATGTCCCCCCCCCCCGGATATAAAAAGCGCCATTGGGAAATTGGGAAAGCATTTTATCACACCGATCTTGGTGTGGTCAGATGCTTTGAGGGCAGAGGAAAGATCTAGGGTCTAACCCCCCAATTTTTTTCAAAAAAAGAGTACCTGTCACTACTTATTGCTATCATAGGGGATATTTACATTCCCTGAGATAACGATAAAAATGGTAAAAAAATAAAATATGGAAGGCACAGTTTAAAAATAAAATAAAAAAGCCAAATAAATAATAAAAAAAAAAAAAAAAAGCACCGCTGTCCCCCCCCTGCTCTTGCGCAAAGGCGAACGCAAGCGTCGGTCTAGCGTCATATGTAAACAGCAATTGCATCATGCATGTGAGGTATCACCGCGAAGGTCAGATCGAGGGCAGTCATTTTAGCAGTAGACCTCCTCTGTAAATCTAACGTGGTAACCTGTAAAGGCTTTTAAATGCTTTTAAAAATGAATGTAGTTTGTCGCCGCTGCGCGTTTGTGCGCAATTTTAAAGCATGTCGTGTTTGGTATCCATGTACTCGGCCTATGATCATCTTTTTTATTTCATCAAACATTTGGGCAATATAGTGTTTTTTAGTGCATTAAAAATAAAAAAAGTGTGTTTTTCCCCCAAAAAATGCGTTTGAAAAATCGCTGCGCAAATACTGTGTGGAAAAAAAAATGCAACACCCACTATTTTAATCTGTAGGGCCTTTGCTTTAAAAAAATATATAATGTTTGGGGGTTCAACATAATTTTCTTGCAAAATTTTTTTTTTTTTCATGTAAACAAAAAGTGTCAGAAAGGGTTTTGTCTTCAAGTGGTTAGAAGAGTGGATGATGTGTGACATAAGCTTCCTAATGTTGTGCATAAAATGCCAGGACAGTTCAAAACCCCCCCAAATGACCCCATTTTGTAAAGTAGACCCCTCAAGCTATTTGCTGAGAGGCATGTTGAGCCCATTGAATATTTTTTTTTTGTCCCAAGTGATTGAATAATGACCAAAAAAACAAAAAAAATAAAAAATGTACAAAAAGTTGTCACTAAATTATATATTGCTCAAACATGCCATGGGCATATGTGGAATTACACCCCAAAATACATTCTGTTGCTTCTCCTGAGTACGGGGATACCACATGTGTGGGACTTTTTGGGAGCCTAGTCGCGTACGGGACCCCAAAAACCAAGCACCGCCTTCAGGATTTCTATGGGTGTAAATTTTTGATTTCACTCCTCACTGCCTATCACAGTTTCGGAGGCCATGGAATGCCCAGATGGCACAAAACCCCCCCAAATGACCCCATTTTGGAAAGTAGACACCCCAAGCTATTTGCTGAGAGGTATGTTGAGTATTTTGCAGATCTCGCTTTTTGTCACAAAGTTTTGAAAATGTAAAAAAAGAAAAAAAAAAAAGAAAAAAAAATGTCTTTCTTAATTTTCAAAAACAAATGAGAGCTGTAAAATACTCACCATGCCTCTCAGCAAATAGTTTGGGGTGTCTACTTTCCAAAATGGGGTCATTTGTGGGGGTTTTGGGCTATTTTGACATTTTATGGCCTTCAAAACTGTGATAGGTAGTGAGGAGTGAAATCAAAAATTTATGCCCTTAGAAACCTTGAAGGCGGTGCTTGGATTTTGGGGTCCCGTACGCGGCTAGGCTCCCAAAAAGTCCCACACATGTGGTATCCCCGTACTCAGGAGAAGCAGCAGAATGTATTTTGGGGTGTAATTTCACATATAACCATGGCATGTGTGAGCAATATATCATTTAGTGACAACTTTTTGTACATTTTTTTTTTCTTTTTGTCATTATTCAATCATTTGGGACAAAAAAAAAATATTCAATGGGCTCAACATGCCTCTCAGCAAATAGCTTGGGGTGTCTACTTTCCAAAATGGGGTCATTTGGGGGGGTTTTGTGCCATCTTGGCATTTTATGGCCTTCAAAACTGTGATAGGTAGTGAGGAGCGAAATCAAAAATTTATGCCCTTAGAAACCTTGAAGGCGGTGCTTGGTTTTTGGGGTCCCGTACGCGGCTAGGCTCCCAAAAAGTCCCACACATGTGGTATCCCCGTACTCAGGAGAAGCAGCAGAATGTATTTTGGGGTGTAATTTCACATATGCCCATGGCATGTGTGAGCAATATATAATTTAGTGACAACTTTGTGCAAAAAAAAAAAAGTTTGTCATATTCCCGCAACCTGTGGCAAAATATAAAATATTCCATGGACTCAACATGCCTCTCAGCAAATAGCTTGGGGTGTCTACTTTCCAAAATGGGGTCATTTGGGGGGGTTTTGTGCTATTTTGGCATTTTATGGCCTTCGAAACTTTGATAGGTAGTGAGGAGTGAAATCAAAAATTTGCGCCCTTAGAAATCCTGAAGGCGGTGCTTGGTTTCCGGGGTCCTGTACGTGGCTAGGCTCCTAAAAAGTCCCACACATGTGGTATCCCCGTACTCAGGAGAAGCAGCAAAATTTATTTTGGGGTGCAATTCCACATATAACCATGGCATGTGTGAGCAATATATCATTTAGTGACAACTTTTTGTAATTTTTTTTTTTTTTGTCATTATTCAATCACTTGGGACAAAAAAAAAAAATATTCAATGGGCTCAACATGCCTCTCAGCAATTTCCTTGGGGTGTCTACTTTCCAAAATGGGGTCATTTGGGGGGGTTTTGTACTGCCCTGCCATTTTAGCACCTCAAGAAATGAGATAGGCAGTCATAAATTTAAAGCTGTGTAAATTTCAGAAAATGTACCCTAGTTTGTAAACGCTATAACTTTTGCGCAAACCAATAAATATACGCTTATTGACATTTTTTTTACTAAAGACATGTGCTTAAAGGAACCTATTTAGAAAATACAAAACGAACCTTTACAACCCCTTTAATCACCCCTAATTCATTACTTTTTACCCCTCTCCCCTTAGCTATTTTTTCCTGCTGATTTTTTGTTTATTTCTGTGTTTCCAACCAATGATATTTAAACCTTTTTTTGTTATTTCTTATCTCATTCTTTCATTTTTTTTTGTGTTGAACTAAAAAAAATCATAAAATAAAAACCTTCAAGTCATTTGTAATTTCTTTGCAATGTGTTGCACCAAAAGCTCATTTTTTGTGTTATTTGAACATGTCAAATTGTAGAAAAAAATACATACTTTTTGTTTACAGAAACACTTTTTTAATGAACAGTAACAAAGTAGCAAAAAGGGGTTTTTCTTAGTTTGTTATGTTTAAAATAAAAAATAATAATGCACATTTTTCTTTTTTTTTAATTCTACCTAAAGCACACAGACACAGAGTCCTGACCTCAACCCTCAAGCGGACAAACAGATTGCCTGAACCCCCTAGTAGAAACACAGATGGACGAAGCACTGAAGTTGTTCCAGTCAGTTCTCTAAGCAGTTCAGAGAGCTCCCCTTTTCAGGAGTATCTCAACAGTCCAGTTCACCCTGTTCCCTCCTCCCAGCAGTGGCTCAGCAGCTCAGCTTCCCCTTCTCGTCCTTTTCTTTTTTTTTACCATAGAAATGTCTTGAACAACTTCTATTAATTTTAAAGGCTACTTTAAAAAAAAATAACAAACAGGTTTATACCTACCTGCTCTGTGCAGTATGGTATTGTGCTTCCTATTGAGGTATGCCTGCAGGCTCAATCCTAAGCCATGCTGACTATGTCTATAGACACAGACAGCGAGGCTCAGCCTTGCTCCCCCACCATCTCCTCACAGGCAGTGACAGCAGCAAGAGCCAATGGCTTCTGCTGCTGTTTTGATCTCCAGTGAAGAGAGAGAGAGAGCTGGGAGAGGCACTGCTCTTGTGGATTGAGATTGGGCTCGGGTAAGTATTTAGGAGGGATAGGAGAGCAAACATGATGGGTTTTTACCTTAATGCAGAGAACCTTAAACCTTTACAACCACTTTAAGCTCTTCAATTGCCTGTACCACTACTAGGCAGATTCACACTATCTATTTGACATTATGACCATTGTCACCAAACCTGAAAGTGAGAATAAATCTTACATGTTGAACATGATCTATGGGAGAAGAGACGAGGATGCTGAGCTACTGAGTCACTCACTGCTGGGTGAGGAGGGGGCACGGAGAGACAAGATACTTGGAGAATTAAATACACTACACTAAATTAAATGCATTACTTCAGTGCTTCTGTTGTGAACTTGGAGGCTAAATTGTGCCATAGTGCCTGTGGCTATAGAGGTCAGTGAAGGCAGGTTTTGAAGTCAGTGGCGACATCTCTATCAGGGGCACAGGGGCGCCGCCCCCCTAAACCATGCGCCCGGCCCATAATTTACATTGAGGACGCCGGACGCATGGATTTCAATGGAATTTTTCCCTTTTTTTTTGAAGCACATGATTAGAGCCTGAGGCTCTAATTGGCTTCAAACAGGGTGGGCTTGAGGCGCAGAGCACTGTGCCCTGAGCCCACACTG
Source organism: Rana muscosa (assembly GCA_029206835.1). Taxonomy (NCBI): domain Eukaryota; kingdom Metazoa; phylum Chordata; class Amphibia; order Anura; family Ranidae; genus Rana; species Rana muscosa. The sequence goes on along the minus strand of CM055119.1, from coordinate 181,877,658 downwards.
TTGTGTCCCAATAGAGAATTAATATTCGCTATCGTCTTCCTGCTTCTTCTCCCGGCCAATTAGGAAGCGGATCTTAAGACCCGATTGGCCGAGAGGAGAAGTGACCGTATTGGCCACAGGGGGGAAGCTGGAAGTTTTAGAAGTGGGGGTAAGCCACTGGGGAGGAGACACTGGGGGAAGCCACCGAAGCTGCCTGCGACCTGGATGTGGTAAGTGTAGGGCTGGTGGGCGGACGGGCGAGCGGGGGGGAGTGGTTTGCCAATGGTTTGTGGATCGACCATGCAACGGGGGAGGGGGGTTTGACTGGCCTACCAACCGAACTGGGGGGGTGGTTTGTTTGTCGCCCCCCACCCCCCCAAAAAAAAAAAATGAAGCACCAGCCTCCACTGTTTAGAGTGGTAGTAAAGGTATTTTGTCTATGTTTTACCTACAGGTAAGCCTATAATAAGGCTTACCTGCAGGTACTGTATATATCTCCTAAACGTGCACCCTTTAGTAGATAGTTACTTGTGAAGCCGCTGGTGACGCCATTGGCACAAATGCGCTATGAAGGAACGGCATACCTGTGCCGTTCCTTCAGAACCCTGGGCCGCAAACAGTGACTCCTGTGCGCATGCGTTGGAGTCCCGCCATTGCGGCTCAGCCAAAAGGAAGACCGGGTGAAGATGGACGCCCTGTCAGCGGTGACAGTGCCACTGGAGGGATTAATTTTAAGGTAAGTTTCATATAATGTGCTAGTATGCAATGCATGCTAGCACATTATAACATTGCCTTGCAGGGGGAAAGATTTTATTTTATTTAAGTTTTACTACCGCTTTAAAGCTCATGTACTGCTTGTTAAGTATATGTAAATACTTGAAAGGCGTGGTCTATCTTCAGATTAACTGCAAGGCAACTGCCTCAGTGACTTTGCTAATGAACCACCCCTTAGGAAGCTCCCTCTTCATCAATTGAGCTTTTAGCAACTGGGTTGCCTTCCATGAGCCTTCAAAAATAGTCTCAAAGCACAACTCGGTCTGTTGCCTATAGCAACCATTCAAAATGCAGGGTTAAAAAAAATGAAAAAAATAATCACATTTTTTTTATGGGCTATAGAGACATGAGTACGATCATGCACTTCAAATACAAGACCCAATCTGTATTAGCTGCAATGTGCTTATGGCATGTTCAAGTTTAATACATTTTGTTGACAGTAATAAGGAACGTCTTTGTGTGTGCTTTGCAGGAGTATCTTCGTTCTGATTATTGATTGGCTATCAGCACACCGCATGTTTCCTTGTGAGTTGAGTAAAATTATTTGTCTATCGCTAATCAAGCTTTAAAAATGACCGGGTCAATACTCGAGATGAGTGGATGATTTTTCTTTGCTGCTTTGCTGCTTAGTCTGTCATAGGCATCAACTAAGGTGGGGTGGGCTAGAGGCCGATCCAATCCAAGATTAGAAGACAGGAAGATTCCAGTAATCATTCCCTGCAATTTAACCCACATATTATCATTTTCATGCATTTTACTTTCTGCTTTATTACCCTGCTCAAGAACAGAGGTCACTGAAGAGGTCACTGAAGCCTAGATACCCATACTAAGTTTGGCAGTGTTGGTATGTTTTGGTTAATGTGACTATGACAAATTTTCCTACCAAAATAATGTCTACATTATTTTTTAAAGTAACATTATGGCAGACAGTGTTACTTAACCCCCTGCTATTTTTTTCCATTAAATTGGACATGTAGGAAGGTGCAGTCTTCTTTCACCACTGCAGGTGGTGCTCAACCTTAGCCGTATAGCAGGGGGAGAGGAAGTCAAGAGGAACATGGTTCCTCTGTGATTTCCAGGGTCACTGATTGGATGCTGCTGCCTCATGTGACTCTAGAAGCCATCTTGGGTCAGGCATAAGTTATTTTAAGCTGAGTTCCGGCCGAAATATGACTTTTTAAATAAAAATACCCCTAGAATACTCATGCAATGTAACAAAGGTATGTTGTAAACTATGCCCAGTTTTCTATTTGTGCAGCATCGTTTTCTTATTTTGTGAAGTTCCTGCACAGCGCGGACATCTCCATTGTGGGCATCGGAAGCCACAGTGTCCTTCTTCCTGGATTCCGTGCATGCTGGCTACCCAGCATGCACCTGCTGATCTCGCGCATTTGCAGTGCGGTGCAATCTTGGTCAGCTTGACATGGCACAGTCATGCCAAGCTGACCAAGATTTTTCATAGATGCCAATGTTACGGGAGCAGTGCCATGCCAAGCTGACTAAGATTTTCCATAGACGCCAATGTTAAATGTTACGGGAGCAGTGCCATGCCAAGCTGACCAAGATCTCCCAGGAGCCAAATGCAAAACCGTAACTGACATACAGCGCTGCGGCCTCTAAAGGAGGAAGTGGAATTAGATATAGGCATAAATCCGGTAAGTGAACAGAAATAAATAAATAAATGACCAATTCATTTTAAGGATGCACATCAGTGCTGCATGGTGAGGAGTGAAAAATGTGGGTGGAACTCCGCTTTAAGGCCCTGGCTCTCAGGTTTAAATCACATTTGCGTGTGGGTAGTGTAGCGACAGGTTATCCATCTGTCAGTGACAGTATACAGTAAGTAGCTGAGAAAGGCTACAGATGACAAGGGAAAGCTTAAAGCTCACGATCTCCTTGGACATCTTCCCGTTTGGGTACGAGACGGCCAGGCCGCATTCTGTCCCCCCAGACAGATGCTGTCAGTACAGCTGATGCCTGCTCCGCTACATGCTGTTGCCATTCATGAGTGTTCCCAGTTGGGCCTTCTTCCACCGGGTTTGTTGTGAACTATTTTTGCCGTTACTACAATACAAGTTCTATGAATTGCACTTGGACTGTGTGAGTTATTGCCACCGCAACATGCTGCACCCACCCACAGACAAATGGGCAAAATGTAAAAAGAAAACACAATATTTTTTAAGCTCTTATAATACATTAATTAAATTAAGTCATGAATTAATTAAACACACTGTATTATACTGTGATAGCTGCAGCTTGTGGGCTTCAGCTGTCATTGTGCCTCTAGCTGTGCAAGGCTATACATTGCATTATACAGTGGGGGAAATCATGATTTGATCCCCTGCAGATTTTGTAAGTTTGCCCAGTTACAAAGAAATGACGGTTCTATATTTTTCATCATAGGTATATTTTAACCACTTAAGCCCCGAACCAATATGCAGCATAAAGACCAGGCCCCTTTTTGCGATTCGGCACTGCGTCGCTTTAACTGACAATTGCGCGGTCGTGCGACGTGGCTCCCAAACAAAATTGACATCATTTTTTTCCCACAAATAGAGCTTTCTTTTGGTGGTATTTGATCACCTCTGTGGTTTTTATTTTTTGCGCAACAAAAATAGAGCACAAATTTTGAAAAAAATTCAATATTTTTTACTTTTTGCAATAATAAATATCCCCAAAAAATATATGCAATTTTTTTTCCTCAGTTTAGGTTGATACGTATTCTTCTACATATTTTTGGTAAAAAAAATCACAATCGGCGTTTATTGATTGGTTTGCGCAAAAGTTATAGCGTTTACAACATAGGGGATAGTTTTATGGCATTTTTTTTTTTTTTACTAGTAATGGCGGCGATCAGCAATTTTTTCGTGATTGTGACATTATGGCGGACACATCAGACACTTTTGACACATTTTTGGGACCATTGTCATTTTTTACAGCGATCAGTGCAATAAAAATGGTTACTGTAAAAATGACACTGGCAGTGAAGGGGTTATCCACTAGGGGCGCTGAAGGGGTTAAGTGTGCCTAAGGGCGTGATTCTAACTGAGGGGGGGCGTGGCTACGAGTGACACATCACTGATCTCCGGTCTGATTATACAGAGCAGAGATCGGTGACAGTGTCAGTAGGCGAGCGGGGAGATGTTGTGTTTACACTAACATCTCCCCGCTCCATCCCTCCGTGAGATGATCGCGGGGATCCCCGCAGTGATCGAGTCCACGGGACCCGTGGTCCGACTCACGGGGATGACTGCAGGGTCGCGAGCGCGCCGCCGGTGGCGCGTACGTGATCACGAGGCAGGCAGTGAAAGGGGACGTACAGGTACGTGATTGTGCCTGTACGAGCCATTCTGCCGACGTATATATGCCGTGAGCGGTCGTTAAGCGGTTAATTGATAGAGACAGAATATCAACCAAAAATCCAGAAAAAACACGATACAAATGTTATAAATAGAGTTGCAGTTCAGTGAGTAAAATAAGTATTTGATGCCCATCAAAACATGACTTGGTGGAGAAACTCTTGTTGGCAAGCACAGAGGTAAGACGTTTCTCATAGTTGGTGACCAGGTTTGCACACATCTGAGGAGGGATTGTTGGAGATACAACAAACTTTCAGCTTAGCTTACTGTTTTTGACTGCAGTTTAGAAAAAGGACACAAGATGTCGCTAATGCTCAGTGATATGCTATGCTATGTATTTCTCTATGATGTGTTGTATTTCCTGTATACTGTGATGTACTTGTTGGTACTTTTTTTCTGTCTGTGATTCTTCTTACAATGTGAAGTGACATCTTTGCTAGTGTGGTTATGTTCCAATAAAGAAGCCAGTTCCTGTTACTACACAATGTCTGATCTGAACTGACTCCACTGCACCTATCAATCGTACTTTGCAACAGGTTATGGGCCCAGTATCCGGATAAAGACTTATGACCAGGTGCGGCCCAGGCAGAACAAAGCCTCGAACGGAAGACAGTGTGGCTGATGCGGAGATCGACATAAGGAAGCTTTCCAGCGACATCTCCTATAGACAAGTAAGACTGTTTATATATAAAGGAGGGATAAAATGGCTGGAAACTCTGAGCTTAAACTCTCAGTGGCCAAGCTGAACAATGACAATTATCAGCTATGGAAGTTTAAAGTGGAAATGCTATTGTCCAAAGATGACTTGTGGGAGGTTACCAGTACAGAGAGGCCACAGGATAATAATCAGGACTGGGACAAGAAAAACAGACAGGCACGGGCCACCATAAGCCTACTAGTGGAGGATAATCAGCTCATTCATATACGCAATGAGGACACAGCGAAAGGCATGTGGGATGTACTGAAAAGACTGCATGAAAGATCCAGTTTAAACAGCAAGCTCTTTCTGCTGCGGAAACTTTCCAAAATAAGACTTGGCAGAGAACAGGACATGCAGGAGCATATAAATGCAATGCTGGAAATGATTGTGCAACTCAGATCGATCGGGGAGAATATAACAGACAGTCACATTGCAGCCATGTTGTTATGCAGTTTACCCGATACATATACTGCTCTTAAAGCTACAGACGCAAGATTACACAGGAAAGAGACCAGAGTGTGTTTCAGATGCCACAAACAGGGACACACAAAGAAAGACTGTACTATATGGAAAGCAGAGCAAATGAGACAGCGTCCCTCTTATACTAAACAAAAGGTCAAAACCACAATCAATGATCCAAGGGAAGGTAACTGGAATGCCACATTTAAAGCGACAGGCAACAATAAATGCCAAGGCTGGTGCATCGATTCGGGGACAACCAGTCACATGACGAGTGATAGAAGTTTCTTCACAGAACTTGATCTGAGCAACTAAGAAACTATTTATCTTGCAGATGGAAGCAAAGTACATGCAGAAGGATATGGGCATGGAACCCTTGTATGCCCTGATGATGCGGGACACAATTTAGCCATACCAGTGAAAGATGTGCTTTATGTTCCTAATCTATAAGGAGGACTCTTATCTGTGAAGCGTCTAACAGCCAGAGGACTCACTGTAAAATTCCAAGGTGACAAGTGTTCCATTCTAAACAGCAAACAGACAATAGCAAGTGCCAAGCTGGATGATCATCTATATCACCTCGACACAGTGAAGGAAAAGGTGAGACTATGTACACACAAGCACAATGACTGTATACATATATGGCACAGACGTCTAGGTCACAGACACCCAGAATGCATACAGGAACTACAGAGGAGGAAGCTGACAAGGGATCTGATAGTATCCCCTTGTCCAATTACCGTTAACTGTGAATGTTGCATTAAATCCAAAGCTACAAGAGCAACACTTCCCAAAGTCAGTCAGAAGAGAGCTTCAAGACCACTTGACTTAGTTCACAGTGACGTGTGTGGTCCCCTAAACCCACCAACACCTGGAGGCAACAGGTACATAGTGACTTTCATAGACGACTATTCAAGATAAACAGTCACCTACCTAATGCAACACAAGAGTGAAGTTTTTGACAAATTAAAAGACTATATAATAAAGACAAGTAACAAGTTTCAGAGGAAGCCTCTCATACTTCGGAGCGATAATGGAGGTGAATTCACAGGAGGTAAGATACAAGAGTACCTAAAACAGAATGGAATAGAACATCAAACGACAGTCCCGTATACACCAGAACAAAATGGAGTAGCTGAAAGAAAGAATAGAACTCTGACTGAAATGATCAGATGTATGCTGACAGACTCTGGACTACCACAAAAATACTGGGGTGAGGCAGCTATGACAGCTACATATTTGCAGAACAGACTTTTTTCCAGAACAGTGGAGAAAACCCCATATGAACTATGGCACAATGAGAAGCCAAGTGTAAAACACCTAAGAGGGTCTATGAGGACAATCAAGGATGCATTGTACTTGCACACATGGAAGGAGTTAATTCAAGAACCAAGCACATTGATGTGAAGTTCCACTTTCTTAGGGATCTTCAAGAGCAAGGTCTTCTTGAGTTACTTTATTGCCCAACCGAGGATATGACAGCAGATATCCTTACAAAGCCACTGACTGCTGAAAGACATTCAAGGCTTACAAAGAAGGTGGGTTTAACCGACTAAGCCTTAGTTGTTGAGAAGGGGTGTTGGAGATACAACAAACTTTCAGCTTAGCTTACTTTATTTGACTGCAGTTTAGAAAAAGGACACAAGATGTCGCTAATGCTCAGTGATATGCTATGCTATGTATTTCTCTATGATGTGTTGTATTTCCTGTATACTGTGATGTACTTGTTGGTTGCTTTTTTTCTGTCTGTGATTCTTCTTACAATGTGAAGTGACATCTTTGCTAGTGTGGTTATGTTCCAATAAAGAAGCCAGTTCCTGTTACTACACAATGTCTGATCTGAACTGACTCAGCTGCACCTATCAATTGTACTTTGCAACAGGGATTTTGGTCCACTCTTCTTTACAGATCTTCTCTAAATCCTTAAGGTTTCTTTGCTGTCGCTTGGCAATTTAGAGTTTCTACTTCCTCCATACATTTTCTATAGGATTAAACTCTGGAGACTGGCTAGGCCACTCCATGACCTTAATGTGCTTCTTCTTGAGCCACTCCATTGTTGTTTTGGTAGTATGTTTTGGGTCATTGTCATGCTGGAAGACCCATCCACAACTCATCTTCAATGTTCTGGCTGAGGGAAGAAGGTTCTCATACAAGTTTTTACAATACATGTTCGCGTCCATTGGCCCCTCAATGCAGCAAAGTCAGCCTGTACCTTTAGCAGAGAAACAGCCCCAAAGCATAATGTTTCCACCTCCATGCTTGATTGTAAGGATGGTGTTCTTAGGGTCATAGTCAGCATTTTTCTTCTTCCAAACATGGAGAGTCGAGTTAATGCCTAAGAGCTCGATTTTTGTCTCATCTAACCACAGCACATTCTCTCAATCTTTCTCTGAATCATTTAGATCAGTGGTCCCCAACATTTTTGGCACGGGGACTTGCGTTGTGGATGAAAATTGTGCCAGGGTCCGTGGGGTTGGTAATGCGTTTTTTTGCAAGCAATTTGTTGGGAACATGGCTGGTGTTAGCGCTTAATCATCACTGGTGTCAGGAGGATTGAAGCACATTATTTGTATTATTCCATTGTAATATAAAATGAAATAGTTCAACTTACCATAATGCAGAATCTGCCACCAGATGCAGCGTCTCACTTGCCACATTGCCTGCCACCAGTTGTGTTTTGTCACTTGCAATGTCGGCTGCCACCAGATGTGTTTTGTCACTTACAACGTCGGCTTCCACCAGATGTGTTTTGTCACTTGCAACCTCAGCTGCCACCAGATGCGGATTGTCACTTGCCACACTGCCTGCCACCAGGTGTGGATTGTCACTTGCTATGTCGCCTGCCACCAGATGTGGATTGTTACTTGCCAAGAGTCGCCTGACACAAGATGCGGTTTGTCACTTGCCTGCCACCAGATGTGGATTGTCACTTGCCACGTTGCCTGCCACTAGATACGGTTTGTCCCTTGCCTCGTCGCCTGCCACCAGCTGTGGATTGTCAATTGCCATGTCGCCTGTCACTAGATGTGGTTTGTCATTTGCCACCTCACTTGCCACCAGATGTGGTTTTTCACTTGTCCCGTCGCTGCCACCAGATGCGGTTTGTCACGTGCCACGTCGTCTGCCACCAGATGCAGATTGTCACTGCACTGGTGGCAGCACAGGTGTGTGCATTAATCCACAGAACACAGAGGCAGGCCTGGAGTGGTTGGTTCCGAGTAAGGGAGAGCAGCAGAGATGTGGGGAAGGCAGTTAGAGATGATCTCATCTTTCTGCTCCCCCGCCTCACTTCCAGCAGACTAGCGACCCCGCTGTGAGGGCGGGCGGTGACAGATGATGACATCTCTCTGCTCACCTGTTGCCCTACCTCAGACAATGCAGCCTTCACAGCCCAGAAGTAAACATCCCCACACTGTTATACCTGCAAAGGGGGGGCCAACTCAATATTGAACCCTACGGGCTAAGACTGGGATACCATTAAAGTTCATGTGCGTAAAGGCAGGTGTCACAATACTTTTGGTAATATAGTATATAAGAGGTGAAACTCAGGCTTGGGTCACCATTATGGTGGAGATGTATGTTCAATAATAGTCCAAAGAGCAAGCACATGGGGAAAAGGGCTGTGACAAAGACTGACAAATGATGGGCTTTGGAAAATTTGCATAAAGTATATAGCTCAGTAAACGGGCTCTGTGCTATACACATTTAGGCAATTGCCATCTGCTGAACAAGGTTATGCCATTAACATTCTTCTTAGTTAAAGGCAACATCTGTTTTTGCAGCAAATCCATCAAGGATTTAGAGGTAGTAATGACCTACTTGAGGATTGGAGGTTGTTTGTGTAATTCCAGTAATGTATCCTTCATTATCTGTAGATAACAAAAATGAAAGCTCACAGGACATAAAGCAAGTAATTACAACCATGTGTATCATTGACCAGTGGAGTTCTCCATTCAAGCATTTGATGATACCTCTATCATTTTCTATTCAGCCTTGGATCTAAGGGGTGATTCTTCAACTTAGCTAATACATGCTCTCAGAATACGTTCTTCTGTCAGTCTCTGCAACTGACCCCCCCCAGTATACAATTCAGAATCCTATATCTAAACTATGATCCCTACTATAATCTACCTTCCTTCTGGTTCCTTCTACAACTTCCTTTATTTATATTTTCTCACCAACAAAGTCATAGTTTCTACTACATTTGCTTTACAACGGTAAAAAAAAAAATAATTACCAAAAAATAAATTTTATATATATATATATATATATATATATATATATATATATATATATATATATATGTATATATATATATAATATTCGCCATCCTTCACAACACACTTTTGGCAACATCCACAAAGCTTCTGGAAACTGTCAGCAAAGGCTTCATTAGGAATCGATTGCAAAACACACATTCTTGGATTGCCGCTATGTCAGCGATCAACATTGTCTTGACCTTGGACTTTTGCAGGCAACTTTTTTTGGGTCGGGTGGAAGACGGTGAAGGCCGTTCCAATAATTGAGGCTTGGATTCCAGATCGAACTGGTAGCACCAGATCTCATCCCGTGTGACGATGGCTCATAGAAAGGATGGATCCTGATCACACATGGTAATGAAATCTCCAGAGGTTTCCATCCGTTTTGCTTTCTGTTTGTCTGTCAGCTTGTGCGGCACAAACCGGGAACAGATCTTCCGCTTACCCGAATATTTGCGGACGATGCTTCGCACCCTGTCCTTGCTAATGTCAATTCCTTTGCCATCAATCATATCTGTGGTTCTGATTGTCGACGGCCGACACGAACATGGCTCATCCTCAGTCGTTTCCTTTCCTATGGGATGAGCGGAACACCCCCACGGTTCGGTTCGCATCAGAACCTGCGAACGGACCGAAAGTTTGCGCAAACTATCGAACCCCGTTAAAGTCTATGGGACTCGAACGTTCGGAATCAAAAGTGCTCATTTTAAAGGCTAATATGCAAGTTATTGTCCTAAAAAGGGATTGGGGACCCGGGTCCTGCCCCAGGGGACATGTATCAATGCAAAAAAAAGTTTTAAAAACGGCAGTTTTTTCGGGAGCAGTAATTTTAATGATGATTAAAGTGAAAAGAAAAAGTGAAATATTCCTTTAAATATTGTACCTGGGGGTGTCTATAGTATGCCTGTGAAGTGGCACATGTTTCCCATGTTTAGAAATGTTCCTGCACAAAATTACATTTCTAAAGGAAAAAAAGGCATTTAAAACTGCTTGCGGCTTTAATGTAATGTGTGGTCCCGGCAATATGGATGAAAATCATTGAGAAAATTGGCATGGGTACCCCCCCCCCAGCCCATTTGGGTCTTGTATGGATATTAAGAGGAACCCCTCACCCAAATAAAAAAAAAGGAAAGGCGTGGGGTCCTCAGGTCCTATATACTCTGTACAGCAGTATACAGGCGGTGCAAACAAGACAGGGACTGTAGGTATGTTCTTAAGTAGAATCTGTTTGTAATTTAGAACTGGTACATTTTTAACCACTTCCCGCCCAGTCAATAGCGAATTGACGTCCGTGAAGTGGTTGCAATATCGATACTGGACGTCATATGACGTCCTGCAGGATATTGCCCTGCGCGCGCCCGCGGGGGCGCGCAGCGCGGTGATCGGGGACGGCATGTGTCCCTCGGACACAGCGCTACCCCGATCACGGTAAACAGCCAATTTCATTGGCTGTTTACCATGTGATCGGCTGTGTCAAAGTCACAGCCGATCACCTGTCAAAACAAACTCGGCGGCGCGCTCCGTGCGCGCCGCCACAGGCTTGCAGAGCGGGGATCGGGGAAGGCGAGTGTCCCTTGGACACAGCGCATCCCCGATCAGAGTAAACAGCCAATGAATTGGCTGTTTACCACGTGACCGGCTGTGTCCAATCACAGCTGGTCACAAATGTAAACAAACTCCACAGGAGTTACTACCTGATCCCTGCTCTCTCCTCACACACCGATCTGTGAGGAGAGAGAAGAGATCAGTAGACATGTGCATTCGTTTTCGTCCGAATGCATTTTCGTCCGAATTTCAGCTATTTTCTTTATCGTTTTAACAAACGAAAACGAAAGCACAGAATCCGAAAACCGAAAGATCCGACATAAACAAATGCTTTATTTTCGTTTTCGTTGCTACAACAGTTCGATATAGATAGGAGATTCGACGTGACGCTGACAATAACAATCTGTGTCTATCGAACCTGTGGTCGAATGTGCCTATCCTTAACTCTATTAGTCCAAGATTATTCTACATAGGAGAGAAAAGATTCGACATTATAGAGAGAAAAGATTCGACATAGGAGAGAAAAGATTCGACATAGGAGAGAAAAGATTCGACATAGGAGAGAAAAGATTCGACATAGGAGAGAAAAGATTCGACATAGGAGAGAAAAGATTTGTTATTATAGAGAGAAAAGATTCGACATAGAGAGAAAAGATCACTGCTGGAATTGGGTGGGGGAAGTAAAATAAAAATAAAGTTGATGATGAATGTTATTGGCTGATTGTAACCAAAGAGGAGGAGCAGTAAAATAGCTAGAATGACGAAGATTCGACAAAGCATCGAAAGTTAGAAGATTCGACGGTGCAGCAAAACTGTACGACGCTGCAATCGTACATTTCCGGTCAAATGCATCCTCCCATAGGCTATAGAAGAATTATAATGTTGGTTGACTAGTAATAGTAATGAATAAATATAATTATTACTAGTCATACAACATTAGAATTCTTCTATAGCTTGTGGGCGGAACATTCGACCGGAAATGTATGATTGCAGCGTCGTACAGTTTCACTGCTCCGTCGAATCTTCTTTGAACATTCGACAGACACCATAAGCCTTCAATGACAGATTCGACCTTAATTAATTCAGATTTTCGGACGAATGCAATTTCTAACGAAAAACGAAATAAGTAAAAACGAATTTCGGGAGTAACTAAATAAATTTATTTTTCGGACGAAAACGAAATTCCGAAACGAAATATTTCAGTGTGCACATGTCTAGAGATCAGTAAGTTAGCTCAGTGTAGTTTGTCTACATAAGTTTACAGTGCACAACACGCCCCCCCCCATAAAGAGGACCTGTCACACAGCCCAGCACATCAATCAGCCCAGCCAATCAGCCCATCTGTCAATCAGCCCATCTGTCAATCAGCCCATCTGTCAATCAATCAGCCCATCTGTCAATCAATCACCCCATCTGTCAATCACCCCATCTGTCAATCAATCAATCAGCCCATCTGTCAATCAATCAGCCCATCTGTCAATCATCTGTCACAGGCCCACCTCCATCGGTACCGCCATTGGCACTGCCACACAGGCTACCAGTACCGCCATCGGTACCAGTACCACCACCAGTACCGCCACCAGGCCCAGCATCTATACTGCCACACAGGCCCGCTACCAGTATCACCACTAGTGCCGCCATCGGTACCACCACCAGTACCACCACCCGTACCACCGTCAGTAGTGCCACCACCACCTGTACCGCCATCGGTACCATCACCACCCGTACCACCACCACCTGTACCGCCATCGGTACCACCACCACCCATACCGCCATCGCTACCACCACCACCCGTACCGCCACCGGTACCGCCGCCACCACCACCACCCGTACCGCCATCGGTACCACCACCACCTGTACCGCCATTGGTACCACCACCACCCATACCGCCATCGGTACCACCACACAGGCCCACCACTAATACCTCCATCGGTACTACCACACAGACCGCCACCACTACCACCAGCAGTACCATTACACAGGCCCACCAATAAGCACTGCCATAATGTCCCAAAGGGTTTACACACCTGAGGAGGCATATGCCATTCTTGCCATGTCGGATGATGAGAGCAGCGGGGAGCTCCCATTATCCGATTCTGGTTCGGAATACGAGCCAGTGGAGGATAGTGGCTCAGAGTCCGAGTCCCCGGAGGAAACCGTCCCTCCCAAAAGAATGCGATCGGCACCAAGATCAGCACCAAGATCAGCACCAAGATCAGGAGAACTGCCCACCACCAGCAGCGCCATAACCCAGGAAGAGGAGCCCAGTACAAGCAATGGAAATGCACACCCAACCCGAAGAATCCAGCCCCAATCCTACCTTCCCGATGCCCTGGCAAACCCCTTATGGTTGCCTGCCAACTCAGGATCCGCTATCATCCCCCCTTTCACCGCACAGCCAGGTGTGCAGCCCGACACTACAAATTTTTCTAAATTTGATTATTTTTGTTTATTTTTCCCACAAGATTTGCTGCAGAATATAGTGGATCAAACGAATCTGTATGCATCCCAATTTATTGCTGCCAACCCCAATTCTTCCTACGCCCGCATGTTCCAGTGGCGGCGTCTATTATTGGAGGAATTTAAATTATTTTTGGGCCTTATGTTCAATATGGGGCTTACAAAAAAGAACGAAGTCCATTCATATTGGTCCAAACGCCCCATCCAACACATGCCCATATATTCCGCTGTCATGTCCAGGAAAAGATACGACATGATTATGCGCTTTCTCCACTTCAATGACAATTCACAGTGCCCTCCCCGAGATCATCCCAACTACGACAAATTGTACAAGATACGCCCCCTAATCAATGCCTTTTCCCAGCGATTTGAAGACGTTTTCATCCCAGACCAAAAAATTTGTGTGGACGAGTCCCTCGTACATTTCACCGGCCGACTGCAGTTCAAGCAGTACATACCAAGCAAGAGAGCCAGGTATGGGTTAAAATTAAATAAATTATGTGATCGAGCCACTGGATACGTCTGCAAATTCAGGATTTACGAAGGCAAAGACTCCCAGCTCCAGCCCCGTGATTGCCCCACATATATTGGAACCAGTGGGAAAATTGTCTGGGAGTTGGCATACCCCCTGTTCGGAAAAGGTTACCATTTATATGTTGATAATTATTATACCAGCCTGCCCCTTTTTCGCCACCTTTACAGTAAACAAACCCCGGCCTGCGGTACCTTCAAAAAAAAAACGGAAGGGATTCCCACAAAATTTATTGACAAAAAAATTGCGACCTGGAGAATCGGCATCCATGAGGAACGAGGAGGTGTTGGCCATGAAGTGGAGGGACAAGAAAGATGTCCACATCCTCTCTACGATCCACAATGACACCATGGTGGAGATCCCAAGAAGACGCGGCTCCATTGTAAAGCCTGAATGTGTCCACGACTACAATTTGTACATGGGGGGGGGGGTGGATTTAAACGACCAGATGCTACAGCCCTACTTATCAACCAGAAAGTCCCATTATTGGCACAAAAAAGTTGCGTTTCACCTGTTTCACATGGCCCTTTTTAATTCGTTTGTCTGCTACCAAAAAGCAACTCAAAATCATCGACTCCACTACCTCCAATATATCGAAGATATCATCGATAGGATAGGATAGGACACCTCTGCCTGCTACCTGGACCTGTGCTTTGGCTGTGCTCTGGCTGTGCTGACAGTATCTCTGCCTGTGCGAACTATGGACAGTATTCCTGCCTGCTGCCTGGATGATTGCTTTTGCTGTCGCTGACCTCATCCCTGCCTGCTGCCTGGACCGATGCTCTCCTCTGTGGACCACTGCACTTCTAAAACCACAGGTAATCTTTTGTTATTTGGTATGTACCTGCTATGTGTTAGATATATGAAGGGCCTTCAAAAATGTGATCGGTAGTCAGAAAATGATATGTGCAATTAATGCTGCTAGAATGCCTGGAGGTGCTACTTGGATGTTGGGCCTCTGTATGTGGCCAGGCTGTGTAAAAGTCTCAAACATGTGGTATCGCCATACTCAGGAGGAGTAGCAGAATGCATTTGTGGGTGTAATTTTTGCTATGTACATATTATGTGTTAGAAATATCTTATAAATTGACAACTTTGTGTAAAAAAAATGCATTTTAATTTTTTCTCCACATTTTCCAAAACCTTCTGGAAAAAAATGAACCGTTCAAAAGACTCATAATGCCTCATAGATTATACGTTGGGGTGTGTGCTTTCAAAAATGGGGTCATTTTGTGGAAAATTCTATTGTCCTGGTGCTCCAGGGCCTTCAAAATTGTAATAGGTGGTTGAGAAAGGATATGTGCGATTTATGCTTGTAGAACGCCTGAAAGTGCTACTTCAATGTTGGGCCTCTGTATATGGCCAGGCTGTGTAAAAGTCTCACACATGTGGTATCGCTATACTCAGGAGGAGTAGAAGAATGCATTTTGGGGTGTTATTTTTGCTTTGTATATGCTATGCGTTAGAAATATCTTATAAATGGACATCTTTGTGTAAAAAAAATGCATTTTCATTTTTTCTCCACATTTTTCAAAACCTTCTGGAAAAAAATTAACCGTTCAAAAGACTCATAATGCTTCATAGATTATACGTTGGGGTGTGTGATTTCCAAAATGGGGTCATTTTGTGGAAAATTCCATTGTCCTGGTGCTCCAGGGCCTTCAAAAGTGTAATAGGTGGTTGAGAAAGGATATGTGCGATTTATGCTTGTAGAACGCCTGAAAGTGCTACTTCAATGTTGGGCCTCTGTATATGGCCAGGCTGTGTAAAAGTCTCACACATGTGGTATCGCTATACTCAGGAGGAGTAGCAGAATGCATTTTGGGGTGTCATTTTTGCTATGTATATGCTATGCGTTAGAAATATCTTATAAATTGACAACTTTGTGTAAAAAAAATGCATTTTCATTTTTTCTCCACATTTTCCAAAACCTTCTGGAAAAAAATGAACCGTTCAAAAGACTCATAATGCTTCATAGATTATACGTTGGGGTGTGTGCTTTCCAAAATGGGGTCATTTTGTGGAAAATTCCATTGTCCTGGTGCTCCAGGGCCTTCAAAAGTGTAATAGGTGGTTGAGAAAGGATATGTGCGATTTATGCTTGTAGAACGCCTGAAAGTGCTACTTCAATGTTCGGCCTCTGTATATGGCCAGGCTGTGTAAAAGTCTCACACATGTGGTATCGCTACACTCAGGAGGAGTAGCAGAATGTATTTTGGGGTGTAGTTGCAATTATGCATATGCTGTGTGAGAGAAAAAAACTGTTAATATGACCAGTTTGTGTAAAAAAAAAAAAAAAAAAAAAAATTCCCAAGAATTGTGGGAAAAAAATACAACTTCAAAAAACTCACCACGCCTCTTAGTAAATACCTTGGACTGTCTACTTTCCAAAAAGGGGTAATTTTGGGGTATTTGTACTTTCCTCGCTTGTTAGTGTCTCAAGAAATGAGATATCCCTTCAGTACATCAGGCGTGATCAGATGTGATACATTTTCAGTGATTGCCACCATAGTTTGTAGACTCTATAACTTTCACAAAGACCAAATAATATACACTAATTTGGGTTCATTTTACCAAAGATATGTAGCAGTATACATTTTGGCACAAATTTATGAAGAAAAATTACTTATTTGCAAAATTTTACAATAGAAACTAAAAAAAAGTTTTTTTTTTTTTTAAAAATTGCTGTTTTTTGCTTATATCGCAAAAAATAAAAAAACCCAGTGGCGATTAAATACCACCAAAAGAAAGCTCTATTTGTGAGAAGAAAATGATAAAAAAAATTGTTTGGATACAGTGTAGCATGATTAAGTAATTGTCATTCAAAGTGTGAGAGTACTGAAAGCTGAAAATTGGTCTGGGCGGGAAGGTGCATAAGTGCATGGTATTGAAGTGGTTAAAGTGTAGCTCCAGCCAAAAAATCTATTTTTAAGCTTATTGGAAAACATAGGGAGGGGTTATCACCCCTGTTCCATTTGTTTTGCTGTCTGTGCACCTGTTCAGAAGATTTACCTCACTTTCTGTCCCAATGACAATTGGTTTTTGAAAAATTGGGGTGAAACAAGGATTGGTGACAAAGCATAAGTGGAGAGGAGACACGTTTTTCCCATATTAACTCTTACAGGAGAGAATTTCCCTTCCTCGGGGTAGATTTCCTCTCA
Source organism: Rana muscosa (assembly GCA_029206835.1). NCBI lineage: Eukaryota > Metazoa > Chordata > Amphibia > Anura > Ranidae > Rana > Rana muscosa. The sequence continues at coordinate 181,860,430 of CM055119.1, read as the reverse complement.
CTTCCTGTTGTCTCCCTCCGTTTGCAAGTAGGAGTCGTTTGTAAGTTGGATGTTTGAAATTAGGGGCCTGATGTATATACTCTGCAGAATTTGGAGGCCCTAGGTGTTGGTGCTGCCACAACACTGTAAGGCCTCACAGTTACTCTTCGTGGGCACAAAAATGGGCCCTGCTGTGAAATATTAGATCAAGAATTGTAATACATGCCCCTGTTGAACAGGGGCAGAAATATTGGGCCTTAGGCACAGGTGCTGGTGCCACAAACCTGCAGCCCTGCTGCAAATTATTGCATCAAAAATTTTAATTACACGCCCCTGTTAAAAATTAGGCCTTAGCCACTGGTGGCGGTGCCCAGAACCAAAAATGTTCTTACAAGCTATCAGCATGAACGTTTAGGAGAAGGAAGAGGATAGTCACTCAACATAGCAGGATAGTCACTCAGCATCAGCATAGGCAGTCTTGAAGGGATCTCCCATTCAAAAAAAAAATATTTGGTTACATCAGCATCAGGTGCTTGGTAGCTGGTGATCCAAGACTGATCGATTTTTATGAAGGTCAGCTGATCGACCAATTCAGTGGACAGGTGCACCCTAAGATCGGTTACAAAGCCTCCAGCAGCACTGAATGTGCGTTCCGAAAGAACGCTGGATGCAGGACAGGCCAGTAGCTCAATTGCATACTGTGCAAGCTCTGGCCAGTGATCCATCCTCAAGTCCCAGTAACCCAGAGGATTTTTGGTGGGAAAGGTGTCCAAGTCTGATCTTACCCCTAGGTATTCCTGCACCATGTAAAACAGACGCTGGCGATGGTTGCTGGAACCGATCATACCTTGGGGCTGCGGACTAAAAAATAATCTGAACGCATCGGTCAGACGGCCACCTTCTCCACCGCTCCTTCTTTGACTGACCAAAGCCTCAGCAACACGTTGTCCAGGACCAGGATTTTGTAACCTCCCAGTCTCTGGGAATGCGTTGCACAGACGCAAGGCCTCCCGAAGATGTTTCATCCTCTGCTCCCTCTGCGACTGGAAGATAAGGTCTGCAACCTTACCCTTGTAACGTGGATCAAGGAGGGTTGCCAGCCAGTAATGATCCCTCTCCTTGATCACACGAATACGGGGATCCTTCCGCAGTCTTTGCAGGATCAGGGAGGCCAAGCACCGTAGGTTTGCTGAGGCATTCGGTCCGGAGTCCTCTGGGTCACTCAGGATGATATGATCCGCAGCCACCTCCTCCCAGCCACGTACAAGTCCATGGGTTTCTTGGGACTGTAATTGATCCCTTGAAGACTGCTGCTGATGCTGAGTGCTAGGCTCCACCTCCATGCTGACACAATCCTCCTCCTCTTCCTTCTCGTCCTCTTCCTGTGTGATAGGCGGGCCAGCAGGAACACTGTCTGGATAAAGGGGGCCTTGAGAGGTAAGGAAGTCCTCCTCTTCCTCCCTCTGTTCTGCCTCAAGTGCCCTGTCCATTGTTCCACACAGCTTGTGCTCCAACAGGTGGACAAGAGGGACAGTGTCACTGATGCATGCACTGTCACTGCTCACCATCCTCGTGGCCTCCTCAAATGGTGCCAGGACAGTGCATGCATCTCTGATCATGACCCACTGGCGTGGCAAAAAAAAAACCCAAGCTTCCCTGACCCTGTCCTCGTGCCATATTGGCAGAGATACTCATTGATGACCTTCTGCTGTGTGTGCAGCCGCTGCAGCATGGCCAACGTTGAGTTCCACCTGGTGGGCATGTCACAGATTAGGCCGTTCTTGGGCAGGTTGTATTCCTTTTGGAGGTCAGCCAGCCGAGCACTGGCATTATATGACAGGCAGAAATGCACACAGAGTTTCCTGGCCTGCCTCAGTACATCCTGTAAGCCTGGGTATCTGCCCAAGAACCGCTGCACCACCAAGGTAAGGATTTGAACCAAACAGGGCACATGGGTCAGTTGTCCCTGTCGGAGGGCGGAGAGGAGGTTGGTGCCATTGTCGCAAACCACCATTCCTGGCTTAACCACTTAACAACCACCTGCCGACAAATAACGTCGACAAGGTGGTTGCTTAACTCTGGGAGGACGTTATATAACGTCCTCCCAGAATCGCGCTCCCGCGCGCCCCCTGGGGCGCGCACACGGGAAACTCCGTGACCGCCGGGTCCAGAGGACCCGGCGGATCACGAATCGCGGTAAATCGCCGCTGATAGCGGCCGTTTACCACGTGATCGCTCCGTCAAATGACGGAGCAATCACTTGTAAGCAGACCGGCGTCATTTGATGACGCCGGTTCCTCCCTCCTCTCTCTGTACCGATCGGTACAGTGTGAGAGGGGAGGGGGAGGGAGCGGATGGCAGCAGCAGCACTGTGGGCTGGATCTGTGACAATTGCAGTCACAGATCCATCCATCCATCCATCCCTGCTCAGCCATCCCTGTGCTATACCCTGCCAATACTCTGCAATACACCCTGCCAATACTCTGCAAAATACCCTGCCAATACTCTGCAATACCCTGGTGCAATACTCTGCAATACCCTGGTGCAATACTCTGCAATACCCTGGTGCAATACTCTGCAATACCCTGCGAAATACTCTGCAATACCCTGCGAAATACTCTGCAATACCCTGGTGCAATACTCTGCAATACCCTGGTGCAATACTCTGCAATACCCTGGTGCAATACTCTGCAATACCCTGGTGCAATACTCTGCAATACCCTGCACAATACTCTGCAATACCCTGCAAAATACTCTGCAATACCCTGCAAAATACTCTGCAATACCCTGCAAAATACTCTGCAATACCCTGCAAAATACTCTGCAAAATACTCTGCAATACCCTGCACAATACTCTGCAATACCCTGCACAATACTCTGCAATACCCTGCACAATACTCTGCAATACCCTCCACAATACTCTGCAATACCCTCCAAAATACTCTGCAATACCCTCCACAATACCCTGTGCAATACCCTCCACAATACCCTGTGCAATACCCGTGCAATACCCTGCCATACACCGCAATACCCTGCCATACACCGCAATACCCTGCCATAGTCCGCAATACTCCGCAATGCCCTGCAATACTCCGCAATGCCCGGCAATACTCCGCAATGCCCGGCAATACTCCGCAATGCCCAGCAATACTCCGCAATGCCCGGCAATACTCTGCAATAACCACTTCCCGCCCTCCGGCCGTCATATGACGTCCTTGACTTTGTGCGGGGATATCTGAATGATGGGAGCAGCTACAGGCATCATTCAGATATTAGCTTTTTCAGCCGGCGATTCCCTACACCATAAGAACAATCATAGCGGCTGTTCCGCCGCTTGATCATTCTTACGGGAGGCGAGAGGGGATGTCCCCCCCCCCCGCCGCCCTCCGGTGCTTCTACCGACTCACCGCTACGATCAAAGCCAGGATTGTTGTTTTGTTTTTTTTTTTTTTTTTCAGGCTTCCCAGCCTAGAGGTGAGATGTGGGGTCTTATTGACACCCCCCCCCCCATATCTCACTGTAAAGAGGACCTGTCATGCCATATTCCTATTACAAGGGATGTTTATGTTCCTTGTAATAGGTATAAAAGTGATCAAAAAAATGTTTAGGGCGGAAAAACATGTCAAACTAAAATAAATAAAGTAAAATGAAGAATACATTTTTTTTTTTTTTTTAAAGCGCCCCTGTCCCCGTGAGCTCGCATACAGAAGCGAACGCATACGTAAGTCCCGCCCACATATGAAAACGGTTTTCAAACCACACATGTGAGGTATCTCTGCGAACGTTAGAGCGAGAGCAATCATTTTGGCCCTAGACCTCCTCTGTAACTCAAAACATGTAACCAGTAAAAATATTTAAAGCGTCGCCTATGGGGATTTTTTAAGTAGCGAAGTTTGGCGCCATTCCACGAGTGTGTGCAATTTTTAAGGGCGACATGTTAGGTATCTATTTACTCGGCGTAACTTCATCTTTCACATTATGCAAAAACATTGGGCTAACTTTACTGTTTTTTTTTTTTTTAAGCACAAAACATTTTTTTTCCGTAAAAAACGCGTTAAAAAAATTGCTGCGCAAATATCGTGCGAGATAAAAAGTTGCAACAACCACCATTATATTCTCTAAGGTCTTTGCTAAAAAAACATATATAATGTTTTGGGGTTCTATGTAATTTTCTAGCAAACAAATGATGATTTTTACATGTAGGAGAGAAATGTCAGAATTGGCCTGGGTGCTCCAGAACGCCTGAAGGTGCTCCCTGCATGTCGGGCCTCTGTATGTGGCCACGCTGTGTAAAAGTCTCACACATGTGGTATCGCCATACTCGGGAGTAATAGCAGAATGTGTTTTGGGGTGTAATTTGTGGAATGCATATGCTGTGTGTGAGAAATAACCTGCTAATATGACAATTTTGTGAAAAAAAAAAGAGAAAAAAAAAATCTTGATTTTGCAAAGAATTGTGGGAAAAAATGACAACTTCAAAAAACTCACAATGCCTCTTTCTGAATACCTTGGAATGTCTTCTTTCCAAAAAGGGGTCATTTGGGGGGTATTTGTACTTTTCTGGCATGTTAGGGTCTCAAGAATTGAGATAGGCCGTCAGTACTTCAGGTGTGATAAATTTTCAGATATTGGCACCATAGCTTGTGGACTCTATAAGTTTCACAAAGACCAAATAATATCCACCAATTTGTACTTATTTTTACCAAAGATATGTAGCAGTATAAATTTTGGCCAAAATTTATGAAGAAAAAATAGTAATTTGCAAAATTTTATAACAGAAACGAAAAAAAAAATCATTTTTTTACAAAATTTTCAGTCTTTTTTCTCTTATAGCGCAAAAAATAAAAATCCCAACAGTGATTAAATACCACCAAAAGAAAGCTCTATTTGTGTGAAAAAAAGGACAAAAATTTCATATGGGTACAGTGTTGTATGACTGAGTAATTGTCATTCAAAATGTGAGAGCACCGAAAGCTGAAAATTGGTCTGGTTATTAAGGGGGTTTAAGTGCCCAGTGGTCAAGTGGTTAAGCTGTTATATATAACACTGCTATCTTCTCAACGAGTTTCACACAGAAGGGCTTTTTCAGGAGGGCAGGGTTGATATATGTGTGGAGTGGTGCTGTCTAATAGGATTCCTTGGGGGAAATGGAGATCACAGGAGAGAAAATGTATATGTACCTCAAACAGAAGGGAGCCCCAAATGAGCGCCAGAAGCACTAACACCCAGATGTCAGCTGGTATAATGAGAGCTGCAAAACTTAAACAGAATGGGAAGGGGGGTTCACCCTCTCGATTTCAGTCATGGCGTACCCATGTTTCTCTAGCAAACAGTGGTGCTGAGGGAATCCTTTCATACAGCACCGCTCCCCATATACAGTATATGAACCCTGCCCTCCTGAGGAAGCCCATCCGTACGAATAGCCACCCAACCATCAGTGTTTAATCTGTATTTTGGAGGACACCAATATAAATAAGATATACAGTGCCTCCGGAAAGTGTTCACTGCACTTCACTTTTTCCACATATTGTTATGTTACAGCTTTATTCCCAAATAGATTAAATTAATTATTTTCCTCAAAATTCTACAAACAATACCCCATAATGAAAATGTTAAAGAAGTTTGTTTGAAATCTTTGTAAATTTATTAAAAATAAAAATTGAAAAAAGTCACATGTACATAAGTATTTGCAGCTTTTACCATGACACTCAAACTTGAGCTCAGGTCCATCTTGTTTCCACTGATCATCCTTGAGATGTTTCTACAACTTGATTGTAGTCCACCTGTGGTAAATTCAGTTGATTGGACGTGATTTGGAAAGGCACACGCCTTTCTATATAGGGTCCCACAGTTACCAGTACATATCAGAGCACATACAAAACCATTAAGTCCAAGGAATTGTCCATAGACCTCAGAGACAGGATTGTATCGAGGCACAGATCTGGAAAAGGGTACAGAAAAATTTCTGCATCATTGAAAGTCCCAATGAGCACAGTGGCCTCCATCATCCGTAAATGGAAGAAGTTTGGAACCACCAGGACTCTTCCTAGAGAAGGCCGCCTGGCCATACTGAGCAATCGGGGAAGAAGGGACTTAGTTCGGGAGGTGGTCAAGAATCCGACAGTCACTCTGACAGAGCTCCAGCGTTTCTCTGTGGAGAGAGGAGAACCTTCCAGGAATACAACCATCTCTGCAGCACTCTACCAATCAGGCCTGTATGGTAGAGTGGTCAGACGGAAGCCACTCCTCAGTAAAACGCACATGACAGCCCATCTGGAGTTTGGCAAAAGGACTCTCAGACCATGAGAAACAAAATTCTCTGGTCTGATGAAACAAAGATTGAACTCTTTGGCCTGAATGGCATGCGTCATGTCTGGAGCAAACCAGGCACCGCTCAGTATCTGGTCAATATCACTCCTATAGTGAAGCATGGTGGTGGTGGTAGCATCATGCTGTGGGGATGTTTTTCAATGGCAGGAACTGGTGAGACTAGTCAGGATCTAGGGAAAGATGAATGCAGCGATGTACATAGACATCTTTGATGAAAACCTGCTCTCTGGACCTCAGACTATGGCGAAGGTTTATCTTCCAACAGGACAATGACACAAAGCACACGTCAAAAAGCACCCAGAGATGGTTTAAGACAAAGCCCTGGAGAGAACTGAACTGGCCAGATCTCACCTGTGGAGAGATCTCAAAACAGCAGTTGGGAAAAGGAACCCTTCCAATCTGAGAGACCTGGAGCAGTTGGCGAAAGAAGAGTGGTCCAAAATGGCAGTAGAGAGGTGTAAGAAACTCATTGATGGTTACAGGAAGCCATTGATTTCAGTTATTTTTTCCAAGGGGTGTGCTACCAAATATTAAATTGAGGGTGCCAATATTTTTGTCCAGTCCCTTTTTGGAGTTTTTGCATGGAATGTGTCAAATTTGACTTTTTGTTTCTCCACTTTTTTGTGTCATATCAATACGAACAAAAGAAATAAACATGAGAATGCCAAAACATTTGTTTTGGCCATGACTGTATATGTTGCAGAGTAGCTGCTTGACGACCGGTTCACGCCGATATACGTCAGCAGAATGGCACGTACAGGCAGATTAATGTACCTGTACGTCGCCTTTAAGACACGGCATTGTGGGCGCGCGGGGGCGGTGGCGCACGCCCGCTGCGAGCTCCGTGAGTCCGACCGTGGGTCCCGTGGACTTGATGTCCACGGGGATACCCGCGATCATCTCACGGAGCGGAAGAACGGGGAAATGCTGATGTAAACGAGCATGTCCCCATTCTTCCTAGTGACAGGACACTGATCATAGCTCCCTGTAATCTGGAGCGGTGATCAGTGTTGTGTCACACATAGCCCATCCCTCCTACAGTTAGAACACATCCCTTGGACACACTTAACCCCTTCAGCGCCCCCTCCTGATTAACCCCTTCACTGCCAGTGTCATTTACACAGTAATAAGTGCATATTTATAGCACTGATCGCTGTAAAAATGACAATGGTCCCAAAATGGTGCCAAAAGTCTCCGATGTGTCCGCCATAACGTCACTAGAAAAGTCACAATAAAAATCACAGATCGCCGCCATTACTAGTAAAAAAAACATTATTAATAAAATTTTTATAAAACTATCCCCTATTTTCTAGACGCTATAACTTTTGCGCAAACCAATCAATAAACGCTTATTGCGATTTTTTTAGCAAAAATATGTAGAAGAATACGTATCGGCCTAAACTGAGGGAATTTTTATATATATATATATATATATATATATATATATATATATATATATATATTTTGGTCATATTTATCATAGCAAAAAGTAAAAAATATTTTTGCTCTATTTTTGTTTATGGCGTAAAAAAAAAAAAACGTAGAGGTGATCAAATACCACCAAAAGAAAGCTCTATTTGTGGGAAAAAAAGACATCAATTTTGTTTGGGTGCCACGTCACAGGACCGCGCAATTTTCAGTTAAAGCGACACAGTGCCGAATCACAAAAGGTGCTCTGGTCTTTGGGCAGCCAAATGGTGCGGGGCTTAAAAGTGGGTAGAGTGCATTTTACCAATTTTTTTAGAATAAATGAATTGATTTTTACAAAGGTGTTTGTCATTTCTTTCCATGACCGTGTGTAGCACATTGAAAGTCCCACATTTTGCTTTCTTTTTATTGGTTTTTGGAATTATACTCATTTGGAATGTGATGCATTATTTATCTAATCACGTCATTCTTTTCACGGATTTAAAAAAGGAATTTCATTTTTGTCAGGAGCTGCTCTTTAAATGTAAAAATTTTCCTTTTTTTAACATTCTATTCTTACATCCTCTCTCTGAACCTTCATGATTTAAAAGACATTGGTACGGGTAGATGTTTTACAACAAAGAGAAGACAGTGTTTTTTTTTTTCTTAGTCGTATATCATTGTCAGTGTGCGGCATTCAAGAGCTGAACTATGGCAACTAATGTTCTTTGAACAAAGAAGACTAATGAATCTTTACTGCAAACAAAATATGTATCAATAAACTTCCTATAACCCTCTCAGGCATCATTTTACACAAACTGACATTTCTGTCTGGGCCACTTGAGACCTTTTTGAAGCTTATTCACAGTATATTAATATAAAAAGCAATGATTTGTAGAGGTGTGCTGGTTTCCTTTACAGAATTATCTAAAATCAAATTCACTGAGCAGAAAGGAAGAAGTCATGGTCAGGGCTGGGCATCTGACCTTACCAGCCAATTCAAGGCTAATAACAGGCTTACTTAAAGTTGATCTTTTAGCGAGCAGTTAAATACATAAACAACATACATTTACACTATATTACCAAAAGTATTGGGACACCTGCCTTTACACGCACATGAACTTTAATGGCGTCCCAGTCTTAGTCCGTAGGGTTCAATATTGAGTTGGCCCACCCTTTGCAGCTATAACAGCTTCAGCTCTTCTGGGAAGGCTGTCCACAAGGTTTAGGAGTGTGTCTATGGGAATGAATGTTTGACCATTCTTCCAGAAGGACAATCGGCTAAGGCCTTGCGCTCATAGGGACCTTGCGGCCGCCTAACAAGCCTAACACATTGCCCCAGTTTTGAGGGGCAGGGGCTTTTAACACTGCTGTGCTCAGGCAGTGTTAAGAGCCCTGTCTCACATAAGCGGGCCTCGCAACAGCCAAACAGCTTATTTGAAGCAGCTGATTTGCAGTGGCTTTATTTTAGAGGTACCAGGACACAACATATGGGAATAGGTAGAAAGAGACTCCATTGCGCAGTATTAATGACCAGTGTGAAGATGTCCCGTGCCCAGACTCCCCCGTCGCATTTTGTCACTCGCAGACGTCATCAGGGTCCCCTGATGACGTCTGTGAGTGACGAAACACGTTGGAGGAGTCTAGTCATGTGACTGGATGGTCGACCATCTTACTTGTTGGAAACATTGCTAATGTCACGAGGATTACCATGCTATTTTAATTACAATGTTTGCGAGTATTCTGGTGTTTTTTTAAATAAATAGTCATTGCCAGTATTACTGCGCAATGAAGTCTCTTTTTACCTTTTCCCATATGTTGGTGCTGTGAGACCCTGTCTAAGGTGGATCGGGTCTGTTCTTAAGTGACCTGTCATCTTACATGTATGGAGAGTTGGAGCAGCGTATCTTTCAAGCGCATTTGACTGCTTTTGATTAAGTGGTCCACCATTTGGGGTAAGGGTCAGTATGAACCTCTCTTCTTGGTAACGGACCCCTCTAAACACCCTTTGTGTGGACCTGCACTGAATGGACTTTTTATTTCAGATGTTTTATCTTTTAAACATTTGGACTTTTTTTTAGTGCATAAGCACTGCATTTGTGTTATATTGTTACTGTTTTCTATGCCAGGAGAACTTCGTGAGCTGCTTTTCCATACTATTTGTGATATTTCGTGATTATATCTAGCGCAGGTGATTTTTACCATAAAAAAAAATGGGAAAACGTATTGACTCGAGTATAAGCCTAGGGTGTCCATCTGCATGCCTCACTCTGCCTCACTTTGCATCACTGTGTCCATGTGCATGCCTCACTGTGCCCATGCCTCACTGTGCCCATGCCTCACTGTGTCCATGACTAGACTGACGTTTAACATGGGAGTCTATGGAAGGGGTGCCCGGCTTTGAAAACTCGGTGCTCCCCGGCCATAGGTCCCTCAGACAACAAACTTTGCACACTTGTAGAGGAGAAACAGGGCTACATGTGTGCCAAGTTCCACCGGCCAGTAACGGGTCCCCAAAGTCACCAAAGAAATTACTGTTTAACATGGGAGTCTATGGAAGGGGTGCCCGGCTTTGAAAAATCTGTGCTCCCCGGCCAAAGGTCCCCCGGACAACAATCTTTGCACACTTGTAGAGGAAGAGTTGGGCTACATGTGTGCTAAGTTTGGCCGGTACCTGGTCCCCAAATTTCGGGAGATCCGGCGCAAAATGGTATAAGCCGAGGGGGCTGAAAAACTCAGCTTTTACTCAAGTATATACGGCAATTTTAACTCAAATTAAATACAGGCGGAATGAAAGAGCCTTGCTCATTAGAGCTTACAATCTAATGCCGCGTACACACGGTCAGAATTTCTGAGGAAAAAAGTCAGACGGATTTTTTTCATCGGATATTTCGACCGTGTGTATGCCCCATCAGACTTTTTCAATCGGAAATTTAGACAGAGGTAGAAAAAGAACATGTTCTCTTTTTTTCCGACGGAAATTCTGTTCGTCTGTATGGAACTCCGACGGAAAAAAAACACTCATGCCCAGAATCAAGTCGACGCATGCTCGGAAGCATTGAACTTAATTTTTCTCGGCTCGTCGTAGTGTTGTATGTCACCGCGTTCTTGACAGTCGGAACACCTCCTCCTCCTACTACTCCTCCTGCCACAACCTCACCTCCTGATCCCCAGCCTCCAAGGAAGAAACCAACCAAGGCTGCAGAGAAGGCTGGAGAGAAGGCTACAAGGAAGAGGAGAAAATAATGCCTGCTGTAGTACCACAGACTGGGGACATATAGGACTTATCTGCTGTGGCTCCTGACCTCTGGGAGCTCAAGACAAGATTGGGCTCCTTTTTTTGGGGGATCTAATCTCTATTTTGGTTTTCACATCTTGGATGGTTGTTGTGGGGTCAACGGGATGCACAAATGCAAGCAGGCTCTCCAGAGAAGTCCTGGAGGTGAGCATTGGAGGAGGTGACAATGGAACTAGAGAGCAGGAGGTCTTGGGAGAAACAATTAGGTGGGTATTTTGAGACTTGGTTAGTGATGTAGCTGCGGGCCAAGTTGTGGATGCCTTTTTAAGTTATTGTTAGCACGATGAATACAAATCTGTGTTTTTTTTTTAAAACTCCTGCCACCGATAAAAGTGATCTCGCTGCGAATCTGCCGATGAGACCCACTTTTATCTGAATGCAGACCATCCGTTGAAGAAGAGGATACCGGGGTTATGGCAGCTAGTTCCAACTAGCTGCTACCATAAAAACGATATTCCACTTCAAAGAGCCTCCGTATAATGACGGTGGGCGGTCCGTTAGTGGTTAAAAATGATGATTTAAATCGAGTTGATTTAAAGCAAGTCTTTTTACTAGTGTTTTAAATTGTGATTTAAATTTACTTGATTTAAATCAAATCCTCCCTCATTGTTAGTATTTTGAATTTAATTCATTGAAGGAATGGCAGCCAATGGAGGGATTGGCACAGAGGGGTAGCAGACACTAAGGCCCCTTTCACACTGCGGCGGGAGGTGCGTCGGCGGTAAAGCACCGTTCTTTTTAGCGGCGCTTTACCATCGGATCTGCGCCGGTATTCGGCCGCTAGCGGTGCAGTTTTACCCCCACTAGCGGCCGAGAAAGAGTAAAAAACCACCACAAAGCGCCTCTGCAGAGGCGCTTTGCCGGCGGTATAGCCGTGGTGTCCCATTGATTTCAATGGGCAGGAGCGGTGGAGGAGCGGTATACACATCCAAAGATGCGGCTAGCAGGACTTTTTTTACCGTCCTGCTAGCGCACTGCTCCAGTGTGAAAGCCCTCGGGGCTTTCACACTGGTAGAGACAGCAGCGGCTGTTTCAGGTCGGTTTGCAGGTGCTATTTTTAGCGCTGTAGCGCCTGCAAGCCAACCCAGTGTGAAAGGGGCCTAAATATAAATAAATAAATGAACGCTGATCATTGTAATCACCCCTGCCAGTGTTGAATGGTTTGTCCCATCCATGTGAACTAATACATTCTACTGGAGAGCTTGTGCTTTTGAAAAGCAACAGACTTGAAAATAGACTAAAAAAAGCCTAAAAAGGAAACTAATGCAGCCATCACATCTAAGAATTGGTAAGCTGTAATATAATAAATGTTTGCTTTGGGATTTAATGCTGCTTTAAAAAAAATCATTATCAAACTGACACATAACCGTTACAATTCTTGTACAGTTTATTATTGCAAAATGACCATTTCATTTTTTTGGTACATTTCTGTAAAAAAAAAAAAAAAAGAGATATGTTTTGATTGCCCAACCTCCTGGGCACTGAGCAGAATGACACAACACACCCTCTATTTCACAGATTTATTGAACATCCCTTTATCATTCAATTTGTATTTTCCATTGGCTGAATGCCTCCTGCCTCTTCTGATACAAATCCTAGATTTAATAAGAGAGATGTGTCAGGCCAAGACGTCCAACGCACAAACCCTTGGGAGGCTTCTTAACGAAATGTTTAAAAGTCTGCAGATTGTAATTTTGATAATAAAACAGTGACAAGCTTTTTTGTAAAGGGTCCCCCCGAGGCAAGCCGGGGAATTATATAAGTCAGATGAATGTAACACAAATCCGTCCATGTTCCAATCATATTAAGTCGCCTGGGTTGGGGCAAACAAATAAATAAATAAAAACAAGCTCGCCCAAAGCAGAAGCTTAAATTTCCGACTCAAGGTTAACCCAGGGAGAGTGCGGGAGATTGGTTAAAAGGATGTGACTGAAATAAAATGACTTTTGTTGCTTCGGTATGCAATCTTGGAGGACAGTAAATAAGGAGTAAAAGAAACAAATGGCATTAAAGAAACCTTTTCCTTTTTCTAGTGATAATAGCATCACCATGCGTTTATGCTGCCTATATGCATCAGTGCATAATCAGAGAATAAATACTTTATAAGGCAAAACAAACAAAAATAATAGACATGTGCAATGTGTTTCGTTACAAAGTCTAATTTTAACGAACTTCGACAAATTTAACCCATTTAACAAATGTTTCCTAATATTTGTAAATTAGAATATTCAAAAATTCGTAGATTAGAAAATGTGTAAGTTCGTAAATGAGAGAATTCAGAAATCCGTAAATTCGTAAATTTGAATATTCAAAAATTTGTAGATTAGAAAATTCGTAAATTAAAATATTCAAAAATTCGTAGATTAGAAAATTTGTAAATTAAAATATTCAAAAATTTGTAGATTAGAAAATTCGTAAATTCGTAACTTAGAAAATTCGTAAATTCAGAAATTCAGAAATTCGTAAGTTAGAATTTTCGAAGATTCGTAGATTAGAAAATTCGTAAATTAGAATATTCGAAAATTTGTAGATTCGAAAATTTGTAAATTCGTAAATTAGAAAATTTGTCAATTTGTAAATTCAAAATTCAAAAATCCGAAAACCTGAAAATTCAAAAATCTGAAATAATAACTAACTAATAATAACTTAAAGGAGTAGTAAAGTTACATGTTTTTTCACCTTAATGCATCCTATGCATTAAGGTGAAAAAACATTCGACAATACCGCCCCCCCCCCCCCCCGAGCCCCCGTTTTACTTACCTGGCCCCTCGAAATTCCCACGCTCGCCCCCGTCATCCTCTTCGTTTTTCAGCCTGGCCGCCGATTGGCTACACTGGATGGATTGAAAGCAGCGCAGCCATTGGCTGGCGCTGCTGTCAATCACATCCAATGACGCGGCGCGCCGGGGGGCGGGGCCGAGTGATACAGTCGGCGGCTATGGCCGCCGCTGTATCACGGGAGCGCGCCCGCAATCACTCCACACCATGCGAGCTCACTCGCATTATGGTGTGGAGTCCTTGCGGGGAGGAGCCAAGACAGCCGCCGAGGGACCCCAGAAGACCAGGATCGGGGCCACTGTGTGCAAAACGAGCTGCACAGTGGAGGTAAGTATAACATGTTTGTTATTTTTGGGCAAAAAAAAGGGAAGCTTTAGTGCCCCTTTAAAGGGGTTGCAAACCCTCCTGTTTTTTCACCTTAATGCATCCTATGCATTAAGGTGAAAAAACTTCTGGCAGTCACCGGCCCTCCAGCCCCCCTGTTTTATTCACCTGGGCCCTGGAATGTCCCACGGCGAGGACGCGCAGTCTCTCTGCCCGGGGTTCTCAGCTCTTCATTCTCGGCTCAGCCATTGGCTCCCGCTGCTGTTAATCGAATCCAATGATGCGGGCGCCGGGGGGCGGCTATGGACGCCAAATGCTGGACTCGGGAACGCGCCTGCAAAGTAACCCCCTGGGAGAGCGCTTCTCCTAGGGGGTTATCTAATGTGGGTAGGAGCCACTGAGGGACCCCAGAAGAGGAGGATCGGGCCACTCTGCGCAAAACGAACTGCATAGTGGAGGTAAGTATGACATGTTTGTTATTTAAAAAAAATAAAAATCGAACCTTTAGTATCACTTTAACTATTACTAACTATTAAATTATAGGTATTGGAATTTCCTTTCTAATTTGTCTGTTAGTGAACATAACGAATACAAATGTATCTGAAGTTACGAATTATCCGAAATAACGATTGCCGCATCTAAACAAATGGAACGCAATGCATTAATATAAATAAATAACAATAACAATTAAAACTTTTATTATTAATATTATTTATTATGAATTTGTTCCGTTCCATTAGTTTAGTTATGGCATTCGTTATTTTGGATAATTCATGACTTCGGATAAATTCGTATTTGTTACATTCACTAACAGCCAAATTTTAAAGTAAATTCCAATACCTATAATTTAAACATTAGTTGTTATTAGTTAGTTAGTTAGTTAGTTAGTTATTCTTTAGAATTTTTTTTTTTTTTGGGGGATTTTCGGATTTTCGAACTTTCAAATTTACGAATTTTCAAATTTACGAAATAATGCATTGCGATCATAACGAATGATCTGAAAAAAAAGTGAATGAAACTAAAACGAAAACAAACATATTTTTTGGCGGTGAACATGTCTACAAAATATATAAAGTACAATGATTTATTATATGCAATTTAAAATAAATTTACAGTAAAAAACACAATCTTGGTAGAGTGATACATCTTTCATAAAATTACAAAAACCATATAACTGATGGGGATTTGTTGCAATACACCGGATATAAGAATTCCTTCACAGAATGTTGCCCATCCAGAAAAAAACAACGCGTTTCAATTTATTCATTTTGCAAATCTTCTTAAGAGAAGGGTTTGCCGGACTCTACTTCTGTCAGTCTCCTAAGACCTAGTAATTCTCTTATTGGGTGCTGTCATCTTGACTCTTGCATAACTTAGGGGTTGATTTACTAAAAGTGGAAAGTGAAAAATCTGTTATAGCTCTGCATAGAAATCAGCTTTCATGTTTGTTTGTCAAAGCTTAACCACCTCCCGCCTGCCCTATAGTGAAATTACAGGTGGACGGCGGCTCTCTTGTTCTGGAATGACGTCATATGACGTCGTCCCACTTGCGCACCTGCGAGGGTGCACAGCGTGGTGATCGGTGGTGCACTCTGTACCTGGGACATGGCGCATCACCAATCTCGGTAAAGAGCCAATGACAAGGCTCTTTATCCATGTGATCAGCTGTGTCCAATCAAAGCTGATCAAATGTAAACAAGGAAATGCTGGTTACCGGCATTCCTCTCCTCACACTGCCAGGAGAGGAGAGACGATCAGCAGCATTTCCTCACAGGGGAGATCTGCACAGATAATCAGGGTACTGATCATCAGTGCCCTGATTATCAGTGCAGCCCCAACAGTGCCCAGCAGTGATGCCAATCAGTGCCCAGCAGTGATGCCAATCAGTGCCCAGCAGTGATGTCAGTCAGTGCCACCCATCAGTGCCGCAAATCTGTGTCCATCAATGCCGCCTACCCATGCAGCCTATCAGTGTCCATCAGTGCCACCTAGCAGTGGCCATTAACCTCCCTGGCGGTATGATTCTGTCAGATTTTAGGTGCTGAAAGCGGTACGGTTATTCTGCATGGAAATTTGGCGTTTTATATTGTAGGCCTGTAATTCTTAGGATTAACTCACTTAAATCTGTCCAAACAAAAGTCTAGAAGACATCCCGGGTATGATAAAGTTCAAAAAACAAAAGCATAAATTATAATATAATAAATAACTATAAAATAATTATAACAAATAATAATATAATAATAATAAAAGTGTTTTTCAGTGTTTGATGACGAATTTCCCAACAAATCACTATTGCTCAATTCTGCAAGTGATTCTAATTTATTATTGCTGTTTTCTAGCTGGTCTAAAGCCACTTTTGATGTAAAGGGACACTTTTTGGTTGCTATGGACAATCTCCAGTTTCCAGGCAGAAAGAACAGTTTTTATAATATAAAAGTGCATGCAGGACACCGGACAGACCACTAGGGACAATGGGGGGGGGGTGTTATTATTTGATACAGTACTGTAATCTGTAATATTACAGTATACTGTATGTGTATTGTGTGTTTCACTTTTTGAATTTGGCGCCGAACTCCGCCCCCCCTTGCGCCGCAACATTGCAGGGAACGGAGCTCGGTGGCACTCGGCAGTGTGGATCGAGCGAGATGACGGCTCGCTCACGCAGCGGGGACACATCGCAGGATCCAGGGAACAA
This sequence comes from Rana muscosa, assembly GCA_029206835.1. Taxonomy (NCBI): domain Eukaryota; kingdom Metazoa; phylum Chordata; class Amphibia; order Anura; family Ranidae; genus Rana; species Rana muscosa. The sequence continues at coordinate 181,843,620 of CM055119.1, read as the reverse complement.
GGTAAGTAACTTCCCCTGTAGCCTCCCCTGTATCCTGCGATGTGATCCCGAGTCTGGCTCGGGGTTACCGCTTTAGGTACTGAAATCTTACCCCGAGCCAGACTTGGGAATACCGCTAGGCGGGTTAATGCCACCTATCAGTGCTCATCAGTGCTGCATATTAGTGCTTCCTCGTCAGTGCCCCTACATGTCAGTCACCTACTGCTACACTAAACCCCTCCCCTGACCCAAGATCAAAAACAAACAGGCCTAGCTCGCAGTATAGGCCTGCTTAAACTTACCTGCACTGGCAGCTTACACAAAAACCCTACACTTAGCACCTACCTAAGGTAGAGGGTGCTACACTCCTCTCAATGACATTTGCATTAATATAACATCTGGGAATTAGACACACTTAACAGTTTCTCAGCAGGGGTGGGGAGGGATCTTGGTTTGTGGGAGATTTTTTTTGTCTGTTTGTGTCTTTATTTTTTTAATTTTATCTACAAAATTTGCAGTGCAGTGCAAGTTTTTGGAGAGCATGTAAAATACACACGTGGAAGTGTGCCTGCACTGGTTATCAGTCTGATCAATATTCCTATCGCACACGTTCCTGGTAGAAATGGCTCATAAAAATGGTGGGTGCTGCAGCGATTACCAGTTGGGTCCTGGAAACATCAAGCAAGCGTACATATTCGCCAGCACACCAAGGATCGTTAAACTACGTCCAAAAAAGTTTTAATAACAAAAAATCACATCACAAAGGAGCAACGTTTCGGAGTCGCGCAGGACCCCTTCGTCAGGCATGTGATCTTTTTATCACTGGCGAATATGTACGCTTGCACTGGTCAGCTGTCATTTTGGAACATGAAGGGGCCATCCCCAAACTGTTCCCACAAAGTTGGGAGCATGAAATTGTCCAAAATGTCTTGGTATGCTGAGGCCCTAAGAGTTCCCTTCACTGGAACTAAGGGACCAAGCCCAACCCCTGAAAAACAACCCCACACCATAATACCCCCTCCACCAAATGATTTGGACCAGTACACAAAGCAAGGTTCATAAAGACATGGATAAGCATGTTTGGGGTGGAGAACTTGACTGGCCTGCACAGAGTCCTGACCTCAACCTGATAGAACGCCTTTGGGAGGAATTAGAGTGGAGACTGAGAGCCATGCCTTCTCATCCAACATCAGTGCCTAACCTCTCAAATGCGCTTTTGGAAGAATGGTCAAACATTCCCAAAGACACACTCCTAAACCTTGTGGACAGCCTTCCCAGAAGAGTTGAAACTGTTATAGCTGCAAAGGGGGGACCAACGCAATATTGAACCCTACGGACTAAGACTGGGATGCCATTAAAGTTCATGTGCGTGTAAAGGCAGGCGTCCCAATACTTTTGGTAATATAGTGTATGCACAGGGGCGTCGGAACAGGACAGGCAAACCCGACTTGTCCTGGGGCCCCAGCAGAGGGCAGCACAGCAGAAAGAGGAGCCAGAGGACTCGAGGAGGCAGCACGGGAGGAGGATATCCACTGTAATACTGTGCGATCGCCCCCCCTACCGCGAACGCCCCCCCTCCCGCGAACGGCGTAAATCCCCCCCCCCCGCTCAACAACTTGGGGTGTACTTGTCCCGCGGTAGCACCCTCCCCCCCCCCCTCAACAACTTGGTGTCCTGGTGTACTGAAAAAAAAGGCAATGTCCCGCTTCTCAACTTTAAAATTGTTGTCCATTGCTTGGGGCCCCCAAATTCCTTCAAACGGCCCTGTGTATGCAAACTATAAAATAGAAACATTGAAATTAGGAAATAAAGGCAAATATAAATGTACTAATCTGAGCATAAAAGCTATTTGGTAAATCAAAATAGGAGGAATTTGTTGAAAGCGAGTTAATTTTCAGTTACTGTATATTGTAAATCCCCATTGCTCTTTGCACTACCCTACTGCATAAGCCCAGGACAGTTGAAAACAAACTTCCAGCACTCTTTGAAGTTGTATATATAACTATTTGCTGGCATCTTGTGCATTTTCTACTCATCAGATTATGAGTCATGGTTTCTGTTCACAAAATGTCCAACGCAACATAAATTCTGCAGTGAGAAAACAGACAAGTTATTTTTCAAAGCAAAAAAAGTGCCAGATTTATTTAGGATAAAAATCAGAAGCAAAGAAAATGTCACCTCTAAATGCAGGAATTTAATTCCTCTGCTGTCTCTCCGGAGAGCGGGGAGTGCAAAAGCCTAGTTAAACCATAAAGAAGGATTATCGGTATGTATGCCCTTTAAACAAATTAAAGTGGATTATCTAGCTTAGTGGATAAAAGGGGTTAATTTTGCTAAAAAAAAAAATATGATAATGTAAAAAAAAAAAATAGTTAAACGTTTGATCTTAAAAGGATAGACAGTTTAGGTCAAGCAGGTCAACAGAGGTTTGACACAGTTTAAAATCCTATTAAATGTGATGAGATAGAGAGATGTTTTGACAGTGAACGGTGAATCCACCAGGGGTTTTTTTTTTTTTTTTTAGATTTTTTAATGTATTTACTTTGACATTTGAATTTCAGAACAGCCCAAAGTAAAACATTTTTTAATGCTTTGCTTCTAGCAGAGCCTACTTCATGTAATATACTGCAGTATTGGGCCAGCACTGAGATACTCAATATAAAAGCTACTCAAAGATCTCAGATAGCACTCAGGGGCACTGAATGTCAACATTTATTTATTTTAAAGATATATATCTCCCTATATATAGATATATCTATCTATCTATCTATCTATCTATCTATCTATCTATCTATCCATATAGATAGATAGATATATATCTACCTGTGTGTATATGTATATATATATATATATATATATATATATATATATATATAGAGAGAGAGAGAGAGAGAGAGAGAGAGAGTTATATAGATAGATAGATAGATAGATAGATAGATAGACAGATATATAGATAGATAGAGCCCCCCCCCTGCCCCAAAGCACCCACCCCCTCATGTTGAGGGCATGTGGCCTGGTATGGTTCAGTAGGGGGGCGCTCACTCGTTTTTCCTTCCCCCCTTTTCTGACCTGCTGGCCTGCATGCTCGGATAAAGGTCTGGTATAGATTTTTTTTATTTTATTTTGGCGTAGGGTTCCCTTAAAATCCATTTTCTACTGCCAGGGAATAGCCGGCATTGTTTTCTTAACATTCATCTGTCAGTGGGGAAGCCCGCTGACAGATGATGACCCATGGTTGTCAAGGACGCGGGCGGCTGGCTTACCGGCCCGCTGCTTAACAACTAGCTATTTTTTAACACAGAATTTGAATCGTTCTGAAAAGTTGGAATCCGTTAGAAAATTTATGAATGAAACAAATTTTAACAAAAACAAACTCCGAAACCAAACTAAACAAATTCCTTTACGAAACAAAATTAACATATTGAATCTATACGAAACAAAACACATTTTTCAGTTTTGCACATGTCTAGTGATTTCTCAACAAAATAAATCATGGAGACGGGTGAGTTTGGAGACATGGATGGATGGGTGAGTTTGGAGACATGGATGGGTGAGTTTGGAGACATGGATGGGTGAGTTTGGAGACATGGATGGGTGAGTTTGGAGACACGGTAGGGTGAGTTTGGAGACATGGATGGGTGAGTTTGCATGGATGTGTGAGTTTGGAGACATGGATTGATGGTTGAGTTTGGAGACATGGATAGATGGGTGAGTTTGGAGGCATGGATGGATGGGTGAGTTTGGAGACATGGATGAATGAGTGAATTTGGAGACATGGATGGATGGGTGAGTTTGGAGACATGGATGGGTGAGTTTGGAGACATGGATGGATGGGGGAGTTTGGAGACATGGATGGGTGAGTTTGGAGACATGGATGGATGGGTGAGTTTGGAGACATGGATGGGTGAGTTTGGAGACATGGATGGATGGGTGAGTTTGGAGACATGGATGGGTGAGTTTGGAGACATTAGTTCAGCCTTTCTCAATTTTGTGTGATGGTCAGTGGGAAGGATGATCCTTACACTTGTGGTCATTGGGAAGAATCACCTCCTTACAGATAGCTAAAAAGCTCAATGGTGTCAGTAGGAAATTATCTGAGAGGCAGAAATTGCCCAATGCTGAAGGAACCCCTAGCAACCTCTGGAGGAACCCTAGGGTTCCACGGAACCCTTGTTGAGAATCACTGCATTAGTTGGATGGGTGAGTTTGGAGATATGGATGGGTGAGTTTGGAGACACGAATGGGTGAGTTTGGAGACATGGATGGGTGAGTTTGGAGACATGAATGGGTGAGTTTGGAGACATGAATGGGTGAGTTTGGAGACATGGATGGGTGAGTTTGGAGACATGGATGGATGGGTGAGTTTGGAGACATGGATGGATGGGTGAGTTTGGAGACATGGATGGATGGGTGAGTTTGGAGACATGGATGGATGGGTGAGTTTGCTTTGAATGTTAAAAATGAATTAAATAGTATTTTCAGTTTATAGTGCTCATATGTAATTTAGTTCCGCTTTAACAGAATTTCCGACCAAAAGCTCTCATCAAACTTTTCTTGTCGGAATTTCCGATCGTGTGTACGCGGCATAAGAGTCCAATGTCTTTATTTATTCCCTGCCTGCTATATCTAAAAAAAGAGTTAAACTTTTACTGCTTACTCCCAGAATGTGGCTGTTCTGTGATTTTACAGTCCTCAGCTGTGTATAAACATCACCAGTACTTACACATAATATCAGCCTTGTGTATCCCAGCTTCCTTCTTCTGATTGTGAGTGGTAAGTGAATAAAATAAAATTGCTCGGAACTTACATCTGTTGAAAAGCCAGCAAAAATGTTTTGATTAAAACCTCTTTTTAACACTCTAAGAAGAACACATTTCTTTTTCGTACATCACGGGACACAGAGCGACTTAGTCATTACTAATGGGTTATATAGATTACCTTCAGGTGTTGGCACTGGCCAATTCCAAACCGGAAGTACCCTCCCCTATATAAGCCCCTCCCACCCGGGAGCACCTCAGTTTTTTGCCAGTGTCTAAGGTGTTGGCCAAAGAGTAACATGTGTTTTCACTGGGCTTGCGTACAGGTTCTTTTGGGCCTTAGTAAGCTGTTCCGGATCCCACCAAAAAAGCTTCATAGCTAAACGGTCGGTACCCGGGCCTTGCAGCAGAAGAGCAAGGTTTTGCCTGTAATGCTTCTCTTAGGAGGGCTGGACCCTAGGATCCAGAGCTCTGGTCATACCCACGACCAAGATGTTGTCTGTGCAGGGTGCTATACAGGTCCAGGGGAGTGGAATCCTTGGGAACCCGGTCCCTGAAGGTTTAATTACAATGCCTGCCGTGATAGGTGAAGTTTGGACTTCTGTGGACCAAACAAAGTCCTGCGGCGGGGATCAGGTAAGTGGGGGCCCCCAGGAACTTGGTTCTATTGGGGGACCCCCAAGCCTAATTTGTCTTTCTGTCTGTTACCTAACGGTATTCCCGCTAAATATCTGTGTTTGCCTGTAACTACTGAAAATGTAAAATTTTAATAGTAGTCAAGAAAAAAAAAAAAAAAAGGGACCGCGGTACCTGTGTTAAACCACTAGAGGCCGCTGTAGTCCATTTTTCTTGTCATGTGGATCTTTGGTTTTCTCAAGTCAAAAGATCCAGGCAGCTGGTAAGTTTCTCTGTGGGAATCCACTTCCTCTGCCCTGTTGCTGCGCTCATCCACCGCACAGGCCCTCCGGCAAAAAGGGCCCTGGCTCCTAGTCCCCTGTTTGATTTCGAAAAGGGCGCCAATGGCGCACGGGCGCGCGCGCGGGCGCGTGCACGCGCCTCCTATGAAAAAAAGGGGCGGGGCGGGTGGATGACGCTCGATGCGCGCCGCGGCGCTTCTGCGCATGTGCGGGCGTCCCAGCATGGTTAAAAGACACAGTACAAGTGTCAGCTGGATGCAAACAGAGCTAGCAACAAACAGTGGCACACAGAGGCGGTTGATGCAGGCATCCCCATAGAAAGGCACTTTAGTGGACACCAGCTGGTATATAGCAGCACCTGTGTTAGACTATTACCAGCAAAATTGGTGTATGACGACGGGAATACCTCAGCTTTGTGCTTAAAGGATATGTCGTCCAGACGCTCCGGAAATAAATCTTCCAGGAAGCCAAAGGGGTCTCCATCGGGCTCTGAGGATATTGGGCATGCTTGTACTGCACCAATCTCCCCTGAGAATTCAGAGGTCAGTAGCCGTAGAAACCCCGCAGGAATGCCTGGTGCTGCGGCTGTCCCCAGTCCACCTGCTCCTGTATATATAACAGAGGAGGTTTTACCCTCAACTCTGGGAGGATTGGAAGAGAGATTAACAGCATTGATCGCTGCTTCCCTGTCACAGGAAAAGCGCGTCCGATCTCCGTCTCCTCCTTCAGAGTGCCTGTTAGTGGAGGAACAGCCCCACACAGAGATCGACCTACCTGAAGGGGATCAGGATGAGGTTGATTCAGTTATGGAGGAATCAACAGTGGAAGAACCTTTCTCAGCATCTCAGGCTGAAAGATTATGGGTTCAGTCTCTGACTAATATGGTCCGATCAGCATTTAAAATGCCTCTGGCGGAACCACCATCCACTACGGTTTCCTCGCTGGGGTCGCTAAAAGCTCCCCAGGCTGTCTGTTCCTTCCCAATCCACCCTTTATTAGAAGGGCTTATTTACCAGGATTGGGAGCATCCTGATAAAATATTTGCTCCCCCCAAGAGATTTCCGGTGATCTATCCCATGGAGGATAAGTTCATAAAAAAATGGAGGGTCCCTACAGTGGACGCAGCCATCTCTTCTGTTAACAAATCACTGACATGTCCAGTAGATAATGTTCCAATGTTCAAAGACCCAATAGATAAAAAATTGGAGTCTTTACTAAAATCTGCTTTCTCTACAGCAAGCATGGTGACACAACCTGCGGTAGCAGCGATTGGAGTCTGCCAAGCAGTGAAAGATCAGTTGAAACAAGTCTTAAGGGACTTACCAGATCAGCAGGCTCTTGCCCTAGCTGACCTGCCTAGAGCCTTGTGTTTTGCGGTGGACGCCATAAAGGATACAATCCAACAGGCCTCCCGCTTTACGCTGTCTATAGTACATATGCGTAGGCTTCTGTGGCTCAAAAACTGGTCTGCTGAAGCTCCCTGTAAAAAACTGCTGGTTAGCTTCCCATTTCATGGAGAACGCTTATTTGGAGAAGATCTGGACAAATATATCCAGAAAATTTCTGCCGGTAAAAGTTCACTCTTACCGGTTAAGAACAAGGGTAGAAGTCCTTCTTTTAAGAGGCCTACCTCTCCAGTCCCGGGCACATCGGCTGTGAAGCAGTTCCGACGGCCTCCGCGGTCAAATTCAGGTGGCAGAAATCAGGGACAATCACAGGGTAACAAGAAGCCCTGGATCAAGAGAGGTACAAAACCTCCCCCCAAGGCATGAAGCGTTGCCCCCACTCAATCGGGTGGGGGGAAGACTTCAGTTGTTCACAGAGACCTGGCGGGACACCATCAGAGACAGATGGGTGCTCTCCGCAGTAAGTCTGGGATACAAGCTGGAGTTAAAAGGCACTCCTCCTGCCCAATTTATGAGGTCAAACGTGCCAAGAGATCCCCAAAAGAGAGGATCCCTCCTTCTGGCACTAGAACAACTATTGCTCCAAGGTGTAATCATGAAGGTTCCCCTGGAAGAAAGCGGATTTGGGTTTTACTCGAACCTTTTCACAGTCCCCAAACCAAATGGGGACGTGAGGCCCATATTAAATCTAAAAGGGCTAAACAAGTTCCTAAATATCAGGACTTTTCGGATGGAGTCGATCCGATCGGTGGCCACCGCCCTACAAGGGCAGGAATGGTTAGCCTTGATCGACATAAAGGATGCTTATCTGCATATTCCCATCTTTCCGGCCCACCAGAAATTTCTACGCTTTGCAGTAGAAGGGTGCCATTTTCAGTTCAGAGCCTTACCTTTCGGTCTGGCCACAGCACCACGAGTGTTCACAAAAATTCTGGCCCCATTATTGGCCAATCTAAGAACACAGGGTGTAACGATAATGGCATATCTAGACGACCTGCTACTAATAGACCACTCAGTGGAAAAGCTGGAAGTAGCTATTCACAAGACAATCAAGTATCTGGAATATCACGGTTGGATTATCAACCTGGACAAGTCAGCTCTAAGACCAGTCAAAAGTCTGGAATACTTAGGGCTAAGGCTGGATTCAAATCAGAGAAAGATTTTCTTACCTCCAGAGAAGGTGTCGTCTTTAAAAGATTTGACCCACTTAGTGGGTACAAAAAGAAAACCATCCATACGCCTCTGCATGAGGCTGCTGGGAAAAATGGTGGCTTCATTCGAAGCGGTACCCTACGGTCAATTCCATTCAAGGAATTTGCAAAGGGCCATACTGTCAGCCTGGAACAAAAAAGTTCAGGCTTTAGACTTACCAATGTCCCTGTCCCCTTCCGTTCGCAAGAGCCTCCATTGGTGGTTGGTGCCCCAGAATCTGGAAAAAGGGAAACCCTTCAGTCCGGTTTCTTGGAAGGTAGTCACTACAGATGCCAGCCTCATAGGCTGGGGGGCAGTACTGGAGCAATGGTCTCTCCAGGGCAAGTGGTCAGAAGCAGAAAAGGCCCTGCCCATCAATCTCTTAGAGATACGAGCAGCCCGGTATGCCCTAGTAGCATGGACATCCAAACTCCAAGGGTCCCCTGTCAGAATTCAATCAGACAATGCCACAGCAGTGGCATATATCAATCACCAGGGTGGCACCAGGAGTCGTGCAGCCCAGAGGGAAGCAAATTGCATCCTGGAGTGGGCAGAAAAATATGTCCCAGCCATATCCGCGGTTTTTATCCCAGGAGTGGAAAATTGGAGAGCGGACTTTTTAAGTCGCCAACAATTATGCCCGGGGGAATGGTCTCTTCACCCCGAGGTTTTCCAGGCAATATGCCAGCGGTGGGGAACACCGGATGTAGATCTGCTAGCATCCAGATTCAACGCAAAGGTGGACAGATTTGTGTCTCGCACAAGGGATCCTCTAGCTTGCGGCTCGGATGCCCTAGTGTTCCCTTGGAATCAGTTCAAGCTGATATATGCATTCCCACCGCCACAATTGTTACCGCGATTACTCCGCAGAATCAGGGTAGAAAAGAAACCAGTGATTCTGGTGGCTCCAGCGTGGCCCCGAAGGGCATGGTACGCGGAGATTGTAAAAATGTCAGTGAGGAGTCCTTGGACCCTCCCACATCGTCTGGGCCTGCTGTCGCAGGGACCGATATACCACCCTTCCTTACCAGCCCTAGGTTTGACGGCCTGGCTATTGAAGCCCACATTCTGAAAAAGAGAGGGCTCTCTAATCCTGTGGTATCTACCATGATCAATGCCAGGAAGCCGGTATCCAGGCAGATCTATTATAGGATCTGGAAAGCGTACATTAAGTGGTGTGAGGCCAAGAAATGGCATCCACGTAAGTACGTGATAGGGAGGATTTTGGACTTCCTACAGTGGGCTGTAGATAGGAAGCTGGCCTTGAGTACTATCAAGGGTCAGATTTCGGCCTTGTCAATATTTTTTCAAAGGCCCTTGGCTTCGCATTCACTAGTCAAAGCTTTCATACAAGGAGTGATGCGTATTAGCCCTCCGGTTAGTATTCCCATATGTCCTTGGGACTTAAACCTGGTTCTGTCAGTTCTACAGAAACAACCGTTTGAACCATTGCAACACATTTCCTTGGTTCTTCTCACCAGGAAATTGATTTTCTTAGTAGCCGTTTGTTCGGCTAAAAGAGTATCGGAATTAGCCGCCTTGTCCTGTAAGGAGCCATATCTGGTTGTCCATAAGGACAGAGTAGTATTACGTCCTCATCCAGCCTTTCTTCCTAAGGTGGTATCGAGGTTTCATTTGAACCAAGATGTGGTTCTTCCTTCTTTTTTCCCCAAACCTAGCTCGGTAGAGGAAAAGTTATTACATTCCTTGGATGTAGTAAGAGCAGTTAAAGCTTATCTAAAAGCCACTGCTCAGATTCGCAGAACGGATACTTTGTTTATTCTGCCGGAAGGCCCTAAAAAGGGTCAGGCAGCGTCGAAATCTACTTTAGCCAAGTGGATTCGACAGGTCATAATACAAGCCTATGGCTTGAGAAAGAGACCGCCTCCGTTCAAAGTTAGGGCGCACTCCACAAGAGCAGTTGGAACTTCATGGGCAGTGCATCACCAGGCCTCCCTGGCTCAAGTATGTAAGGCCACAACATGGTCTTCGGTACACACGTTTACTAGATTCTACCAGGTAGACGTTAGAAGTCAGGAGGATGTCGCCTTTGGGCACAGTGTGTTGCAGGCCGCAAAAGATCCTCATGCCTGATGGCGCCCAGCTTATGTATCCCTCCCCTCATTTGGCATTGCTTTGGGACGTCCCATTAGTAATGACTAAGTCGCTCTGTGTCCCGTGATGTACGAAAAAGAAAAAGGGATTTTTATAACAGCTTACCTGTAAAATCCTTTTCTTGGAGTACATCACGGGACACAGAGCTCCCACCCCTCTTTTTGGGACACTTATTGCTTGGCTACAAAACTGAGGTGCTCCCGGGTGGGAGGGGCTTATATAGGGGAGGGTACTTCCGGTTTGGAATTGGCCAGTGCCAACACCTGAAGGTAATCTATATAACCCATTAGTAATGACTAAGTCGCTCTGTGTCCCGTGATGTACTCCAAGAAAAGGATTTTACAGGTAAGCTGTTATAAAAATCCCTTTTTTATTAAACAAATCCATTTTAACCAGAAGCATCTTTACACATTAAAATTATTGTACAGTCTTGTTTTTTTAACAAAAAATAAAATAAACATGTCATATTTACCTGCTCTGTTGCAGTGGATTTTCACAAAGCAGCCCAGGTCCTCCTCTTCTCCGGTCCCTTTTCTGTGATCCTGGCTCCTCCCTCCTGTTCAGTGCCCCCACAGCAAGCAGCTTGCTATGGGGGCACCTGAGCTGAGTCACAGCTCCGTGTGTCTATTCGGACACCGAGCCCTGACCCGGCCCGCCCCCTCTCCCCGCTGATTGGTTAGCTGACTTTGATTGACAGCACAGGGAGCAATTGTGCCGCTGCTGTGTCTCAGTCATTCAGGAAGGAGAAACTCAGACTGACATTCATGGGCATTTCTGAAACTAGAGAGACCTCAGGTAACTATTAGGGGGGGGGGGGGAGCTGAGGGGGTCTGCTGCACACAGAAGTATTTTTATCTTAATGCATAAATGCATTAAGATAAAACACCTTCTTCCTTTACAACCCCTTTAACTGTGTCTCCAATATGTTCCCTTTCCATCCGGCATCAAAATTTACAGACCTTAGATGCTGACAATGCACTACTACATACAAATGGCCACTGCCCTCACCTATAACTGACCTTTTCAGCAAGGAACACATGAAAGGGTGACACATTTCAAACAAAACCAAAGAAAATCCCCAGCAAAACTTACCGATCAGTCAGGAACCAACCAAATTATCCTTAAGCCCTGTACACACGATCAGTTTGTCCGATGAAAACAGTCCGATGGACTGTTTTCATCGGACAAACCGATCGTGTGTGGGCCCCATCGGACTTATTTCCATCGGTGAAAAAAATAGAACATGTTTTAAATTTTTCCGATGGAAAAAAAAACGATAGGAAATTCCGATCGTCTGTGTGGAATTCCATCCGTGAAAAAACCCACGCATGCTCAGACTGAATTAGGAGACGGGAACGCTCATTCTGGTAAAACTAGCGTTCATAATGGAGATAGCACATTCGTCATACTGTAACGGACTGAAAAGCACGGAGACTGAAAAGCGCGAATCGGCTCTCACCAAACTTTTACTAACACACGGTAACATGAAATCATCAAAAGCAGCCCAAAGGGTGGCACCATTGGATTTTAACTTCCCATTTATAGTGCCGTCGTACGTGTTGTATGTCACGGCGTTTTGTACGGTCTGAATTTTGTCTGATGGTGTGTAGGCAAGACTGATGGAAGTCAGCTTCAGCGGAATTGCGATGGAAAAATCCATCGGATTTGATTCCATCGGAAAACCGATCGTGTGTACAGGGCTTAACAGTATGTGTTAAAAAACAGGGGTTCATCTAGTACACATTTGCAAATACATGCATAAGCTGCAGAGCCACGGCACCCCAGTATTGTCTTCAGTCCTAACTCAAAATTTTGAGAGCCTCCATAGTAGAAGTACATGCATTATAATGAATAGGCAGAGGGCAGGATAGCCTGGATAGCCTTCCTTAATGGTACAGGGGAGCACTGGACACCCAATGGCAGAAAAGGTGTCCAGTGCGTCCCCTCACCAGTATTCCAACAGTTCAAACAAATGGCCACTGCCCTACCTGTAACTGGCCTTTGCAGCAAGGAGCACATGGAAGGGCGACGCATGTCAAACAAAACCTAACAAAATTCCCAGCTCAACTTACCACCAGTCTGCATTTAACCAAACTGTCCTGTCTAACAGTATGCATTAAGAAACAGGATATTACAAAGAGGATGAAAATACAGTATACTGTACAGTGGGTATAGAAAATGATCAGCTGTATTTACTCAGTGCAACTTTTAAAATCCAAGTGAAATATATAACACCAACATGTCACAAAGAATACCAAAACAGTTCAGAAATAGAATCACTGATTTGGAAATATGATCACCCCCACCCCTCCTAAAAATTACTTCTAAACTAAATCAGGTGTAGCTAATCACCTTCTCAATGGCACACAAAGCCATTTTGGCTTTCAACTGTGATCAGCTGTGGTAATTTTGATTAGCTCAGCATGAAAAGAGCTTTCCTGGAGCATTTCAGTCCCTGGTAGAGCAACTGAAGCAAACAATCAACTATGGGTGGCAAGGCATATCACCCTGATCTTCGGTATAAAGCTGTGGACAGGCACAAGTCAGGAGATGGATACAAAACTATTTCAAAGCCTTTATGAATGCCTAGAAGCAGAGTGATGTCTATTATTAAGAAGTGGAAGGTATTTGGTACAACACAGACCCTCCTTGGATCAGGACGTCGCTCCAAACTGGATGAAATAGCCAGGAGGAAACCAGTCAGAGAAGCTTCCAAGAGGCCTACAGCAATTCTGAAGCAGTTTCTGTAATTTATGACAAAGAGTGGTAATTGTGTACATGTGACAACAAAATGACGAATTCTCCACAAATGTGGCTTGTATGGGAGGGTTGCAAAAGAAAATCTACTCCTCAAGAATGGGCACATGCAGTCACAACTTTCCCAAAACGCACCTGGAAGATTTTGAGGCCACATGGAAAAAAGTGTTCTGGTCAGATGAGACTAAAATTTAACACCAAACAAAATGTCTAGTGAAAATCCAATACAGCTCACCATCCAAATAAAGGCCCATACACACGATCTGACTTTTTGACAACAACGGTCCGACGGATGTGTTTTATCGGACAATCCGACCATGTGTATGCTCCATTGGACAATTGTTTTTCAACGGACAAATGTTCGTTGTGCATGCTCTCAAACTTTCTGGCAACAAATGTCCGATGGAGGATAATCCGATCGTGTGTACACAAGTCCATAGGACTAAAGTCCAAAGTACAAACACGCATGCTCAGAACCAATGCTAAAGATCAGACAACAATAGCAGAAGTTGCCCCAAGGGTGGCGGTAAAGAGCTGAAAAAACACATGATTTGGTGAAAGTTGGCTGAAAATGTTCTGCCGTGTGTATGCAGAACAAGTTCACGACCAATGCCCTTCGGACCAAAATCCACGGAAAAGTGGAAGTCTGAACGTGTGTATGAGGCTTAACACCATTTCTACAGTAAAAGATGGAGGTGGTAATATCCTGTTATGGGGGTGTTTCTCTGCAGCAGGAACTGAAGCACTTGTCAGGATAGAAGGAAAACTGGATGGGACAAAATACCATGAAATTATTGAGGAAAATCTGCTGCCCTCTGCCAGAAAGTTGTCAACATGAGGAAGGTTTACCTTCCTACATGACAATGACCCAAAACACACAGCACACATGACCACACAGTTGTTAAAAGAGAAAAAGGTGAATGTCCTTGCATGGTCTAGTCAGAGCCCAGACTTAAATCCCATTGAAAATCTGTGAAATGACTTAAAGACTGCAATCCACAAACGGTCACCATCCAATGTAACTGAACTTGCACAGTTCTGCAAAGAAGACTGGGCACATATTGCAAAATCTAGATGTGCAAAGTTAGTAGAGACATATCCCAACAGACTAAAGGCTGTAATTAAAGAAAAAGATGGTCCAACAAAATACTCACACAAGGGGGTGATCCTTTTTCCAACTCACTGATTCTGTTTTTGATTTTTTTTTCTAACATGTTGCTGATATATCTTTCTCTTGGATGTTATAAATTGTAAATACAGCCGGGTTAAGCAAAAATTGTGTCTGCCTTCAGTTTAGGCTTCAAAGCAACAAAATGTGATTATTTTAAAGGGGTGTGGGGGGGTGATTATTTTCTATATCCACTGTATATGTGCTATTACTAGTGACAGATTACATCATACAGTATATGTCATTTTTGACATTGACAACACAAGTACAAATAAAAAAATATTGTAAATTTAAAAAAAAATTATGGAATAAGTATCTATGTATACACGGTGCCTAAAGACAGAATATTATGAACAAAACCAAAATACGTTTTGCATAAAAGCGCCAAATTCATTATTAGGCAGATAAAAAAAAAAAAATTATAGTTACATAGTTACATAGTTAGTCATGTTGAAAATAGACCATCCAGTTCAACTATAAAACCATGATGATGATATACTAGTCTAATATTATAGACAATTAAAAAGAAAAAGGAAAAGGAAAAAGGAGAAGGAGGAGAAGGAGAAAGAGAAAGAGAAGAAGGGGAAGGAGATGAAGGAGAAGAAGGAGAAGAAGGAGGAAGCGGAGGAGGAGGAGTAGGAGGAGAAGGAGGAGTGGGAGGAGAAGGAAGAGGAAGAGAAGGAGGAGAAAAAGGAGAAGGAGGAGAAGGAGGAGAAGAACGAGAAGGAGGAGAAGAAGGAGAAGGAGAAGAAATACAGTATGTGCTAATGCTGTTAAAAGACTACATCAAATATGTCATTTTTTATTTTAACAATGCTAACAATGCTGCTCCTCTACAATTACAGTATGGTGAGTGAGTGTTGTCATCCAAGGTCAGAAAGCGAGTTACTAACAGGATCATCAGGTGAAAAAAGCCAGAAATAGGAAAACCAATGCACACATCCCATCTAAGAACTGGAAATCTACAATATATATATACCGACAGCTGGTTCAGCCTCTCAGCAAGCCACTGAGAGCCTTAAGCCCTGTACACACAATCAGATTTCCTATGGATTCTAATCCGATAGATTTTTCCATCGGAAATTCGATGAAGCTGACTTCCATCAGTCTTGCCTACACACCATCAGTCAAAAATCCGACCGCCCCAAACGTAAAACACTCAGACAAGCCGAGAAAAATTAGGTTCAATGCTTCTGAGCATGCGTCGACTTGATTCTGAGCATGCGTGTTTTTTTTGTGCGATGGAGTTCCAGACAGACGATCGGAATTTGCTATCGTTTTTTTTTCCCATCAGATAAATTTAAAACATGTTCTATTTTTTCTCACCGATGGAAAAAAGACTGATGGGGCCCATACACGATCGGTTTGTCGGATGAGAAAAGTCCATCGGACTGTTTTCATCGGTAAAACTGATCGTGTGTACACGGCATTAGCCTTAGCTTCGAGTGAGCGTGGGTGTGGGCAGAGCAGACAGCAGTGACTCACAGTCACCAGCTCTCTGCTCACAAAACACTGAGAACTGAGTGATCAGTAGTGTTTGATCGCTCAGTTCTCAGTCTTTTGAGCTGACGGGGGGCAAATGCAGCATCGAAATGATGCTGCATCCACCTAGGTAAGTATTATTTCTTAAAGACAAAAAAACAAAACATACTTTTCTTTCAATGCAGCATTGTATTCATAGCACACTGCTCCTACACCCCATATTATTTCAGAAGATACAATCCCGAAGCACAAAAAATCAACTGCAGGACAATGTTGTTGGTGCCGGCATTAGTCGTTAATAGAATACAAACACTTATTGACTGACTGCTTGATTGGTTGATTGATTGAAGCTCCTGTAAAAGTATATATGGCTCTTGATGTCAGTGCTTTTATTTTAAAATGTATAGCGGCTTAAAAAACACATCTGTGAGGTTGTATACTTTGCTAACATGACATGTTCAAATGAATCATTTAAAACCTTTACACTTTGTATTGAAAAATGTCAGCTCTAAGTTCCTGAATAGATAAGAATGTTGGTAATGCAATGAGATTGGCGAAGTCAAGCCTCCTTATTGGGGAAAAGAAATCAATTTCTAGGAAACTATGCCAAATGTTCCTGCAGTTTTCTACAGCTGTGTACAATTCAAGAAGAAAAACATTTAGAAATATATTAAATGTGAAAGCAAGTCTTTAGGCAAGCATTATATATTTCTGTTATATCTCAGTGGTATAGATTTATAGAAAAAAAAAGCAGTACCATGTCTTTACATAAATGCAACTTTTGTGGTGGTGGGTATGATTTCCCAGTTTTATAGGATACAGTGCCTATTTGGGTATTGGGTTTAGACTCCTGGGGGATGATATACCAAAGGCAAATAGACATGTGCACTGCCAAAAAGTTTGTTCATTTTCCTTTTCTTTTTATTTGTGTTTGGGGTCATTCGTTATGATCGCGATTCGTAAATTTGTAAATGTGTAAATTCAAAAATTTGTAAATTCGTAAATTTGAAAATTCGTAAGTTCGAGAAATACATAAATTCTAAAATTCTAAAATCCGAAAATAAGAAATAATATCAGAAAATTTAAGAATTTTCGAATATTCAAACTTACATCTAGGCATCTCAGATCATGGGAGGAACCCCCGTGATTCTGCCCGCAATCCCGAATCACGGCAAATCGTGGGACGCCCTTGCGATCCCCATCACTTCCAATGGCACCCCAATCACGGTGCAATTTTGCCGTGATTGTCGCCTGATGAATCACAGTAAATTCATACAAACAGAATCGCGGTACGCCTGTCGCCCCAAAAAAATAGTGGAAATTCTTTTGGGCAAGAGGCTTACCGTGATTCTGTTTGCGCGATTTCACCACGATTCATCGAGTGACAATCGCTGCAAAATCGCATCTTGATCAGGGTGCCATTGGACGTGACGGAGATCGCGAGGGCGTCCCACGGTTCGCCATGATTCGGGATCACGGGCAGAATCGCAGGGATTCCACCCACGATCCGGGACTCCTAGATGTGAACGGAGCCTTATAGTAGCACAGTGCTGCTTAGCAAAAAATGCCCTGGTCATGAAGGAGGTAAAGCCTTCCAGAGGTCAAGTTGTTAATTAGAACTTTTTTATTATGGTTTTATTTGAAAACACAATTGTATTTGCTTAACTTCCCCCTTAAATGGACACTTTGTAAAATACTGCAGTGCCATGAGACTGAATTCAGTTAAAGTTACTGTTCAGTCCAGATGATATACACACTGCCTTCTCATTATAAGGAAATCAATATATCAATTATAATCTGCACAGGTCAGTAACTGCATCATACAAGGCAAGCTGCTGGTCAGTACAGTGTATACACTAACAACTACCATCACCAAATGTCATTCCTTTTAGATTAAAAGAAATTCTGAGCCAATCAAACATCCAACAAAGGTGACAAGCTTACAAATTAAAAAGAGAACCTGTCACCTTTCTTCATCTTCTGATGTCTCATTTATACCTTACAGGAAGCTCTTTAAGGTACCTGTGCACACCTTTATTGGGCTGAAATGAAAGCTTGTGTATACAAGGGCAAATAAACCCTAAAGCCCCGTACACAAGATCGGTTTGACTGATGAAAACCGTCCGATGGTTGGTTTTCATCAGACCAACCGATCGTGTATGGTACCCATCGGTCTTTTTTCCATCGGTTGTAAAAAATAGAACTTGTTTTAAAATTTTCCGATGGATAAAAAACCGATGGGAATTTCCGATCGTCTATGGGCAAGTCCATCGGTTAAAAAACCCACGCATGCTTAGAATCAAGTAGACGCATGCTCAGAAGCATTAAACTTCATTTTTCTCGCCTCATCGGAGTGTTTTACGTCACCGCGTTTGGAACGGTCGGTTTTTTGACAGATGGTGTGTGGCCAAGACTGATGAAAAACAGTTTCATCGGATTTCCGATGGACATATCCATCGGACGAAAATCCATAGGTTATCCGATCGTGTGTACGGGGCTTAATTGTTCAATTTTAGCAGAAACCGTCAGAGATTCGAACCATGTATGGGCAGGCTGAATATACCAAATCAATTGATCGATCAATCAACTCGGGTACAACCACCCTGACAGATTTTACATGCAATCCTTTATTAAATTAGAAGCCCAAAGCCATCTTCTCCCAGAACCGTCATCTCCCAGAGCCGTCATCTCCCGGAGCCGTCATCTCCCGGTGCCGTCATCTCCCGGTGTTGTCTTCTTCTTGTGCTGTCTTCTCCCACGGAGCTGTCTTTTTCCTCGCCGCTGGTTACCCACTAAAAAAGAAAAAGAGCCGGTCTTGTCCTCAAGCTGTCTTTCTCCGTTGTGATGTTCCCGCTGTCCGACACCTCTTATATAGGCCATGTCTCCCCACCGAGAGAATACATTGGAGAAAAGATTTTGGCTGGGCAACTAAAAGTCTAAGTAGCGCCACATCCCTAGATACATAAGAACATATGGAAGAAGATTTTTGTGGGACTTTTAAGGCGCAAGAAAGACAAAAATAGAAAAATATAAATTTAATAGATTACAAAGTCATTGAGAATGAATACATAGAATACATTCAATAAATTGATCTTGATATACAAATCAATTGTGCAAACTGATTTGGTCTCTACATGTTTCGCCGTTTTACAGGCTTTTTCAGGAGAACTTTAATATCGGGCACTATGTATAAGATGGAAGTTTGTGGTGTAGCGCTACACCACAAACTTCCATTGCTATTCATTGTACCCAACAATATTGTGTTAGCTGCTGTTTTTATTTGTTGTTTTTCCTTTTTTTTTCATTTAGCACAGCAAGCACTCTATTTTTAACTACGTATAAGATCACTAAAATGAAAACATACAAATTAGAAGAAGTAAACAATTGAAAATGTTATATGTGAAGACAAATAAAAATGAATTGCAATCTTCCAAATTGAGCTTAAGACAAACAACACACTGCAATGGTTCAAATTCAGACCTTCTTCTAATTTGTATGTTTTCATTTTAGTGATCTTATACATAGTGCCTGATATTAAAGTTCTCCTGAAGAAGCCTGTGAAACGGCGAAACATGTAGAGACCAAATCAGTTTGCACCATTTGTTTGTATATCAAGATCAATTTATTGAATGTATTCTATGTATTCATTCTCAATGAATTTTCTAACCTATTAAATTTATATTTTTCTATATATTTTTGTATTTCTTGCGCCTTAAAAGTCCCACAAAAATTCTCTTCCATATGAGAGAATACAATGGTTCCGCGTGAGGCATTCCCCTGCAGCAAAAAAAATTGTGTACGACCTGCATTATTTCTATAGGTATTGCACTGTGTATATGGTACAATTGTTTTGGGTAGAGCGGCACCTTTTTAAGTTACTTTGAAGTTTACGGATAGCCCTTTATGTAGGGGTTAATCTTGTGTGGTGTCTAGCAATGATTGTTTTTTTTTTTTTTAAATATACCATCATATAGAAATAGTTAAAGCTCCTAAAAAGTCAAATGAAAAAAAGAAATCTGCTATTTTCATGCGATCAAGTGATTGCTGCATTAACAACCCAAAAAATAATGTAATAGTTTAACTGTAATACACCCCCAGTCCAGTCTGAATAACGTGTCCGGGTTTCAGGCAGACTGAAACCCGGACACATTATTCAAAACTCGGACTGTCGGGTGAATCCTGGACAGGTGGCAACCCTAGTCCTAACCCTTGTTAGGTTTATTTTTGCCATCTGTGTCCCATTGGGGAGATTTACCTTCCTTGTCCAAAAGCCAAACAGGAAGTAAGAAGAAATCCCTGCAAATTAAGAGAATCTCTTGGGGACCCGCAGGTCACCAAAACGAGTGTCCCTATTGAAAGATGTACCCTCTATTACCTTTCTGGGGACAAAAATGTGGGATTTTCTTTTACTTTCACTTTCACTTTCAATGCTAATGGTAAACAGGACAAATAGAGAGGGGGAATCTCCCTAACGGGAACACAGACAGCAATGAAAACTGACAGGTGTTCTACCCTCTCCCCCCTCTATCTAAAACTAGAAACTGCCTTTAGTTTACTTTAATGTAAGAAAACAAACACAATTACAGCCCATAAAGAGAATTGGCATCTATACTTCCATAAAATAGCATACCTCCCAACTTTTGGAGTTGGAATGGGGGACACCTATTATTAAAAGTACAGTATGCAGGCATAGGACACACCCCCTTACCACGCCCCCTTAAAGGAGAATTATACAAAAAAAAAAAAAAAGATTAGTTAAACCCACAAGTGCTTTTTTTTACCACTACTAATTCTTTATATTGGCTTTTGCCATTTACAAATGCAGCAATATCAAATTGATTGAAAAGTTTCGCACTGGGAAACAATTTTTTGAAAGAAAAAAGTGCATTTTATATACAACTATATAGATCAGACCAAAATGAGGGACAAATGAGGAGGAATGAGGGACAGAGGGACTTTATTACAAAACAGGGACAGTCCCTCGAAATCAGGGACAGTTGGGAGCTATTAAATAGTAGTGTCACTGTGATAGTAAACATCAATCTAACTTAAATTAACATAAAGACTAAATATTAGGGTGTTTAAAAATAAATTATTCTTATATTTTTTTAAGTTTTATTATTATTATTATAATACAGGATTTATATAGCGCCGATAGTTTACGCATCGCTTTACAACATAAATAGGGGATTATATTTAACTAATGAATCATTCTTTTTCAAATCCAGCCAATAAAAGCAGCCAGGAGTCGATGCTGCCAAAAGGGCCAAAAGGATTAGATGGAACTGCTGTCGGAGGTAGCATCAGAGGTTGTTGCTGGGGTTATCAAGAACTAAACATCAAAAGCAGAATGAAAGAGTCAGGAATCACTCGGAGGGCAGGGCAGATGGCGTTCAAGAGAGGTTGCAAAAAGCAGGATCAGCAATGAAGTCAATACAAGAACAGCAACTGAGGCACACCTACACGTTAACAGGATACAACGGGCAACCAGAGAGTGAAAAAAAAAAAGAAATGCTCGTTGATTCAAGAACATGGTGAGCTACCCCATCTAGGAGCATGGCCAACCTAAGACCATAAAGCAAATTCTGCTAAATGTGCTTCAACACAGGAGTGAGATCTGGGATGGGAAGACCCTGAGTAAAAGGTTTAACACACTAATCAGCAATAGGTGAGGGGTAAGCCACAGCAGAACAGACAAAGGTCTCACCATCAAGGACCAATTTCTAGTCAATCATATGACACCTAACTGCAGAGGCGTATCTAGTGAAAATGGCGCCTATGGCAAGCACTGAAACTGCGCCCCTGTCAAAACATTTGAAACCTATCTTTCAGATAATACTGTCAGTATATACAGGTATATAGGGAGAACCGTAGGTTAGTGGTTGGGACTTACCTCACTTGGTTTGAATCTGGGCCAGGAAGCTATCTGCATGTAGTTTGGATGTTCTCTTGGTGTGGGCACACTCCAAAGCCAAGTTGGTAGGTGATAGTCCCCTGTCTGTAAGAAATTGCAATCTACATGGGCGTTTACATTCTGCATGCCACCCCCCATGTGATCCAAGATGAGCGCTGGCCCAAAATCTGTGAAGAGCTGCACAGGACTGAATGGAAGTATACATAGATATGTGTAGGGTCCTGTATGATTGTAGGGTCAGTGTAGAATGTGATCAGCCATGTACACTGCCAGTCTGTACACAGGGTACAATTCAACTACCTGCATGTGTTTGGAGTGGGAGAGGAACCACACAGGGAGAACATGCTAACTCCATGTAGCTAGCGTCTTGGGCAGGAGTGGAGCACAGGACACTAGCTACACTGAGTGATTGACAAAGGAGGGGTGGAGGCTATCTGACATCCACAGAAGGCTACAGAATATTTACAGAGATGACACCATTGACAAGTGTTACCAACGATAAGACATTTCTCTTGTCAATTCCTCCCCATAAACATTCTGTAGCCTTCTGTGGATGTCAGACAGTCTGCACCCCTCCTTTGTTAAGAACTACCTACTAGACATGTGCACAACATAAATATTCGTTAAGTTTGGTTTAGTTTCTGTTAGTTTCCGTTGATTCGTAGCGATTCGTAATTTCATAAGACGTGGGTTATCGTATTCGGACTCTTTCGTATTTCCGTAAGGGTTATTTTTCAGTTGATTCGTTTTTCTAGTCTAATTTTGATTAGAAATTCGTATTTTTCATTATATTTTATATTCGATTGCGTTCGTATTTTCGTAAGAACTATATTTTCGTTGATTTGCAATGATTCGTATTTTCGTGTCTAATTTCCGTTGATTGGAAAATCTTACTTTTGTAGATTTAATTACATTCGTACTTTCGTTAGAATACATTTTTCGTTTATTCTAAACACTACTTGTCGTAATTTTTGTAATTCGTACTTTCGTGAGATTGACCGGCTCATTTATTCGTACTTTCGTATCATTGTTTTCGTAGATTAGTAATCGGTGCATAATTCGTAATATAGAAACTAGATTCTAGACAGAGTATGCTTAAGAAACAAAGAATTTCTCTCTCACAAGTCACAACTTAACTCACAAATCCACCAAAACAGTGCCACCTACCCAACCACACCCTATCTGGACTCTGAATGCACTGCAGTCTAACACAGAAAAACACACAAGGGAATAAGAAACAAGCTCATTGGGGGAAGGGACAACTTCTTCAGGGGAAGGGACAAGCTTATTGGCCAACGTCCAGAAAAACTAACAAATTCGTTGTTTTGATTTCCGTTTTCCGAATATTCGTAATTTCGTTTTTTGTTTTTTTTCGTTCATTTTGATTTTCGTTATTTTGAATCTTTGTTCGGTATTTTCGTTGTTTTGATTTCCGTTTTCCGAATATTCGTAATTTCGAGTTTTCGTTCATTTTGATTTTCGTTATTTTGAATCTTTGTTCGGTATTCTCGTTGTTTCTATGTTTTTGTTTTTTCACTCTTTCGTATTTTCGCTGTTTCTAATTTAATAATTTTGTATTTTCGTTGTTTTCCATATTCGTTCTTTTCGATAATTTGTTTTTCGTTGGTAATTTTAGTAAACCGTTCGTTCATTCGTATGTTTACGAATTAACGAATATAACGAATTTTGACGAATAACGAATTCGTAACTAAACAAATTGCACATGTCTACTACCTACCTGCAATGAAAAGAAGAAAAATAAAAGTTACTATAGATGAAGAGTAACTCTACCAACATGTGAAATTTAAATAACCTATGTAAGTTAATAAACTTATACCCAATTTTGTATTACTGTTGAAACAGCCCTTGTATTTGCACCAGTGCTTCAATGCCAAAACTAACCAAGCAAATTTCCAGAAGCCAAACTTCAGTTTGCAGTGAAGCTTACATTTACAGCCAAAACAGGTTCTGAGCAAAAGCTGTACTGTGCTAAGCTCTGAGTGTTTCTGCAACCCCTGGACCTTTGTTTGCACTTGAAATGATTGTCATTGATTCTGAGCCTGGAAATCCAATGTTGGTCAACATTTATGGAAACAAATTTCACTTTACACAGCCTTTTTGACTTTATGGAAATCCCCTTTAATAAAGTTGTGAGAAAATTGCAGCATGGTGTGGTGGGCACAGAGTCCAAGTCAGGCAAAAAAGTTATATTACAAATTGCAACTGCCCAAACCCATAACTGGCCTTAAAGCAAAGAGCACATGGAAGGCCAAAAAAAAAACCAAAAAAATTCCCAGCTCAAATTACCAACCAGCCTTCAACAACCTGAATTATCCTGTCTCACAGTTCACGTTAAAAATAGGTTTAGTTTGCACACATTTGCAAATACATGCGTAAGCTGCCGAGGCAGCGACAAAGCACCCCAGTAAAATCTGCAGTCCTAACTCTATAGCTAGATGCACATGCTGTATATAGTAATGGATGGATTGAGGGCAGGTTTGCCTGCAGGGAGCCCACTCCTCCTTAAAGACACAGGGACACCCGGCAAATAGCACAATGGCAGCAAAGCTGTCCAGTGCACCCCCCCCCCATCAAATAACCAACAGTACAAACAAATGGCAACTGCCCATAACTGGCATTATTAGCAAGGAGCACATGGAAGGCTGATGCATGTCAAACTAAAACAAAGAAAAATTCCCAGCTCAGCTTACCGACCAGGCTGCAACAGTCTGAGTCATATTGTAGAAAGGCTCAACACAACTTATTCAGGCCCGGCAAGTAGGTACACCCCTCTGGAGTCACTTATGAACTATGCCGGCAGTCTGAAGACATGAAGATGCCTACAGAATCTGCAACAAGGAGTGGAATAAAGCCTTGACAGTCTACACCCAAATGGCAGGCTTCCTGAAAGGTAGATGTAGTCCCTGCACTGTCCCTACTCCTCCGGAAGCTTTACCTACCTCTAAGCACTGTCCCTGCCAGACGGGGACCCTATCCCAATGCTAACCAGTCACATAAAATGCGCAAACCCAGAAGCCAGAGTTTTAAGTAGACTTTGCCTGGCCCAAGATGGCCTCCAATTGGAGAGCTGCCTCCCTGTGAACCAAGTTCCCCACAATTTCCTTCCCTTTCTGCATTAATGCTTTGGTTGAGCGCCACCTGCAGTGGGGAGTACGAACTGCACCTGCCTACAAGGATGCTCCCCTTAAACCCAGAAGAGTTTTGCTATATGTACCAGTGTCCTTGTATGCCAAGGCTTCTCAATAGTTCCAGCCATGGCCCACTCAACATTCCTGTTGTAAACACAAAATTTGAGATCATCTGTAAATAAAAGCACATGGACCAAAACCTGTATCCCCTATGGCTTTTTACTAAAAGTCCTTTGATTACTCTTTTGCCTCTTAATTACGTTAAGCTGGCCTGGGGCCTAAATAACTCTGCACACCAAAGATATACGGCCTCAGTTTTCAAGTTAGCGTGAGCTGTTTCTGGAACAGAGCCTGCGGCTACACAAAGTGTCCTAGAATGTGGAGGGCTTTTAAGAGGCTGTGAAAGCTACAAAAGTCATTGAAAATTTAAAGCTGCACAAGTGGCAATAATTTAAGTCTTTTTTTTTTTCGGCTTTTGAATTTTTGCTTTTTTGCATTTGCCCATTTGTATTCATGCGCATATAAAGCCAGATTTTCTATGTTTTATACATGGCTGCCAATGTTCAAATAATTACAGCAGTCAGAAGTGATTTCTTTCCTATTAAAGACCTTAATCCAACCCTGAATTACAGCTGAACTCCAGGCAAACCATCACATGCAAAGATGAAATACATATAAGGGAGTTATTTTCCTTATCAAATGATTTGTATTTTTGTCCATCCAATTCTGAGATTTGCACAGCTGTGCTACACAGCAGAGGCCTGTCTGGCAGAGGAAGAGACCTGATTTGTATTTGCTGCATTTAAAGTGTTATTACATTCTAAAGTGATTCTATAGGATAATTTCTTTTTTTATATATATTTGTATTGAAATTTACAAGCCACAGACAGAAACAGAGCTTGTATCTAACCCACTACCAATGTTTCCTTTTACTGCATTGATATTAGGTCTTTGTACCTAATCAGGGTTTTTTTTCACAGAGAATAGGTGCAGGAACTCCTCGCTTCTTGACTCCACCCCCTACCCACCTCCGAGCACTGTTCCTTGGTTCCACCCCTTACCCTCCTCCCGGTACCACCCTCTTTAGAGAAAACCGAGCTAAGTATCATTTTGTGGTGCTAAGTATTTTGCATGGAATTCGTTAATGATAACAAGAACGGCAATAAAATGGATCTGGCAACAACAGACACCCCAGCGACAATAGATCCACCGCAGCAACAATGGACTACCAACAGACAGCATCAATAGACCCTTCAGCAGCCAGCAACATTAGACCCCTCCCTCAACAGTATATCCCTCCCAGCAACGATTGACCCCCTGCAACAAAAGACCCACCCCCCAGAATAATAGCTCCCCCAACCTGCAACAATAGATCCTCCCCAGTGACAATAGATTCCCCAGTAGCCAGCATCAATAGACCCTTCAGCAGCCAGCAACAAAGACCCCTCTCTCAACAGTACATCCCTCCCAGCAATGACTGACCTCCCAGCAACATAAGACCCGCCCCAGCAACAATAGACGCCTCACGTGCAACGTAAGAACTCCCTAGCAACAATAGACCCCATTCCTTCGCAAAAATAGATCCCCTCCAGCAAAAATTGATTTCCCAGCAGCTAGCATCAATAGACCCTCCAACACACCACAGCACCTCTTACCTTTACATACATCAGTTCTGGAGGTGCCGGAACTGCGTTCGCCTGCGTTCCCGCTGAAAAAAAAGCCCTGTACCTAATATCACGCTGTTTTAATCACATTACCTACTTGCCGACCAGCTGCCGCCATTATACGGCATCAGATTGGCACAGCTGCGCGAATTGCCGTAGCTGTATGGTGGCCGCTTTAAGAGCTATAGGGGGCACACCCGTGGTGTGATACCAGAGCCGATGTGCGTGCCCGGCGACCGCAATGTCCGCCAGCGACCCACGATCGCTCCTCGGAGAGCCAGAATGGGGATCTGTCAATTTAAACAGACAGATCCCCGTTCTGTCAGGGAAGTAGAGAGAGATTGGCGTCCCTAGTAATCAGAAACAGCAATCTCTCTCTCTGCTCTCTGTCAGTCCCCTCCCCCCACAGTTAGAAACACCTCCCTAGGGATCATTTAACCCCTTGATCGCCCCCTAGTGTTAACCCCTTCCCTACCAGTTTAATTTTACAGTAATCAGTGGCTATTTTTAGTTCTGATCGCTGTATGAATGTAAATAGTCCCAAAAAAGTGTCAAAGGTGTCCAATCTGTCCGCCGCAATGTCGCAGTCCCGTTAAAAGGTGAAAAAAGAATTAATATTAAAAATGCTAGAAAACTATCCCCTATTTTGTAGGCGCTATAACTTTTGTGCAAACCAATATACGCTTATTTAGATTTTTTTTTACCAAAAATATGTAGAAGAATACGTATCGGCCTAAACTGATGAAAAATTTGGTTTTATTTTTTATTTGGGATATTTATTATAGCAAAAAGTAAAACATATTGTTTTTTTTTCAAAATTGTCGCTTTTTCTTTTGTTGATAGGGCAAAAAAATAAAGGATATAATAAAAGGAGATAAATTTTGTTTGTGTACAACGTCGCACGCAGTGCCATAAATCGACGCAGTGCCATATCGCAAAAAAAAGGCCCTTTCAGGGCTGAAGTGGTTAACATACATGTAAATAGGTAACTATTACCAAATTATTATTTATAATGGAAGCATGCATGAGTAGTTTGCATTTATTTGATAATATAACCATTTAATCTGTATAGAAGATCTACTATGAAAAAAAAAAAAGAACAAACTAAAGCAAACAGAAATAAAATAAAATAAAGAAAAATCCTTTATTTTAGTAATAATATAAAGTAATAGTAACAGTTGTTTGTCGATAGTAATGTGGTTCACTGTGTTGGAGGTCCTTAGAATTTCCGCAGACAATTGTTGATACTAGGAATCACTTGGTTGAATTCTTAGTCTGCCTAGAGAATTATTCATA
Organism: Rana muscosa; assembly: GCA_029206835.1. NCBI lineage: Eukaryota > Metazoa > Chordata > Amphibia > Anura > Ranidae > Rana > Rana muscosa. The sequence continues at coordinate 181,815,825 of CM055119.1, read as the reverse complement.
TTTGCTTTAATATACCATTCAGTATAAAGAAATGCTGTCATCATCTATTTTTTTTATTTTTTTATTACAAATATGTTCAATTTTTCTGCTCTGTGCAATAGTTTTGCACAGAGCAGCAACGCTGTATCCTGGCCTAGGCCAACAAGGCCCAGGCCTAGGGCAGCACTTTGCAGGGGGGCAGCATGGAAAGAGTCCCCGCCGGCATGTGCTACACTGCTAGTGTAGAGCCAGTCTTATGGGGCGGACTGGGCTGAGAGGCAAATTAGTCTAGCGCCCCCATAAAGCGGCCGCACTGCTTTCGGTATGCGGGCGGCCGGCATTCCGCAACTGTGGGGGGGGGGGCTGCTTTTAATTTTGACTGTCCTATTATCCTGGACCACAAACTTTCCTCACTTTGCTATATGTTTTCTGCTGCACCATTGGCATGGTTATATCTTCTTAGTCCTCTCCATAAAATTATGAGAAATTAAAGTAGAACTATAGGCAACACTTTTTTTTTTCATTTTGGATAGAGTAAGGGAGGGTTATAGCCCCTGTCAGTTTATTTTTTACCATCCATGTCCCATTGCAGAGATTTCCCTTCACTTCCTGCCCCATAGCCAAACAGGAAGTGAGAGGACAAACAGGAAGTGAGAGGAAATCTATGCAAATTAAGGGAATCCATTCCCCCCCCCCCGACCCTCAGAACTAGTGTCACCACTTGAAATTTCAGAGCGGGTCTTAAACAGAAAGGGGTGTGATCTTGACAGGAAGGGGTGGGTCATGTTTAAATTAGGGGGTGCACGAGTTTAGTCAGGCCTAGGGCAGCACAAAACCTAAATACACCACTGCAGAGCAGCCCCGATCTTCCTCTTTTGGGATCCCCTACCGGTGCTCCTGATTCCCCCACCCCCACCAAGTGCCACCATAGCAAGCTGCTTGCTATAAAAGCACTCTTGCAGACTCAATCCCAAGCCATGCTCTGTGTGTCTATTGAAACACAAAGCACGGCTCGGCCCCACCCCCTGGCTCCCTCCTTACTGGATGTGATTGACAGCAGCAGTAGCCAATGGCTTCCGCTTCTGTATTTTTGTCCTTTAAGAAGGGAGAGAGCAGGGGGAGCTGCTGCTCCTAGGCACATCGCTGGATTGAGATCGGGCTCGGGTATGTATAAGGAAGGGGGGTGGGGGGGGGTCTTGCACACAGAAGGTTTTTTACATTAATGCATAGAATGCAAACATTTACCTTTAGAACCACTTTATGTTTAAACTTTCCCTATAGGTAAGTTTAGACCTCATGAGCTTGGGCAGAATTTTTTTTTTTTTAAAGGTATCTGGCATTTAAAAGCAGCTCTAGGTAGGTGCATACGCACATTGTGTCATTCATAGGGGTATTTCAGAGCAGCCAACTACAAATCTGCATTCACAGAGAAATTTTATAATGTAATTTATGCCTATATGTGTAAAAGCATCTAAAGGTACCTAAGCGCAAATAAATGTGCGCATATGCATGTAGATTTATTCCAGTGGCTGGACTAAATTAATTTTCTAGCCAATAGAATGAGTTTACTCTCATACGCTTCTAGTCACCTTATGCATGCAAACAAGCATAAATGAGTGTACGTACACAACATTAAATACATTTTATCTTCCAAGCACTGGCAGCATATTTGGAGCATATGCTTGTGTGCATGTAGCCTTATCTGCAGGTACTATGAATATCTGCTAAACTTGCACCGTTTATAATATATTTACATAGGCTCCAGCCAATGGCATCACTGGAGCATGTGCAGTACGCTCTGCATTCAAGGCACATCGAGTGTGCCATAAGTGCATAGAGCACCGCGCTGTGATGGTCCTCCAGACACATTGGCAGACCATGTGATCGCTCTGACCAATAACAGCATTCACATATCAGTTGTACACAATGGCTGTCATTCATAGCCCTTCATCATGTACTATTGGGATCTCTGTGATTGGTCATAGTGATCACATGGTACAGCAGCCAATTATAGTGGACCTGTACCATGTGATAGCTGTGTCCAATCACAGCCACCACAATAGTACACAATGACACATGAATGGATGCCATTCATAAAAATGATTGCTTATAACAGTGATCAGATCATCACTTTAACCCCCTTAGCGGTAATCCCGAGTCAGGCTCGGGGTGAGTTTTTCATGCTAAGAGCGGTAACCCTGAGCCAGACTCGGGATTGCATCACAGGATACAGGGAAGTTACTTACCTTGTCCCCTGGATCCTGCGATGTCTCCCCGCAGTTTGTGCGAGCCGTGTCTCCTCGTTCGATTCACACACAGTGCCCGAGTGCCGAGCTCCGTTCCCTGCGACGTTGCGACGCATGGGGACGGAGTTCGGTGCCAAATTCAAAAAGTGAAACACACACAGTATACATACAGTATACTGTAATCTTACAGATTACATTACTGTATGAAATAATTACACATCCCCTTTGTCCCTAGTGGTCTGCCCAGTGTCCTGCATGCAGTTTTATATTATAAAAACTGTTCTTTCTGCCTGGAAACTGGAGATTGTCCATAGCAACCAAAAAAAGTGTCCCTTTATGTCAAAAGTGGTTTTAGACCAGCTAGAAAACAGCGATAATAAATTAGAATCACTCGCAGAATTGAGCGATAGCGTTTTGTGGGGATATTCGTCATCGAACACTAAATCTAATGACAGCGACAATTCTGCAACTGAGGAATGTACACTGAAGCTGATAAACTGCAGTTTATCGGCGTTTTGGCGTTTTTTTAAAAAGCCCATTAACTGCACTCTATGTTAGCCTATGTGTTCATGTACACATAGCGTTTTTAAACATTAATGAGCAGTGCAGTTAATGGGCTTTTTTCTGAACGCAAGAAATTTGCGTTCAAAGTGCCGTTTTTCGGCGGGAAAAAACGCAAAACGCTGAAAAACGCGAATTTTTTGCGGTTTTTGATCCATTGAAAAAAAAAAAAAAGCTACACTGAAAAACGCTAATAAACGCTAGTAAAAAACGCTGATAGAAGCTATATTTTAAAGCAGATTTTTCTGCCAGAAATCTGGCGTTCAAAACTACCGTTTTTGAGCTTCTGTGTACATGGAGCCTTATAGTTATTTATTATATTATAATTTATGATTTTGTGTTTCAAACGTTATCATACCCGGGATGTCTACTAGACTCTTGTGTGGTCAGGTTTAAGTAAGTAATTACTAAGAATCGCAGGCCTACAATACATAACACCAAATTTCCATGCAAAATAATTGTACCTCTTTTGGTACAAAATTCCAGACAGAATCATACCGCCAGGGAGGTTAATAATCAATCATACTGCAGTACAAACGTTAGAAAAAAAAGTATATATAGATAATACATCTATATATTATCTATATATATCTATCTAGATATACAGTATGTGTATATATATATATATATATATATATATATATATATATATATATATATATACACTGTCACTGTCATTGTCCCTGATGACTGATCACTGCCTCACCAGTCATATGATGATGCTTTACTGCCATAGTTATAGTATGCAAAAAAAAAAAAGAAAAACTGATCTATTTATTTTTTTCCATTTTCCAAAAAATTGTGACAATAAATTACAACTTCAAAAACTCGCCATGCCCAAAGTCATATGGGAGGTATTTGTACAGTCCTGGCACTTTAGGGCCTCAATAAATGAGATAGGCCATCAGTACGTGAGGATTGATTAATTTTCAAATATAAACCATAGTTTGTTCACACAGAGTAAATATTATACACGGATTTGGGTTATTTTTTATCAAAGAAATGTAGCAGAATACATTTTGGCCTAAATTTATGAAGAAAGATTATTTATTTGCAATTTCTTTATTTCTTTATTTATTTTGTCTATTATAGCAAAAAAATTAAAAAGAAACAGTGGTGATTAAATACCATCAAAAGAAAGCTTTATTTGTCTAAAAAAAAAATGATACAAATTTCATCTGGGTACAGTGTTACATGACTGAGTAATTGGCATTTAAAGTGTGAGAGCGCTGAAATCTGAAAATTGGCCTGGGCAGGAAGGGGGTGAAAGTGTCCAGTATTGAAGTGGATAAATATATTGTACATCAACCAGCCATACCTTTATGACCTCCCACCTAATGATGAGCAGATTCCACTTTTGCCACCGAAACAGCACCTTTTGCCTTCAAAACAACCCTAACCAATCGAGGTATGCATGCCACTAGACATCTGCAGGTATGCTGTGATATCTGGCACCAAAGCGTCAGTAGCAGATCCTTTAATTCTTGTAAGTTGTGAGGTGGGGCCTCCATGCATCAGACATGTTTTTCCAGCACATCCCACAAATGCTTGATGGATTGAAATCTGGAGAATTTGGCAAGCAAGTCAACACCTCAAACTTATTGTTGTGTTCCTCAGACCATTCTTGAACCATTTTTGCAGTGTGACAGGGCACATTATCCTGCTGAAAGAGGCCCCTGCCATCAGGGGGATACCATTTCCATTATGGAGTGTACTTGGTAAGCAACAATGTTTAGGTAGGTGGTACGTGTCGAAGTAACATCCACATGAATGGCAGGACCGAAGGCTTCCCAGCAGAACATTGCCCAAAGCATTGTGCTGCCTCCACCAGCTTGCCTTCTTCCCATACTGCATCCATGTGCCGCCTATTCACCAGGTAAGTGGCACACACACCCAACCATCCAAGTAATGTAAAAGAAAACATGACTCATCAGAACAGGCCTTCTTCTTCCATTGCTCCATGGTCTCGTTTTGATGCTCATGTGCCCATTGTAGGCGATTTTGGCTGTGGACATGGGTCAGAATGGGCACCCTGATTGTTCTTTGGCTACACCGCCCCATACATAACAGATTGTGATGTCCATTTTTTTGCTTTCAAAACATAAACTTCAGGGACAACATGTTCACTTGCTGCCTAATATATCCCACCAACTCGCAGATGCCATTGTAACAAGATAACCAATGTTATTCACCCAACCTGTTATGCCCTGTACACACGATCGGATTTCCGATGGAATAAAATCCGATAGAATTTTCCGTCGGAGTTCCGATGAAGCTGACTTCAGTCTTGCATACACACCAACAGACAAAATTCCGACCGTCCAAAACGCAATGACGTAAAACTCTCAGACGAGCCGAGAAAAATGAAGTTCAATGCTTCTGAGCATGCGTTGACTTGATTCTGAGTCTTGATTCATGCGTGGGTTTTTTCTCCATTGGAGTTCCACACAGACGATCGGAATTTCCTAACGTTTTTTTTTTTCCGTCGGAAAAATTTAAAACATGTTCTATTTTTTACACCAATGGAAAAAAGTCCGATGGGGCCCACACACAATCGTTTTTTACGATGAAAAAAGTCCATCTGACTTTTTTCATCGGGAAAAAGGATCATGTGTACAGGGCATTAGAGGTCATAAAAGTATGGAAGATGTAGAAAGAAACAACTGTGATTGCATTTTCTCATCATGCATTCAGGTTGACCTTCTCTGGTCTGTGACAGGTCGTGACTTTAGCACAGTTGCAGTGTTGCCTGGAACACAATGATTAAAAGTACTCATTGCTCGGACTTGCACTTTAAGAGGCTTTTCGCTCAGTTCACTTCATTTTATATCTGTGATGCCCGAAAGTCACAGAGCTGAATCCCATTGGCATTACAAAACTTCCTTATTACACGACAGGCACGCAATCCCAGCATCCAAAAACTCTCTTCATTTCGGAGGATGTCTCCATTCCTATAGACATATGTGCAATTAAAATAATACCTAAAGGATTTGTAAGGTGATACCTTTTTAATAAAAATAAAAAAAAAGTGGTGGATCTCTCGCTTTGCTGATCCCCAGAGAAGAAAATGAATTTCTCTGAAGCAAATTGTTTTGCTAGGGATATACTGAGGCCTCGTACACACGACCGATTTTCTCGGCAAGAACCAGCAAGAAACTTGCTGGCAGAGAGGTCTTGCCGAGTAAATCGGTCGTGTGTACGCTGCTATCGGGTTTCTCGTCGAGAAAACCGACAAGAAACCTCGACGAGAAAATAGAGAACCTGCTCTCTATTTTCTCGTCGAGATTCTCCTCGGGATGTTTCTCGACGAGAAAAGTGAGTGTGTGTGTACACTTACCTGTCCTCCCCGAAGCCCGCGCATGTTCGAAATGAATTCGACGCATGCGCGGTAGCTTCCTAGGCATACGTAGGGTATACCAAGATGGCGGCGACGGCATCGAATGTGACGAGCGCATGCTCGACGTAGTCGATGACGTCACCGCGTACGCTCCTTTCAAAGAACCGCGGGTTCTTTGAAACGAGCGTGTGTACACTCGGCCGGGACAAGTTTCTTGTCCAAGAATCTCGTCGAAAAAAACAACATGTTTTTTTCAACGAGAATCTCGGCCGTGTGTACGAGGCCTGAGAATAATACTCAGAGGAAACTAAAGCTCCAGACTTTTAATACCAGCCGGGTACTATGGTGCATGTAAATGTTCGAAGATACCAGTTATGTTGCCTTTTGCACCCAGGGTCTCCTTTGCAATACATTTCAGGAGTAATAGATAATAGACATGTGCACACTGAAATATTTTGTTTTCGTCCGAAAAATAAATTTATTTAGTTACTCCCGAAATTCGTTTTTATTTATTTAGTTTCGTTAAAAAATGCATTCGTCCGAAAATCCGAATGAATTAAGGTCGAATCTGTCATTGAAGGCTTATGGTGTCTGTCGAATGTTCTAAGATGATTCGACGGAGCAGCCAAACTGTACGACGCCGCATTCGTACATTTCCGGTCAAATGTTCCGCCTACAATCTTTAGAAGAATTCTAATGTTGTATGACACTAGTAATAATTATATTTATAAATTAGTATTACTAGTCAACTGAGCATTTGATCGGAAATGTACGATTGCAGCGTGGTACAGTTTAGCTGCTTGTCGAATCTTCTTAGAACTTTCGACAGACACCATAAGACTTCAATGACAGATTCAACGTTTGTATGTTTTTCGATGCTTCGTCGAATCTTCGTCGTTCATGTCGAATGGTCTACCCCAATGGTCTCTAAACTGCGGCCCAAGGGCCGGATGCGGCCCTGTGCTTGCCTTTATCCAGCCCTTGGAGCACTATCCCTTCCAATGATACGAGACACTATTCTGCCATCTGACACCGACAATGGAGCACCATTTCTCCCACTGACACCACTAATGGGGCACTATTCCTCCCTATGATACCAGCAATGGGGCACTATTCCTCCCCCTAATACCAGATGTTTACTCCCACTGATGCCAGGAAAATTTTCACTCTCGCTTGCCAAAGTCCGGCCCTCCAAGAGTCTGAAGGACAATAAACCGACTGTCATAGAAATCCTGTCAGCTACAGGATTCCTGGACTTCCTGATTCCAAATCTCGGGCACGTCCACGCGCGCGGGCACGCGCACGATGGCGAGCACGTGCGCGCGCACGCGCTTAGCGGGGGCGCGCGCACGCTCCACAAAGCGCGCCAGAAGAGCTATTTAAACATGCCTGTGACAGACAGTCCCTGCTGTCTGCTCTACAGCGTGTAGTACCCAAAGAGACCTGATTCGTGTATTTACCTGCATCCGACCCGGCTTGCCTTGACCCTTCCAGTTTCCTGCCTGCCTCTGACCCCCGGCTTTGTTTGACCAATCTTCTGCCTGATCCTCCAGTACCTTGCCATCAGCCAATACTACCGACCCGGCTTGTCCGACCAATCTCTCCAGTTGCTGTGTCCTGGTTCCAGTCCAGTCAGCCTCATCAGTTCCAGTCCAGCTGCTTGTTCCTAGTTCCAGTCCAGTTGCTTGTTCCTGGTTCCAGTCCAGTTGCTGTGTCCTGGTTCCAGTCCAGTCAGCCTCATCAGTTCCAGTCCAGCTGCTTGTTCCTAGTTCCAGTCCAGTTGCTTGTTCCTGGTTCCAGTCCAGTTGCTGTATCCTGGTTCCAGTCCAGCCAGTCTCTTCAGTTCCAGTCCAGTTGCTGTGTTCCTGGTTCCGGTTCAGCCTGCCATACTTCCTGGGTGCCTGGATCCGTCCCAGTCTTCAGACTCTACTCTACCTTGATCCATCCTGCCAGGCACTCGTACCCCTTCTACCTCCGTGCCTCCTGTCTTCAGTACCAGGGGCCGCCGGTGGAAGCCGTAAGAGAGGCCTCCCTCTGCAGATCCAGGCTCGTCACCGTCAGGTACGTGACAGTAGCAGACAGCCATGTCTGAGCCCGGGCAGGGAGCCTCACCTATGGAGGAACTCTGTCGGCACCTGGCAGGTTTGTCTGAAGCAGTCAAGAGTCTTCAACAAGGATACACCCGCTTGGAAGAACAAGTGCGGGTCCTCACCAATCCCTCTGCCATCCAAGAGGGGCCCCACGCCTCTGCTTCCACAGCCGGAACAAGTTCCTCACCCACAGTGGTCATGCTTCCTCCTGAACCTAAGGTTCCTACACCCGAAAGATTTTCCGGGGATCGGAGCAAGTTTAGGGCCTTCCGGAATTCGTGTGAACTGTATTTTGCCCTACAGCCCCGTACCTTTTCTCTAGAGGCCACCAAGGTGGGCTTTGTGGTCTCTTTGCTCGCTGGAGACCCTCAGAGCTGGGCCCACCGTCTCTTTGAACAGAAGGATGTATCACTAAACAACCTCGCTGCTTTTTTCGATGCCCTGGCCCAGCTATACGAAGATCCCCAACTCTCAGTAACCGCAGAAGCCGCCTTGCGTTCCCTTCAACAAGGACGCAGACCAGCGGAGGACTATGTGGCAGAATTCAGGCGGTGGAGTGCGGATACCAATTGGAATGATGCCGCCCTCCGCCATCAGTTTCGCTTAGGACTTTCCGATTCCTTGAAGGACGAGCTAGCTAGAGTTGGTGTACCACAGACACTCAACCTGTTGATTGATCTAACCATCCAGATTGACCGACGTCTGAGGGAACGGAGGGCTGAGAGGACCACTGGCTTCTCCCGCCCAACCTGGATGCTTCCTCGGGCTCCTAGTCACCTGTACTCGGCTCCTGCTACACCTCCAACTCCCACATCTGACACGCCTGAACCAATGCAGCTCGGGCTCCTTCGTCCATCCCTCGCTCCTGAGGAACGCCAGCGCCGCCGAATAAATAATCTGTGCCTGTACTGCGGGGACCCCGGACATTTCGTTAGAACCTGTCCCCTGAAGCTTCGTAAGTTTCTTTCAGTTTCTTCTAACATGACTAACCTACAAGCCAAAACCACATCTCACCTTGCCCTCTCTGTTTCATTACAGCTCCCAGGAAGGACTTTGCAAGTACCCGCCATTATTGATTCCGGAGCATGCAGCTGCTTTATGGACTCAGCCTTTGCCATTAAACACCAAATTCCCCTTCGTACCAAGACCCACGGACTTCGTGTCCATCTGGCTGATGGTTCCGTCATTAAGTCCGGACCTGTGACCCAGGAGACCACTCCTATACCCGCTACCATCTTTACCACCTCTGGAACCCACCAAGAATGCTTGTGTCTGGACATCATCTCTTCCCCGTTGTTTCCCTTGATCCTTGGTATGCCTTGGTTACAAGCCCACAATCCCACTATCAACTGGACTATGGGAATAGTTGCCTTTCCTTCTTCCTATTGCCAACAGTCCTGTGGCTCATATAAACCTCCTGGGCCGGCCTCGTTACTATGCATTGACACCGAAGATGGCACCCGTCAATCCATCCCAGAAGTTTACCACGACTTTCTTGACGTATTTAGTAAACAAAAGGCAGAGACTCTACCACCCCATCGGGCCTACGATTGCCCCATCGACCTACTTCCTGGAGCAAAGATTCAGTTCGGTAGAGTCTTCCCTTTAACGGAGGTGGAACAAGGGGCTTTAAAAAATTATGTTGATGAGAACTTGCAAAAAGGGTTCATCCGCCCTTCCACATCCCCAGCAGGCGCAGGCATCTTTTTTGTAGAGAAAAAGGACCACACCCTTCGACCTTGTGTGGATTACCGGGAATTGAATAAAATTACAGTAAAAAATCGCTACCCTCTCCCCCTGGTACCAGAGTTATTTCAGAGACTAGGTACTGCCACCATCTTTACCAAACTTGACCTCCGCGGAGCCTACAACTTGATCCGTATCAGAGAAGGTGACGAATGGAAGACCGCCTTCCGTACCCGGTATGGACATTTTGAGTACTTGGTAATGCCATTCGGGTTGTGTAACGCCCCTGCCACTTTCCAGTATTTTATCAACGATGTTCTACGGGACTTCCTAGACCTCTTTGTTATTGTTTATCTTGATGATATCTTAATTTTTTCTTCCTCCCTTGATTCTCATCGCAGACATGTCAAAAATGTGTTGGGTCGGCTCCGCCAGCATGGCCTGTATGCGAAGGCCGAAAAATGCGAGTTCGAGCAAGAGAGTATATCATTTCTGGGGTTAATCATTTCCAGCGAGGGCATCAAGATGGATCCTCAAAAGATTACCGCAATCCTGGACTGGCCAGAACCGGTGGACAAGAAGGGAATCCAACGTTTCGTTGGATTCGCCAACTTCTACCGCAAGTTCATCAGGGGGTTTTCAGCTATTATCGCACCCATTACTCAACTCACCAAGCAAGGAACACGTTTTCACTGGTCTCCTGAAGCCCAAGAAGCTTTTGAACGCCTGAAGGCCCTATTTACCTCAGCCTCTATCTTGAAACACCCAGACTCCTCACTACCATTCGTACTTGAGGTAGACGCCTCCGAAATAGCGGTAGGAGCAATACTGTCCCAAAGACAGGGAGTCAAAGCCTTGCTCCACCCAGTAGCCTTCTTCTCCCGCAAGCTTTCTGCAGCAGAGAGGAACTACGCCGTGGGGGATCGGGAGCTACTAGCGATCAAGTCTGCACTAGAAGAATGGCGGTACCTGCTGGAGGGCGCGGCTCATCCGATCCTAATATTCACTGACCACAAGAACCTGGAGTACCTGAAAGCCGCGAGAAGATTGAATCCACGGCAAGCCAGGTGGGCACTCTTCTTCTCCCGGTTCTCTTTTCATGTTACTTATCGTCCTGGGGCCAAGAATATTAAGCCTGACGCCCTGTCTCGGATGTTCCATAAGTCCAAGGAAACTTCTCCGCCTGATACCATCCTTGCCCCCGGAAATTTCCTTCTTCTACAGGAGAACCTGTTCACTCAAATCAAACAAGCTTCCACCGGGCAGAGACAGTTCTCCGAGCCGGAATTGCAGGTTAAGGATGGACTATTGTGGTACCAAGACAGAATCTACGTACCTGAGAAACTAAGAGTAACCGCATTAGAACTCTGCCACGACCACGCCCTGGCCGGGCATTTTGGCGTTGCCAAGACCACTGACCTGGTACAGCGCACCTTCTGGTGGCCTCGAGTACGTGAAGACTGTAGGAGGTTTGTAGATTCTTGTACAACTTGTACCCGAAACAAGGGTTCCAGATCCAAGGCCTGGGGACTACTAAAACCCTTACCCGTTCCAGATAGGCCCTGGAGAATGTTGTCCATCGACTTCATTGTCGAGTTACCCCCGGCCGAGAACCATTCCACCATCTTCGTTATTGTGGACCGTCTGTCCAAGATGGCACACTTCATCCCTATGAAAGGGACTCCCTCCGCTCCTGAAACCGCACAGGTATTCATCAGAGAAATAGTCAGACTCCACGGGGTACCAGCCAATATTGTTTCCGATCGCGGGGTTCAATTTACCTCTCGATTCTGGAGATCCCTTTACAAAACCTTGAAAATCGAATTATCGTTTTCCTCTGCTTACCATCCACAGACCAACGGACAGACGGAGAGAACGAATCAGACGCTCGAGCAATACCTGCGATGCTTCTCCTCTTTTGCTCAGGACAACTGGGTTTCCCTACTTCCGTTGGCCGAGTTTGCGTATAACAATTCCATCCACTCCGCTACCTGCCAGACTCCTTTCTTTGCAAACTATGGTTTTCATCCTACTTTTCTGCCTAACTCCCTTCCTGAGTGTCCTGTACCTGCAGTCCAGGAAAAGTTAAATTTTTTCTCGGTCAATAACCAGCTTTTACAAGAGACCATGACCAAGACTCAAGAACGCAACAAGACAATTTATGACAAGAAGAGACGGGGTGAATTAGTGTTGGTACCCGGCGACCAAGTATGGCTATCTACCACAAACCTAAGAATGGCATGCCCTTCTAAAAAACTGGGCCCCAAATTTTTAGGTCCATTCCCTGTTAAGAGGAAAATTAATGAAGTAGCTTATGAATTGGAACTTCCTGACTCTCTTAGAATCCATCCAGTTTTTCATGTCTCTCTCCTAAAACCCACAGTCTCTAATCCGTTTCCAGATCGGAAGCCGGATCACCCTGATCCGATCATTATTGACGGTGAGCAGGAATTCGAAGTAGAAGCTATCATGGACTTCAGGAGAAGAAATAACCAGAACCAATTCCTAATTAAATGGAAGGGCTACGGACCCGAGGAAAACTCATGGGAACCCGAGGAGAATATCCATGCCAGGAGTTTGATACAGGCTTTCAAAAGGACTCACCCTGGAAGGTTCACCCGGCTGGGCATCCGGAGGCTGCCCCTTGGGGGGGGCAATGTCATAGAAATCCTGTCAGCTACAGGATTCCTGGACTTCCTGATTCCGAATCTCGGGCACGTCCACGCGCGCGGGCACACGCGTGCGATGGCGAGCACGTGCGCGCACGCGCTTAGCGGGGGCGCGCGCACGCTCCACAAAGCGCGCCAGAAGAGCTATTTAAACATGCCTGTGACAGACAGTCCCTGCTGTCTGCTCTACAGCGTGTAGTACCCAAAGAGACCTGATTCGTGTATTTACCTGCATCCGACCCGGCTTGCCTTGACCCTTCCAGTTTCCTGCCTGCCTCTGACCCCCGGCTTTGTTTGACCAATCTTCTGCCTGATCCTCCAGTACCTTGCCGTCAGCCAATACTACCGACCCGGCTTGTCCGACCAATCTCTCCAGTTGCTGTGTCCTGGTTCCAGTCCAGTCAGCCTCATCAGTTCCAGTCCAGCTGCTTGTTCCTAGTTCCAGTCCAGTTGCTTGTTCCTGGTTCCAGTCCAGTTGCTGTGTCCTGGTTCCAGTCCAGTCAGCCTCATCAGTTCCAGTCCAGCTGCTTGTTCCTAGTTCCAGTCCAGTTGCTTGTTCCTGGTTCCAGTCCAGTTGCTGTATCCTGGTTCCAGTCCAGCCAGTCTCTTCAGTTCCAGTCCAGTTGCTGTGTTCCTGGTTCCGGTTCAGCCTGCCATACTTCCTGGGTGTCTGGATCCGTCCCAGTCTTCAGACTCTACTCTACCTTGATCCATCCTGCCAGGCACTCGTACCCCTTCTACCTCCGTGCCTCCTGTCTTCAGTACCAGGGGCCGCCGGTGGAAGCCGTAAGAGAGGCCTCCCTCTGCAGATCCGGGCTCGTCACCGTCAGGTACGTGACACCGACCCTTTGTTTAGAATGTTTGGAGACACCTGGTCTATCCCAACACTGTCTCTATAATGTCGAATCTTTTCTCTCTATGTAGAATAATCTTGGACTAATAGAGTTAGGTTAGGCACATTCGACCGCGGGTTCGATAGACACAGATTGTTATTGTCAGCGTCATGTCGAATCTCCTATCTATATCGAACTGTTGTAGCAACGAAAACGAAAATAAAGCATTTTTTTATGTCAGATCTTTCAGATTTCGGATTCTGCATGTTCGTTTTCGTTTGTTAAAACAATAACGAAAATACCCGAAATTCAGACGAAAATGCATTCGGACGAAAACGAATGCACATGTCTACTAGAGAACCTGGTTGCGGTAGGCAACAAAATCTGCTGGATCTTTAGACACCTTATGCATGAGTGTGTGTGTGGTAGAGCTGGACCAGTAGAAAAGAGGCTTGGTTCTGATGGAAACACAGCGGAGTGCATCTTCCTTCAAAGGGAGTGATACGTAATGAAGGTATAGTGTAGATGGACCTTGTTGTGTTCCTAAGCTGCTTCTCTCTGATCGAGACAAAACAAGTGCTCAGTAGATGGTGAACTCAGTAGAAGGCCTCACCCTATCTCAGGCCTTGAGCAGTGGAGGTTATCAGAATCACAATGAGATGCAATAGGAGACGTATGTTATGCATCAATAGAAACTGAGAAATCTTAAGAACGGAGTGCGTTTTCCTTCAAAGGGGCTGCTACATAATGAAGGTATAGTGTAGGTGGACCTTGTTGTGTTTCTAAGCTGTTTCTCAACAACAAGTGCTCAGTAGGGATGAGCTTCGTGTTCGAGTCGAACATACGTTCGACTCGAACATCGGCTGTTCGATCGTTCGACGAAGATCGAACTATTTGGGCCGTTCGCGCCAAATTCGAGTGACGCGAACGGCCCACAATGCACTACGCCATCGCAGTGTCATCCAGGCGCTGTGATTGGCCAAGCATGCACTGTGACCCCGCATGCTTGGCCAATCACAGCGCCGGCAGCGAGGAGAGCAATGATTGGCCACAGGCAGGATGCCTGTGGCCAATTATTGCTGAGGGGGTTTAGTACACGCCCCACACTATAAAAGGCCGCCAGCGCGGCGGCCTTGTGTAGTGTGTTCCGGACCGGAGTAGGGAAAGAGAAGCATAGGCAGGGACAGTGTCATTATTTTTCCTTTACATAATCCTGGATTCCTTGTGTTTAGGGACAGATAAGGATAGGTAGGGAGAGTGTCAGTGACAGTGTGCTATTCTGTGCTAATCCTTGTTTGTAGGGACAGAGAGGTACAGTGAGGGAAAGTGTCAGTGTGCTATTCTGTTCTAAACCAATCTTGCTGAACCATATTTTCAATCCTTGAGTTTAGGGACAGAGAGGTACAGTGAGGGGAAGTGTCAGTGTGCTATTTTGTGCTAAATCTTGTTTGTAGGGACAGAGAGGTACAGTGAGGGAAAGTGTCAGTGTGCTATTCTGTTCGAAACCAATTTTGCTGTTCCATATTTTCAATCCTTGAGTTTAGGGACAGGGAAGGACACTCGTAGAAATTATCAGTGTGCTATTCTGTGCTAAATCTTGTTTGTAGGGAGGGACAGAGTAGGACAGTGAGGGAAAGTGTCAGTGTGCTATTCTGTTCTAAAACTATTTTGCTGAACCATATTTTCAATCCTTGAGTTGAGGGACAGAGAGGTACAGTGAGTGAAACTGACAGTGTGCTGTTCTGTTCTAAACCAAATTTGCTGTTCCATATTTTCAATCCTTGAGTTGAGGGACAGAGAGGTACAGTGAGGGAAAGTGTCAGTGTGCTATTGTGTTCTAAAACTATTTTGCTGAACCATATTTTCAATCCTTGAGTTGAGGGACAGAGAGGTACAGTGAGTGAAACTGACAGTGTGCTGTTCTGTTCTAAACCAAATTTGCTGTTCCATATTTTCAATCCTTGAGTTGAGGGACAGAGAGGTACAGTGAGGGAAAGTGTCAGTGTGCTATTCTGTTCTAAAACTATTTTGCTGAACCATATTTTCAATCCTTGAGTTGAGGGACAGAGAGGTACAGTGAGTGAAACTGACAGTGTGCTGTTCTGTTCTAAACCAAATTTGCTGTTCCATATTTTCAATCCTTGAGTTGAGGGACAGAGAGGTACAGTGAGGGAAAGTGTCAGTGTGCTATTCTGTTCTAAAACTATTTTGCTGAACCATATTTTCAATCCTTGAGTTGAGGGACAGAGAGGTAAAGTGAGTGAAACTGACAGTGTGCTGTTCTGTTCTAAACCAAATTTGCTGTTCCATATTTTCAATCCTTGAGTTGAGGGACAGAGAGGTACAGTGAGGGAAAGTGTCAGTGTGCTATTCTGTTCTAAAACTATTTTGCTGAACCATATTTTCAATCCTTGAGTTGAGGGACAGAGAGGTAAAGTGAGTGAAACTGACAGTGTGCTATTCTGTTCTAAACCAAATTTGCTGTTCCATATTTTCAATCCTTGAGTTGAGGGACAGAGAGGTACAGTGAGGGAAAGTGTCAGTGTGCTATTCTGTTCTAAAACTATTTTGCTGGACCATATTTTCAATCCTTGAGTTGAGGGACAGAGAGGTACAGTGAGTGAAACTGACAGTGTGCTGTTCTGTTCTGAACCAAATTTGCTGTTCCATATTTTCAATCCTTGAGTTGAGGGACAGAGAGGTACAGTGAGGGAAAGTGTCAGTGTGCTATTCTGTTCTAAAATTATTTTGCTGAACCATATTTTCAATCCTTGATTTGAGGGACAGAGAGGTACAGTGAGTGAAACTGACAGTGTGCTGTTCTGTTCTAAACCAAATTTGCTGTTCCATATTTTCAATCCTTGAGTTGAGGGACAGAGAGGTACAGTGAGGGAAAGTGTCAGTGTGCTATTCTGTTCTAAAATTATTTTGCTGAACCATATTTTCAATCCTTGAGTTGAGGGACAGAGAGGTACAGTGAGTGAAACTGACAGTGTGCTGTTCTGTTCTAAACCAAATTTGCTGTTCCATATTTTCAATCCTTGAGTTGAGGGACAGAGAGGTACAGTGAGTGAAAGTGACAGTGTGCTGTTCTGTTCTAAACCAAATTTGCTGTTCCATATTTTCAATCCTTGAGTTGAGGGACAGAGAGGTACAGTGAGGGAAAGTGTCAGTGTGCTATTCTGTTCTAAAACTATTTTGCTGAACCATATTTTCAATCCTTGAGTTGAGGGACAGAGAGGTACAGTGAGTGAAACTGACAGTGTGCTGTTCTGTTCTAAACCAAATTTGCTGTTCCATATTTTCAATCCTTGAGTTGACGGACAGAGAGGTACAGTGAGGGAAAGTGTCAGTGTGCTATTCTGTTCTAAAATTATTTTGCTGAACCATATTTTCAATCCTTGAGTTGAGGGACAGAGAGGTACAGTGAGTGAAACTGACAGTGTGCTGTTCTGTTCTAAACCAAATTTGCTGTTCTATATTTTCAATCCTTGAGTTGAGGGACAGAGAGGTACAGTGAGGGAAAGTGTCAGTGTGCTATTCTGTTCTAAAACTATTTTGCTGAACCATATTTTCAATCCTTGAGTTGAGGG
Source organism: Rana muscosa (assembly GCA_029206835.1). NCBI lineage: Eukaryota > Metazoa > Chordata > Amphibia > Anura > Ranidae > Rana > Rana muscosa. The sequence continues at coordinate 181,798,831 of CM055119.1, read as the reverse complement.
ACAGAGAGGTACAGTGAGTGAAACTGACAGTGTGCTGTTCTGTTCTAAACCAAATTTGCTGTTCCATATTTTCAATCCTTGAGTTGGGGGACAGAGAGGTACAGTGAGGGAAAGTGTCAGTGTGCTATTCTGTTCTAAAACTATTTTGCTGAACCATATTTTCAATCCTTCTGTTTAGGGACAGAGAAGGATAGGCAGGGGACAGTGTCAGTGTCATTGTTGCTAAGCCTCCTGCACAGTATACACCTGAAGGTAGCCCTTATTGCTGTTTTTCCCATCTCCCTGCAGGCCATCCATTAAAATGTCTGGAAGGCAACCAAGGAGAGGCAGACAGTCAGGAGGCAAAAAAAGAGGGCAAGCAGGCTCTGTGTCTGGGGGCAACAGTGCTGGTCGTGTACGCGGTGCATTGTCATCAGCACATGGCCATGGGACATGCTTGTCCTTGTTTTCGGCAGCTGGACATGTTGAGCCACATCATGCCGAAGACTTGGTAGAGTGGATGACCAAGCCCACCTCATCCTCCTCATCCTCTCTCACCCAGGCTCAGGGTACTGGCAAAGCAGCTGCCAAAGCGTCCTCTTCTCTGGTATCATTATCTTCATTAGTCAATCCTTCCCTAGACCCACCATGCCCTCCTCCTGAGGAGTCCCCCGAACTGTTTGAGCACAGTGTTGGGTACATGCTCCAGGAGGATGCCCAGCGTTTGGAAGGATCTGATGATGATACCCAGCTAGAGGAAGGCAGCAGCGTGAGAGCAGAGAGAGGGGATGCTCAAGAAGGACACCAATCTGGCAGTCATGCTCCAGCAGCTGCAGCATATTGCCAGATTGGCTCCAGTGATGAGGAGGGAGGGGATGATGAGGTCACTGACTCCACGTGGGTGCCTAATAGGAGAGAGGAGGAGGAGGAGGATGAGGAGGAGGCACATCTCCAACGAGGCAGGATGCCCTTGAGTGGCCAGCGTATGGGCAGCACACCGACGGAATCACACCGCAGAGCTCCGCCTGTGCAGGGCGCTGCCTCTGCCCGTCATGCAAAAAGTTCTTTGGTGTGGGCCTTTTTTGAGGCGAGTGCATCAGATCGCACAGCTGCTGTTTGCAACATATGTCTCAAGCGTATATCGCGTGGCCAAAACATCAGCCGCTTGGGCACCACATGCTTGATCAGACATATGTTGACCTGCCATGCAGCTCGTTGGCAAGCCTACCTTAAAGACCCACACCAAAGAACAAAGCTGACCTCTTCTTGCACCGCATCAGCTGGGATCTCCAACCCCACTATACCTTCACTCCTCTCTGAAACCTGCTCTGAAAGGAATGAAGGTGTAGAATTAGGTGTGTCACAGGCAAGTACTTGCGGGCACTCTGCTAGCAGTACACCAACGTCCGATTCTAGCAGGCAAATTTCCCTGCCCCAGCTGCTGGACCGTCGAAAGAAGTTCACTCCCAGCCATCCACATGCCCAGCGGTTGAATGCTAGCTTGGCTAAATTGCTAGCGCTTCAACTGCTGCCTTTTCAGTTGGTAGACTCGGCCCCCTTCCGTGAGTTTGTGCAATGTGCGGTTCCTCAGTGGCAGGTTCCCAAACGACACTTTTTCGCACGGAAGGCTATTCCGGCTCTCTACAGGCATGTGGAAGGCAATGTCTTGGCCTCGCTGGACAGGGCGTTCAGTGGTAAGGTGCATATTACCGCTGACTCATGGTCCAGCAGGCATGGACAGGGACGTTACCTTTCTTTCACGGCCCATTGGGTCACTCTTTTGGCAGCTGGGAAGGATGCAGGACAAGGTGCAGTAGTGTTGGAGGTTGTTCCACCGCCACGCCTCCAAAATGCTACTACTGGTTGTGACACACCTCTCTCCTCCACCCCCTCCTCTTCTTCTTCCTCCATGGCCTCTTCCTGTGGTTTGTCCTTGGAACCAGCGGTGCTCCGTAGGCGTTCAAGGGGCTACGCAAGTACGCAGGCAAAAAGATGCCATGCCGTGCTTGCGCTGGTGTGTTTGGGGGACAGGAGCCACACTGGGGCAGAGGTCCTGTCTGCTCTGCAGGGGCAGGCCGAGAGGTGGTTGACGCCACGCCAGCTTAAGCCAGGAATGGTGGTTTGCGACAATGGCACCAACCTCCTCTCCGCCCTCCGACAGGGACAACTGACCCATGTGCCCTGTATGTCTCACGTCCTTAACCTGGTGGTGCAGCGGTTCTTGGGCAGGTACCCGGGCTTACAGGATGTCCTGAGGCAGGCCAGGAAAGTCTGTGTGCATTTCCGCAGATCTTATAATGCCAGTGCTCGCCTGGCTGAGCTTCAAAAGGAGTTGAACCTGCCCAAGAACCGCCTTATATGTGACATGCCCACCAGGTGGAACTCAACGTTGGCCATGCTGCAGCGGCTGCACACGCAGCAGAAGGCCATCAATGAGTACCTGTGCGACTACGGCACCAGGACAGGGTCAGGGGAGCTCGGGTTTTTTTCACCACGCCAGTGGGGCATGATCAGGGATGCATGCACTGTCCTGGCACCATTTGAGGAGGCCACGAGGATGGTGAGCAGTGACAGTGCATGCATCAGTGACACTGTACCTCTTGTCCACCTGTTTGAGCACACGCTGCGTGGAATAATGGACAGGGCACTTGAGGCAGAACAGAGGCAGGAAGAGGAGGACTTCCTTGCCTCTCAAGGCCCCCTTTACCCAGACAGTGTTCCTTCTGTCCCACCCATCGCACAGGAAGAGGAGGAGGAGGAGGAGGAGGAGGATTGTGTCAGCATGGAGGTGGAGGCTGGCACTCAGCATCATCAGCAGCAGTCTTTTAGGGATGATTTACAGTCCCAAGAAACCAGTGGACTTGTACGTGGCTGGGAGGAGGTGGCTGCGGATCATGTCGTCCTTAGTGACCCAGAGGACTCCGGACTGAATGCCTCAGCTAACCTACGCTGCATGGCCTCCCTGATCCTGCAAAGTCTGCGGAAGGATCCTCGTATTCTTCGGATCAAGGATAGGGACCATTACTGGCTGGCCACTCTCCTTGATCCACGGTACAAGGGTAAGGTTGCGGACCTTATCGTACCGTCGCAGAGGGAGCAGAGGATGAGACAACTCCGGGAGGCCTTGCAGAAAGGTCTATGCAACGCGTTCCCAGAGACTGGGAGGTTACAAACTCCTGGTCCTGGACAACGAGTTGCTGAGGCTTCGGGCAGTCAAAGAAGGAGCGGTGGGGAAGGTGGCCGTCTGACCGATGCGTTCAGACAATTCTTTAGTCCGCAGCCCCAAAGTATAATCGGTTCCAGCAACCATCGCCAGCGTCTGATATACATGGTGCAGGAATACCTAGGGGCAAGGTCAGACTTGGACACCTTCCCTACCGAAAATCCTCTGGCTTACTGGGTCTTGAGGATGGATCACTGGCCAGAGCTTGCACAGTATGCAATTGAGCTACTGGCCTGTCCTGCATCCAGCGTTCTTTCAGAACGCACATTCAGTGCTGCTGGAGGATTTGTAACGGATCACAGGGTGCGCCTGTCCACCGACTCGGTTGATCGACTGACTTTCATCAAGATGAACCAGTCTTGGATCACCACCAGCTACCACACACCAGATGCTGATATAACAGACTAATTGATTTTAAAATGTCACATCCCTTCAAGACTGATGCTGATGCTGAGTGCCTGTGCTGTTATGTTGACTGGTTATCCTCCTCCTCCTCCTCAATTATATGATTAACGATGATAGCTTGGAAGATCATTTTGGTTTATGGGTGACGCCACCAGTGGCTAAGGCCCAATTTTTCAGCCCCTGTTTAACAGGGGCGTGTAATTAAAATTTTTGATGCAATACTTTGCAACAGGCCTCATTGCTGTGCTCCAAGTACAGTATCTGTGAGGGGTTGCAGTGTTGTGCCACCAGTGCCTAAGGCCCAATTTTTCAGCCCCTGTTCAACAGGGGCATGCAATTATAATTATTGATCTAATAATTCACAGCAGGGAGCATTGCTGCGCCCACCAAGAGTAACTGTCAGGCCTTACAGTGTTGTGGCACCAGCACCACCATCACCACCACCACCACCACCAAAGGCCCAATTTTTCAGCCCCTGTTCAACAGGGGCATGCAATTATAATTATTGATCTAATAATTCACAGCAGGGAGCATTGCTGCGCCCACCAAGAGTAACTGTCAGGCCTTACAGTGTTGTGGCACCAGCACCACCATCACCACCACCACCACCACCAAAGGCCCAATTTTTCAGCCCCTGTTCAACAGGGGCATGCAATTATAATTATTGATCTAATAATTCACAGCAGGGAGCATTGCTGCGCCCACCAAGAGTAACTGTCAGGCCTTACAGTGTTGTGGCACCAGCACCACCATCACCACCACCACCACCACCAAAGGCCCAATTTTTCAGCCCCTGTTCAACAGGGGCATGCAATTATAATTATTGATCTAATAATTCACAGCAGGGACCATTGCTGCGCCCACCAAGAGTAACTGTCAGGCCTTACAGTGTTGGGGCACCAGCACCACCATCAAAGGGCCAATTTTTACTACCACTGATCAACAATTATATGTTATTACAATTCCTGATATTATACTTGACAGAAGGGCGTTCCAGCACCCACCAAGAATAACTGTGAGTGCTTTCAGTGTTGTGCCAACACCAACACCTAAGGGGCCAATTTCTGCAGAGTATATACGGAAGGTCCCTACTTTCAAACATCCAACTTACAAACTACTACTACTTGCAAACGGAAGAAGACAACAGGAAGTGAGAGGAAATCTACCCCTTGGAAGGAAAATTCTCTCCTGTAAGAATTAATATGGGAGAAAGGTGTCTCCTCTCTACTGATGCTTTATCACCAATCCTTGTTTCAATAAAAACACCACATTTCAAAAACAGTTGTCATTGGGACGCAAAGTGAGGTGAAATGTTCTGAACAGGGGCACAGACAGCAAAAAAAATGTGACAGGGGTGATAACCGTTCCCTATGTTTTACAAAAAACTAAAAAAAAGGAATTTGCCATGGAGCTCCACTTAAACAATGCAGCTGTTCAAAATTATAAACAGATTCTACATAAGAACAAACCTACAGTTCCTGTCTTGTATGCACCGCCTGTATACGGCTGTTCAGAGTATATAGGTCCTTTTTTATTTTGTGTGCGGGGTTCCCCTTAATATCCATACAAGACCCAAAGGGGCTGGTAATGGGCTGGGGTAGGGGGGGGGGGTTGATGGGGTAGCTATGCCATTTTTCCTAAAGATTTTCATCCATATTACCGGGACCAGACATTGCATTAAAGCCGCAAGCAGTTTTAAATGGCTTTTTTTCCTTTAGAAATGTTATTTTGTGCAGGGACAGTTCTAAACACGGGAAACACGTGGCACTTCACAGGCATACTTTAGACACCCCCCAGGTACAATATTTAAAGGAATATTTGACTTTTATTTTTTCACTTTATGCATCATTAAAATGACTGCTCCCGGAAAACGTCCGTTTTTAAAACTTCTTTTTGCATTGATACATGTCCCCTGGTGCAGAAGCCGGGTTCCCAAACTCTGTTTCGGACAATAACATGGATAATAGTCGTTATAATTAGCACTTTAGAATCCGAACGTTCGCATCCATTGTATTTAATAGGGTTCTAATGTTCGCGCGAACTTTCGGTCCGTTCGCGGGTTCTGGTGCGAACCGAACCCGGGGGTGTTCGGCTCATCACTAGTGCTCAGTAGATGGTAAACCCTAGAGTGGGTATTGAAGCGCAACTAGTGCAAACGTTCATATTACTCAGAGAGATTTTTGAAATGTTTATTGGTTAAGGGCATAAAATACATCCAACACGTTTCAGGGAAAAGGCCTCACTCTTCCTCAAGGCCTAAGCAGTGGGTGTTATCAGAATCAAAATGAGATGCAATAGGAGACGTATGTTAGGAATTGATAGAAACTGTGAAATCTTAAGAACGGAGTGTGTCTTCCTTCAAAGGGGCTGATATTTAATTAAGGTATAGTGTAGGTGGACCTTGTTCTGTTCCTATGCTGTTTCTCTCTGATTGAGACAAAATGAGTGCTTATTAGATAGTAAATCCTGGAGTAGGTATTGAGGAGTGCTTGGCAAAAAAGTTCATATCACTCAGAGGTCTTTTAAAAACATGTATTGGTTAAGAGCATCAAATACATTTAACATGTTTCAGGGGAAAGGCCTCACCCTTCCTCAGGGCTTGAGCAGTGGATGTTATCAGAATAACAATGAGATGCAAAAGAAGACCTTTAAACGCACATGGACTTTAATTGCACCCCAGTCTTAGTCCGTAGGGTTCAATCTTGAGTTGCTCCCCCTCTTTTGCAGCTATAGCAGCTTCAACTCTTCTATGAAGGCTGTCCACAAGGTTTAGGAGTGTGTCTATGGGAATGTTTGACCATTCTTCCAGAAGCGCATTTGTGAGGTCAGGCACTGATGTTGGGCGAGAAGGCCTGGCTCGCAGTCTCTGCTCTAATTCATCCCAAAAGTTGTTCTATCGGGTTGAGGTCAGGAATCTGTGCAGCCCAGTCAAGTTCCTCCACCCCAAACTCGCTTATCCATGTCTAAATGGACCTTGCTTTGTGCACTGGTCCAAATCATTTGGTGGAGGGGGGATTATGGTGTGGGGTTGTTTTTCAGCGGTTGGACTTGGTCCCTTAGTTCCAGTGAAGTAAACTCCTAAAGCATCAGCATACCAAGACATTTTGGACAATTTCATGGTCCCAGCTTTGTGGGAACAGTTTGGGGATGGCCCCTTCCTGTTCCAACATGACTGTGCACCAGTGCACAAAGCAATCTCCATAAAGACATGGATGAGCGAGTTTGGGGTGAAGGAACTTGACTGGCCTGCACAGAGTCCTAACCGCTACCCGATAGAACACCGTTGGGATGAATTTGAGTGGAAACTGCAAGCCAGGTATTCTTGTCCACATCAGTGCCTGACCTCACAAATGCGCTTCTGGAAGAATGTTTAAACATTTCCATAGACACACTTCTAAACCTTGTGGATAGCCTTCCCAGAAGAGCTAAATGGGGGGGGGGGGTGCAGGGGGTCAGAGGCATAGTACAGGGGGTCAGAGGCTGTGTGGACATGGTATAGGGGGTCAGAGGATATGCGGACATGGTACAGGAGGGGGTCTGTCTCTGTGGATGGCTCTGCTCCTGCTCTATCTATCTGTCCTTCCTCCTCCTCCATACTTGGCTCTGTATAGGGGAGGCTGATCAGCACAATAAACATCTGACTGACCTGGATGGATGGTTAAAGTCAGCGCTTCGTTCCAGAATCCAGGCACAGGCAGAGATCGACCTCTTCTGCTGTGATGAGGCGCCACAGAGAACGAGCGTCTGCCATTCAAAAATGCCGCCAGGCGGCGCCATAACGTCACTGCGCATGCGCCCCCGCCCGGCCGAGCATGTAAGAGTTCTCCTGAGCCAGGCAGGCATCAAAACGGAGCATGCGCAGTTGCGCTGTTGGACCGCAGTCATCTTTTTTAGAGACACTGCTGCCCGTAATGGGCATTTACGGGCAGCCTAAAAATGGGCTTTAATTTACAGGCTGCCCGTAAATTAATGGGTGTTTGGCAACACTGCTATGGACTAAGACTGGGGTGCCATTAAAGTTCATGTGCGTGTAAAGGCAAGCGTCCCAATACTATAGAAAATATAGTGTAAGTCCAAAAGAGACTGGAAAAACTTCAATTTTTTGTATTCTTGCCTTTAGTGTTTTTTTTTTCCCCTCCTGTTTGTAACGGCAACATAAAACATAATATAAAATTCAGATACTTCAATAAGACCATTAGAGGGAGAAGGTGAGTCACAAATGTAACCATTGGATATTTTTTAGGGAAATGGAAAAAAAAAAGTGACGTTTATTCTTGTGATTTGTTTGGTACATTAATATAATGCCACATGTCATTTCCTCATACACTGTAAATGTAAATTGTTTAATGTATTTATTTTACAGCTGCAGAGACTTGTGCACTCTGCAGAAAATGTGTTGTGCTTTTATCTCATAATGAGCACAAAAACATATTGACGGGCCGCACTACATTAAAAAGGAACAGGGGAACTTTGAATGGATGCCGGGGTATTTTTAGCGCTGTAGATTAGTGATAAATAGTTAATGTATTTTTTTGTACTCTGTGTGGTTTTCTCTTGTAAACAGATCAGATAACTAAACATGTGCAATTCGCTTTGTTCCGAATTAGTTTTTTAACACATTTTGATAAATTTGTTACTTCGTAAATATCCAAATTAACGAAAACCTGTTTAACAAATTTTTATGAATATTCATTAATTCGAATATTCGTAAATTCTTAAATTCGTAAAATTCTAAAATTGGGAAATTCGGAAATTCAGACATTCAAAAATTCAGAAATCCGAAAATTCGAAAATCTGAAATTAAAACTAACTAATAATAACTGAACTATTACTAACTATTAAATTATAGGTATTGGAAGTTCCTTTCAAATTTGTCTTTTAGTGAACATAACAAATACGAATTTATCCGAAGTTATGATTTATCCAAAATAACGAATGCTGTATCTAAACGAATGGAACGTAAAATATGAATAATAATAAATAACAATAATAATAATAATAAAAACATATTATTATTATTATTATTTTATTATTATTATTTATTATTAATTTGTTCCATTACATTTGTTTAGATGTGGCATTCGTTATTTTGTATAATTCTTAACTTTGTATAAATTTGTATTTGTTACGTTCACTAACAGACAAATTTGAAAGGAAACTCCAATACCTATAATTTAATAGTTAGTTATTATTAGTTAGTTAGTTACCGTATATACTCGAGTATAAGCCGACCTGAATATAAGCCGAGGCACCTAATTTTACCACAAAAAATTGTGAAAACTACCGGGTCCCCAAAGTCACCGGAGAAATGACTGTTTAACATAAGAGTCTATGGAAGGGGTGCCCGGCTTTGAAAAATCGGTGCTCCCCGGCCGTAGGTACCCCGGACAACAAGCTTTGCACACTTGTAGAGGAAGAGTGACGCTACATGTGTGCCAAGTTTGGGTCCAGGGGACCTACAGGCGGCCGGTACTGGGTCCACAAAGTCCAGGAGATCAGGCGCAAAAAGGTGACTCGAGTATAAGCCGAGGGGGGCATTTTCAGCACAAAAAAATGTGCTGAAAAACTCGGCTTATACTCGAGTATATACAGTATTTTATATTTCGGATTTTCCAATTTTCAGATCTTCAAATTTATGAATTTTCAAATTAACGGGTTTTCAAATTTATGAATTGCGATCATAACGAATGACCCGAAAAAATAAAAAAAATTAAAAATGAATGAAATGTAAACGAAAACAAACACATTTTTCGGCAGTGCACATATCTACAGATAACCTTCTCATAAAAACTATTTTAATGCATTGGACCATAAATTGATTGACATTTGTTTCTCAACAAATGAGAAACATTTCTCATTTCTCTTTTTTACTTTTAATTGGTAAAAGGTTATTATTGTTAGGTCATATTCACCAGTAAACCTATATAATTCTGAGTTACTAGGTTTTGTTCATTTTGCAATCCCTGGTTTTAGATTGGAGGTCCAAAAGCTCAAATGTTAAAGGGTTATACGACTTTTAGAAGACCCCCTCGTATTTTAAAATAAAACACAGTCATTTAAAAAAAAAAAAGGATTATCTCCCTATCCCCCTTATATGCCCCCATTTATAGGTAATCTGTACACAGGGCTGGGACAAGGGGTGGGCAGGATGGGCAGCCGCCCAGGGCGCAGCAGTAGGGGATGGCACCCCTTCACCACACACAGGCTTCAGATCGGTGACTAGCAGTTAGGGCCGGTTCACACTTGTGCGAGTTGATACCGAATGCGATGCGTCAAACACAAACTAGATTCGCATGTCATCCAAAAAGTAATTGTTTTCAATGATGGTGGTTCACATCTATGCGTTGCGATTCCTCTCCGAATGCGATGCGATGAAAAAAAGGGTCTTGTGCGAGTTTAGACCGCTGCGTTGCGAATTTAGTCTCCATAGACATCAATGTAAATCGTTCTGGAATCGCATTGGTGGTTCACATATGTGCGAATACTTCACCTCCAGCTCCTCCTTCCAGTTCTGCCCCCTCACTTCCTGTTTCCTGTCTCGTGTCCATATGTAAACAGAGAAGATGGCCCCAAGGCGCCGGAACACCATTGATAATGAGGAGCTCATCAGGCTTGTCCGTGACAGGCCTTATATATGGGACAGCCGGATTGAAGAATACAAAAATCATGCCCGGAAGAGCAGAGGCTGGGTTGAAATTTGTCAATCTCTGTATGCAGACTGGGATGACTTCACACCTCATGTTCGCAAAATTAAACGTAAGTACATTCCTATTTATTCATCCCACTGACCACCAATGTAAGGACATGTATCCCACTGACCACCAATGTAAGGTGACCACCAATCCCACTGACCACCAATGTGAGGGCATGCATCCCACTGACCACCAATGTAAGGTGACCACCAATCCCACTGACTACCAATGTGAGGGCATGCATCCCACTGACCACCAATGTAAGGTGACCACCAATCCCACTGACTACCAATGTAAGGGCATGCATCCCACTGACCACCAATGTAAAGTGACCACCAATCCCACTGACCACCAAACAATCCCACTGACCACCAATCCCACTGACTACCAATGTAAGGGCATGCATCCCACTGACCACCAATGTAAGGTGACCACCAATCCCACTGACCACCAAACAATCCCACTGACCACCAATCCCACTGACCACCAATGTAAGGGCATGCTTCCCACTGACCACCAATCCCACTGACTACGAATGTAAGGTCATGCATCCCACTGACCACCAATGTAATGTTGTGGGATGATATTGCATGCTCAATATGTTGACACAAAGCAGAAAAAATACATGTACACACTGTTGAACAATAAAACATTATCACATTTATTGAAAAAAGTAAAAGATATGAGACGATGCAGCATTGACTGGTAAAAAAGTTATTGATCTTTATGCAATGGCATCAAGCTGCCATGATACTTGACCGGCAGGGCTCATAAAGAAGTCAGTAAACTTCTCACGGATGCTGGCCCCTCTGTAATTGCCCCTTGTATGTGTCCAATCTGCGCCTTCCATCTCATCCAACAAAGAGTCCTCGAAAAGGTATCCATCTCTTTCCCGCACAAAATTGTGAAGTGCACAGGCAGCTTTTACGGCAATTATGGCGTTTTCCATGTTTAGAGTAATTGGGGTGTGCAGAAATCGCCATTTGTTTGCCATGATTCCGAAAGTACACTCCACAACTCTTCGGGCTCTTGTTAGCCGATAGTTAAAGACCCTTTTCTCCACAGACAGTGACCTGTTGGCATATGGCCTTAGCATTTTTTCCGAAAGAGCGAAAGCCTCATCACCGACAAATATTAAAGGGAGAGGGGGTTCAGATGTTCCAGGGAGTGGTCGTTCGTTTGGGAGGTCCAGTGTGTTCTCCCGAATCATTCTTCCAAAACTAGAGTGGGAAAAAATGCTGGAGTCAGAACTACTCCCATAAGAACCAATGTCTATGTATGTGAACGAGAAGTTTGCATCAGCCACTGCCAGAAGCACGAAAGAAAAATATTTTTTATAATTAAAATATTTTGTCCCACTACCGACTGGCCTAACAATTCTGATGTGCTTTCCGTCGATTGCCCCCACACAGTTAGGGAAGTTGCAGCGATCCCAAAATAACTGAGCTTTGGAGTTCCATTCGTCTTTGTTTGGTTTTCTCATGACCACATCTCTTAAGACCTCCCAGATGGCCATACAGGTGTCCCGTACAATTGTGCTGACCGTAGATTTTCCCAGTTTGAACTCGTATTGCAAGCTGGCAAATGAATTTCCCGTTGCTAGGTACCTGTAAAAGATAGAAAAATAATTAGTGTTATTTTTTTTTTACAGAAGGACTCATACGCACTAGGTGGCGAAGCCTTAAAGACACACTTCAGAGACACCAGAGACTGGAGCGTGAAGCAAGGAGTGGGTCTGGTGCCCCCCCAAAGCGTCCCTACGCCTTCGCCAGATACATGGATTTTTTGAGGCCTGTTCTAGAATTGAGGAAGTAAGTTATCATTTATGAATCGGTCACTCTACCATCTCTATCTAATTATCCTGTCCTAGCCCTAACCTTTACTTCTCCCCTTATCTTTTTATTTATTTTTAAAAAAGACTTCTAATTTTTGTATTGCAGCACAGAAGCAAGTTGGGAGGAGGAGGAGGAAGAGAAGGAGGAGGGGGAGGAGCATGCTGCTACTGTTGACGTTGATGAAGGAGTATCATTTGCTAGCTCAAATCATGAGGATTTAGCTATGGAGCTCCAGGGTGAGGTGATTGAGGTTAACGAGTCCTCTTCTCATGAGCTGGATAACGAGGATACAGACGTTTCGACACCTTCCAGCAGAAGGCAAAGACAGGCATCTACTTCCCGCAGAAAGCAAAGCTGCAGGGCAGCTGAACAGGTTGAAGACCAAGACCAGACCAAGAAATTGCTACACATTGTGTCAGGGATCACTGAACAAATTGATGCCCAGCGATGCCCTCATACAATGTTTGCCATTAGTTTGGTGCCTCTTCTGAAAGAGGTCTTGCCAGACTATTACTTTGATATGAGGATTGCAGTGGAACATTGCATCCATTCATTTACTGTGCCACGCCATGTTTCTGTGCCGACGCACCAGAGTCTTTCTACTGCTTCAAACACTGCACCAAACCCTTCCCCTCTAGTTTTGCGGAACCCACTAGCATCTATGAGACCCCCAGATCACGAATCCCATATCCCATTCCTTCACCAGTTGCCTCAGTAATTTCACCCCCAAATACAACCGCCGATATTAGTAGACCAATGGATATGAGACCACTTGAGTCAACATCTTACCATGTGCCATCACAAAACAGACCACAACAGCTCTACGAGCAAATACCGTCCGTGGCAAAGCAATTTCCACCTGTAGCAAGACCAATGGAACAGCACAAACCGCTAATTCAAAATCCTTATCTATATCACAATCAGTCGATTGAAGTTGCCTCTAATATGCATATGCCCTATAGACAATATGGGCCCCCAAGTGTACCACCGGATACCGAGATATCCCCACCTGTGCCATTGAGGAAATATCCCTCAACACAAGATGAAGCCTTGCTAACACCACCAAGCTCTTCAACACTACAACGGCATGATTTCAACAAGCCTGGTGAACATAGTTCACCAAGTTTTTTGAATTTGTAGAGGACTACCTGCTAATTTCACTACCAACTTCATGTGGAAATTCAATACTTTCTTAGTAAACGTTATGTTTTTTGTTAAATTATATATCCTATTTTGAATATCTCAGGGAAAAAGAGACGGAGAGAAAAAAAGGTAGTGGGGAAAGTGGAGATGAAGATGCGAGGAAGGGAGGATGAGAGAGTTGGATATGACAGGGAGGATAAGGTGGAGAGGTAGAGTTAGTAAACTTTTGTAAGTTAGAATTAAAGTTACTTTAAGTTAAAGCTAGACAGTGAGAGCAAGTTATAGAGTCAGAGGAAGTTAGAGAGTCAGAGGAAGTTAGAGAGTCAGAGGAAGTTAGAAAGTCAGAGGAAGTTAGAAAGTCAGAGGAAGTTAGAAGGTCAGAGGAAGTTAGAAGGGCAGAATAAGTTGTAGAGGCAGAGTAAGTTAGAGAGGCAGAGGAAGTTACAAAGTCAGAGGAAGTTGTAGAGGCAGAGAAAGTTGTAGAGGCAGAGAAAGTTGTAGAGGCAGAGAAAGTTGTAGAGGCAGAGAAAGTTGGAGAGTCAGAGGAAGTTGTAGAGGCAGAGAAAGTTGTAGAGGCAGAGAAAGTTGTAGAGGCAGAGAAACTTGGAGAGTCAGAGAAAGTTGTAGAGGCAGAGAAACTTGGAGAGTCAGAGGAAGTTGTAGAGGCAGAGAAAGTTGTAGAGGCAGAGAAAGTTGTAGAGGCAGAGAAACTTGGAGAGTCAGAGAAAGTTGTAGAGGCAGAGAAAGTTGTAGAGGCAGAGAAAGTTGTAGAGGCAGAGAAAGTTGTAGAGGCAGAGAAACTTGGAGAGTCAGAGGAAGTTGTAGAGGCAGAGAAAGTTGTAGAGGCAGAGAAAGTTGTAGAGGCAGAGAAACTTGGAGAGGTAGAGGAAGTTAGAGAGCCAGAGGAAGTTACAAAGTCAGAGGAAGTTGTAGAGGCAGAGAAAGTTGTAGAGGCAGAGAAACTTGGAGAGTCAGAGGAAGTTGTAGAGGCAGAGAAAGTTGTAGAGGCAGAGAAAGTTGTAGAGGCAGAGAAAGTTGTAGAGGCAGAGAAAGTTGTAGAGGCAGAGAAACTTGGAGAGGTAGAGGAAGTTAGAGAGCCAGAGGAAGTTACAAAGTCAGAGGAAGTTACAAAGTCAGAGGAAGTTAGAGAGTCAGAGGAAGTTGTAGAGGCAGAGAAACTTGGAGAGTCAGAGGAAGTTGTAGAGGCAGAGAAAGTTGTAGAGGCAGAGAAAGTTGTAGAGGCAGAGTAAGTTGGTGAGGTAGAGGAAGTTAGAGAGGCAGAGGAAGTTAGAAGGTGATGGAAAAAAATGCATAGTGTGTTTAAAAAGTAAAAAAAAAGTGAAGGAGAGTGTTGTCTCCTCTTTATGTTGTTCTTGATATGTAAGAAAAAATTTGAAAGTTTCTCCAATGGTTGGTGCAAAGCATGTAGTCACAAACTGATTAGAAGTTTTTGAAAAAAATAAATAAAATACTTATTTTGGAAGACAATTTTATTGTGATTTATGTCTGCATTCTTTGCATTCCTATAGCTTACTATGGTGCATAGCATAAAATTCACAAAGTATATCGATGAAATTTACCTTAATGTTACAAGCAACCTTTCCGCTGGCTCCACACTTTTCCGAAAGGTGGTGTTCTGATACTCCAATCGTGTACCAAGCAACCGAAGTAATTCATCAAAACTAAGAAATAAAACCACAAAACCAATGTAAGTGACAAGTTAAAGCCCATACAAAATGACATGGTAAGAGGCAAGAGTACTAGTGAAAGGATAAAAGAGATGGAAAGTTGGATTGGTGGTCATTGGGATTGGTGGTCAGTGGCATTGGTGGTCAGTGGGATGTATGCCCTTACATTGGTGGTCATTGGGATTGGTGGTCAGTGGCATTGGTGGTCAGTGGGATGTATGCCCTTACATTGGTGGTCATTGGGATTGGTGGTCAGTGGCATTGGTGGTCAGTGGGATGTATGCCCTTACATTGGTGGTCAGTAGGATTGGTGGTCATTGGGATTGGTGGTCAGTGGCATTGGTGGTCAGTTGGATTGGTGGTCATTGGGATTGCCCTTACATTGGTGGTCAGTGGGATTGGTGGTAATTGGAATTGGTGGTCAGTGGTATGCATGTCAGTGATAGATAGAAAAAAGGAGGGAGGAGGAGAAGGAAGTGGGGTACAGGTACTAACCTATTTACTGACATCTGGGAATAGTTGAAGAACTTCTCCTCATGCTGCCTGAGATGATTGTAGAGGATCCTAAACTGACCTCTCTCTTCCCTATTTAGAATAATTGGATGGACCCAATATCTTCTTGTACTCATCAGTCTCTTGGTCCTCCTCCTCCTCTTCCTCCGGGCTTTGTCCATCAGTACTGCAGCAGTAGCAGTAACAACTGCTGCCATTATCAACGGGACATGATGAAACATAATGACCAAAAAACAAAATCCTCACTGACTTTTCACAAAAACCACACTCCTCCAACGACAATACTCTCCCCACAAGAGAAAACAGGGAAAGCACAGGAAGTTAACACCCATTTTTTTCTTGGTTTTTCAATTGGCCTGAGCAGAAATCGCATCTGTGCCTAATTTACATTGTAAGCGCATTACATTCGCATTGGATTCGCATTGCAATCGCGCTGGTAATTAATAAACAAACAATGAAAAAAAAACCCTCATAATCGCATCGCACAAGTGTGAACCGGCACTTAGTGGGCCACAGCTTCATGTCTGCTCTGACAGCTACTGCTTACATTCCACCCACAGCTGACACAAAAACACACCATGCATGTCCACAAATCCACAAAAAAAGCAAGCAATTGGCCACATGTGGGCAGTGCACACTCCATGCCAATCATGGACAGCTAGAGCAAGGGGGCAAAGAATTGGCGCACAGAGGTACACCCATGCTACGGCATGAATTAAGAGGGGGGACATAGTTCTGCATCCTTGCCCTGTGCACTGTACAAACCTGTGCCGATATTAGACACGTGCAATTCTTTTTGTTCCAAATTCATTTTTTAACGAAATTCGACAAATTCGTTAATTTGGAAGTATTCAGATTAACGAAAACCCATTTAATGAATGTTTCCGAAATTTGAAAATTTGGAAATTCGGAAATTCAAAAATTCAAAAATCACAATTTTGAGAATTCGGAATTCGAAAATTTGAGAATTCGGAAATTCAAAAATGTGAAAATTCAAAAATTCAAAAATAGGAACGCAAATCCAAAATTTCAAAAAAACTAAAATATGAAAATAAGAATGAAAATAAGAAAACCCGAAAATCTGAATAACTTCTGTATTTTTTTATAGTTTTTTTGTATTTATTTATCGGTGTATAACACGCACAGGCGTATAACATGCACCCCAAGTCTAGGAGGGAAGTTAAGTAAAAAAACATTTTAAATGCCCGTCAATGCAGCCTTTTTACTGTCCATCTGCAGCCTTGCCCATCATTCCAGAATGATTAGTTTCCATCTGCAGCCTTGCCCAAAAGTGTGTCCATCTGCAGCCTTGCTCAAAATGACAGCATTATCAGTGTCCACCTGCCTGCCGAGGAGGGAACGAGCGCCGCCGAGATAGACAGAGCCCTATGTCCTGTGTACTCTGCTCCTCTCGGCTCGTCTCGCAGTCCCGCCCAGTCCCCCCCCCCTGGCCCGGCTCCTATGATGGACATAACACCGGTCCAATGGTGGGACGTAAATGCTAGGAGGCGGGACTGGGCGTGACTGCGAGCGGAGCCGAGTACACAGTATTTCTGCGGCTCTGGTTCTCTCCTTCCCCTCCGAGGCAGTCGTTCGGCGTATAACACGCACCCACGATTTTCCCCTGATTTTAAGTAATAATAAATAAATAATAAATAAATAATAACTATTACTAACTATTAAATTATAGGAATTTGAATTTCCTTTCAAATTTGGCTGTTAGTGAACTTAATGAATACAAATTTATCTGAAGTTACGAATTACCCAAAATAACGAATGCCGCATCTTAACAAATGGAACAAATTAATAATAATAATAATAAAAACTTTTTATTATTATTTATTATTATTAATTTGTTACAGTAGGTGCCGCCGACATTGTATATTCATTGCGATCCTATCACGGAGATTCTCTGCGACAGGGTGGCGACACATCTCGCGCTCACTGCAATAGCGAGGAGACGCGGCACTGTATTGAATGGGATCCGACGTGGATTCCTGCCAATACCAGGCACTGTGTTTGGTATAAATCCTTAGCGGGAACTCCACGCCAATTTTTAAATAAAAAAACGGCATGGGTTCCCCCTCCAGGAGCATACCAGGCCCTTCGGTCTGGTATGGGTTTGAAGGGGACTCCCCTAAGCCGAAAAATCGGCGTGGGGGTCCCCCTCAAAATCCAAACCAGACCCTTATCTGAGCACGCAACCTGGCAGGCCGCAGGGGAAGAGGGGGGAAGGGAGAGAGCGGCCCCCCTCCCTCCTGAACCGTACCAGGCCGCATGCCCTCAACATGGGAGGGTTTGGTGCTCTGGGGCAGGGGGGCGACCTGCGGCCCCCCCACCCCAAAGCACCCTGTCCCCATGTTGACCCTTCTTCTCTCTTCTCCTCCTCGATGTTGACTTGTCGCTTCCTCCCGCTGTAATGCTGGGTATGCGGTGTGCTCGGTTTATATAGGCTTCTCAGAACGTCACAGTCACATGGTCCGGGTGGCCCCGGAGCATGTGACTGTGACGTCATGGGAACATGTGACTCTGACGTCATGAGAAGCCTATATAAACCGAGCGCACCGCATACCCAGCATTACAGCGGGAGGAAGCGACGAGTCAACATCGAGGAGGAGAAGAGAGAAGAAGACGCGTTGGGAAGACTGGCCCCTCCACTAGCAAAAGAGCTGGAAGAAGATAGCTGAGGCTGGCAGAAGGACAATGGAGAGCCGGACGAGACGACAGGGAAGACCGGGACTCCGCTAGCAAAAGAGCTGGAAGAAGATAGCGGAGGCCCGGCAGAAGAAAGAAAGAACCGGAGAGGAGAAGAGGGAAGAAGGCGACGGAGAAGACCAGGCCCCACTAGCAAAAGAGCTGGAAGAAGATAGCGGTGGCCCGGCAGAAGGAAGGAAGAACCGGAGAGCGCGGCGACGACACCGGAAACCCCCGAAGTCGGAAGAAGACCCCCGGAGCTGTGTAATAAATTACTTTAAAAAGCTGTGTGTGTTTTTTTATTGCCATTTTTTTTCCACCAGGTGAATGGGTAGGGGTACGATGTACCCCATACTCATTCACATAGGGTGGTGGGCCGGCATCTGGGGGCCCCCTTATTAAAGGGGGGCTCCCGGAGTCCGATCAGCCCCTGCCCGCAGACCCCGACAACCAACGGCCAGGGTTGTCGGGAAGAGGCCCTTGTCCCCATCAACATGGGGACAGGGTGCTTTGGGGTGGGGGGCCGCAGGTCGCCAGGACCGTCACTTTGAATAAATCATATATTTTTATTTTTTTAATGGCACCACTTGCCATTTCTTCACATATGAACTTTTGGAGTTCAACATCTTTATTTCTGTTCCATTGCTTATTGGACTATATTTTTTGTTATTTTTTGCATTTCACTTTAGCACTTTATTGCACTTTGCAATTAGCAGTTTCACTCGTGCACAGTTCATTGCACTGCAATTTGCAGGTTATTTCGTTTATGCACTTTTTAGCATATTTGCACAGCAGTGTCCACTTTCATATTTATTGTAGTTTTTATCAATTTTTTCTTCACTTTTGCACTTTTAATTTATTCATTTGATTGTTTTTATGGTTCTAGTACTTATTCATTACCGTAATTCATCAATATCATTTTAGATTGTGTATTGATTTTATTTTATTTATTGGTTTGAGTTAGCCACTGTGCACCTTATATTTTCACCAATACATGTTCATACCAGAAACAGCGCAACACCACCCCCCCTCTTTATTTTATGCGGCCTGGTACGGTTCAGGAGGGAGGGGGGCCGCTCTCTCGTCCCCCCTCTTCCCCTGCGGCCTGCCAGGTTGTGTGCTCGGATAAGGGTCTGGTTTGGATTTTGAGGGGGATCCCCATGCCGATTTTTTGGCTTAGGGGAGTCCCCTTCAAATCCATACCAGACCGAAGGGCCTGGTATGCTCCTGGAGGGAGAACCCATGCCGGTTTTTGATTTAAAAATTGGCGTGGAGTTCCCGCTCAGGATTCATACCAAACACAGTGCCTGGTATTGGTGGGAATCCACGTCGGATCTTTGTCTACCGGCAATGCGTGTCGCTCATTGTGAAAGGAAAAACAAAATGTTTCCTTTCCCGATGATGAGACAGCTCAGCGCTGGCTCTCGCGACGGGGCTCATAGGGTGTCAATCTCACCGCTAGAAAAGGCGAGATTGACACAATATCGGCGGCACCTACTGTACGTTCCATCCGTTTCGATGCAGCATTCGTTAGTTCGGATAATTCGTAACTTCAGCTAAATTCGTATTCGTTACTTCCACTAAAAGCCAAATTTGAAAGGAAAGTCCAATACCTATAATTTAATAGTTAGTTATTATTAGTTAGTTATTATTTTGGATTTTCAAATTTTTGGATCTTCTAATTTTTGGATTTTAAAATTTTGGGATTTTCGCGCTTGTTTTTGGATTTTCGTTCTTTAGAATTTTCGCATTTTCTTTCTTATTTTCGCATTTTCGGATTTTCGAATTTTCAGATTTCCAAATTTTCGAATTTTTGAATTTCGGAATTTATTCAAAATAAAGAATTTCGATCATAACGAATGACTTGAAAAAAAAAAAAATAGTGAAACGAAAATGAACACATTTTTTGGTAGTTCACATGTCTAGTTAGTACTGTCTGTATCTATTTTTCTATATAAAGGTTTGAACACAAACTAATATTTAGCTTAATCTGCAGTCCCACAATAGGGATTGTCCCACTTCTCCAATCTTTATGGCTGGAATATGGGGGGGGGGTACCTCTAGCAGCACCACATTACTTTCTAATAACATACATGGCAACGCTGGAACTGATGAAGCGTGAAAGATCATGGAACTGTGCAAAAAAGTGCATATAACTTAACTGATGGGTACTGATAGGTGACACTGATGGGCACTGAAAGGCGGCACTGTTGGGTACTTATATGTGGCACTGATGGGCACTGATAGGTGGCATTGATGGGCACTGACAGGTGGCACTGATAGGTGGCACTAATGGACACTGATGGGTGGCACTGATGGACACTGATAGATGCCACTGATAGGCATATCTGATATGGAGGCACTGGCAGGCTGTACTGATGGTCACTGATTGGCATCATATATGGGCACTGATTGGCATCATATCTGGGTGCTGATTAGCATCCCTGGTGGTCATGGGTGGCATACCTGGTGGTCATCAGTGGTGGGCATCCCTGGTGGTCCTGGTGTCATCCCTGGTGGTCCTGGGTGGGCATCCTCGGGGGGGCTGCGCTGATAATCAATTAGCGCTGACCCCCCTCTCAGGAGAACAGCCGATCAGGCTCTCCTCTACTCGCGTCTGGCAGACGTGTGTGAGGAAAAGCCGATACACGGCTCTTCCTGTTGACACCGTGATCAGCTGTGATTGGACATGACTGATCACGTGGTAAAGAATCTCCATCAAATATCCACTTTTTAAAGTACTTCCATATGCAATCTGAATGCAGTAACCAAGTCGGCACAGATGCTCCTCTTGACGTGACGATGTCATGAAACTCCCACCTGACGCGTTGCGTCCCATGCCTTTGAAAAAGTAGCTATGTGTGTAGCCAAAAATACTGTCATCCAAGACTAAATTCACAGTACAGTGGTAAACTTAGGAGTATTTTGTAATGGGAGTTACTAATGCGCTAACCACACCTGGTATAAATACACAACGACTAAAATATATATACACAAGCAGCAGCCATAGCAAAGGAAGTGTTCACACACTAAAAACTGTTTGTTAAAGAGGGGGTGAAATGGCGCTTACTCAAAATGATCTATTAATAAATAATATATGGCAAAGATTCCTGTGCAAATAAATACTGTTCCTGTGCAAATAAATTCCTGTGCAAAAAATCAAAAAAATCTTAAATAAATATAACATTTCCTTGGTGCATAAAAGCAAATGCGGATGAGTGCAAAGTAATAAAAGTACTAATAAGTATTTATTCAGTGCAAAATGCTAAATATTAAATTATCTGAGTACCTAAAATGGGAAACCTGATCGTGGGCGATTGAACAAGAAAAGAGAGCACTCAGCTATTGGAGACGACTAGCAGAAAGGCTTAATTTTAAGCCAGATGAGGTGAGAGGCTGGGGGAAACGAGGGCACCTGCACAGGATTGAAGCACTTTGCATGTTTTCTTGGCAGTTGTAGAATACTTCCTTTTAAAAGTTGATTTGTTGCAATTTTGCAAATGGATCTTTATGTACATTGTTTTGACTGTTTCAGAAATTTTCCAGCACAAAGGATTTTTTATTTTTTTGGGCACTTTTTTATTGAAACTTGCTTGTTTGCACTTAAGACTGTTTTGACACTGAACGTTTGCACAGAAATAATCAATTTCTTATTTTCTGATATTCAATTTTTATTTACTTTCACTTTGCACATTATTGCTGCACTTTTATTTTGCATTTTGCACTGAAGAAATACTTATTAGTACTTTTATTACTTTGCACTCATCCGCATTTGCTTTTATGCACCAAGGAAATGTTATATTTATTTAAGATTTATCAGATTTTTTGCACAGGAATTTATTTGCACAGGAATCTTTGCCATATATTATTTATTAATAGATCATTTTGAGTAGGCGCCATTTCACCCCCTTCTTTCACAAACTTAGGAGTACCCGGACCTGTCACCAGCTGGTGGAAAGATTTAAGGCTGTAGAGAATATTTTTATGAAAATCTCAGATTTCTTGATTTAAAATAAATATAAACAATGTTCAAATTTTTTATTTTCCAACTAAACATAATATATAAATACAGAAAAAAATTATATTCTATAAATCTGATTTTGAAGATAATTATGTTAGACACAACCTTTCATTGGCCCAAACTATATTTATTAATTGTTGCATATCCCTTAAAATACCATCAAACTATTTACACGTGACAAAAGTCAGGCTTTTAAAAAAAATAATTGTTAGGTAATAAATTATAAAGAAAGAGACGTGTTTGACAACAGTTCACCATGAACAGAGCACCCAAAACACGGGAGAGGATGTGCAGTTCCAAGCTAAAGCAGAGACTTGGGAGTGCAGTAGATTAAAAAAAAAAAAGCTTTAATTTCCAACCATCAAATATTTATGGCACAGTTTGACGGGCCTTGGGAGAGTGATGTGATTTTCCAGAAGTGAGATACACTTCTTCTAAATGTGTACATCCATCAGACCTTTGTGAAGTCACACTTTGCATATCCAGCAAAAAAAAAAAAAAAAGTCCTTCTCTGGCACAGATATTAACTGCTGAAAAAGATGTAGATATTATGCTTCATTCAAGTAGTTTCACGAAAGACAGATTACCATATTTCCTTTGCCAGAAAATCCTATCTTTTCTATCCATCTTGTAATCTGCAGATACATACGGGGGCTAGACAAGGAAAACTGGGGCAACAGATAAGCAGTTGCCCGTAGCATCCTATGAAAATGTATCTTTCTTGTTAGATGTAAGCCCTAATGGATTTCGCTTTCTAAAGCACTGGCAGTTGTTTTTTTTTATTCCATAAAATCCTATCTTTTCTATCCATCTTGTAATCTGCAGATACATACGGGGGCTAGACAAGGAAAACTGGGGCAACAGATAAGCAGTTGCCCGTAGCATCCTATGAAAATGTATCTTTCTTGTTAGATGTAAGCCCTAATGGATTTCGCTTTCTAAAGCACTGGCAGTTGTTTTTTTTTATTCCATAAAATACTTTTGAATTTTTCTTTATTTGTTGCTGCATATCAACACCACTTATCACCTGCAGCCTTTTTGCAGCCACTGCCCCAGAGGTAGCTTCATTTCAAGGTGGGCTTCCCAATAATGACAATAGCAGAACATTGATACAGTCACCAATCTATTATAAAAAAAAAAAAAAAAAACATTGCAAGACAAGCATTCACCCAGACAAGACAAATGTTCATTATATTTTGCTTAACCCTCTTCATGACCAGGCCATTTTTTTGTGATAAGGCACTGCATTACGTTAACTGACAATTGCACGGTCGTGCAACACTGTACCCAAAAAAAATGTATGTCCTTTTTCCCCCACAAATAGAGCTTTCTTTTTGTGGTATTTGATCTCCTCTGCGTTTTTTAATGTTTGTGCTATAAACCAAAAAAATAATATATTTTTTACTTTTAGCTACAGTATATATCTATTTTTACTTTTCTTGTCAGAAGGGAGCCCTGTGTTTGTTTACCTACACAAGGCTCTCTTCGTTAATGTAAGGCCTCATTCACACGGACACCATCAGTTTAGCCTCGTTAAAAACGTATCGGTTCTTATCTGTTTTTTCATCCATCTTCATCCGTCATCCATTCCGTTTACTTCCGTTTACATCCGTTAATGTGCCCGTTTCCTTCCATTTTTGCATCCCTTTTTGCATCCGTTTTGATCCGTTTATAGCTATTTCTGTGGCTTTTATGACATTACCCAGAAAGCATTGCTCCTCCCATGCTGCATTGCAGTTTTCAGTGAGTGACTTGTCCTTGCTGTCTCCTTCCTTTGTCCTTGTGTGTGCTATCTGCATTGTGCGATGGACTATTTTTGGGACAGCATGACATTGTTTGTCGTATTTGCCTATATGAGGAGAATGGAGAGCAGGAAAAAGCAGATTGTGGCTAGGAGACATCGATTATGGACCCACCCCATGCTACTGAAGCGTCCTTCTGAAGGTTTTGTGGCTCTGCACTATACTCATCTCCGACAGTATCCCACTAAGTTTTTCAACTTTACCAGGATGACCGTAGCCACATTTGACTACTTACTGGATCAGCTGCACCCCCGACTGCAACGTAGACATACCAACATGAGAAGGTGTGTACCTGCAGATGAACGTCTCTTAGTGACCTTGAGGTAAGAAGTCATTCATTTATCAAATGTCATTTTTTTGTTGGTCTTCTGCAGGGGTTGGTAACCTCTTCCCTCCAGCTGTGGTGAAACTACAAGTCCCATGAAACACTGCAAGACCCTGACAAACACAGGGCTGACTCCTAGAGGCAGAGTCATGATGGGATTTGTAGTTTCAAAACAGCTGGAGTGCCGAGGTTGCCTACCCCTGGTCTACTGTGTGTGTGTTTATATACAATATGAATAGATAATAAATATTGTATCGATTTATGTGCCAGTAGAATGTTGTTTTACTTAGAAAGCTAAAAAGTTGTTACATTTTTTCTAGGTTTCTTGCAACTGGCCAGTCCTATACCTTGTTAAACCATTATTTTTTACTGGGTATTTCAACAATTTCGGAGATAGTGCATGATACATGCTTAGCCATATGGGAAGAGCTGTGTCCAGCAGTGATGCCATTAGCAGATGGCAACATGTGGCGAAGAATAGCAGATGGATTTTGGAATCGAGCAAACTTTCCAAATTGTATTGGAGCTCTTGATGGAAAGCATATCCGTATCCAAAAGCCTCCACGTTCTGGGTCCAGATTTCATAACTACAAGATATATTTTTCATTGATCCTCGTGGCTATCTGTGACAGCAATTATAAATTTATCGCTGTGGACATTGGGGCATATGGCAGCAGTTCTGATTCCAGAGTGTTCCGTGAGTCTGTAATGGGTCAAAAACTGCAAGAATGGCGATTTAACATACCATCTGATCAGCCTCTGCCTGGAACTGAAAGACCAGACCTGCCTTTCGTGCTTGGTGCAGATGAGGCCTTCGCACTTTATCAATATCTGCTTAGGCCTTATGCCAGAAGTAATCTGGATGACAAGAAGAAGATCTTCAATTATTGGCTGAGCCACGCAAGACGCCTCATTGAATGTTCATTTGGCATATTGTCCAGTAAATGGCATGTTTTACAAACCCCCTTGCAACTCAGTCTTGAGAATGCTGAGTTAGTAATTCAGGCCTGCTGCATTCTGCATAACATTGTCAGGGATAAGAAGGGGAACCATGTTGAGAAAGAGGAAGAGTTCCACCTGCTCTCCGTACAGTACAGCAGCGTATGTGCAAGGAGATCCTACATTGCCATGCGGGAACAATTTGCAGACTTATTTCTATCTCCATCAGGAGAGGTTCCATGTCAATATCAATATATTTAAATAATGCAGTGCAAATTTCAATAATTGTACAAATATTTCCAATGCCATATGAAAATAACTTGTGTTATGTTTGCTATATTTGGTCATTTCATTGTTTTGTGATAGCATAAAAAGCCAAAAAAAGCACAAGATATGTTCAAAACGGTTTTTATTATTCTGCATAACCCTTTTAACCACTTCCCTACCCAACCATAGTCAAATGATGTCCACAGATGGGATCTCCCATCCTGGGTGGACGTCATATGACGTCCTGGGCTTTGTGGGGGGATATCTGAATGATGACTGCAGCTAGAGGCATCATTCAGATATCCTTCTGTTCTGCCAGTGATTCTGTGCACCATAAGAACGATCATAGCGGCGTTTTTTCCACCAAAAAAAGAGGTTTGAAAAATTATTGCGCAAATACCGTGCAAGAAGGCGTTTGAAAAATTATTGCGCAAATACCGTGCAAGAAAAAAAGTTGCAATGACCGTCATTTTATTCCCTATGGTGTCTGCTAAAAAAACATATAAAATGTTTGGGGGTTCTGAGTAATTTTCTAGCAAAAGAATGATGATTTGTACATGTAGGAGAGAAGTGCCAGAATAGGCCCAGTATTGAGGTGGTAAAAAAAGCCCGGGGTTGAAGTGGTTAAAATAAAGTTGTTGTTTTTTTACTTAACTTTTTTTTTTTAATTTGTCAAAACTTTGTCAGAGTTTGAACAAAGCATAACATATGCAAACTTTCACAAAATAAAATAAAAAACAGGTTACAAATCCTGATAAAAAGAGGAGGGAAATGGGGAAAATTAAGTAGAAGTTTGGGAAGAAGAACCAGAGCTGGTTTGGCTATTAGCTTGAGAAACATTGGCAGAATTTGAGCTAATGTTTGCACTCGGAGGATATGTTCCCTGTGAGGAATGAGCAGGAGAGGAAGCATAAGAAGGCCTCTGGGTATTGTGCATTGAGTTGTATGAACGCACAGGGTTCTGTGGAAAGGGCGGTAGATATGCCTGGGCCGGAAGGCAAGAGGGCTCATAGGAATATTGACGGTATGGCCTCTGAGGGGGTTCATACTGGCTAATAGTGGGCAATGGCATTCCTGACTCGACAGCTCTAATACATCCCCCCACATAATTAAATATACCCATATGTATCTCCATCTGTCTCTCTGCTGGTACTTTTTGAAGTATGTGATAAATTGTCCTCAGGAAGGACGCATTTGAGTTGTTTGGATCACAGAATGGATCCTTACTCTACTGTCTTTTAAAGGAGGTCATCTCGTCCATGAAGGACTTCATGGCTTTGTCCATCTCTGTATTTTCTGGCTTTTTGTCACGCCACGAGGATCGTGATGTTGTTGGCCTGTCATGACTAACCTGTAGAGAATAATATGCCGATTGAGAAATGCAATGATTCCTTGGTGTACATCAGATAAAGATTAGTAATCAATAGTATGCTTACATTTACGGATCTATGTGAAGAGCTTGGACGTGCATTCGGATGCGCTGTCTCATCCGCATCCACAGACTGGGACTGGCCTTCTCTCTCTTGTGTGGCTTGCTCACCTCCCTGCACTGTGTCTGTCTCATTACTTTCAGTGTTCTCCTCACACTCTGAGACGTTTGATGATGTACTACAATAAAAAGGAGGAACATTTGGTCTCAAAACCTTACTATATGGATACCTACTTTTTTCACTTTCTAGATGGAACATCCAAACGTCACTTACGATCTAGCGTCCAAGACTTTCCCTAGGAAGGACAACATTTCAAAGTAGACCGATTTTTTTTTTCTTGGTGGTAGCTCCGGAACCGCTAGCACACTCTGCCTCATCATTAAAATCATTTCGAAAACGGTCTCTCAGAGAACGCCAGCTTCTGTTAATTTCCAATCCTGTAAACACACATTGAAAAATAATTTTCTGGGGTTGAATGTGCTGTCTAATGCCGCGTACACACGACCGTTTTTAATGAGGAGAAAAATGCCATTTTTTTAAATGGTCATTAAAAATTATCGTTTGTGGGCTTCAGAGCATTTTTCACGACGTGAAAAATGGCCATGAAAAAATTGGAACATGCTCTTATTTTTCTTGTCGTTTTTCTCGTCATGAAAAACGTCCGTGTGTAGGCTTTAACGACGTGAAAAAAAATGCGCATGCTCAGAATCAAGTATGAGACGGGAGCGCTCGTTCTGGTAAAACTAGCGTTCGTAATGGAGATAGCACATCCGTCACGCTGTAACGGACTGAAAAGCACGAGGCTGAAAAGAGCGAATCATCTCTCAACAAACTTTACTAACATGAAGGGTGGCGCCATCCGAATGGAACTTCCCCTTTATAGTGCCGTCGTACATGTTGTACGTCACCGCGCTTTACTCAATGACATTAAAAACGGTCGTGTGTACGCGGCATAAGAGATGGTTTCACCAGTTCTAGTAGCGCCAAGTCTAAACTGGAGAATACTTGGTCTGAATCATGAATGTGGTCTAGCCATGATGGCCAAGTGCTGGTGAAACGATCTTGGGTAACTTTACAAGTCACAATTTAATCCTCAGCCTCTTTGATCACATTCACCCTATGTACCCATTCCTTGCGCCCAGGAATTTGTGCTAGTTTCCCATAGATTGGGAGAAACCGCTTGGCTGCGTTCAAAAAGTGGGGCAACACTCTTCTTTTTATACTGACTAACTGGTATGGGAGGGATATGTAGGAGAAAATGATAGTGTATGGGAACTATACTTATGGGATTACCAATCAGCATGGTATGACAGATCCCTATACTATGACAGGACACCAACCCATGTATGTATTTGGATGACAACCTAATACTATCGTCTATTGCGATACATGCTCATCACCATAATCAACAAGTCTATAGCCCTGTCAATATCGCCACTGGTATATGCCGCTGCAGCCCCTTGTAGTCCGTTTACAACTCCCATCTGTCTGTGATTTACATTTATATTGGTTTGAGTGGGTTGGACACGGGTTCACTTGCAGATGGTCGAACCAGGCAAATAAGCTTGCAGACTTACTTTCATTACAGACATTTAGCCATTCAGTCTACAGATCACTTCAGATAGAAAACTTATACAACCGTATCTGTTAACATGAGAAGGGGGAGCATATTCACTGGAGTGGGAGATAGAGGGGTGGCAGCGATTTTGGGGGCCAGTCTGGGGAGATCAGAGTGGGGTGGGTTGTGTTGGGTGGGGGGCCAGGGGAGGGGTAAATGTGGGGAAGGGGTTTCCCATCTTTGCCATGGTTGCTTTTTACATGTATGTTCAATAAATACAATTTTGTATTGAAATCGATAGCCTTTGTAGATGCGTATTTCCTTTGGTGGTTATTTGATATGTAGGAGAAAATGAATCGGGAGTAGGAGATGTCAAGGCCCAGAATTTCTTTAATCTGAGCCATAATGTTCCGTCCAAAAGGGTACTATCACAGGGCACTCCCACCACAGATGCAAGAGCGTACTGTGGCCTCCACAACACCTCCAGCATAGCTCAGAGGTAGAAGGGTATATCTGGGCCAGGTCGGCAGGCACTCGGTACCAGCGTGACAGGATCTTATAATTTGTCTCGTGCAATAGAGCTTGAGTGGGTGAGCTGGTACAGGTGGGTCAGCTAAGCAGTGGTAAACTTGGACCCCAGGTCCTTTTCCCAGACCCGAATATATGTGGGCTTGGCAGCAGAGGCGGCAGACCCTAACAGTTGGTATAGTTCAGAGACCATATGCGGTATAGGCTCCTCGGCTATAAAAAAGCGTTTAATTAATGTAAGAGAAGTAAAACCTCTTATAGAACTGCCATGTACCGCACAAAAGTGGTGCAATTGTCTGTACCCTCAGAAATGAATTTAAGAATCGCCTTGTCAGGTTTTTAGGGTCTCAAAAGGCAACAGTTTACTATTATTATTTACTATTTTTCATACGTTTATCACAACTGGCATTACTATCATCCACCCTGGGCCCAAAAAATTGCCATCAGTTCTCCAGGAGGGAACCAAAGGAAACCCCCCAGTGGGGCCAGCGAGGACACAGAGGGGGCCAGATCCAGCATTCGTTAATCTTATCCTATACGTTAAGCGCATGAGTCATTAAAGGAGACATGCTATCCGACAACCCCCTGTGTTTCCGAGAGAGCTACGGGGCATAGGTCGAGTTCCTGCCGGCCATATACCTCTCCATAGAAACCCAAAGCTTAGAATGGGTATGGAAACGCTAGTTAAGATTCCATTGGAGGACTATAGCCCTAAAGTATCTCTGTATGTCTGGGATACCAAAATCACCTGTGTGTTTCGGGCGCCTCAGTACTTTTAAAGCTATTTGCGGTCTCCA
This sequence comes from Rana muscosa, assembly GCA_029206835.1. Taxonomy (NCBI): domain Eukaryota; kingdom Metazoa; phylum Chordata; class Amphibia; order Anura; family Ranidae; genus Rana; species Rana muscosa. The sequence continues at coordinate 181,768,992 of CM055119.1, read as the reverse complement.
TAAACTCCACACAAACCCAGCCAGCACGCTAGACAGTTGGGTGAAGAAACCTTTGGGCAAGGGCACAGGTAGCATCTGCAGGTAAAAGAGTATCCTTGGGAGGATATTCATTTTTAAGATATTTACCCTCTCCAGCCAGGTGAAAGCAGTCTTAGTCCATATTGATAGGTTCCACCTAATCGCGGTCAGAAACGGGGGGTAATTGGCCGTGTATAGAGTGTCAAAGTGGTCTGTAAGCTGGATATCTCAGGGGGAATTTGGCCCACGTAAAGGGAAATGTGATCTTAAGGCTGTTTGCCAGAGCAGGGAATAGCCGAATGGGCAGAATTTCAGATTTTGTGAGATTCATTTTGAAGTTCGAAAGCATCCCAAAATGCTTGAGTTCTCACATCAAGACTGGCAATGAGATCACAGGGTCTGTAAGGTAAAATAGCACGTCATCAGCATAGGCTGAAAGTTTATGTTCTGTGTTGCCCACCTTCAAGCCCTTAATATCTGTGTTTGCTTGTACTTTACACAATAGGGGTTCATCAGAGTGTTTTTTGTCACAGCGTTTGGGACGATCGGTTTTTTGACTGATGGTGTGTAGGCAAGACTGATGGAAGTCAGCTTCATCAGATTTCCAATGGAAAAATCCATCGGTTTAAAATCCATAGGAAATCCGATCGTGTGTACAGGGCTTAAGAGAAAACCATAATGTTGCATGATGATTTGTAAGTTTCGAAAATGCATTGCATTGATAGTTACATAAAATAAATGAATAAATAAATAGCCAAAGCACTATTGGTTAGCTAATGAGACAGCACAGAAAATGAACCTTGCTTTGCAGCTCCCTTTGTTCTTTTGAAACTTCTGAGCTCTCGGTATAGGCATAAGTCACTGTTGTGATGACACATTTGAGTCCTGTAAATAACAAGCCTCTTTCAATATTATTATGCAATATTAATCCTACCTCTGTTTTAAGGGAAAACCATAGTGTCACAAGATGAATTGTAAGTTTAGAAAATACAGAACATTATTAGTTATAAATATCCTTTATGGTGTCAGTTGGAGATCATTTCTGAGCAGGAAAGACGCCTCCACACTACATTCTCCCTTGGAGGAGCAGTTGGTCACGGCTACAAGCCTACATATTCCTCCCATGACATGTTTACTTCAACACGCACAGAGCAATTCCAACATAGTTTCAGAAAAGTCTAAATTCTTTCTATTGAAAATAAACTATTCCCTTAGACACAAGCCATGCTTAGCAGAGTCCTTCTTTAAAGACTCTTTGAAAGTCATAAATAGGACAAAGCCATCTGAACTTCGAGACGGCGCTAATCTCTCTGCTCCTTGTTTGTGTTATCATATCCTATGGCGGCGAGTAGAAAACGATGTCGACTCATTTGCATACAGTTACATTTCATGCTGTGTTACACCTGATGAAGCTCTAACAATGTTTGCTGCATGAGTCATTAAGTCATAAAAGACCTCCAAACAAAGCGCGTGGTTTGTGCATCACATAGCAATCCTGCTTCAAACATACTTGACATAAAGGTGCCTTATTGATGAATACATTCAGTTTCATCACTAAGCACTTCACTGCTCATTGAAGAGGTCAAAGGTCCTTAATGCCTCTGTTCACCTTTTGTATTTTTTCTACACGAGACACAAGACTGTACACTCTTCAATTTCTTAAAGAGAACCAGTCTAGGATGAGCATTTGTAAGAATCTAGAGTACCAGCCTGGGATGAGCAGGTGTAAGAATCTAAAACACACTATTAAAATTAGTAAATTAGAGCAGCCTTATCTCTTCGGTAAGTTGCCTGTTTACTGTTATTCACTTGGGTTCTCCCCTTGTCAAAGCAGCATCAGGTTATACGGGGAGGGAAAAAAAGTATTTGGTCCTCTGCTGATTTTGTACGTTTTCCCACTTACAAAGAGATGATCAGTCTATAATTTTAATGGTAGGTTTATTTTAACCACTTCAACACCGGGCTTTTTTTTACCACCTCAATACTGGGCCTATTCTGGCACTTCTCTCCTACATGTACAAATCATCATTCTTTTGCTAGAAAATTACTCAGAACCCCCAAACATTATATATGTTTTTTTTAGCAGACACCCTAGGAAATAAAATGACAGTCATTGCAACTTTTTTTCTTGCACGGTATTTGCACAATAATTTTTCAAACGCTTTTTTTTGGGGGAAAAAAATGGTTTCATGAATTAAAAAAACAAAACAGTAAAATTAGCCCAATTTTTTTGTAAAATATGAAAGATGATGTTACGCCGAGTCAATAGATACCTAACATGTCACGCTTTAAAATTGCGCACACTCATGGAATGGTGCCAAACTTCGGTACTTAAAAATCTCCATAGGCGACGCTTTGAAATTTTTTACAGGTTACCAGGTTAGAGTTACAGAGGAGGTCTAGTGCTAGAATTGTTGCACGCGCTCTAACGTACGCGGCGATACCTTACATATGTGGTTTGAACGGTGTTTACATATGTGGGCAGGACTTACGTGTGCGTTCGCTTCTTATCGTGAGCTACCGGGGACAGGGGCGTTTTAAATTATTTTTTTTATTATTATTTTTTTATTTTACTTAATTTTTTTTATTTTTACACTTTTTTTACATTTTTTTTTGATCACTTTTATTCCTATTACAAGGAATGTAAACATCCCTTGTAATGGGAATGTGTGTGACAGGTCCTCTTTATTGAGAGATGCGGGGTCAATAAGACCCCACATCTCTCCTCCAGGCTGGAAAGCATGAGATCGTGAAAAAAAAAATCACGATCTCATGCTTACTAGCCGCAATGGCGGCTTTGTTTACTTCTGAGGACCCGGGCGTGACGTCATCACATCGCGCCCGGGCCTTCCGACGGTCATAGAGATCTGGTCACCAGTCATCTCTATGGTTCACCTCCGGCGCCGGACGATTCATTCTCCGGGCCCTCGATGGCACGGGAGAGCCCGGAGAAGCACCGGATGGCGGCAGGAGGGGGGATGTCCCCTCCCGCCGCCTATAAGAACGATCACGCGGCGGAACCGCCGCCGTGATCATTCTTATGGTGCGCAGAATCGCCGGCAGAAGACAAGGATATCGGAATGATGCCTCTAGCTGCAGGCATCATTCAGATATCCCCCCCACAATGTCCAAGACGTCATATGACGTCCACCCAGGATGGGAGATCCCATCTGTGGACGTCATATTACTATGGGCGGGTAGGGAAGTGGTTAACAGTGAGAGACAGAATAACAACCAAAAAATCCAGAAAAAAATGATTTCAAAAAAGTTTTAATTTGATTTGCATCTTAATGAGTGAAATAAGTATTTGACCCCTTCACAAAACATGACTTAGTACTTAGTGGCAAAACTCTCGTTAGCAATCACAGAGGTCCGACGTTTCTTGTAGTTGGCCACCAGATTTGAACACATATCAGGAGGGATTTTGTCCCACTCTTCTTTGCAGATCCTCTCCAAGTCATTAAGGTCTCGAGGCTGACGTTTGGTAACTCAAACCTTCAGCTTCCTCCACATATTTTATATGGGATTAAGGTCTGGAGACTGGTTAGGCCACTCCAGAACCTTAATGTGCTTCTTTTTGAGCCACTCATTTGTTGCCTTGGCAGTGTGTTTTGGTTCATTGCCATTCTGGAATACCCATCCACGACCCATTTTTAATGCCCTGGCTGAGGGAAGGAGGTTCTCACCCAAGATTTGACAGTACATGGCCCCGTCCATCGTCCCTTTGATGCAGTGAAGTTGTCCTGTCCCCTTAGCAGAACCCCCCCCCCCCACAAAGCATAATATTTCCACCTCCATGTTGGACAGTGGGGATGGTGTTCTTGGGGTCATAGGCAGCATTCCTCTTCCTCCAAACTTGGCGAGTTGAGTTGATGCCAAAGAGCTTGATTTTGGTCTCATCTGGCCTCGACACTTTCACCCAGTTCTCCTCTGAGACCTTCAGATGTTGGCTATGATGGAGAGATTGGAATCTGATTGATTGATTGCTTCTGTGGACAGGTGTCTTTTATACAGGTAACAAGCTGAGATTAGGAGCACTCCCCTTAAGGCCCCTTTCACACTGGGGCGGTTTGCAGGCGCTATTGTGCTAAAAATAGCACCTACAAGCCGAGCCTAAACAGCGGCTGCTGTCTCTCCAATGTGAAAGCCCGAGGGCTTTCACAGTGGAGCGGTGCGCTAACAGGACGTGAAAAAAAGTCCTGCTAGCCGCATCTTTGGAGCGGTGAGAGAAGCGGTGTGTTTTCCGCTCCTCCACCGCTCCTTCCCATTGAAAACAATGGGAAACCGCGGTAATACCGCCGGCAATAACCCTTTTTCGGCCGCTAGCGGGGGTTAAAACCGCACCGTTAGCGGCTGAATACCTCAGCAATCCCGATGGTATAGTACTGTTATTCACTTGGATTCTCCCCTTGTCAACAAAAGATGCAACAAAGGACGAGAAAAAAGTGAAACCAGGTATCTTTTTTCAATCACAGGGTTTACTTTAGGTAAGGGGTTTTGTACTGTTATTCGCTTGGATTCTCCCCCCTGTCAAAACAACATCAGGCTATAAGTGGAGCTTCCAGTTGCTACAAATGCTTATTCCAGACTGTTTCTCTGTAACAAATGAAAGGGTGTAGAAAATCAGAAAATCAGCATTGAGATTCTGAAAGGAATGAAATTAGAAGGAATGAATACAAAGAATGAAAAAAAAGGTGAAATCATGTCTCTGCATGAGACACAAGACTGTACAATCTTCAATTCCCTAAAGAGAACCAGTCTGGGAGGAGCATTTGTAAGAATCTAAAAACACTTTTATATTTGGTAAATCAGAGCAGCCTTACCTCTAAGATAAGGTGTGTTTACTGTTATTCACTTGGATTCTCCCCCTGTAAGAGCAGCATCAAGCTATAAGTGGAGTTTCCAGTTCCTACAAATGCTCATCCCCGAATGGTTCTCTTTAAGAAACGAAAGGGAGTAGGAAATCAGAAAATCAGCATTGAGATGCAACAAAGGATGAAATAAAGGGAATGCAGGAGACACAAGACTGTAAAATCTTCAATTTCCTTGAGAGAACCATTCTGAGATGAGAATTTGTAGGAATCTAAAAACACACTTTTAAAACAGGTAAATCAGTGCAGCCTTACCTCTTAGGTAAGGTGTACAGTATGTACTGTTATTCACTTGGATTCTCCCCTTGTCAACAAATGATGCAACAAAGAATGAAAAAATTGTGAAACCGTGTATCTTTTCTTTCAATCGCAGTGCTTTAGAAAACTTAGTGGCATTTAGTTGGGTTTACTTTAGGTAAGAGGTGTTGTACTGTTATTCACTTAGATTCTCCCACGGTCAAAGCAGCATCAGGCTATAAGTGGAGTTTCCAATTCCTACAAATGCTTATCTCAGGCTGGTTCTCTTTAAGAAATGAAAGGGGGTAGGAAATCAGAAAATCAGCATTGAGATGCAACAAAGGATGAAAATCAAGTATTGTGCCTCTGACACAAGAACCACAAGACCGTACAATTTTTAACTTCCTAAAGAGAACCAGTCTGGAATAAGCATTTGTAAGACTCTAAAAACACTCTTAAATTTGGTAAACCAGAACAGCCTTACCTCTTAGGTAAAATGTTTTTACTGTTATTTACTTGGATTCTCCCCTTGTCAGAGCAGCATCAGGCTATAAATGGAGTTTCCAATTCTTACAAATGCTCATTCCAGACCGGTTCACTTTAGGAAAGTAAAAGTTGTAGGAAATTAGGAAACCAGTGTTGAGATGCAACAAAGGATGAAATCACTTATTATGCCTCTGTATGAGACAAAAGACTGTACACTCTTCATTTCCCAAAGAGAACCAGTCAGGTATAAACACATGTAAGAATCTAAAAATCTCCCACTGTCAGAGCATCATCATACTATAAGTGGAGGTTCCAATTCCTACAAATGCTAATCCTAGACTGGTTCTCTTTAAGAAATTAAAGGTTTTAGGAATTCAGGAAATCAGCAGTGTTGAGATGCAAAAAAGGACAACAATGAAAAGTGAAATCAAGTATCTTTTTTTATCAATCACAATGTTTCAGCGGACTCAATGGTATTGAATTGGGTTTACTGTTTACTTTAGGTAATATGTGAATACTGTTATTCGCTTGGATTCTCCCCCTGTCAGATCAGCATCAGGCTATTAGTGAAGTTAATAATTCCTACAAAATAAAGACTGTAGAAAGTCAGAAAATCAGCACTGAGATGCAACAAGGGATGAAAAAAAGGTGAAATTATGTTTCTGCACGAGACACAAGACTGTACAATCTTTAATTTCCTAAAGAGAGCCAGTCTTGGATGAGCATTTGTAAGAATCTGAAAACATACTCTTAACCACTTGCCCATCGCTCTATAGCCAATATACAGCTACAGTGCGGCTCTCCAGTTCTCAGGGGGAGATGCCCCTGGACATCCTACTGAGAATGCGCTTCCCACACACCCCCTTGGGCCCAGAACCCAGATCGGAGTAAAGGGCCAATCGCAGCAGCCCTTTACCATGTGATCAGTTGTGTCCAATCACAGCTGGTCACATGTAAACAGCCTTGCCGGTTATCAGCTTCCCTTTCCTCACACAAAGACAGCGTGTAAGGAAAGGAGAGTTGATCTGACAGGGCAAAGTGAGTACAGCATTTACACTGATAATCAGGGCACTGGTTATCAGTGCAGCCCCATCAGTGCAGCTTATCGGTACCCATCAGTGCCCATCAGTGCCACCTCATCAGTGCAGCCTTGTCAGTGACTCCTCACTAGTGCCCATTAGTGCAGGTTATTAGTTCACATCAGTGCAGCCTCATCAGTGCACATCAGTACCCATCAGTGCCCATCAGTGCAGCCTCATCAGTGCCCATTAGTGCACATCAGTGCATCCTCATCAATGCACATCAGTGTCGATCAGTGCAACCTCATCAGTGCACATAAGTGCAGCCTCATCAGCACACATCAGTGCAGCCTTATCAGTGTCCATCAGTGCCCATCAGTGCAGCCTCATCAGTGCCCATCAGTGCAGCCCAGTGCCCATCAGTGCAGCCTCATCAGTGAACATCAGTGCAGCCTCATCAGTGCCCTCAGTGCAGCTGCATCAGTGCACATCAGTGCAGCTTCATCTGCGCACATCAGTGAAGAAGAAAAATTACTTATTTACAACATTTTATAACAGAAACTAAGAAAAATATTTTATTTTTTCAAAATGTCTTTAATTTATTTAGCAAATAATAAAAATCCCAGTGATGATTAAATACCACCAAAAGAAAGCGCTATCTGTCTCATAAAAATTAAAAAAAATTCATATGGGTACAGGGTTGCATGACCGCGCAATAGTCATTCAAAGTGTGACAGCGCTGAAAACTGAAAATTGGCCTGGGTAGGTAGGGGTAAAGCCCTGTACACACTGGCGGGAATCCCGTGGAAAAAAAAATGTCGGTTTTCTTGATGGGATTCCTGGTAAGTTTGTCTTGCCAAGCCCTGTGTACACACGCAGCCATTCAAAAGAACTGGCGTTCTTTTGAATGGCAAGAACGCAGCGACGTCATCGACTACGACGATCCGGGGCTCGTCACATTCGATGCCGTCGCCGCCATCTTGCTACACCCTACACTACCCTTGTATGCTGCCGCGCATGCGTCAAAGTCTCATCGAGCATGCGCGGGTTTCCCTGGACAGGTAAGCATACAGACGACCGGGTTTCTCGGCAGGTTCTCTATTTTTCTCGTCGAGATTCCCGGCAGTTTTCCTGCCGAGAAACCATACACACAAACGGTTTTCTCTGCAAAAAGCTCTCCCAGCCCTGTTCTTGCCGAGAAAACCGGTCATGTGTGCGAGGCTTCAGAGTGGTTAAAATTGGTACAGAGAATCAGTGAAGACTTACCTCTTAGGTAAGATGTGTGTATTGTTATTCATCTGGATTCTCCCCCTGTCAGAGCATCATCAGGCATAAGTGGTGTTTCCAATTCCTTCAAAGCCTCATGCCGTGTACACACGACCGTTTTTCCCGTCGAGAAAAATTACATTTTTCCCTTTGGACGAGAAAAACGATCGTCTGTGGGCTTTTTGTCGTTTTTCTCGACGGGAAAAACGACATTAATCACGACGAGAAAAATTAGAACATGCTCTTATTTTTCTCGTCGTGATTCCCGTTGTTTTTTTTTCCGCTGCAGTTTTCCCATAGGGAAACACTGCCGCGGAGCCCACACACGGTCGTTTTTTTCGACCAAAAAAAAAATGTAAATTAAAACGGCCGTGTGTGGGGGGAACAAGCTGTTCCTCGTTTTTCACGTCGATTTTCTCGACGGTGTTTTCACCGTTGAAAAAATCGATCGTGTGTACGCGGCATCATTCTTGACTGGTTCTCTTCAATCAAGTATTTTATTTATCAATCACCAAACAAAGACACATAGAAAAAACAAGGAAGAAAAAAAAAACGGATACAAATGATACAATAAGGACTACCTTGACCATCACCGTATCTTCATTCATCGCTTCCTGAAAGGCACATCTCCAGGTAGATCTCTCCAAGGCTCTAACATCCGGTATTATCTATATATTTATGTAATAGAATTACCCTGGTCTGCATTCCACAAATAAATCACAGATTTTCAGGAGGATTCTCAGGCTAACTTTCCCCGCTGAATAGCAGAGTGTAATGAAAATGAAAATATATTGTTCTTGGTGGCAAATGATTTATTCAGTGTCTTTCTGGAAATATCTTGGATGAGTATGGGCAGTGCTTACATTTCCATTCATCAGAGATACATAGGAGCTTTAACTCTTCTCCCTCCTAGTCCTGGTTCGGATGTTAAAAACGCAGTGTTTTTGGTGATTGTCTCTAATGAGCATTTTGCCAAATTTTATTACATAGGTAATGTGGGAAAAACCCATGAAAGTGGCTCTGAGGCCTCGTACACACGACCGGTTTTCTCGGCAAGAATCCATCAAGAAAACTGCTGGCAGAGCTTTTTGCCGAGAAAAACGGTCGTGTGTATGTTTTCTCGTCGAGGAATCTCGACGAGAAAAATAGAGAACCTGCTCTCTATTTTTCTCGTCGGGATTCTCGTCTGCCTGTTTCCCGAAGAGAAAACTGTGTGTGTGTATGCGGCTACAAGCTTACCTGTCCTCCGGTAAGCCCGCGCATGCTCGATGAGACTTCGACGCATGCGCGGTAGCTTACAAGGGTAGTGTAGGGTGAAGCAAGATGGCGGCGACGGCATCGAATGTGACGAGCGCCAGCTCATCTTAGTCGATGACGTCACCGCGTTCTTGCCATTCAAAAGAACGGCGGTTCTTTTGAATGGCCATCTGTATGCACGGCTTGGCAAAAAAAGCCTGCCAGGAATCTCGTCAGGAAAAACAACGTTTTTTTCCTGATGGGATTCTCGGCCGTGTGTACTAGGCTTGAGGGCTGAAGGGTTTTTACCTGCATGTATTATATGGATGCGGGTAAAAAAAAAAAACTTCTGTGTGCAGCAGCCTACCTAAGCCCCCCCAATACTTACCTGAGATCCAGGGGCGGTTGGTGGGTTCTTCTTTTGGGGGGCGGCAAACAAACAACACCCCCCCCACTGGATGGCATGACACGGAACTGACAGCACACCCCCCCCCATGGCAGCGCGGCACTGACACCACCCCCCCCCACAGCCAGTCTGGCACTTACCCGCTCATGTGGCAGGGCTGTGGTGTCCTCTCCTCCTCTCCTAGATTGCGGGCAGCCACGGCTCCGGGATCCGCTCCTCAAGCTTCCTCCGCCGTGTGTCTCCTCTTCCGCCAAACCGCTAGGCATCCAATATGATCGCCTGATGCTTTGGCCAATCTGGAAACAGGTTTCACGACCTACCTCCTGATTGGCGGGGAGAAACATTAGTGTGAAAGTAGTGAAACGTCATTCGCTATCGTCACACAACTGGGTGGACTCGGAGCACAATGCTCTGCACTCCGAGGCCACCGTTTTTTGAAGCCTATTCGAGCCTCTGGCTGTAATCATGTGCTTCAAAAAAACACCCGTCACATTGGAATCCATAGTCTGGTGCCCTAAAAGTAGATCAGGGGGCCGGACGCATGGATAGGGGAGGCGGCGCCCGTGCACCCTCTATGGACGGGCCGCCACTGCTGAGATCCAGTGCACGAGTGTCTCGGCTTTCCCTCCTCATTCAGTCCTGTCAGTCACAGCCAGTGGGCCAATGAGGAGAGAGAGGAGGTGGGGCAGAGCCGGGGCTCGGTGTCTGAATGGACATGCAGAGCAGCAGCTCGGGAGCGCGCCTGCTTGGGTGCCCCCATTGCAAGGTGCTTGCTCTGGTGGCACTCGACAGGAGGGAGGGGCCAGGAGCACCGGCGGGGGACCCGAGAAGAGCAGGATCGGGGCTACAATGTACAAAACCACTGCACAGAGCAGGTAAGTATAACATGTTTGTTATCTTTTAAAAAAAAAATTGTGCTATTAATTTCGCTGTAACCACTTGACCTCCGGAAGATTTACTCAGGTTCCTAACCGGGCCATTTTTTGCAATGCGGTTTTGCGTTACTTTCACTGACAATTGTGCGGTCGTGCAATGCTGGACACAAATACAATTTATGTCCTTTTTTCCCACAAATAGAGCTTTCTTTTGGTGGTATTTATCACTACTGTGTTTCTTATTTTTTGCGCTATAAACAAAAAAAGAGCGTCAATTTTGAAAAAAACAAAACAATTTTTTTACTTTCTGCTATAAAACATATCCAATAAAAAATATTGAAAAAAATAAAATTTCTTCATCAATTTAGGCCAATATATATTCTGATACATATTTTTAATAAAAAAATTCCAATAAGCGTACAGTATATTGATTGGTTTGTGCAAAAGTTATAGCGACAAACTATAGGATATTTTTATTGAATTTTTAAGCATTCATTTGTTTAGTTTACTAGTAATGGCGCAAATCAGTGACTTATAGAGGGACTGCTATATTGTGGTGGACATTCAGACACTAACTGACATCTTTGACACTTTGTGGGAATCAGTGACACCAGTACAGTGATCAGTGCTAAAAATATGCACTGTCACTGTACTAATGACACTGGCTGGGGAGGGGTTAACATTAGGTGTAATGAAAGGGTTAACTGTTTGCCTGACCAGTGTTTTGTTACAGTGTGGGGTGTGCTTTTGCTAGGGGAAGAAATGGATCCTTGTCCCTGCTTTGCAGGAACACAGGACTAATGCCTTCCCTCCTGTCAGAAGGGCAATCTGCCTTGTAGTTCTGTCTCTGTGGCTGATGATCGGCGGGTGCACATGCACATTTTCACCACCTAAACGAAAGTGCAGGATCACGTATATACATGTGATCCTGAGCACAGCGGCCGCCCTGTAGCAGTAAAACTGCTATAGGGCGGTCAGCAAGTGATTAAAACAAAAACAATTATTTAACGACTTCCCTACCTTGCCAATTTCCGACATTTCTCTCCTAGATGTAAAAAGTATAATTTATTTTTGTTAGAAAGTCACTTAGAACCCCAAGCATTATATAGATATATATTTTAAAATGAAACCAAAGGCCCTGGAGAATAAAATAGTGGGTTTTCCATTTTTTTTTTGTCATACGGCATTTGCGCAGCGTTTTTTAAATGCAATTTTTTGGGGAAAAAATACACTTTGATGAATTGTAGTGCACAAAAACACAATATAATACAAATTTTGGTAAAATATAAAACATGATGTTACACTTAGTCAATAGATACCTAACATGCCATTAAAATTGTGCAAAATTTTTGGAAGGGTGCCAAACTACAGTACTTAAAAATCGTTATAATCGACACTCTATAAGCCTTTAGGCCCCATTCACACCTGAGCGATTTTCTGCTTGAAGCTTGTAGCTCTAAAACTCTCAACAAGCCTAATCCCATTCTTTTCAATGGTCCCTGTACACATCTGGGCGTTCTGTCCCCTGAAGAAAAACGCCTGTCGCTCAAAAAAAGTACAATAGCTTCCGTATGGCAGATTACAGACATTTTTTGGCCCCATAGACTTCTATAGAAATGCCTGACCTGGGCGTTTTACAAGCGTCTTTTTTTTCCTGCGTTTTCTGCTAAAACAGTAGCCCTCTGGAGAGTTTCATCCCTACCCTCCCCCTAGTGCTTTGTATTGGCTATTCAAAAATGCTTGAAGCTGTAAAACACTTGTAATACGGTTCTAAAATGGTTTAAAAACGCTTGAAAAAAGCTGCAAAAACGCTTTAAAAAACGCCAGGTAAAACTCCAGTAAATCGCTATGCTTAGGTGTGAAATGAGCCTTACATAGGTGTGCGAATCCTATTGCATTAGGATGTAAACCCCAAAGCTCAAAGACACATTCTCTGCAGCCTCAGCTGCACTGGACAGTAAATGAATAGGAAGTGCTCTGTGCTAAGCAGCTTCCTGTTCATTTGCAAACTGAAGCATAGTAAACACAGTTTACTGTGCTTCATTTATCAATGCACACACTGTGTTCATTTGTAAAAGGAGGAGGCAGTAAATGACATATTGACTAGCCCTTTCCCCTGCTTTGCATCCCGAAACATCCCCCACAGCAGCCAAAGGGAGGGGAGAGGAGACGTGGGAAGTCAGCAACACTGCAGGGGGGGTGGTAGCCCGGGCCATAGGGGGAATCTCCACCACACAGAAGGATTAGGGTGTCCCCAGGCAAACCTGGCACACCCCCTGCGCACGCCTATGGAGCCTTACAGGTTACCAGTTTAGAGTTACACAGAAGGTCTGGAGCTAGAATTATTGCTCTCACTATAATGTTCATGCTGATACCTCATATGTGTTCACCATTGTGAGCGAGCATGGGGGACAGGGGTTCCCTAAATATCCATACCAGACCCTTTATCCGAGCACGCAACCTGGCAGGTCACAGGAAAAGAGGTGGGAGCGCCCCCCCCTCCTGAACCATACCAGACCACATGCCCTCAACATGGGGAGGATCCTTTGGAGGTCTGTGACCCCTCAAAGCACCATGTCCCCATGTTAATGGGGACAAGGGCCTCATCCCCACAACCCTTGCCCGGTGGTTGTGGGGGTCTGTGGGCAGGGGGCTTATCGGAATCTTGAAGACCCCTTTAACAAAGGGGACGGCCAGGTCCCGCCCCCCCCATGTGAATTGGTACATTGTACCCCTACCATTTCACGAAGAAAGTGTAAAAAAATAATTAAAAAAACACACACAGACACAGTTGGGAAAGTCCTTTATTAAAAATAAAAAAATAAAAAATAAAAAACCCATTCCAGCAATGTAATCCGGTGTCTCGCGGTGATCCGATGTCCAGCGCTGCAGTCTCCACTCCACACGAAACGTCATTGGCTGAGCGGACCTGATGGGGAACTTCCTCCGCAGTGTAATAAATTAATAGACCCTGCCCCTTCTCACGTTCCCCATCAGGTCCGCTCAGCCAATGACGTAGGGGGCGGGGTCACCTTCACTGGGTGTAAGGCTGAGCGGACCTGATGGGGAACATGAGAAGGGGCGGGTCTTCTTCATTTATTACACTGTGGAGGAAGTTACCCATCAGGTCCGCTCAGCCAATGACGTAGGCGGGGTCTGAGGTACGAGGGGATGGGGTCACCCATCAGATCATAGGGGTAAGCCCCGGCTTTCCCCGCTTGTGGGGAATAGCCAATGATGTAGGCGGGATCCCGCCAACGTCATTGGCTATTCCCTGGCAAGCGGGGAAAGCTGGGGCGTGGACTTTTTTGAGGAGGAGGGGGTGGTCCACTGTGTCAAAGGCTGCAGAAAGGTCTAGGAGTAGGAGTACAGAATAGTGTCCATTGGGTTTAGCTGTTAGCAGATCATTTGTGAGTTTTAGTAGAGCAGTTTCCGTGGAGTGTTGAGGGCGGAATTCAGGCTGAAGGGGATCAAGAAGGTTGTTCTTGGTGAGGTGGTCGCTCAGTCGGTTGTAGACCAGACGTTCAAGGAGTTTGGATAAAAAGGGTTGTAAAGATTGGTGGGGTCTAGTGAGGGCTTTTTAAGAATGGGGGTGACTAATGCATGTTTTAGAGAGTTATAAAATTATTATTTATTTTATTAAAAAAAAAAAAAACTTTATTGCTATCAGCAAGGGCAGGAAGGGTCACTAGAATTACTTTTAAAATTAAGAGAAATGGCAGTAGAAGAAAAAAAAAAGATACCAGGATGATGCCTGTAGCTTCAGGCATAGAATGCATGAAGGTAAAAAACCTTGAGCCTTTACAACCACTTTAACTTGATTATTACACAATTGAAATAGGTGTTGGAAAGAAAAAGAAACTGTCAATTTATTAAGTTATATTATTAATAAACTGCATACCGCAGATTTAGGAGATATTTTCCCCCATCGTGTTTTCAGTTTTTCCACTTCCAGAAGCCGAGGCCAATGTTTGTCTGACACAAGTTCCCTCTTTCACTATAAAGATTTTCTTCCCTATTGAGTGGAGAGCCAGGCTTGCTTCAATCTCCAGGGATGACCTTGTGTCAGCTGTAAAGTCCTCAGGATGAAAGATCTTCCCCCGGGGAAGTGACAGCTGAATGACACTGACCACTTCTGCCAAGTCTTTCTGCTAACACCCACAAATCCATCAGCAAGAGAAAACTCTGTAATACCTTCTCAGGGAAATTCTCCAGCTTCCTAATGATATTTTTCTGTAAATCCATGACAAGTGAAGCTTTTTAGGAGTTTATAAATGTTTCATTTTGACTAATAAGTTTGGAGATGCATCATTGACTTAGGCTTATTAAAATGCTGTCAATACGTTAACGCATACCTTATTAAAGAAGAACACGTGCCTTAAAGTGTTTGTTAACCCCAAAAAAATATATACAAATCCTGGTCTCTTAAAGCAGATTACACAGCACAGCGCTTGTGCTGTGTAATCTTCCCCCCTCTAAACTGTAAAAAAAAACTTCCTGAACCTGGCACTTCCTGTATCCACTCTCTATACTGACCATGAAAATCAGGGCTGCTCAGCCCTGACCACCGTGGTCAGAGTACGTCCCTGCATCATACACTGCTGTCCCCTTTGCTCTCCTCTCTCCCCCCTCCTGCCTATCATCTCCCTCTTTGTGTCTGTCTCCGCCCCGCCCAAAACAACAAGCGTTCTAAATACCGAATTTGAGCTGTCTTCAGGCCGGTCACGTGACTCGCGCCCGCTTTACAGCTACAAGACAGAGCTTCTGCGGAGGAGACGAGCGGCCACATGATCTCCCCGGCTGACGTCAGAGGGAGATCACGGCTCCTCCCGCAGAAGACATCCATTGGAGCTGTAAAGCGGCCGCGACTCACGTGACCGGCCGGATTTTTTGACCCATACAAATTTGAATCTTTCAGAAAACTTGGAATTCATTAGAAAGCGATTAAACAAAACAAATTTTAATGAATTTCAACAAAATTCATTACTATTTCATTCGGAGATGCGGATACATCCGCATCTCCGAATTACCAAAAATTCATCTGAATTTGTATTCGGACCGAAACGAATTGCACATGTCTACTCCCAATGATTGGCATTACGTGATGCTTAATACACAGATCGGAATTTGACAATCCATTGAGCCTTAGAATACAGTTGGTTGAGATCTAACTCCCATTTGTTAATGGCATCTGACTTGTGGAAAATAATTTTTTGTCTTTAAACAGAGGGGGCTGTAAAAATTTCCATACCTGAGGGTGCAGATCAGTATAGGAATGGGGTATTTTTTGAGGAATTGAGAAGTGCGTAAAAAGCTGGGTACTAGGGAGTTGAAGTTCCTCCATCAATTCCTCAGTGGTTTTGGGAATTTTGGCAAACTTCTTGATTCCCCTTAAGGCACCCCTCCTAACTATTTTCACATGCTGAAAGTTATGCAGGAGATATCATCTCTGAGCTATGGCATGTCAGGCAGATGTGCCAAGTTCAGTATCTCTGCATGAAATTGCAATCGTATTTACAGCTGCTGCTATCCGCCCTCCATCAGCTATTTCTGCTCCCACCCCCAGTGTGCATGACATTAAATTTCATGATTAATATTGAAAATCATTTTAATGTATTGAGGGGGGTGTTAAAAAAAAAAAAGATCCACCCCGGTTGCCAAATATGCTAAGTATGTCACTGGTTACCGTACTTTTTCCATAATTATTACCCTTTGCTCTATGTTGTTGAATTATCAAGTTGACTGCCAATAATATGCAGTTTTCACAAATACGGTAGTGAACATTTCTACAGCGTTTCAGCTATGTTGCCATATTTCCATCAAATACTGTAAGTGAGTACAAAATTGTCAGGGAATACCACCAGGAAGATTAATGGCCTGTCTGTTTCACGAGATAAGTGACTGTACTCCCGGATTTTTGTCAAATTTTTATTTTTATCCGTCAGCTACAAGTCGGCTTTTCCGAACTGTTGCATTGATTGCGGTCAGATAATGAATACTCCCTGACCTGCTGATGGAAACATTTAAACAATGTAAATGAATTAAATGACAGATACAAATGCTGAAGTTAAAGTGTTGTGTTACCTGTAGCAACAAAATAGGTTCCAGATGTCACCTTTCTAGTTTAAAGATTAAAGGGTCTGCTTAATTGCTACAGATAATGCAGCTATGCTCCAGGAGTTTTATTCCCACCTGAAACCCACAAGTAAAAACCGAAAAGAGTCTAAATGTTTTACTGCAGTTTTAACCTTTCTTTGCAGAGCTATAGATAAAATGTAAAGCTTAATTCCAGAAATTGTAAAAACCGCAGCCATACCATGAGGTAAGTCTAACAAGGTGTCTTATCTATATTATTCATATCTGACAGGTTTATTGTGCTCCAGGAACATAACATTTGGAGATGCTACACTGCTCACTGTGGTCTCAGTTCCTTCAAGAGCAAAGTCACTTCAACTGCTATGCACGCTCCTCCCCTCCTTCTGCCCATTCACAAAAGCCTTTGTATTCTGTGATTCACAGAATACAAAGGCTTCTGTGAATGGACAGCAGAGGGGAGGGGTGGGCATAGCTGCAATGTACACTTTACTCCTCTCACAGCTGGAGTATATCTCATGGAATGCAATAAACCCGTCACACAGAAGTAATAGAAATAAGTCCCAGGGGTAACATGCATCTATAAGGACCTAACTCATACTGAGCCTGCACTTTTTTTTTTCAATTACATTTTATTGAAAAATGTATGAGGATACATGTCCCAGATTTGGGTAAAGATGAATATGGCTTACCTTCAAAAAACAAAGCAACATGGTAATGATAACAATATTAACCAGAATTTACGTGCTTACCAAACACTACACGATAAAGCATATTATAAAGAACAAAGTAGAAAGTCAACCTTTATAGCAGGTTAGGATTAGTTCTTGTAACCCAGGTTAGCCAGGGAGTCCAGTTTTGGTCAATTTTAGCTAGTCGTTCTTGGCTGGATGCAAAAATGCGTTCATACAAAAAGTGGGTATTTATTAAGTTAACTACCTCAGATCTAGAGTGGGTTTCAGATGTTCTCCAGTGGCGTACTATTACCAGTCTAGTGGCCATTAACACATGTGTGCAGAGGTATTGGATTTCTGTTGGGATGTTGTCAATGTCAATATTTAGGAGGGCTAACTCAGGTGTGAGAATTATGGACATTCGGAAGATTTCCGAGAGTAGGTGAGAGATGTCATCCCAGAAGGATGCTATTAGGCTGCATGACCATAGGAGGTGGGGTAGGTTTCCAGGTTCCCCACAGTTCTTTCAGCATAGATGTGATGTGGTAGGGTAGATTTTGTGCAAGATAAATTGGGTGTTATACCAGCGCATATTAATCTTGATTGTAAGTTCCCAGAGGTTGGCAGAGCATGTAGCTATAAAAGGAGCCAGGATTGCCGCCCTCCACCTCCCATTTCTGAAACTGGGGGGGGGGGGGGGGGTTGTGAAAGGTAAGTTTGTCAGGCAGGAGGTTGTAGTTAGGGATGAGCTTCGAGTTCGAGTCGAACTCATGTTTGACTCGAACATTGCCTGTTCGCCCGTTCGCCGAACAGCGAACAAATTGGGGTGTTCGCGGCAAATTCGAAAAATCTATGGGAGAAATCTAAAGTGCTAATTATAAAGGCTTATATGCAAGTTATTGTCCTAAAAAGTGTTTGGGGACCGGGGTCCTGCCCCAGGGGACATGTATCAATGCAAAAATAAGTTTTAAAAACGGCCGTTTTTTCGGGAGCAGTGATTTTAATAATGCTTAAAATGAAAAAATAAAAGTGAAATATTCCTTTAAATTTCATACCTGGGGGGTGTGTATGATATGCATGTAAAGTGGCGCATGTTTCCCGTGCTTAGAACTGTCCCTGCAAAAAATGTCATTTTTGAAAGAAAAAAATGCATTTAAAACTGACTCGCGGCTATTAATGAATTGTCGGCTCCCGGCAATACATACAAAAGTCATTGATAAAAAAAGGGGGTCCCCTTTGTTAAAGGGGTCTTCCAGATTCCGATAAGCCCTCCGCCCGCAGACCCCCACAACCACCGGGCAAGGGTTGTGGGGATGAGGCCCTTGTCCCCATCAACATGGGGACATCCTCCCCATGTTGAGGGCATGTGGCCTGGTACGGTTCAGGAGGGAGGGGGGCCGCTCTCTCGTCCCCCCCTTTTCCCCTGCGGCCGGCCAGGTTGCGTGCTCGGATAAGGGGTCTGGTATGGATTTTTAGGGGGACTCCACGCCATTTTTTTTTTAAATTTGGGGTGGAGTTCCCCTTAAAATCCATGCCAGATCTGAAGGGCCTGGAATGGATATTTGGGGGAACCCCACGTCAATTTTTTTTTTAATTTGCGGCGGCGTTCCCCTTAATATCCATTCCAGACCTGAAGGGCCTGGTAATTGAATTCTGGGGAACCCCCACGCTTTTTTTTTTTTTTTATCAATGACTTTTGTATGTATTGCCGGGAGCCGACAATTCATTAATAGCCGCGAGTCAGTTTTAAGTGGCTTTTTTTCTTTCAAAAATGAAATTTTTTGCAGGGACAGTTCTAAGCACGGGAATCATGCGCCACTTTACATGCATATCATACACACCCCCCAGGTATGAAATTTAAAGGAATATTTCACTTTTATTTTTTCATTTTAAGCATTATTAAAATCACTGCTCCTGAAAAAACTGCAGTTTTTAAAACTTCTTTTTGCATTGATACATGTCCCCTGGGGCAGGACCCCGGTCCCTAAACACTTTTTAGGACAATAACTTGCATATTAGCCTTTATAATCAACACTTTAGATTTTGAACGTTCGAGTCCATTGTATTTAATAGGGTTCTAAAGTTTACACGAACATTTTGTCTGTTCGCAGGTTCTGGTGCGAACCGAACAGGGGGGTGTTCGGCTCATCCCTGGTTGTAGTACAGGGTAATGCCTTTTGAGGGGACTGTGTCCCCAGAAAGGTGTTTCCAAGCTAGGTTATGTATAGATCTATGTAGTTGAGTATTGTGAAGAAGGCAGTAGTCATCTGGGTGTACCTGAAGTACTCTAATGACGGAAGGTTATATGTGGCTTGTAATGCTGAGAAAGGTTTTAAGCAGATTATGTGAGTATACTGTAAGTCTGAAATATGAGTGATTCATTTTGCTAGCCATGTTTTCCAGGCAATATTTGGTATGAGATGTTGGAAAATTATGATAGGGAATGGTAGTTTGACCGGATATGGTCGTGCCTGCACTTTTTGCAGTGTTGCTGAGTTCCTAGAATTCAGATTTAAAGTGTGAATGAATGAATGAATGAGTGACTTGTATAGCGCTCACATGCGAACTGAATCACCTCTAGGCGCTTTTTGCAGCCAGTGTCTGCTTGGCTGGTGCGGTCATTTTACCCCGTAGGATCTCGACACGCTTGGGACACACAGTCGTACACACATATATACTGGGCCAATTTGGACAAGATCCAATTAACTAGGGTTGTCCCGATACCGATACTAGTATCGGTATCGGTACCGATACAAAGCATTTGCGCGAGTACTTGTACTCGCGCAAATGCTCCCGATGCCCAGTCCGATACTTTTTTTTTTCTCAGAGCGGGGGGCGGAGAGTGGGATGGAGAGTGTGCGGCGGGGGGCGGATACCAGGGCGGAGAGCATGGCGGGGGCGGAGACCAGGGCCGAGAGCAGGACGGAAAGTGTGCGGCGGGGGGCGGAGACCAGGGCGGAGAGCGGGGCGGGGGGCGGAGACCAAGGCGGAGAGCATGGCAGAGACCAGAGCGAGTCTTCAGGCAGGTAAGTAAAATGAATCTGATGCAATTGCCTGTCTGCTGCTCAAATGCTCCCAGAGCTGTTCCCCCTTCACCTCCATGCCACTGTGCCCCCGTCACCTCCATGCCGCTGTGCCCCCTTCACCTCCGTGCCGCTGTGCCCCCTTCACCTCAGTGCCGCTGTGCCCCCTTCACTTCCATGCCGCTGTGCCCCCTTCACCTCAATGCCGCCGGGCCCCTCCTCCACCCCCTCGGTATCTCAGGATGGAGAGCGGAGGTAGGAGCCGGTAAATCCGGCTCCTTACTTGTCGGAATGTACAGAGTCATCACTGACTCTGTCCATTCACATAACTGAAACATCGTAAACTGTGTTTACAATGTTTCAGTTTATGAACGGAGAGGAGCCGCTGTCTTCTCTCCATTCATTTTCAGCGCAGCTGAGGCTGCTGAGAGAGGGACTGGGGAATCTGTGTCCCTAGACCCTTTCCCTGTCTCAAAGGGGAGATGTCAGAGGTCTGTTAAGACCCCTGATATCTCACCAAAACCCCCCACAACAAGGCTGATAAAAAAAAAAGAATAAAATAAAATAAAAATTTATTGTAAAAAAAATAAAAACACACACACTGACACTGACCCCCCCTTAAAAAAACAAAGCATTGTAAAAAATAAATAAATAAAATAAATTGTAAAAAAAAAAAAAATGTAAAAAAAAAAAAAATACTGACACATGAGATTAAAAAAAAGTATCGGTATTCGGTATCGGCGAGTACTTGAAAAAAAGTATCGGTACTTGTACTCGGTCTTAAAAAAGTGGTATCGGGACAACCCTACAATTAACCTACCAGCATGTCTTTGGAGTGTGGGAGGAAACCGGAGTACCCGGAGGAAACCCACGCAGACACAGGGAGAACATGCAAACTCCAGGCAGATGGTGTCGTGGTCGGGATTCGAACCAGCAACCCGTTTGCTGCTAGGTGAAAATGCTAACCACTACACCACTGTGCTGCCCGTCAGTGTGTATAAACCCAAATCTTTAAATCAATGTGTGATTGCACATGCTCCTGTAATGTCAAAAAGTTTATTCTTATTGTCTCATATGTTGTCATGAATCTGCAGTAATGTTTCTTGTCTGTCTGTCTGCTTACCTCTCTGTTATGTTCAGCTTAGAGACCATTCGCAGTTCACCTGTATGCTTAAGTAAACTTCCCTCAGCATGGCTCCACCCTGGTCTCTAACAGGAAAAACTACTTAACCCGTACATTGCAAGCCACTCTTGTCGATCAACATTCCTGTGTTAGGCTTCCTGTGTGATTCCTGTCTTGTGCTCTACATTTGTTTCTGTGTACCGATCTTGGCTTGTTCTATTGACTATCCCTGTCTACTTGATATCCCGACCTTGGCGTGTGCTCCTGGCTATCCCCGTCTGCTTGATATCCCAACCTTTGGCGTGTCTTCCTGAACATCCATTGTAGCCCTGGACTGCTGCTTTCTCTCTATCCAGCAGAACCCAGACATGAGCGTGAGCTGGGAGACCCTGGGGGCCACAACCTGGTGTCAGCTGCAGCGAAGTCCATCCTCACCATCAGAGGCTCTGGTGATAACCTGCTGGCTCTTAGACTCTGCGCCCTGGGGAACCTTATGCTTTCGCTCCCTGTGTGATCCTTATTGGTGCTCTGGGGAACTTGCTTTCCTCAACCACTCAGAGCTCCATCAGCAGCAGTCAGCCTAAGGGTCCACAACCTTAGTGGTGCGCCCCTAACCTCGGTTTTAATTTGTCACCTGGACTCAGGTGACCTGACATATGTTCTCTCTATCATACCAGCAAAGTGTATCCATAAACACTTCCTTTCCCAGAGTGGTGACAACTCTAGATGAAAAGTTGTCACTGCAGGGTATTTTCATAAAAAAAATTCTGTGCAATTGTTTCAATCATTCACACAGCCGTCACAAATCGCCACTGTAACTTGCCTAATACATTGATTTCCTAGAATCATCAGGTCCATCTAGTGGCTATAATGCTGTATTTTCCTGAAATACTGTAGTTCTGTAGCACCCTCCTAGTGTAGGATGCTAGGTACATTTAGTGCTGTCCCCTTCTGTAATGAAGGGAGCAGTAATTGTTTGGCCTGTTCTGTTCAGGGTTTCACAGACTGGTAGTTTGATTTCTTCCCCCTGAGTCTGGAAAAAGTTTCTAGTGCTTAGGGCGGGAGATTCAAAATGATAAGCCTGAATATTTATTACGTTTTAACCCTAAGGAGTGTCCAGAAGGGTGCTGGAATGGTGATAAATAGCGTGAAGTACTATAGGGCTAGCTTCCTTCTCCCCAGGATGCTTCCAGAGTCTGAGCAACTGCTTCTCTTGGGTAGCCTATAGACTGTGTAGCTGTTTTGAGGCTTCAGCAGTGTCAAGGCTAATGCCGCGTACACACGATCATTTTTCCCATTGGGAAAAATTACATTTTTTCTTTTGGACGAGAAAAACGACCGTGTGGGGGCTTTTTGTCATTTTTCCAGACGGGAAAAACGGCATTAATCACGACGAGAAAAATTAGAACATGCTCTAATTTTTCTCGTCGTGATTCCCGTAATTTTTTTCCGCGGCAGTTTTCCCATAGGGAAACACTGCCGGGGAGCCTACACACAGTCGTTTTTTTTGACCAAGAAAAAAAATGTCATTTAAAACGGCCGTGTGTAGGGGAACAAGCTGTTCCTCGTTTTTCACGTCGATTTTCTCGACGGTGTTTTCACCGTCGAAAAAATCGATCGTGTGTACACGGCATAAGGGCCTGGATGAACTTTGCTAGAAGCTTTTAGCAGAACTTTGGTCTGAAGAGGGACCATCTCACTCATTGGACCATGCCCAGAGGAAGCTGGTAGGTGACAACAGTCCTGGGGACTTGTAAATAAACACCATAAACTGAGCTCTGTGACTGTGTAGGGATTTGGAGATTGCACTGGGTACCAGCAATTGTGTATTAGCCACATAGTAACAAGATGCCCAAAGAGTCTTGCCCCATGGTTTTTTGAGCTTTGAGGCATTAGTGTATCCAACACCCACAAATACCTAAGGAGAAGATTGTCCTCTCATTGCTGAACCTAATCATTTTGGAGTATCTCAAGCTCTAACCCCTCTCCTGTTAAAGTATTCTACCAGCAATAAATCTAAGATGGGATGGGCAACATCTGTATTTTTAGGGAACAAACAGTTGATACAAGCAGCCTCTTCAGGAGTAGTGCCACATCTCAATCATGAAAATCCTATATTACTGCCACTAGGCTCAGACAATCAAAAAAAAACAACTTATTAGGTGAATGATGGTGACAATTCATGATAGTTGTGTGAAAGATTGACACATTCACACAGCATTTTTAAAAATAAATAAATAGACTATTAAGAGTCTACAGGATGTGCACAGTGCATTGGGCAGGAGTGGGCGAGGCGGGGGCTTCAGAGCCCTGTAAGAGTGATTGAGCAGCTGTAGGGCCACTCGATCACTTTTACCTGAAAGCCAACCACCGCCTGAAAAAGATTATGCCTATAACCACTTGTCACCTTGTCACCTAGGACCGATATGTAAATCTTGTATATTGTTCTGCAATATGTTGTGTGCTTGGCATTTGGAGAAATACCAGTCAAAATGCTTGTTGCATCAAGCAGCATATTGAACATCTAACAATAAATACTAAAAAGTCACACCCTAAACCAACCTTTCTCAACCTTTTCAACACAGAGGAACCTCTAAAATTGTTTTCCGGTCTCAGGGAACCCCTGATAAAATGGATATATCTACAGCTCATGATGCATTGGGGGGATTTACTAAAACTGTAACCTGCAAAATTAGGTGCAGCTCTGCATAGAAACCAATCAGCTCCCAGGTTTTATTGTCAAAGCTTTATTGAACAAGCTGAAGTTAGAAGCTGATTGGCTACCATGCACAACTGCACCAGATTCTGAGTGCTCCAGTTTTAGTAAATCAACCCTCATTGTGTGATATATCCATAAAAGTGATCCGCACCACCATTGCTGCTCCTAAAATTATATTTATTGTAGAAACCACAGTGTACAAGTCAGAGATACAGTCAGTTGATGCGTTTCCGCCAACATGGCTTTCGTCAGAACTAAACTAAACAAACTAAACTAAGCCATGTAGGCTGAAATGCGCCAACTCTCTGTATCTCTGACTTGTACACTGTGGTTTCTACAATAAATACGATTTTAAGAGCAACAATGGTGGTGCGGATCACTTTTATGAATATATTCTACAGCTGTGAGAATGCAGATTGGGCAGCTGTGAGCTCTACTGATGCTGGACTGATTGGGTAGCAGAACCAAATATTTCTACTTTCTCATTGTGTGATGGTCAGAGGGAAAAATGTTCCTTAAACTTTTGGTCATTGGGAAGAATTACCCCCTTACAGACAGTTAAAAAGATCATTGGTGTCAGTGGGAACTTAGAAGAAATAACATGTGCGTGTGTTGCGCTGTTGGAAAAAAATGAGTGATGGGAATCTGAAGCGGCGGATTACCATCAAATTTTGCATAAAAATTGGTGAAGTTTAGCTCAGTTACAACAGGCTTATGGTGAACATTCCATGAAGAAATCAAGTGTTTTTGAATGGCGTAGGTGGTTAAGGTGGGACGGGAAGATGTCCATGATGGCTTAAGCAGGTTATCCTCCCTTCAGTCTAATTTGAATTCTGCTGCTAGACTAACACACCTGACTAACCGATCCGTGACTGCTGCTCCTCTCTGCCAATCCCTTCACTGGCTTCCCCTACCCCACCATGTAAAATTCAAAATGCTAACCACAACATACAAGGCCATTCACAACATCGCCCCCATTTACATCAAAATCCTCATCTGCAGATATCGCCCAAATAATCCCCTCCGTTCCTCCCAGGACCTCCTGCTCTCTAGCTCCCTTGTTACCTCCTCCCATGCTCGCTTCAAGACTTCTCCAGAGCCTCTCCGATCCTTTGGAACTCCCTGCCTCAGAATATCCGATCAGCCCCTACCCTGTCCACCTTCAGGAGATCCCTGAAAACGAATTTATTCAGGGAAGTCAATCCCACACCCACCTAACAACTGTTCCCGAGCCACCCCCATCAAATCATTCTCTGCAGCTATTACGTTTTTGACCACCACCCCCTCCCCTTAGAATGTAATCTCTACGAGCCAGGCCCTCCTGTACCTTCTGTATTGAATTGTACTGTAATTGTGTTGTCCCCCCTATACATTGTAAAGCGCTGCGTAAATTTTGGCGCTATATATAAATCGTTTATAATATAATACTAATAACTTATCTGAAAGGCAGAATTTGTTCATTGCTCAGGGAACCCCTAGCAACCTCTGGAGGAACCTTAGAGTTCCATGGAACCCTGGCTGAGAAACCCTGCTCTAAACCAACAGATACAAACATTAATATTTTACAGACAACTGTATTGGCACCATCTGGTACTCACTACAGTGTGCTACAGCTTACATTAAGCCGTCTCTCATGTTTTAAAAGAACCTTTCTCATTCTATTTAGCCAAGAGGAACCTCAGGCAACTCCCGCTATGATTAATCCATCAAAGATCATTAGAAAAATGCCCCTCACAGTAGTGATTGAAATGCCACCCTTAGGGCTCATTTACACTTGCTTTGGCTTCAACACACATTAACAGCTAGTTTACATTTTATTAAAAGCTTAAAAACAGGCTTTGTTAAAGCTCTCTGAACGCTGGTCAACGATCCTGTCACTAAATAAAATGGTTAGCTTACAGTCCTGTTCACACCTTGCTTTTGCTTTGCTTTGGCTTTGCTTCAAAAATTATACCCCATGTAGCTTTAGTGGTGCTTCAAAGCGTCTTCAAAGCTTTCATAGAAGTCTATGGCAAAGCTTGCTTGAAGCCCCACTTAAACCTCAACCAAAGTCCCACCATAGGCTCATCAAAGCCCCATCGAAGCTCCACCGAAGCCTCATTGAAGTCTCATTGAAGCCTCATTGAAGCACCAAGCAAAAGCAAGGTGTAAACAGGACTGTAAGCTAACCACCTTATTTAGTGACAGGAGCATTGACTGGTGTTCAAAGAGCTTTAACAAAGCCTGTCCGAAGCCATGTTTTGAAGCAAATGTACAGTGCCTTTTAAAAATATTCACCCTCCTTGGCATTTTTTGTGTTTTGTTGCCTCACAACCTGGAATTAACATGGATTGTTTGAGGATTTGCATCATTTAATTTAAAGAACATGCCCACAACTTTGAAGAGGTTTTTTTTTTATTGCGAAGCAAACAACAAATAGTACAAAATAACACAAAAAGTCAATGTGCATAACTATTCACCCCCCTAAAGTCAATACTTTGTAGAGCCACCTTTTGCGGCTATCACAGCTCCAAGTCACTTTGGATAAGTCTCTATGAGCTTGCCACATCTTACCACTGGGATTCTTGCCCATTCCTCCTAGCAAAACTGCTCCAGCTCCTTCAAGTTGAATGGTTTGCGCTTATGAACAGCAATCTTTAAGTCTGACCACAGATTTTCTATTGGATTGAGGTCTGGGCTTTGACTAGGCCATTCCAACACATTTACACGTTTCCCCTTAAACCACTCAAGTGTTGCTTTAGCAGTGTGTTTGGGGTCATTGTCCTGCTGGAAGGTGAACCTCCGTCCTAGCCTCAAATCACACATAGAGTGGTACAGGTTTTGCTCAAGAATAACCCTGTATTTAGCACCATCCATCTTTCTCTCAACTCTGAACAGTTTCCCAGTCCAGACTTCTGAAAAACATCCCCACAGCATATTACTGCCACCACCATGTTTCACTGTGGGTATGGTGTTCTTTGGGTGATGTGATGAGTTGGGTTTGACATAGCGTTTTCTTTGATGGAAAAAAGTTCAGTTTTAGTCTCATCAGACCAGAGCACCTTCCTTCATACATTTTGGGAGTCTGCCACGTGCCTTTTCGCAAACTCAAAACGTGCCATGTTGTTTTTTTCTGAAAGTAATGACTTTCTTCTGGCCACTCTGCCATAAAGCCCAACTCTATGGAGTGTACGGCTTATTGTCGTCCTATGTACAGATACTCCAGTCTCTGCTGTGGAACTCTGCAGCTCCTCCAGGGTTACCTTAGGTCTCTGTGCTGTCTCTCTGATTAATGCCCTCCTTGCCCGGTCCATGAGTTTTGGTGTGCGGCCGTCTCTTGGCAGGTTTGCTGTTGTGCCATGTTCTTTCCATTTGGGTATGATAGATGTGATGGGGCTTCTAGGGATCATCACAGATTTGGATATTTTTTTATAACCTAACCCTGACTTGTAATTTTCAACAACATTGCCCCTTACCTTACTTGTTTGGGGAGTTCCTTGGTCTTCATGGCAGTGTTTGGTTAGTGGTGCTTCTTGCTTAGGTGTTACAGCCTCTGGGGCCTTTCAAAAAGGTGTGTATATGTAATGACAGATCGTGTGACATTTAGATTGCACACAGGTGGACATCATTTAACTAATTATGTGACTTCTGAAGGTAATCGGTTGCACCAGAGCTTTTTATGGGCTTCATAACAAAGGGGGTGAATACATACGCACACCCCAATTATCTTTTTTTTATTTCTGAAAAATATTTTATGTATATATTTTTCTAATTTTACTTCACCAACTTAGACTATTGTGTTCTGATCCATCACATATAATTCAGATTAAAAAAAATATTGAACTAAAAGCTGTAATGTAACAAAATAGGTAAAAAGCCAAGGGGGGGTGAATACTTTTACAAGGTACTGTAAACTAGGCTTTACAGTCAGCTAAAGAGATCATTGGGGTCATAATACTCTACCTCTCTACCAAACAGTAATGGACCTGGCAGGTGTCCACTAGTAGGGATAAGCTGAACACCCCCCTGTTCGGTTCGCACCAGAATCTGCGAACAGCCAGAATGTTCGCGTGAACTTTAGAACCCTATTAAATACAATGGACTTGAACGTTCAAAATCAAAAGTGCTAATTATAAATGCTAATATGCAAGTTATTGTCCTAAAAAGGGTTTGGGGACCCGGGTCCTGCCCCAAACCCTTTTGGGAGCAGTGATTTTAATAATGCTTAATGAAAAAATAAAAGTGAAATTTTCCTTTCAATTTCGTACCTGGGGGGTGTGTATGATATGCCTGTAAAGTCGCGCTTGTTTCCCATGCTTAGAACTGTCCCTGCACAAAGTGTCATTTCTGAAGGAAAAAAAGTAATTTAAAACTCACTCGCGGCTATTAATGATTTGTCGGCTCCCGGCAATACAGAGAAAAGTCATTGATAATTTTTTTTTAACAAAGCGTGGGGTTCCCCCCAAATTCAATTACCAGGCCCTTCAGGTCTGGTATGGATTTTAAGGGGAACTCCACCCCAAATTAAAAAAAAAATGGCGTGGAGTTCCCCCCAAAATCCATACCAGACCCTTTATCCGAGCACGCAACCTGGCAGGCCGCAGGAAAAGAGGGGGGGGGACGAGAGAGCGCCCCCCCTCCTGAACCGTACTAGACCACATGCCCTCAACAAGGTGTCGGCGTGTGTTTTTTTTAGGGCTGTTACTGATTAAAATTTTTGTGTTCGATTAATCGATTTTTTTTAAAATCGATTAATCGACTAATTTCGATTAATTATAACGCACATAGATCCAACTACTTTTACCTGATCTCCTTGCAGGCCGATTCCCAGTACAGCTACCAACCACTGGAAAAATCGATAGCAGGATGCAAAAAACACACAAAGGCAGCGCTCATTGAAAATAGCATTAAAACTTTTATAGTCTTCAAGTAGGTAACAAAATAAATATTGCACTGGAGATAAAATTGATGTAGCTACATAAACTGTAAAAATGGTGCGAGTAATACCAAACGGTAGCAAAAGCAGTCATAAAAACACGTAGCTAAGTATGATACTGGTATAAAAATGTGTACAACAATACCACTGCTGAATCCAGATGAGGAGGGGCTAACATCAGTCTGTCGGCATGTAGATGTCCCGTGAAGGGAACTATCACAACTCCCAGTGGATGGCTGTAGAATCCCAGGTTGATAGAGGGAAGTGATAGAGGGAAGTGTAACAGCCCTTGCGTGTGGCAGATAGTAAGGTCCTGCCGGCATGCAGATATGAAGGCACAGCAAAGGAGCCCTTCAGATGGACACGGCAAGCCCCGCCGGTGTCCGTGACGTCACCGGATCTCCCTGAAGACCCGGAAACCGGGGGAGAGGTGCGTACCAATCAAAAGAATTTTGATCGATCAAAAGAATTTTGATCAATCAAAACAATTAATCGATTAATCAAGGAATTAATAGTTAATTTCCACAGCCCTAGTTTTTTTACATTTTTTTTACACTTTCTTTGTGAAATGGTAGGGGTATAATGTACTCCTTACCAATTCACATAGGGGGGCGGGATCTGGGGGTCCCCTTTGTTAAAGGGGTCTTCCAGATTCCGATAAGCCCCCCTGCCCGCAGACCCCTACAACCACCGGGCAAGGGTTGTGGGGATGAGGCCCTTGTCCCCATCAACATGGGGACATCCTCCCCATGTTGAGGGCATGTGGCCTGGTACGGTTCAGGAGGGGGGGGACCTCTCTTGTCCCCTCCTCTTTTCCTGCAGCCTGCCAGGTTGCGTGCTCGGATAAAGGGTCTGGTATGGATTTTGGGGGGAACTCCATGCCATTTTTTTTTTATTTGGGGTGGAGTACCCCTTAAAATCCATACCAGACCTGAAGGGCCTGGTATGGATATTTGGGGGAACTCCACGCATTTTTTTTAAATTTGCGGCACTGTTCCCCTTAAAGTGGTTGTAAACCCACTTTTTTTTTTTGCCAACCTTTTTGGACAACCTGTAAAAGAAAGGCATAATGAGCTATTATGACTAGCATAATAGCTCATTATGTACCACTTACCTTAGATCGGGGCCCCCGAGGCAGTCCGCGTCCCTCTGTCCAGCCACAGACATCACTGCGGCGATAGCCGGAATGTTACTTCCGGGTATCGCCGCACCAGCCAATCACAGCACCGCTCCGGCGCTGTGATTGGCCGGAGCGGCGGAGACGTCACTCTGCGCATGCGCGCGGGAGGCGTCCCATTCGGCTACGCCCAGCGATTGCTGGGAAGTAGCCAAGTTTGTGAATGGGATTAACCCC
Source organism: Rana muscosa (assembly GCA_029206835.1). Classification (NCBI taxonomy): domain Eukaryota; kingdom Metazoa; phylum Chordata; class Amphibia; order Anura; family Ranidae; genus Rana; species Rana muscosa. The sequence continues at coordinate 181,738,677 of CM055119.1, read as the reverse complement.
ATGAATGCGCCGTTGTCTACGGTGCGCATGCGCCGCAGACAGCGGCGCCTGTCATTTTAGTAAATATCTCCTAAACTGTGTAGGTTTAGGAGATATTTCTTGCACCTACAGGTAAGCCTTAATCTAGGCTTACCTGTAGGTGCAAGTTGAAAAAGTGGGTTTACAACCACTTTAATATCCATTCCAGACCTGAAGGGCTTGGTAATTGAATTTGGGGGGACCCCCACGCTTTTTTTAATTTTTTTTTATTTTATCAATGACTTTTCTATGTATTGCCGGGAGCCGACAATTCATTAATAGCTGCGAGTGAGTTTAAATGACTTTTTTTCCTTCAGAAATGACACTTTGTGCAGGGACAGTTCTAAGCACGGGAAACATGCGCCACTTCACAGGCATATCATACACACACCCCAGGTACAAAATTTAAAGGAATATTTCACTTTTATTGTTTCACTTTAAGCATTATTAAAATCACTGCTCCCGAAAAAACGGCCGTTTTTAAAACTTTTATTTGCATTGATACATGTCCCCTGGGGCAGGACCCGGGTCCCCAAACACTTTCCCAAACACTTTTTAGGACAATAACTTGCATATAAGCCTTTAAAATTAGCACTTTAGATTTCTCCCATAGACTTTTCGAATTTGCCGCAAACACCCCAAATTGTTCGCTGTTCGGCGAACGGGCAAACAGGCAATGTTCGAGTCGAACATGAGTTTGACTTGAACTCGAAGCTCATCCCTGTCCACTGGTTGCAAGAAAGAAAATTTGCACCATTTCCCCATCAACACAGACGGTGTTGACAGGGGAATCCCTCCTGCTGAGCGATTGTCTTCTCCTGGCAGGGGGTGCTGGAGAAGCCACCCCTGCCGTGAGAAGTCAGTGATTATCGCTAGCGGCTATAGCAGCCACTTGTGATAATCGGAAGCGAATCAGGCAGGCTAGCTGTACCCAAGTTGATCAATCGATCAACTTGGTACATTTAGCCTGTCCATTCCTGCTGAACCGGCTGAGATTTGAACCGCGTACAGCCAGCCTTAGTCACGGCTCAAGGAATTCCTGTTGATAATATTGTTATTGTTGATAATAGATCACAATCCATCACCTACTTTTCTAAGTTGCAGTAAGCAAGCACTGTTACAGGATATGTAGAATGCTGCTCCAATCCCTATTCAGTCTTTATGACCAGAGGTGTCAGGTACTGCCTGCAGGAGTGCTTCAGCACGTATGATTAAGCCCAGTCTGGGTGAAACGCGTTAGTGGGTGTGGCTACAGATGGGGGACTGTCAGTGCACTAAACAAACCTCCTTGGACGGTAGACATCATCAGTGTGCATTTTTTTTTTATGGATGTGCAGCAGGCAAGCAGTTAATAGTTGGTCACATATAGCTATCCAAAGCCTGGAGACTTGATGTCTAGAGCTGGATGTGATGGCTCTCTGTGTTGACCAAAGTAACAGATAAGATCCTTCCTTCTCAATGGTTGCAAGTGACAACACACTTGCTACCTTTTACTTAAGCTTTTATATGCGAGGCCTGATCTTGTTTTTTTTTTTTTGTGTGTCAAAAGATTTAATATGCTTTTCTGAAATTGATTTTGCTGCTCTGAAAGCCTTTGATAAGGTCAGATTTAAATGAAGTCTGCATCTCCTTTGCCATTAAGCCCTCATTATGACTCAGTCAAAATTTGATTTAAATTATAGTTTTTTAAAAAGGTACAAATTAGTAGAAAATGTAATTCTGAAATTCGGAGATTCACTGCATAGATATTATAAATTGATAAAAGTTCAAAACGTTTTGTCAGAAATACTGTATCTGCTAACTCACATTATGCCAAATCAAGTTACCAATCCGTTACGTAAACATAGAAAAATGCAATTACAGGTGAAGTTAAATGTAAGACAAATAAAAAGAGATTCAGTGCTTTAAACCTATTTCCCAACACTGCCAAAGCCATTTCTTCATTTTTTTGCACGCATGTTAAAAGGCCCATTTTTGGCTTTAGGATTACTTTAATCACCTGAAATGTTCTATATTTTCTATATTTTCTGAAAGAAAAGATCCTAATAAAGCACATATTGCTCAATTAGCTTCTTCCCCTTGCCACAGCAACTCTAAAACTGGAAAACTGGAAATCGCGAAAAGCTTCTGTATTCACCCCCCGCCCCCCCCCCCCCCATCACACCACCAACTCTTGCCACTGGCACACTGGCACTCCCCGCTGAGTCGGAGCAACAAATCTCCAATTAAAAGGGAGCATAAGCTTTGCACAATGCAAAGTTCTAGGTCTGACATAGTAGAAAGACAACTGCTTCCACACAGAGAGCAAGAGTCCTATTCTACAGCATGCTGGCAGGGGACAGGCTTTTCTACCCAGACTGTGACTGACTTCCAAAGAAAATATACAGTGCCTTGAAAAAGTATTCATACCCCTTGAAATTTTCCACATTTTGTTATGTTACATCCAAAAAACTTAAATTTATTTTATTGGGATTTTATGGGATAGACCAACACAAAGTGGCACATAATTGTGAAGTGGAAGGAAAATGATAAATGGTTTTTAATTTTTTTTTACAAAAAAATATGTGAAAAGTGTGGCGTGCATTTGTATTCAGCCCCCCTGAGTCAATATTTTGTAGAACCACCTTTCGCTGCAATTACAGCTGCAAGCCTTTTTGGGTATCTCTACCAGCTTTACACATCAAGAGAGTGAAATTTCTGCCCATTCTTCTTTGAAAAATAGCTCAAGATGTCAGATTGGATGGAGAACGTCTGTGAACAACAATTTTCAAGTCTTGCCACAGATTCTCAATTGGATTTAGGTCTGAAATTTGACTGGGCCATTCTAACATATGAATATGCTTTTATCATTCTAAACCATTGCATTTTAGCTCTGGCTGAATGTTTAGGGTTGTTGTCTTGCTGGAAGATGAACCTCCACCCCAGTCTCAAGGCGTGTGTATTTAGCTGTTTAAACTGAATGTTCAATAGAATTTTAAAGAGAAGTGCATCAGGTGATCACTGTAAACTGTAAGGGAAAAAGAGTGCCACATCAAAAGTATAGTATACCAACTGTATTCCAAGTTAAAGACATCCCAACAGGTTTTGGGGCTATAAACCCCTTCTTCCAATCCACTTCTGAAGCATGCTTTTGAAATTAAAGAGTCAATTCCCCAGATGATGTTTAAACCTTATAGTCCCTGAAATGTGTTGACTTGTTGCTTTTGTTTTCTACTTCTGTTGACTTCTAAACCTTTGGTGGCACTCTTAAAGTGATACCAAAGTCTCCTTTTTTTTTGTTAAAAATAACAAACATGTTGTACTTACCTGCCCTGTGCACATAGCAGCCCAGATCCTCCTCTTCTCCCTCTTCAGCGCTCCTGGCCCCTCCCTCCTGTTGAGTGCCTCCACAGCAAGCAGCTTGCTATGGGGGCACCCAAGCTGAGCTGCAGCTCTGTGTGTCCATTCAGACACGGAGCTGCAGCCCGACCCGGCACCCATTCTCTCATCATTGGCTGAATGACCTTGATTGACAGCAGAAGGAGCCAATGGCGCCACACTGCTGTCTCACACAATGAGGAGGGAAGTCCTGGGGAGTCGAGACACTGCTGCAACATCGCTGGATAGAGATGGCGCTCAGGTAAGTATTAGGGGGGGCTTCTGCATGCAGAAGGTTTTATATCTTAATGCATAGAATGCATTAAGATAAAAAACCTTCTACCTCTACAACCACTTTAAGCTTAGCACACGGGCTGAATGTCGGACAGCATGGGCTGGGTCTATAAAAACTGTCCGACATTCAGGCCGTGTGCATGGCAGCCGGCCCGACAGAAGCCGGCCAAAAGGAAAACCATCAGCTGACCACCTCCCGATCAGCGCTCTCAGCCAACTGACTGAGTGTTCTGATGGGGGGGTATCCCCCTTGTCAGAACACATTAGTACAGCAGGGGAGATCACTGTACTAACATCACCTTGTTAGTACAGCTGCACCGTTCGGAGCTGTCAGTGGTGTGTACTAGGCTTTATTCTTCTTACACCTTCTACAAAGTAAAAGAGGTGGCTATTACCTTTATGAGTGCTCAGCATCATTATCCAAATTCACAAAAAGAAACCTGTGAAGATAGAATAATAGGAATTGAGCTTTTATTGAAAGTAGGAATAAGATAACTGATTAAGGCAACAATCAATTTTACTGCAACAATACCATTTTTCACCCACTGAGGTGAGGCATTTAACCAGTTGATAGCCGGGCCATATACAAATGACGGCCTCAAGGTGGATCTAGAAATCCGGGAGGCTGTCATTATACGGCCTCAGCTATTCCGACCACTGGGGGGCGCGCAAACGCCGCCAGCGGCGCATCACTGAGATGCCAATGCGCGTGCCTGGCGGCCGCGATGTCCGCCACGTACCTGCGATCGGCGTGTACACAGACAAGGATGTGGATCTCTGTGTGTAAACACAGAGATCCACGTCCTGTCAGGGAGAGGGGACCGATGCTGTGTCCCTTGTACATAGGGACACAGATCGGTCACCTCCCCCAGTCAGTCCCCTCCCCCACACAGTAGTAATCACTCCCAGGTTACACATTTAACCCCTTCCTCGCCCCCTAGTGTTAACCCCTTCCCTGCCAGTGTCATTTTTACAGTAACCAGTGCATTTTTATAGCACTGGTCGCTGTAAAAATGACAATGGTCCCAAAATGGTGTCAAAAGTGTCCGATGTGTCCGCCATAATGTCGCAGTCACAATAAAAGTCGCTGATCGCCGCCATTACTAGTAAAAAAAAAATATTAATAAAAATGCAATAAAACTATGCCCTATTTTGTAGACGCTAAAACTTTTGCGCAAACCAATCAATAAACGCTTATTGCGATTTTTTTTACCAAAAATATGTAGAAAAATACGTATCGGACTAAAATGAGGATTTTTTTTTTATCATTATAGCAAAAAATAAAAAATATTGTGTTTTTTTCAAAATCGTCGCTCTTTTTTTGTTTATAGCGCAAAAAATAAAAACCGCAGAGGTGATCAAATACCACCAAAAGAAAGCTCTATTTGTGGGAAGAAAAGGACGTAAATTTTTATTTGGGAGCCACGTCGCACGACCACGTAATTGTCATTCAAATCGTGACAGCGCTGAAAGCTGAAATTTGGCCTGGGCAGGAAGGGGGTTTAAGTGCCCAGTAAGCAAGTAGTTAACAAAGCCATGTGGTCATCATGTCAGTGCTTTTCATATGGGCTTCATGCACATAGATGAACTTACTTCGTGTAGAGCCTGCATAATATTTCTGGGACCCACTGTGGCCACTTACAGTTGCCCATTAAGATGCAATAGAAAATTTGCCTGCTACATCTTAGACATTAGACCAACCCATTTTCTGGATATGAGGCAACTAGGGCCTAAATTTTGAACACCTCAACCTCTGAATCCAAGGGCTCTCCCCTTGTCTCAATGTAGTTATATAATCAAAATTGGGGGTAAAGAGCATATATAAATCTCCCCAATATCTGACTTCATTAAAGGCAGCAGAGTTGAAACATTTCTTGGCTCGCCCTTTAGGGCCTGCTTTGTCTTAAAAAACAGGCTTGCTTTGCTTGCTTCATCTCCAAAAATTAAACCAACTCATTGGTTGGATATCAAGCAACAAGGTCCTAAATTTGAAACACTTCCACCCTTGCATTCAAGGGCGCTCTCCTTGTCTCAGTGTAATTCTATACCCACAATTGTGGATAAAGAGTTTATAAAAACCAGCCCTAAAACCTGATCTCATGAAAGGAAGCAGAGGTGAAACATTTCTTGACTCGCCCTTTAGGATGTGATCTGAATTGTCTGAAGAAAAAAAAAACAGATCTGGTTTGCCTGCTTCATCTCCAAAAATTAAACCAACTCACTCGTTGGATATCAAGCAACAAGGTCCTAAATTCGGAACAGTTCCGAAAAAATTAAACCAACTCACTGGTTGGATATCAATCTGAATTGTCTGAAAAAAATAGGCCTGGTTTGTCTGCTTTATCTCCAAAAATGAAACCAACTCACTGGTTGGATATCAAGCAACAAGGTCCTAAATTCGGAACAGTTCCGAAAAAATTAAACCAACTCACTGGTTGGATATCAATCTGAATTGTCTGAAAAAAATAGGCCTGGTTTGTCTGCTTTATCTCCAAAAATGAAACTAACTCACTGGTTGGATATCAAGCAACAAGGTCCTAAATTCGGAACAGTTCCCAAAAAATGAAACCAACTCACTGGTTGGATATCAAGCAACAACGTCCTAAATTCGGAACAGTTCCCAAAAAATTAAACCAACTCACTGGTTGAAAATCAATCTGAATTGTCTGAAAATAACAGGCCTGGTTTGCCTGCTTTATCTCCAAAATTTAAACCAACTCACTGGTTTGATATCAAGCAGCAAGGTCCTAAATTCAGAACAGTTTCCAAAAAATGAAACCAACTCACTGGTTGGATATCAAGCAACAAGGTCCTAAATTCTGAACAGTTCCACCCTTGCATTCAAGGGTGCTCTCCTTGTCTCAGTGTAATTCTATATCCAAAATTGTGGATAAAGAGTTTATAAAAAACCCTAAAATCTAACCTCATGAAAGGAAGCAGAGGTGAAAAACTTCTTGGCTCGCCCTTCAGGACCTGATCTGCATTGTCTTTCAGAAGTCTTCAGAGAAGGATTAACCTTTATTTACCAACAAGGAATTACTCAGAGTCTATTGATCAGCAAAATCCCTAAGTTTTATCCCAATGACAATGAAAAACAGATGAAAGTGAAAATCAAACATTGCTTTAACGAGGAGTTGAGATCATCCCCAAGTACAGTATTATCATCTATTCTTTTGGAATAGGAATGTTCAGTACAACATATCATTATCGTTACCAAAGAGGTATGTGCTAACCCTCAGAGTTATGTAAGAAACTTGATGAATCATGTAATAGTCAGGGAGGTTGTAGAAATGTTTAATTTATAAGCCCACTCTCTTTCTTAAGACTCGTATGTCTTCTTTTAACAGTACATGACAGAGAATTTATCATTTTACCACCCTGAACAATGTTTTGACACTTTAAAAGTTTAAAGAAGTTTTAAGAATATATTTCTATCTATGTATATATGTTTATACCGTACAAATAAAACTTCCACTTATTGTACTTGCTATAGAATGAAGTGTTCTGATATACAAATAGAAGCCAGAAACCTTGATTTCTATCTTTCTCTCACCTACCTCAACCCACCCCCACAGTGTATTCATTTTTGGAATGTGGCTTTTCCAGCCGAAAATATATGCAGGTGGTAAAGCTCTGTTAAATCTAAACTCTAAGCAAACAGCTAAATACAAAGATGAATTATACACTATATTACCAAAAGTATTGGGACACCTGCCTTTACTTGCACATGAACTTTAATGGTACCCCAGACTTAGTCCGTAGGGTTCAATATTGAGGTGGCCCGCCCTTTGCAGCTAGATTGTCACTGACAGGGAGGGGGGGGGGGGAGAGACAGCAGGCTGACAGAGGCACGTAAACTGACCACAGTATCATCAGCATCAGGATCAGCAGCCATTATAAATGTGGTCAATTTACAGAGGGATCCATTTTTCTTTTTAGGGAACTGAGAAAAAAAAAAACACATTTAGCCATTTAGCAGTGAGCTACCGTATTTATCGGCGTATAACACGCACCTTTTTCCCCTTAAATCGTGGGTGCGTGGTATACGCCGATACTCCGCCGATTCCCCTGCTGAAACGAGCGAGAGGAGCGAGCGGAGCCGAAGCCGAAGTACACTCGGCTTTACTCTGTGTAATTTAAATTTACATAGTGAAGGAAGTTCCCCGCTCAAGCCAATGACGTAGGCGGGTCCGACATACCGAGGGGGCGGACCTGATGGGGAACTGCTCTCACTTTGGTAATACATGTATAGACCCGCCCCTTCTCATGTTCCGCATCTGGTCCGCTGAGCGGAACTGATGGGGAACTTTAGAAGGGGCGGGTCTATACATTTAAAATACTGAGAGGGAGTTCCCCATCAGGTCCACTCAGGCACAACCAATGAAGGACAGCGCTGGACATCGGGATCGCCGCGGGACACTGGATTTCACCGCTGGAATGTTTTTTTTTTTTTTTTTAAATAAAGGACTTTTTCAAGGTGTTTGTGTGTTTTTTAAACATTTTTTTACGCTTTCTTTGTGAAATAGTAGAGGTACAATGTACCCCTTACCAATTCACATAGGGGGGGCCGGGATCTGGGGGTCCCCTTTGTTAAAGGGGTCTTCCAGATTCCGATAAGCCCCCCGTCCGCAGACCCCCACAACCACCGGGCAAGGGTTGTGGGGATGAGGCCCTTGTCCCCATCAACATGGGGACATCCTCCCCATGTTGAGGGCATGTGGCTTGGTACGGTTCAGAAGGGAGGGGGGGCGCTCTCTCGTCCCCCCCTTTTCCCCTGCGGCCGGCCACGCCATTTTTTTTTTAAAATTTGGGGTGGAATTCCCCTTAAAATCCATGCCAGATCTGAAGGGCCTGGAATGGATATTTGGGGGAACCCCACGTCAATTTTTTTTTAATTTGCGGCGGGGTTCCCCTTAATATCCATTCCAGACCTGAAGGGCCTGGTAATTGAATTCTGGGGAACCCCCACGCTTTTTTTTTTTTTTTTTATCAATGACTTTTGTATGTATTGCCGGGAGCCGACAATTCATTAATAGCCGCGAGTCAGTTTTAAATGCATTTTGTTCTTTCAAAAATGACATTTTTTGCAGGGACAGTTCTAAGCACGGGAAACATGCGCCACTTCACATGCATATCATACACACCCCCCAGGTACGAAATTTAAAGGAATATTTCAATTTTATTTTTTCATTTTAAGCATTATTAAAATCACTGCTCCCGAAAAAACGGCCGTTTTTAAAACTTCTTTTTGCATTGATACATGTCCCCTGGGGCAGGACCCGGGTCCCCAAACACTTTTTAGGACAATAACTTGCATATTAGCCTTTATAATTAACACTTTAGATTTCGAACGTTCGAGTCCATTGTATTTAATAGGGTTCTAAAGTTTACACAAACATTTTGTCTGTTCGCAGGTTCTGGTGCGAACCGAACAGGGGGGTGTTTGGCTCATCCCTGCCAGTGACATTAATACAGTGGTCAATGCTAATAATATACACTGTCATTGTACTAGTGACACTGCCTGGAAAGGGGTTAAATGTGTGCCTAACTATGTGTAATGTGTGTATTATGTGTTTTTTTTTTACTAACAGATATCTTTGTTCCCTCTGTACAGAGCCCTGTGTTGACTGTGGGAGTAAACCAGGCCCTATTCTTGGTATCATTTGGAGGAATAGTCCCCCATTGATGGTATTAGTGGGAGGAATAGAGTCCTATTAATGGTGTCAGTGGGAGGAATAGTGTCCCATTATTGGTGTCACAAGGAGGAATAGTGCCCCATCATTGGTGTCAGTGGGAGGAATAGTGCCCCGCCCATCATTGGAGCACAGGTGTGTCAGGAGGAAGGTGCCTCTGAAGCTGCTCTGTGAGAAGGGAGTGGTGGTGAAATCTATCCCAGCTCCCTGGCCCCCTTTCTGGGGAGGCCATTGAGGGCAGCGGGGCTTCTCCTGCTGGAGGCTCCCAGCCATCTCCTGGGCCATCAGGTGAACTGCCTTCCTCTGCACAAGCTGATCTCTCTACCCCTGGTGAGGATGAAGGCTCGGAGGCCATTCGGGAGCGAGTGGTGGCCGGGATTAAGGTCCTGAACAGGGAGAGGGACAAGCTCTACAAGCTGAGAGCGGAGTTGAAGCGCCTGCGAAGGCAACGTGAGGGCTTACACAGCCAGAAACGGGGATCCATGGATCTGGAAATCCAGCTGGCCAAGGTCCGTGTGGATCATCAGGAGACCATCGTGGCCATGATGGAAGGCAGAGATGGGCCCTTTAAAGAGAAGTTTTGCAACGACAAGAGGTTTGGAAGGGTGACAAAGATGGAGGTGGAGGAGGAGGAGACCCCCAGTTCTGACCCCCTGCCCCCCCAGGGAGAGGTAAGAAGCCCCAGGCCTTCCCAGGACTCAGGAGGCATGCTAAGGGCCATCCAGGTAATGGAGTCTCCTATGCGGGGGAATCAGATGATATTTAATGAGGAAGACATTACTGATGATGTACCTGATAAAGTAAAGCCTGCTAAGTCCCATGTTGTGGATAAGACTGTTTTTTGTACCATCTAGCACCATGACTGATAATGTGCCTAATGACAATGTTGTGCCTGCTGAGGCTGCAATGCATCAAGGTTTGCATTTAAAAAATGTCATTTCTGCAAATGAACTGCAAGTGTCAGAAGAGCCCATTAACCCTTCTTTGGCTGAGTCCAAAGCTGTTTGCCCCACTGCTGCTGAGGGCTCTACAGTGCAGCATCAGGAGACAACTGGTATTGCAGCAACTGTGACTATTGTTGATGGGAATGTGTGTGTGGCTGAAAAAAATCCTCCCAGTTCAGGTGTGATGAACAATGGTCCCAGTACAAGTGTGATGAACAATGGTCCCAGTACAAGTGTGATGGACAATCCTACCAACTCTGTTCATGCAGATAATGTGCAGACTAATGTGACTTCATTGTGGGCCCCTGGCCCTGAGAAACCTACATTTGCAGAGGTGGCACACTCTGCTCCTGGTAGTCCCGCTCCCAAGCGGGGTTTTCCCCTACAAGCTGCCACTTTGAGCGCCCCAGGATCTGGTCTTGGGTCTCTGGCTTCTGCTGGGGGTCCCAGACGGAATGTAGTTATTCTGAAATGGGAAGGTGGTGCCATCCCTCCAGCACGGCGTGCAGTGGTAGATATGATATTGGAGATGGGTTTTGGTGCAAATGACCTGTATGCCTTTATACACGTAGCTGGGACAAGGGACTATACGGTTAGTTTCACCAGGCCAGAGGGTCTTGACCTGTTCTGGGAGCGATATGAGGCTCGGTGCAGGTCAAGACCTGAATGGGAAGGTCTGGTCCCAGTTGCGGTTTCTCAGAGGTCAACAGTAAAAAAAAATACCATTATCCTGACCAATGAGAGTGTTCCTGCTCGGGATCTAGAGGTCTGGTTAAGGAACTATGGGGAAGTTTTGACCAAACCTAATAAAATCCATGATGAGCGTAACATCTGGACTGGGGATGGTCGGTAACAGTCAGGTTGGCCAGGGATGGGAATGTTGTCCGTCACCTGCCCTCCTCAGCTTTCATAGGGAGGGATAGGATGACTGTTTTCTACCCTGGTCAGCCGAAGCTGTGTCACCGCTGTGGAGAAAAGGGGCACTTGAGCTCCTCCTGTTCAGCCTTGATGTGTTCAGTGTGTCGGGGGCAGGGTCATATGGCTAAGGACTGTACCAGGAAGATCAGGTGCAACCTGTGCCTGCGCCTTGGCCACCCCTACAGCAGGTGTCCTGAAGCCTGGCACAATATGGAGAAGGAGGTAGTAGATGACATGTCAAGGCTGGACAGGATGGAGGGTGAGACCCCTGGTGTACCATCCTCCTCTGCGGTGACCCCCTCCCCCGGTCCTGCTCAGGATCCCTCTCCAGTTCCTGTGGCCACCCCTCCTGTGTCTGTAAGTACTCCTTCTGTTTCTGTCTCTGTGTCCCCCCAGCCTACTGTACCCTCTCCTCTTGTGTCAGAACCTTCCAAGTCTGTGCCCCCCGAGTCAGTTACCCCCCAGGAGTCTACCCCTCCTGAGTCTGACTTAAAGGGATCACCCCCCCCACCAGCGTGTACTAAAAAGGTTGCTTCTTCCTCTGTAAAGAAGTCTTCTAGAAAGACTTTAAAGAAAAAAGTAAGAGATGAGGGCATCTCTGAGGCTGACCTGCAGTACCTGGAAGAGAGAAGGAAGGTTGGGAGGCGGAAGAGGCAGGCGGTGAGGACGGAACGGGGACGGGAAGCTCCGGTTCCTGTCTCCAGCCGTCATAGGTCCTCCAAGTGGGATATTTCTTCATCCGGAGCTTCTTCTGAGAGAAGTTCCGATTCCAAAATGGACTTTGAGGCGGCCTCTAGAAAGAGAGAGGCTTCTGGTGATGAGCAGCAGAGGGGAGCTAAGAAGCAATCCACCCAATAACCCAAATGGCGGTTCCCCCTCCGTTAAAAGTGGTGACAATTAATGTCGCCAGCATTAAGTCAGTAAGAGCTCGTTCTATGGCCTTCTTTTTGTTCAGCCAATTAGATGCTGAAATTTTATTTTTGCAAGAGACTAGGCTCACCTCCTTGGCAGATATTCATATGGCCAAGAGAGAGTGGAGGTATGGTCCATCTTACTGGTCTCTTGCGGCCGAGCCTTACGGCGGTGTGGCGGTGTTGTTTAAAACCGGCATGGTAACTGTCCGGCGGGTTATTGAGGTGGAGATTGGGAGATGTATGGTCTTAGACGTCCTTGTGGGAGGGCAGGACCTGCGCCTAATCAATGTTTATGGGCCGCACACAAAGTGGGACAGGAAATGCCTTTTTACAAGGATCAAGCCATTTCTTTTTACATCCCGGCAAGTGGTCTTTGGAGGTGACTTTAATACAATAACTAGGCCCAAGGACAGGAAGGACTTCAAGGACAGGCTGGGATATGATAGCGTTTTTTTAAATAGTATGATTAGGGATGCTGGTCTTGTGGATGTGCACATTAAGCACCTCCCAGATGACACCGGGTTCACTTTTCATCGTGGTAATAGTCAGAGTAGGATAGATAGTTTTTTTTTGAAGGAGGCCTCTGCTTTCTCGCCCCCAGTGGTGCAGGCAGTAGAGTTCTCTGATCACTGTATGCTATCTGTGGTACTGAATGCTTCAGACGCCCCTCAGAGGGGCAAGGGCATCTGGAGATTAAATTCGACACTACTCAAGGAAGAACATGTTAGACAATCCTTTGAGGAATTCTTTCAGGCACAGGTGACCATCCTGGACTTTTGTAGCAGCAAGGCTGAGTGGTGGGAGCTGACCAAAAAGAGGATCGCTGGATTCTTCAGGGGCCTAGCCAATAGAAATCAGTTTAATAAATACATGACCTACCAACGTTTACGGAGGAAGCTGGATATTCTTGTTTCGAGAGGAGGAGATCCTGGGGCAATCTCCGAAGTGAAACTCCTTCTCAGGAAGTGTCAATATGACCGGCATGCCTCTTTGGTTCTGGAGAGGGACTATGGGAAGTACCACTCGCCTGACCCTTACCAGAACTGCAAACAAGGTGTAGCTGTTAAAACGGTCGTTGGCCTTAAGGACAGTACAGGTTCCTTGACAAAGTCCAAGTCAGGGATTCTGGAGGTCGTGAGGTCCTTTTATGCCGACCTTCTTGGGAGGAAAGAGCTTGATCGTGACAAGATGGAAAGCTTTTTGGACTCTACTCCAGGTCTAAATGGTGGAGATGTTCCATTGATGAATTTGACAGAGGAGATCACAGTCGAAGAGGTGATGAGGGCAATTGAACAGCTTGCCATCAAAAAGTCGCCTGGACCGGATGGCTTGACGGCTGAGTTTTACAAAGCCTTTAAGTCTATTCTGGCCCCGCATTTGGTAGAGGTTTTTAACAGTTGCCTTGCTGAGGGGGTGCTTTCCCCTTCCATGAGGCACTCGGCTGTGATTCTTCTTTCAAATGGTAAAGATCCTTCGATGATTGAGAATTGGCGCCCCATCAGCCTTCTTAATGTCGATAGAAAGATACTGGCAAAGATATTTTTCTGGCGCCTATCGTCAGTGGCAGAGTCTTTGCTTTCTCGCCATCAGCACTGTTCGGTCCAGGGTAGGAGCACCTTCTCAGCGGTTTTAGCTGCCCGGGAGGCCTTGGAGCGGTGCAGGGCTGCAGGCTGGGGAAAGTATTTGCTGACATTGGATCAGGCAAAGGCTTTTGATCGTGTTAACCATGAGTACCTGTGGTTGCTCCTTAGTAAGTACGGTCTGCCGGGTGGTTTTGTCGATTGGCTGAAAGTCTTGTATAAGGGGGTAGAAAGCTTCCCTCTTGTTAATGGTTGGGTTGGACAGTCCTTTGGGGTTGGCTCCGGGGTGCGCCAGGGTTGTCCCCTGAGTCCCCTGCTCTATGTGTTTGCAATCGACCCCTTCATCAGGAGGCTAGAGAGCGGCATGTTGTGTGGGGTACCAGTGGGGCTCCCGGGTGAGCCGCCATTGAGGGTTGTTGCCTATGCGGATGATGTGTCGGTGATTGTCACTGGGACAGATGAAGCGTAGGAGGTGGTCTCTCTGACATCACGGTATTCTGAAGCATCAGGCTCCAAGATCAATCAGGAAAAGACTGAAGTTTTCTGGATGGGAAAGGATGGTGAGGGTTTTGATCTCCCGGACACCTTTCCAGTGCCCCAGGAAAGAATTAAGATACTAGGCATTGAATTTGGACCCGGCGATTATGGCCTCAAAAACTGGGAAGGCAGACTGGAAATTGCCAATACTAAGGTGGTCAGCTGGAAGAGATGGAAGTTATCTATGAGGGAAAGGGTTGATCTGATTAAGACTTACCTGATTCCGATCTTCTTGTATGTCAGCTTTGTCTGCATCTTGCCAGTGTCTCTCTATGCTAGGGTCAGTAGTGTGTTCTTCCAGATGCTGTGGGGGAACAGACTGAACCCCATCAAGAGGAATGTCACCTACCTATCCAGGAGGGAGGGTGGCTTAGGTATGGTCAACCCAGTTCTTTTCTTTTCACTGCTATTTCTAAAGTTTAACATTGGTAATATGCTTGCAGTGGAACCTCCTGGATGGGTAGGCATATTTAGATCTTGGTTTAGGCCTTTTCTACGACTTTGGGAAGAAGGTGGCCAAGTGAAGAATCGCAGGGGTCATCGTGGTCAGCTACCAGCCTATGTCGCTCCGTGCCTGAAGTTACTGCGGCAGTGGCGATTGTCGGCTGAAGATCTCAGATCGGTTCCAAGGAAAGTCCTTATGAGTCGAGTCTTGAGCGAAGTCTTTCATGACCCACTGGCCTTAAGGGATTGCCCGGGCCCAGTTTTGAGGGCGGGGTTAAGACTGATTAATTTGGATAGAGTACCCCCTAAATTTAGGGATCTGGCCTGGTTGTGCTTCCATGGGAAGCTCTATGTTCGGGGCAATTTGAAATTCCGCAGTGGGATGGATCGTAGCTGTCCTCGGGAGGAGTGTGCATATGAGGAGGAGACTATGGACCATTTTCTGCTTCATTGCCCTTTTAACATAGAGGTGTACAAACAGGTGGGGCGGGCCCTCGGTGTCCCTTTCCTCTCCAGGCTGGGTTATGCTGAGTGGGTGTACGGAGCATTCAATACCGGTGGAGTTTTTTGTTTGGATACACTTTTTTTAGTTAGCCTAGTAGTCCGTTATTTCACCTGGAATGCACGGTGTCAGGTCAGCATTCGGCAAAAACTCCTTCCTGTTGAGGTGGTGGTGTATGACATTTTGCATGAGGTGGGGAAGATTCGGGAGCTTGAGAGAGACAAGCGGGGTCAGGGGGCTTGGTTGAAGGCGTGGAGGGGTTTCAAGCCTCCCTGACTGCCAGGAGTCTCTTTCCCGGGTGTGGCTGTCTGTCTCTTATCACCCTAGATTATCAGTATTTTTGATGAATTTTTGATAAATGGCTGCGTACATAGGTGATGGGTTGTGCCTCTTAGGCCCTCTCTGCTGCTTTATGTAGATAGTTTTCTAGGGATGTTTTGGTAGTGGATTATGTATATATTGTATATATTCTGAACATGGATGTGTATTCCTTTGTTTTCTGTTGAAGTTTTGTACTATGGTTTTGTTTTTTACTTTTGTATAAAATTGGTTGCTTGATTCTTTTCAATAAAAGATCAATAGTGCCCCGCCCATCATTGGAGCACAGGTGTGTCAGGAGGAAGGTGCCTCTGAAGCTGCTCTGTGAGAGGGGAGTGGTGGTGAAATCTATCCCAGCTCCCTGGCCCCCTTTCTGGGGAGGCCATGGAGGGCAGCGGGGCTTCTCCTGCTGGAGGCTCGCAGCCATCTCCTGGGCCGTCAGGTGAACTGCCATCCTCTGCACAAGCCGATCTCTCTGCCCCTGGTGAGGATGAAGGCTCAGAGGCCATTCGGGAGCGAGTGGTGGCTGGGATTAAGGTCCTGAACAGGGAGAGGGACAAGCTCTACAAGCTGAGAGCGGAGTTGAAGCGCCTGCGAAGGCAACGTGAGGGCTTACACAGCCAGAAACGGGGATCCATGGATCCGGAAATCCAGCTGGCCAAGATCCGTGTGGATCATCAGGAGACCATCGTGGCCATGATGGAAGGCAGAGATGGGCCCTTTAAAGAAAAATTTTGTAACGACAAGAGGTTTGCAAGGGTGACAAAGATGGAGGTGGAGGAGGAGGAGACCCCCAGTTCTGACCCCCTGCCCCCCCAGGGAGAGGTAAGCAGCCCCATGCCTTCCCAAGATTCAGGAGGTATGCTGAGGGCCATCCAGGTAATGGAGTCTCCTATGCGGGGGGATCAGATGGTGTTTAACGAGGAAGACATTACTGATGATGTACCTGATAAAGTGAAGCCTGCTAAGTCCCATGTTGTGGATAAAACTGTTTTTGTACCATCTAGCATCATGACTGACAATGTGCCTAATGACAATCAGGCTGCTAGTCCTGTATGCAGCAATGTTGTGCCTGCTGAGGCTGCAATGCAGCAAGACTTACATTTAAAAATGTAATTTCTGTGGATGGACTGCAAGTGTCAGCACAGCCCATTAACCCTTCTTTGGCTGAGTCCAAAGCTGTTTGCCCCACTGCTGCTGAGGACTCTACAGTGCAGCATCAGGAGACAGCTGGTACTGCAGCAACTGTGACTATTCCTGATGGGAATTTGAATAGTTCTGTGACTGATAACAATCACCCCAGTACCAGTGTGATGAACAATCCTGCTACAGATCCTGCCATTTCAGTTCATACAGTTGATAATAATAATAATATACAGAGTGATGTGGCTTCAGTGTCAGCCCTTGGCCCTGATAAACCTACTTTTGCACAGGTGGCACACTCTGCTCCTGGTAGTCCCGCTCCCAAGCGGGGTTTTCCACTGCAAGCTGCCACCTTGAGCACCCCAAGATCTGGTCTTGGGTCTCTGGCTTCTGCTGGGGGTCCAAGACGTAATGTAGTTATCCTGAAATGGGAAGGTGGTGCCATCCCTCCAGCACGGCGTGCAGTGGTGGACTTGATATTGGAGATGGGTTTTGGTGCAAATGACCTGTATGCCTTTATACACTTAGCTGGGACAAGGGACTATACGGTTAGTTTCACCAGGCCAGAGGGTCTTGACCTGTTCTGGGAGCGATATGAGGCCCGGTGCAGGTCAAGACCTGAATGGGAAGGTCTGGTCCCAGTTGCGGTTTCTCAGAGGTCAACAGTAAAAAAAATAACCATTATCCTGACCAATGAGAGTGTTCCTGCTCGGGATCTAGAGGTTTGGTTAAAGAACTATGGGGACGTTTTGACCAAACCTAATAAAATCCATGATGAGCGTAACATCTGGACTAGGGGGTTGGTCGGTAACAGTCAGGTTGGCCAGGGATGGGAATGTTGTCCGTCACCTGCCCTCCTCAGCTTTCATAGGGAGGGATAGGATGACTGTTTTCTACCCTGGTCAGCCGAAGCTGTGTCACCGCTGTGGAGAAAAGGGGCACTTGAGCTCCTCCTGTTCAGCCTTGATGTGTTCAGTGTGTCGGGGTCAGGGTCATATGGCTAAGGACTGCACTAAGATGATCAGGTGCAACCTGTGCCTGCGCCTTGGCCACCCCTACAGCAGATGTCCTGAAGCCTGGCACAATATGGAGAAGGAGGTAGTAGAGGACATGTCAAGGCTGGACAGGATGGAGGGTGAGACCCCTGGTGTACCATCCTCCTCTGCGGTGAACCCCTCCCCCGGTCCTGCTCAGGATCCCTCTCCAGTTCCTGTGGCCACCCCTCCTGTGTCTGTAAGTACTCCTTCTGTTTCTGTCTCTGTGTCCCCCCAGCCTACTGTACCCTCTCCTCTTGTGTCAGAACCTTCCAAGTCTGTGCCCCCCGAGTCAGTTACCCCCCAGGAGTCTACCCCTCCTGAGTCTGACTTAAAGGGATCACCCCCCCACCAGCGTGTACTAAAAAGGGCACCCCTTACTCTGTAAAGAAGTCTTGTGGAAAGACTTTAAAGAAAAAAGTAAGAGATGAGGGCATCTCTGAGGCTGACCTGCGGTACCGGGAGGAGAGAAGGAAGGTTGGGAGGCGGAAGAGGCAGGCGGTGAGGACGGAACGGGGACGGGAAGCTCCGGTTCCTGTCTCCAGCCGTCATAGGTCCTCCAAGTGGGATATTTCTTCATCTGGAGCTTCTTCTGAAAGAAGTTCCGATTCTGAAATGGACTTTGAGGCGGCCTCTAGAAAGAGAGAGGCTTCTGGTGATGAGCAGCAGAGGGGAGCTAAGAAGCAATCCACCCAATAACCCAAATGGCGGTTCCCCCTCCGTTAAAAGTGGTGACAATTAATGTCGCCAGCATTAAGTCAGTAAGAGCTCGTTCTATGGCCTTCTTTTTGTTCAGCCAATTAGATGCTGAAATTTTATTTTTGCAAGAGACTAGGCTCACCTCCTTGGCAGATATTCATATGGCCAAGAGAGAGTGGAGGTATGGTCCATCTTACTGGTCTCTTGCGGCCGAGCCTTACGGCGGTGTGGCGGTGTTGTTTAAAACCGGCATGGTAACTGTCCGGCGGGTTATTGAGGTGGAGATTGGGAGATGTATGGTCTTAGACGTCCTTGTGGGAGGGCAGGACCTGCGCCTAATCAATGTTTATGGGCCGCACACAAAGTGGGACAGGAAATGCCTTTTTACAAGGATCAAGCCATTTCTTTTTACATCCCGGCAAGTGGTCTTTGGAGGTGACTTTAATACAGTAACTAGGCCCAAGGACAGGAAGGACTTCAAGGACAGGCTGGGATATGATAGCGTTTTTTTAAATAGTATGGTTAGGGATGCTGGTCTTGTGGATGTGCACATTAAGCACCTCCCAGATGACACCGGGTTCACTTTTCATCGTGGTAATAGTCAGAGTAGGATAGATAGGTTTTTTTTGAAGGAGGCCTCTGCTTTCTCGCCCCCAGTGGTGCAGGCAGTAGAGTTCTCTGATCACTGTATGCTATCTGTGGTACTGAATGCTTCAGACGCCCCTCAGAGGGGCAAGGGCATCTGGAGATTAAATTCGACTCTACTCAAGGAAGAACATGTTAGACAATCCTTTGAGGAATTCTTTCAGGCACAGGTGACCATCCTGGACTTTTGTAGCAGCAAGGCTGAGTGGTGGGAGCTGACCAAAAAGAGGATCGCTGGATTCTTCAGGGGCCTAGCCAATAGAAATCAGTTTAATAAATACATGACCTACCAACGTTTACGGAGGAAGCTGGATATTCTTGTTTCGAGAGGAGGAGATCCTGGGGCAATCTCCGAAGTGAAACTCCTTCTCAGGAAGTGTCAATATGACCGGCATGCCTCTTTGGTTCTGGAGAGGGACTATGGGAAGTACCACTCGCCTGACCCTTACCAGAACTGCAAACAAGGTGTAGCTGTTAAAACGGTCATTGGCCTTAAGGACAGTACAGGTTCCTTGACAAAGTCCAGGTCAGGGATTCTGGAGGTCGTGAGGTCCTTTTATGCCGACCTTCTTGGGAGGAAAGAGCTTGATCGTGACAAGATGGAAAGCTTTTTGGACTCTACTCCAGGTCTAAATGGTGGAGATGTTCCATTGATGAATTTGACAGAGGAGATCACAGTCGAAGAGGTGATGAGGGCAATTGAACAGCTTGCCATCAAAAAGTCGCCTGGACCGGATGGCTTGACGGCTGAGTTTTACAAAGCCTTTAAGTCTATTCTGGCCCCGCATTTGGTAGAGGTTTTTAACAGTTGCCTTGCTGAGGGGGTGCTTTCCCCTTCCATGAGGCACTCGGCTGTGATTCTTCTTTCAAAGGGTAAAGATCCTTCGATAATTGAGAATTGGCGCCCCATCAGCCTTCTTAATGTCGATAGAAAGATACTGGCAAAGATATTTTTCTGGCGCCTATCGTCAGTGGCAGAGTCTTTGCTTTCTCGCCATCAGCACTGTTCGGTCCAGGGTAGGAGCACCTTCACAGCGGTTTTAGCTGTCCGGGAGGCCTTGGAGCGGTGCAAAGGCTTTTGATTGTGTTAACCATGAGTACCTGTGGTTGCTCCTTAGTAAGTACGGTCTGCCGGGTGGTTTTGTCGATTGGCTGAAAGTCTTGTATAAGGGGGCAGAAAGCTTCCCTCTTGTTAATGGTTGGGTTGGACAGTCCTTTGAGGTTGGCTCCGGGGTGCGCCAGGGTTGTCCCCTGAGTCCCCTGCTCTATGTGTTTGCAATCGACCCCTTCATCAGGAGGCTAGAGAGCGGCATGTTGTGTGGGGTACCAGTGGGGCTCCCGGGTGAGCCGCCATTGAGGGTTGTTGCCTATGCAGACGATGTGTCGGTGATTGTCACTGGGACAGATGAAGCGGAGGAGGTGGTCTCTCTGACATCACGGTATTCTGAAGCATCAGGCTCCAAGATCAATCAGGAAAAGACTGAAGTTTTCTGGATGGGAAAGAAAGGTGAGGGGTTTGATCTCCCGGACACCTTTCCAGTGCCCCAGGAAAGAATTAAGATACTAGGCATTGAATTTGGACCCGGCGATTATGGCCTCAAAAACTGGGAAGGCAGACTGGAAATTGCCAATACTAAGGTGGTCAGCTGGAAGAGATGGACGTTATCTATGAGGGAAAGGGTTGATCTGATTAAGACTTACCTGATTCCGATCTTCTTGTATGTCAGCTTTGTCTGCATCTTGCCAGTGTCTCTCTATGCTAGGGTCAGTAGTGTGTTCTTCCAGATGCTGTGGGGGAACAGACTGAACCCCATCAAGAGGAATGTCACCTACCTATCCAGGAGGGAGGGTGGCTTAGGTATGGTCAACCCAGTTCTTTTCTTTTCACTGCTATTTCTAAAGTTTAACATTGGTAATATGCTTGCAGTGGAACCTCCTGGATGGGTAGGCATATTTAGATCTTGGTTTAGGCCTTTTCTACGACTTTGGGAAGAAGGTGGCCAAGTGAAGAATCGCAGGGGTCATCGTGGTCAGCTACCAGCCTATGTCGCTCCGTGCCTGAAGTTACTGCGGCAGTGGCGATTGTCGGCTGAAGATCTCAGATCGGTTCCAAGGAAAGTCCTTATGAGTCGAGTCTTGAGCGAAGTCTTTCATGACCCACTGGCCTTAAGGGATTGCCCGGGCCCAGTTTTGAGGGCGGGGTTAAGACTGATTAATTTGGATAGAATACCCCCTAAATTTAGGGATCTGGCCTGGTTGTGCTTCCATGGGAAGCTCTATGTTCGGGGCAATTTGAAATTCCGCAGTGGGATGGATCGTAGCTGTCCTCGGGAGGAGTGTGCAGATGAGGAGGAGACTATGGACCATTTTCTGCTTCATTGCCCTTTTAACATAGAGGTGTACAAACAGGTGGGGCGGGCCCTCGGTGTCCCTTTCCTCTCCAGGCTGGGTTATGCTGAGTGGGTGTACGGAGCATTCAATACCGGTGGAGTTTTTTGTTTGGATACACTTTTTTTAGTTAGCCTAGTAGTCCGTTATTTCACCTGGAATGCACGGTGTCAGGTCAGCATTCGGCAAAAACTCCTTCCTGTTGAGGTGGTGGTGTGTGACATTTTGCATGAGGTGGGGAAGATTCGGGAGCTTGAGAGAGACAAGCGGGGTCGGGGGGCTTGGTTGAAGGCGTGGAGGGGTTTCAAGCCTCCCTGACTACCAGGAGTCTCTTTCCCGGGTGTGGCTGTCTGTCTCTTATCACCCTAGATTGTCAGTATTTTTGATAAATTTTTGATAAATGGCTGCGTACATAGGTGATGGGTTGTGCCTCTTAGGCCCTCTCTGCTGCTTTATGTAGATAGTTTTCTAGGGATGTTTTGGTAGTGGATTATGTATATATTGTATATATTCTGAACATGGATGTGTATTCCTTTGTTTTCTGTTGAAGTTTTGTACTATGGTTTTGTTTTTTACTTTTGTATAAAATTGGTTGCTTGATTCTTTTCAATAAAAGATCAATAGTGTCCTATCAATGGTGTCAGATGGAGGAATAGTGTCCCATCGGTGGTGTCAGATGGAGGAATAGTGCCCCATTATTGGTGTCAGATGAAGTAATATTGCCCTTCATTGGTGTCAGATGGAGGAATAGTTTTTGTTTTTGTTTGCTTGTTTTGTTTGTTGGTTGTTGTTATCCAAGTTGGGGAATTAGGGGCCACTACACACAATTTCGGGTAATTAATATTTAACCACGAGGCACAAATGTGTATGTGTATGTGTGTGTATATACGTAATATGTGTATATATATATATATATATATATATATATATATTTTTTTTTTTTTATCCACATAAAAAGAATAGGTTACCATGGCCATTAGTGGCCTCTTTGGAAGTCGGAAGGTTTTTTTTTTTCCCTTCCCTTTGCTTAAGTGACACAGAAGGGCACAGTAGGAAAATACACGACTCAAGTAGAAGGCATGGAGTGGGTAGGAACAGAGCGGACTTACTCCACCGCAGCCAGGGATGATGTGGAGGGGGGGGGGAGGGGGGGGAATTACCTATCAATTTTTTTCCTTTGTTTTTTCATGTCTCTTTTTTTTTTTTTCCTTTCTTTCTCTTTGGGGGTGGGGGTAGTATAATTGATAAACTTTTGATAAGACAATTTTTTACCTAGTTCTTTCCTGTAATGTTCAATTGTCTTTTTTATGTAAATGATGGAATATAAGAATGTACAATGCTAAATGGAAATGTTGAAGTTTATAATAAAATAAAAATGTGATTATAAAAAAAGATGGAGGAATAGTGCCCCATCATTGGTGTCAGATGAAGTAATAGTGCCCTTCATTGGTGTCAGATGGATGAATAGTGCCCCATTATTGGTGTCAGATGGGGGAATAGTGCTCCATCATTGGTGTCAGATGGAGGAATGGTGCCCCTTCATTGGTGCCAGATTAAGGAATAGTGCCCTTAAATGGTGTCAGATGGAGGAATAGTGCCCCATTATTGGTGTCAAATGGAGGAATAGTGCTCCATCATTGTTGTCAGATGGAGGAATAGTGCCCCATCATTGCTGTCAGATGGAGGAATAGTGCTCCATAATTGGTGTCAGATGGAGGAATAGTGCCCCATCATTGGTGTCAGATGGAGGAATGGTGCCCCATAATTGGTGTCTGATGGAGGAATAGTGCCCCATAATTGGTGTCAGGTGGAGGAATAGTGCCCCAAGGGATGGATAAAGGGCATCAAAGGTCTGCATCAGGACGCAGTTTGGAGACCACTGCTCTGGCCCAACTGTTGATATAGTGTTCTGTATATAGTGTTCTGTATATAGTGTTCTGTATATAGAGTTTTTTCAGTTTTTTCTTGCCTCTTTTGGTTGAACTAGATGAACTTGTGTCTTTTTTCACCCTCACTATGTAACACGTGAAAAAATATACTCCCTTTAAAGTTCATTCATCTGTGCTCCAGAGATTTTTTTTTTATAAACAATGTGCTACAGATTTGACAGAGTTTTCAGTCCCAAATGCAGCAAGGTCAGATCCTTATGGGTAGGCAGGAAGAGGCATAAATCATTTTTAATATGAAGCTGTGGCCTAATTCACACATCCAGTCCTGGGATTTTGTGACCCCGGAGCAATGATATAATAAAACAATAGAGACCGCGATCTGTCCTGTTTCAACTGTGCGTTGTGTTGCAAGTGACTTTGTCTAAGGCTGCCTTCTGTGCTAAGCACGGGGATAAAAAAGAGAAATGAGGAATAGTTTTCTATGGCAGCACAGGGACTTTTTGCCTTCTAGCTATCAAAAGGAAACAATTGCATTCATAGCTATGTATGTAAATGTATCTATAACTCCATGGAGTGTACAAATTGTAAAAGAAAGATAAACTGGTGTGAAGGTTCATTTAGCTTACAGCAGTATTAAACCCAAGGAGGAAACATTTTATATATTGTAGCTTATCAATCCTTAGATGTGGTGGCTGCATTTATTTTTTATTATTTTAGGCTTTTATCCTTTATTTTCACCTGGTGATCCAGTAAGTAACACACTTCCTGTGTTAGGGTGCCTCCACTCTGGATGGAGGAGCAATGGAGCCAACCTTGGACAGCATCGAAATGGTAATGTTAAACGAATAGATTTATATGGACTTCACTAACAAATTAAAGCTGAACTTCAGCTAACACTTTTTAATCTTTTACAGAAACATTTTCTTTTCCTTTTGGTATAAAAGTTGTACAACTGTACATAATTAAAAACTGACCATTGTAAGCACCCCTGTCAACAGACTTACTGGCAGGATCAATAAGTGAAGTTACTCCAGCACAAGCAGCACTACACCAAATCCATCCCAATGCAAAGTTGGGAATCAGACCTACCAGCTACTTTCTCGGATGACCAGTGGCTAACGGCAATCCATTACTCCTGAAGGGCCTCACATTGCGTTAACCACTGGGAATTGAACCACAAAATAATGCTTATGCTGGAAAAGATGTGACCAGGTGGGTAATCTACTTCATACCCTACCTAACTAGTTTCTGGCGTCAGACAATCCGGTCGATCTCCAGTATTACAGGGGTTTCGAACCCACCTGATCCCACTCTAACGTTGCTCAACATAGGCATTGAACGCTTTTCCCCAATTTTGAGATGGTATCTTACCCACTACAGATTGGCTAAGTTCTATCCAAATCAATCCCTCTTATACTGGAGAGGATGTGACCAGGTGGGTAATCTACTTTATACCCTACCTTACAAGTCTCTGGCGTCAGACAATCCGGTCGATCTCCAGTGTTACAGGGGTTTCGAATCCACCTGATCCCACTCTAGCGTTGCTCAACATAGGCATTGAACGCTTTCCCCCAATTTTGAGATGGTATCTTACCCACTACAGATTGGCTAAGTTCTATCCAAATCAATCCCTCTTATGCTGGAGAGGATGTGACCAGGTGGGTAATCTACATTATACCCTACCTTACAAGTTTCTGGCATCAGACAATCCGGTCGATCTCCAGTGTTACACGGATTTTGATCTCACCTGATCCCACTCTAGCATTTCTCAACATAGGCATTGAACGCTTTCCCACATATCATCGTATCATGGTCTCTCATATACTGACAGCTGCAAAATCTTGAATTACTAGGTGTTGGCGGAAAGATCTATCGCCCAAACTGTCTAAATGAACTGCTATGGTTAACCTTAACTACTCCTAAGAACAAACTCACTTAACAAATTTGAAAAGTCATGGAAAGTATGGAGTGATTGATCAAGACCTTAGTCCAAAGTGTCTGCAAATATTGTTGATGTAGCCACTCTTATTTTGTTATTCTGTTCTACCTTTTACAACCCATAATTTATTTATTTTTACATTTTTAGTAGAGTAGAGTAGGGAGCCTTTGATTGGGAGTAGACATGTGCAGAATGGAAACATTTGTTTCGTTTTGGATATATTTGTTATGTTACTAATTTTGTTTTGTTGATTCACTTCGGAATTTGTTTAATTTAATTTAATTTAATTTTGTTTTGTTTATTCATTTTCTAACGAATTCCACATTTTCGGAAAGATTTGAATCATTCAAAAAATGATGGGCCAATTTTCATTCTGTTGTTAAGGCCGCCACGTCCTTAACAATTGATTAGCTGTCAGCGAGCTCCCCTGCTGAAAGCTAAAATGTAAACAAAAGAATACCGGCAACAGAAAAGTTGGAAAAAAAACAGCATTGGGTCCCCCCCCCCCCCCCCGAAGGGCCTGGTATAGATTTTAAGGGGAACCCACGCCAAAAAAAAAAAATGGCATGAGGTCCCCCCAAAATCTATACCAGACCCTTATCTGAGCATGCAGCATGGCAGGCCAGGAAAGGAGGGGGGTGAGCGAGTGCCCCCCTCCTGAACCATACCAGGCCACATGCACTCAACATGGGGGAGTGCTTTGGGGCATGGGCCTCTGTGTTGATGGGAACAAGGGCCTTTTCCCCACAACCCTGGGAGGTAGTTGTGGGGGTCTGTGGGTTATCAGAATCTGGAAGCCCCCAGATCCTGCCCCCCCTCCCTATGTGAAGGAGTATGAAGTAGTACCTCTACCCATTCACCAAAAAAGTATAAAAAGTGAATAAAGACACAACACGAGTTTTTAACAAATCCTTTATTAAAAAAAAACAAAAATCAAAACGATGCTCACCACCACCGCCAGACTTGAAAGAAGGCTCCTGCAGAAATGAATTTTAGCTAAATTCGTTACTATTTCATTCAGAGATTCGGACACATCTGAATCTCGTAATAACCAAAATTGTGTCTAAATATACATTCAGACCAAAACGAATAGCACATGTCTAATTGGGAGTATACTCTTGGGGATATTCCTTTAATATCTTGTCCAGATGATGGATGTCACACAGAAAAGAAAGTAAGTTTATATCTCTCTCCTCCGGTAGGGGCAAAGATTGCAGTACAAACTTGCCAGAGGGTCTTACCCTTCTCTTCTCTATCCAAAGCTTGAAATCAAATTCCCAGGGTATTTTTCTAATGCCTCAAGGTGGGGAGGGGGGTCCTCTAGGCAGGGCCGGATTAACATAGGGGCTATTGGAGCTGCAGCTCCAGGCCCCTTCCTCAAGATAGGCCCATTTGCCCCAAAAAAAAAACAAAACAAAAAAAAAAAAAAAATCAAAAAAAAAGATCGGCTTCGAGGATTGTAGCTCGGCGACCAGGGGCCACAGAGATCCAATATTTGGGGAGTATGCAGCTGAAGACCCACCCCACCAGTGGTCAAAATATGGGGCTGCTATCATGTATGGTTCCGAAGATACGAGGATGTTTGCGCAGCCTGTCAGAAGCTATATACAGAACGGCCAGTTTAAATACAAGCTGACACACTCTGCAGCAGAGAGGATGAGCTCACAGTGCTTATAATAATTATTTGTATATCACTAAGACTGCTTTCACACTATGCCGCCCCGAGCGTTGGCGGTAAAATAGCGGTAAAACGCTGCTATTTTACCGTCGGATTTGCGGCACATTTCGGCCACTAGCAGGGCGCTTTTAACCCCCGCCAGTGACCGAGAAAGGGTAAAAAACTCTCGATGTGCCGCTACAGCGAAGTATTTCCGGCATACGGCGGTGCTGCCCATTGATTTTAATGGGCAGGAGCGCATTAGGAGCGGTGAGTTCACCGCTCCTAATGCACTCTAAAGAAGTTGCTGGCAGGACTTTTTCTGACGCCCTGCCAGCGCACCGCTCCAGTGTGAATAGAGCACCTGTTTAAGGGCGGATTGCAGGCGCTATTTTTAACGCTATAGCGCCTGCAAAATGCCCTCAGTGTTAAAGGGGTCTTATAGTAATTAACCCCTTGCCACCCAGGCCAATTCTGAAACTTCTCTCCTACATGTAAAAATCATCATTTGGTTTTTGCTAGAAAATTACTCAGAACCCTCAAACATTATATATTGTTTTAGCAGAGACCCTATGGAAAAAAATGGTGGTCTTTGCAACTTTTTATGTTACACGGTATTTGCGCAGCAATTTTTCAAACCTGTTTTTTTTTTTTAAAGAGACTGTTTGTTTGATTCATAAAAAAAAAAAAAAAAAACACTAAAGTTATCACGATTTATTTTGTTGTATACTAAGCGATGCTTACATTTTTTTACAGGTTACATGTTGAGAGTTACAGAGGGGGTCTAGTGCTAGAATTATTGTTCTCGCTCTAACGATCACGGCTTTATAACCTGTGTGTATCTGGCTCTGATACTAGCCAGGGCCTACCCAGCCACTGACTAGTATCTCTCCCCAGCCTGTCCCCACACACCCTCTCACCTGCTGACCTGTGGATGGGGGAATCACTCCTGCAGTGTTATTGTGTTCTGCCTGCGAATACAATGATTAGTGTTGCTAACTATAGCTGGCAGCACTGATTGTTTTGGGAAAAACCTGACAGGCTGGTTGTACTCAAGTCAGATAATAGATTGACTTGTGTAAAACCAGCTAGCCCATACATAGATCGACTATGGCTGGTCTCTGCTTAATTGGCGTAATTTCAATCCATGTATGGCCCGCTTAACCACTACGCAGTCCCTAAACATCCTTCCACAAACCTTTACATTTTTCCTTCCCAGATTCCCTTTATCCTCTTCACCTGTAAATACTCTCCACACTTCTCTCCTGTACATACTGCTCACTGTCATACCCTCCACACTTCTCTCCTATACATAGTGCCCACTGTCATACCCTCCACACTCCTTTCCTATACATAGCGCCCACTGTCATACCCTTCACACTTGTCTCCTATACATAGTGCCCACCGTCATACCCTCCACACTCCTCTCCTGTACATAGTGCCCGCTGTCATACACTTCTCTCCTGTACATAGTGCCCACTGTCGTACTCTCCACACTCCACTCCTGTACATACAGCTCACTGTCATACCCTCCACACTCCTCTCCTATACATAGTGCCTACTGTCATTCCCTCCACACTCCTCTCCTATACATAGTGCCCACCGTCATACCCTCCACACTCCTCTCCTGTGCATACTGCTCACTGTCATACCCTCCACGCTCCTTCCCTATACATACTGTTCACTGTCATACCCTCCACACTTCTCTCCTATACATAGTGCCCACTGTCATACCCTCCACACCTCTATCCTGTACATACTGCCCATTGTCATATCCTCCCCACTCTTCACCGTCATACCCTCCACACTCCTTTCCTGTGCATACTGCTCACTGTCATACCCTCCACGCTCCTTCCCTATACATAGTGCCCACTATCATACCCTACACACTCCTCTCCTGTACATAGTGCCCGCTGTCATACACTTCTCTCCTGTACATAGTGCCCACTGTCGTACTCTCCACACTCCTCTCCTGTACATACAGCTCACTGTCATACCCTCCACACTCCTCTCCTATACATAGTGCCCCCTGTCATACCCTCCACACTCCTCTCCTATACATAGTGCCCACTGTCAAACCCTTTACACTCCTCTCCTATACATAGTACCCACTGTCATACCCTCCACACTTCTCTCCTATACATAGTGCCCACCGTCATACCCTCCAAACTCCTCTCCTGTGCATACTGCTCACTGTCATACCCTCCACGCTCCTTCCCTATACATAGTGTCCACTGTCATATTCTCCACACTTCTCTCCTATACATAGTGCCCACCATCATACCCTCCACACTCCTCTCCTGTACATACTGTTCACTGTCATACCCTCCACACTTCTCTCCTATACATAGTGCCCACTGTCATACCCTCCACACCTCTATCCTGTACATACTGCCCATTGTCATATCCTCCCCACTCTTCACTGTCATACCCTCCACACTTCTCTCCTATACATAGTGCCCACTGTCATACCCTCTACACTTCTCTTCTGTACATACTGCTCACTGTCTTACCCTCCACACTCATCTCATGTACATACTGCTCAGTATCATACTGTCCACACTCCTCTCCTTTACATACTGACCACTTTCATAAACTCCTCTATTGTACATAGTGCCGGCTGTCATGACCTCCACACTCCTCTCCTTTACATACTGCTCGCTCTCATACCCTCCACATTCCTTTCCTGTACATACTGCCTATTGTCATACCCTCCTCACCTGTACATACTGCCCACTGTCATTCCCTCCACACTCTTCTCCTGTACATACTGCTCACTGTCTTACCCTCCACACACATTTAATGTACATACTGCTCAGTATCATACCGTCTACACTCCTCTCCTGTACATACTGCTCACTGTCATACCCTCCACACTCCTCTCCTGTACATACTGCCCACATTCATAAACTCCTCTATTGTACATAGTGCCGACTGTCATACCCTCCACACTCCTCTCCTGTACATACTGCCCCCATTATACCCTCCACACCCCTTTCCTGTACATACTGCCCACTATCATACCATCCACACTCCTCTCCTGTACATACTGTAACCCAACCTTACCCTCCACACTCCTCTCCTGTACATACTGTAACCTAACCTTACCCTTCACACTCCTTTCCTGTACATACTGCCAACTATCTTTCTCTCCACATTTCTCTCCTGTACATACTGCCCCCATCATACTCTCCACATTCCTTTCCTGTACATACTGCCCACTGTCATACTCTCCACACTGCTCTTCTGTACATACTGCCCACTTTCATACCCTCCACACTCCTCTCCGGTACATACCACCCTCTGTCATACCCTCCACACTCCTCTGCTGTGCATGCTGCCCACTGTCATACCCTTCAAACTCCTCTCCTGTACATAGTGCCTTCTGCCATACCCTCCACACTACTCTCCTGTACATAGTGCCCACTGTTAGACCCTCCACATTCCTCTCCATTACCTGCACATACTTCCCAGTTTTATACCGTCCATACTCCTCCCCTAAGCCTCTTACCCACAAAAAACAGTTATTTAAAATTATACAGAATATCCTCAATGTTACCAGATCTAGAAGAGGCACACTTTTGTTAGTTCAACTGAAGGAAATCTTCTCAGTCCTCATATTTGTTCTGCCCCATTATTAGTACTCATTTCATTTTGTGATTACTATTGTTATGTATAGAGGAACAATGGGGATCTCAGCTACTCTAAATATAGCACTGGTGAAAAAAGTGCCCCTTAAAAATATTTTTGAAATGTTGGCAACTATGCACTTAGGCACTGACCAAAGGCCACCGGGTCAGTAGGGGGCCCCATGAGAGGCTCCTGGGATCCTGTGATAATAATGCGGTAGTAAACTTTGCTAACATTACTACTTTTTAGAGGCCCTGAGGTAGGTTTTGCCATAATGTACAAGTATGCACAGCATATTAGCACATTAGGGTACATTTAAATTGTCAGACTGAGCCCTCCAGCGCTGTGATCAATCCGGCGGGTCCTGAGCGCTTCCATTTTCACCCGGTCTTCCTTCTGGGCTCTGTGCCTTTGGTCACTTGCCTTGGCCGGGCTGCGTTGATGTCATTCCCACGCATGCTCATGCGCATCCTCTCTCTCTCATCCCCCCTTTCTTCCTCATCCTCCCTCCCTTACCCCTCACCCCTCTCTCACCCTCTCTCTCTCTCTCTCTCTCTTTCTCATCCTCCCTCTCTCTCTCTCTAATTTAATTTGTTATAACAAAAAATTGTTTGCATATTTATTTATTTATTATTTATAAAAGGCCCACCAAAATCCTCAGCACCAGGCCCATGATGTTCTTAATCTGGCCCTGCCTCTAGGGGAGGGGAGCCTGGACTTAGGCTATAATTATTAGTTGCTTGGAGTTGGATTTTAAGCAGTTCAAAATGGAGCAAATTGTATTTTTTTTTTTTTAAGTAGAAAAGATAAAAAGAAGACTGCCAAGGGCAGCATATAGAACAGCAAAACTCAAAATTCAATGTATAATAGTTAAACATTTTACATACACTGAAAGAAATAATGCTTAAAAAATAAATACTGTCCATCCATGACGCAATATAAAAATATTATAATTTTTATTGAATTTGTAATTGAACAATACCTATGTTTGATGCAGCATCCCTTATCTTCACCAACATAAATACATCCTTTTGGTACTTTATCTAAAAAGATGTCCTTGTCGTTAGTACAATATGTTCCAAAAATGACTGACCTCCATACATATTATCCTTCAGGCCATAACAAATGGAATATAAAGATGACTTATTGCAAATTCACTATACATTTGCTGAAAAGTGGCTTTTTTGTTATGTATTTATGAAAGCCGTTTCAAGATAGAAGACGTTATCAGCAATTTTTTCCCACTGTGATCACCCAGCAAGGCAAAATAACAGAATATTTTCTCAGCATCTAATCCCTCAGTGAATATTGATGGCTCTGGCTAATGTACTATCAGTGGTGCACATAAATTGCAGAAGACCTCTGTGGGGACGAAAGCTGGCCATACATAGGGAAATTTTTTGACAATTTTAACCACTTTTCGTCCACTAAGAACTCCAAATGTAATCGCAAGTAAGTAACCACCCATGAGTTTGATCAACCAGAAGTCAATTGTGAAGTTGAAATTGGGTAAAAAATTCACAGCTTCAATACATACTATTGAAAGATTGAATGAAAATGGAAAGGGAATATGACAATCTAGTAAAAAATTATTGGGTTTTTTCAACAAGTGTGATTAGGGCAACTTCAATCCCATCTCGTATAGGTAAAAAAAACACTATTTTATGTTTTCAGTTGCCTTGCAGTTTTGGTAAAAAAATGGAACTAAAAGTTTGATTTCACTTTCAAACTTCCACATGTATCAAATCTGGAAAAACAAGCTATTGATAGTCTTTAGACTTTCCAAAGACTAATCATTGATGACAACACAACTCAAAAATAGACTCAACCCTATTTATCAACGCACACACTCCTTCGATACAAGATTTCCCTGAAATATTCCTGGAGGAAGCTCAATGACACTACGTACCTTTAGAAGATGCCTACATTTTATCATCATTCCTATATACTGTATATCTTCTCATCTTTCCTATCTAATGGGACTTAGTCCCTCCTCTCGCTGTTTAAAATGTCACCACCAAATGTGGACCTTTTACAAGCTTTTGGGCATGTCCCAAGATCAAATAATTCTGGACTGCAATAGTATGGTATATTAAATTATAATTAGTACACTATTTACCCCTAACACCTGAGTAATGATAACAGTGCCCCTTAACAGTGCAGTCCCTTTTATATTACAGTGCCCCTAGCAATCACAGCCCACATCACAGTGCCCCTTAAGGTCACGCCCCCTTCTCTCTAATCACAGTGCCCCCTTTTACTAACTGCCCCCTTTGCACCTTTGGCAGGGCAGAGGCAGGATTCAGCCTGTTTCCTCTTCAAGGTCTCCTGTTCCACAGATGATGTCATCCTATCAGCAGAACAGGGAGCGGGAGGGAACTGCAGATCTTGATTATATTAACAAGTGGGTAATTACCCGCTTGTTAATATAAAAAGACTCCCGCTCTCTGTGCAGATCTCCAGCTCGTCCTGCCCCCTGCTCTGCTGATAGGATGACATTGTTGGCAGGGCAGGAGAGCCAAGAGAGGAGACACAGGTATTGCCGCTAAGTGGGAGGTGAACAGTGACTGTGGTCTGTGTTAGCCTTGTCCGGACCGCGGTTACTGCTTACCACTGGCTGTGCAGCCTGGTCATCAACAGACCACGGACCTGTACCAAGTTGGTGACACCTGCATTAGCCAGCTATTTTTAGGACATGCGGCCCGGCAGCCCCAGTCCACCGGGCAAATGCCTAGAGTGCCCTATGGCTAGTCCGTGCCTGTCCTTATACATAACTTAACCTAGAGGCATGTAACATAAAAATAAATATCTGACATTGGGTCAAGCTATAATTATTATTATTATTATTATTATTATTATTAAAAATAATTTAATTTAAATGATAATAATAACAGTTCTGTGTTCACACACTGAGTTTGCATCATATGTTCACTTATGAATTTACATTGGATACATCTTTTCTCGATCTAGCTGCATAGTTAGTTCTTGAAGATGGAGCTCCAGGGCCCTTTAGCATCTGTTTGACTTATAATTAGCCATATACCTGCATCAGCATCTTTAGTCGGGGTCAGTTTGAAGTCAAGTAGTGCCCTCCTTTTCACCTCCTTATTACTTGTCTCCTTACCGCCAAGAGGTCGCAAAACAGCTTCTTCTCTAACAGCCATCAACAAATTTAAATAACAAGAAAAGTCTTTATGGTTCAATAATTCAGCATTTCCCGGAGTAAAAAACAAAACAAATCAGTATTCAGTATGCGGTAACTTTGCAGTAACAGATTTGTAAATGTTTGAAAAACAGAAAAAAAAGTAAAAAAAAAAGTATAATACGTAAGACTACTTTTTTGTCTTAATTGGCAGCCATCTATCACTTTTTAAACAAACAACTAGACAACAAACTCATTGGTTACCATTTATGTTAAAGTGTATGTCTTAAAAAATAAATAAAAAAAAGAATATTCAGTGCATCTGTGCAATACATGTACTCGTGTTTGGTCTCCTTAAAAAATTATGATTATCCTGCTATAAACCCAACGAGTTCATAATTTCCTGTGCAGCCCACCTATCCCACAATGAAATTTAAATCTGTCCTACCCAGATCTCCTCTGTGGTCTACAGAACACCTATTCCTAATTTATGGAGATGAGGAAAAGGGGAAGAGTTCTTCAGTCTCAACCCACTTGTCTTAACAATGCTGCTCCTCTATAGTGTGATATCGGAAATGTAGCTCTTGTGGTAAAGGGAGTTCACATCTGACAGGTTAAGGGCTCAGCAGCCTACTTTTATCAAAAAGAGAAAAGAAAGTCCAACCCAACTGGATTTCCAACACAAGAGTTCTTCTCCAGCAAAAAAAAAATATTAAAAAAATACCAAGCCACCAGACTCTTATGCTCATTTCAGCCTCAGTCGCAGAACCTCGTTGCCTGGTTCCGGAAACCAACTAAGGTTCTCCATCTTACTCCCCCCCCCCAGGTTTGCTCGTCTTTCCTCCAGTCCCCCTGAAAGCACTAGCCGCCTCAGCTGTCCCAGACCCTCCCTTGGTCTCCCAGGGCCCGGGTAGCTGTCCTGACTTTTCCAGTCATTTGGGCCAGAAGTCCCTAACTCAAGGGATACAGTCTCTGATATGAACAACCAGGCCTCCTGACTGGGCTCTGTCTCCAAACGGCAGAAACTGCCCTATGCTCAGATCTGGCTTATAATGATCCTGCCCACATGTGCACCCCACATGTGCACCCACACAGGCTGCCAGCATCTAGCAAAGCCCAGACAAAGGACTGAAGGTTATTTCCCACCCAAAACGCTCTGGAACCTTCAAGCTCCAGGTCCTGATCCAGAACTTCCAAATCCAGAGAAAACCTAAAGTGGTTGTAAAGGCTCAAGGTTTTTTACCTTCATCCATTCAATGCATGAAGGTAAAAAAACTTCTGTGTGAAGCGCCCCCCCCCCCCCCAGCACCCCTAATACTTATTTGAGCCCGTTCTTCCTCTACTACTGTGTATGGGAGCCTCTGCTCTCCAGAGTCTCTCCTTCCTCATTGGCTGAGACAGCAGTGGGAGCCATTGGCTCCCGATACTGTCAATCACAGCCAGTTAACCAACGAGGAGAGAGCAGGGGTGGGGCTGAGCCGCACTCTATGTGTGAATGGACACACAGAGTAGTGGCTTGGGAGCAAACAAGCAGCTTTCTATGGGGAAACTCAGCAGGAGGTGGGGCCAGTAACGCTGGTGAGGGACCTGAAAAGAGGAGGATCAGGGCTGCTCGGTACAAAACCACTGCACAGAGCAGATTAGTATGACACATTTGTTATTTTAAAAAAAATACTTTTAATATCACTTTAAGACACAGTCTTTGATCACAAAACACCTGCTAGAGCTTCTCAAGTGGAATCTTTGACAGTCCTGTGTCATTTCTATCCTCATAACCTAAATTCACATAGTGGCAGGACCTCGCACTGTCGCAATAGATGTAATACAGTGCATTGTCACTCTAGGGCAGGAAGTGTGTAACTATAAGCAGGATCACCAGCAGTGGCCCCCCTAATCCATGATGCGCCCGGCCCCTAATCTACATGCAGGGTGTCGGACGCATGGATTCCAACGGGGTTTTTTTTTTTTGAAGCACATGATTGCTCTACTTGGCTTAAAAAAAGGGTGGGTAGTTGTTATTGTCACCCAGTTGTGTAACAATAGTAAATTAATATTCACTATTGTCCTCCTGATTCTCCTCCTGGACAATCAGGAAGCGGGTCCTGAGATCCGATTGGCCAGATAGTCTTCTTCCTGTTCGTCTGGGAGGAGAAGCAATGGCCCCGTAGTGAGGAGCGAGATCCTTGTCATCTGCCTCCTAAG
The DNA here is from genome assembly GCA_029206835.1 of Rana muscosa. Taxonomy (NCBI): domain Eukaryota; kingdom Metazoa; phylum Chordata; class Amphibia; order Anura; family Ranidae; genus Rana; species Rana muscosa. The sequence continues at coordinate 181,702,790 of CM055119.1, read as the reverse complement.
GTAAGGAGGCCTCTGATCGCCATTATCCCATCTGTCTCCCGTGGGGGGATTCGCTGCCTTCCTGTCTGTCTCCCACGGGGGGGATAGCAACCTTCCCGTCTGCCTCCCACAGGGGGATGGGGGGGGGGTCGCCTCCTTTCCATCTGCCTCCTGTGGGGGGGGTAGCATTGGTTTGCTGCCCCCCCAATATATTGAGCACCAGCTGCCACTGATCAGCAGCGGAAAAAAAGAGGAAACAATTTGAAAAAAAAAAGAAAACTAGTTCAGGACTCTCTATTAAAGAGGAGGTCCACACAAAAAGTGAACCTCCGCTTTTCGGAACCCTCCCCCTCTCTAGGGAGAGGGGGGTTCAGATACCTGTATAATACAGGTATTTGCACCCAATTCTGGGAATAGACTCCCACGGGAGTCACTCCACTTCCCATCCCCCCCGCTGTTTTCTGGGAAACACACTGGTCCCAGGAGACAGTGGGGACCACTGAGGACGCGCCGCGCTACTCGCACATGCATAGTAGGGAATCGGGCAGTGAAGCCGCAATGCTTCACTTCCTGATTCCCTCATGAGGGTGGCGGCGGGGGCAGCCGAGAGACGAGCGATTGTTCGGCTTAGGCTGCCGACATCGCGGGCACCATGGACAGGTAAGTGTCCATTTATTAAAAGTCAGCAGCTGCAGTATTTGTAGCTGCTGGATTTTAATAAATAATTTTGGGGTGGACCTCCACTTTAAGGACTGGTAACATGCTGGTAACATGCAAGAAATGTTTTATTTTTTTGGGGGTTTAACTATTAAAAAAAAAAAAAAACAACTAACTATTCATAGCTAACAGGTTTTTCTAACCAGTTTTACATCCCTAAGCTGATTGTCTTATAGAACATCTAGAAATTGGACATTTATTTTGATCATCATACCAAAGATGTCAAGGAGTCCTTTCAGAACATCTGAGCTTTACTGTTCTCAAGAATTCTAAGGCTTCTGGTCTAGAACACAGCTAATAATTTCCTGTCTTTCAATGGTAATTTGCACTTGAATGAAATGTAATTTAACAGATGAGGAATGGCATGTTACTGTAGAGCAGTATGTGTAGAGTGCTATTTGCATTATTGCCTGGTTTAAATTTCTGAATGTCGTCTACATGCTGTAACGTCGTGTGTAAATGAATGGGACCGGTTGTTACGTCCATTACAGGAAAGAAACAGAAGCAGCAGCATTTCCTTGCATGGAGTTTATTTGACATTTTGTTTTTTATCTAGAGACATTTGAAACAGCTGCTCTATGTACTAATAAACAGAGTGAATTAAAAGCTCCTGGGTCTGTTCTTTTTCATATAGAAAGGCACAATGACCATTTACTGTCAAATAAATTAGGCAAACAGATTGTAATTCAAATAAATGGCTTTCTGCAAAATGCTTGCATGAAAGGACATGTTGGCAACTTGCTGTACGCTTGTATATCCTACAGACAAAAAAAAACAAAAAAACAGTAATACAGGAATGAAGAAAAGAAAGGTAACAAAAGGAAAAACAAGAAAAAAGGAAAGGAGGGGAATTATAGGAAGGAAGGGAAGGAAAGGAAAGGAAAGGAAAAGAAGGGAAGGGAAGGGAAAGAAAGGGAAGATAAAGGAAAGAAAAAGGGGAAGGGGAGGGAAGGGAAGGAAAAAGGAGAGTAAAGGAAAAGAAAGGAAAGGAAAGGACCGGAAGAGAAGAGAAAGGAAGAGAAGGAAAAGGAAAGAGGAAAGGAAAGTAAAGGGAAGGAAAGGAAAAGAAAGGAGAGGAAAGGAAGAGAAAGGAAGGGAAGGGAAAGGAAAGGAAAGGAAAGGAAAGGAAGGGAAATTAAAGGATAGGAAAGGAAAGCAAAGGAAAGGAAAAGAAAAGAAAAGAAAGGAAGGAAGAAAAGGAAATGAAAGGAAAAGGGGAAGGGAAGGAAAAAGGAAAGGAGAGTAAAGGAAAAGAAAGTAAAGGGAAGGAAGAGAAAGAAAAGGAAAGGGAAGGAAAAAAGAAGGGAGAGGAAAGACAAGAGAAGGGAATGAAAGGTAAAGGAAAGGAGAGGAAAGGAAAGGAACAGAAGGGAAGGGAAAGGAAAGGAAAGGAAAGGAAAGGAAGGGAATGGAAAGGAAAGGAAAGGAAAGGAAAGGAAATGAAAGGATAGGAAAGGAAAGGAAAGGAAAAGAAAAGAAAGGAAGGAAGAAAAGGAAATGAAAGGAAAGGGAAGGAAAAAGGAAAGGAGAGTAAAGGAAAAGAAAGTAAAGGGAAGAAAGAAAAGGAAAGGGAAGGAGAAAAGAAAGGAGAGGAAAGACAAGAGAAGGGAAGGAAAGGTAAAGGAAAGGAGAGGAAACGAAAGGAAGAGAAGGGAAGGGAAAGGAAAGGAAAGGAAAAAGGAAAGGGAAGGAAAAAAGAAGGGAGAGGAAAGACAAGAGAAGGGAAGGGATCCGAAGCAAAAAGGAAAGAAAATGAAAGGATTTTTATAGTGCTTTTAAAACCAAGGTACCAAAGAGGAGGAGACAAGTTGAGAGAAGAAAAAAAAGGGAAAAAAGAAGAGGAGAGGAATAAAGGAAAGAAAGGAAAGGAAAGGTAAAAAAAGGAAAAACAGAGAAAAAGAGAGGACGAAAGGAAAGGAAAGATTTTTTGTACTTTTGAAACCAAGGTGCTGCAAAAGTTGAGGTTCATTTTCTATCTTCAATTCAAAGGGCAGGGCATGACTACTGAGGGTAGTCTCAAGCTAAATATCTTAGTAACTGCCATTGTAAAAACATAGTGTCCTCCAGGAGCAAGGAAGATGAAGCCATTGTCACTCAGAATACTATGAATTGTTTGCGTGGTAATAAATACCTTCAAGTGTAACATTCCCAAACTACTTAGCCTACCTGCCCATAACATAACAAAATATATGTAATACAAGATACATTTTAACTGTAACTGTTGTTACAGTTTTACTCCATTTTCAATAGATGTGTGCTGTGTATAACGCAGAAGTCAAACATTGAAAAATAAAAGTAAAGTGATCATCGGGATAGACTATAATTTACAAGTCACAGCAATGAAAAAAACAATTTGTTATCTAAATTACCAATATTGTCACTCAGTGATGCTTACATTTGTTATATTATTCTATATTAAATTTGGCAGATTTGTATGCATCATATTAGAAAATGAATTGTTTATTTTTCTTCTTTATTAAAAAGTACAAATACGCGTATCTATTATACACTAGCTATTATCCAGCCACCACAGGATTTCAAAGGCCCATCTGCCAATACAAGTGACTCTCTGACAGATAACAAGATAGAGTTGCCAATGAATGTCTCTATTTGAAAATAATACAAGACCTGCATGCCAAAAAGTCCCAAACTCTGCTGGATGTAAATAGCTATATTTACTAAACTGTAAGAAGCAAAAGAAAAAAAAAACAACAAAAACAACATATTTTCTAACATCTAGAGGATCTCACATTTGATTGTTAAATATTATATTCATTATAGCAATTAAGGTGCGTCGTTGAACAGTTTACCTCGGTAACATTTGTTGCCGGGGACATATTAGTTACAGCAACAACTGTAGACAGCATTATGTGCTTGGATTTTTTTTTTTTTAAGTTCTTTTTATTTTAATCCCAATGCAGCTAAAATAGATTCATAGAAAAAAGAATAAGGAGGGAAAACCTCATAATAACAATATAGGACTTTACCGGCTTTTAACTGGATTTACCGGCTAAAACAAGCATAATTACATATACATGATAAAACAACTCATAGGTCACAGTGACCATACAAATAATCCTTTTAAAAGTTCCAATCATAATAAAACAACACTACAACGTTGAGCAACTAGCAATAGTTGATGTTCATGGTCTCAAGCAGTTCCCCACTGACGCGTTTCGCAGAACATATCTGCTTCATCAAGGAAACTCTGTAAACATCATCTACAAATATTGCCAGATTTACATGTTTGCTGCAATCCAAAGGGGAAACCCACTTCCATATGCCAACCAGCCCCCAACCAAGCCAGCACGGGGAAACCAAATGGGCACTGGGCCACCCAAGGAATAAACAGATGCCCAGACCGAGCCCACCATGACAACTAATGTGGCATAAAGCATGCTTCAATTGGCAGCCACCACAGCAACATGATGTCACAGTGGCATTCTTATTATAAGACATGAGCTAAAGGGGCGTGACACAGTCTGGATTTGATTTCAAATATATATATATTTGTATGCCGTTTATTGATATTAATTATTTATTTGTACTCTGTATCCCAAAGCCTTTTTTTTATTTTGAACATGTGACCAGCAACAGAAGAATAGAAGTTCCTCCTGCCACTGTTTCCCTGCAGACAGGCTGGGAAAGAGCTGGGTCAGTTGACAGCTGTATATCGATTAGGAAAAAGGTACAGCATCTCCCAGTTCCCAGGTCACTATAATTATTATAAAAGCTAGACATGTGCACACTAAAATATTTCGTTTCGGAATTTCGTTTTCGTTAGAAAAAAAAATTTATTTAGTTACTCCCGAAATTCATTTTTATTTATTTCATTTTTCGTTAGAAATTGCATTCGTCCGAAAATCTGAATTAATTAAGGTCGAATCTGTCATTGAAGGCTTATGGTGTCTGTCGAATGTTCAAAGAAGATTCGACGGAGCAGCGAAACTGTACGACGCCGCAATCGTACATTTCCGGTCGAATGTTCCGCCTACAAGCTATAGATGAATTCTATTGTATGACTAGTAATAATTATATTTTTTAATTACTATTACTAGTCAACAGGGATGAGCCGAACACCCCCCTGTTCGGTTCGCACCAGAACCTGCGAACAGACAAAATGTTAGTGTGAACTTTAGAACCCTATTAAATACAATGGACTCGAACGTTCGAAATCTAAAGTGTTAATTATAAAGGCTAATATGCAAGTTATTGTCCTAAAAAGTGTTTGGGGACATGGGTCCTGCCCCAGGGGACATGTATCAATGCAAAAAAAAGTTTTAAAAACAGCCGTTTTTTCGGGAGCAGTGATTTTAATAATGCTTAAAATGAAAAAATAAAAGTGAAATATTCCTTTAAATTTCGTACCTGGGGGGTGTGTATGATATGCATGTGAAGTGGCGCATGTTTCCCGTGCTTAGAACTGTCCCTGCAAAAAATGTCATTTTTGAAAGAAAAAAAGTCATTTAAAACTGACTCGCGGCTATTAATAAATTGTCGGCTCCCGGCAATACATACAAAAGTCATTGATAAAAAAAAAAAAAAAGCGTGGGGGTTCCCCAGAATTCAATTACCAGGCCCTTCAGGTCTGGAATGGATATTAAGGGGAACCCCGCCGCAAATTAAAAAAAAATTGACGTGGGGTTCCCCCAAATATCCATTCCAGGCCCTTCAGATCTGGCATGGATTTTAAGGGGAACTCCACCCCAAATTTAAAAAAAAAATGGCGTGGAGTCCCCCTAAAAATCCATACCAGACTCCTTATCCGAGCACGCAACCTGGCCGGCCGCAGGGGAAAAGGGGGGGACGAGAGAGCGCCCCCCCTCCCTCCTGAACCGTACCAAGCCACATGCCCTCAACATGGGGAGGATGTCCCCATGTTGATGGGGACAAGGGCCTCATCCCCACAACCCTTGCCCGGTGGTTGTGGGGGTCTGCGGGCGGGGGGCTTATCGGAATCTGGAAGACCCCTTTAACAAAGGGGACCCCCAGATCCCGCCCCCCCCTATGTGAATTGGTAAGGGGTACATTGTACCCCTACCATTTCACGAAGAAAGCGTAAAAAAATGTTTAAAAAAAACACACAAACACCTTGAAAAAGTCCTTTATTTAAAAAAAAAAAAACATTCCAGCGGTGAAATCCAGTGTCCCGCGGCGATCCCGATGTCCAGCGCTGTCCTTCATTGGTTGTGCCTGAGCGGACCTGATGGGGAACTCCCTCTCAGTATTTTAAATGTATAGACCCGCCCCTTCTAAAGTTCCCTATCAGGTCCGCTCAGCGGACCAGATGCGGAACATGAAAAGGGGCGGGTCTATACATGTATTACCAAAGTGAGAGCAGTTCCCCATCAGGTCCGCCCCCTCGGTATGTCGGACCCGCCTACGTCATTGGCTTGAGCGGGGAACTTCCTTCACTATGTAAATTTAAATTATTTTTAAAAATGTTTAAAAAAACACACAAACACCTTGAAAAAGTCCTTTATTTAAAAAATAAATAAAAACATTCCAGTGGTGAAATCCAGTGTCCCGCGGCGATCCCGATGTCCAGCGCTGTCCTTCATTGGTTGTGCCTGAGCGGACCTGATGGGGAACTCCCTCTCAGTATTTTAAATGTATAGACCCGCCCCTTCTAAAGTTCCCTATCAGGTCCGCTCAGCGGACCAGATGCGGAACATGAGAAGGGGCGGGTCTATACATGTAATACCAAAGTGAGAGCAGTTCCCCATCAGGTCCGCCCCCTCGGTATGTCGGACCCGCCTACGTCATTGGCTTGAGCGGGGAACTTCCTTCACTATGTAAATTTAAATTACACAGTGAAGGAAGTTCCCCGCTCAAGCCAATGACGTAGGCAGGTCCGACATACCGAGGGGGCGGACCTGATGGGGAACTGCTCTCACTTTGGTAATACATGTATAGACCCGCCCCTTCTCATGTTCCGCATCTGGTCCGCTGAGCGGACCTGATGGGGAACTTTAGAAGGGGCGGGTCTATACATTTAAAATACTGAGAGGGAGTTCCCCATCAGGTCCGCTCAGGCACAACCAATGAAGGACAGCGCTGGACATCGGGATCGCCGCGGGACACTGGATTTCACCGCTGGAATGTTTTTTTTGTTTTTTTTTTAATAAAGGACTTTTTCAAGGTGTTTGTGTGTTTTTTTAAACATTTTTTTACGCTTTCTTCGTGAAATGGTAGGGGTACAATGTACCCCTTACCAATTCACATAGGGGGGGCCGGGATCTGGGGGTCCCCTTTGTTAAAGGGGTCTTCCAGATTCCGATAAGCCCCCCGCCCGCAGACCCCCACAACCACCGGGCAAGGGTTGTGGGGATGAGGCCCTTGTCCCCATCAACATGGGGACATCCTCCCCATGTTGAGGGCATGTGGCTTGGTACGGTTCAGGAGGGAGGGGGGGCCGCTCTCTCGTCCCCCCCTTTTCCCCTGCGGCCGGCCAGGTTGCATGCTCGGATAAGGGGTCTGGTATGGATTTTTAGGGGGACTCCACGCCATTTTTTTAAATTTGGGGTGGAGTTCCCCTTAAAATCCATGCCAGATCTGAAAGGCCTGGAATGGATATTTGGGGGAACCCCACGTCAATTTTTTTTTAAATTTGCGGCGGGGTTCCCCTTAATATCCATTCCAGACCTGAAGGGCCTGGTAATTGAATTCTGGGGAACCCCCACACTTTTTTTTTTTTTTTATCAATGACTTTTGTATGTATTGCCGGGAGCCGACAATTCATTAATAGCCGCGAATGAGTTTTAAATTACTTTTTTTCTTTCAAAAATGACATTTTTTGCAGGGACAGTTCTAAGCACGGGAAACATGCGCCACTTTACATGCATATCATACACACCCCCCAGGTACGAAATTTAAAGGAATATTTCACTTTTATTTTTTCATTTTAAGCATTATTAAAATCACTGCTCCCGAAAAAACGGCCGTTTTTAAAACGTCTTTTTGCATTGATACATGTCCCCTGGGACAGGACCCGGGTCCCCAAACACTTTTTAGGACAATAACTTGCATATTAGCCTTTATAATTAGCACTTTAGATTTCTCCCATAGATTTTTCGAATTTGCCGCGAACACCCCAATTTGGTTGAATCTTCGTTGTTCATGTCGAATTGTCAAGTTAGTTCTAGCTATTTTACTGCTCCTCCTCTTTGGTTGCAATCAGCCAATAACATTCATCATCATCATTTTTTTATTTTACTTCCCCCACCCAATTCCAGCAGTGATCTTTTCTCTCTATGTCGAATCTTTTCTCTCTATAATGTCGAATCTTTTCTCTCTATAATGTCAAATCTTTTCTCTCTATGTCAAATCTTTTCTCTCTATAATGTCGAATCTTTTCTCTCTATGTAGAATAATCTTGGACTAATAGAGTTAAGGTTAGGCACATTCGACCACAGGTTCGATGGACACAGATTGTTATTGTCAGCGTCATGTCGAATCTCCTATCTATATCGAACTGTTGTTGCAACGAAAACGAAAATTAAGCATTTGTTTATGTCGGATCTTTCGGTTTTCGGATTCTGCATTTTCGTTTGTTAAAACGATAACGAAAATACCTGAAATTCGGACAAAAATGCATTCGGACGAAAACGAATGCACATGTCTAATAAAAGCTGACTTTGGCGGATCTACCTTTGACTCACATCAGACGATCAATAATTTTACTGGATCTTTGGCTCATGTAGATGTTCACTGACTTTGATAGATCTACCTTTGGCTCATGTAGATGTTCACTGACTTTGGCGGATCTACTTTTTACCTATGTCAGGGGATCACTGACTATGGCAGATCTACCTTTGACTTAAGTAAGAGGATTTCTGACTAAGGTAGGTCTACCTTGTCTCATGGCAAATGATCACTGACTTTGGTGGATCTACCTTTAGCTCATGTAGATGTTCACTGACTTTGGCAGATATACCTTTGGCTCATGTAGATGTTCACTGTCTTAGGTGAATCTACTTTTGACCTATGTCAGGCGATCACTTACTTTGGCAGATCTACCTTTGGCTCATTGTAGGCAATTACTTACTTATGCCGCGTGCACACGATCGGAAATTCCGACAAGAAAAGTTCAATGTGAGCTTTTGGTCAGAAATTCCGACCGTGCGTAGGCTCCATCTGACTTTTTCTGTCGGAATTTCCGCCCACAAAAATTTGAGAGCTGGTTCTCGAATTTTCCGTCAAGAAAAGTTCTTGTCGGAAAATCCGATCGTCTGCATGCAATTCCGACGCGCAAAAAAACACGCATGCTCAGAATCAAGCAGAAGAGCCAAACTGCCTATTGAACTTCATTGATCTCGGCTCGTCATACGTGTTGTATGTCACCGCGTTCCTGACGGTTGGAATTTCCGACAAGATTCGTGTGACCGTGTGTATGCAACACAAGTTTGAGACAACATTCCGTCGGAAAAAAATCGTGTGTACGCGGCATAAGGCAGTTCTAGCTTTGGCTCATGTCAGATGATCTAGACAGGTTGGCATAGAGGTGCATGAAATGATGAAAACCTAAGTGTTGGAAACGGTGTCATGGGACATTGAAGATTGAACCTCACATGGTTCATTATCTTTATTTGTCAATTTATCTAAAAAAAGTTGCAGCCACAAAGATACAACTGTTGTTACAGAAGTATTTATTTCCTTGAAAATAATTGCTTATTTTGCCTGTTAGTCTCTTAACTCCACATAACAGAAACTGTTTAAATTTATTCTGCTATTTCTTCTTATAGGTTTTGTCTGATTTGATGATTACTCAGCAATTAACAGGATAACCAATGGCAGCTTTTAAAGATGAAAAAGTCTCTCCATTTGCCAGGGTTCAGAATTAAAGCCATTAATTGATGCTGCCTAACCCAAGGTCACTACTTTATAAAGTAAGAGTCAATTGCCTTTGGCAGTGGAGCTAGAATCAGGATGAGCTTGTTTTTGTACGGGGCAGATACAGCAGAGTTATTCGTCTCCCAAAAGGGTACAAATTACATTGCAGATTGCGGACATTATCGCTTCGGAGCTGCACAAAATAGAGTTACTGCAATTAGAAGATCTCTATGGAAAAGATACAAACTCTTTTAGTACAGGAGGTAATGTGTTTTAAAAGAGAGCTCTGGACAGGATAAAATATATGTTTACATAATACAGTATTACGTTGTGGACTAGAATTTAAAGTAATTAATGTATTTTTAAAACATTTTTAAACATTACTAACTGACCCAATGTTCACAAATCCCATGAGGCTGCTTAGATACACTCCAGTAAGAGTTGAAAATGAAGCCCTGAAATGCATATGGAAATGTAATAAAGCGGACGGTTACTAAGCTCCGTCCCTACCCATGCAGGATGCATCTGTTGTTGCCAGAGGATTATAGTAGCATTAAAATAAATCTTTAATGGTTTTGAGATGATTTTATTTATTTAAATTCTTAAACTGATTTTTTTTTGTTTGTTTTTTTCTACCATTTATATAAAAATGTTACTTTAACAATTTGCAATAACTGGTGAATCCATGACACCTGGTTTTACAGAGCAATATCAATTTTCTTAAGAAAGAGTACAACAGTACCTGTTTCCTCTCAGACTATCTCTCTTTAACCACCTCAATACTGGGAACTTACACCCCCTTCCTGCCCAGGCCATTTTTCAGCTTTCAGAGCTGTCACATGTTGAATGACAATTGTGCGGTCATGCTACACTGTAACCATGTGGAATTTTTATAATTTTCTTCACACAAACAGAGCTTTTGTTTGGTGGTATTTAAACACTTCTGGGTTTTTTCTTTTTTCCCCAATAAAAAAAAAAGACCGAAAATTTAAAAAAAAGAAAGTTTTTCTTAGTTTCTGTCAGCAAATTTTGTAAATAAGTAATTTTTTTCCTTCACTGATGGAGGCTGATTAGGTGGCACTGATGGGCACTGATAGGCTGCATTGATGGGCACTGATGAGGCTGCACTTATGGGCACTGATTAGGTGGCACTGATGAGGAGGCACAAATATGCCACACGTATGGGCACTGATAGGTGGCACTGATGAGCACTGATAGGCAGCACTGATGGGTGGCACTGGAGGGCACTGATGGGCACTGATAGACAGCACTGGTGGGCACAGATAGCCAGCACTGGTGGGTACAGATGAGCACAACGTATAGGCGGCAATGATGGGCACTGATGGGCATTGATGGGTGGCATTGATGGGCAACAGTGATGAGCATTGATGGGCAGCACTGACTGGCATCACTAATGGCCACTGATTGCTGGCAATTGTGGGCACAGATTGCTGGCAATTGTGGGCACAGATTTGTGGCGATTGTGGGCACTGATTGGTACGGATTGGCACTTTATTGTAATCAGGGCACTGATGATCAGTGCCCTGATTACATACCTTGCTGTCCCCCTGTGAGGAGATGCCGCTGATCGGCTCTCCTCTCCTCACACTCTGCCAGTGTGAGGCGAGGAGAGCCGATAACCGGCATCTCCATGTTTACATGTGACCGGCTGTGATTGGACACAGCCGATCACATGGTTAAAAAGCCGCGGCTCTTTACAGAGATATGGGTCATGCCGTGTCCATGCAACATGGCGCGGCCACGATCGCTGCGCTGCACGGCCCCGCAGGTGCACGAAATCGGACGTTCTGGGCGGCCGTAATATGACGAGGGCCGCACCACCCAGCCGTCCATCTACGGTGGGCCGGCGCAAGTGGTTAAAGCAGAGTTCCGCCTGGAAAAAAATTAAATAAAATTCAGCAGCTACAAATACTGCAGCTGCTGACTTTTAAAATAAGGACACTTACCTGTCCAGGGCGCTCACGATGTCCTCACCCGAAGCCGACCCATCCCTTAGCTCTCGGGTGGAGGTGCCGGCATCTTCAGTAAGGGAATCAGGCTGTGAAGTCTTGCGGCTTCACAGCCTGGTTCCCTACTGCGCATGTGTGAGTCGCGCTGCACATTCTGAGTCTTCTGTGTGTCTCCCAGAAGACAGCGGCAGGGGACAGAGGAGGGGCCAGACATGGCGTAGATCGCCACGGATACTGCAGCGATCTTTTGCCAGAAATGGGATCAAATACCTGTATTAGACAGGTATCTTCTACCCCCCTCCCCCCTGAAAGCACCGTGGATGGATGTACGATAACAATGCAGGCTCCATATAGATAGCGGCATCAAGGGGGAGTATCGTATGTTTGATCTACAATTTCAAACTTTATAGAGGGATCATTGACATTTAATACCCCACATCTCCACGTGTCACTATACATCTATGCACAGGACCTACACCTATGTTCTATTATACTGTTGGAGCCTACTAGGTGGTGATCACACCCACAGTTGCACTCAGACCACAGTAACCAGGTGTACCATGGGCCGGTCCTGATCCTATTCCTTTGGCCACGATGGGGGTGTTATCCCCATTATCTACACACGGGACATTGTTTCTGGCCACTCAGTAGGAATAATACTCCTATAGCAACGATCTTTTTGGTGCAATACACATGTTCTTCATTCCATCTTCTACTACCATCATCAGATATTGACTCTATCAGGAGGTTTTCTTCAACTACTGTCAGTTTACTCTCGAGGCCCATTAGTTCCCCCTCCTCACCCTTCCACTCCCCTTCCCTTCCTGTCTCGTGGGCTCGAGCCTTCCAGGGACCCCTACATGGATGCCCATGGCTTAACATACACTTGATTGTGACACATTATATACGACAATTGTCGTGGCATGCCCACCCATGTATAGATCCTTGGCGTCTGGACGATTGTTAATTTGTGTATCACTGTAGTGTGTCTTGTCTTTTGTCTTGTTCTGTCTGTGGTCACACCCAGAGACATTTTTGATGCTGGTTTTTCTGGTTGTTTGTTAAGTTTCCAGTGTCTTTATCTAATTCTCCCATTGTGGAGTTTTTATGACAATTTTACTTATTAATAAAATTTACCTTTTTTTATTTCCCCATACTTTGTATGCTGTGTGTATAAAAAGTAATTCCGCGCTACTATAATATAATAAAAAGATCATCTGCTGCAAAGCACTGAAAGGTAAATTCCGTGACCCTGAGTGTGAATAGATGTGTATAAAAGTAGCGCTGAGCTGATGAAAGATATGAGATGTTCTGTGTCAATATTGCTTGTTCTCAATTATCCAATAAAATTACTGAAAAAATGGCATCCATAAAAACTTATTGAGATAGCATAGGATTAAAACATAAAACATAAAAAATTGTGCCTTAGTATGCTCCTGTTTTAATAAGGTGCTTGTATTACCAGCAAGTGCTGGAACAATGGTAAAGTGCAAAGGTGCAAATGATCCGTGACACAGGAAAATGAAATATCTGAGACAGAAATAAAGGTGCATAAATATCCGTGGAGGGAGAAGGAATGGTACTAAGCAGTACCTATACTACCAATAAAGTGAAAAGGTGCATGAATCCGTGACATAAAAAATTATTGAGCAGTAACAAAAACAAAAACAGTTGCTTAGTTCATAGAATAAAAAAATTATATAAAATAATGCCTTAACATACACTTGATTGTGACACATTATATACGACAATTGTCGTGGCATGACCACCCATGTATAGATCCTTGGCGTCCGGATGATTGTTCATTTGTGTATCACTGTAGTATGTCTTGTCTTTTGTCTTGTTCTGTCTGTGGTCACACCCAGAGACATTTTTGATGCTGGTTTTTCTGGTTGTTTGTTAAGTTTCCAGTGTCTTTATCTAATTCTCCCATTGTGGAGTTTTTATGACAATTTTACTTATTAATAAAATTTACCTTTTTTTTATTTCCCCATACTTTGTACGCTGTGTCGCTCATTTGGTCCTCTGGTTACTTTCAGTCTTGATAAGGACAACCTTGTTTTTTATATATATGCAGTATTCTCTGACTAGAGTGACACTACCCACATTGGGTACACAATGTTTTTGAGGATATACTAGTGTGTCACTACACAGGTTTAAGCCCTTCTTTTTCTTTTTTCTTTTTTGTTCGCTTCATGAAAAAATTACCAGTATACTTTATGACTCCCACGCTAAGTTCCTCAAAGTGTGGAACAAATGGTTGTCTTATGCTAACCCCACTCTGCCCCCGGCCAGCTTGGGTAGTCTGCAACATCATTTAACCCGCAGATTTCGTCCTCTCTTCCTGGTTAGGTCTACACTACTTTCCTTCCTTTCTTATTTCTTGTCTTGGTCATGTCCAGCTTTCTCCCTTTGCTTAGTTTTGCACTTCTCTTCTTCCTTCCTCATTCTGACTGTCTTCTGACTTTTCTCTTCCCACTCTCCCCTCCTGCCACTTTTTTTTTTTCTCTATTTCCTTTTCTTTTCCTTCCCCTCCATTTTGGGACCACAATCTCATCACTTTGCCTCACTAAGTCTTGGGCCTCGGTGCCGGGGTACTCATTGTCACTTCCGACACTAGATGTTGGATTTTTCGCTTTGAAGCCCTCTAAAAAATGTGTTTATTTTGCCTCTACATGTGCTTTACTGTCTTGCTCCCCTGCGTGGGCCGATTTTCTTTTTTTTTGCTTAAGCCCATATCTTGATATTGTTTTAAAAACGATTTTACCAGAAAATTAGGTTCAGCCACTAATACAACTTGACAGCTCCCAGGTAGAAGAACAGGTCCTAGAAAATAAACTTAAAAAGTTTTCTTCCTTGTTTTGTTTTATTTTAAAAGTTTTTGAAAAAAATGTTTAGTGACCTTTTTACATATTTTTGGGAGTATATTAATATACTGTATAAAATATTAATATGTGGGCTAAGAAAATTCAAAGGAGAGAAGATAAGTATCTTTGGCAGCTTTATCATCTGTATACCAGAAATATAGAGACCCATGTCCTGAAAGCAAGATTTATAATGAATAGATGTACTCGGAGTTGCAAGTATTATTATCAGAAATTGATATTTACTCAAATAAGTGAAATTTCATTAAACTAGCTTGAAGTGCTTTGGAACATAATATACAGCTCATTACTGTTTTCATCTGCATTCGTATCAATGTAACTATCTGGTCCTCATTAAAAAAGCACGGCACGGAAAGAAAGAAATGGCAGCTTTTGTAATCGCAAACTAGTGTAGATGTTTATGGCTAACTCACTTCGACCATGCAGAAAATAATTTCTAAAACATTATAGAGTCATATGTAAGTGCTTTGCTGCAGACTAGCTATTTATTATTATTTCTTTGTGGTTTGTGTCCAATAACGTAATAAAGTAAAAAATATATAATAATTAGGTAGAAAAATTTGAGAATAACATTTTAAAGGCAGGAATATTTTTAAAGCAAAAAGCAACTTGTTCCTATACTTAACCCATTATGACCAAATATAATTCATACCTTTATGGCCAGGATATGTTGTCATTCCGTGTTCAACCACTTAAAAATGAAACCTAGTTTCTGCGAAAAAAAAAACAAAAACACAAAACTTATAATGATTTTTCTTTTTAAGATGTCAGTTTTATCATGCTTTACCATAAAAATAAATAAATATAAAAAAATAATTACATGTTCTCCTCCTGTATTTTCTAGAAGCGGGGTTAAGAAATATGTATGCAATATTTACTTTTTTTCTAAAATATAACCTAAGCCTTAACCAATGGAGATGCTCTAGTGATGACGTCTACTACCACAAAACGTACGTCAGCCGAAAGTTGTAACAGTGATGTCAGCACACCCGCCAGGGTGGTCTTTTTAATAAAAAGTGTTGCCCCGCCCCCTTTTTTTTTCTATTTCTTCAAAGCAAAAAGCAACTTGCTCCTATACTTAACCCATTATGACCAAAGATAATTCATACCTTTATGGCCAGGATATGTCGTCACTCCGTGTGAGTTCAACCACTTAAAAATGTAACCTAGTTTCTGCAAAAAAAATCAAAATCAAAAAAGTTATAATGATTTTTCTTTTAAAAAGATCTTTTTTTATTTTTTTTTGGTGGCATGCTTTACAATAAAAAATAAATAAATAAATATATATAAAAAAATACTTTATATGTAATAATGTTTTTTTTTTTCTACAAATGTTTGTGCAAACATGGTCTCTTCCTGTATTTACTAGAAGCCCGGATAATAAATATGTATGCAATATTTACTTTTTTTTTTAAAACATAACCTAAGCCTTAACCAATGGAGATGCCCCAGTGATGACGTCTACTACCACGAAACGTATGAGGTTGTAACGGGTATGTCAGCACGCCTGCCAGGGTGGTCTTTTTAATAAAAAGTGTTGCTTGTGGACATTGCGCAATGAGTATTCCTCTTCCTCCTTCCATACGAATCCTGTTCCATACGAGTATGTGGGTCTAATACATTTGCAGAGGGTGTCCAGAGATCCATATTAAGGGGCCAAATTGCAATATGATTTCTTCTGATGGAAGCTGTGTTGTATACCCAAAGTGTGTGGGGGGGGGGGGGGGTTGTTCTCACTAAGGCAAGACCCTGTATTGAGGGCACAACATCTGATGAGAGGCTGCCATTTATGGTTTTGAGTGGAGTACAGTTAGGTGGTTACCTGGAGCACAAGCAAATTAGGAAGCACACATGTGGAGCACCATAACCCAATATCACCATTCTATTTGGGACTTTTTTTACACATTTTTCATGGATTTTGCATTTTTTAATACGCTGTCTTTGCATGACAGCACAGACTTAAAAGAGAAGTATGGGTTTCCTTTTTTTTTGCTTATATCTATTCTATGTGAGCTGCTGATATCTATAAACCCTCCCAGCCCTCTCAGAAGTGCCCCCATTCTGTTAAACTCTAGATAAATACCTGTGGGAGGTTCTACAGTCTTTCATACAGCATCATCCAGACAATGGTGTGAATATAGAGTCTGGATCCACCCCCTTTCCTGTCATTTTGCTTGATTGATGTCGGCTCTCCTCCCTCTGCTTGTTTCTGAGACTTCCGAGCGTAGCTACTCCCCCCTCCCTTTTCCCTCCTCCCTCCTCCAGAGGCAGAGGGTGTGTTGGTGCAGATGTTCACACCCCCTGAGAACTTTTCAAACTGAAAGTGGACCGTTTTTGCCAGCAGAAGGAAAGTTCATGTGCACATGCTGTAAAAACTAAAATAGGTAGGAAAAAAAGATTAGCTGATATGTGACTAATGTGATATGTACTCGTTATTTAACCCATTCCATACTTCTCCTTTAATGAATTAGAATTAGAATTAGAACTGTTATTTCTATTATTTATTGTCATGAGATTTTTTTTATTACATGTACATATATGAGTTGTTAATATATGATATATGATTTTTAGGCACTTTAATTGACAGCGCGCTTTTTTTCTTTTCTATGGCTTTGTATTGGTATGTGTGCTTCACTGTGCAGCTGCCAGAATTATTTAACACTGTTACAATAGGGATGAGCTTCGAGTTTGAGTCGAACTCATGTTCGACTCGAACATTGCCTGTTCGCCTGTTCGCCGAACAGCGAACAAATTGGGGTGTTCGCGGCAAATTCGAAAAATCTATGGGAGAAACCTAAAGTGCTAATTATAAAGGCTTATATGCAAGTTATTGTCCTAAAAAGTGTTTGGGGACCCGGGTCCTGCCCCAGGGGACATGTATCAATGCAAAAAGAAGTTTTAAAAATGGCAGTTTTTTCGGGAGCAGTGATTTTAATAATGCTTAAAATGAAAAAATAAAAGTGAAATATTCCTTTAAATTTCGTACCTGGGGGGTGTGTATGATATGCATGTAAAGTGGCGCATGTTTCCCGTGCTTAGAACTGTCCCTGCAAAAAAAGTCATTTTTGAAAGAAAAAAAGTCATTTAAAACTGACTCGCGGCTATTAATGAATTGTCGGCTCCCGGCAATACATACAAAAGTCATTGATAAAAAATAAAAAAAAGCGTGGGGGTTCCCCAGAATTCAATTACCAGGCCCTTCAGGTCTGGCATGGATATTAAGGGGAACCCCGCCGCAAATTTAAAAAAAAATTGACGTGGGGTTCCCCCAAATATCCATTCCAGGCCCTTCAGATCTGGCATGGATTTTAAGGGGAACTCCACCCCAAATTAAAAAAAAAATGGCGTGGAGTCCCCCTAAAAATCCATACCAGACCCCTTATCCAAGCACGCAACCTGGCCGGCCGCAGGGGAAAAGGGGGGGACGAGAGAGCGCCCCCCCTCCCTCCTGAACCGTACCAGGCCACATGCCCTCAACATGGGGAGGATGTCCCCATGTTGATGGGGACAAGGGCCTCATCCCCACGACCCTTGCCCGGTGGTTGTGGGGGTCTGCGGGCGGGGGGCTTATCGGAATCTGGAAGACCCCTTTAACAAAGGGGACCCCCAGATCCCGGCCCCCCCTATGTGAATTGGCAAGGGGTACATTGTACCCCTACCATTTCACGAAGAATGCGTAATTTTTTTTTAAAAAAAACACACAAACACCTTGAAAAAGTCCTTTATTTAAAAAAAAAAACAAAAAAAAAACATTCCAGCGGTGAAATCCAGTGTCCCGCGGCGATCCCGATGTCCAGCGCTGTCCTTCATTGGTTGTGCCTGAGCGGACCTGATGGGGAACTCCCGCTTAGTATTTTAAATGTATAGACCCGCCCCTTCTAAAGTTCCCCATCAGGTCCGCTCAGCGGACCAGATGCGGAACATGAGAAGGGGCGGGTCTATACATGTATTACCAAAGTGAGAGCAGTTCCCCATCAGGTCCGCCCCCTCGGTATGTCGGACCCGCCTACGTCATTGGCTTGAGCGGGGAACTTCCTTCACTGTGTAATTTAAATTTACACAGTGAAGGAAGTTTTCCGCTCAGGCCAATGACATAGGCGGGGTCCGACATACCGAGGGGGCGGACCTGATGGGGAACTGCTCTCACTTTGGTAATACATGTATAGACCCGCCCCTTCTCATGTTCCGCATCTGGTCCGCTGAGCGGACCTGATGGGGAACTTTAGAAGGGGCGGGTCTGTACATTTAAAACACTGAGAGGGAGTTCCCCATCAGGTCCGCTCAGGCACAACCAATGAAGGACAGCGCTAGACATCGGGATCGCCGCGGGACACTGGATTTCACCGCTGGAATGTTTTTTTTAATTTTTTTAAATAAAGGACTTTTTCAAGGTGTTTGTGTGTTTTTTTAAACATTTTTTTACGCTTTCTTCGTGAAATGGTAGGGGTACAATGTACCCCTTACCAATTCACATAGGGGGGGCCGGGATCTGGGGGTCCCCTTTGTTAAAGGGGTCTTCCAGATTCCGATAAGCCCCCCGCCCGCAGACCCCCACAACCACCGGGCAAGGGTTGTGGGGATGAGGCCCTTGACCCCATCAACATGGGGACATCCTCCCCATGTTGAGGGCATGTGGCCTGGTACGGTTCAGGAGGGAGGGGGGCCGCTCTCTCGTCCCCCCCCCTTTTTTCCCCTGCGGCCGGCCAGGTTGCGTGCTCGGATAAGGGGTCTGGTATGGATTTTTAGGGGGACTCCACGCCATTTTTTTTTAAATTTGGGGTGGAGTTCCCCTTAAAATCCATGCCAGATCTGAAGGGCCTGGAATGGATATTTGGGGAAACCCCACGTCAATTTTTTTTTTAATTTGCGGCGGGGTTCCCCTTAATATCCATTCCAGACCTGAAGGGCCTGGTAATTGAATTCTGGGGAACCCCCACGCTTTTTTTTTTTTTTTTTATCAATGACTTTTGAATGTATTGCCGGGAGCCGACAATTCATTAATAGCCGCGAGTCAGTTTTAAATGACTTTTTTTCTTTCAAAAATGACATTTTTTGCAGGGACAGTTCTAAGCACGGGAAACATGCGCCACTTCACATGCATATCATACACACCCCCCAGGTACGAAATTTAAAGGAATATTTCACTTTTATTTTTTCATTTTAAGCATTATTAAAATCACTGCTCCCGAAAAAACGGCAGTTTTTAAAACTTTTTTTTGCATTGATACATGTCCCCTGGGGCAGGACCCAGGTCCCCAAACACTTTTTAGGACAATAACTTGCATATTATAATTAACACTTTAGATTTCGAACGTTCGAGTCCATTGTATTTAATAGGGTTCTAAATTTCACACGAACATTTTGTCTGTTCGCAGGTTCTGGTGCGAACCGAACAGGGGGGTGTTCGGCTCATCCCTGTGTTACAATGTGTAGGCTATTTACTCTAAGCCAGTGGTTCTCAACCTTTCTAGTGCCGTGACCCCTTGCAAAAATTTCCCAAGTTGTGGGGACCCCTAACAGTAAAATTATTTTCATAGCGTGGGTTGTCAGTACCCAAGACAAAACAAGTAATTTGCGCCACTAACCCACGGACATTTAGCGCTCCCTGAGTCCCTTCCACTCTTACAGCATTAAAACCCCTTCTGGTCCATTTTAGGATGTACCCCTTTTTCTCTTTGTTCTCCTTTCTTTCCCTTTTGTCTCTCTCTATCCTAATTTCTTGCTTTTCTTCCCCCATTCCTCTCTATAGCTTTCTTGTTCTTTCTCTTAATCTTTCTCCTCCTTTTTCTTTGTTCCTCCCCCTCTTTTCCTCTCCCTTCCATGTATTCTCTATTTTTATTCCTTCTCTTACTCCTTGGTGGGGGGGGGGGTAGGGGGAATGGGATAAGTGGCAGTGCTGGCGGGGAGTTGGGATAAGTGGCAATGCTGGGGGGAGTTCTGATCAGCCTATTTAGGTGCTCTTGATCAAGGTCATCTGCTGCTCTGAGAACTGTAGTGGGGGTAGTGTTACTCACTGTGTATTCAACTTTGTGGTGTCTCACAGCAGTGACACCTATGCCGAAATCAGGAGATAGGGTCTCCTCCAGCCCCTCCCACTTCACATTCCTCACCAGTCAGCTGACCTCTAGTCTCTGCCCCCCAGCCATGCCGTATATTGAATGGGAGGCTGCGAAGATGCTGAGTGGGTGGCCGCGGGCTCCAGGAACAGACTAGCTGGGCTGCCACAAAAAGGCTGGGGGAACGTAGCGGGCTTCAGGAACAGCCCAGGATTCGGTGACCCCTGGAAAATCATCATTCGACCCCCAGGGGGGTCCCGACCCCCAGGTTGAGAACCACTACTCTAAGCGCATAATTTGTTTACGGATTTTGCTAATCCAACATTGAAGTCTGGAGTTTTGAGGACCTGCATGGACCTCATTGATAGGCATAAATTTGTAGTATCTATATCACTACTCAGTCAGCACTGTGGTCACCCAAAAAGAGACTTGATGCATTGCACAAGTACAAATTTGCTGTAGGTATTTAGGGCTTTTAGTGTCTTTTTTTAACTTAGTTTGTCTAAAGCAGCCTTTCTCAACCTTTTCAACACAGAAGAATCCTTGAAACAATGTTCCCAGCTAATAATTACTATATCTACAACTCATGCCACGTACACACGGTCGGAATTTCCGACAGAAAAAGTCAGATGGGAGCTTTTTGTCGGATATTCCGACCGAGTGTATGCCCCATCTGACTTTTTCTGTCGGAATTTCCGACGGACTTAGATAGAGAGCGGGTTCTCTATTTTTCCGTCTGAAAAACCATCCAAGTTTTTGCCAACGGAAAATCTGTTCGTGTGTACGCGGCATTATGATACATAGTGTGATGGTCAGTGAGAAGAATCATGGCCGCTGTTAAAAAATCACAGGGCTCGGGTAAAGCCTACCTGACCCTGGTTGAGAATCTCTACTCCAGTGTTTCTCAACTCCAGTCCTCAAGGCGCCCCAACAGTTCATGTTTTCAGAATTTCCATACGATTAAGCAGCTGTTGTAACTACTAAGGCAGTGAAACTGATCAAATCACCTGTGAAAAATCACGGAAAGCCTGAAAACATGACCTGTTGGGGCGCCTTGAGGACTGGAGTTGAGAAACACTGCTCTACTCTAAAGTGTTACTGTTACACTTAATTTTTATTTATTTTTTTACTATTGCCTAACTAGCCAAACTTTGTTTAAGCATCCTGTAATTACTGCTTACACCATATGGCTTGATTTACAGCTAGGTATAAATACGTATCATTAATTTTCATGGAAGGGCAAAGAGGATTGCGTACGAAGGACCCAGCAGAATATAATTATTGTTATTAAGTAGTTCTGTCAGCGACAAAGCAGCCCATGTGACTTTGGACCCAGAAGACAATACAGCCCTGAACTCATATATTAATAAATGAGAAAGGTTAGTGACACATATGACAGCAAAGAGGAGAGAGAATGAATGCGTTCTCATAGTAGGAAACATGGGTATTAACCTATCAGCAGGGGAAGAGGCTTGCTCTGTCCCTGCTGTATCTACTTGGATCGGAATGGATAGAAATCAGGTAGAGAAAGGGTAATTGCTAGAAAACCTTTGATGAAGCAGCAAGGATTACAGTGAAAATGCCGCCATCATGCTGAAATTGTGTTATATTAGCATCAGTCAGGCTATTTTACTGAGCGCAGGGCAACAAGTAAAGTATTCTGTGAACACTGACTGTCAGGAGAGAAAAGATTGCTAATCCTGTAATAAATAAGCTTTTAGTACAATTCAACCAATACAATATCAACCTTTTTTCAGTCACAGCACCCTTGAAGGAGAAGTAAAGCCAAAGCTTGTTTGGCTGTACTCCTCCTATGGATCATAGGAGTGCAGTATGTTCTGTACTCCTGTGAGCTGCTTTCAGCAGACAGCGGACTGAAGCCAGCTGTCAGCTGCTGTCATGGAGCCAGTCCAGGCTCAGGCAAGATCGCGACAATGGAGTCGGGAGATCCACCCACATGCCTGGACTTGCATCCAGCTCAGCCTCTCAGCAAGCCGCTGAGAGGCTAAGCCGGACGCTCCCACCCCCTCCACAGCCCAGCGCTCAAGTGAGTGCGGGGGGGGGGCAGAGCAGAGAACGGTGACTGACATTCAACAGCTCTCTGCTCATAGAGCTGTGAGAACCGAGCGATCGGCGGTGTTAGATCGCCTGGTTCTCAGTGTTAGAGCCAGTATCGAACCAATACTATATCCACCAAGGTAAGTATGACTGTGGGAAAAAATTGCATACGTCTCTTTTAAAGAGATGGCTGCAATTATTGCTGACCGCACCCCCATTCATTTTTGGATACTTTTTTTTGTCATCTTCCAACTTTTTGTTGAGGCTAAAGGCTGCACTTCAGTCCATCCTCACTGTGGCGAGGTAAGTCATTTTCAGTTCCGCTTGCCCATTGGCTCCTGGTATAGCAGTATCATCAATCCCAGGGGTCAATGGGCATCCCCCGCAGTCATCTTCTACCTTTTGTAGATGATTTTGCAAATAATTAATCCTTCTTAATGAATTTAGGCCAAAATGTATTCTGCTACATTTCTTTGGTGAAAATAACCAAAATCAGTGTTTATTATTTAGTCTGTAGGAAAGTTATAGAGTCCACAATCCATGGTACTATATATACAGTATATCTGAAAATTGATCAATCCTCATGTACTGACAGTCTATTTCATTTCTTGAGGCCCTAAAATGTCAGGCAGTCCAAATACCCCCAAATGACTCATTTTTGGAAAGTAGACAGTCCAAGGTATTTAGTAAGAGTTATCGTTGCATATAGCAATGCATTTCATTGCTATATGCAAGTATTTTACTGAATTAAATCAGTTGATTTAGTTTGTTTTGTTGTGAGTAGCTGTGATTGGCAAGAGCTAATCACGTGGTACAGATGTGCTGTGATTGGCCCAGTCTGTACCATGTGATCACACTGATTTATATCATCTCCTGCAGGCAGGGGGCGGAGATCTGATGTCACACACCGAACAGACAAGAGAGAAGAGGTCAGTGTAATCTGAGACCTGAGTGGAGGGAAAGAACACATCCTTCTCCACACAGAATAATAAAGAAGTACGGTTGTGTTGAATTTGACTGTCATGCAGATAGCAGGGATGAGAGATCAAAGTGGAACCACACTAGGTGATTTGGATTGAGGCAACCAATCTGTTAAAGGATATGCTTTGCTAATTTTTCAGTTCAGAGGTTTACAAACACTTTAATGTTCTGCTTCTAGACATAATGAGCAGTTAACCTTTGCAGTGTGGAGGGCCCCACTGTAAGGCTGATTTAAAAAAAAAATTACTTTCATGGAGTAGGGGTTTAATTCCATTTCCTTTATTAAACCCTTCATGCCTAAGGGTAAAACAAATCTTAATGCAAATCTTAATGCCTAAGCACAATTTTGAAACTGACATATGTTAGTAAAACCGTACATATCATCACAACTACTTTGTGCATCCAGGTGAATTATACCACACTTTTTTTTCCAGGACAAATTGGGCTTTCATTTGGTGGTAAATAGTAATGGATATCTCCTGATTTTTTTTTTAATCAAAGGAAAACTGTCCGAAAATAGTAAAAATGTAGCTGTATATTTCTTGTTACTACCCTATTTTACCACCAAAGAACAACTCAAATTAAATTCTCCTGTTCCTGACGGTCGCAGTGATACCACATATGTGTATGTTAGTTGTTGTTTGTACCTGCAGTATAGTCCAAAAAAAATGCAAATTTTTATTTCTTATCCTACGTAAAACACACTGACACTATCTGACCCTGATACTACAGTAATTTAGAAAAAAAATCCTGTCCCAAAAAAAACTGACCCTGACCTTTGACCCTGACCTTGACCCATACACTAACCCTGGCACTGTCCTAGATTAAACCTGGATCTAGGTTTGTTTTTTCATTTATTTTTTTTTTATTATTATTATTTTTTTTTTTTTACACACACTTTTTTTCTTCTCTGCAAGAAGAGAGAGATACAATATATCTCTCTCCTCCATTCTCAGAGTGAGAAAACAAGGGGGTGGGATTCACAATGACTGATCACTGTGATAGCCAATCAATCAAAGGCTATCACAGCGATCAGGTAACCCAGACCCAGATTAGGTGACCCAGAATCTGGAGTTCCCGTTTGTTAATACAGAGACCCTGGTCTCTGTGCTGGGAGTGCGCCGTGCGACGCTTTCCAAGCACAAAGGGTAATACACAAATATGCGGCCCATGGAAAAAAGGCCAGTCCAGCGGGGCCGCATATTTGCGTACTCTCGGCGTGAAAGGGTTAATATATAAAAACCAAGCAGTTAACAAATAATTAAAATGTTTTCTCCAACCCACTCCAGTGCTCGTTTTTTTCCAGAGGATCAGTGACACATACTAATATGTACCTTAACTTATGATACCTGGTGGGCAAGTCCTCTTCTTCTGTTCAGTAGACTTGTGCAATTCGTTTTGTTCCAAATTCGTTTTTTAACAAATTTCAACAAATTTGTTAATTAGTAAAAATCTGAATTAACGAAAACCTGTTTAACAAATTTGTCCAAATATTTGGAAAATTTGAATATTCATAAATTCGAGAATTCGCAAATTCGAAATTCAAAAATCCAAAAACCCAAAAATTTGAAAATCTGAAATAATAAGTAACTAATAATATCTTAGATAAGGACAATAGAGAAGAATTGCCGCTGCAAGCCCAAGACCTCTGAAGCACACGCCCTATTGAAAACTTAA
Organism: Rana muscosa; assembly: GCA_029206835.1. Classification (NCBI taxonomy): domain Eukaryota; kingdom Metazoa; phylum Chordata; class Amphibia; order Anura; family Ranidae; genus Rana; species Rana muscosa. The sequence continues at coordinate 181,677,635 of CM055119.1, read as the reverse complement.
AGGTGCATGACGAATGGTGTGAAAAGCGTCAGCTGTTTTTCCCTGCCTTTGCCGAAACATAAAGTGACTGTATTGGATTTTATTTGCCATTCAAGATATTAATAAAGATGCCTTCAATGGCGTGGGGCTGTCCAGGATTTCTCTTTTTTCTCTGCTAATAATAACTTAACTATTACTAACTAAATTATAGGTATTGGAATTTCCTTTCAAATTTGGCTGTTAATGAGCATAACGAATTTATCCAAAGTTACAAATGATCAGAAATAACAAATGCCTTATCTAAACAAATGGAATGTAACAAATTAATAATAATAAATAACAATAATAATAATAATAATATTTTTTTTATTATTATTATTATTTATTATTAATTTGTTCCGTTCCATTTGTTTGGCTGCGACATTCGTTATTTCAGATAATTCGTAACTTTGGATACATTTGTGCTCGTTATGTTCACTAACAGCCAAATTTGAAAGGAAATTCCAATACCTATAAGTTAATAGTTAGTTATGATTAGTTACTTAGTTATTCTTTTGAATTTTGGTATTTTCTTTCTTATTTTCGGATTTTCGAATTTACAAATTTTTGAATTTACAAATTTTCGAATTTACAAATTTTTGAATTTACAAATTTTCGAATTTACAAATTTACGAATGACCCGAAAAACGAAAAAAATAAATAAAAGAATTAAGGAAATGAAAACGAACACATTTTTCGGCAGTACACATGTCTGCAGCTTACCATTCCTTAGATATGTGGCAGCATTTGTTTTTATTTGACAGGGTAAGAACATTTTCAGAACATACAGAAATACTTGCTGATCTTGTCAGAAATGGTGTGTTCTTGTCACTTCTTGCTAGCGAATTTACAAATTGTCGGATTTATGAATTGCGATCATAACGAATGACACGAAAAACGAAAAAAAAAGAAGAAACGTATGAAACGAAAACAAACAAATTTTTCGGCAGTGCTCATGCCTACTCTTTAGCATTAAAATGTGGGTGGAACTCCTACCGGGGGCGAATAGGTCCCATCTATTTATGTGATGATGTTGGCAAGATCAGTCAAAGACCAGCAAGAAAAGCAACAAGGAGAAAGCTTGGGGGATCATAGATGAAGCGGAGTATTAGTGAACATTAGATCCTTCATAAGGTGAGGGGAAGGAGTAGATCATTTAATTAATTCTTATCTGCCCAGATTTAGACTTTAAGGCATCCACATATTATAAATTATGATATCGACCATTACATTTCTCGGCAAAAGGTTACGGCAAAAGGTATTCAGGATTGCTTTGACTACATGGGGGCATCTGAACACTATACTGTACAGCACGCCTTCACGCTTATTCTGTGATTTGGCATGATTTATCTGCTGTCCAGGGCACACATGGAGCTAATCAGTGCTCACAATTTGCAGGCTACTTCCTTGGGGATCACACTCCAGATATATTTTATTCTTTGCTGATTCAACATGATTTCACAGAATATACATGGGATTGACTCCCTAGGCACAACCTACATGGCAGATAAGAAATGTTGAAGTCATACAAATGGGGTTGAAAGGACACCTTTCCTTTATGTGCAGTATGAGACTGGATATGTCTTTCTTTTCTCTGTAGAATAGAGTCAGTAAAAAAAAAACTTTTTCTACTCCATAGAACAAAGGCAGCAGACTAGTATCTGAAGTCCCAGTATTCTCAGGCGCAATAGGTCTAGTCAAATTGTCTCAACAACCTAATGGATGCTGAAAATGAGACGTAAAGCCAATCACTGCAGTTCTGCAACACAATGACACAATCAAAAAAATTTATATATATATATATATATATATATATATATATATTGTGGGAGATTAGCTCGTGGGGATCACCTTTTCTCAGAATGAAGGTCAGCGTACTGGCAGTTTCTTTAAAACCTGGCGTATTGCCAGCTTTATTTACGAGTGGTTTGCAATAGTCATACAAAATAAACAAAACAGTAAAACAAATCCTTGCCGTCCGGCGCTAAACTAAACAGTAACCGCTCTCTATACGGTGAGGGGCTGGTCCCCGTCACGCACAAAACACAAGGCGAAGTAAAGCAAACCTTTTTTCTTTCAGCCCAAATAAACAGCGCTCCTCTTACTCAGATTCCCTTCTGAGTCTCAGGCCAGAGCCATGCTGTCCTCTCTTCCTGGATTTTTAAAGCCCAGCTGCCTATGGATTCCAGTGAACCTGAATATCTGGACCGGAACACAGCCAACTACAGAGGCTGGAAAAACCTGGGCCGGATTCTGGTTCAGTCCCTTACAATGGACCGAATGCGAGGTAAAACATAGCGATTGTCATATATCTCACCTCGCATACCGTCACAATATATATATATATACACCGATTAGCCATAACTTGACCACCTACCATAACATTATGATTGCCCACTTAATATTGAGTAGGTTCTCATTTTGCCACCAAAACAGCCCTGACCCATCGAGGCATGGACTTCACTAAACCTCTGTGGTATCTGCCTATACCGGCTTGCCTTCTTCCCATAGTGCATCCTGGTGCCATCTCTTTTCCCAGGTAAGTGAAGCACAGGCACCCCGCCATCCACATGATGTAAAAAAAATGTGATTCCTTAGACCAGGCCACCTACTTCCATTGAAGGAGATGGTTATGGCGCAAACTGTGATCAAAGATGCCAGGAACCATAAGTCTTAGGCTGAGGATGGTGTGATAATGGACAAAAGAAGGGGAGAGTCATACAATGATATAAGCGTATGGTGATATCCAGCAGAGTGGGTAGACAGTCCACAGTTTAGGCCTCAGGGCCTAGGCCAATGCACAATTTGGGCACGGCCACTTTATTATTTTTATTTATTTTCTGCCCACTGTTAGTCATTTTCAACTTTTGTGTGTGTTTTTTCACTGGATGAAGGGTGTGAGTCCTCGGCTTACCCTGACTTCTAGTGGGGGGATATGTGGCCTTCTGGTTCCTTCCTCCCCTGCCTCTTTGGGGTCTCTCTTTGGGAGAGCTCCCCTGACCTAGTATTCAAGGATGGCTTTGGCTGTCTATGAAGAACTGTGGTCTACCAGGCCATCTGGCTAGGAAGAGCATGTTGAACCTGGGTCCCCGTCAGGAGCCTTGTGCCCTGGAGGACAGGGTATGAGTCCTACTCCTTCCGGGGGTGGACAAAAGCACACTTTTAAGTGCACTTTTTTGTGCGTGTTCACATACACATTTTTGAGGAAAGCAGAACCACACTCCAAAACATGTAGAAAAATGCAGAAAAAGAGGTGCCTTCTAAGTGCAGAGAGTGTAATATTTAATGAAGAAAAGTATAAAAACACTCACATGGAGGTAAATATGTGCCAGCATGTCAGGATGGTCCTGCAGCGGTGAGTCTCCACGCATGCTTTTCCGGGGTTTGTGCCGCTTGTTTCCCCTGTAGGAGCCATCCACCGGCCCTGTGTGTAGATAAGTCCAGGAAGGAAGTCTGAAACGCACATGGACCACAGCTTGGAGCTTGAGAAAGGAGCGTGTCTGTCCTCTCCATCGACAGTGTGCAAGCTCGGAAACGCGTTGCATCACTTCCGGTGACGTCACACGCCGCTGCAGGACATTACTAAATGTAAAGAATACAAATTTATCCGAAGCTACGAATTATCTGAAATAACGAATGCCACATCTAAACAAATGGAACAAAACAAATTAATATTAAATAATATTAATAATAATTTTTAAACAATTTAAATTATTATTGTTATTTATTATTATTAATTCATTACGTTCCATTTGTTTAGATACGGTATTCGTTATTTCGGATAATTTGTAACTTCGGATGAATTCATATTCGTTACTTTCTCCAACAGCCAAATTTGAAAGAAAATTCCACTACCTATAATTTAATAGTTAGTAATAGTTAAGTTATTATTAGTTAGTTATTATTTCAGATTTTCGAATTTCTGGGTTTTTGGATTTTCGAATTTACGAATTTACAAATATTCAAATTTACGAATATTCAGAAAAATTTGTTAAATGGGTTTTCGTTAATTCGGATATTTCCAAATTAAAAAAAATTGTCGAAATGTGTTAAAAAACTAATTCGGAACTAAACAAATTGTAAAGCTAATGTAAATTCTACTTTTAAGACACTATCAAGCAAAGATTCAAAATACTAACATTATAATAGCTTCCCTTTGTCCCTGCTCAATATGACTGGGAAAGGGAAGAGGAAGCACTGTCAGTCAATAAAGTTGTGCTGTGTTGATTAGTACAATGAATCTTACATTGGCCGTACACACATTTTTTTGTTGTTGTTGCAATCAAACTTTTGATATAATTGCTTTATTTTGATCAGATGTTTTAAATGCTCCTTCAGTGTTACACAAATAGTAAATGTTGCTTCTATCAATAACTTTCAATTTAAAAAGTTTAATGATAACAAAAGTAAACAAAATTTGTAAAAACTAATCATTGGGTTTATAAACCACCTGACTGGCTTGAAGATGTTTGGACATTTTTAATCTGGTCTCTTTCTTTCTAAGGTTTTTTACCTTAACCACTTTGCGCCTGAAAGACGTTTACAGCATGGACTTAAAATGTCGGGAGGGCGTACATAAACATCCTCCAGTGTTTGCGCTGCCCGCGTGCCCCCTGCGGTGCATGGGCGGCGTGCTTTGTGGTCGCCAAGTCCTTGGGACTCGGCTGATCACAGCTCGGAGTAAAGGGCCGATAACAGCCAACAACAGCTGATCACATGATCTAAACGGAAGTTGGTCAATAAAGCCAATTACCAGCTTCTGTAAGAGGGATATCGGTCCCACACAGTGACCACCAGTGCTGCTAATTAGTGCCCACCAATGCTGCTAGTCAGTGCCCACCAGTTCCACCTATCAGTGCCCGTCTGTGATAGCAACCAGTGTCCATCAGTGCCTCATCATCAGGGCCACATATCAGTGCTGCCTATCAGTGCCACCTATCAGTGCCCATCAGTGCTAACAACTAGTGTCCATCAGTCCCTCGTCATCACCAGGGCCACATATCAGTGCTGCATATCAGTGCCACATACCAGTGTCTATCAGTGCAACTTATCAGTGCCCATCAGTGCCACCTATCAGTGACAATTCATTCACATCAGTGCCGCCTATCAGTGCCACCTCTCAGTGCTGCCTATCGGTGCCCTTTAGTGCCACCTATCAGTGCCAACTATCAGTGTCCATCAGTACCACCTATCAGTGCCACCTACCAGTGTACATCAGTGCCGTCTTATCAGTGCCGTCTTATCAGTGCCCATCAGTGCAGCCTCATCAGTGCACATCAATGAAGGAAAAAAATTACCTGTTTTGATTTTTTTTATAATAAACTATAAAAAATGTTTTTGTTTTTTGTTTTTCCAAAAAACCTCAGTGATGATTAAAACCCCACCAAAAGAAAACTCTACTTGTGTGAAAAAAGTATAGAAATGTAAATTGGTACAGTGTTGCATGACCGCGCAATTGTTCAAGGTGTGGCAGCGCTGAAAGCTGAAAATTGGCCTGGGCAGAAAGGCGGTAAAAGTGCCCAGTAGGCAAGTCGTTGGCTCAACAAGCTGAGTTGACAGGCAACGCCGCCTATCACAGGACCATGGCACAACTATAAGCCAAGTGCTTGGCTCGCGATTGCAACACATCTCTGGTCCCCCGATGATGTTTATTATGGCAAAACATATTGGGCGGCAACCTCAGTAACGTCTTCATGCTCGCCGGCCAAGTGCAACGACACTTGTAAACACATTTTTTTTTCAAAATTTTCCTTCTTTTTTTGCTTGTTTAGCAAAAAATAAAAATAACAGTGGTTAAATACCACCAAAAGAAATGATAAAAATTTCATATGGGTACAGTGTTGCATGACCGTGCAATTGTCATTCAAAGTGTGACAGCGCTGAAGGCTGAAAATTGGCCTGGTCAGGAAGGGGGTATATGTGCCCAGTAAGCAAGTGGGTAATGCATAGAATAGATTAAGGTAAAAAATCTTAAGGCTTTAGAAATACTTTAAGAAATCTAAAAAAAGCCATGAGACAAATCATGCATATTTTTAGCTTGCAGTGTTTGCAAAAAAAGAAAAAAAAGAAAGAAAAGATAAAGTTTGTTCAGACTAACATCCACCTAATTGTTATTAGAAGAGCAAACTTTTCTTCTTTACTAGAAAAAAAAAAAGTTGTCGACAGATGATGATATAACAATTAAAGGCAATTTGTCCTCTTTTATACTGGGCTGGAATGCATGAATCAGTAATTACAAAGTGTTGCTCTCCGATTCTCCACTCACTTTCATCTTCCGAGGAGATTAATGACCACTGTTGGCACACAAGCTGCTCTCTATTTATCAAACTGTGTCTTGTGTGGCAACTGATTGTCCTGTAAAACAAGAAAAGGAGGTGTATGAAACATAGAACGTTAAAAAAAGCTAGTTACGCTTGTGTCACTATTGAGTGTCCCCCTCCTCAGAAAAAGAATAATAGAATAAAAAAAAGACTCCAAAACATGAAAAATTAGAAAAATGATTATAAAATACAGTAACGGAAAATAAAAATAAAATGCTGGTTTACCATCTGCCAGGAGCTGTAGATCCATCAGCGAACAGTAATGCTGGTATGACTCTTCTGTATGCTTGTTTTACCCGCACACTGTGGAAATTTTGGGAACTGTGCCTTTTTATATTAATGGTATAGATTCAGTTTGGTGCACTTTATAGAGGTTCTCAGTTTGATTTTGATTAGACATGTGCAATTCGTTTAGTTCCAAATACATTTTTTAATGAATTTCGACAAACTTGTTAATTTGGGAATATCCAAATTAACGAAAACCCGTTTAACAAATTTTTACGAATATTCGAAAATTCGTACGTTTTTAATTCGTAAACTATAAAATTTGTAAATTCGTAAATTCAAAATTCCAAAAATCCGAAAACCGGAAAATTCTAAAATCTGAAATAATAACTAACTAATAATAACTTAACTATTACTTATTATTAAATTATAGGTATTGGAATTTCCTTTCAAAATTGGCTGTTAGTGAACGTAACGAATACAAATTTATCCGAAGTTACAAATTATCCAAAATAACGAATGCCGTATCTAAACAAATGAAACGTAACAAATTAATAATAATAAATAACAACAATAATAATAACAATTTATTATTATAATTATTATTATTTATTATTAATTTGTTCTGTTCCATTTGTTTAGATGCGGCATTCGTAACTTCGGATAAATTCGTATTTGTTACGTTCACTTAAAGCCAAATTTGAAAGGAAATTCCAATACCTATAATTTAAAGTGGAAGTAAACCCAGTGATTTAACAGTTTAAAAAATCAGTTAAATTCCCGGCATGCCGGAAATGCTAACTGCCACATTGGTTGTGCTCTCAACCAAACTGTCAAACCATCCAATGGCTGGTGTCATAACTGATCACATGTGCAACATCATGGCAGTTGAAGATTAAACAGAGGCCAAGATGGCAGCTTCCTTGCCTGAAAATAATAGGAGGGTTTACTTCCACTTTAATAGTTAGTTATTATTAGTTAGTTATTATTTCTTATTTTTGGATTTTCAAATTCTTTAATCTTAAAATTTACGTATTTACGAATTTTCAAATTTACGAATTTATGAATTTATGAATTGCCATCATAATGAATGACCCAAAAAACGAAACAAGAAAAAAAGTAAAATGAATGAAACAAAAACCAACAAATTTTTCGGCAGTGCACATGTCTACGCAGGATGGACTTCAAACACGCCTTCCTCTCTTCATCTTCTGTACATGGTGGAATGATGAGGGTAGTAGTTGATGCAAGATAAGCTTGTTTTTTGCTTCCAGTTCAGCTCACAGGAAGTGACAACGATTCTGTATCCTGAAAAGATCGAGACGTATTTTTGGTACTTGCTAAAAAATGTTCGTAACCACTGGAAGATTTTACCTCCGTCATGACCAGGCCATTTTTTGCTATTTAGCACTGAGCTACTTTAACTGGTAATTGCACAGTCATGTACCCAAACAAAATCTGTATAATTTTTTCACACAAATTTGAGCTTTCTTTTGATGGTATTTGTTCAATGCTGAGTTTTTTATTTTCTGCGATATAAATGAAAAAAGACCAAAAATTATGCAAAAAACACAATATTTTTTACTTTCTGCTACAAAACATATCCAATAAAAAAAAATGTAAAATCAAATTTCTTAAAAAATGTTGGCAAAAATGTATTCTGCTACGTATCTTTGATAAAAAATCCAAACAAGTGTTTATTGATTGGTTTGCGTGAAGGATATAGCGCCTATATATACTGGATTTTTTTTTTATGTTACTAATGGTGGTGATCAGTGACTTATGATGGGACTGGGATAGTGTGGCTGGCAATCTGACACTAAAGGCCTGTACACACGATCGGATTTCCTATGGATTTTAAACCGATGGATTTTTACATCGGTAATCCGATGAAGCTGACTTCCATCAGTCTTGCCTACACACCATCAGTCAGAAATCCGACTGTCCCAAACGCTGTGACGTAAAACACTCTGACAAGCCAAGAAAAATTAAGTTCAATGCTTCTGAGCATGCGTCGACTTGATTCTGAGCATGCGTGGGTTTTTTGTCCGATGGAGTTCCACACAGACGATCGGAATTTGCTATCCTTTTTTTTCCCATCGGATAAATTTAAAACATGTTCTATTTTTTCTCACCGATGGAAAAAACACCGATGGGGCCCATACACGGTCGGTTTGTCCGATGAGAAAAGTCCATCAGACTGTTTTCATCGGTAAAACCGATCGTGTGTACACGGCTTAACTGATGCTGGGGGGAACTGACTAACTGCCACTGACATCACCAGTGGCATTAATGCAGTGATCAGTGATACTACTATACACTGTCACTGTACTAATGACAATGACTGGGAAGGGGTTAACATCTAAGGCGATCAAGGGGTTAAATGTGTGACTAACTATGTGTAATACGTGTAAAGTGTGCTGCTTTTACTAATAGATCTCTAAGTTTCTTGTCCCTGCTTTGCAGGGGTGAGAAACAGAGAGATTGTTCTCTCTGTACAGAGCTCAGTGTTGATTGTCAACACAGAGCTCTGGGCTGTGATTGGACACAGTTGATCAGCAGGTCCTGGCTGTGAATCATTGGACAGGATCTGCTGACAGGATTGTGTTCAATCACAGCGGGTGCGGCAGGGGTGGGGGAGTGGGAAGCGGGTGTGCATTCCCAAAACCCGGAAGCAGGCAGCGACATACGGGTAAGTCGTTTTGAAAAATGAATGCAGCCACCACATCTGAGGTTTGGAAATCAACAATGTACTACGTTTTTTTAAAGAGTTTCTATGTGAAGAAGGAATGTTAAAATTTCAAAGTATATAAAAAGACAAAATCTTTAATAGAAGAGAGGATGATGAACCACTTCACTACTTCCATACGTTTAATACGTGTATGGGTGTGTATCATCATTGATCTGAGAAGCTCTCTACCCTGTGATTGCTGTGATGACCAATTACAATGATTACAAATTTAAACAGTGCAGTGTTTACATCTAAAAGCCCACCCCTTCCTCTCAGAATGGAGGAAGGGGAGGAGTTTGTTTTTAGCAATATAAATGATCAGTCATAGTGAAGGGTTTTAATTGATCATAAAATCGTTTTTTGTTTTTTTTTATCTCTTTTACACCCACCTCTCCTGTCCATCCCATCTTCAGCCTTCCCTTTACCTCCATCCTCTTCTCTATTTGGGGTGTCTACTTTCCAAAAAGGGGTAATTTGGGGGATTTACTTACTGTCTTGGCATTTATTATTCAATATATTTTATAACAGAAAGTAGCAGATTTTAATTTTTTTATAATTTTGATGTTTATCCCATTACATAGGAAAAGTAAAATGCTTAAGTTGGAGCAAGGTTCATTACTGATTCTATTAGGCGGAATTATGAAGACACATGTGGAGAAGTCCCCAGTTGGTCTATTATATAGCACACTACTCCTCACCAGTAATGAAGAATAGAAGGGCCTGTCCAGAAGATATTGAAAAGATGTCCACTCACCGCTCCACTACTCCAACAGGCAGATGAGATGGGTGGACACAGGCTGATGTAGCCTGTGAGGGGTAAAATAGGCTCTGTGTAGAAGTTTAAATTGTATTACCTTATCGCTCACGGAGACTAAAGTAAGAGTAGATGTATCCCAAATATCTTCCCAGGCCTCTGCATCAAGGTCTTATATGTCATGTTTCCATTTATGTCACAAAGCAGTGAGTTCTAGTGAGGTAGCTTGATCATTTGACAATATATGGTAGATGATGGCTTGGAAAGGGCAGTAGTACCTAGGGTTGACTCTAGACCAGTCGCCACAAAGGATTAAGATTTCCCTTGAAAATGGCAACTAAGGTTGTATGCAACCTGTAGGTAACGGGAGTGAAAGGAGTTTGGGAGTTTAAGCCATGCCTGTAGAGTGAGGAACAGAATAAGCTTTTGTTGGCTTGTAATTAATTACCTGTAGGGTTCTAATACCAAATTTAGCCCAAACTTGTGGGTCAGGTATCTTTAAAAGTTTAGAAAATTAGGATTAGTGACTTGCCCTGGCTGGGAGAAGTGTCATACCCCCCAGCACAGGGGTTGGCTAACATTACTTTAGGGTGGATCTATGGTTCCAGACTCCACCACATTTCTCCTCCATCCAAGGGAGTACCATCCCCCTAATGGCAGCTGCATCCCTCTCCAGTAGGACTTCTTCCCTGGCTCTCATCTTTGGGTGCTGTACCCTTCTCACCCACACAGGACAGCTTTGAGGATTTGTGCTAGGCCCAAACAGACTGCTGGCCTTACAAGCACAAACTCCGCACATACCTCCCCTGGCTGCAGCTCTGGGAGAAAAGAAGACCACACCAGGCTGCTCCCAAAATATGTATATACCCTCCCAGCCACTGGCAATGAACCTCCTCAGATCCTAATTTGACAGGCACATGGGTGCAGGTGTACGGCCCCAAACACAGATAGCGTGTATTCAGGACCGCTCACCCACACATGCACACTTATCAAATTAGTACCTGCGGCTGTGTTCATACACAAGCTGCATCCTCATAGAGTAACAGACAGCTCCAGCCGCACAAACTGCTCATTCACACTGTATGGGTCAGAAAACCCGTGTGAATGAGCCCTTCATTTTTTTAATTATTTATTGCAATTTTTTTTTTAAATGAGTCTTTACAATTTAAAAAAAAATCACAATTTTTAAAAATTATTTTTAAAAATGTGTTATTTTTTTTACATTTTTACAAATTTTTTTTTTTATACACTGCATAGGGGGGCTTTGGTGAGATATCAGGGGTCTAAACAAATCCCTGACATCTCACCTTTGAGATACCTTTGGCCCCCTACAAGAGGACCGGAGGTACCCCCCTATCGGCAACCCTGGCCCGAAGTGCCAGTGGTACTGTCAGGGAACTATCCGCAGAAGGACTGGCAGGTCTCTCCATGGTCAGCAGAATCACGGATCAAGAAACGCTATGCGCATGCGTGCGCCACACAGGCAAAAACTGTCAGGAACCTACGTTCTCCAGTGTGCATGCGCGTGCGCTAGAACGCACGCAATACATGAGTGACACTAGACGCCCAGTGGCCTATTTAAAGCCTGCTGCAGCAGTCAATAACTGCTGCATGATCTTCAGACTTCCTGTGTGTTCCTGAGTGCCAGTTCCTGCTATCTTGAATTACCGTTATCGACCCGGCTTGCCTGACCAGTCTTCTCTGTGTATGACCCCCGGCTTGATCCTTGGCTTGTTCCTGTATCCTGCTTCTGTCTGCTTATCCTGTGTATGACCCCGGCTTATCCCTTGACCTGTTCCAGTGACTTTATCTCTGCCTTCTTACCTGTGTATGACTTTCGGCTTGACTCCTGACTCCGCCTCTGGTCCTCCCTGCTGCACAGCCTCATCGGGTACTTCTGAGGTAGCTCTGCCAGGTGGTCTACCCTGCTCATCAGCTGATCCCCTGCTGACATCTCTCCATCACCTCAGCTTGTCGCAGCTGGCAACCCCTGCCTCTTTGGGTATAGCACTCCCTGTGCCACCTTCAGGGGGCGCTCTGCACTTAGTTGCAAGGGAAGCCCTCCCAGCAGTTCAGCTTCTGGTAAGGTACGTGACAGGTACCCAGTGGCAGAAGCCAGGAACATTAGTAACCCTGAGCTTTGGGAAGAAAGAGCCAAGTGAAAGACTTTAAATAAATTTACTACTCAGGAGAACTAAATTTGGCTAGTTACCTTCATTTATGGCAGGGTGGCCACACTCCATAAAGGATCATAATCCTGTACCTCCTCAAGAAACTTGCCCCCTCATCCGAGCCGTTTTGCCTGGGGTTTACTATACGTTTACTATATGTGCTCGCCCCCTCCCTTGGGACTACATCCCTGCGGGGAGATGCTGTGTGCGTTCACATGCACGGGAGGCAGGGGAGCCACGGGCATGTCTAAGATGACCATAATTTGTGTAATCTGAATGACCATTTAAGCAGCACAGCCCGCCTTTTCTCCGCCCCCTTTTATGCTGATGTGGAAGTGTGGCTCAGGTTCGTCGGCTGGGGAGGTGGGAATGGGCGTGTTAATTGGGAGGCGTCTGTGCATCAAAGGCAGAAAGAGAAATTAAAACTAGGCTCGTTCTCGTTATTTCACACAGCGAAAAAGCGGCACTGCGCATGCGCGATGCCGCTAAAGCATCAAGATAGTTCAATTGTAGTTCCTTTGAAGCCGTGACGTAGCTGCTGGGAGAACGCTCGAAAACCCGGAAGTTGAGGAGAACATACAGAGAGGAAAGGAGGAAGTGCTGGTAAAGCCTATTTATCTAACAGGTAAATAAATAATTTCGGCACAAATAACAGCTAGATTCATGATCTATATAGCATATAGATCAGATATTGCCAATTTTTTTTTTAGCTTTACAACCCCTCGATTGATCTATCTATCTATCTATCTATCTATCTATCTATCTATCTATCTATCTATCTATCTATCTATCTATCTATCTATCTGTCTATCTGTCTATCTGTCTGTCTGTCTATCTGTCTTTCTGTCTGTCTGTCTGTCTGTCTGTCTGTCTATCTATCTATTTGTATATCAGTATGTCTCTTAATCCAGAAACAACCCTGTGGAGACTTGCCATTAACACATTTATCCTTTATAACACTCAGCACTTACTTTCTTTTTAAACCCTTCTTCCGGTTTACTGCCTAGATGAATTGGACATCCCTGTTGGGATTTTATTGCAGCACTGCACTGTGTTAAGTGTTGGGTTTTATTATCTTTTTTAGAGAGTTCAGATCATCTACTATACACAGAGATATTATATAAATCACTCTCCACAGATGACTCGGGTACATGATGTTCCTGGCTGTACTGTACTTGTGATGATTTGGTTATGGATGGAGGGAAGACACTCTCTCCTTTTAAATTGCACGGCAATGACTGTGTCATGGAGGTTTGCAAACTAAATTACTATTTGTGCTTTTCTTAGAAAACCGGGAACAAGGTGATAAGAGTATTGCAACGAAGAAAACATTGATGATGGCTATTATAACCCTCGGCTATTGAGTACCTATGGCACTTTCTGCAAACTATGAATAGTATACACTCATTACACATACTATTTAATCATGGGATCATGTGACAGCAACACAATGCATGAAACCAAATAGAAAGACGTCAGTGGCTTCAGTTAATGTTCACATCAAACACCAAAATGGGGTCTAAGTGATGTTGACCATGGCATGATTGTTGGTTTCAGAAGTGCTGGTTTGAGGATTTTAATAACTGCTGATCTCTTTGGATGTTCACACTGCTTCTTGGGGTTTGCAGACTCTGCCCAGTGGGAGTAAACAATGCCTCATCCATAGGTGTGCATAAGTGTGTTAGCAAAGGAATTCGCTTTGCTAACATTGAACCGCCTCTCAACCAATCAGGTGCTCGGCGGGTCTGTGTTACCTGTCACCTGATTGGCTGAAATGACAGGCGCTGTGATTAGATGCCTATTAGGCGTCCAATCATAGCAGAGGACGAGAGGAGGAGCGGGCGAGAGAAGACATCGGGGTCGGGGAAGAAATGGAGGACACTGCTCGCCGCTCGCCGCTCGCCGTCACCCGCTGCCCTCCTGAGACAAGATAAGTGCCAGGCAGATGACGGGCGGCACATTGGCAGCACTTGGGGAACAGTGGCAGCATTTGGCGCACAGTGGCAGCATTTGTAAAAAAAAAACACACACAGACACACACTTAGGTAGGTCCTTTATTACTGTAAGAAAAAAAAGGTCCACAATGTAAATCACATCATCTAGTGGCATAGAGTCCCATCAGTCATGATGAATGATGCCCACTAGTCTAGCTCGCTGCAAATGACAGCTCTTTAGCTGGAAGCCTAATGTAAATGGGGGACATCATTGACCAAATATTTGGTCAATGACTAATGCCGCGTACACACGACCGTTTTTAATGTCATGGAAAAAAACGACGTTTTTCTCGACGTGATTCTTCTCAAGCCTGCACACTATCGTGAAAAAAAATGCTTGAGCAAAGCGCGGTGACGTTCAACATGTACGACAACACGTACGGCGGCACTATAAAGGAGAAGTTCCATTCAAATGACGCCACCCTTTGGGCTGCTTTTGCTGATCTCATGTTAGTAAAGTTTGGTGAGAGACGATTCACGCTTTTCAGCCTCGTGCTCTTCAGTCCGTTACAGCGTGACAAATGTGCTATCTCCATTACAAATGCTAGTTTTACCAGAACGAGCGCTCCCGTATCATAACTTGCTTCTGAGCATGCACGTTTTTTTCACGTCGTTAAAGCCTACACACGACCGTTTTTCACGACCAATTAAAAAAATGGCATTTTTCTCATCATGAAAAACGGTCGTGTGTACGCAGCATAAGGATGAGCTCAAGGTTTGGTCTGAACACAAGTTCAAACCAACATTTGGCTGTTCACAAGTCCGAGTGAGTTACATAATTTGCATGTTCTCCCTGTCCCTGCTTTGGTTTTCTCTGGGTTCTCTGGTTTCCTCCCACACTCCAAAGACATGCTGGTAGGTTATTTGGATCCTGTCTAAATTGTCCCTAGTATTTGTATGTATTAATGTGAGTTAGGGACCATAGATTGTAAGCTCCTTGAGGACAGGGACTGATGTGAATGTATACTATATGTAAAGCACTGCGTAAAATAAATAAATAAATACAAATAAATAAATAAATATAGAGATTTATAGTAGCGGTTGTTTTATCACTATTAGCTTCCTTCCTGTCAATGGTTGTTAAGTCCTTAGCAATCAGTGGCGTCATCTGGCCCCATTCGGTTACTAGGCGGAAATCAGACAAAGAGAGCTGATTGGGCTGATATCACTGGCCAAATATAGTCATGTTTGGTCAACGACATTGAACAAACAGCCATGGTCATACTTGGTCAATGACATCATAGTTACATATTAGGTGAGGCTGAAAAAAGACACAAGTCCATCAAGTACCGTATTGAAAATCAGGGGAAAATCGTGGGTGCGTGTTATACGCCGATATCCACATCCCTGAGCTGTCTCCGCTGACTGGGAGCGGAGCGGAGCGAGATACACATAGCCGAATGTACTCGGCTATACTCGGCTTTTCTCGGCTCCGCTCACAGTCACGCCCAGTCCCGCCATTGGACCTGTGTTATGTCCATCATAGGGCGGGACTCGGCGTGACAGTGAGCGGAGCTGAGAAAAGCCGAGTATAGCCGAGTACACTCGGCTATGTGTATCTCGGCGGCGGCTCCGCCCAGTCCCTGCGTCCCTGCGTCCCCGGCGTTCTCGGCGGCGTCCGCACAGTCTCGGCGCCATTTTTGAAATGCTGCACGGCGACTCTGGGGCAAGGCTGCACGGCGACTTTGGGGCAAGGCTGCACGGCGACTCTGGGGCAAGGCTGCACGGCGACTCTGGGGCAAGGCTGCACGGCGACTCTAAGGGAAGGCTGCACGGCGACTCTGGGGCAAGGCTGCAATGGACACTGACAAGGCTGCACTGTGACCAGGCTGCACTGTGACAAGGCTGCAATGGACACTGACAAGGCTGCACTGTGACAAGGCTGCAATGGACACTGACAAGGCTGCACTGTGACAAGGCTGCAATGGACACTGACAAGGCTGCATTTAAATGTAAGTTATTTTTCCTTAAACTTCCCTGCTAAAAGTTTTTTTCCCTAAAATTTCCTCCAAAACTTGGGGTGCGTGTTATACGCCGATAAATACGGTAATCATGCTCTGTTTACATTTATTGATGGAGCCCTAGAGATGTCATTTGAGTGAGTGAGGAGCATAAGAGGACCATTTTGTTGGGCATCATTTATCATGACTTAGGTAGATCTGCATCACTCTAGGAGGTGATTGATGATGTGTGTACATCGTGGGACTTTTTTTTTTGTATTAATGGACTTAATTAATTGTAACTGTATTAATTTGGTGTCATTATTTACTGTTTGCTTTTTTTTGTGAATGAGTAGGGGTACTATGTACTCCTAACTGTTTTACTTGGGGGTGAATAATTTCTGGGGGCTTTCAGATTCTGATAAGCCCCCCCTGGCCTGCAGACCTTCACAACCACTGAGCCAAGGTTGTTGTGAAAAGGCCTTTGTTCCTCTTGGGAAGATACCTCCCACCCATGTTGAGGGCACGTAACCTGGTATGGTTCAGGAGGGTAAGTACACTTTATTGTGCTCCCTTTCCTGCATGTTTAGATAAGGGGCTGGTATTTTTTTTTTTGGGGGGGCTCACATTTTTTTGTGGGATCCCACTTTAAATTTATAACAGACTTTAAGGGGGAGCACATGTTTTTTTTTTTGTTGTGTGTGGACCCCATTGACATTCATACCAGACCCTCATCAAGGATAAGTGTCTTGTATGTACTTTAGATGAGGGGTGGTATTTTTTTTGGGGGGGGGGGCTTACACTTTTTTATTTTTTTGTGGGATCCCCCTTACCATTCATAACAGACCTTAAGGGGGAGTGCGTGTTTTTTTTTTGTTTTTTTGTTGTGTGTGGACCCCCTTGACATTCATATCAGACCCTCATCATGGATAAGTGTCTTGTATGTACTTTTAGGGAAAAACCCTAAACCTTTTTTTTTTTGTGGGGTCTCCCATTAACATCTATACCAGATCCCCATCTAGCATAACAGTCTGCTATAGACAATGTGAATTCCCAGCCAAACAGAAGTAAGTACTTGAAGCTATAATTTTAACAGCTATTTAAAGGGCAATTTTCTTCTTTGTAAAAGTCAGTTTTTCTGTAGTAGGTTGTATACATTGTACAGATGCACCTATTCACAGGCAGGTTAATGGCATCCTGCAGGCATGTTTTTAATGGAATTTTGCATTATGCAGCTGCCGGATCCCTAACAAGCAACCTGTCACAATTAACACCAGTAGTAATACTGCTGGGAAATGTTACACTTCCCACTGTAGCCAGAAGTTTGGCTCAGCCGAACTCCAAACATTTAAACTTCAGACCGATCATAGGTTTGGTCTGAAGCCAAAGGTCTTCCCTACTGCATATCTAAAGTGAGATCCAATGTTCTGCTGCTTCTTACTGCTAATCTCAGGAGATTTGGAGTGATATTTGGTGATGTTACTACTGTGCTGCTCCTTGTTCTTCTTACTGGAGGCTCTGACATGAGTAAGCAAAATCCTGCCTCTACCATTATGGCAACCTCCACACAATACGCAGGAGCGGAAGTGACGTCTTGGTTAGCCGGAAGTGCGGGTTGGAACGCAGGAGGTACCCGCACTTCCGGATTGCGGGATAGCGTGCGTTCCAATGGACTCATTGGGAGAGCCAGGGATACCAGATTAAATGGGACTTGACAGCAACCACTGCCCGACCACCGCCCACGGCGCCTCGAGGTGAGAGATACGAGGGTAAGGACCCATAGCCTTTATTATGACCTGCACTTGCCTCTGTTGTCCCAGCCTTCCCCCCCTCACTTTGCCTTTGGGGAGATCAGGTTGCGGTTTGGTATGGAGATGACCACGTGTTGGTGTACATAACTGTATCCTTTGCCAGTGTAAAAGAAAGGGGAGGTGCCCTATAGGCCACAATAGATTGTCAGTTGGCTACCCCCTATTGGGATGAGAACGTGGGAGTTCCATCGCTATAGGCGGGGCAAGCCGTGATTGAGGGGCGGGGTTCAGCTGATTGATGGTCACCTGAGCTTGGACCTATCGATGCACATGTGTATATATATGGGGGCACACAGGAGAGAGGTACCACGGACCGGCTAGGCTCTGAAGAAAGGGGTGGGCCCCAGAAACACGTCAGCCATTCAGCCGTTTGAGGTACCGCCCAATCCTCTTGTCATCAAGTCCTGCTTGCAGGTGCCAAGAGATCCAGCTTTATTGTCAGAAAAGCTTTTACCTAAGCTCGTTTGTGAGTAGAACTATTGCTTTTATTCTACTTTTAATAAAACTTTTATATTTGGTAATGCACTAGGTCAGTGTGCCCTCCTTTTTTTTCTTTAACCTCCACACAATGCAATAAAAAGCATGGTACTGTAAGCCCGTACTAGGGAAAAGATCAGCTGCAGAGAGACCACAAGCAATAATGGTGACCAATACTTTGCCGTCTGCCTCTTTATTGGGGCAAAGCTTCCATGGTTTGCATACATTTTTGCCCTTGGGACTTTAAATGAGGTATGACACTGGTATTAATTAAATAAAAAACAACAGATTTATTGCTTCACACAAGATCTACAGTAGCCACAAACGGATGTCAAGTATATGAACAGATTTGTAATGTTGTACACATAATATTGCAGTAAAATATGATTTTCCATTATAAAGGTCCAAAATAAGTACAATAATGCATCCTAGTGACCCGACGCATTTCGTGAGCACCTGTTCACTTCCTCAGGGTTTGATGTAAACTTGAAATCTATAAGGTAAAAACTGTAAGAGTAAAATAGAGAAGGCAAAATAATTGTATAGGGTCAAAGCATTAACCACTTCCCGCCCGGCCTATAGCAGAATGACGGCCGGGCGGTGGTTCAGTTATCCTGACTGGGGGCGCGCATCGCGGCGATCGGTGGTGCGGCGTGTCAGTCTGACACACCGCTACACCAATCTCAGTAAAGAGCCTCCGACGGAGGCTCTTTACCACATAATCAGCCGTGTCCAATCACGGCTGATCACGATGTAAACAGGAAGAGCTGTTAATCTGCTTTTCCTCACACGCGTCTCATAGACGCGAGTAGAGGAGATCCGATCGGCTGCTCTCCTGACAGGGGGGGTCTGTGCTGATTGTTTATTAGCGCAGCCCCCCCTCGGATGCCAGCCCAGGACCACCAGGATGCCGCCAGGACCACCAGGGATGGCCACCCACACTGGACCACCAGGGATATGCCAATCAGTGGCCAGGCAGCTGCCAATCAATGCCCAGGCAGTTGCTAATCTGTGCCCATCCACAATACCTGCCAGTGCCACCAGGGATGCCTATCAGTGCCATCTCTCACTGCCATCTATTACCGCATATCAGTGCCCATCAGTGCCATGTATCAGTGCCCAACAGTGCCGCCTATCAGTGCCACCCATAAGTACCCATCAGTGCAGCCTTTCAGTGCCCATCAGTGTCGCCTATCAGTGCCCACCAGTGCCACACATGAGTGCCCATCAGTGCAGAATATCTATGCCCATCAGTGCTGCATATCAGTGCCATCCATCAGTACCGCCTACCAGTGCCCATCAGTGCCGCCTCATCGGTGCTACCTTATCAGTGCTTGTCAGTGCCGCCCTATCAGTGCCCATCAGTGAAGGAGAAAACGTACTTATTTAAAAAAAATTACAACAGAAACAAAAGAAAACCTTTTTTTTTTTTTTTTATTTGTTTAGCAAAAAATAAAAACCGCAGAGGTGATCCAATACCACCAAAAGAAAGCTCTATTTGTGGGAATAAGATGATAAAAATTTTGTTTGGGTACAGTGTAGCATGACCACGCAATTTTCATTTAAACAGCGACAGCGCTAAAAGCTGAAAATTGGCTTGGGCAGGAAGGGGGTGTAAGTGCCTGGTATTGAAGTGGTTAAAGGACCGCCATATTGTGCCCATACTTACAAAACTGTTAGAGGGAATACACATGCTCATATTCACTGGACTACCGCTGAAAATGTCTGTTCCGGGAGCTATGGGGGTAAGATCCAAAAAGGGCCGGTAGGCCAAACAGGGAGAACGCGGGCCCAAACCAACATAATGGCCTCCATGATGATGACTGTGAAAGACATATCAGAAAATAAACCTCACTACCACAGTGTATGACTATAGTGACCGACTGAAACAATGAATATAATGCTGAAAAGATTTTACTGTTCTAAGCTTCCATAGTTTAGTTCCTCCTTAGCATACATTGTTCTAATTCTTTTTTGCAGTAAAAAAATGTTCAGAGACAAGCAAACTTTTTAGACGTTCCTCCACTAAATCACAACTGTCTAGCTCATGTGCATGTATGAAATGTCTCCTGCATGTATAATAATGACAAGAGAACAGGAAAGTGCAGAACAGCACTTTTTTTATTATTATTATTTAAAGATTTAAAACTCACATACATTGCAGAGCTATGAGCACATAAAATATTCACTCCACCAGGAATAAAGAATGCTGAAATAACAGAATTATCTTCGTGTTGACATCACCTCCTTTACCCTATCAGATGTCACCATTAAGACAAGGACCAGGCCAATACATCGTTTTTATTGCTAGGATTTTTCACCTGGTTCTAAATCCTCAACGTAAAAAACGTTCCGTGTTAGAGACTCACCCTCCTTATACTTACCTGAGCCTCATCGCGATCCAGCACTATGCATTAAAGAGGAAGTAAACCCTCATTCATTTTTGTTTTTTAAATGAACCCTGCAAGAGAATGTCATAATGAGCTAGTATGCATAGCATACTAGCTCATTATGATCGACTTACCTGAGATCGAAGCCCCCGAAGTTCTCCTTCGTGCCTTCCCCGCCGCCGCCATGTCTCCGACAATCTTCTTCCTGCTATCGCCGCTCCGGCGCTGTGATTGGCCCAGAGCCGTGATGACGTCACACGCATGCGCTCGGGCCGCCAAGATCCATTCAGAAAACCGGCAACGATGCTAGTGCGCACGTCATCGGTGCTGTGCTTTACAGCAAATATCTCCTTAACCGTGTAGGTTAAGGAGATATTTCTTGCACCTACAGGTAAGCCTTAATCTAGGCTTACCTGTAGGTGCAAGTTGTGTGGTTGGGTTTACAACCACTTTAAAGCTGCGGCTCTCCTGGCTTTGTCCCTTCTCTGTGGGCAGATCGACAGCAGTGGCAACCATTGGCTCCCGCTCCTGTCAATCAAGTCCAGTGATGAGGGAGCAGTGGGCAGGTCCAAATCCGGCTGTCTGTGTCAATGGAAGCAGCAGTGGGTCTCAGGAGAATGTGTACCCCCATAGGAATTGACTTCCAATTGAGTGCGCCAGCAAGAGAGAAGGAGCCAGGAGTGCCAGCGGGGTCCCAAGAAGAGGGAAATTGGGGTCTCTCTATGCAAGTATAGACATGTTTGTTATTTAAAAAAAGTTCCCTTACAATCACTTTAAAGTGATTGTAAAGTCTCATTAAAAAGCATACATGTTATACTTACCTGCTCTGTGCAGTGTTTTTGCGAAAGGAAACCTGGATTCTCCTCTTCTAGGGTCCCTCTTCGCTGCTCCTGGCCCCTCCTTCCTGTCGAGTGCCCCCAAATCAAGCAGCATTCAGACACAGAGCTGCAGTTCGGCCCCGCCCCCTCTCTCTCTTGATTGGCTAACTGACTTTTATTGACAGCAGCAGGGGCGCCACTGCTGTGTCTCAGCCAATTAGTAGACTGGATAGAGATGGGGCTCAGGTAAGCATTAGGGGGGCTGAAGGGGGCTACTACACACAGAAGTTTTTTTTTGTCTTAATGCATAGAATGCATTAAAGCGGTTGTATACCGCAAAACTTTTTATTTATTTTTTCAGAACCTGCAAGGCAAAGTCATAATGAGCTAGTATGACTAGCATACTAGCTCATTATCAATCACTTACCTTAGATCGAAGCCCCCGCAGCGGTCCTCGGACACGTCCTCCGTCGCATCCATGATACCCGGAGTGACTTCCGGGTATCGCCGCTCCGGCGCTGTGATTGGCTGGAGCGGCGATGACGTCACTCCTGCGTATGCGCGGGGAACGGCACGATCCCCGCGCATGCCCGAATTCCGGCAGTGTCCGCCAGACTGCCATTCAAAGAGCCTCCGCGCTCAGTGCGCCTGCGCTGTTATCTACGGCGCCCATGCACCGTAGATAGCGGTGCACTCTTTTTTGCAAATACCGTGTAGGTCTCGGAGATATTGCAAGCACCTACAGGTAAGCCTTAATGTAGGCTTACCTGTAGGTGCATTTCATATTTGTGGGTATACAACCACTTTAAGATAAAAAAAAACTTTTTACTTTACAACCCCTTTAACCACTTAAGCCCCGGACCATTTTGCTGGCCAAAGACCAGGCCACTTTTTGCAATTCGGCACTGTGTCGATTCAACTAAAAATTGCGCGGTCCTGTGACGTGGCTCCCAAACAAAATTGACGTATTTTTTTCCCCACAAATAGAGCTTTCTTTTGGTGGTATTTGATCACCTCTGCGGTTTTAATTTTTTGCGCTATAAACAAAAATAGAGCAACAATATTTTTTACTTTTTGCTATGATAAATATGACCAAAAAATATATATAATTTTTTTTTTTTCCTCAGTTTAGGCCGATACGTATTCTTCTACATATTTTTGCTAAAAAAAAATCGCAATAAGCGTTTATTGATTGGTTTACGCAAAAGTTATAGCGTCTACAAAATAGGGGATAGTTTTATAAAATTTTTATTAATAATGTTTTTTTTACTAGTAATAGCGGCGATCTGCGATTTTTATGGTGACTTTTATAGTGACATTATGGCAGACACATCGGACACTTTTGACATCATTTTGAGACCCTTGTCCTTTTTACAGCGATCAGTGCTATAAAAATGCACTGGTTACTGTAAAAATGACACTGGCGGTGAAGGGGTTAACCTGTAGGGGCCGCTGAAGAGGTTAAGTGTGTCCTAACTGTTAGGGGGCGTGGCAACGAGTGACACGTCACTGATCGCTGTTCCCGATGACAGGGAACAGACGATCAGTGACATGTCCCTAGTAAGAACGGGGAGAAGTTGTGTTTACACTGACATCTTCTCGTTCTTCAGCTCTGTGACCCGATCGTGGGACACCGGCGGACATCGAGTCCGCGGGTCCCGCGGGCACGGAGCTCGCGACAGGGTCGTGAGCGCGCTGCCACCGGCACGCTCGCGACCACACAACGGGAAATTAAAGGGGACGTACCTGTACGTCCATTTGCCCAGCCGTGCCATTCTGTCGACGTAAATGTTCGTGCGGCGGTCCTTAAGTGGTTAAAGTTATATTGAACCCTCAGTTTTTACTCTGAAACTTCACACAAAAGGGGAAGTTATACTTTTCTGCCTCCACACCAACATTTGGCTCTTTTTTTTGGGGGGGGGGGATTGGGTACCTAGTTTTGACAGGTACCTGCTCCCATTTCCTAGGTGATCCGAGCAGAAGTTCGGGTCCCCTTCTCTTTGCCCACAGCCTTCTGGGACACGTCACATGTCCCAGAAGGCTGTGGAACCATTTACAAAGGGCAGTGGGATGTCGCTTTGAAGCTGCAAGGAGTCACAGTCAGATTCCCACACTAGACATGGCAGCACGGGGACCTGAAGGCTGGTGAAGAACCGTACCTTGGTGAGGACGGCTCTGGATCCTTGCTCAGGTAATTGTCTATGTTAAAAGTTAGCAGCTACAGTATTTGTAGCTGCTGACTTGTATTTCCTTCTTTATAGGATGAAGATCCTCTTAAAGCACATATGCAGCTTCGTCATCATTTTTTTTTTCACAATATAAATTTTTATTGAAACGTTTTTTAAAGTTTACACAAAGTAAATAAAGTGTATAAAGAAAAGGGTCAAACAAATTTGTATAATCAGTAGAAGGTTTGGGTTACCAAAGGGGATAATAAACAAATGGGGGGGGGGGGTAATAAATCAAATATGTAATCAATATCAAATACTATTTGTAAAGGGCATCAAAATGTATTGCTACTGTATATAACATATCAATCTTAGTTGTCAAAAAATAAATAAAAAAATAATAACAATAATAATGATTGTTTATGTCACAAGTAATATTATGTCTTGATATGCTTCTATAATTTAATGTTGTGTTATTTCTTCTTTTTTTTTTTTTTTATCAAATAATTCTGTATCATTTAATCCTTGTCTGTTAATGTTCCTGTTTAAGCTGGTGCCATGACTATTGCCCCATGTTTCTTCTTTCAAGGTAGCTTCTTTCTCTTGCAGCATTCCATGGAGCCACCCTTGCAATCAGGGACTAGAGTTGTGTGTCCCTAAACTGTGTTTAACTAAGAAATGATGAGGTGTTACTTCTACTTTGTTCAAATCATTCAATATTTTGCAATTTGAAAAAGAGTTCAATTATGGACAGAAGGCTAGGGCAGACAGACAAGCGAGAGCATTGTTGCAAAACTAAAAGGAGATGGCAATCCTGTCTATAATAAATAATTAGTAGTACTCACCGAATATATATCAGGGGGGTGTAATCAAAGATAAGACTGAATCAAATGAAAAAAATAACAAACAAAATGATATAAATACACACCCTAAAGAGTTAAACTACAATCATCGTTATTATTGCTAAAAAGAGCAAAGTACAAAAAACAAACAAACAACAAATCCCCTGATCCCCTATATATAGACCAGTGATGGCGAACGTGTGGCACGCGTGCCGCTCCCGACACTCCAAGCCGTTTTTGAGGGCACGCTGTGACCCTCAAGAATTTCACACATTAAATTTTATTAAAAGATTAAAATCGTCACACCGCGCCCAGGAACTACATTTCCCACAGTTCTCTGGGCTAGCGGTGACGTGTCCGAGTGGGCGTGACATCGAAAGAGCGCCCGGAGGTGACGTGCTTGCAGCTTGTCCAATCAAAGAAGCTGTCTCATCCACACCGCCGAAACAAATCAGCGCTGACGTCCTCGGCGTGACTCGGAGAACACGCGGAGAGAGCATGAGGAGAAGACGTGCGGGAACGGGCTGCAGGACTCGGAAGGTGAGAGAAAAAAAAATGCACTGCAAAATTATTATTGGGGCACATTTCCTCCCCCCCATCATTGCTGTTATTCGGCCTAATCATGTTGGTGGTGTCATTGGGAAACATTACCCCCCTCATTGGTGTCATTGTGTTTTTTTGAAAAATTCTGCCCCATCATTGTTGTTATTTGGCCTAATTATAGGTGTCATTGGTAAACATATTACCCCCCTCATTGGTGTTCATGTGCCTCATTATAGGTGTCATTGGGAAAAATTTTACCCCCCATCATTGCTGTTATTTGGCCTAATTATAGCTGTCATTGGGAAACATATTACCCCCCCCCCCTCATTGGTGTTCATATGCCTTCTTATAGGTGTCATTGTGAAAAATTTTACCCCCCATCATTGCTGTTATTCGGCCTAATTATCAGTGTCATTGGGAAACATTTTACCCCCCATCATTGTAATTCGGCCTAATTATAGGTGTCATTGGGAAACATTTTACCCCCCATCATTGGTGTTCATGTGCCTCATTATAGGTGTCATTGGGAAACATAATTTGGGGGGAATAGTGCCCCTATCTTTGGTGTCATTGGGAGGAATGTGTACCCCTTCATTCGTGTGAGTTGGGGGGAAATATAACCTATTGTTGGTATCAGTGGATAAATCACAGGACATTGGACGATGTGTATCTGTCTACAAAACCGTGAGTTGCTCTTCTACAATTCAGGGTTTATTACCTTTTTTGTTAAATGTTGCAATAATATTTTTGGTATAGGTAGGTAGGGATAGATTTGTATTGCATGCTTCATCCATATTTATTTTATACATTTTGTGTTTTTTGTAGACTTGAACACCCCAAAATGAGTACATCCAAAAAAGCTAAATTAAAAACAGATAGTAGAAGATCATTCCAAGAGACCTGGACAAAGTCATTTGGAGTGATTGAACGCAATGGGAAAGCGTTATGTGTTCTGTGTAGTGAAAGTGTGGTATCTCGCACATCAAGTGTCAGACGTCATTTTGATACCAACCACAAAAGTGTTGCCGAATTTGGTGAAGCTGAAAGAAAAGAGTTTCTTGATGGGAAATTAAGGAACTATCACTGCCAGTATCGTAGTTTTTGCAACTATCTTTCTAAAACAAATTATCTGGCAAATGCCAGCTTTGAAATTTCACTGTGCATAGCAAAACATAGAAAGCCCCTCTCTGATGGCGATTTTATCAATGATGTTGGCTGTGAGTAATTCCCTTTTTCATGATTTTCCAAACAAGGACAAAATTAAGCAACAAATCTCTGAAATGCCACTTAGCAGAAATACTGTTAAAGATAGAGTCCTGCGAAAGGCAAGTGATGTTAGTCAGCAACTTTTACCTAATGCAGTGTTTGCTGTCCAAGACACAAGTTGCATCTTTACCAATGCCCAGCCAAGGCATATTTACCAATGCCCAGCCAAGGCCCAGCCAAGGCATCTTTAAAAATGCCCAGCAATGGCATCTTTAAAAATGCCCAGCCCAGGCATCTTTACCAATGCCCAGCCAAGGCATCTTTACCTAATGCAGTATTTGCTGTCCAAGACACAAGTTGCATCTTTAATAATGCCCAACAAAGGCTTCTTTAATAATGCCCAGCCAAGACATCTTTGAAAATGCCCAGAAATTGCATATTTAAAAATGCTCAGCAAAGGCATCTTTACCAATGCTCAGCCATAGCATCCTTACCAATGCCCAGCCAAGGCATCTTTAATAATGCCCAACCAAGGCATCCTTGCCAATGCCCAGCAAAGGCATCTTTAATAATGCCCAGCCAAGGCATCCTTGCCAATGCCCAGCAAAGGCATCTTTAAAAATGCCCAGCCCAGGCATCTTTACCAATGCCCAGCCCAGGCATCTTTACCAATGCCCAGCCCAGGCATCTTTACCTAATGCCGAATTTGCTGTCCAAGACACAAGTTGCATCTTTAATAATGCCCAGCAAAGGCTTCTTTAATAATGCCCAGCCAAAGCATCTTTGAAAATGCCCAGAAATGGCATCTTTAAAAATGTCCAGAAATGGATCCTTAGACTCATCCTCTACTTATGTACAATAATTTCCGGTGGCTATGCAAAGTATACTGTGTCTGTACCCATCACAACATTGTAGATCTCTATCCCTTGTGTAAGCAAATGCTTCTTTACCAGTGCCCAGCCAATGCATCTTTACCAATGCCCAGCAAAGGCATCTTTAAAAATGCCCAGCAAAGGCATCTTTAAAAATGCCCAGCAAAGGCATCTTTAAAAATGCCCAGCAAAGGCATCTTTACAAATGCCCAGCAAAGGCATCTTTAAAAATGCCCAGCAAAAGCATCTTTACAAATGCCCAGCAAAGGCATCTTTACAAATGCCCAGCAAAGGCATCTTTACAAATGCCCAGCAAAGGCATCTTTACAAATGCCCAGCAAAGGCATCTTTAATAATTCCCAGCCAAGACATCCTTACTAATGCTCAGCTAAGGCATCTTTAATAATGCTCAGCAAAGGCATCTTTACCAATGCTCAGCCAAGGCATCCTTACCAATGCCCAGCCAAGGCATCTTTAATAATGCCCAGCCAAGGCATCCTTGCCAATGCCCAGCAAAGGCATCTTTAAAAATGCCCAGCAAAGGCATCTTTAATAATGCCCAGCCAAGACATCCTTACTAATGCTCAGCCAAGGCATCTTTAATAATGCCCAGCAAAGGCATCCTTACCAATGCCCAGCCAAGGCATCTTTAATAATGCCCAGCAAAGGCATCTTTAATAATGCCCAGCCAAGACATCCTTACTAATGCTCAGCCAAGGCATCTTTAATAATGCCCAGCAAAGGCATCCTTACCAATGCCCAGCCAAGGCATCTTTAATAATGCCCAGCAAAGGCATCTTTAATAATGCCCAGCCAAGGCATCCTTGCCAATGCCCAGCAAAGGCATCTTTAATAATGCCCAGCAAAGGCATCTTTAATAATGCCCAGCCAAGGCATCCTTGCCAATGCCCAGCAAAGGCATCTTTAATAATGCCCAGCAAAGGCATCTTTAATAATGCCCAGCCAAGGCATCCTTACCAGTGCCCAGCCAAGGCATCTTTGAAAATGGCCAGCAAAGCCATCTTTGAAAATGGCCAGCAAAGGCATCCTTAACTATGCCCAGCAAATGTATCCTTACCAGTAGGGATGAGCTTCGAGTTCGAGTCGAACTCATGTTCGACTCGAACATTGCCTGTTCGCCCGTTCGCCGAACAGCGAACAAATTGGGGTGTTCGCGGCAAATTCGAAAAATCTATGGGAGAAATCTAAAGTGCTAATTATAAAGGCTAATATGCAAGTTATTGTCCTAAAAAGTGTTTGGGGACCGGGGTCCTGCCCCAGGGGACATGTATCAATGCAAAAAGAAGTTTTAAAAACGGCCGTTTTTTCGGGAGCAGTGATTTTAATAATGCTTAAAATGAAAAAATAAAAGTGAAATATTCCTTTAAATTTCGTACCTGGGGGGTGTGTATGATATGCATGTAAAGTGGCGCATGTTTCCCGTGCTTAGAACTGTCCCTGCACAAAGTGTCATTTTTGAAAGAAAAAAATGCATTTAAAACTGACTCGCGGCTATTAATGAATTGTCGGCTCCCGGCAATACATACAAAAGTCATTGATAAAAATAAAAAAAAAGCGTGGGGGTTCCCCAGAATTCAATTACCAGGCCCTTCAGGTCTGGAATGGATATTAAGGGGAACCCCGCCGCAAATAAAAAAAAAATTGACGTGGGGTTCCCCCAAATATCCATTCCAGGCCCTTCAGATCTGGCATGGATTTTAAGGGGAACTCCACCCCAAATTAAAAAAAAAATGGCGTGGAGTCCCCCTAAAAATCCATACCAGACCCCTTATCCGAGCACGCAACCTGGCCGGCCGCAGGGGAAAAGGGGGGGACGAGAAAGCGCCCCCCCTCCCTCCTGAACCGTACCAAGCCACATGCCCTCAACATGGGGAGGATGTCCCCATGTTGATGGGGACAAGGGCCTCATCCCCACAACCCTTGCCCGGTGGTTGTGGGGGTCTGCGGGCGGGGGGCTTATCGGAATCTGGAAGACCCCTTTAACAAAGAGGACCCCCAGATCCCGGCCCCCCCCCCTATGTGAATTGGTAAGGGGTACATTGTACGTACCCCTACCATTTCACGAAGAAAGCGTAAAAAAATGTTTAAAAAAACACACAAACACCTTGAAAAAGTCCTTTATTAAAAAAAAAAAAAAAAAATCCATTCCAGCGGTGAAATCCAGTGTCCCGCGGCGATCCCGATGTCCAGCGCTGTCCGTCATTGGTTGTGCCTGAGCGGACCTGATGGGGAACTCCCTCTCAGTATTTTAAATGTATAGACCCGCCCCTTCTAAAGTTCCCCATCAGGTCCGCTCAGCGGACCAGATGCGGAACATGAGAAGGGGCGGGTCTATACATGTATTACCAAAGTGAGAGCAGTTCCCCATCAGGTCCGCCTCCTCGGTATGTCGGACCCGCCTACGTCATTGGCTTGAGCGGGGAACTTCCTTCACTATGTAAATTTACACAGTGAAGGAAGTTCCCTGCTCAAGCCAATGACGTAGGCGGGTCCGACATACCGAGGGGGCGGACCTGATGGGGAACTGCTCTCACTTTGGTAATACATGTATAAACCCGCCCCTTCTCATGTTCTGCATCTTGCCCGCTGAGCGGACCTGATGGGGAGCTTTAGAAGGGGCGGGTCTATACATTTAAAATACTGAGAGGGAGTTCCCCATCAGGTCCGCTCAGGCACAACCAATGAAGGACAGCGCTGGACATCGGGATCGCCGCGGGACACTGGATTTCACCGCTGGAATGTTTATTTATTTATTTTTTAAAATAAAGGACTTTTTCAAGGTGTTTGTGTGTTTTTTTAAACATTTTTTTACGCTTTCTTCGTGAAATGGTAGGGGTACAATGTACCCCTTACCAATTCACATAGGGGGGGCCGGGATCTGGGGGTCCCCTTTGTTAAAGGGGTCTTCCAGATTCCGATAAGCCCCCCGCCCGCAGACCCCCACAACCACCGGGCAAGGGTTGTGGGGATGAGGCCCTTGTCCCCATCAACATGGGGACATCCTCCCCATGTTGAGGGCATGTGGCCTGGTACGGTTCAGGAGGGAGGGGGGGCCGCTCTCTCGTCCCCCCCTTTTCCCCTGCGGCCGGCCAGGTTGCGTGCTCGGATAAGGGGTCTGGTATGGATTTTTAGGGGGACTCCACGCCATTTTTTTTTTAAACTTGGGGTGGAGTTCCCCTTAAAATCCATGCCAGATCTGAAGGGCCTGGTAATTGAATTCTGGGGAACCCCCACACTTTTTTTTTTTTTTTTTTCAATGACTTTTGTATGTATTGCCGGGAGCCGACAATTCATTAATAGCCGCGAGTCAGTTTTAAATGCATTTTTTTTCTTTCAAAAATGACATTTTTTGCAGGGACAGTTCTAAGCACGGGAAACATGCGCCACTTTACATGCATATCATACACACCCCCCAGGTACGAAATTTAAAGGAATATTTCACTTTTATTTTTTTCATTTTAAGCATTATTAAAATCACTGCTCCCGAAAAAACTGCCGTTTTTAAAACTTCTTTTTGCATTGATACATGTCCCCTGGGGCAGGACCCAGGTCCCCAAACACTTTTTAGGACAATAACTTGCATATTAGCCTTTATAATTAACACTTTAGATTTCGAACGTTCGAGTCCATTGTATTTAATAGGGTTCTAAAGTTTACACGAACATTTTGTCTGTTCGCAGGTTCTGGTGCGAACCGAACAGGGGGGTGTTCGGCTCATCCCTGCTTACCAGTGCTCAGCAAATGTATCCTTACCAGTGCTCAGCAAATGTATCCATATGCAAAAATACATGCACGTGTACAGTTGTTGTTTTTTTTTTTTTCAATAAAAAAAAAAAGTTTAACAGAAAGCTCTGTAATTGTGTTTCTTTTTAAAAAAATAGCTGTTAATTAGTTTGGACAACTGTACGAGTTGTTTTTTCTAAACCTATACCTCAGTATTCAAGTTTAATTGCAGTGTTGGCACTTTGAGAAAAAAAAAAATGGGTTGCAGTTTGGGCACTCGGGCTCAAAAAGGTTTGCCATCACTGATATAGACCAACAGGGAAGTCCTAAAAAAGAAGGAAAAATTCCCTAGTGGTCTATAACCTCCCCAAAACTATAGAACAGATGATCCATGTAAATAAATACTCCTTCTCAGGATTAAATGAGAGGGGAAATAAACCAAACAGTCCGCAGACCCCTCCCTCCCCTAATATATTACACCCCCTATAAGCACCCCAATAAAAACCTAAGCCACCAATGTACGAGACCCAAGCTGATAAATTCCTAGAAGGGACAGTGTGATTCTGTAAACACAGATAATATTCACACTGTTCCGTAATGGAATGATACAAAACCCTGCAACCAGTTTAGTAGACTTGTGCACAACGGAAAAATTTGTTCCGTTTCGGTTCGTTTCTTTCCGGTCCTGTTGATTCGTAATCATTCGTAATTTTGCTAGACGGGATTTTTCGTGTTCGGACTCATTCGTATTTTTGCAAGCGACATTTTTCGTTGAATTTTTTGTTGCTTTATAATTCGTACTTTCGGTAGAGTACGTTGTTTTTCGTTGATTCTGGACACAACTCCTACTTTCGTAACTTTTTTTGGGTTTGTTGATTCGTAATTTTCCGTGTCTCTCTCACAACGACGCTGCCTATTATGCCTAATGTGCTTCGAATGGATTTGTACTTTTCTAAATACATAGCGGTTATTTGTAACGATTCGAAATCTCGTATTTTACTTTCGTTTTTTACATGCGGCTATAGGCTCCGCCCCTGTACACCATTTTGAGAGGGTTCAGCACGGTGAGGGAGAAGCAGAGAGCAGAGCAGAGTGTTATTGTGCTTCGAATGGATTCGAAATCTCGTATTTTACTTTCGTTTTTTACATGCGGCTATAACCTCCGCCCCTGTACACCATTTTGAGAGGGAGTTCAGCACGGTGTGGGAGAAGCAGAGAGCAGAGCAGAGTGAGTGTTATTGTGCTTCGTATGGATTCATACATTCGTAACTTTTTCATAACGAATTATGCCGAAGACATTCGGGCATTCGCTATTTGCGGTATAATTTATTTCGGATTCGGTCTTATTCGTAATTGCTTTGTTCGGAAATTCGAATGCTTCCGAATGTCCGAAAGTTGCTAAATTCGGACGAATTTCAATTCGTTACGAAACGAATTGCACAAGCCTACAGTTTAGTACATACACATGTCGCTACCCCAATTGTCGGTCAGTCAGTCACTAGGGCTGGACGAGGATCATGTGTTAAACACAACAGAGTACAGTGGAACCTCAGATTGCGAGTAACGCGGTTAACGAGCGTTTCACAATACAAGCACTGTATTTTCAAAAATCGTGACTCGGTTTGCGAGAGCCTCATAAATGGCCGAAAAGGCCCGAGGACACCTCAGCTGACCTCGGCAAACCTCGGAAACACTTAGTTCTCGAGATTTGCAGAGGTCAGCAGAGCTGTCCTCGGGCCTTTTCGTGCATTTCCGAACGGCACAGATCGGCAAAATTCGGCTTGGCTCGGCTCCGGCGTCCCCCCCTCACCTTTTGCGAAACAACACTCGCAAACTGAGTCACGATTTTTTAAAATACAGTGCTCGTATTGCGAAACGCTCGTTAACCGCGTTACTTGCAATCCGAGGTTCCACTGTACTCTGTACTCTGTTCCACTGAACTCTATACGAGCTTGCTCCACCCCGAGGGGTGGAGCTACCACGTTCACATCCCAATATAGGGTTGCTAACAAGCAGTCTATTGTAGCCCATAGGAGCGTTAGTGACACAACCCGTATTGCACTAGAATCAATAAGGCACCAACTCTTTTTTCTCTCTCTCTAGCAAGGGCTACGGATATGTACACACACATGAACATCTCCATGTGCTTGTTAGCAACCCTATATTGGGATGTGAACATGGTAGCTCCGCCCCTCTGGGTGAAGCAAGCTCATATAGATGGGCGGGGCCTAGCTAATTGATGGTCACCTGGGGCGTAGACATGTGGATATATATATAACGGGGCACACAGGAGAGAAGAACCACTAACCGCCTAGGCTCTGAAGAAAGGGGTGCACCCCGGAAACGCGTCAGCTGTTCAGCCGTTTGGGGTACCATATGATCCTCCAGTCATTGGGTCCTGCTTGCAGGTGCCAAGAGATGCAGTTCGATCGATAAGAAAAGCCTTTACATATGCTTGTTTGTGAGTAGTACCATTGCTTTTCTTCTATTTTTAATAAAACTTTTATATCGGTAATGCACTAGGTCAGTGCACCATCCTTCTTTTCTTTTTCTTTTTAGTTGTATGAATACCCATTGTTCTGAGGAGGGCTGCAAGACTATACACTTTGCCTTAATCCAAAGAGTGGATCACACCACCCATGTCTAACAAAACACCGGAGTGCAGGAGATTAATGTTTTGTCAAACATTCCCATAGACACAGGCCTCGTACACACGACCGATTTTCTCGGCAAGAACCAGCAAGAAACTTGCTGGCAGAGATGTCTTGCCGAGTAAATCGGTCGTGTGTACGCTGCTAGCGGGTTTCTCGTCGAGAAAACCGACAAGAAACCTCGACGAGAAAATAGAGAACCTGCTCTCTATTTTCTCGTCGAGATTCTCCTTGGCGTGTTTCTCGACGAGAAAAGTGAGTGTGTGTACACTTACCTGTCCGCCCGGAAGCCCGCGCATGTTCGAAATGAATTTGACGCATGCGCGGTAGCTTCCTAGGCATACGTAGGGTATACCAAGATGGCGGCGACGGCATCGAATGTGACGAGCGCATGCTCGACGTAGTCGATGACGTCACCGCGTACACTCCTTTCAAAGAACCGCGGGTTCTTTGAAACGAGCGTGTGTACACTCGGCCGGGACAAGTTTCTTGTCCAAGAATCTCGTCAAAAAAAACCACATGTTTTTTTCAACGAGAATCTCGGCCGTGTGTACGAGGCCACACTCCTAAACCTTGTGGACAGCCTTCCCAGAAGAGTTGAAGCTGTTATAGCTGCAAAGGGTGGGCCAACCCAATATTGAACCCTACAGACTAAGACTGGGATGCCATTAAAGTTCATGTGTGTGTAAAGGCAAGCGTCTCAATACTTTTAAAAATATAGTGTATATGTATATGCTATAGCCTTGTGCTATAAATTGTAACTGGATGTAGTACTTGTTTAGACTGGCATAGATGGGTCTTTAGATCTACTCTAAGATGCATCAGCAAGGAAAAGATTTTTTGAAATAGTATATGTAGCTCCCTCCTCACTCCCCTCTTTTTCTTCAGCTCGTCTGTCTTTTGTCTAGGGGTACCTTCAGAGGGGAAGGGAGCGGGGACACCACGCCTGTCAGTGTGATATAAGCAAAGTTCTTTTACCTTCGGGTCAGTGCTGTGCACCTGGAGCCTCCACCGAGTGTTACCTTGAACAATGTCTGTCAGGAAATGAGCCCCACACCATTAAAGTTCAACACTCCTTTATTCCTCTCGAATGAACACAATCAGTTGAACTCCCTTGTAGAAACAGAACAGAAAAGGAGGTGTGGATGCGAGTAGGCCCAGACACAATGTGTTCTCCACTTTCCTCCCTGAAAGTGGGTTGCGGTCTCCGAGCGGGAGGGGGGATTTCCTTCCAGGTGGTCTCCGATGAGAGACTCACCCGTCACTGGCAATATGCTGCACCAGGTCTTCAAGTGAGGAGCTCCCCCCGGTCCATTACGCCTTCCGGATTCGGGTACCCAATCCCTGGGTACCCTAGGATCTCCTTCCCTCGCTGAACTCAGTGTTGGGCACTGAGCTCCAGACCTCCATCCGAGTACCTCACCCCAGGCTAAAGGTGCCTGGGATGGAACACGACCTCTGGCTGTCCTCTAGGCCTAGGCCCGCCTAGAGAACCGGCACGGACCACCGCCCACAGGCTGAAGGTGCCTGGGACTCGACCCCGTGACAAAGATGGCCGGCCCCTTTATACCCTCTCCCAGCAAGCACGGCGGGTTCCCCGCCCCACCATACCGCTGCCGAGGAAGGACAAAAAGGAGGCACAGCACACAGCAATGATTCAACCCCAGCCCAGGGCGACAGCGCCACCCGCTGGGCTGCAGGGAATTACACATCACTAATGTCTCTGCCAAGTTCAAATTACACCCGGGAAAGTACATACCCGCTACATATAATTTTGAATTCAACATATATTGAATTTTTTTGTTTGTTTTGGATAAAGTAGGAAAAGGGTTAAATCCTGTGACAGGTTATTTTTTGCTGTCTGTTTACCTTTGGGGGAAATGTGCCTTCACTTCCAGGACCCAGAAATGCAACAGGAAGTTAAAGGAGACCTCCCAAAGTGAGGGAAATTTCCCTCTTGGACAGTTCTCATTAGAAGATTTCCCCTACTTCTTGTCCTGTGGACAACTCTAGAAGTTTGGATTTTCCTCTAACAATGATCAGCAGTACAAATAAAGGGGTAAATCTCATCAATGGGGGACACAGACAGCAATTAAAACTTGACCGAGGATCAAACCATCCCTAAAATGTTCCTACTGTTACCTTAGGACACATGTGAGGTACACTTCTAAATTTTATGGAATTTCCACACGTGGCAGATAAACAGTTGTGTTCTTCTTGAGCTGTTTCTCTTGAGTTGCCCTTTAATTCTTTAAAGTATTGAGGCTGTCCCAGAATCACAGAAGGCAATAAAGAATTTGTGATATAAAGCTTTTGAAGGACAAGACTGTGGGGGGAAAAAGGGTCATGAAAATTCCTTTTCAAATAAAGGTGACCATGAAGCAATACATAAATTCAGCAAATTTTATGGCTGCCCACAAGAAAGTTTGGAAACAACATCAAATCACTTTTATCTGAAGGTGGAGGAGGAAGATTGGATTCTTACAGCCTGTTAGAACAACACTGAAGCATGGAGTATCAATCACTCCACAAAATTGCTGTTGCGTTTGGAAGATATGATTGACTTGGGAGACCAATTAGCAAAATATATATAGGATGACCAATGTATTTATGCAATGCAAACCTGAAATTTAATGAGCGGTTTTGAAATAAATCTAATTTTCTCCACGTGGCTTTTCTCCAGGATTTTACTATTCCATTTCTCATTTCGTTCCATTGCTCCGTGGGCAAGGCCATGTTCGCTAAGTAGTGTTCGGCAATAAAATCTCTTACTGAGCTGTAAAACGGTTTACGGCCCTCTTTTCATACACTGGCTATAAAATGGGCTATAGTGATTTTTGTTTTAAGGTACGCTTTAGCTAAGAATGAGTTGTGGTTAAAAGGTCTCATTCAAAACCATATTTTTTAAAATTGAAAAGTGTAGATATTTATTTTTTCTTTTTCTTAGAGGCACTCTACAGTTATACATTATGTTTTATTTGCACGCAAACTTTTTTTGAAGAGATAAGTGAGCCCATAAGGAATCGGTTATGCTGAAGAGATGGCAAATTGGAACCAGTCATCTACTTGCCAGTTACATATAGTCTAGTTAAAGGGTCTTGGATATATTACTACTAAATTTCCATATCACCTATTGTACCACCTGCTCATCTTATATATGGATTATAGAGATTAGGGATGGTTTACCATTAGGCACAATAGGCTTATGCCTCTAGCCTGCAGAAGGAAAAATGTAGATTTTCCCTGTGTGGTAATTATAAATTGTACACCACCTTGTTCCCCCTTGTAGGCAGGTGTAGTTTGGCCTCCCTGCACAGGTGGTGCTGACAGCACTACCATGAAGGGAGAGTGGAGGAGAGGAGGAACTCATGTCCCTTTTAGGCTACCATATAGGGTCATCACGTGAGTGGCTGTCCGATTGGATGCTGCTGTTTTGGATGACCCCATGGTCATCTTTAGTGAGGGCAGTGCTTATACAGTTGGCATACATTTTGCATGTGGATAAGACAGAGACAGTAACCCGCTGGGCAGGGACAGGTTGCATAAAGTAGGGAGAGGTTTCAGTGGAGAGGGACAGAATAGAGACTGGTCACCAGTTCATTAGTGTGGAACTTTTCCTCTGGGCCTCCAGCTCACATCCTGGTCCTCCTCCTGGCTGAAGCTCTCTGAACTCATATATTCCTACCAACTGAGCCCCATAAGTTAATCCACCTACCAGAAGATTCTGCACTCTACAGACTCCAACAATCTCAACATCTTGGTGCATTCAGCTCACTAGGGTCCCTGGCCTCTCCCAATGCTACTAGGATCATCAAGTGGTATCTTGCTCCTAGGTGCCTGTAGATGCTTTATAGTCCTCAATCATAGTCTACTAAATGAGGGAGCAGACATGTTATAGAGAATACCATCTTGTAGTATATTTATTAAAGTCTTGAACATCACCTAAAAACTTAGACAAGAAATGAAAGTATAATACTCAAGCATTAGGTATGCCGTTTTTGCCATTGACATGTTTCACCATTAGACTTTCTCAAGAGCTTTTCACTGTGCAGTGACAGATCATTAGGGATGAGATTCAGGTCGACCATGAGTTTAACCCTAACTCAGCCTGTTCAACGTTCTGTGAATGGGCATATAAACTGGCCAGATATGGTTGATTCTCCAGCTGTTGTTTGTAAAGAAACATCATCTGGTAGTTTGTCATGTAGTGGTAGCACTACCAATACTGAATGACATTATCTGGTCAGTAACATCACCCAGGATCTCCACCAATGCGCACATTCCAACCTTCGGTTTGGATGCCGCTTGAGCGCCACAGCATCCTGCTGGACAGGACTTCCTACACCATCTGGATATGAGAGGCGCATTCCAATACACAGCCTGGACGGTTGTTAGCGTGGCTCACTGGATCCATGTGCCTGTATACAGATACTTCTATGTGAGTTTTTAATGCACCTTTTTCATTAAATATTACAGTCCATGCTCAGAGGCGCCTGTGTTTTCTCTCTAACTCTCTGCATGTTTGGAGTCTGCTTCCACTTCCCCTGCAATGCTGGCCCTGATAAAGTGGACTATTTCATTACACAGAGCTGATTAGCTTAAAGGACTTTATAATAGACTTATGTTTTATTTAAACACCTAATAGGCTGCGCCACTACCACATATATGTTTTTTTCGCAGAAGAGTTGAAGCTATTATAGTTGCACAGGGTGGGCCAACTCAATATTGGACCCTACAGACTAAGACGGGGATGCCATTAAAGTTCATACATGTGTAAAGGCAGGCATCCCAATATGTTTGTCAATACAGTGTATATGAGAATTGGATGCATTTTTAACCGCATCCAGTTCGCATAACATGTCTATTGGACCGTATTTCAATGAAGCTGGTTCACACATGCATGAGGCAGCCGTGGTGCAGTTTCAAAAAGGGTCCTGTGCGATTTTTGAGTCCGATGTGATCTCAGGTAAAAATTTGCACCTGAATCGCACCTGAACCAGTGAACAGAATTTTACCGGACCCCCACACTGAAACCACAGCCGCATATGTATGAACCCAGCCTTAACAAGATCCAAATGTTGAAGAATGTTTTTTATGAATAACTATCACAAACGTGTTTTATATGTCATACATACCATATGTACTGTATATCTGCTAACGTATCTCTGATCCCTTCAAGACTGAGCACAGTTTAGCATGGATCTGTACAATTACCTTTGACCAAATACAGAGTTTCCCCGGGAAATGTGGTACTTACAGAAGCCATAACATCTCACAGTAAAGTAGCTGGAGGCTGAAAGCCAGCAAGCAGCACTGGGAAATAGAGCAACGGAAGCCTTTGTGATTGTAGGTTTCCAAAGACAGAACACAGTGGTTTTGCTTTTCTCTGTCGGCGAATGCCAGTAGGGAAATGCGCAGAATAGACAATAAAGAAAACAAAACTAGACAAAGAACCAAAGTAGAAGTCCAACTGCTGGAAAGAATGGAGCTCAATGGTCCAAAGATTTCCTAGGGGACAATTAGTAAGTAGGTGGAAGCACAAAGAAAAAAAAATGTCGCACAATCGTACATTATTCCTCGACAAATGAGTTATTACGTACATTTAATCCCATACATTACCTATTCTGTCTGTTTGCATAATCCACTAACATTCTTTTATGAAGATTCAATGAGTTTTAATTGGCAACAGGATGTATTCCAACCGGCTCATGCTGACTATTTTGTTTATTGGAGGTCAGGTAGTTATTGTTTAACAAAGACAATCGGCTATGCTTGCCCTAGGTGGGCAAACCGGGATAAATAATGACTGTGTGCATTTCCTGTTTATAAAATTAATGCATTAAGTAAAGTGATTTATCCTGGCAACAACTTGTGTATGAATAAATGATTTGTAAAACACGTTGGTCATTAATGACAAATTACCAGTTCACCTTACTTGGTACAAATCCATGAAAACAAGATTTTTCTTTTCTTATGCAAGCTTCAAGACCTCCAGGCTCTCACAAAATTAAAGTTGAACTCCAGACTGATATAAACGTTACACACTAATGTAGCTCCATAATCTTTAATAGATCATTAAAGTGAATGCCATGGGACTAGCAGCTCCTAACTCGAGAATTTATTTTCTTGCAGCCCAACTGCAGCATCTGGTACGGTGGGACTCGGAAGCTTTTGCTAGTGCTTCTTATCGCTTGATCACTTGGGTGTTTCAAGGACGGTCACCTCTGTGCTCCCTGTAGGGGTTGTCAGGGTGCGCTGGGTTTGCTAAAATACCTACATGTGTGTTACTGTTTAAGCAGTGGTGGCACATCCATAAGGGGCGCAAGGGCGCCACCCCCCCCCCCCTTAATCCGTGCCCTAATCAACATGCAGGGTGACAATGCATGGTTTTCAATGATTTTATTTTTTGAAGCACATGATTAGAGCCTGAGGCGCTAATTGGCTTCAAAAAAGGGCGTAGAGCACTGCTCCCTGAGCCCACCCAGTTGTGCGACAATAGCAAATTAATATTCGCTATTGTCACACTGATTCTCCTTCCGTCCAATCGGGTCTCAGGATCCACTTCCTGTTCAGCTGGGAGGAGAAGCCCCGCCTCCTCCCAGATCCTCCTGGAGCGAGGAGCAGCAGCGCTGGATCTGTGTCATCGTCCTCCTCACGGTAAGGTCTCTAAATCCCTGCCTTCCTGTCTGTGTCCGCATGGGGGGGAGGGGGTTGGTGGCGTTAGTGCGTGTGAGGGGGTAGGTTTGTTTGACGCCCCCCCCCCAAAATATTGAGCACCAGCCGCCACTGTGTTTAAGGTTTGAGATGCAGCTAAGAAGCTATTGGGGGTTTCTTCCCCTACTATCTATATCCCCATATGGGGCAATGACAGGCTCCCTGAGATATCCAACCAGCAGGGTTTCCAGAGGTGAAAGCAGGCAGGTATCCATACTCTAGAACAGCTATACAAAAATTGTGTAATTAAACTCTTTGATCAGTTGACAAGAGAATTTTCATTGAACCCAAAGTGGTTTTACCAACACTTGCAGCTCTGCCATGCTTTGCAGGCTCAATTCTTCTTCTCTCCAGTTAGGTTTTTTCGGTGTAGGTGTTGGACAGACTGCTAAAGGCAATTCCCACGAAGGACCTCATTCCAGCCACCTGTTCGGCCTATTTGGGACATTTTTGGATAAATTTCCCTTGGCCTGTAGGGCAAAGTGGGAACAGGATATTGGGCCAGTTTTGAACTTGGGAGGCGTTTTTTTTGGGCCCTCCCCGTTGTATCACTCTATCCTTCACACCAGCTAACTCAGCTTTTTATTCTCTATAGGGTGCACAGGACCCCAGAATTTCTTTGTGCTATTGGGCTAAGATCTGACTCAGCGTATCCAAGATGTGGTAATTCGGGGTCTCTGGTGCTGCCCCAAACTCCAGAGGTATTGGGGTGGAGGTTGTGGTCATGCTTACTGGGCTTCTAGATGTTAACCTTTTAGTGGATCCACTTATATGCTTATTTTTCTCTGTTGATCACTCCGCACTTAAGCCACCAGCTTGGATCACTGTAAAGTGTTTGCGGTTTGTGGTCCGTAGGCAAATTGCCCTTAAATGGACTTCTCCACACCCCGACCATTTTGGACTGGATATTAGCTCTTAACATATGTATTTCTTATGAGAGACACACTTTTTTTCTCAGGATCCTTAAAGAGGTTTGAAGCAATTTGGCTACCTTGGTTAGAGCATATGAGTTTTGAAGTTAGTTAGTCTTTAATTTCTTCTAAGCACGTGCACCTACGCATTTCTCTAAATGCAGGGCACATAGTCAGGGTATTCCAAAGTTTATATTATGCCCCTTAATTTGCCTATTGTGCTGGCATTTGGGTATGCTTTATGTGTTTTTGTGGTGGGTTTTTTCTTTGCACAAAGTGATTGTAAACCTCTGAAATGAAAAGTGAAGAAAGCATATCCTTCTATATCATGGATATGCAATTAGCGGACCTCCAGCTGTTGCAAAACTACAAGTCCCATCATGCCTCTGCCTCTGGGTGTCATGCTTGCTGCTGTCAGAGTCTTGCTATGCCTCATGGGACTTGTAGTTTAGCAACAGCTGGAGGTCCGCTAATTGCATATCCCTGTTCTATATTGTGTACTTGCCTCAATCCTAGTGTGGTTTTTGGCTGCTCTCTCTTTCCTCTGCTTTCTCTGGCAGTTTGTGCCTACACCAGGCAATCCTGGGAGATGATCTTGCCCCTCTCCAGCACACAGCAAGTGATTGTCAGACTCAGCTGCATTATATGTGCTGTGAATAGGGTAGTGTTTCGCGCTACTCAAGAGTATTAGAATAATGACTAGGGTGACTATCAATGGCTGCAAAATCAATCTAAGTTCACCTAACACATGAGCAGTAATGACAAGGAAGAAGGGGGATTTTGCGCTAAAGAAAAATGGGTATCACACAT
Organism: Rana muscosa; assembly: GCA_029206835.1. Lineage (NCBI taxonomy): Eukaryota > Metazoa > Chordata > Amphibia > Anura > Ranidae > Rana > Rana muscosa. The sequence continues at coordinate 181,635,525 of CM055119.1, read as the reverse complement.
AAAACACCTCTGTGTCACATAATATCACTTATGTATGCCTGGGCAAACATGGACCCCCTTTCCTTCTTGTTACAGCCGCCTGTCTTCTACCCGAGAGCGTGATTGGTAGAGGATACAACCATAGCATCATCAAAGAGTGGAGAAGATATAGAGGAGAGACAAGACCACAGTCTATGTCAGTGAATATACTATATGCCAGTGACCCATGTTAATGAGGTGAGAGCATTGGGAGACAGGTGTAGGATTCACCACAGGTCCAATACTCCAAACCGGTTCATCATTCATACTATTTGATCACATCCACAATTTTGGAATACAACTCCATTGATTTAAAACCCATTTGGACATTTATCGAACAGCATTTTTTGCAATATTGAACTTTTGGGCACAATTTTGATAATTGTATATGCACTTTCACTTTATTATGGTGGTTGAATAATTAGCACTTATTATTATTAATTTTCACTAGTTTTATCACCGTGAACATATTTTCCATTAGATTTATACATAAGTGATATTATGTGACACAGAGGTGTTTTATGTGTGATACCCATTTTTCTTTAGCGCAAAATCCCCCTTCTTCCTTTTCAGCTGCATTATATACTGTACCAAATAGTGACTGGGATAGTAAAAACCTGCTATGATTTAGTCAAATGGCTCTAGTATGGATTCACACAGTCCAGTCACATGGGTTAATTTAGTTCACTTAAAAGCAGTGTAGAAACAGCGCTCTCAGTACCAGCTGGATACTAGACACTGTAGAAACATACTGTGACCCAAACTAAATATACAGGTGCCGCTGAAGGCTTCACCAGGTCCCCTTATGTAGCAACCACTTGGAGTGCAAACAAGGACAGAGCTCGTCCCAGTTCTAGACATCTAATGGAAAAGGGAAAAGTCCTGGGAGTTGCACATCTCTGCAAAACCCTGTGAGAAGGTGTATGACAGCCTCAGCATGGGGGCGTGGCCTTCTTATGGGTTTTGCAGAGATGTGTGACTTCCAGGACTTTTCTGTTAACTGTAGAAACATAATCAACAAAGAAAAAGCACAAAACACCCTAGTGCAATTAATTTAATGAATAAAGTAAAATCCTTAACTCCTATGCATTTACAACATCTTTAAAGTGGACCTTCACCCTCTTCCTCATGTTCCTTCAATTCCACCCCCTCCTCCCATCCTGAATAATTGTTTACCTTTTTTTTTTGGAAAAATTGTCTGGCCCTGCCTCCACATGCCCTTCAGTCATCTTAGGCAATTGACTCGCATCCTGCCCGCTGTGCCTCCCCAGATATGCACGACACATATCCCAGGAGGCTTAACCTTCTCAATTAAGGAAAGGAGGAGGGGTGGGCCTGTCGGCGTGTCTTTGAGAGGCCTGGCCGCTGAACCTGGAAGAGCAGGCGGTCTCTCAATGACATCAAAGAGAATATGGCGGCGTGGGACAGAGCTGTGGCTGGGCGTTTGAGGATCTCAGCACAACAACGTTGGATCCACTGGATGGGTGAGTATCTTAAAGGTGCAGATACCACCTTCAGCTAAGCGGGGTCAAAAAATTTAAAAAATGAGGGGGCCGGCCCCTTTAACTTTAAGGGCTCATCAAAGACACATCACAGCTCTTGCATCCTCCTTGGGGGAGCAGTTAGTCTTTAAGCCCTCAGGATTTCCTCTGCTCAGAGGCGGGCTCCAGGAGCAAGCCTGGCAAAGAGAGCAACTTCGAAGGCCTCTCTGTTATCCAACCAATCCCCCCGAGGTATTAGGCGTAAGCGCGGCTACAACACAAGCCTAGTCTTTAAGCCCTCAGGATTTCCTCTGCTCAGAGGCGGGCTCCAGGAGCAAGCCTGGCAAAGAGAGCAACTTCGAAGGCCTCTCTGTTATCCAACCAATCCCCCCGAGGTATTAGGCGTAAGCGCGGCTACAACACAAGCCGGAGTCACTCAAGGGGGATATCGAAATGAACAGGCAGTGACGTAGATGGGACAGTGATATGTGGTTTTCAGGACAACGTGTTTCGGTGGTTTGGCCTTCTTTCTCAAGTCCCTTGAGAAACACTGCATTATGGGAGTAGGTGACAAGCTATTTAATATACCCAGAGGCATCGGGCGTTTCATGACAGCTCAGATTGGGCAACGGATGTGAGTAGGATAATGGCAAAGATGAGTAAAGGGGGGGCATGGAGTGAGATTTAAAGTATATCTAAACACAAATTGTAATACAATACAGCTTAACAGTTCTTAGATGTGGTGGCTGCATTCGTTTTCGCTTTTCAGGCTAAGAACATTTTCAGAAAATACCTGTTGATCTTTCCAGAAATACAGTGTCCTTGTCACTCGTCACAAAGAACTTTATTTCCTTTTTATAAACTACTAGTCCCATCAACCCACCATGTAAAGGAGATGAAGGCAGACATGTTTGAAGTCCAGCTTGTGTGACAACCATGGAAACCCCCATAGATACATGGGATTAATGACAGTATTCTGAGCATTATTTGATGAAAATGAAGGAACAAAAGCCTGGAAAAGAAAGAACAAATGTATATACTACATCTAGGGACTGGTAATCTGCAATATCTTAAAGCAAAACTCTAGGGAAAATGTAAAACTACTCTTGCAGTGGGGTCCCCCCTTACTGCAAATGTTAGATGCTCATTTTGTCTTTAGGGTACCAACAAAAGGCAGTTTTGCTTACCTCATCCTTCGTTCTCACAAGCTTCCATCTCTCCTCCAGTGGCTGGCTCCCTCAAAGCTGCTTTCTTCAGCACTCTGTTGCTTGCAGGCACACTGGCATCATCATGTACAATGCAGGACCAACAGTCATTTGTTGTAAGTGAGGACGCTGATGGCCCATTCACAACCCAGAGCATCAGAAGAATGAGGAGAGCACCAGCTCCTGGGGTAGAAAGGGGTAGGGTAAGTAAAACTAACTTTTAATAGTACCCTAGACCAGTGGTCTCTAAACTGTGTCCCGGGGGCCCGATGCGGCCCTTTGTTTGCTTTTATATGGCCCTTGCGGCATAATTTCTCCCACTGTCAGCAACAGTGGGGCATAGTTCCTGCCATTGACACTGACAATAGGGCACTAGTCCTCTCTCTGACACCAATGATGGGATACTATTCCTATTGATACCAATGATTGAGCACTTTTCCTTCCACTAACACTGATGGGGCACTATTCCTCCCACTAATACCAATGATGGGGCACCATTCCTCCCACTGACACCAATGGTGGGGCACTGTTCTTCCCACTGACACCAATGCTGGGGCACCATTCCTTCCACTGACACCAATAATGGGACCCATGGGACCCACTGACATAGTGATGGAGCACCATTCCTCCACTGGCACCAATGTCAATTCTTCCAACTGACACCAATGCTGGGGCACCATTCCTCCCACTGACACCAATTATGGGACCCATGGGACCCACTGACATAGTGATGGAGCACCATTCCTCCCACTGACACCAATGATGGGGCACCATTCCTCCCACTGACACCAATGATGGGGCACAATTTTTCTGCCTAATACCAATGAAGGGGCATTGTTTACTCCCACTGATATGGGGCACTTTCTTCTCCCACTGGCCACAGTTTGACCCTCCAAAATTTTATAGGCAGTAAAGTGGCCCTTTGTTTAGAAAGTTTGGAGACCCCTGCCCTAGACAAAAGTGAGCATTTAACTCTTGCAGTGCAGGGGGAATCCTACTGCAAGGGTAGTTTCAAGTTTCCCCCCTGCCACCTACAATATATAGGCCGTACCACTCGCCCATTATATGTACAAATAAGGTAACACATTAATATCAGAAAAGGGTTCCCTAAACACAATCTGTCACGACACTTTGACGAATTCCATCACCGAGACCCCACTGGGCTTATTTTCTACGGGATTGATATTATTAAAGATAACTGGAGGGGAGGTAATAGAACCACCCTAGTCTCCCAGAATGAAACTAGCTGGATATACCGGCTAGGGTCTCTGGTTCCTAAAGGGTTAAACGTAGATATCGACCTTAACTGCTTCAAAGCCAACCCTTGATTCATAGAATATAATTAACATCTATTCTCATTCCTGTTATGCCCTAGGTGCATTGGGGGTGCACTGGGAATTCAGTCCACCCACCCCCCTGGATATGTTCCATATTACGGAACATGACCCCCTATTTTGTCAATTTGTTACTGGTTTGGGCATATGATACCATATTGGGGGTTTAGTTCCTCCTATCCTTGTATCTTACTGGCCTTAAGACCTTATGACGGTATCTTTATTTAGCCTCATTAATCACTGGTTCCCTGGTGAGGGATGTATTAGTCTACATGGATTTTCATGGGGTGTCCCACATCCCCCTTCTTTATTGTCAGCATGCTCCTCATGGTGCTTACTCTCACTCTAGCCCTAAGTAATAAGTCACACTATTCCTTTTAGGTGAGGGTGGCACGCACCACTAATATATGCATGCATTTCGGTCCCCTCCCCTTCATGACGACGTGTAGGTTAGATTGCCTCTATGTCGTCATCACTATAGTGCATATATGCTATGGAGGGTACCCACATTTTTTTCGTATGTGGGCATGTTTTATTAACAGACAAGCCTTTTATTATCCCTATATATAGATAATCATCTTCCTGTTGTATACAACGTACCTGATTTAATACCAGGTAGCTGGCTATGTATAGGGAGCTATTTGTAGTCAACAATCTCCTTTTTCATCCATAAAGTCAGTCTTATGGGTATTGCTCTGGCATAACGAACTCAGGTTAAACATATCTCAAGGTTATTTTTATTATTTTTATTTTAAATGTATATTTTTATATCTATAAATGTTTCTTGATGCATCCTATATAGAGAGCGGAGCCACAGATCCTTTTATAAAAGCCGGGGACACCAAATCTATCCTTTCCTTCCTCTTCCTATGTGGGCAGGCTTATCCACTGTTTTTTACCTGATTGGATGACCCGATAGGATTGGGGGCGGGCTTGCTGTGGCTCACCTCTCTTTTAAGCGTGATGAAGCGTAACCATGGCACCGCCTCAGAAGACGTTCATTACAAAACGTGCGTAAGGCGGAACCACACACATCACGCTGTTTTCATCCGGGTACCTGAAGCTGGAACGCAGCCGAGGCGCAAGCTGCGATCACGGCATACGGTTACCGCGGTGCTGTGTCCCTTGTACTAGTATTGTATAAGGCCTACACACCTTTGGAGGCCCAGCATTTATTGTTTTATCCTATTATTTTTAAATAAATCACCCATTTTTTACCGCACTATGGGAGCCTATCATTTTCATTATTGAGGTTTCTGGATAACCTGCTGCCTGCCATTTAAACCTCCTTGGAAAGTGAAGGAGCTGTGGATACTGGAAACTGGAAACGTGCTGCAGCCTGATACTTCATCCTGGTAGCAACCTGGCTGGGAAATCGTGTGAACCAATACAGACCTCACCTGGATCGTGTCTTACATGCTGTCTACCCCTGTGGGGGTGCGAGGAGCTGGTGGGACCCTTGTGGGGGAGCACCTATGAAGTTTTTGGAAGATTTGTCGGCACAGATTATTAATCACTCTGGAAATTGAAATCACCATTTAACATCTATATATATGTTCTTTGCACTATAGAAAGTGGACTTTATACACTGCCACACATATATACTGTTATATGTTTTGTAGTATTTTTTAATATATGTTTTATTTTGTTATCACACAGGTATTGTATGTAATGTATCACTGCGGTGGTATACAGTTGGAGGAATTGGTAGCATAATTAATTTTTTACTGAATCATTTACAGCATTTATGTAATATTTCTGGATCACCAACAGTAACTAGGTTGCTGCTATTTCACTAGCACTTTAGAACACCACCCCCCACTGGTAGTATAGGCCATCTTGTGGCCAGTGCCACTATAAGGAGGGGCTTTTGAGTTCTTTATACCTTATTGTTCAGTCACTAGTCTACCTGTGCAGCAAGTCGGACCCACCCAATCAGGGGAGGGGTCCAACCAGTTGCTGGCCTCCCTTTATTGTCACTTTTGAACCCTCTGGATCACACACCCCATAACAATTTACTTACACTTTAGGATCCCTCTACAGGATCTCATTAGGGGGGCTGCAGCTCTACATTATACAACATATATTCCCTCCTAAGCGCAGGAACTAGCATTTTCCTTTATAAGTTTCCCCCACAGTTTACCTTTATTTTTTGGTTTTTGGGTTAGCTGCCAATCCGCTTAATCTGCCACCAACTTCTTAACACAACTAAATTACTCTTCTGGATTATTTTAGAGCATCATACAAGTCATGGTTTCCATTTTACAACATTTTACTTTTGTTTCTTAATGTTTAGTCATTTTATCTTTAGACCTAAGCCACCTTATTCAACGTATTCAGCCACCTGGGCAGCATTGAGGAGCTGGTGCTAGCTCCTTTTCTTATCTCGACTTTGTGTGCAGAAAAATAACAGCTTGAATTTTAATATCCCCTACCAAACTCGGACCCATCACTCAACGCCTAGACTTTCAGGAAAAATCACATTTGTAATATTATAGTGGAATAAAAAAATCTAATGTGGTGATTTCTGACCTTGCTCAGCTTTTGATGAGGTTTGTTTGTAAGCTGAGATCTATAAGTGATTGTGAGTGAAATAGATACTATAAATCCAGACATAAGGTACCAGAGAGTCCATGAATAAAGCTGAGGAGAGATTTACGGTCTATTTCACTGCAGATATCTTTACTGTTTCCTGGCAAGAATGTCTACAATGCACAGTGATGTACAGCAGTCTAGAAGGGCAGAATTGATTCCGGCACTGGCAAGTCACCGTAGCCAGCAGCATAATGATTATCCACTTTAAAAGGTCATTTCATCTAAAATGAATATGACTTTTTGGGGGGACGCTGGCTGGATAAATTTTTACCCACCTCCTACTGGTGATACTGGAGTTCCCAGCTCCACACTCCTGCTACTATCATTGCAATGGGGTCTTATTAGGTCTCCCTGTTTGATTTGTCATTTATTTAAGGTAGAACTAAAGACACATGATCCTAAACACTATCCTCTCCCCAAGGCACCCCCCAAAAAAATAAATATATTTACGTAACGAAAACACATTATAGTCACTTTTTTCCTGTAGTCTTCTTGTCAGTCCTTTGAAATCATTGGTCCTTCTGTGGTTCTGTGGTGATGATGGGTATGGTCCTTCCTGATTGGCTAATGACGTGTAAGCTCTTCTCTGTCTGGGAGTACTGTAAACCCAAGCTGAATGGTGACGTACCCTCAGGGGGTGTGTCATTGACACCTTATACTTACCTTTATCCGCACAGTTTTGTCAGTCCAGTGACATCATGGGTCCTTCCACTTCTTCATAGGTGATGGCAGGAGAGCAGTCCTTCCTCCTGAATGACATGTGATCTCTGCTCAATCCGGAAGTACTGTGAGCCCAAGCTAATGATGTATCCTCAGGGTGTGTGTCAGTGACAAGTTATACTTATGTTTTTCCTGCAGTTTTCTGGTTAGCCCAGTGATGTCATGGGTTCTTCCTTTCCTTTCTAGTAGAGTTGAGCGGACACCTGGATGTTCGGGTTCGACGGGTTCGGCCGAACTTCGGTAAAAAGTTTGAGTTCGGGATCGAACTTGACCCGAACTTGACCCCGAACCCGAACCCCATTGAACTCAACTTCTAAGGACCATTTGTGCTTGTTTCCCGTGCTTAGAACTGTCCCTGCACAAAGTGTCATTTCTGAAGGAAAAAAAGTCATTTAAAATTCACTCGCGGCTATTAATGAATTGTCGGCTCCCGGCAATACATAGAAAAGTCATTGATAAAATATAAAAACAGCGTGGGGGTTCCCCCAAATTCAATTACCAGGCCCTTAAGGTCTGGTATGGATATTAAGGGGAACCCTGCCGCAAATAAAAAAAAAATGCGTGCGGTTCCCCCAAATATCCATACCAGGCCCTTCAGGTCTGATATGGATTTTAAGGGGAACTCCACACCCAAAAAAAAAAAAAAGGAGTACCCCCAAAAATCCAGACCAGACCCTTTATCCAAGCACGCAACCTGGCAGGCCGCAGTAAAATAGGGGGGGACGGGAGAGCGCCCCCCCTCCTGAACCGTACCAGGCCACATGCCCTCAACATGGGGAGGATGTCCCCATGTTGATGGGGACAAGGGTCTCATCCCCACAACCCTTGCCCGGTGGTTGTGGGGGTCTGCGGGCGGGCAGCTTATCGGAATCTGGAAGACCCCTTTAACAAAGGGGACCCCCAGATCCCGCCCCCCCTATGTGAATTGGTAATGGGGTAAATTGTACCCCTACCATTTCACAAAGAAAGTGTAAAAAATAGTAAAAAAAATACACAGACACCATTGGGAAAGTCCTTTATTAAAAATAAAAAAATAAAAAATAAAAAGAAACATTCCAGCGATGAAATCCAGTGTCCCGCGGCGATCCCGATGTCCAGCGCTGTCCAGACGAAATGTCATTGGCTGAGCCTGAGCGGACCTAATAGGGAACTTCCTCGGCAGTGTATTAAATGAATAGACCCGCCCCTTCTAAAGTTCCCCATCAGGCCTGCTCAGCCAATGATGTAGTGTAAGGCTGAGGACCTGATGCGGAACGTAAGAAGGGGCGGATCTATTCATGTATTAAACTGTGAATGAAGTTCCCCATCAGGTCCACCCCCTCGTATGTCAGACCCCGTCTACGTCATTGGATGAGCGGACCTGATGGGGAACTTCCTCCGCAGTATAATACATGAATAGACCCGCCGCTTCTCACGTTCCGCATCAGGTCCTCAGCCTTACACTACGTCATTGGCTGAGTGGACCTGATGGGGAACTTTAGAAGGGGCGGGTCTATTCATTTAATACACTGCCGAGGAAGTTCCCCATCAGGTCCGCTCAGGCTCAGCCAATGACATTTCGTCTGGACAGCGCTGGACATTGGGATCGCCGCAGGACACTGGATTTCATCGCTGGAATGTTTCTTTTTATTTTTTATTTTTAATAAAGGACTTTCCCAATGGTGTCTGTGTATTTTTTTTACAATTTTTTACACCTTCTTTGTGAAATGGTAGGGGTACAATTTACCCCATTACCAATTCACATGGGGGGGGGCCGGGATCTGGGGGTCTCCTTTGTTAAAGGGGTCTTCCTGATTCCGATAAGCCGCCCACCCGCAGACCCCCACAACCAGCGGGCAAGGGTTGTGGGGATGAGGCCCTTGTCCCCATCAACATGGGGACATCCTCCCCATGTTGAGGGCATGTGGCCTGGTATGGTTCAGGAGGGGGGGGCTCTCTCGTCCCCCGCCTCTTTTCCTGCGGCCTGCCAGGTTGCGTGCTCAGATAAAGGGTCTGGTCTGGATTTTTGGGGGTACTCCACGCCATTTTTTTTTTAAATTTGGGGTGGAGGTCCCCTTAAAAACCGTATCAGACCTGAAGGGCCTGTGTCAGGGTCACCTGTGGCCAGGTGACAGATGCACACCATAGGGGGACAGGAGTGCACCGCGAGGTAGTGAACCCTATGGCTGGCTTCTGCGGATAGGAAACTGGGTGGTTGTGGAAAGCGGGACCAGAGGAGCACAACCGGGATCCAAACGGAAGCTAGAGCCAAGATTCCCCAGGGCGCGGAGTCTAAGACCCAGCTGGTCTTCTCCAGGGCCTCTAGTGGTGAGGATGTTAGCTGCAGGCTGGGACCAGGTTGCGGCCCCTGGAGTTTCCTAGCTCACGCCCCGTAGGATAAGGGGAAAAGAGGGGAAGCAGCAGCACAAGATAAGAGAGAACCGAATAACAAGCTGAAGGTCAGGGGCCACAAGCAGACAAGGATAACGAAGAATGAGCCGAAGGTCAAGGGTCACGAGCAGACAGGGATAGTCGGGGACAAGCCAATAACGTAACAGAGAGACAGACGTAGCACACGGCAGGCAGGAAGCCAAACACACAATGCCTAACAAACACGTTGATCAGCAAAGCAGGCTTGCAGTGCACAGGTTAATATAGTGTTCTGTGATAGGGCCTGGGGTGGAGTCTGGCTGGGAGGAGATTATAAAGGAAGCCAGGTGAAAGGGTTCAGGCCTCTAAGATGAACACATGGGAAGGAAGGTAAGCTGACAGACAAACACTACTGCATATCCATGACAGTACCCTCCCTCTTATGGGCCCTCCCCCGCCTGGGCCCAGGCTTAAAGGGAAATCTCTGATGAAACCTTCTCAACAGATGAGGTGCAGCGACATCAGATGCAGCGATCCAAGACGCCTCCTCAGGACCAAAACCTCTCCAATGCACAAGGTACTGAAGAATGCCTCTGCAGAGCCGAGAATCCAGAACTTGTCTAACCTCGTACTTAAGATTATCCTCAGAGACCGAAAACGAGGTAGGGAGATGACAAGAAGATCTATTGAGGACCAAAGGCTCTCTAGGAATAAGCAAGGGCATGAGAGGATCAACAGGAATCTGAGGAGGGTCCCCTAGACCCTTAAAGGGGAACTGGTCATCTTGCACAGGACCATCAGACTGGGCAGATGTCAGTGGAACCCTGAAGTCAGGTTGGTTAGAAGGTGACATGTCGCCGGAGTCAAACTGAATAGCTGAAGGACAAGCAGAATGTCCCGAACAAGAAAAAGTAGGAGGCTCACTGGGCATGGGCTGGACTGGCATAACTAGTACAGAGGCAGAGTGAATAGCTGAGTCAGGTGTAGCGACTACCTGAATCGCATCGCAAGACGTAGCGACTGCAGGACTTGTAGACAAGCTAGCCTGGCTGTGCGTCCAAGGGTGGTTAGGGACAGAGAAATGTAAATGGTTATGCAACCTGGAATGAATGACCGGCTCAGATTCACAGGGGGCAACCTTGGGTAGGCAGGACGAGGAACAGGAGGGACCCCAAGCCAGGATCTGTCCAGTAGTCCAGTCCACATGAGGAGAATGGAGCTGTAACCATGGGAGACCCAAAATTATAGGCGTTGAGGCCTTGGGTAAGATAAGGAAGGATATCCACTCCTGGTGGAGTGTCCCTACCGACATCTTAACAGGGAGGGTCTGGAAGCGGATAGGTCCCCCTGGGAGAACAGTACCATCAATCGCCATGACCACCAATGGTGTGGTGAGGGGCAAAAGAGTAAGGCCCCATGCACACGAGACGCTGTTATTTGCTGTTGAACGCGCGTTCAGAGGCAGTTGGACGCTTTTTTCAACTGCTCCTGAACCCATTCAATGTTATCCTATGTGTCCATGCACACACTCTCGTTTTTTGGCGTTTACAAGCAGTTGCGTTTAACCTCGTTTTTTCAGAAGCAAAAAAATGGGTTCAGACGCAAAAGTTTTCCACGTTTCAGACACTAAACGCTGCTAAACGCGGCTAAACGCGGCTAAACGCGGTACCGGCGTTTTTCCGCGTTTGCGTTTATAAGCGTTTTTAAAGGTGACCTATTTTTTAACATTAGAAATCTCTAAAATGATGGCAAATGATGAAAAACTATTAAAAAATATAAAAGAAAACTGTAATTGCTTGCATTGCATTGTGGACAATCCACAACTTGTGGCAGGTAACGTGGCAAGTGGACAATCCACAGCTTGTGGCAGGTAACGTGGCCAGTGGACAATCAACAACTTGTGTCAGGTGATGTGGCCAGGTGACGTGGCCAGGTGACGTGGTCAGTGGACAATCCACAACTTGTGGCAGGTGACATGGCCAGGTGACGTGGCAGGTAACGTGGCCAGGTGACGTGGCACATGATGTGGCCAGGTGACATGGCAAGTGGACAATCCACAACTTGTGGCAGGTGACGTGGCCAGGTGACGTGGCAGGTGACGTGGCAAGTGAACAATCCACAACTTGTGGCAGGTGACGTGGCTAGGTGACGTGGCCAGGTGACGTGGTCAGTGGACAATCCACAACTTGTGGCAGGTGACATGGCCAGGTGACGTGGCAGGTAACGTGGCCAGGTGACGTGGCAGGTGACGTGGCCAGGTGACGTGGCAAGTGGACAATCCACAACTTGTGGCAGGTGACGTGGCTAGGTGACGTGGCAGGTAACGTGGCCAGGTGACGTGGCCAGGTGACGTGGCATGTGGCATGTGACGTGGCAAGTGGACAATCCACAACTTGTGGCAGGTGACATGGCCAGGTGACGTGGCAGGTAACGTGGCCAGGTGACGTGGCAGGTGACGTGGCCAGGTGACGTGGCAAGTGGACAATCCACAACTTGTGGCAGGTGACGTGGCTAGGTGACGTGGCAGGTAACGTGGCCAGGTGACGTGGCCAGGTGACGTGGCATGTGGCATGTGACGTGGCAAGTGGACAATCCACAACTTGTGGCAGGTGAAGTGGCTAGGTGACGTGGCAGGTAACGTGGCCAGGTGACGTGGCCAGGTGACGTGGCAAGTGGACAATCCACAACTTGTGGCAGGTGACGTGGCCAGGTGACGTGGCAGGTGACGTGGCAAGTGAACAATCCACAACTTGTGGCAGGTGACGTGGCTAGGTGACGTGGCCAGGTGACGTGGTCAGTGGACAATCCACAACTTGTGGCAGGTGACATGGCCAGGTGACGTGGCAGGTAACGTGGCCAGGTGACGTGGCAGGTGACGTGGCCAGGTGACGTGGCAAGTGGACAATCCACAACTTGTGGCAGGTGACGTGGCTAGGTGACGTGGCAGGTAACGTGGCCAGGTGACGTGGCCAGGTGACGTGGCATGTGGCATGTGACGTGGCAAGTGGACAATCCACAACTTGTGGCAGGTGACATGGCCAGGTGACGTGGCAGGTAACGTGGCCAGGTGACGTGGCAGGTGACGTGGCCAGGTGACGTGGCAAGTGGACAATCCACAACTTGTGGCAGGTGACGTGGCTAGGTGACGTGGCAGGTAACGTGGCCAGGTGACGTGGCCAGGTGACGTGGCATGTGGCATGTGACGTGGCAAGTGGACAATCCACAACTTGTGGCAGGTGAAGTGGCTAGGTGACGTGGCAGGTAACGTGGCCAGGTGACGTGGCCAGGTGACGTGGCAAGTGGACAATCCACAACTTGTGGCAGGTGACGTGGCCAGGTGATGTGGCAGGTAACGTGGCCAGGTGACGTGACAGGTAACATGGCCAGGTGACGTGGCCAGGTGACGTGGCAAGTGGACAATCCACAACTTGTGCCAGGTGACGTGGCCAGGTGACGTGGCAAGTGGACAATCCACAACTTGTGCCAGGTGACGTGGCCAGGTGACGTGGCAGGTGACATGGCCAGGTGACGTGGCAGGTGACGTGGCAAGTGAACAATCCACAACTTGTGGCAGGTGACGTAGCCAGGTGACGTGGCAGGTAACGTGGCCAGGTGACGTGGCAAGTGGACAATCCACAACTTGTGGCAGGTGACGTGGCAGGTAACGTGGCCAGGTGACGTGGCCAGGTGACGTGGCAAGTGATACGCTAAATACAAGTACACTGCGGCTCTCTCAGCTGCTGCTACTCACTCTGGTCTCACAAACTGGCTGAAATGGTTAAAATTTACTGTTTTTTGAGCTTAGGGAGGGTCTTATGATGAAACGCTTATAAACGCAAACACGGTAAAACGCCGCTAAACGCCAATAAACGCGGCTGCAAACGCGGCCAAACGCGCGTTTTTAAACGCCGGTTTCAGCGTTTAAAAACGTGTGTTCAGCAGAGTTTGCACCTGCGTCTCGTGTGCATGGGGCCTAAGTCTCATGAACGATGCGATTTCCCAGTCCATGAAATTACCAGCGGCTCCGGAATCCAGATATGCTGAGACCGAATGAGAAGAAGCACCAACATGAAGGAACACAGAAAGCAGAAGACGAGAAGGGGAAGGTGATATTTCTGGGTCCAATACTCCACTTTCCAGATGAAGTGGACCCGAACGTTTTTCTGGACAAAGAGAGCAAGTGTCACGAAAATGACCTTTGCCCCCACAGTAAAGACACAGACCAAGAGTTCTGCGCCTAGCACGTTCCTCGGGGGATAGCCTGGTCCGACCCAGCTGCATGGGTTCCTCAGCTGGTAGGAGATGCTCTACGGGTCGAAGAGAGGGGAGCTCAGGCTGACTAAGAACCAAGGAGTGCTGGCGTTGCTTTTCTAAGGTCCTCTCCTGAAAGCGAATATCGATCTGGTTACACAAGGAGATAATGCCGGCCAGATCAGTGGGGATGGTTCTTCCTGCTAATTCATCCTTCACTCTATCAGACAGGCCATGCAAAAAGGTTGCGACTAAGGCCTCATTGTTCCAGCTCAACTCAGCCGACAGTATGCGGAAATGAAGGGCATACTGTCCCACAGAAGCAGACTCTTGGCGGAGACGTAAAAGGGCGCTGGCCGCTGAAGAGACACGAGCCGGTTCTTCGAAGATATTCCGAAAAAGTTTCAAGAAGCCAGACAGGCTAGAAACCACTGGATCATTCAGTTCCCACAGAGGGGCTGCCCAGGCTAAAGCTTCACCAGAGAGGAGGGAAATGATATAGGCTACCTTAGCCCGATCAGACAGGAAGTTTTGGGGCTGGAGCTCAAAATGAATTGTGCATTGGCTAAGGAACCCCCTGCAAGCCTTGGAGTCCCCAGAGAAACGGGACGGAGCTGGCAGTTGTAGTGAGTGTGTGGCTGCGACTGGTGCAATAGGTGCAGCCGCTGGTTGTATTTGAGGTTGCGGATTCAGGGTTCCCAAGGAGGCCTGAAGCTGCTCGAAGCGAGAAGCCAGATCCTGGAGGAATCGCATCCCCTGAGTCTGATTCGATTCCTGGGTTTCAAGTCTGCAAACTATGCCCTGGAACGGATCATCCACGGGTAACGGGATGTCAGCCGGGTTCATGGCTGATCAAACTGTCAGGGTCACCTGTGGCCAGGTGACAGATAAACACCGTGGGGGGACAGGAGTGCACCGCGAGGTAGTGAACCCTATGGCTGGCTTCTGCGGATAGGAAACTGGGTGGTTGTGGAAAGCGGGACCAGAGGAGCACAACCGGGATCCAAACGGAAGCTAGAGCCAAGATTCCCCAGGGCGCGGAGTCTAAGACCCAGCTGGTCTTCTCCAGGGCCTCTAGTGGTGAGGATGTTAGCTGCAGGCTGGGACCAGGTCGCGGCCCCTGGAGTTTCCTAGCTCAAGCCCCGTAGGATAAGGGGAAAAGAGGGGAAGCAGTAGCACAAGATAAGAGAGAACCGAATAACAAGCTGAAGGTCAGGGGCCACAAGCAGACAAGGATAACGAAGAACGAGCCGAAGGTCAAGGGTCACGAGCAGACAGGGATAGTCGGGGACAAGCCAATAACGTAACAGAGAGACAGACGTAGCACACGGCAGGCAGGAAGCCAAACACACAATGCCTAACAAACACGTTGATCAGCAAAGCAGGCTTGCAGTGCACAGGTTAATATAGTGTTCTGTGATAGGGCCTGGGGTGGAGTCTGGCTGGGAGGAGATTATAAAGGAAGCCAGGTGAAAGGGTTCAGGCCTCTAAGATGAACACATGGGAAGGAAGGTAAGCTGACAGACAAACACTACTGCATATCCATGACAGCCTGGTATGGATATTTGGGGGAACCGCACGCATTTTTTTTGTAAATTTGCGGCAGCGTTCCCCTTAATATCCATACCAGACCTGAAGGGCCTGGTAATTGAATTTGGGGGAACCCCCACGCTTTTTTTTTTTTTTATCAATGACTTTTCTATGTATTGCCGGGAGCCGACAATTCATTAATAGCCGCGAGTGAGTTTTAAATTACTTTTTTTTCTTCAGAAATGACACTTTGTGCAGGGACAGTTCTAAGCACGGGAAACAAACGCGACTTTACATGCATATTGCCGAACACCGGACCCGAACCCGAACATACAGTCAATTGTTCGGGTTCGGGTCCGGGACCCCAAAACCCAAAAGTTCGGGTCCTCTCAACCCTACTTTCTAGGTGATGCAAGGGGAGCAGGTCTTCCTCCTCGACTAATGATGTGTGAATAGAGCCCCTGGCGGCCCTACTCAGGGCGGACGTAGGGATCAAGGGATGTATGTAGACAACATGCTTCTTTACTTAGCTGAAGCTGAGGGATCCCTAATAACAGCTTTGAATAGAATTTAGGGGTTTGGGGAGTACTCCGGATTTAAGGTAAACTGGAATAAGTCAGTGCTCCTCCCGATTTGCCTCAGGTATGCGCCTATAATGCCCCCGGGGATCCCATTGCAGGTATTCTCCCGATTTCGATACTTGGGGGTTGAGGTCCAGCTGCCATTAAATACATATATAACAAATAATCTGCTCCCGTTGGTGTCGCGCCTTAGGGAGAGTCTTCAATCATGGAGTAAGCTGCCTCTCAATCTCCTGGGTAGAATAAACATCTACAAAATGATTTATCTTCCTAGATTTCTTTACCTGCTCTGGCATGCCCCAATATATGTACCTAAGAAACTGTTCACTGAGATCAATACGCTGCTTATACCTTTCCTGTGGGAGCTAAGCCAGCTAGAGTGTCCTTTGCCGATACGTGGGGGTGGATTGGCATTGCCAAACCTGCAGTGCTACTCTCTGGCGGCTCAATTAACGCATGCACACTGGTGGGGCTTCCCTAATCTGGATAATGCTTCAGTAGACACTCAGGCAGCTCAGGTACATTCTAACGAAGCACTGTTTAAAATCCTATTTCGGAATGGCCCATACCCAGCACAGGGAGCAGGTATACTGAAACTATCATATAAAATATTTAATTTGTGCAATGCTAGGATGGGTGGCACTAGCCTGGCCACTTCCCCGAATGCCCCCCTGTGGCATAACCCTCAACTGACTGAGATATGTAAAATTCCTGATGGAGCGTGCTGGGCTGTGTATGGGGTCAAATATGCTTACCAATTGTTTAGGGATGGGACTTTTAGAACGTTTACAGACCTTATGTCCGAATATAAAATGCCTAAAAAATTATTTTTCCGTTATCTACAATTACGCCACGTGGTCGTGACTCAATATGGGAGGGGGGAGGGGGTGCTTCTCCCTTCATGCACGGAAAAATTGATAGCAGAGGAGGACCACTCTACAATTCAACTATTTACATTGGATTTATTACACCCCGCACAGACTGCATAGAATGGGAAGGCAGGATTCACCAGAGTGTCATAGATGTAGGTGTGCAGTGGGTGACTTTTTCCACATGGTGTGGCTATGCCCCCATGTGGTGAGATTCTGGAAAACAATCCTTGAATATATAGAGGATGCCCTGGCCCTCCCGAATATCTATTCTCCGGCCAGATGCCTACTAGGCAATCTGGAAGAAGAAGGGATACCTGAGTCACAAATGACACTACTCAGAATACTGTTCTGTTATGCCAAAAAAGCTCTAGCTCTTAGATGGAAGGAGCAGATCCCCCCTTCACTTCAGAATTGGATAGACCTGGTAAACCAAGCACTGTCACTGTATAAATTGACCTATGTAGCTAGAAAATGCCCTAAGAAGTTCAAGAAAGTTTGGGCGGGTTGGCTGATATACACCTCTGGAGACGTTGTAGTGGACTAAGACACTTGGCTCTGGGCATGGCTTGATAGAAATGAGCTGTGACCCGGACATGGCCGAGGTTCCCTTGCTAACTATGGTTTATACTATGAACAAAAAGTGTCTTGCACCTGGTTACGTTATGCTGTGTAGTTTTTTTATTGATAGGTGGCAACGACTATACTGTGAGACATGCAGGATATACACTTATGTTTGAATTATGACGGTTTGCTGTTGAGTTTATAATCTGTATGATGTCTGATAAATGTACTGTACATTTTATTTTTAAAAAATCAGATAAATTTACCCATTGAAAAAAAAAAAATGTTGTGTGAGTACTATGAGCCCAAGCTGCGTGATGACATCCCCTTAGGGGATGTGCCATTGACACCTTATGCTTATCCTTTTCCTGCAGTCTTCTGGTTAGCCCAGTGATGTCATGGGTTCTTCCTTTCCTTTCTAGGTGATGCAAGGGGAGCAAGTCTTCCTCCTCGACTAATGATGTGTGAGTACTATGAGCCCAAGCTGCGTGATGACGTCCCCTTAGGGGATGTGCCATTGACACCTTATGCTTATCCTTTTCCTGCAGTCTTCTGGTTAGCCCAGTGATGTCATGGGTTCTTCCTTTCCTTTCTAGGTGATGCAAGGGGAGCAAGTCTTCCTCCTCGACTAATGATGTGTGAGTACTATGAGCCCAAGCTGCGTGATGACGTCCCCTTAGGGGATGTGCCATTGACACCTTATGCTTATCTTTATCCTGCAGTCTTCTGGTTAGCCCAGAGATGTCATGGGTTCTTCCTCTCCTTTCTAGGTAATGCAAGGGGAGCAGGTCTTTCTCCTCGACTAATGATGTGTGAGTTCTATCAGCCCAAGCTGCTTGATGTCCCCTCAGGGTATGCGCCATTGGCACCTTATGCTTACCCTTTTCCTGCAGTCTTCTGGTTAGCCCAGAGATGTCATGGGTTCTTACTCTCCTTTCTAGGTAATGCAAGGGGAGCAAGTCTTCCTCCTGGACTTATGATGTGTGAGTGCTGCTCAGTTTTGGAGTATTGTGAGCCAAAGGTGTGTGATTACGTATATTGACACTTTATACTTACCTTTTTCCCTGTATTCTTCTGGTGAGTTTGGTGACATCATTGGTCCTTCCTCTCCTTTCTAGGTTCTAGGTCCTTTCTCCTGGACCATGTGTGAGCACTGCTCAGTCAGGGAGTACTAAGAGCCCAAGCTGTGTGATAACATACGTCCATGATGCTTGTTGTCATTTAACCCAGAAGAGGACAGGTAGCTTTGGATGGAAACGAAAGACAGGGACAGCACTGGAGGGTACGTATAGCTTGGCCATATTTTTTTAATACAGGATGTGGGAGAGTCTTAAAAATATACATTCTGAAGTTATTCTTTGAATATTGTAAATAATTAAAGAAAAAATACAGATGATCTTATGCCGCGTACACACGACCGTTTTTAATGTCATTGAAAAAACAACGTTTTTCTCGACATGATTCTTCTCAAGCCTGCCTTGCCTACACACGATCGTGAAAAAAAAATGCTCAAACAAAGCGCGGTGATGTACGAAACGTACGACGGCACTATAAAGGGGAAGTTCAATTCGGATGGCGCCACCCTTTGGGCTGCTTTTGCTGATCCTTGTGTTAGTAAAGTTTGGTGAGAGATGATTTGCGCTTTTCAGCCTTGTGCTTTTCAGTCCGTTACAGCGCGACAAATGTGATATCTCAATTACGAACGTTAGTTTTACCCGAACGAGCGCTCCCGTCTCATAACTTGCTTCTGAGCATGCACGTTTTTTTCACGTCGTTAAAGCCTACACACGGCCGTTTTTCACGACGAGAAAAACGACGTGAAAAACTACGAGAGAAAATAGAGTTCCAAATTTTTAATGGCCATTTTTCACGTCGCGAAAAATGCTCTGGAGCCTACACACGATAATTTTTAATGACCAAATAAAAAAATGGCATTTTTCTCGTCATGAAAAACGGTCGTGTGTACACGGCATTAGTGTAAGTAATTTTTTCAAGGTGTGTTAATATTTTAAAGACATTGTTTCTATATAAAACAATAGTAGGGCGGCGCTATCCTACCTAAAAATGTTCTGATTGTTTAAGCTAGTATAGCATGTACCTCATAAACCATTCTGTGCATATATCACCAATATTCGTGTGACAATCATGTGGATTTGTGGATTTGCCGTTAGTAAATAAACTCATAGGTATCATAAACAAGTATTCTGTTTTATTTTTTCCATGAAATACATGTCTTCACAATTTATTTTTCTTTATCTCAATGCTGCTGATTAGAAATGATCTAAATTCAAAGAAGTCTGATCAGTTGTGGTTTGGTATATTTTTTTTTTTTTACAAACCTCTGAAATGTGGAGCCTCCGAATCGAAAAAGTGTGTGTTACAGAGCAGCAGATGATGCAAAAGTGTGCAGAATGGCAGCCTCGTGATAATCAAGATAATAAGGCTGAAAAAAAAGACAAAAAAACAGAACATTAAGATGGAAGGGTGGGACCTTTAAGCTAAGGGTGCTTATGCAACAGAAGGAGCAGAAGGAGCAGATATCAAGCAGAAACAGCTTTTGAAACAGCCCTTTCTCCCTTTCTCCAATAAGCCTTTTGGAAATCTTAACCACATATAAATAACACTTAAATTTGGATTTGGATTTGTCCGTTCAAATCTATGAAAATTTAATTGTTGCCTTTTTTCTCCAGAGGATCCCATTGGTAAAATATGTGTTTTGATACTGTCTTTTCATAAAGTATATGTTTATTGTATACATAAAACACTGCCAATGCAGTTTGTGGTGCAGAGATGGCCACTTCTTTAGAAAAAGGTAGAAAGAACTTTAGGTACTATGGCTGCAAATCTCTGTTGGTTCAGGCTCTCAGATTTTTGGTGTAAAAGACCTTTAATTTTACACCATGTGGGGATCCATGGACCATTTAGGGTAGGATAATCCAGATTAGGCTTGTGCAATTTGTTTCGTAACGAATCGAAATTCGTCCGAATTTAGCAACTTTCGGACATTCGGAAGCATTCGAATTTCCGAACAAAGCAATTACGAATAAGACCGAATCAGAAATAAATTATACCGCAAATAGCGAATGCCCGAATGTCTTCGGCATAATTCGTTATGAAAAAGTTACGAATGTACGAATCCATACGAAGCACAATAACACTCACTCTGCTCTGCTCTCTGCTTCTCCCACACCGTGCTGAACTCCCTCTCAAAATGGTGTACAGGGGCGGAGGCTATAGCCGCATGTAAAAAACGAAAGTAAAATACGAGATTTCTAATCCATTCGAAGCACAATAACACTCTGCTCTGCTCTCTGCTTCTCCCTCACCGTGCTGAACCCTCTCAAAATGGTGTACAGGGGCGGAGGCTATAGCCGCATGTAAAAAACGAAAGTAAAATACGAGATTTCGAATCGTTACAAATAACCGCTATGTATTTAGAAAAGTACAAATCCATTCAAAGCACATTAGGCATAATAGGCAGCGTCGTTGTGAGAGAGACACAGAAAATTACGAATCAACGAACCCAAAAAAAGTTACGAAAGTAGGAGTTGTGTCCAGAATCAACGAAAAACAATGTACTCTACCGAAAGTACGAATTATAAATCAACTAAAAATTCAACGAAAAATGTCGCTTGCGAAAATACGAATTAGTCCGAACACGAAAAATCCCGTCTAGCAAAATTACGAATGATTACGAATCAACAGGACCGAAAAGAAACGAACAGAAACTAACCGAATTTTTCAGTTGTGCACAAGCCTAATCCAGATCATCCTGACAAGCATAGAGTGTGGAAATTGTAATGTGGACAATCCGTGCTAACCCCAAAAACAACAAACGTGCAATAGTGCAAAGGAGTGCAATCATGCAAGAAAAATTAAATTTCTATAAAAAGAAAAAAAGTATCTTAAAACTTAAAAATTAATAAACAGTGCTGCAACTAGTATATATAGCTTGAATAATTAGCTAAAATAGATATGTGAAAAATAGAAAAAGATGCGCAACCATATAACAATGCAAACAAAGTGCAGTGAGTGAGTGCTATTTGAATGCACAAACCTACAGCAGTAGGTATGAGTTAAAAATCCAAAAGTTTAAAACGAACAGGCAAAGTAAAAAATGGTCAGCCAGTCAGCTGGGGCGTGGTGACGTCAGGATCTTCGGCTCTGCCCAACGCTGCGTTTCTCAGTAAGAGGCGTCTACTGGGAAAACCTTCCTTCCCAGTAGACGCCTCTTACGGAGAAACGCAGCGTCGGGCGGAGCCAAAGATCCTGATGTCACCACGCCCCAGCTGGCTGGCTTGAGCCGTGGCTGGCCGTTTTTTACTTTGCCTGTTCATTTTAAACTTTTGGATGTCAGTTTACCGGTACTCAGAATAAAGGGTATTCTTTTAAAATAACTTACTATACCATGAAGTACTTCTTTCTTCTTTCAAACATGCCTCTTCATTACGCTCTATGAGCGAGTCTATTCATACCAACTACCTTGAAGGAGATCGGTTGCAGTCCACAGACGGCTAGTGGAGGAGAGGATCCTGAGGAACATATGACCAGCTGCTGCCGATACCTGAATGATCCTGTGTGCTGAGCCCATTTGATCTCCGTGATAGAGATCCAACTGATCCGGTAAGCGGCCTTTTTGTATACCTACTATTGTTCATCATTTGCCTGGTGGAAGGATAAGATGAAGATTCGCATCTTTGCCCTTTTGATTGCAGCAAAATCTCTGTAGCTGATTGCAAATGGACATTTGTTTTTTGCCTGTGTTTTTGATTCTGATTTTGTTACATTTCAGATTTTTGAACTCATACATACTGCTGTAGGTTTGCGCATTCAAATAGCACTCACTCACTGCACTTTGTTTGCATTGTTATATGGTTGTGCATCTTTTTCTATTTTTCACAAGCATAGAGTGTGACCTTCTCTATGCCAAGCAGGCAGGTCATTAGCAGCCAGATATTTATTCTTTTAGGTTGTCTGACCCCTTTACAGGTGTTTGGCAACTTGATTTGTGACATCCCATGCCATCTGCAACCAATTCTGAGTTTTTAGGTTGGCAATTAATACAGAAATTAATAAAATACAAAAATTAATAAAAACTTACCTGATGAATAGTGGACTATTAATGATAAAGTTCAGTAAAGTCATGTTTTAAGCATGGTCTACAAGTGAGCTTTAAGTTCTACCAGTTACCAATTATGAGCCTTTACATGCAACTGGGTAGTGGAAACCAGCTACCAACACATGCAATAGTGAGCAGGTTATATAGGTCTTCTAATGCCTTGTACACACGATCAGAATTCCGTTCAAGCTGTCTTGCATACACACTGTCACACCAAATTCCGACCGTCAAGAACGCGGTGACGTACAAAACTACGACAAGCCGAGAAAAATAAAGTTCAATGCTTCCGAGCATGCGTCGACTTGATTCTGAGCATGCGTGTTTTTTTCTCCTTCGGAGTTCCATACAGACGAATGGAATTTCCGTTAGAAATTTTTTTCGTCGGAAAAAAAGTGAACATGTTCTCTTTCTAACTCCGTCAGAATTTCCGACGGAAAAAGTCAGATGGGACACACACACGGTCGGAATATCCAATGAAAAAACTCAGTCGGACTTCTTTCATCGGAAATTCCGACCGTGTGTACAAGGCATAAGAATACAGATGCCCCCCCCCCAAGGAAGATGATAGTGAAAGGTGGCTCAGAGCAGAAACAGGAGGTTAAGCCTTTTAAGGTCAACTATTGATGTTAGAATAAAGAGATCATGAGTCCATAAAAGGATTCTTGAGTTGAAGGCACCTTGGGGGGTGCTCTCCAAGTTAACATGGCTTTGCAAAAGTCATTGTAAAGTATAGTTTACAATTAGAGAACCACTGTAACATTTCTTGTAGTTACATTTCCCATGAAGCCTTCACTTGGCAGAATTATACTATCCAATATTGAGCAAATATTTTTAAGTAATGTTTTTTTTTTTTTTTAAATCACGGATTTTCGCTCTTAATAATTCATCTCCTACTGCATGAAAAAATCAAAACGCAGCATTCATCTATAAATCATCCCTCTCAGCTCCCCTGGGCAGCATTCCATTTTCATATACTGCAGTAAAACCGCTGTTGTAATAGATGTATGTTAACGCCGCCTAGTGAAGGCAGATGGCCGGCTAGAGTTGATGTAGAAAGATGATAGTGCTTACTGGTATGCGGAAGTGTCTGTGTTGCTTAAAGTGGCCAATCAGATGGTTTGCCTACATTTTCTAACCTGAAAATGACAGGATGAATCCTTCTGCTGTGTCCATATTCAACGGTCAGTCATTGGTGTCTCCACCACTGTATGTATGCTGGCCTAGAACAAAAAAACACTCATATTCCACAGATTTCAAAAACAAGAAAATAATAATAAAAAAAAAACTGCATTGATAATGATAAATCACATTAATCAAAATAAGTAACTAAACAATAAAACACACAAACAAATAGCCACTACCCCCAACTATAACTGGCCTTCGCAGCAAGGAGCACATGGAAGGGCGATGCATGTCAACCAAAACCCAAGAAAATTCCCAGCTCAACTTGCCAACCAGCCTGCAACCAACCTAATTATCCTGTCTAACAGTTTGTGGTAAAAAAAAGGGGGTTTTGTTTGCAAACATTTGCAAATACATGCATAAGCTGCAGAGCCACTCCACGGCACCCCACGCATTTTGCCCAGGCCCACCAGGGCTTAGTCATAGAGGTCAAAGACCTCTATGACTAAGCCCCGTGTAGGTGGGGCAAAACAAGTCAGAGGGCGTGGTCAGTGGAGCAGCGCAGGCTGAAGCCGTTATTTACACCTAACATGGATCAGGTTGGTTGAGTGGTGTCTCATACTTTTCACACAGAAGACTATGACAAACAATATTTCCATAAAACCATTAAAAAGCCAGATCCTCGCAAAATTTTATATTTTAATGACTTTAAATGTAAACTCAAGGCCCAACCCCCCCTACAGCCCCCCTCCTATCCTGAAGTCCACCAAGCAATATGTTGTGCTTTTTTATAACTTTATGCTAACCTTTTTCCCCAAGGTCTTCAGGACAGCCACATAACATGAAGTGCCCACCTTTATTTTTCTCCTTCTCCGGTGTTTGGGCATCCTCCCTTTTATTCTCTTTCTGGAGATATCGAAGTTTCATGGTAGGCAACGTTTAAATTGGTCCTCTAAGAAGACCATGACACACAATATTTCCATAAAACCATTATAAAGCCAGATCCTCCAATATTATATATTTTAGTGACCCTAAATGCCAACCCAAGGCTCAGCCCTCTGCAGCCACCCATCTCTTCTGAAGTCTGCCAAGCAGGATGTTATGTATGTCCCCAGGACAGTCACATAGTATCCAAGGGTCTCCACCACTTTGTTCCTTCTCAGGATATGGGTTGCATCATTGAACTGAAGGGTGATGCTCATTTCAACCCCCATTTCCTGTAGTTCAGTTGGGGAGAACCGGTCAGGGCTGACAACACTGCTTGGGATTTTAGTGCAGCAGAGGTAGCGTTGTTAGCTTAAACAGAAAGTTGAAGTGGTAGCAAAGGCTAATACTAACTATTCTTAAAAATGTTTCCTCCCCCTCTTCCTACCCATCCTGCATACCCTGTATAAAAAAAAAAGATTGATGTACTTACCTATTTGTAATTGCTCCAGTCCTATCATGTGATTCCGCAGCTCCAACTCCCCTGTGTAAGGGGGTGCTTGACAATGGCTGTGAGTTCCCAGAGCCATGACATCACCCATAGGCTTCCAGGGCTCATCCATCCTCTCCCCTTCACTGACTGGGGAGCCGGAGCTGCGGGATCACAAGTTTCTTAAAGAGATAAGACATAGGCAACTGTGCATTGTCAAGATATGTTGATTTATTTTTTTTTTGTGCAGACGTACACTTCAAAATGTGGCAACAAACATATTGTAGACTGAATTCTGAAATATATCTTGCATTTGACATAGATGTACTAGTTTCTACACTGTCACATCATTGTATCCACATCACCCAGCATGTCATATGCTTGCACCTTAAAGACCTCTGTGTCAGATTATTAGTGACCCTCCCTTAGCATTCAGTTATCGTGGGGCCTGTGGAAAAAAAATCATTAATGTGCTATATCATGGTCCCTGCTTGCTAGAGCATATTGTATGATACGGGAAAAAAGATTGACAACTCTGCTTTGTAAGAGAGTCGCATCAGCCCCAGGCTCTGCTGCCTGGCTCCCTTTAGTGAAAAAGTGGCCTCTTGTGGTGGCCCATTTCATTAAAATCAAAACAGCCCAGGGCCAGTTTTCCCCTCTATCATTCAAGCTGGTAAAAACAAGCTCACCTTTTTTTTCTCCAGGACAGCAGGGCTAAAATAGTCTATTTTTCCCGCCTCTTAACCGCATTGTTCAGTTCATACCTCAAGAAATAGATAGCCCTTAGCAAGCACGCTGAGTGTAATTGACAGCTCTAAGGGGTTATTATGTAAAATTATATATTTTGTGACGCTAATATTTCCATCCTAAGAAGAACCTACTGTTCAACTACGATTTTTCTTCAGAATATTCCGGTGAATTTAACTTCTTCCTGCCAGTGTACAACCAACGTGCTGTATGCTGTTTTGTGCTGAAAGCACATTAACTCGCCTCTTCCCAGCACAGTTATTGAGCTGTCATGGACAACTCTTGGTCACTGTTATCGATCAGGAGCCAATGGGATCTGCTGCCCATCATGTGTCTACTGTGGCAGCCAATCAAAGTGATCACATGATTGGGAGGATGTCAGGTGTGTTCTCACCGAAGCCGAGATGCCGAGAGTGGTTCACCCTTGTGACTTGGCACACTCCAACCCCCTGGAGGTGAGACAGGGAGAGGATGGCGCGAGGAGGCAGGCTGAAGGTCTAACACCTGACAGGTGCGGGTCTTTGCAGGATCCTAGCTGAAGACACAAGTCCAGAGCACAACAGGGGTCAGAGCAAGTAGGCAGGAGACTGAGTCCGGGTGCAGGCTGAGGGTGCAGTATTGAAGATGCAGGCTGGGGGTCTAGCACAGGAGACAAGTAACAAGTCCAGGAAGTACAAGCAGCAGGTCAAGGGCTGGAGACAAGTAGCAGATCCGAGATGCAGGCAGAAGGTCAAGGGCTGGAGACAAGAGGCAGATCCGAGTCACAGGCGGGGGGTCAAACACAGGTAGCAGGGAAGATCCGTAAGGCAAGCCAAAGGTCAGGTCCAAGAGAAGAGCAGAGTAGTCAAACTGATCCGGGTCACAACAGTATTTCAGATGCAGGTAACAGGAAATCAGGTACAGACAGGAAGCTGACAACAAACCAGCAACTTGTCAGAGTACCCGGGCCACTTTATATAGA
The DNA here is from genome assembly GCA_029206835.1 of Rana muscosa. NCBI lineage: Eukaryota > Metazoa > Chordata > Amphibia > Anura > Ranidae > Rana > Rana muscosa. The sequence continues at coordinate 181,608,665 of CM055119.1, read as the reverse complement.
CCATCCAGAGCTCCGGTTGGCGCACTAGCACGCATGCGCGCGCACCGTTCACGCACGCGCATGTGCCAAAGCGCCGTTCCGCCGGAATGCGGCTGGTGCAGCTAAGTTGGTATTTCCTCTGACAGAGGAAGTCCGCCTCTGCCTCCCAACAGTCAAAACCCTTTAAAGGGCTGCCAGGACATTAATTTTGCCAACAAGGCCGTTGCGGCTGAAACGCGTCTACCTCTGCTGTACTTTTATCTTTTATGAAAATACAATAAATTTGGACTGATTTAAAGAGCATGTATGGAGTTGTGGATTGTCCTTTATCTATTCATCACATTGGCAGCTGAGCAACTGCACATCCTGCACCCAACAGCTCAGGAGGAGTTTCATTAACTTGGGGTAGTAGCACCTTTCTTTGTTGTTTATGGACTGCCAGGACCCGTGCCCAGGGTCCAAATCATTTGGCGGAGCGGGGATTATGTTGTGGGGTTGTTTTTCAGGGGTTGGGCTTGGCCCCTTAGTTCCAGTGAAGGGAACTCTTAAGGCGTCAGCATACCAAGGGATTTTGGACAAGTTCATGCTCCCAACTTTGTGGGAACAGTTTGGGGATGACCCCTTCCTGTTCCAACATAACTGCACACCAGTGCACAAAGCAAGGTCCATAAAGACAGGGATGAGCGAGTTTGGGGTGGAGGAACTTGACTGGCCTGCACGGAGTCCTGACCTAAACTTGATAGAACATCTTTGGGTTGAATTAGAGCAGAGACTGTGGGCCAGGCCTTCTGGTCCAACATCAGTGCTGACCTCACAAATGCACTTCTGGAAGAATGGTCAAACATTCCCATAGACACACGCCTAAACCTTGTGGACAGCCTTCCCAGAAGAGTTGAAGCTGTTATAGCTGCAAAGGGTGGACCTACGGACTAAGACTGGGATACCATTTATGTTCATGTGCATGTAAAGGCAGGTGTCCCAATACTTTTGGTAATATAGTGTGTATATATATATAATATATATATATACACATACACACTTTGCCTTTCATGTCCATTTTTAACTGAATGGGTTGTTTTGGTGAGGGTGTACATATACTTTAATAACACTTTAAATCATTTTTTTTTTTTATGTTTGGCATCAAGCCTTATTATTGTGCATAGTTTATTAAAGATGCAGCTGTTGCACAGTAATTTTCCCCCTAGTGGCGGGCTGGCACAGGCTGTTCAAATTGCACACATGCGTGGTGTGCTATCGCGGCTCCAACTGTGCTCAGTAGTTGCTGCTCCAGGCCATTCAAATAATGTGCATCCGTGCAGTGCATAGACTCCTTCTCTAGTGTATAGACCAGCAGATATAATCAAACACTTTCACTGATATATTTACCAGACCATAAGGGAAAAAAACAGAGAAGTTAATAGTCAGGGTTTGGATACACTTTCAGTTGGTCATTGGACTGTCCAACAGCAAACTAATGGAGCGCATACAGTGGCCTGACAACCAGTGGCGGCTTGTGCTCCATTTAATTTGGTGGGGGGGCAAACAAACCTCCCCCCGCCAGGTCCGCACTTACCCCATTTAGCTTCCGCAGCTTCTCCTCCTGGCCAATCTGGTCTTAAAGCGGAGGTCCATACAAAAAGTGAACCTCCACTTTTCGGAACCCCCCCCCCCCTCCGGTGTCACATTTGGCACCTTTCAGGGGAAAGGGGGTGCAGATACCTGTATAATACAGGTATTTGCACCCACTTCCGGGCATAGATATCCGCAGAATCTGCGGGTATCTACGCCACTCTCCCCCCCGGAGGGCAGACGAGAGCCGAACGATTGCTCGTCTTATGCTGCCGACATCGCGGGTACCCTGGACAGGTAAGTGTCCATTTATTAAAAGTCAGCAGCTGCAGTATTTGTAGCTGCTGGCTTTTAATATTTTTTTTTTAAGGTGGACCTCCGCTTTAAGACCTGCTTCCAGTCCTGATAGGGAGATAAGGAGAAGCAGAAAGACAATAGAAAATGGTGATTCGCTGATGTCACAAGTGGGTGGGCTCGGGGCACAGTGCTCTGCGCTAGACACATGCAATTAGTTTTGTTCCGAATTAGTCTTTTTAACGAAATGCAAATTTGTTAATTCAGGAAACATTCGAATTAACGAAAACCCGTCGACAAATTTTTCGGAATATTCATAAATTTTAACATTTGAAAATTCGTAAATTCTAACATTCGTAAATTCATAAATTTGGAAATTCGGAAATTTGTATGTTCAAAATTCTACAATCTGAAAACCCGAAAATTCTAAAATCTGAAATAATAACTATTAAATTAAAGGTATTGGAATTTCCTTTCAAATTTGGATGTTAGTGAACGTAACGAACACAAATTTATCCAAAGCTACGAATTATCCAAAATAACGAATTATTAATAATAATAAATAACAATAATAATGATAATAAAAACTTTTTATTATTGTTATTTATTATTAAGTTATGTTCCATTTGTTTAGATGCGGGATACGTTATTTCGGATAATTCGTAACTTCGGATAAATTTGTATTCGTTACGTTCGCTAAGAGCCAAATTTGAAAGGAAATTCCAATACCTATAATTTAATAGTTAGCTATTATTAGTTCTTCAAATTTTCTGATTTTCGTTCTTTCGAATTTTTGGATTTTATTTTTTTATTTTTCGGATTTTTGAATTTACAAAATTACGAATTTTCTCATTTATAAATGAATAAATGTACGAATTTGCAAAAGTAATGAATTTTCGAATTTACAAATTTTCGAATTTCCGAACTTCCGAATTTATGAATTTACAAATTTTTGAATTTTCTAATTTACGAATTGCAATCGTAGCGAATGAAACAAAAACAAACACATTTTTCGGTAGTGCACATGTCTACTCTGCGCCCCCCCAGCCCAACCTTTCTTAAGCCAATTAGAGCCTCAGGTTCTAATCATGCGCTTAAAAAAAACAAAAAACTTTGTAGAAATCTATGAGTCCGGCGCCCCGCATGGAGATTAGGGAACGGCGCATGGAGATTAGGGGGGTGGCGCCTCTGCGCCCCTTATGGACCACCCACCGCTGCTGACAACGTATTGAAAGGAAGTGGCTTTTGTTGTCAGTCTGCAAAAGGAAGTGCTGTTACTGGGCAGAAACCTCAGGTATGACACTTTGCAATAGATTGTTAAAGAATTCTTTGCTTAGGAAAACGCTATGCGCCAAATACTTAAAAAAAAATCTAAATTTGGCTTTCCAAACACTTTAATAGTCACCATTAGGAAAACACGTCTGCAACTCCTCATAAAGGCGCCAGCTCGAATGTAATTACAGCGCTATTACATATGGCGCCTGAAAATTATACTGATCATACACCATATAATAAAATCCCTAAGTCTGTTATGGAATGTACATTAGCAATTAAATTAAGATTTTGACTATGCCTAAACAAATGAGAACTCTCACAATAATGGAGAAATTATTTATTTTTCATTATAAACCTATTAGCACCATGTCGGTCTTATTTATGAGGAGTAATAAGCTGAGCACTTCAAATGAGCCGGTAACAGGAATTAGTGATGGAAGACACTAAATAAAAAATGCGGGAAGCTCCAAGATTTTATTTTTTATTTTATAAGAAAACCGCTCGCTTTCTCGTATTTTATATATTAATCAGTTTGAATGAAGTTATGACATTTTGTTAGTCTTATTTGCTAAAATTGGTTGTTTGCAAAGTTACAGCTTTCCAGGGAAAGCGTTGGCTTAAAGTGGAACGTTAGTCAGAAAATGAAAGCGGTTGTAAAGTCACTGATCAGAAATCCTGGAATCTCTTCTGTTACAGCAAGATATACTGTGCAGTGTATGCGCTTCTTAAAAATTATGCAACAAAATACCTTATTTTACAGCGCCGCTGTGCGGTCACGTGACCTCCCGCCGCTCTCCTTCCCCGATCTGAGGACTACAGTGGGAGGGGCTGAGATTCTCCTCTGACGTCAGCCAGGAAGGAGAGCAGCGGGAGGTCACGTGAGCGCACAGCGGCGCTCTGATGTAAGGTATTTCGCTGCATCATTTTTTTTAAAACAGGCACTGCACAGTATATCTTGCTGTAACAGAGGAGATTCCAGGATTTGTGATGAGTGATGTTACAGCCACAGCAGAATAGCGGCGGGAAGGGAGGGGCGATAAGGAGATTGCTCACACACACACACACACGCAGACTCCCCGAGCTGACAGGCAGGGAGGGAGGGGGAGAGGGAAAGACTGTGGGATGATGGAGGCATGTCAACTGACCACAGTATCATGGATCAGCAGCCATGATTACTGTGGTCGGCACACTAAGTGGAATACAGAAACAGGCAGGATCAACTAGGTATTTTACAGCATAAAGAGGGACAAATGACACCGCACAAGCACTATGCTGTATATCCTGCTTTTTTTCTTCTTTTTTTTAGGGTTACAACCACTTTAAGTCCAGCTAGATCACTTCATGCTGGCCCCTTTTGCATGTAAAACATTACAAAGAGGTGCCTATACAGTTTAAAATCCAGTAACACACTGTCTCACCCTGCTTTGCACATGCTCAGTTGCTCTCCATTTTTCAGCACTATGCTGAAAATGGAGGGGCCAATCTGCTGACAGCCTCAAGATTTACTGCTGTTTAGGGGCTCTGGGCTTCAACAAAATGGCAGAAATTTAGAGCACACACTCATTTTGGTAGCATAATTATTAATGTGGAATGTATGTTCCTTGCTAAAGAAAATTCATGCTCTTAACAGATAAAATGACTTTATAGGCAGACCAGTATCCTGGGATTCTTGAACACTCAACTGTAGATCAGATGTAACAGAGACTCCCTGGTGGGGGGCGTGTCCGGACGTGCAACAGGGAAGACGTGCTGCTACAGAGCTCCTGGCATCCAGCGTTGATCTACCTCCATTCTTTGCCTAATTTGCACTATTTGGGCCCTGGTCTGCCGGCATCAATCCCTGGTCATTCCCTGCTGCTGCCCCGGAGGTTTTTTTTGTTTTTTTTTTACTCTGAGCACCTTGCTCCGCTTTGGGCCTGTGACTGGCTCCACGCTCCCAGGGCCCTCCGCCATCTTGGGGCCTGTGGATCCCCTGCCACTACCAGCATCTGAAGGCCGCGACCTGTGAGGCACATACACCATCCAGCCTCGGTTGTCACCCACGCTGCAGCTGGAGGTCACAGACGAAAATCGCTTCTAGCAGTGTGACCTGACGACTTGTGGCCTACAATCGCGGATGCGGCCTGGCCTCCGGAGCGCAGTGAGTACCTAGCGGTCCGCATCGGACTTCAGCCCACTAGCATCCAGGCTCTCTTACCACTAGCTAGACCCCAGTTCACCCGCCACACCACCCGAGGCCGTCAGCGCCGCACCCTGCCTCGCCCTGTACTCGAGACCGCGGCTTCGGCCTACTCACGGAGGTGCGGCGGCCATCTTGCTACACCCGAGGACAGTGTCATATCCCCTCCACGGCCCCTCCGGCCCCTCACCGCTCGGCTTACTTGATTCATGGTGAGCCGGGAGTCCCCTGTCACTTGCTTGCTCTGCAGGGATCTGCTGGGGCCATATACAGATACTCTCTGCTTACACCCTCCCAGGTCCACTAGGTGCTACGGCGGCCATCTTGGTGCACCTCACCCCAAAGACTATACACAACAGGGATTTAACCGGCCTCCGCTAAGAGTGGCACTGAAGTCCGCTTTGCCTATGCCCACAAACTATTACTGACCTGCCTGACCCTGGGCTGCTGACGGTTATAGTTTATTTACGGCCATTATACCCTCCTGGTCTCTGTCTAGCACATCCTTAAGTCGCCTACGCCTAAAATATTTGCTTCCCCTGCTGGTCTGGTGCCGCTGAACCACACATGGCACTGATGGCAAGCACTTAAATCGAGCCCCGTTCAGCTCTCGGCCTCATACACAACTAGCAATGCCTTCTAAGGGATCAAGTTCCCGTTCATCAATAATCAAACGTTCTGCAAAATCCTCAACCTTACATCAAGCTACTGTCGGATCTATCAAAAGATTCCTAGCTTCGGAGCGCGAAAGCCCCAGCACTCGGGTTAACAAGACCAGAGCCTCACGATCTCTTATATCCCCAGCCTCACACGCGGCCTCCGCCCGTGAAAGCTCTCCGGCCTCATCCTGCGGCTCGGAGTTGATGGAGGACGCCGGCTCCCCCACAGGTTCTGACATGTCTTCTTTGTTGAGTGAACTCAAAAAAGAAATGGCGGGTATGTTTCACAATATGGAAAAATCTATCAAAAAGGAAATTTCCGCGGTTAGGGCGGACATGGCACATTTGCTCGTCAGAGTTGAGGAGACAGAACAACGCCAAGACTCACAAGAGGTGGCCATTAAAGAACTGCAAGAGACTGTTACTCAATTAGCATATGCTCACAGAGCCTCATTATACAAGCTCGAGGACCTCGAAAATCGCAATCGTAGAAATAACCTACGTATAAGAGGACTGCCAGAAGCGACCAGAGATAACGACCTGGAACCCTCGATCCGTGGCATCCTTAATACCATATTAGGCAACTCAGTTACTGACCCTCTGCGTTTTGACAGAGTTCACCGCGCTCTGAGACCTCGTAACTTCTCCTCTGACCAACCCAGGGATGTGATTTGTCGCCTCCACTACTATGAAGACAAAAACGCCATCATGATCAAACTGCGGAACACTCCTAAAATTGACTTTGATGGAGCTACCCTTAGCATCTTTCCTGACATAGCCAAGGAGACCCTTGATCGCTGCAGGGCTTTAAAACCTCTTTTGGAGCATCTGCGGGGTGACGGGACTACTTACAGATGGGGTTTTCCTGCATGCTTAATTGCTACTAAAAACGGTCGCTCTTCAACTCTGCGGTTCCACGAAGACCTACCTACCTTCCTACAGGATCTCAATTTGCCGCACACGGAGTTACCGGGCTGGCAGAATACTATACCCACCTTTTCCGCTTCCTGTTCCCCTCGTTGGCGGAAAACCCCAGCCAAGCAAGGGCGTGTCTCCAATCCTGGCTCATCTCAGAAAAATGGATGAGGCGTCTTACTGCCCACACTCACCTTCCTTGACTATACCTTGGTTATGATGGTGTCATCTTTTAGGCCAAAGGTTTAATTAACCCTATTAATCATCCTCTGTTTTCGTTTTTTTGTTGAGGACCTGTTGTTATGTCTATGTGCATATTTGTCCTGACCATTGCTGGTATCATAAATGTTTCTTACTATTTTACAGGCCGTTAGCTGACGGGGCTTTATGCTCCTAATCCATGCCTCAACAAAGGAGTCCGTTCTCTGCCCCTCTCCTCTTGGGGTTGGTGGGAGTTGGCAATTTATCTTTTCTTCTTGATCTTTGTCTGCAACCTTTCCTGGTTGCCTGCTCCCCTCATCCCCACTGGGACCACCGCAGACCGCTGCGTGATTTTGATACCATTCCCAATCGTTATAATGGTTGTTCTACTGTTCTTCATGTATGTCTTATTTCCTCTTTCTCTTTTTTTCTGACTTTTCTCCTTCCCCTTCTCTCCTTCCCGTCCCCCCTCCCTTCTCTGTTTTGTTGGCACGCTTGGCTATATGTTTTATTGATCCACTCTTTGCTGATGATATGGCTACTCTGAAGATTCTCTCGTACAATGTTAGAGGCCTCTGTGTCCCCGCAAAGAGACATAAAGTGTTACGGGAATTGAAGAACTCTGCTTGCTCTATTGCCTTCCTCCAAGAAACCTATTTGACCCATACAACGTCAGTTAAATTATACTCACAGTATTTTCCACAATGGTATTATAGCCTGTCTGACACTAACAAAGCCAAGGGAGTGGCTATTGGACTCAGCAAGAGTGCTTCATTTCGGTTTTCAGACATGTTAGCGGATGATCATGGTCGCTTCCTTTTTGTAAAGGGGTTTATAGGCAATACTAGATGTACTCTAGCAAACATTTATTGCCCCAACCACAATCAACCTGTTTTCTTTAATCAAATACTCACGAAACTATCCCATTTTGCTGAGGGTATGATAGTTTTGGCGGGAGATATAAATATACCTCTGGATCCCATTATGGATACCTCCCAAGGCCGCTCGGGTATCCCATTTAAAAGATTAGCTCAGGTCAAAAAAAAACTCCTAGATCTTCAGCTTATGGACGTTTGGCGTCTCATGCACCCTAAAGAAAAGGACTACTCCCACTTCTCTAAAACGCACAACTCTTACTCTAGAATTGATAACATCTTCCTCGATCACTTTCACCTGCCTTTTCTCCGCTCAGCCCACATTGGTGTTGCTACCCTTTCCGACCATGCCCCTGTTTCCATTTGCTTGGACGTGCCCGATCTGCCTCCTCGCCCCAATAACTGGAAGCTCAATGACTTTCTCATTTCTTTTTTTGTTTACAAACTTTTTTATTGTGTACAAAATAATGGTACAAACATTATGTCATGACATCAGAGAATTACAGTATTTTCAATCAATAATTATAATGATTTATGACAGAGTAACCGCCTTTATTTATTTATGACAACATCTATTACATATAGAAAATAAATGATTCAGTAGTATTTTGAAATGCAGGGTTGTTTTTGTGTATAAAAGAATTGGATGTGAAAAGGGGATTCTAATATGGGTCTAAAAGGTAGTCTGAATATTTGAACCATAGGTTCCATTTTTTATCCAATAGGTACATGGTATTATGCAAGGTATGCAACATTTTTTCCATAAGGTAAATGTCGTGACTTTCTCATTTCTAATCCAACAGAGGTCTCCACGTTATCTAATACCTTGGCTCAATATTTCAAAGAAAACACAACCTCGGACACCTCCCCCTCTGTTTTGTGGGAGGCGCATAAGGCCTCCATGAGGGGTATTCTTATTGAATTGGGCGCGAGGAGAAAGAGAGAGCACGGGCAACAGCTTAAACAGGTCCTACAGCGGATTGCTGACCTAGAGAAAAAGCATAAACTTTCTTTACATATCTCACATCTCGAGGCCCTCGCCCTTCAGAGAGAGGAGCTTAAAACTCTCCTCAATCTTGAAACCAAGCGGAAATTTCATTCTGTTTCCCAGAAAATATACGAATGGGGTAATAAACCAGGTAGACAGTTGGCTAGTTCCCTCACGGCCCGAAAAACTCTATCCTTCATTCCCAAAATAAAATTACCAACAGGAGAACTAGTCCACACCACCCCTCAAATTTCGAAAGCCTTCCGGGAGTTTTATGCTGACTTATACGGTGTGGAGGGTGGCCTGGCCTCTCTACCACTGTCGGAAAAACGTAAACGTATACTCTCTTATCTCAGAGAGGCCGGCCTCCCCAAGTTGTCGAAGTCAGCACTCGCTGGATTAGAAGCTGATTTTTCCACTGAGGAATTTCAACACGCTCTTAAATCCTCCCCCTCAGGTAAGGCCCCCGGCCCTGATGGTTTCACCGTTTTATACTACAAAACCTTTAGTGACATCCTTCTTCCTCATCTTACGGCATATGCAAATTCCATCTCCCTCAAATCTGGCCTTCGTCCGGAATCACTATCCGCTCATATTACTGTTATCCCCAAATCTGACAAAGATCCCACTCTGTGCAGTAGTTATAGACCTATTTCCCTCTTTTCCAAGGTTTTGGCTAACAGGCTACTTCCCTTTCTATCCCAATGGGTTTCGGCTGATCAAACTGGATTTATCCCTAACAGAGAGGCCAGGGACAACTAGCTACGCGCTTTGTCCCTGATCCACTATGTGCGTAGGTGCTCCCGGTCCACCCTCCTCCTTTCTACGGACGCCGAAAAGGCGTTTGACAGGGTGGACTGGGACTACCTCAAAACCACTCTCCGCTATTTCGGTTTGGGCCCCAGAATGTTTCATTGTATTTCTTCTCTCTACTCTGACCCTACTGCGCAGATTCGGATTAATGGCTCCTTGAGCGACCCATTTACACTACATAATGGAACAAGACAAGGATGTCCTTTATCTCCTCTCCTTTTTGCTATCTCTCTGGAACCCTTTCTGGCCACAATTAGACATAATAGAAATATACATGGCATTCAAGTTGGTTGTAGATCCCATAAATACGACATCCTATTTTTTATTCAACAACCACGCATTTCATTACCTAACTTGATGTCGGAATTCTCTACCTTCCAAATGCTATCCAATTTTAAAATTAATCTGTCAAAATCTGAAATTCTGAATATTTCGGTACCTCAACAAGTAGTTGATCAGCTGAAGCCCCTATTTCCCTTTCACTGGGAAACCTCATGCATGAAATACCTTGGCATATACTTAACTCCTCACCTCCACTCCCTTTTTAGATATAACTATATTCCTCTTCTTAATAACATAAGAGCTGACCTCAGAAAATGGTCCTCCCTCTCACATTCATGGCTAGGTAAGGTGAACATAGTTAAGATGAACATACTTCCCCGTGTTCTCTTTATCCTTCAAATGATTCCCTTAAAGACTCCTGTAGGCTTCTTTACTTTATTGCAGACCATGGTTACCCGCTTTATTTGGAGGGATGGTCACCCCAGAGTCTCTAGGAAGGTCCTATTTCGGACCAAGCGCTCTGGGGGACAATCCCTGCCCGATTTTAGGACTTATTATCATGCTGTCATTCTGTCACGTATAGCAGATTGGAAATATGCCTTTGCTTCTAAACTCTGGGGACAGCTGGAATATGCCCTATGTGACTCTGACCTTTCCTCTGCTCCGTGGATACCACGATCTTTTAGAACCCTCGGCCACAATACCTCACCTATTACCGTATCCTCTCTAGACGTCTGGGATGGCCTTCATAGGAAATTCTTATGGCCTTATAACTCCCCGCTAACTCCTCTCCTGAATCATAACTACTTTGTACCAGGATCCTTAGACCCGGGTTTCCAATCCTGGTCGCCTGGAGGCCCCCTCCTCTTGCACCATGTTTTAAACTCCAATACACTTAAACCTTTGTCTGAACTACTAGGCCATGGACCATCAAAGTTTATGGATAAGTGGAGATATAATCAACTGAGCTGCTTTCTTCAAACACTCCCCCAACCACTACGGGGAATCCAAGATCTGAATGGCATTGAACATGTGTTCCTTCATAAGGATCCCCCTCTCCATGGTATTGCCCTATTTTACAAAGCGCTTATCAACTTACAAAATCCTACCCACCCGCAGTATCTGACCAGTTGGGAGCGTGACCTGGGTGTTGTTCTCACAGATAAGACAAAGGATAAAGTTTTACTTCTCACGCATACCTCCTCTCTAGCTTCTTCCATGGCTGACTCTAACTTCAAACTCATCACTAGATGGCATCATACACCTGTTAAATTAAACCGCATGTTCCCTTCCAACTACCCGCTATGCTGGAGAAATTGCGGACAGGAGGCCACCCATGCTCACATCTGGTGGTTCTGCCCGATCATTCGCCCTTACTGGTCCGCGGTAATAGACCTTATTCACCAGATCACTGAGATCAAGTTACCTTTGGATCCTTGGACAGTGCTCTTCCATGCTACCTCAATGTCAATAGGTAGATATAAACGCTCGCTGATTCCACATCTTCTTAACACGGCTAAGGCTCTCATTCCTGTGCTTTGGGGTCAATCTACATCTCCGTCCACTAAGTGTTGGCTGCAAAGAGTCTCTGACGTTTACCTCATGGAAGACCTCACCCACATTGCGAGAGACACTACCAAACAATTTACTCTAACCTGGGCCCCGTGGTCCTCCTTCCTATCTACCCAATGTTATAAGGACATAATTTCTTCTTCCCCCTGAACAACCCAGGTCCTTGATGTCTCACTCTTATTTATGTAAATGCTGTGGATTTTATTTCTATATAAGGATTAAATTCAATGTTAGCACATGCCAAATATTAATTTTTTGCTGCCATGTGTGCCAACCCCCTTCCTTCTTCTCCCTCCCCCCCATCCCAACTTCCTCTCTTGCACTTCTCTCTTCCTCCCCCCTTTTGTTTCTCTTTTTATGCTTTTTATATTGTTATTTTAATTTGGTATGCTGGGTCACTCTTAATGTCTCTACTATACTCATGAGTGATTATTTTCACACGTTCGTCCAGTGTACCCCTCTCTGTTCCAATGTACTTCATTTGATTGAGATGCTTATATATCTTTCTCAATAAAAATATATTGAACAAAAAAAAAAAAAAACAGAGACTCCCTGGTGTGATACCAGACTCCCTGTGAGGTCCAAGACAAATTCTGGTTTCTTGGGTACCCCCTGCCAGTCTCCTTGGTGCTCCTTCCCAAGATTGGCTCCATCCCTTCTGGGAAAACTACCTCCAGCAAGGCAGTATGAGTTAAGGATGTGCAGTCTGGGTAAAACAGCCAAAAATAAATAAAAATGCAGCCACCTGTTTGCCGTATCTCGTACTGTGTATATACGTGATCTGACACTTCCGGGTAGGGGGTGCACATGAGCGCCAGAGGCGGCTCGCTTCCGCTGTGATTACACACATAGTCGATCGGCGGGTACCCAATGTCCTCCGGCACCCGCTGATCATTAGGCAGATAAACAGAACTGTGAACTGTCTATGTAAACAAGGCAGATCGTTGTTCTGACAGGAGGGAAGGGATGGAATTTGTGTCTCTGCAAAGCAGTAAATAAATTCCATCTTTTCCCCTAGTAAAAGCTGATTTTTAGCACTGATCACTATATAAGTGACACTGGTTCCCAAAAAGTTTCACTTAGTGTCAGAATGTCCAATGCAATATCACAGTCCTGCTATACGTCGCTAATCGCAACCATTACTTGTAAAATAAATAAATATATCCTAGTTTGTAAAGGCTATAACTTTTGCTAAAACCAATCAATATACACTTAGTGGGATTTTTTTTTTTTTACCAATAGTATGTAGCAGACAACATATTGGCCTAAATTTATGAAGCAATTCGATTTTTTCAAAAAAAATTTATTGGATATGCTGTATAGCAGAAAGTTAAAAAATATTTTTATTTGAGCCCACCACTGAAAAAAAGGTAAGAGTCCACCACTGAAAAAAGTGTAAGAGTCCACCACTGAAAAAAAGGTAAGAGTTCACCACTGAAAAAAAGGTAAGAGTCCACCACTGAAAAAAGGGTAAGAGTCCCCCACTGATAAAAAAAGTAAGAGTCCACCACTGATAAAAAAGGTAAGAGTCCACCACAGAAAAAAAGGTAGGAGTCCACCACTGAAAAAAGGGTAAGAGTCCACCACTGAAAAAAAGGTAAGAGTCCACCACTGAAAAAAGGGTAAGAGTCCACCACTGAAAAAAAAGGTAAGAGTCCACCACTGAAAAAAGGTAAGAGTCCACCACTTAAAAAAGGTAAGAACCCACCACTGAAAAAAGGGTAAGAGTCCACCATTAAAAAAAAAAAAGGTAAGAACCCACTTCTGAAAAAAAAGGTAAGAGTCCACCACAGAAAAAAGGGTAAGGGTCCACCACAGAAAAAAGGGTAAGGGTCCACCACAGAAAAAAAGGGTAAGGGTCCACCACAGAAAAAAAGGGTAAGGGTCCACCACTGAAAAAAAGGTAAGAGTCCACCACTGAAAAAAAGGTAAGAGTCCACCACTGAAAAAAGGTAAGAGTCCACCACTTAAAAAAGGTAAGAACCCACCACTGAAAAAAGGGTAAGAGTCCACCATTAAAAAAAAAAGGTAAGAACCCACCACTGAAAAAAAAGGTAAGAGTCCACCACAGAAAAAAGGGTAAGGGTCCACCACAGAAAAAAGGGTAAGGGTCCACCACTGAAAAAAAAGGTAAGGGTCCACCACTGAAAAGTATTAAAAGCAAGAGTCCACCATTGAAAAAAAAGTAAGAACCCACCACTGAAAAAAAAGGTAAGAGTCCACCACAGAAAAAAACACAGAAAAAAAGGGTAAGCGTACTGTATATATACGTGATCCGACACTTCCGGGTAGGGGGTGCACATGAGCGCCAGAGGCAGCTCACTTCCGCTGTGATTACAAACATTGTCGATCGGCGGGTACCCAATGTCCTCGGGCACCCGCTGATCATTAGGCAGATAAACAGAACTGTGAACTGTCTATGTAAACAAGGCAGATCGTTGTTCTGACAGGAGGGAAGGGATGGAATTTGTGTCTCTGCAAAGCAGTAAATAAATTCCATCTCTTCCCCTAGTAAAAGCTGATTTTTAGCACTGATCACTATATAAGTGACACTGGTTCCCAAAAAGTTTCACTTAGTGTCAGAATGTCCAATGCAATATCACAGTCCTGCTATACGTCGCTAATCGCAACCATTACTTGTAAAATAAATAAATATATCCTAGTTTGTAAAGGCTATAACTTTTACTAAAACCAATCAATATACACTTAGTGGGATTTTTTTTTTTTACCAATAGTATGTAGCAGACAACATATTGGCCTAAATTTATGAAGAAATTCGATTTTTTCCATTTTTTTTATTGGATATGTTGTATAGCAGAAAGTTAAAAAATATTGTTATTTGAGCCCACCACTGAAAAAAAGGTAAGAGTCCACCACTGAAAAAAGGGTTAAGCCCCGTACACACGATCGGTTTGACTGATGAAAACCGTCCGATGGATGGTTTTCATCAGACCAACCGATCGTGTATGGTACCCATCGGTCTTTTTTCCATCGGTTGTAAAAAATAGAACTTGTTTTAAAATTTTCCGATGGATAAAAAACCGATGAGAATTTCCGATCGTCTATGGGCAAGTTAAAAAACCCACGCATGCTCAGAATCAAGTCGACGCATGCTCAGAAGCATTAAACTTAATTTTTCTCGGCTCATCGGAGTGTTTTACGTCACCGCATTTGGAACGGTCGGTTTTTTGACTGATGGTGTGTGGCCAAGACTGATGAAAAACAGTTTCATCGGATTTCCGATGGACAAATCCATCGGACGAAAAACCATAGGTTATCCGATCGTGTGTACGGGGCTTAAGAGTCCACCACTGAAAAAAAGGTAAGAGTCCACCACTGAAAAAAGGGTAAGAGTCCACCACTGAAAAGAAAGGTAAGAGTCCACCACTGAAAAAAAGGTAAGAGTCCACCACTGAAAAAAGGGTAAGAGTCCACCACTAAAAAAAAAAAAGGTAAGAGTCCACCACTGAAAAAAAGGTAAGAGTCCCCCACTGATTAAAAAAGTAAGAGTCCACCACAGAAAAAAGGTAGGAGTCCACCACTGAAAAAAGGGTAAGAGTCCACCACTGAAAAAAAGGTAAGAGTCCACCACTGAAAAAAGGATAAGAGTCCACCATTAAAAAAAAAAGGTAAGAACCCACCACTGAAAAAAAAGGTAAGAGTCCACCACAGAAAAAAAGGTAGGAGTCCACCACTGAAAAAAGGGTAAGAGTCCACCACTGAAAAAAGGTAAGAGTCCACCACTGAAAAAAGGGTAAGAGTCCACCATTAAAAAAAAAAGGTAAGAACCCACCACTGAAAAAAAAGGTAAGAGTCCACCACAGAAAAAAAGGGTAAGGGTCCACCACTGAAAAAAAAAAGGTAAGGGTCCACCACTGAAAAGTATTAAAAGCAAGAGTCCACCATAGAAAAAAAGGTAAGGGTCCACCACAGAAAAAAAGGGTAAGGGTCCACCACTGATAAAAAAAGGTAAGGGTCCACCACTGAAAAGTATTAAAAGCAACGTTTTTAATGCTGTTTGCATTCCTTTTGGGGAGATTTTTCCCTTTGCCCGCTGTTCCGAGGACATTGATGCCATACCATCATAAATAACACAACCGGTGAGAATTTTTTTTGGATGAACAGGAAAAAAAAAAAAAAAAAAAGCCAGGAGGTTTTAGATCATAAAAATGAGCTTGGAAGAGATATTTCCCCTCATTATCTCTAGGAAGGACATAGAAATAGGACCTAACAGAAGCTCTTCTCTTTTCTCTCTATATCCAAAACGAAAAATGTTTAGGCTGGGGTTAGTTTTTGAAATTTTGCACCCTTTTTTTTTTTCTGCTGTTGAGTTCAGTCTACCTCGGTGCACTGTACTTCTTTTTTTTTTTTTTTTTCTTCATGCTGTTTTGATTTTTGCTCAAAATATGTTCTTATATTTAGCACTGGCATCTTCAGAATGATACATCGGGAGTTCAGCAAAGGATGTCCAAGGTTATCTAGAATCTAAACAAGGGCTGCTTTGCATTTTTTGGATCTATACATTTCAATCAGTCCAGAAGTCATCGGGCTGCATTCTAATGCCCATCCGCAGTGATAATGATGGTGCAGTCCTGGGTAAGGGGGAGAATGATGTGACACTATGAGGACACCAAATAGCTGGAAGATAATTACAACAGGCGGTGGACAGAATATTCAGTAGCTGGGGATCAGGTAGCTGAATGTTATATTTGCTCAAATTAAAAAGGGCCACTTACCGGGGAGATTCAGTGAAATGTTGGTATTTTGTCTGCATTTTACTAGCTAGAAGAATGTGCAGTCCAGACATTATCTGTAATTGCCAGTCAAATTTTTATGGAACATGGAAGTATTTTCTGTAGTGAGGATCGAATATGGAGAATTGCCACTTTGTCTGCAAATTTGCATGCAGCACGGTCTAAAATATGGAGAAAAATGCAAAAACAGGGTTGTGGGCGATGATGATTTACAAATTATCTGAATACCAGGCGATTCAAACTTTTTTGAATGTGCAATTTAGCCAACTGATTTACTTATCACAAGCATAAAACCTACCCCTACGTTTTAATATATTTATAAATGATATTGGGTCTGAGATTAAAAGTACCAACCTCAATGCTCTGTATAACCAGATGGAGACCAGGCATTTTCTGTCACTTTTTGTTAACATGTGAAAATGTTTTTTTTTTGCTAGAAAATTAGTTAGAACCCCCAAACATACAATTTTTTTTAAAGCAGAGACCCTAGAGAATAAATTGGTAGGTTTTGCAATTTTTTATGTCACGTCGCATTTGCGCAGCGTTTTTTTAAACGCAGTTTTTTTGTGAATTTATTTAAAAAAAATACACTTTTTAAAATGTAATTGCAAAAAAACTAAATACATAACACAATTGTTTTTTGCAAAATATAAAAGATCATGTCATGCTGAGTAAATGGATGCCAAACATGTCACGCTTTAAAATTGTGCACGCCCGCACAACCGCGACATACAATGTAAATTTTACTATCCATAGGCAAAGCTTTAAAAGCCTTTACAGGTTATCACTTTAGATGTACAGGGAAGTGCTCTAATTACTGCCCATGTTTTGACGTTCGCAATGATACCTCACATGTATGGGACGTTCACAGTTTGCGTGCATCCAGGACTGACGCATGCATTCGCCTTTGAAGGCTAGCATGGGGGGGGACGTTGGCACTTTACATTTTTTTGGTTATACCAAGGGTGGCCATACTCTGTTGGAGATTCATCTCAGCCCTTTTCCATCTATTTCATATCTGACAACTAGTGGGCTTTTACACTATACGGCACCCTTGACTTGTCTGCACATCAACAGCTTGTGCATTTGGTCCACTTGGACCTCATCTGGCCGTTCTGTACACCCTCTGGGGCTGTCTGTTCTTGTCTCAGTGTCCCCTTCGAGCTTTTTGGAACTGGAATTGGTGTCATATATCATGCTGTTAAATATATCCCCTGAGGAAGCCCATGGCGGCGAAACCTGTCGGGATAACCTCAATATCGTCACCTTCCATACAATAATACAATCTTCACGTACACGGCATATTTAAATAAGTTGTATTGATGCATATGTTTGTTCAATAACAACAAACTTTGTATACCTTGTGTGTTACAAATAAAATTATTTATTTTTATCCAATATTTTGTATCCTGACGGGGCCCCCTTCAGCCCCACCCCTTGTCCCTCTTTCAGCCCCACACCTGGTCCCTCCCCAGACCCCATCTTTAAACAAAGTGCAGGTAATGGTGGCGATCAGCGACTTGACAGTGGGACATGCCAATACCATAATGTGCTGCAGACAGTGCCATCCATGCCAATTCCATAACGCATGTGCTGCCTGCAGAGACAAGAGTGCCACCCTAGATGCCAATGCCAGAAACACATGTGCTGAATGCAGAGACAGTGCCACCCATGCTGCCAATGCAGTTATGGCATTCGCAGCATGGGTGGCACTGTCTCTGCATGCAGCACATGCAGTATGCATTATGGAATTAACAGCATGGGTGGTACCGAAATACAAGAAATACAAGAAATAGTACCTCCCACACACCCAGAAGAAAGACAGAGGGAGGAAACCCGGATAAACACTGATAAATTGGAGCGGAGCAGACGCGGGGGAGGGGGTTGCGATTGCTTTGCTTGTTGGTGAATTTATTTATTTTTTTTTATTATGCATTCTTTCATCCTAGACTGCCCGGACCCCCCTGCTGGCCGGGCCCGGTGGCGTGGAGTTCACCTTAATATCCATACCAGATCCGAAGAGCCTGGTATGGACTGTGGGGGGGGGGGGGGTGTTATGTATATTTCTGGCAATACAGTACAGCCGCGATCAGTTTTAAATTAAATTTTTTCCAGACCCCTGACATCTCACATTTAAAAATGAGAAAGGGATTGAGGGCATAGATTCATCAGTCCCTTTCAATCCTCAGTCACTCCAAGGCAATAAACAGTCCATATGCTTGTTTTTTTGTATTTTTATTGAGGGATTTGAACTTGGATAGGGATAGGAATATATGGGATGCCCCGTAGAACAAGCAATTGGTTGATTTTTTATCAATCTGTTGGGACAACTATACACATTTCGCTACTCCAGTCTCCTCCAGCACATCTCTTGCTTGCAGACTGTTGCTCTCTCTCCTGCACAACACTTAACTCCAAGTACAGCTAGCACATGGTTAGGCCCAACTCTGATTCAGTCAGGCCTCAGTAACTGCTTTTTGCAGGGAGAAACCGCGGGCTCCTTTAGGCCCCTTTCACACTGGGGCGGGCAGGTGCGCTGGCGGTATAGCGGCGCGATTTTCATCGCCGCTATACCGTCATTATCACCGTGGTATGCGGCCGCTAGCGCGGTGAATTTAACCCCCGCTAGCGGCCGAAAAAGGGTTAATACCGCCCGCTATTGCCGCGGTTTGCGGACGGTATTACCGCAGTGTCCCATTGATTTCAATGGGCAGCCGCGGTAAAGGAGCGGTGAACACACCGCTCCTTCACCGCTGTAAAGATGCGGCTAGCAGGACTTTTGGAGCGGTCCTGCTAGCGCACCGCTTCAGTGTGAAAGCCTTTGGGCTTTCACATTGAAGAATACAGGGCACGATTTTTCAGGTGGTATACCAGCGCTAATATTAGCGCTAAACCGCCTGAAAAACGTGCCAGTGTGAAAGGGGCCTTAATGTAGCAAAAATAGAATAGTGAGTCTTTAGTGCTAGCTGTCCTAAGGTGTACTACTGCTCCCAGTAAGCCCTCTTCAGGCCCTGCCAGCCCTCCTAGCTGCAGGTGCCCGACTACACTGCCCATGACATCACAGTCCTTACTGCTGGCTTTGCACCCATTCCAGACTGCACACTCCCAGTCCTCTCAGGCATGCCTCCCCAGTCCTCCTGACTGTGCCTGTCATTCACCAGCCCTCCTGGCTGCGACCTGTGGTTCCCTCCTGGAGACTTGCCCAGCAACACTAGCTCCTGTTGTCCTCTCTGGTTCCTCTCTGTGCCTCCTGACCAGATCCTTCTTGGTTTCTAGCAAGGCTCCATCCTGCACCCGACCCCCAGGTCCAAGGTCACCCCCCCACAGACTGGGGAGAACCCTCAAAGGCACCGACAACCTAGTGCTCCATCTCCAGTTCGTCCACCCAACAAATCCTCCCCAGCTGGGCTGACCCTGGGTATTTCAAGGAGGCCTGCCCCCTGCCAATCTTAGTTGGGGATTGGTCAGGGCTCCCTGACACACCTCGTGCAGCTCCACCTAGGGTTGTCACCTCATCCCTTTAAAACCGAACACATATTAATTACACAGGTTCTGTGGCTGATTAAGGTGGTAATTAAACTCACTTGGTTCCTTATCTGCATTAAATTAGCCTCAGAACCTGTGTAATTCATATGTGTTCGGGTTTAAAGGGATGAGGTGGCAACCCTAGCTCCACCTCTCTTCCCCTCCTCTCCTTCTAGCATTTTCTAGAAGTAAGAGGGAGGTGACCAAGAAGTGATGCTGCATGTGAGCTACTGCTCTAGGCCTTTCCCAGCCTGCACAGATCAAAACAAACAGGCCTATCTTCCAGCTAGGCCTGCCTAAATTTACCTGCACTCACAATGATCCTGACTCTTGCACCTACCTAAGTAGAGGGTGCTACACATGTTTTACTAATACAGGAGGTGTGTTACTGACCAGTGACCAGATCACAAGGTGAAAAAGCCAAAGAAAAGAAAACTGATCTGATGCAACCACTATATCTAATGATCGGTAAGCTGCAATGTATTCTTTTTTTGGTTTTGGGTTTAATAAAACTCTAATGCCGCGTACACACGATCGGTCATTCCGACAACAAAACCATGGATTTTTTTTGACGGATGTTGGCTCAAACGTGTCTTGCATACACACGGTCACACAAATGTTGTTGAAAATTCCGAACGTCAAGAACGCAGTGACGTGCAACACGTACGACGAGCCGAGAAAAATGAAATTCAATAGCCAGTGTGGCTCTTCTGCTTGATTCCGAGCATATGTGGACTTTTGTGCATCAAAATTGTGTACACACGGTCGGAATGTCCGACAACAAGCTTTGTTGACGGAAAATTTGAGAACCAGCTCTCAAATTTTTGTTGTCGGAAATTCCGACAGCAAATGTCCCATTGAGCCTACACGGTCGGAATTTCCGACAACAAGCTCCCATCGAACATTTGTTGTCGGAAATTCCGACCATGTGTACGCGGCATTAGAATAGTTATGCTGCAAAATATTACAATTTTAGTGCTATGCAAAGTGTTAGTCCTGAATAATAATAATTACAATAATAATAATTATTATTAATTATTATTATTATCATTAGTATTGTTCTTGGGTTTAAATAAACTTTAGGCATTGTAGTGATGTATTTAGTGATCTATTTAGACCCAAGTATTGCTTAGCGGAGTTCTCCTTTAACCCACATAGCAATGACTGCCGAGATTTGTTCAGTGAAATAAAGATGCTTTTGAAGGAGCAGCTCTGTGTGCTGAGTAACGGCACTGGGCTGAATGACAGCAATGAATGAGCCTGTCCTCGTGGGAAGCTGAATGAGAGGCATTTACCACCCCGTGCCTGGGGATAGTGGATAGAAATGAGCAGGCTGAAGGAATAATTGAACATTGGAGCGGGGAGGAAGAGGCAGGGGAGAGATGAGATGGCAAGTAATTATTGTGCAGGGCGATATTAAGACATTACTACGACACCTGTATTCACGTCACCGAACCCTGCATGCTTAAAGGAAAACTCACAGCAAAATTCTAAATTCAGGCATAAATATAGTAAGTAAAAAGGTATTTACCAATGTTTTCTTTCTGGCCATTCCTTACAGTGGAAAAAATGTAATCCATACATTATCATGCCTTAGAATGGTCAGCTTCTATAGCTTCCTGGCAACAACTATTGCACACGATGCCACTCCAGCCAGCAGTGACCTTTCCTTTTATTAACACTCTAGGACCTTAAGTGATGGGGAGTTATGAATTTTAGCCTTCAGTGAATAGGTATTACTGCATTAAGGACAGCCTTCCCAGAAGAGTTGAAGCTGTTATAGCTGCAAAGGGTGGGCCAACTCAATATTGAACCCTATGGACTAAGACTGGGATGACATTAAAGTGCATGTGCGTGTAAGGGCAGGCGTCCCAATGCTTTTGGTAATATAGATTATTAATATAGAGCAGGGGTCTCAAACTGGCGGCCCTCCAGCTGTTGCGAAACTACAAGTCCCATGAGGCATTGCAAGGCTGACAGTTACAAGCATGACTACCACAGGCAGAGGCATGATGGGACTTGTAGTTTCGCAACAGCTGGAGGGCCGCCTGTTTGAGACCCCTGATATAGAGTATTAATATAGAGTATATATAGATATATATATATATCTATATATATATATATCTATATATACACTCACCTGACCACTTTGTTGGGTACATCTTGCTAGTACTGGGTTGGACCCCCTTTTGCCTTCAAAACTGCCTTAATTCTTCGTGGCATAGATTCAACAAGGCATTGGAAACATTCCTCAGAGATTTTGGTCCATAGTGACATGATAACATAACGCAAGTTGCTGCAGATTTGTCGGCTGAACATCCATGATGCAAACCTCATCCCAAAGGTCCTCTATTGGATTGAGATTTGGTAACTGTGGAGGCCATTGGAGTACAGTGACCGCATTGTCCAGTGGTGAGATGATTGGAGCTTTGTGACATGGTGCATTATACTGCCGGAAGGAGCCATCAGAAGATGGGGACACTGTAGTCATAAAGGGATGGACATGGACAGCGTCTTAATTTAGATGATAAGACTGAAAATCATCATGGCAGAAAGCAAAACCATTCATTTGTCAGAACCTAGATCACCTGCTGGTGGCACTGTGCTTCCCAGATTGGGAGGTTTTAGTTCTGGTGTCCACCAGTGTGTATCCCCCAGCAGCCAGCAGTAATCAGTCTCCACCTGGTGATGGCTGCTTGGAGGGTATTTAGTTCCTCCTCTATTAGTGCCTCTCATGTCTGTGTTTTGCTTTGCTGTCAGATACTGCTAGCCATTTATCCTTTCCTGCTATTTATCATTGCCTTGTGTCTATACCCTGAACCCTGCTGCCTTGTTCCTACATCTCCTTGTTCCTGATCCCAGTTTTGTTCCCCTCTTCCTATATGTTCCCTGCACCTCCAGCTTTACCCTGCTTTTCCATGTTCCCCATTCGTATACACTCACCAGCCACTTTATTAGGTACACCCCCTTTTGCCTTCAGAACTGCCTTAATTCTTTGTGGCATAGACTCAACAAGGTGTTGGAAACGTTCCTCAGAGATTTTGGTCCACATTGACATGATAGCGTCACTCAGTTGCTGCAGATATGTTGGCTGCACATCTATGATGCATTTCTCCTGTTCCACCACAACCCAAAGGTGCTCTATTGGATTGAGATCTGGTGACTATGGAAGCCATTGGAGTACAGTGACCTCATTGTCCAGTGGTGAGATGATTTGAGCTTTGTGACATGGTGCATTATCCTGCTGGAAGGAGCCATCAGAAGATGGGGACACTGTAGTCATAAAAGAATAGACATGGTCAGCAACAATACTCAGGTAGGCCGTGACATTTAAATTATGCTCAATTGGTTCAAAGGGGCCCAAAATGTGCCAAGAAAATATCCTCCACACCATTACACCAACAGCAGCATGAACCATTGATACAAGGCAGGATAGATCCATGCTTTCATGTTGTTTACACCAAATTCTGACCCTACCATCTGAATTTCGCAGCTGAAATCGAGACTCCAATCTTGTATTGTCCAATTTTGGTGAGCCTGTGCGAATTGTAGCCTCAGTTTCCTGTTCTTAGCTGACAGGAGTGACACCCGGTGTGGTCTTCTGCTGCTGTTCAGAGATGGTATTCTGCACACCTTGGTTGCAACGAGTGGTTATTTGAGTTACTGTTACCTTTCTATCATCTCAAACCAGTCTGTCCATTCTCCTCTGACCTTTGACATCAACAAGGCATTTTCATCCTCTCACTGGATATTTTCTCTTAAGGCGTCAGCATACCAAGACATTTTGGACAATTTCATGCTCCCAACTTTGTGGGAACAGTTTGGGGATGGCCCTTCCTGTTCCAACATGACTGCCCACCAGAGTTTGGGGTGGAGGAACTTGACTGGCCTGCACAGAGTCCTGACCTCAACCCGATAGAACACATTTGGGATGAATTAGAGCAGAGACTGTGAGCCAGGCCTTCTCGTCCAACTTCATTACCTGACCTCACAAATGTACTTCTGGAAAAATGGTCAAACATTCCCATAGACACACTCCTAAACCTTGTGGACAGCCTTCCCAGGGCAGTTGAAGCTGTTATAGCTGTAAAGTGTGGGCCGACTCAATATTGGACCCTACGGACTAAGACTGGGATGCCATTAAAGTTAATGTGCGTGTAAAGGCAGGCGTCCCAATATTTTTGACAATACAGTGTATGTATTTTTTTTTTAAATCTATGTGTAGGTGATCTATTCATTAACTACAGTACTTTTATTTATAAACATATTTATTATATATTTTTGTTTACGACATGTGCTTTCCACAGATACCCAAAAAATCCTTATGAAGTGGGCGCTGCTCCACGAAATGCGTAGAGATTACAGTCCGAAAGTGCACCAATTCAAGTGTCTCTGCAACCTTGTAAATCTGCAACTTTCAGTCATACGTGTATACTGTGCTTGTTTTTATCAGTGTCTATTTTGTCTGATTTTAATTGTTATATGGAATAAACTGTACTTTTTTAAACATATGGATACCATGTTTATTTGCCACTGTCTCAGCACTTGTGACCCCCTTTCCTTTTTTGTATATGTTTTTATTGTAAACATATTTTATAGAAATAAAATTAAGGAAAAAAATGAAACTTTTAAGCTTGAATCGCATAAAATGCCAGCTTTTCTTTAAAGTTAAAGTTTGAAAGTGTAACTGCAGTCAAAGCCTTTGGTTTGACTTTTTAATAAGGTGTCCCCATTGTGTCCCCATTGTGGAGACTGTTAAAGAGGTTCTAAGCCTTCCTCTCTTATGTACACACGATAGGATTTCCGATGGAGTAAAATCCGATGGATTTTTCCATCGGAATTCCGATGAAGCTGACTTCCATCAGTCTTGTTTACACACCATCAGACAAAAATCCGACCATCCCAAAAGCGGTGACGTAAAACACTCCGACGAGCCGAGAAAAATGAAGTTCAATGCTTCTGAGCATGCGTCGACTTGATTCTGAGCATGCGTGGGTTTTTTCTCCGATGGAGTTCCACACAGATGATCAGAATTTCCTATTGTTTTTTTTCACATCGGGAAAATTTAAAACATGTTCCATTTTTTAACACCGATGGAAAAAAGTCAGATGGGGCCCACACACGATCGTTTTTTCCGATGAAGTCCATCTGACTTTTTTCATCGGAAAAACCGACCGTGTGTACAGGGCATAAAATGCTTTTCTTAAAATGGCTGCTTTAGTCTCCCTTTGGTGATGGTCATGTGACCAACCTTTAGCACTCTGTCATCTTAGCTGTAAGGGTACAGGGGACTGGAATTGTCACAGAGCTGGCCAGTTAGCTGCTCTTCTTTTCAGGTTCGGGTCATGTGACCACAGCCTGGAGCACCACTTTCAGCAAAAAAGTACAAATCCACTTTAAAGGGGTTGTAAAGGTACATGTGTTTTCACCTTAATGCAATCTATGCATTAAGGTGAAAAAACATCCGAGCATTAGCGCCCCCCCAATGAGCCCCTGTTTACTTACCTGACCCCTCAAAAGTCCTTCTCGGTCGGCTTCTCGGCTCATTCATTGGTTGATTGAAAGCAGTGCAGCCATTGGCTTGCGCTGCTGTCAATCATTTCCAATGACGCAGTGCGCCGGGGGGCGGGGCTGAGTGATACAGTGAGCGGCTATGGCCACCGGCTGTATCACAGGAGCGCGCCCGCAAGAACTCACCACTATGCTCACTCGCTCGCATGAAGGTGGAAAGTTCTTGCGGGGGGCAGCCGAGACAGCTGCAGAGGGACCCCAGAAGACCAGGTTCGGGGCCACTCTGTGCAAAACGAGCTGCACAGTGGAGGTAGTTATAACATGTTTGTTATTTAAAAAAAAAATCTCTTTAGTGTTACTTTAAAATTAGTTTTCAGAACTACAATAAAATATAGAGAGTACCGTATATACTCGAGTATAAGCCAAGTTTTTTGTGCTGAAAATGCCCCCCTGGGCTTATACTTGAGTCACCTTTTTGTGCCTGATCTCCCGGAATTTGGGGACCTGGTACCGGCCGGCCGTAGGTCCCCTGGACCCCAAACTTGGCACACATGTAGCTCCACTCTTTCTCTACAAGTGTGCAAAGTTTGTTGTTGGGAAAACCTACGGCCGGGGAGCACCGATTTTTCAAAACCGGGCACCCCTTCCATAGACTCCCATGTTAAACTGTGATTTTGGGGACCCGGTACCGGCCGGTCGTAGGTCCACTGGACCCGAAACTTGGCACACATGTAGCCCCATTTCTCCTCTACAAGTGTGCAAATTATTTTGTCTGGGGGACCTACGGCCGGGGAGCACTGATTTTTTCAAATCGGGCACCCCTTCCATAGACTCCCATGTTAAATGTCAGTCTAGTCATGGACACAGTGAGGCATGGGCACAGTGAGGCATGGGCACAGTGAGTCATGGGCACAGTGAGGCATGGACACAGTGAGGCACAGTGAGGCATGCAGATGGACACCTTAGGCTTATACTCGAGTCAATAAGTTTTCCCAGTGTTTTGTTGTGAAATTAGGTGCCTCGGCTTATATTCGGGTCGGCTTATACTCGAGTATATACGGTAACTAGACAAATCTAACCTTTGCGTATTGTAAATTGTGTGTATAGTAACTATTATATATTATCCAAAAGTTTGTTTCGGAAACTTCCTAGGGTTTTCTGAGTTGACGCCTTGACTTTTTCTTCTTCGGAATGATAAAACAGCACAATTTATTTTTTAGAAGGAAACTGTCAACAGCAGATTTGTTTATGGACTGTCACACGCGGTACAAAATACCCCGGCATAATTAACGTCTGTCTGAAGGAATATAAAACTCTGCGTTTATGAGCCTCAGATATTGATCCACGTCGTTTCAGACATTGTTTAATGAGAAAAAGAAAAACACCATGTAATAAAGGATCTTTTATTCCATGTATTATACAGATTTTTCAGCTGCTCTATTACAGTTTCAGGTTAACAGGTCATGCTTAAACTCCATGACATTTAAGGAGAATGTTGTTGACTATGGGGAATTCCTACTTCAATCTATTGGTGGGGCTTATATGCTCAAAGGATCCTGAGAGAGTTACTACTGGTAGCATTTTGTAGGGCTACCTGCGCTGGGAAATTTCTGGTGATGGCCCAGATGAAAACGGACAGAATAGGATTGAGGCTTTTTTTCTTCTTTTCAACTATTTTTCATGTTTATGATGTACCACACACGTCCAATCTTGCGTTGTTCACCGACATAGATACTTAAAGACAAAAGCACTTGAATACTCCATCAGTGCGTATATTCTATACACTTTTGGATATAAGAATTATTTCACTTTTTATTTTAATTTTATAATTTTTTTCCACGTGTTTATATAACTATATATGCCTATGCATACTTTATATACAAATGTCATTTGCATTATGTGGTTAATAACTTCCCGCCCAGTCAATAGCATATTGACGTCCGGGAAGTGGTTCTGTTATCCACACTGGACGTCATATGACGTCCTGCAGGATAACAGCCGCCGCGCGCCTGGGGGGGGGGGGCGCGCATCGCGGCGATCAGTGGAGCTGTGTGTCAGTCTGACCCACCGCTACACTGATCTCGGTAAAAAGCCTCCGGCGGAGGCTTTTTACCACGTGATCAGCCGTGTCCAATCACGGCTGATCAGGATGCAAAAAGGAAGAGCCGTTGATTGGCTCTTCCTCACTCGCGTCTGACAGACGCGAGTAGAGGAGAGCCGATCGGCGGCTCTCCTGACAGGAGGGGTTCGCGCTGATTGTTTATCAGCGCATCCCCCCCTCGGATACCCACACTGGACCACCAGGGAAGCCCCCCAGAACCACCAGGGAAGCCACAAGCATGTGGATGGCCCCCATGGCCATCCACATGTAGTAAAACACAAAAAATACATAAAAAATATGCCAATCAGTGCCCACAAATGGGCACTGACTGTGGTCGTGCCATGATAGTGCCAATGTGTGGTGGCTGGCATTGCTGGGCATCAGTTTCACCAGTGCCACCTACTAGTGTCCATCAGTGCCACCTATCAGTGCCCATCCGTGCCCATCTGTGCCCATAAGTGTCCACCTATCAGTGCCCATCTGTGCCACCTATCAGTGCCACCCATAAGTGCCCATCAGTGCCGCCTATAAGTGCCCATCAGTGCCGCCTATGAGTGCCAATCAGTGCCGCCTATGAGTGCCAATCAGTGCCACCTATGAGTGCTCATCAGTGCCACCTATGAGTGCTCATCAGTGCCGCATACCAGTGCCACATATCAGTGCCCATCAGTGTCGCCTATCAGTGCCCATCATCAGTGCCCATCAGTGCCACCTCATCGGTGCCACCTCATCGGTGCCACCTCATTGGTGCCCATCAGTGTCGCCTTATCAGTGCCCTTCAGTGCCGCCTTATCAGTGCCCGTCATTGAAGTACAAAAGGTACTTATTTACAAAAAAAATTAACAGAAACAAAGAAAAACGTATTTTTTTTCAAAATTTTCGCTCTTTTTTTATTTGTTGTGCAAAAAATAAAAATTGCAGAGGCGATCAAATACCACCGAAAGAGAGCTCTATTTGTGGGAACAAAATGATAAAAAATTTGTTTGGGTACAGTGTAGCATGACCGCGCAATTGTCATTTAAATTGCGACAGCGCTGAAAGCTCAAAATTGGCTTGGGCAGGAAGCTGTATAAGTGCATGGTATTGAAGTGGTTAAAATTTCTTGTCATTAGTTTTCTTCTTTCACAGGTGCTTTTCGAACACGGAGTGTGATAGATCCAATTAAATGTTTAACATTTTACAACTGTGTTCAATGGTTTCCATTGGTGGAGTTTTTTTTTATGCCACTCTTAAATACACTTTTTAGGTCACTCACACTCCAGCTATGAGTAAGCATCATTTCTGATGTGAAACGCGTCAGCCTTGTTTTCCTGCATGCCCTTTTTGATTGCTTTTGATGGATTTTGATTATTCTTTGTTTGTACATTTTTGAATTTTACTCTTGGCAAATAAACGTTTGAACAGAGTGCGGCAGTCCAGACAACCTTCTTTCTCTAAGGATTGAGGCTTGAGCATGAAGTTTAAAACCTAGCCTGTTAAAAAAATGATATGGTCTAACAACAAGACAACTAGTGCTTCATGGGCTTTGTCAACATAGAGTAAGTTATAATATTTTTTAAATTTTGCCAGCACACTAAGTTTCTGCAGAATTAAAAATATATTTCTGCACCATTAATGCCCTTGTGATAGATCGGAAAGCCACAGTCACACCTATACTCTATGAAAGGGGTAGGCAACCTCGGCCCTCCAGCTGTTTTGAAACTACAAGTCCCATGAGACATTGCAAGACCCTGACAATCAAAGGCATGACTCCTAGAGATAGAGGCATGATGGGATTTGTAGCTTCACCACAGCTGGAGGGCCGAAAGTTGCCTACCCCTGCTCTATGAGCTTGTTGGACATCTCATACTAAGATCATACACATTAAAATGGAGTTACCCATGCTTTGCACTGTTGGAGCCTCCACTCTTCTGGAAAGTCTTTCCACAAGATTTTAAAAAATTTATTTTGGAATTCTGTGCCCATTTAGCTAAAAGAGCATTTGTTAGGTCAGGTACTGATCTTGGATGAAAGTACCTGGCTTGCAATAGGCATTCCAATTAATACCCAACGTGTTCAATAGGGTTGAGGTCAGGGCCATTAGAGTTCCTCCACCGCAACTCAACCCAACTCATCTTTATGGAGCTGGCTTCGTCCACAGGGATGCAGTCATGTTGTAACAGACAAAGGTCTTCACTGAGCTGTTGTCACAAGGTCAAACTGCACAACTATCTACAATGTCTTTTAGGCTAATGTTTGTCAATGGAGATTTTATGGCTATGTGTTAAATTGTATGCCCCTAGATGTGGAATGGGATGTTCAAAAAACTCATATAGCATGCCTCAAATGGAGGTCCTGTGCCTCACCCCCTCCAGCCTCAAAAAGCAGCCTTATGCCTTGTACACACGATCGGATTTCTGATGGAATAAAATCCGATGGAATTTTCCGTCGGAATTCCGATGAAGCTGACTTCCTTCAGTCTTGCATACACACTGTCAGATTAAATTCCGACCGTCCAAAACGCGGTGACGTAAAACACTACGACGAGCCCAGAAAAATTAAGTTCAATGCTTCCGAGCATGCGTCGACTTGATTCTAAGCATGCGTGGATTTTTCTCCAATGGAATTCCACACAGACAATCGCAATTTCCCATCGGATGGGGCCCACACACGATCGGAATTTCCGATGAAACAAGTCTATCGGATTTTATTCCATCGGAAATCCGATCATGTGTACAAGGCATTTGAGTACAAAAGTAGTGAATCTGCACACTGCTGATCCCTTGCATACAAGAAATTTCCTCTGTCAAAAGTGACAGAGACACATCACCTATGTCATATCCTGATGCGTTTTTCCTGCCACAGGTGTTTAATCATAACTCATATATTGTGATGGTTGGGTATTCACAAATGTTTGGTCATATAAAGTACCTTTATGAGCTTTTAGGCAGGTGTAGTTTGGCCTCCCTGCAAGGGTGGCTCTTTTAGGCAGCCACCAAACAGAGAGAACAGAGGAAAAGGAGGAACCCATGTTCCTCTGAGGTCTCCATAGTTGTCCTCAGGGGAGCAGCTGTCCTATTAGACACTGCTGCCCTAGCTGACCTCCAAAGCCATCTTTAGTGTGGCCATTGCTAAAAAAAAATAGCACTGTCCCCCTTCTCTTGGCATGATTTTTGCAAGTGGTCAGGTCAGGAGTAAAACCCCTGTTGGTTAGGGAGAGGTGGTCTAGTGTAGAGAGAGGTTCCTGTGAAGAAGGGTCAGAATAGGCACTGTTATTGTGTCTCCGGCAGCAGCCCTTCCTTATTCAGGTGCCCCGTTGCCGGTCTGCCTTCCAGCCACCGTCTCTTTCGGATGCTGTGTCAACTGTGTGCACAGAAATCTTCTGCATAATTCATTGAAAATGTCTTGGCCTGTTGCTGCCATGTATGTAGATTCTGTTATACTGCCTCCTTCCTCCACATCCTTATGTTAATTAAACGTAATACCTTGCCACAGCAACTGGTCTCCGTGTGAGTTTGTGAGTTCCGAGCCCTCAGCCTCATCCACAAGCTGGTTACATTTCACAAAAATGCTGATTTCCTAGAAGAGGACGAGATTAGAAACAAAAAGCAGGGACCTTTCGCACTGCAAAAGAAGGATCGCAGAGCACTGGACGGTCCTTCTTTTCCAAGCACTTGTTCACAGGTGGATGAGTGCAGGGCCACTGATGAGGGGGGTACCACCAGTTCTCCTGTATTGGTCCCAGACCCCATCAGTATAGCAGGGGGGTCCAGGCAGCATGAGAAATCGGATGAAGGACAGGTGGGGGTGACCAATGCAGCAAGGGGATTTCAGGAACCGATCCCCTGTATGGTGTGATGGAGCTAATAAATTGACTATGTTATCTCTCTCTTCTAACCACTCAGATATTGTTATTTTCTTTCCTTCCTTATTATTTTTTTATTGTTTCTTTTCTTTCTTGTGTGTGTTTTGGTATGTAACAAGACAGCATTAAGTTTCCTTAAATTGACAAACAGATGTTTCCTCCACTCCTACTCCTTCACCCCCTCCCACCGTGAAAGCTAAGATGGCGACGAGCTAAAGAATGTGCATACCACGTGGCAGAACAGACGTTGAGAGGAAGAGGACCATATACAGATGAACCAATGATATGCACACATATGTGATGACGTTTGCTTATGTCACTTTGTTTATATAAGGGGCTGTGACCCTGAATAAACCACTTGTTGGCTGTTGATGAGGAAGAGCTCATATTGACACGTCTGTCTCAGTGTGTGGTTCTTTTAGCACGCATGCATTCACATCACCTTGAATTTGGGTCAGAGGCAGAATAGAGCATACATCCTGGAATTGAACCAGGGATAGATCTATTACAATGGCTCTACCTGCATCTGCTGCTGCAGGGGGGAACTACAGGGGATCTGTTCTAGTAAATGCCCCCTGCCACATCGATCATCTCTTCTGTAAATAATCTCCTTCTCCCTGTTGCTGGCTTCCAACCTGTGTGCCCCTCCAGCAGTGCTGATGGTTTCTTCTCCTCTTCCCCCCTGCCGGCTGCTTCAGGGTACGGGGATTGCTTCAGCATGGAGAGCAGGTCAGGTGAGCTATACAGGGTCCTGTGGTTTCTAACAGGAGCCCTGGATGAGTGTGTAACATGGAAACAGATGGAGGGCATGGGAGAGGGCAGACACTTGAGATAAAACTGAAAGGGAGGGTAGGAAGCATCAATGGTAGCCCCACCACCCTTCGCCATGGCTTGGGTGATCTGTGCAGAAATCCAGCCCTTCTAAGTAATTTCAAATATTATTAAATCCTAAAACTGCCAAACCAAGGCCAATAGTTTTTTTCTTTTATTGAATCCCCTGGATAAACTTCTATCTGAGCTGTATGAATTGAGCACATAAGGTTTCATTTCATCACATAGCCGAGCCTCTCATTCATGAATCCATGGATGGAAGAATATAAAAATAGTGCAATATTCAATTCCCTACAGATTAGACAACAAAAAAGGAAAAAATAAATATTGTTTTCTTTTTGCATTAATATGTG
Organism: Rana muscosa; assembly: GCA_029206835.1. NCBI lineage: Eukaryota > Metazoa > Chordata > Amphibia > Anura > Ranidae > Rana > Rana muscosa. Next base: position 181,576,145 of record CM055119.1, on the reverse strand, counting down.
GTTTGTTGATAGTTTTTTTTTTTTTTTTTGTCTGTGCCCAGTGATATATTATTGACATCAACATCTAATTCAGTGATTCTTGGCACTCAAACAATCCCTGCTTTCCTCCAGACCGCACTTGATTCAGTCCCATAATCATTAGCTACTTTGGTATTCAAATGAAGCTCTAAGAAAGGCTGAATAACCTTTAATGTCGGCTTTTTAAGCATGTCTTTAGGAAAGGGCTGTCGACGAGAAAATGCAAGAGTAATTTCATCTGATTGTAGCATGTCAGTTTCCAGCTGAATTGCCTCAAAGAAAATGACGCCGGTGTTTTAACGTAATACCTGCCGCTACAAGAGCCGGAAAATTATATATGATAATCTGTGATCACTTTGTTATTGACAAGGCTTTATTTCACTTGATTCACTATAGATCGGTTCATATTTCTAACAAAAGGAGAGGGATGAATTCATTCTTCTGCTTTATAAATAGATAATGTTACAGAGAGATTCTAATGCCGCGTACACACGATCGATTTTCTTGACGGTGAAAACACTGCTTGGTTCCCTACACACGTCCCGCCATTTTTTTTTTGGTCGAGAAAAACGACCGTGTGTGGGCTCCGCGGCAGTGTTTCCCTATGGGAAAACTGCAGCGGAAAAAAACGGTGGGAATCACGATGAGAAAAATTAGAGCATGTTCTAAATTTTCTCGTCGTGATTAATGCCGTTTTTCCCATGGAGAAAAATGACAAAAAGCCCACACACGGTCGTTTTTCTTGTGAAAAAATAAAAATAAAAATTTTCCCGACGGGGAAAAATGATCGTGTGTACGCGGCATAATGCCGCGTACACACAATCGTTTTTAATGTCATTTTCCAAAACAACGTTTTTCTCTACGTGATTTTTCGTGTTTCCGCTCAAGCCTGTCTTGCATACACACGTTCATTAAAAAAAACGCTTGAGCGGTGGGGGGGCGGAGCTAGCCAGAGACTGAGGAGGACATGCTGTAGCTGAGCTCCGGTACCAGCAGCACTTCAACGGCTTGAAACGGACGATCCAGGCACCAATAAGCTGCCCAAATACAGCGTTTCAGCTCCCGCTGACCCGACAAACCGTTATACAACATGACAAGACGCAAGAAGGAAGGGAACCGGCCGACCAAACTCACGGCGTTCTTCTCTATGGGGCCTAAGCAAGATGGCGCCGGCTCATCCTCCACACCTGTACAAAACTCTTCCCAGCGCTCATCTCAGAAGGGCATGAGCATGAAAAGAAGCAGCCCACCGAGGAACCCACACTCCCCACTAGCTACCCCTTCATCTGGGAGCCCGGAAAAGGCGAGATGCCGGCTGGATGCAGCGGATGCTGGACATGAGGTGAGCTCTCCCATAGATTCAGGGGATGAAACCAGAGACTTACCAGACTCCATTGACACATTCCCCACAAACGATAAACCTGTCTTAGATACAGTTTTGAAAGAGATGTTGGTGTCTCTCAGGAGCTCACTCCAGTCAGACATGGTATCATGCGTACACAAGTTTGGCACAGAACTGAGACATGTGGCTGAAAGGGTCTCTCACATAGAGAACAAGATGGAGGAGTATGCTTCCACTATCAATGACCTGGTTGATGCTAGTGAGAAGTCAGAGGATGATATGGAGTCAGTGAAAGCTAAGATGGCAGAAATGGAAGATAGATCCAGAAGGAATAATGTGAAGATAAGAGGGATCCCTGAATCAGTTAAAAATCAGGAGCTGCGTAGCTATGCTGCACAACTGTTCGCTGCAGTTTTGCCAGACCTGTCTGCTCTGGACTTCACTGTGGATAGGATACATAGGCTCCCGAAGCCCACATACCTCTCTGATGCTATACCTAGGGATGTGATCCTTAGATTACATTTTTATCACACCAAAGAACAACTGATGGCAGTGTCGCGTCAGAAAGGACAGATCCCGGCTCCTTACTCTGACCTCCAGTTCTATGCGGATTTATCGCAGTACACGCTCCAAAAACGCAGAAATCTCAATACTATCACGAAGGCCCTCAGAAATCACAAACTGACCTATAAATGGGGCTTCCCGACCAAGCTGATAGTCACAAAAGATGACAAGGACTATATTGTGGACTCCCTGGCCAAAGGAGTGTCACTGCTACACTCCTGGGGAATTGTCCCTGATAATCAACCACAACCTCAGCGGGGACCCCCACCCACATCAAAAAACCTAGAACCTGAATGGCGCACTGTTGACCGCAGAAATGCTCGTTCTCACAACTAAACTGGATTGCACTCTGAAGATTGCATAGAGTGCCTGTTGGAATGGATCGGATTCCTGTTCCGAACTTTCTTCTTTTCCCCACCTACCGCTTGAGTGATAATGAGTCACACACTTATGCACTCTGTTACTTGGCCAGTTGCCATTGTTATTTTTTTTCTCTTTTTCATGTTTCTCTTGAAATAACTCTCTTTTGCCCTAATAGCCTGAAGTACGGCCTCACATACCTCGCTGAAAGAACATTAACCGAGTATGAGCACGAAAGACCTATCTCGAGCAGAGCACCTACAGGAATTAACCAGCGGCTCCCACCATCTGTAAGTAACTTTATTACCCGCACATGGCGGTACAGTTTATGTCTCTGAATACAAAGGGTCTTAATCACCCTGCCAAGCGGAGATCTCTGTGGAAGGAGGCCTTGCATCAACATTGTGACATTTTGTGTGTCCAGGAGACTCACTTTTTGCAGGACTCGCCTCCTAAATGCACACATCCCCAGTTTCCCCACGTCTATCAAGCTAATGCGCTCTCAAAGACAAGGGGAGTGATGATAGCAATAAGAGACACAGTCACTTTCCATCTACATGAAGCTATATGCGATCCTCAGGGACGTTTCATAATATTGATATGTGACATTAATTCCGTCACCTACACAGTGGCGAATATATATGCACCGAATGTGAGACAAATCAAATTTTTTCACAGGATTGTGAAAAAAGTAAGAAAGGTGCAGAGGGGAGGGGTGATTATATGTGGGGACTTCAACATCACACCTGACCCGGATGTAGACTCCACCTCTTCACCAAAGAGGCGGCCCCAATCTCTGTTGAAGTCCCTACAGAACCATAACCTATATGACTCTTGGAGATGCTTAAACGCAAACGAAAGAGATTATACCTTTTTCTCTAATTGTCATGGGTCCTATAGTAGAATTGACTTATTTTTGGTTGACAGATGGGTACTGATGAAATGTAAGTCGGTTAAAATCAATTGTATCACATGGTCGGACCATGCCTCGATATGCTTAACAATAGGGAACCCTTCCTCTCAAAAATCCACTTATCTATGGAGAGCCAATCATCGCCTACTGCAGGAAGGTCCGATCAGGTCATACATCCAGGTAAAACTGAGTGAATACTTTGACGTAAATCAAGGTTCAGTGACAAACCCTTTTATTCTATGGAACGCACACAAGGCGGTGATGAGGGGGGTGATGATGCAGCAGGGGGCGAGATACAAGAGGGAAATGCAGCAGCAAATCGTACAACTGATATCCAAAATTGAAGACATAGATAGACGAAACAAAGCTAATCCATCCCACATATTGTCTGACCAAGTAACACAACTTCGCACAGAACTACGACTAAAATTCCTTGACAATTTTGAAAAGACCTCTAGGAGGTTGAAACTGGCATACTATACCAGCGGAAATAGAGCAGGCAAATTGCTTGCCAACAAACTGAAGGGTCACAGAACTAGAACCCAAATCTCCCATATTCTACAACCAAAAACGCAGGTCAAGCAAACTCACCCCCAAGCAATAGCTGACGCATTTAGCCAATACTATAGCTCATTATATAACCTAAAAGACGATCTTGACACACCACAACCGACAAAAGAGGCTATCGACACATTCTTAGACAAACTCAATTTCCCCAAACTTACACAGGAACACCTCCAGAGCCTTAACTCTCCCATATCGGAACTAGAGGTGAAACAGACGATCCAGGCTCTCCCCGCTAACAAATCGCCCGGCCCAGATGGTTTTACAGGGGAATACTACAAGACGTTTCAGGACATTCTTTGCCCACATCTCACCAAAACATTCAATTTAGCTGCTGCATCTTCCTCTTTCCCTCCTGAAATGCTAACTGCTACAATCATAGCTTTGCCTAAACCAGGGAAATCTCCAGATGTGCCACAAAACTTTAGACCAATATCATTACTGAATAATGATATCAAGATATATGCCAAACTTATAGCTACTAGATTGGTGGATATCCTACCTGACATCGTGGATATGGACCAGTCTGGATTCATTAAGGGGAGACAAACAGCTGATGCCACTAGGCGTCTGGTGAACCTAATACACATTGCTAAGAGGAGGGGAACGCCTTCTCTGCTCCTCTCGCTGGATGCGGAGAAGGCGTTCGATAGAATTCATTGGGGATACCTTACAGAGGTGCTGAGCAGGTTTGGTTTTGGGGGCCTCATACTTTCTGCAATAAAGGCGTTTTACACACTTCCTTCAGCTCAGGTTTACATTGCAGGTGCTCTGTCAACTCCCTTTGACATAACAAATGGCACGCGCCAAGGGTGCCCATTATCGCCGCTCATTTTTAACTTGTTGATGGAACCTCTGGCCATGTACGTGAGAGAACACCCCCGAATAGCAGGTTTGCAAGTGGGTAACAGGAAACATGTCATTAGTTTATTTGCCGACTACATAATTTTGTTCTTAACTAAGGTAGAAGACTCCCTGGCCAATGTTCACAATGCACTACAGACCTTCTCATTAATTTCCTACTATAAGGTGAACGAAACAAAATCCTATCTGATGGGATTAGGCTTAGCTCCAGAAAATAAAACAGAACTACAGACCAAGTACCCTTATGCGTGGTCAGATGGAGGTTTAGGATATCTGGGCATAACATTAACTAAGGATACAACTGAACTAATCAATGCTAACTACACTCCATTCCTGAACTCCTTTTGAAACAAATTGAACAAAATTACTCACTCTGAATTGTCCTGGCTGGGTAGATTGGCGGCCTTCAAGATGATGGTCTTACCTCAGCTGCTATATTTGTTCAGGACTCTCCCGATACCTCTGCCTGGTGCGTACTTTGCCTCCCTTCAATCGATCCTGAACAACTATTTGTGGCAGGGGAGGAGGGCGAGGTGCGCGTTTGGCAAATTGGTGAGGAATGGAGCGGCGGGGGGCATAGGCCATGTTGTACTGCAGGATTATTATTTTGCTTCAATATTAGCCCAGATCAAAGTCTGGCTAAGTCCTAACTGCATCCACTTATGGAAAAAACTAGAAGCCACACAAATACAGACAGACAACTTGGCTGATTTTTTGATGACAGCTCGTTTATTGCAAATCTCTTGACAGGAATCTATCGCCACCCATACTAGCTTCACTGGGGGCATGGGCCCATCTTTGTACAGCACAATCATGGGAGGAAGAGCTGATCCCCCTGAACCTTAACATACTGGCAGTCCGCCACATTATTCCAGATATAAATCTTAACACATGGAATTTTCAGGGTATTCAACATTTGGAAGATATAATTACTCACTCCAAAATTAAACCATTTCACTTACTACGACAAGAATTTAGCCTGCCACTGAGGGAGCATTATAGGTATATTCAACTAACTCAAGTAATAAGGAAGATCCCTACTCTGTTTACCCAACTTCCAAAGAAATTAACTGATTTTTACCAACAAGACACAAAAGGCTCCAAAGGGATATCAATCATTTACAGGGCGCTACAGAGCAAGGACATCTTAATTAAAACCCCAAACATTTTGGCATGGGAAAAAGACATTGGTCTGACATTCACTGCTAAAAAGTGGGAGAGGGCTATCAAACTTCACTTAACTGCTACCAAGAGTACAAATTTGTGGGAAATGAACCAGAAAATCTTGCTTCGATGGTACCTTACCCCACATAGATTGTCAAAAATCTTCCCAGGCACTTCCTCAGGGTGCTGGAGATTATGTGGAGAGAGGGGTACACTGTTCCACATATTGTGGTCATGCCCGAAGGTTAAACCTTTGTGGATGCAGATTGAGAGACTAATACGAACTATTTCACATATCACTTTACCCTTACGCTCCGAAATGGCCATACTCTCTTTGGAGTTGGACTCTGTACCTGTGGCACTTAGGACTGTATCAGCACATATATTAATGGCCACACGCCTAACTATACTTAGACACTGGAAGAACATTGAAGCCCCAAAATTCCCAGAAGTTATAACTACTGTACAAACACATAGTACATATGAAATTCTCCATGCTTCAGCAAGAGGGCAATTTGACAAGATATCCAAGTTATGGGCACCTTGGCAAGACTGGTATAACAAGCAAATAAACTAATGCAAGCTAATTAGGGCATACGTTACAACTTTAGTTAAGCTTAAAGTTATTTCATATGTTTGATTTTATTTTCTTTTATCCTTTTTTTCTTTCTTGGTTCCTACTGATGTAGTTACTAGTAACATGATATTTCATAGGAGTAGGGGCACTTTGCACTACCAATACTATTATACAAAGGAGGGGACCTCAGGGAAGGTAGTAGGTTGATCACTGCAACTAAACAGAGAGATTGCTAGTGGTCGACCATAGTTTGTGGAAACCAACCATTGTCCCTCTCTCACCTAATAAAGGACTACTTAAGACGCTTAACGAATTGATTAATACATCAGGGGACTGGGTTCCTCTTTAACTCAGTTCTAAATTATTTTGTATTATTTACTATATTATTTATATCTCTTTACTTTTTGTTTGCTAAAAAGTCTTTATCCTATGTATGCTTTAAACTTTCAATAAAAATTATTGATATAAAAAAAAACGCTTGAGCAAAGCGCAGTGACGTACAACACGTACGACGGCACTATAAAGGGGAAGTTCCGTCCGAATGGCGCCACCCTTCATGTTAGTAAAGTTTGTTGAGCGTCAATTTGCGCTTTTCAGCCTCGTGCTTTTCAGTCCGTTACAGCCTGACGAATGTGCTATCTCCATTACGAACTCTAGTTTTACCAGAACGAGCGCTCCCGTCTGATACTTGATTCTGAGCATGCATGTTTTTTTTCCCCTTGTAAAAGCATACACACTACCGTTTTTCACGTCGTTAAAAAAAACAACGTAAAAAATGACGTGAAAAAATAGAGCAGGTGCTCATTTTTTTTAGGCCATTTTTCACATCGTTAAAAATGCTCTGGAGCCTACACACGATCGTTTTTAATGCCCAATTTAAAAAAATGGCATTTTTAACGACGTGAAAAACTATCGTTTGTACGCGGCATTAAACTTGAGATGTACTCATTTTTTCACCCCAGTCAACTTTTAAAGCAGAACTCCAGCCAAAAACAAAAAATTAATAAAAATAAGCATAAGCAGGTTGAAATAAATACGGGGTGGGTTTGGATTCCCATATTTATTATGAATATGTATTATCTTGTATATTCCTATAGTTAGCTAGTCTATCGAAGCTAATGGTGATGATACAATAACAATGTTAGCTATAAAAATAAATACACTGCTTAACCACCTCAGCCCTGGAGGATTTGGCTGCCAAATGACCGGGCCACTTTTTGCGATTCGGCACTGCGTCGCTTTAACTGACAATTGCGCGGTCGTGCAAAGTGGCTCCCAAACAAAATGTAGTTCTTTTTTTTTTTTCACACAAATAAAGCTTTTTTTTGGTGCCATTTGATCACCTTTGCGGTTTGAATTTTTTGCGCTTTAAAAAAAAAATAGAGCTACAATTTTGAAAAAAAATGCAATATTGTTTACTTTTTGCTATAATAATTATCCCCAAAAAATATATAAAAAAACGATTTTTTTCCTCAGTTTAGGCCGATACGTATTCTTCTACATATTTTTGGTTAAAAAAAATCGCAATAAGCGTTTATTGATTGGTTTGCACAAAAGTTATAGCGTCTACAAAATAGGGGATAGTTTTATGGCATTTTTATTGATAATTTTTTTTTACTAGTAATGGCGGCGATCAGCAATTTTTATCGTGACTTCAACATTATGGTGGACACATCGGACACTTTTGATGCTATTTTGGGACTATTGTCATTTATACAGCGATCAGTGCTATAAAAATGCACTGATTACTGTGTAAATTACACTGGCAGGGAAGGGGTTAACAATAGGGGCGAGGAAGGGGTTAAGTGTGTCCTAGGGAGTGATTCTAACTGTATGGGGGCTGGGCTTACTGTGACATGACACTGATCCATGACACAGGGAACAGACGATCAGTGTCATGTCACAAGGCAGAACAGGGAGATGCCTTGTTTACAATGGCATCCCCCCGTTCTGCAGCTTCGTGTCACGATCGCGGGACACTGGTGGACATCGAGTATATATACGTCACTTTGCGCAGCCGTGCCATTCTGCCGACGTATATCGGCGTGACATGGACGGCAAGCGGTTAAAGTGATACTATAGGTTAAGGTTTTTTTTTTTTTAAACAACAAATATGTCATACTTAACTCCACTGTGCAGCTCGTTTTGCACAGAGTGGCCCCGAACGCCGTTTTCTGGGGTCCCTCGACGTCTCTCTCGGCTCCTCCCCACTTCAGAAAACCCCCTATGGGAAGCGCTCTCCCAAGGGGGTTACCTTGCGGGTGCGCTCCCGAGTCCTGCATTTGGCGTCCATAGCCGCCGAGTGCAGGACTCTGCCCCACTCCCCGGTGCCGCGTCATTGCTCGGCCCCATCCCCCCGCGCCGCGACATTGTATTTGATTGACAGCAGCGGCAGGGAACACATTCAACCCCTTAATCACTCCCTGATGTTAACCCTTTCCCCACCATTGCCAACAGTGCATATTTTTAGCACTGATCACTGTAGTAATGTCACTGGTTCCCATAAAAGTGTCAAAGAGAATTCCTCTCAGCCTACCTTGCATACACACGCTCAGACAAAAGTCCGCCCGTCCAAAGCGCGGTGACGTACAACACGCACTATAAAGGGGAAGTTCCATTCCAATGGTGCCACCCTTTGGGTTGCTTTTGCTGATCCTCGTGTTAGTAAAAGTTTGGTGACAGACGATTCGCGCTTTTCTGCCTCGTGCTTTTAAATCTGTTACAGCGTGACGAATGTGCTATCTCCATTACGAACGCTAGTTTTACCAGAAAGAACGCTCCCGTCTCATACTTGATTCTGAGCATGCACGTTTTTTTGGCCCGCCGGAAAACCTTACAGACGAATGGTTCCTGATCTCTTTTTTTGTCCGGCAGTTTTCCTGTTGGAAAAACTGCGGTGGAGCATACACACGGCCGGGAATCCCGACGAAAAACTCTCATTGCAGTTTTCCCGTCGGAAAAACTGGTCATGCATACTAGACATTAGACTATCCCATGGAATCATTTTCAGATCCTAAGACCATCCCTGAAAATCATTTTCAGAACCTCAGACCATTCCTGTAAATCATTTTCATTACCTCGGACCAGCACTGCAAATCAATCTCCAAGTATCCATGGAACCAGGGGCAGATCCAGAGTCTAGTCTCGGGAGTGGCACTGACAGAAAATATGTTTTTTGGGGGTAAATTTATCGGGGAAATAGCTGGTGTTGGCGCTTCAATCATCACGGCACCATGGTTGTTATGGTGTCAGGATGATTGAAGTGCGATATTTCTATTATTACATTGTTATAAAAATGAAATAGTTCAACTCACCATAATGCCTAATCAGTGGGAGCCCCAAATGTGTCACTTGCCAAGTCACCTGTCACCAGGTGCAGATTGTCACTTGCCACGTCACCTGCCACACGTTGCAGATTGTCACTTGCCACGTCACCTACCACCAGATGTAGATTGTCACTTGCCATGTCACCTGCCACAAGTTGCGGATTGTCACTTGCCACGTCACCTGCCATCAGATGTAGATTGTCACTTGCCACGCCACCTGCCACATGTTGCGGATTGTCACTTGCCACGTCACTTGCCACCAGATGTAGATTGTCACTTGCCACGCCACCTGCCACACGTTGTAGATTGTCACTTGCCACGCCACCTGCCATCAGATGTAGATTGTCACTTGCCACGCCACCTGCCACATGTTGCGGATTGTCACTTGCCACGTCACTTGCCACCAGATGTAGATTGTCACTTGCCACGCCACCTGCCACACGTTGTAGATTGTCACTTGCCACGTCACCTGCCATCAGATGTAGATTGTCACTTGCCACGCCACCTGCCACATGTTGCGGATTGTCACTTGCCACGTCACCTGCCACCAGATGTAGATTGTTACTTGCCACGCCACCTGCCACACGTTGTGGATTGTCACTTGCCACGTCACCTGCCACCAGATGTAGATTGCTACTTGCCACGCCACCTGCCACACGTTGCGGATTGTCACTTGCCACAACACCTGCCACCAGATGTAGATTGTCACTTGCCACGTCACCTGCCACACGTTGCGGATTGTCACTTGCCACGTCACCTGCCACCAGATGTAGATTGTTACTTGCCACGTCACTTGCCACACGTTGTGGATTGTCACTTGCCACGTCACCTGCCACACATTGCGGATTGTCACTTGCCACGTCACCTGCCACCAGATGTAGATTGTTACTTGCCACGTCACCTGCCACACATTGCGGATTGTCACTTGCTGTATCACTTTCCTGCTAAGGTGGTCTCTTGCTGTGTCCCAGAGTCACTCAGCAGATTGCCAGTCAGGCAGCAGAGAGATGATGTAATCTCTCTGCTGCCGCGGCTGCCTGGACAAAGTGCACAGTGAGGGTGGAACTGCAGGGATGCAGGGTGGGCGCCGGGCTGTAAGAAATTATGTCATCTCTCTGCTCCCCCGCCTGCCGGCTCCCTGATTGGCCAGCAGCCTGCTCACACACCATCACCGAGCTGCACAGCTGGTCACCCGCAAAGCAGCCCGCCGGCTCTCTCACCCGCGGAGCCGCCCACCGGCTTTCTCACCCTCGGAGCCGCCCGCCGGCTCTCTCACCCGCGGAGCCACCCACCAGCTCCCTCACCCTCGGAGCCGCCCGCGGGCTCTCTCACCCATGGAGCTGCTCACCGACTCTCTCACCCGCGGAGCCGCCCACCGGCTCTCTCACCCGCGGAGCCGCCCACCGGCTCTCTCACCCGCGGAGCCGCCCACCGGCTCTCTCACCCGTGGAGTCGCCCGCCGGCTCTCTCACTCGGGGAGCCGCCTGCCGGCTCTCTCACCCGCGTTCTCGGAGGGGGAAATTGCCCCGTTGCCCCCCCTGGATCCGCCCCTGCAAGGAACTAATTTTCAGAACCTCAGAGAATCACATGAAATCATTTTCAGAAGCTCCAACCATCCATGGAAATAATTTTTCAGAACCTCAGAACATACTTGGAAATTATTTTTAAAACTTCAGACTATCCTTGCAAATCATTATCAGAATCTCAGACTATCCCTTAAAATCATTTTTAATCCTCCAATTATTCCTGGAAATCATTTTCAAAACCTCAGACTGTAGTCCTCTGATCATACTTGGGAACCATCTTTAGAACCTCGGACCATCCCTGAAAACCATTTTCAGAACCCCTCAGACCATTCTTAAAAATACAATTCAGAACCTTAAACTATCCCTGGAAAATTATTTTCAGAATCTTGGACCATCCATAGAAATCATTTTCAGAACCCCAGATTAACCCTTTAAATCATCCTCTGAACCTTAGTTCATCCCAGCAAATAATATTAAGAGTCTTGGAATAACCCTGAAAATCAGGGACTATTAGTAAGCAGATATACTGAATGCATATGGGGAAAAACAAAACAAAACAGAAAACAAGTAAGCAGAACAATTTAGGAGTTATGCTTTTTTTCCCTAGGATTTGATAAATGGCTTTAGTAGTCTGTAGGAAATGCTGACCCTGCTTCTAAAATTGTACTATATGCCGCCAAGGAGAGCTGCAAGAGAAGATAAATGGACAGGCCTCATTTGGATCAATTCCTATTGTGGCTGTTATCATTGTACCTGTGTAATGTTTGTAAACTCTCTGTTAAACATAAAGATGAGATTCATTTAACCACTATACCTGTTCCAGCCTGTCATATGATGTATTCAATAAGTCAGTGAGTTGCAACATACAGTGGCGGTGCGTCCATAGAGGGCGCCGGAGCGCCGCCCCCTCTCGCTACCGCACCGCCACTGAAAGACAATACACAGATTCATGCATTGCATGAATCTATGTATTGTCACCGCTGCCGCGCTGCCCACTATTCATATGGCCGGCCTCCTGGTGAGCGCCGGCCATATGAATTAGAGCGGCGGCCGACGGTGGGTGTAACTTGGAAGTGCCGATAGGCTTTCCGAATACAGCTCTCAGGCTGTATTCGGCTTCCAAAAACTCCTCCCAGGTACGCACGGGGGTGCGTTCCTGGAAGAAGACTGTGTGGAGGTTTCAGCCAATCAGGTTCACCGGATCTGGTTACCGGTAACCTGATTGGCTGAAGCGACATCGAGGGCGGGAGAACACATCGAGGACGGCGCGGACCGAGGAAGGTAAGTGCAGGGCTGGGGGGGGGGACAGGCTGCATTTGGGGCACAAACTGGCTGAATATGGGGGACAAACTGGCTGAATATGGGGGACAAACTGGCTGAATATGGGGGACAAACTGGCTGAATATGGGGCACAAACTGGCTGCATTTGGGGCACAAACTGGCTGCATTTGGGGGGAACTGGCTGTATATGGGGGACAAACTGGCTGAATATGGGGGGACAAACTGGCTGAATATGGGGGGAACTGGCTGAATATGGGGGACAAACTGGCTGAATATGGGGGGAACTGGCTGAATATGGGGGGAACTGGCTGAATATGGGGGACAAACTGTCTGAATATGGGGGGAACTTGCTGTATTATGGAGGAGAAACTGGCTGCATTTGGGGGGAACTGGCTGTATATGGGGGGGAACTGGCTGTATATGGGGGACAAACTGGCTGAATATGGGGGGAACTGGCTGAATATGGGGGACAAACTGGCTGAATATGGGGGGAACTGGCTGAATATGGGGGACAAACTGGCTGAATATGGGGGGAACTGGCTGAATATGGGGGACAAACTGGCTGAATATGGGGGACAGGCTGAATATGGGGGACAGGCTGAATATGGGGGGAACTGGCTGAATATGGGGGACAAACTGGCTGAATATGGGGGACAAACTGGCTGAATATGGGGGGAACTGGCTGAATATGGGGGACAAACTGGCTGAATATGGGGGGAACTGGCTGAATATGGGGGGAACTGGCTGAATATGGGGGACAAACTGGCTGAATATGGGGGACAAACTGGCTGAATATGGGGGAACTGGCTGTATATGGGGGACAAACTGGCTGAATATGGGGGGAACTGGCTGTATTATGGGGGAGAAACTGGCTGCATTTGGGGGGAACTGGCTGAATATGGGGCACAAACTGGCTGCATTTGGGGGGAACTGGCTGTATATGGGGGGAACTGGCTGAATATGGGGGACAAACTGGCTGAATATGGGGGGAACTGGCTGAATATGGGGGGAACTGGCTGAATATGGGGGACAAACTGGCTGAATATGGGGGGAACTGGCTGAATATGGGGGGAACTGGCTGAATATGGGGGACAAACTGGCTGAATATGGGGGGAACTGGCTGAATATGGGGGACAAACTGGCTGAATATGGGGGGAACTGGCTGAATATGGGGGACAAACTGACTGAATATGGGGGGAACTGGCTGTATATGGGGGACAAACTGGCTGAATATGGGGGGAACTGGCTGTATATGGGGGACACGCTGGCTGCATTTGGGGGGAACTGGCTGTATATGGGGGACAAACTGGCTGCATTTGGGGGGAACTGGCTGTATATGGGGGACAAACTGGCTGCATTTGGGGGGAACTGGCTGTATATGGGGGACACGCTGGCTGCATTTGGCGGGAACTGGCTGTATATGGGGGACAAACTGGCTGCATTTGGGGGAACTGGCTGTATATGGGGGACACGCTGGCTGCATTTGGGGGGAACTGGCTGTATATGGGGGACAAACTGGCTGCATTTGGGGGGAACTGGCTGTATATGGGGGACAAACTGGCTGCATTTGGGGGGAACTGGCTGTATATGGGGGACACGCTGGCTGCATTTGGGGGGAACTGGCTGTATATGGGGGACAAACTGGCTGTATATGGGGGACAAACTGGCTGCATTTGGGGGGAACTGGCTGTATATGGGGGACAAACTGGCTGCATTTGGGGGGAACTGGCTGTATATGGGGACAAACTGGCTGTATATGGGGGCACACTGGCTATATATATGGGGGCACACTGGCTGTATATGGGGGCACACTGGCTGTATATATGGGGACAAACTGGCTGTATATGGGGGCACACTGGCTATATATATATATATATATATATATATATATGGGGGCACACTGGCTGTATATGGGGGCACACTGGCTGTATATATATGGGGGCACACTGGCTGTATATGGAAACAAACTGGCTGTATTTGAGGGGGCAAACTGGTGGCGTTTGGGCACAGTGGCTGCGTTTAATGGGCACAGTGGCGGCAATTGATTTTTTTTTTTCAGTTTGTTTGCGCCCCCCAAAAATTTTGAGCACCAGCCGCCACTGTGCAACAATATACATAAAATAATGTTTTACAATGTGTTTTGCTGACTGTAGTTTGAGCATCGTCAACATTTCCAAGCTTAATTAAAAGAACTCTAACTGCAAAGAGGTGACAGGTTCTCTTACAGCTACATGTGACCGACGGATGTATGGGGAAGTTTCTTCTTTCCTATCCTGGTTATGGAGCTTCTGGAGTAAAGCCTGAGAGTGTGGAATGGCACAACTGGGCACTACAATAAGTATAATGCCGCGTACACACGATCGTTTTTAATGTCATTTTCCAAAACGACGTTTTTCTCGACGTGATTTTTCTTGTTTCCTCTCAAGCCTGCCCTGCATACACACGTTCATTAAAAAAAAACACTTGAGCAAAGCGCAGTGACATACAACACGTACGACGGCACTATAAAGAGGAAGTTCCGTTTGAATGGCGCCACCCTTCATGTTAGTAAAGTTTGTTGAGCGACGATTCGCGCTTTTCAGCCTCATGCTTTTCAGTCCGTTACAGCGTGACGAATGTGCTATCTCCATTACGAACGCTAGTTTTACCAGAACGAGCGCTCCCGTCTCATCACTTGATTCTGAGCATGCGCGTTTTTTTCCCCTCGTAAAAGCATACACACGACTGTTTTTCACGACGGGAAAAAAAACGACATGAAAAACTACGTGAAAAAATAGAGCAGGTTCTAAAAAATGTTAGCCCGTTTTTCACGTCGTTAAAAATGCTCTGGAGCCTACACACGATCGGTTTTAATGCCCAAGTTAAAAAAATTGCATTTTTAACGACGTGAAAAATAATCGTGTGTACGCAGCATAAGAGGAGAGACCAGAGCCTGTGAAGAATATATGGTTTAGGATAGGGGTCTCCAAACTGCGGCCCGGAGGCCGGATACAACCCTTTGCTTGTCTTTATCTGGTCCTTGGGGCAATTTTTCTTCCACTGATACAAGACACTATTCCTTCCCCTGACACCAACAATGGGGCATTATTCCTGCTAATGACATTAACAATGGGGCACTGACGCCAACAATGGAGCACTATTATTCCTACTGACACCAATGATGGTGCACTATTCCTCCCACTAACACCAATGATGGGGCACTATTCCTCCCACTGATACCAATGATGGTGCACTATTCCTCCCACTAACACCAATGATGGGGCACTATTACTCCCACTGACACCAATGATGGGGCACTATTCCTCCTTCTGACACCAATGATGGTGCACTATTCCTCCCACTGACAACAAAGATGGGGCACTATTCCTCCCACTGACACCAATGATGGGGCACTATTTCTCCCACTGACACCAATGATGGTGCACTATTGATCTTTTATTGAAAAGAATCAAGCAACCAATTTTATACAAAAGTAAAAAACAAAACCATGGTACAAAACTTCAACAGAAAACAAAGGAATACACATCTATGTTCAGAATATATACAATATATACATAATCCACTACCAAAACATCCCTAGAAAACTATTTACATAAAGCAGCAGAGAGGGCCTAAGAGGCACAACCCATCACCTATGTACGCAGCCATTTATCAAAAATTCATCAAAAATACTGATAATCTAGGGTGATAAGAGCCAGACAGCCACACCCGGGAAAGAGACTCCTGGCAGTCAGGGAGGCTTGAAACCCCTCCACGCCTTCAACCAAGCCCCCTGACCCCGCTTGTCTCTTTCAAGCTCCCGAACCTTCCCCACCTCATGCAAAATGTCATACACCACCACCTCAACAGGAAGGATTTTTTGCCGAATGCTAACCTCACACCGTGCGTTCCAGGTGAAATAACGGACTACTAGGCTAACTAAAAAAAGTGTATCCAAACAAAAAACTCCACCGGTATTGAATGCTCCATACACCCACTCAGCATAACCCAACCTGGAGAGGAAAGGGGCACAGAGGGCCCGCCCCACCTGTTTTTACACCTCTATGTTAAAAGGGCAATGAAGCAGAAAATGGTCCAAAGTCTCCTCCTCTTCTGCACACTCCTCCCGAGGACAGCTACGATCCATCCCACTGCGGAATTTCAAATTGCCCCGAACATAGAGCTTCCCATGGAAGCACAACCAGGCCAGATCCCTAAATTTAGGGGGTACTCTATCCAAATTAATCAGTCTTAACCCCGCCCTCAAAACTGGGCCCGGGCAATCCCTTAAGGCCAGTGGGTCATGAAAGACTTCGCTCAAGACTCGACTCATAAGGACTTTCCTTGGAACCGATCTGAGATCTTCAGCCGACAATCGCCACTGCCGCAGTAACTTCAGGCACGGAGCGACATAGGCTGGTAGCTGACCACGATGACCCCTGCGATTCTTCACTTGGCCACCTTCTTCCCAAAGTCGTAGAAAAGGCCTAAACCAAGATCTAAATATGCCTACCCATCCAGGAGGTTCCACTGCAAGCATATTACCAATGTTAAACTTGAGAAACAGCAGTGAAAAGAAAAGAACTGGGTTGACCATACCTAAGCCACCCTCCCTCCTGGATAGGTAGGTGACATTCCTCTTGATGGGGTTCAGTCTGTTCCCCCACAGCATCTGGAAGAACACACTACTGACCCTAGCATAGAGAGACACTGGCAAGATGCAGACAAAGCTGACATATAAGAAGATCGGAATCAGGTAAGTCTTAATCAGATCAACCCTTTCCCTCATAGATAACTTCCATCTCTTCCAGCTGACCACCTTAGTATTGGCAATTTCCAGTCTGCCTTCCCAGTTTTTGAGGCCATAATCGCCGGGTCCAAATTCAATGCCTAGTATCTTAATTCTTTCCTGGGGCACTGGAAAGGTGTCCGGGAGATCAAACCCCTCACCTTCCTTTCCCATCCAGAAAACTTCAGTCTTTTCCTGATTGATCTTGGAGCCTGATGCTTCAGAATACCGTGATGTCAGAGAGACCACCTCCTCCGCTTCATCCGTCCCAGTGACAATCACCGACACATCGTCTGCATAGGCAACAACCCTCAATGGCGGCTCACCCGGGAGCCCCACTGGTACCCCACACAACATGCCGCTCTCTAGCCTCCTGATGAAGGGGTCGATTGCAAACACATAGAGCAGGGGACTCAGGGGACAACCCTGGCACACCCCGGAGCCAACCTCAAAGGACTGTCCAACCCAACCATTAACAAGAGGGAAGCTTTCTGCCCCCTTATACAAGACTTTCAGCCAATCGACAAAACCACCCGGCAGACCGTACTTACTAAGGAGCAACCACAGGTACTCATGGTTAACACGATCAAAAGCCTTTGCCTGATCCAATGTCAGCAAATACTTTCCCCAGCCTGCAGCCCTGCACCGCTCCAAGGCCTCCCGGACAGCTAAAACCGCTGTGAAGGTGCTCCTACCCTGGACCGAACAGTGCTGATGGCGAGAAAGCAAAGACTCTGCCACTGACGATAGGCGCCAGAAAAATATCTTTGCCAGTATCTTTCTATCGACATTAAGAAGGCTGATGGGGCGCCAATTCTCAATCATCGAAGGATCTTTACCCTTTGAAAGAAGAATCACAGCCGAGTGCCTCATGGAAGGGGAAAGCACCCCCTCAGCAAGGCAACTGTTAAAAACCTCTACCAAATGCGGGGCCAGAATAGACTTAAAGGCTTTGTAAAACTCAGCCGTCAAGCCATCCGGTCCAGGCGACTTTTTGATGGCAAGCTGTTCAATTGCCCTCATCACCTCTTCGACTGTGATCTCCTCTGTCAAATTCATCAATGGAACATCTCCACCATTTAGACCTGGAGTAGAGTCCAAAAAGCTTTCCAACTTGTCACGGTCAAGCTCTTTCCTCCCAAGAAGGTTGGCATAAAAGGACCTCACGACCTCCAGAATCCCTGACCTGGACTTTGTCAAGGAACCTGTACTGTCCTTAAGGCCAACGACCGTTTTAACAGCTACACCTTGTTTGCAGTTCTGGTAAGGGTCAGGCGAGTGGTACTTCCCATAGTCCCTCTCCAGAACCAAAGAGGCATGCCGGTCATATTGACACTTCCTGAGAAGGAGTTTCACTTCGGAGATTGCCCCAGGATCTCCTCCTCTCGAGACAAGAATATCCAGCTTCCTCCGTAAACGTTGGTAGGTCATGTATTTATTAAACTGATTTCTATTGGCTAGGCCCCTGAAGAATCCAGTGATCCTCTTTTTGGTCAGCTCCCACCACTCAGCCTTGCTGCTACAAAAGTCCAGGCTGGTCACCTGTGCCTGAAATAATTCCTCAAAGGATTGTCTAACATGTTCTTCCTTGAGTAGAGTCAAATTTAATCTCCAGATGCCCTTGCCCCCCTGAGGGGCGTCTGAAGCATTCAGGACCACAGATAGCATACAGTGATCAGAGAACTCTACTGCCTGCACCACTGGGGGCGAGAAAGCAGAGGCCTCCTTCAAAAAAAACCTATCTATCCTACTCTGACTATTACCACGATGAAAAGTGAACCCGGTGTCATCTGGGAGGTGCTTAATGTGCACATCCACAAGACCAGCATCCCTAACCATACTATTTAAAAAAACACTATCATATCCCAGCCTGTCCTTGAAGTCCTTCCTGTCCTTGGGCCTAGTTACTGTATTAAAGTCACCTCCAAAGACCACTTGCCGGGATGTAAAAAGAAATGGCTTGATCCTTGTAAAAAGGCATTTCCTGTCCCACTTTGTGTGCGGCCCATAAACATTGATTAGGCGCAGGTCCTGCCCTCCCACAAGGACGTCTAAGACCATACATCTCCCAATCTCCACCTCAATAACCCGCCGGACAGTTACCATGCCGGTTTTAAACAACACCGTCACACCGCCGTAAGGCTCGGCCGCAAGAGACCAGTAAGATGGACCATACCTCCACTCTCTCTTGGCCATATGAATATCTGCCAAGGAGGTGAGCCTAGTCTCTTGCAAAAATAAAATTTCAGCATCTAATTGGCTGAACAAAAAGAAGGCCATAGAACGAGCTCTTACTGACTTAATGCTGGCAACATTAATTGTCACCACTTTTAACGGAGGGGGAACCACCATTTGGGTTATTGGGTGGATTGCTTCTTAGCTCCCCTCTGCTGCTCATCACCAGAAGCCTCTCTCTTTCTAGAGGCCGCCTCAAAGTCCATTTCGGAATCGGAACTTCTCTCAGAAGAAGCTCCGGATGAAGAAATATCCCACTTGGAGGACCTATGACAGCTGGAGACAGGAACCTGAGCTTCCCGTCCCCGTTTCGTCCTCACCGCCTGCCTCTTCCGCCTCCCAACCTTCCTTCTCTCCTCCAGGTACCGCAGGTCAGCCTCAGAGATGCCCTCATCTCTTACTTTTTTCTTTAAAGTCTTTCCACAAGACTTCTTTACAGAGGAAGAAACAACCTTTTTAGTACACGCTGGTGGGGGGGGGGGTGATCCCTTTAAGTCAGACTCAGGAGGGGTAGACTCCTGGGGGGTAACTGACTCGGGGGGCACAGACTTGGAAGGTTCTGACACAAGAGGAGAGGGTACAGTAGGTTGGGGGAACACAGAGACAGAAACAGAAGGAGTACTTACAGACACAGGAGGGGTGGCCACAGGAACTGGAGAGGGATCCTGAGCAGGACCGGGGGAGGCGGTCACCGCAGAGGAGGATGGTACACCAGGGGCCTCACCCTCCATCCTGTCCAGCCTTGACATGTCATCTACTACCTCCTTCTCCATATTGTGCCAGGCTTCAGGACACCTGCTGTAGGGGTGGCCAAGGCGCAGGCACAGGTTGCACCTGATCTTCCTGGTACAGTCCTTAGCCATATGACCCTGCCCCCGACACACTGAACACATCAAGGCTGAACAGGAGGAGCTCAAGTGCCCCTTTTCTCCACAGCGGTGACACAGCTTCGGCTGACCAGGGTAGAAAACAGTCATCCTATCCCTCCCTATGAAAGCTGAGGAGGGCAGGTGACGGACAACATTCCCATCCCTGGCCAACCTGACTGTTACCGACCATCCCCCAGTCCAGATGATACGCTCATCATGGATTTTATTAGGTTTGGTCAAAACCTCCCCATAGTTCCTTAATCAGACCTCTAGATCCCGAGCAGGAACACTCTCATTGGTCAGGATAATGGTAATTTTTTTTACTGTTGACCTCTGAGACACCGCAACTGGGACCAGACCTTCCCATTCAGGTCTTGACCTGCACCGAGCCTCATATCGCTCCCAGAACAGGTCAAGACCCTCTGGCCTGGTGAAGCTAACCGTATAATCCCGTGTCCCAGCTACGTGTATAAAGGCATACAAATCGTTTGCCCCAAAACCCATCTCCAATATCATATCTACCACTGCACGCCATGCTGGAGGGATGGCACCACCTTCCCATTTCAGAATAACTACATTCCGTCTGGGACCACCAGCAGAAGCCAGAGACCCAAGACCAAATCCTGGGGCGCTCAAAGTGGCAGCTTGTAGGGGAAAACCCCGCTTGGGAGCGGGACTACCAGGAGCAGAGTGTGCCACCTCTGCAAATGTAGGTTTCTCAGGGCCAGGGGCCCACACTGAAGTCACATTAGTCTGCACATTATCTGCATGAACAGAGTTGGTAGGATTGTCCATCACACTTGTACTGGGACCATTGTTCATCACACCTGAACTGGGAGGATTTTTATCAGCCACACACACATTCCCATCAGCAATAGTCACAGTTGCTGCAATACCAGTTGTCTCCTGATGCTGCACTGTAGAGCCCTCAGCAGCAGTGGGGCAAACAGCTTTGGACTCAGCCAAAGAAAGGTTAATGGGCTCTTCTGACACTTGCAGTCCATCCACAGAAATGATTTTTTTTAAATGCAAACCTTGCTGCATTGCAGCCTCAGCAGGCACAACATTGTCATTAGGCACATTATCAGTCATGGTGCTAGATGGTACAAAAACAGTCTTATCCACAACATGGGACTTAGCAGGCTTTACTTTATCAGGTACATCATCAGTAATGTCTTCCTCATTAAACACCATCTGATTCCCCCGCATAGGAGACTCCATTACCTGGATGGCCCTTAGCATGCCTCCTGAGTCCTGGGAAGGCCTGGGGCTGCTTACCTCTCCCTGGGGGGGCAGGGGGTCAGAACTGGGGGTCTCCTCCTCCTCCACCTCCATCTTTGTCACCCTTGCAAACCTTTTGTCGTTGCAAAACTTTTCCTTAAAGGGCCCATCTCTGCCTTCCATCATGGCCACGATGGTCTCCTGATGATCCACATGGACCTTGGCCAGCTGGATTTCCGGATCCATGGATCCCCGTTTCTGGCTATGTAAGCCCTCACGTTGCCTTTGCAGGCGCTTCAGCTCCGCTCTCAGCTTGTAGAGCTTGTCCCTCTCCCTGTTCAGGACCTTAATCCCGGCCAACACTCGCTCCCGAATGGCCTCCGAGCCTTCATCCTCACCAGGGGCAGAGAGATCAGCTTGTGCAGAGGCAGGCAGTTCACCCGACGGCCCAGGAGATGGCTGGGAGCCTCCAGCAGGAGAGGCCCTGCTGGCCTCCATGGCCTCCCCAGAAAGGGGGCCAGGGAGCTGGGAGAGATTTCACCACCACTCCCTTCTCACAGAGCAGCTTCAGAGGCACCTTCCTCCTGACACACCTGTGCTCCAATGATGGGCGGGGCACTATTCCTCCCACTGACACCAATGATGGGACATTATTCCTCCCACTGACACCAATGATGGGACACTATTCCTCCCACTGACACCAATCAATGATGGGGCACTATTACTCTCACTGACACCAATGATGGGGCACTATTTCTCCCACTGACATAAATGATGGGGCACTAACCCCCCCCCCCCCACTGACACCAACAATGGTGCACTATTCCTCCTACTGACACCAATGATAGGGCACTATTTCTCCCACTGACACCAATGCTGGGGCACTATTCCTCCCACTGACACCAACAATGGTGCACTATTCCTCCCACTGACACCAATGATGAGGAACTATTCATCCCACTGACGCCAATAATGGGGCATTATTCCTCCTGTAGCGTTTGGTTGCTACTAGTAACTAACATCCACCATATCACCCTGCTGCCAGACCTCCATATATCACCTCAGAGACAATGAACAGTCATTTTATGTTGTTTTGTTTTTGTTTATTGGGGGATATAACTTGGATGGGGGAAAGGGGATATGGGATGCCCATAGAACTAGGTGCTTTGCCATCATATTTAAGAATTAGAACAAAATGAGTTGAGCCATGAAGAATTGATGCACCATAACATTTAGACCCCTTTCACACTGAGGGCATATTGCAGGCGCTATAGCGTTAAAAATAGCGCCTGCAATCCGCCCTTAAACTGCTTCATTGTCTCTAGTGTGAGGGCTTTCACACTGGAGCATTGCGCTAGCAGGACGGTAAACAGTGTCCTGCTAGCCGCATCTTTGGAGCTCCTCCACCGCTCCTGCCTATTGAAATCAATGGAACAGCGCGGCTATACCGCCCGTAAAGCGCTGCTTCAGTGCTGCAAATTCCTGTTGGTGTAACACACCAGGAAAACACAGCAATACGGGCTAGCTTCAGGACAATCGGAAAAATAGAGAACCTGCCCTCAATCTTTTCTTGGCGGAAATTCCGAAAAGCAAAAGTCCAATGGAGCATACATACGGTCGGAATTTCTGACAAAAAGCTCACATCGGACTTTTCTTGACGGAATTTCCGATCGTGTGTACGCGGCATTAGTCTCTCCTTGTTCCATCATCTTCATACTGACAAAAGGGGATCACTCTGAATGATCCCAGATTGCTGGCTGTAATTAGTTGTACTTGGTGATAGTTGGCTGCGCAGTTACTAGGTCAGAGGCCTGCAGTACCCCTCCCCGGAGGCCTAGTAAGTGGGCAGCTTTGACTTGGTGGACTACTGACCCCAGCTAGTCCGGTCTGCAAATCCTGCGCCCGCAGGCTGCAGCAACATTACACGATTCCCACAGTCTCTCCTCTGGTCTCGCACCCAGCTCCCCTGGCATGCCTCTTCCAGAAAATCCACTGTGTCACACTCACCGACCTTCACCTGCCCCGAGTCCATGGTAGAGAACTTTAACTGGACATCCGTTCCAATAGCTTCTCCAGCCCCTCTGTTCCAGGAGACCTCTTCCATGACCATGTAGGGATGAGGCTTCCTCCCAGCTCTCCCGGGTTCCTCTGCTTTTGGCACACCCCCCCCCAGATGGGGATGGCCTCCGGCTGCTATCTAGGACTCCATTCTCTAATTTCACCGGGCCGACAACTCTTCCCCAGTGAGCTGTTAACTCAGCTTATATGGGAGGCACGCCCCCTGCCAATACCAAGTGGGGATTGGTCAGAGCTCCTCACATGAGCTGCCTGTCACTCCAGCCCTGGCCCTGCCCCTCTTCCAGAACAATCTCCCTGGAAGCAGGGGAGGCGCCCAAGAACTGAAGCACAGGTGGTCACACCCACTGCTACACTAACCACTCCCTGCCCCCAGATCAAAACAAGCAGGCCTAGCCTGAAGCATAGGCCTGCCTAAATTTACCTGCACTGACAGTTCTACCCCACAAAACACCCAACCTAGCACCTACCTATGGTAGAGGATGCTACACTCCCACTGACACCAACAATGGTGCACTATTCCTCAAACTGACACCAATGATAGGGCACTATTCCTCCCACTGACACCAACGGTATGGCGATTGCTCTCCCTAATACCAAAGGTGTATTGTTTAATCCCACTGATGCCAGGATAATTTCTACTCCCAATGGCCACAGTCTGGCCCCGTAAAGTCTGGAGGACAGTAAATTGTTCTTTTATTTAGAAAGTTTGGAGACCCCTGGTTTAGGAGACAGCAATAGGAAAATGACTGTAAAGTTAAAGTGTAACTCCACGTTTAAAAAAAAAAATCCACTTTGGGTGATTTACTGTATATCAATTGCAAGGGGTTTTAAATAATGCTGTTGTAGATTTCTACCTGTTTCTGCTCTGAAGAAAAAGCTGTTTGTTTCCCCATGTCCTTTGTAGAAGGATTCTGAATGGGCAGGTCTGGTTCATTATAATCACCCGGTGCAGTCTCTGTGTTCTAATGACATCCCATTAAAAGCATTTGACCCTTGGGGGTAGCTAACCAAAACTGAAATTCCTATTGCATGGGCTGCCTAAAATTTGATTCATTGCAGACTTCTGTCACGCTGGGTCTTTAAAGCAGATCTCCACCCTCCCCCCCCCCCAACCTCTGCTTACCTGGTCCTGCACAGTGGATACAGAGTTGTCCTGCTGAGATCGCTTCTTTTCTGCCCCCTGCTTGGTCCTGCACTGCCATCTTCTATAGCGACATCATTGGGAAACTGCTGGCTCTTGCAGGTTCGGCGGGCGGCTTCCTTATGAAAAATAAATTACTTAGAACCCCCAAACATTATATATATATATATATATATATTTTTTTTTAGCAGAGGCCCTATAGAATAAAATGGGGGTGTTACAATATTTTATGTCCCACAGTATTTACACAGCGTTTTTTCAAATGCAATCTTTTGGGGGGAAAAAAAACACTTTTATGAATTAAAAAAGAAAAAACACTAAAGATAGCATAATTTTTTTGTATAATGTGAAAGATGATGTTATGCCAAGTAAATAGATACCTAACATGTCATGCTTCAAAATTGTGTCTGCCCTTGGCATGGCGGCAACCTACGGTGCTTAAAATTCTCCATAGGCTACGCTTTAAACGCCTTTACAGATTACCAGTTTGGAGTTACAGAGGAGCTCTGGTGCTAGAATTATTGCTCTCACTCTAATGTCCACGACAATACCTCACATGTGTAGTGTGATCACTGTTTAAATATGTGTGTGGGAGCATTGTATGTGTTTGCATTAGCGCGTAAGCACGTGGGACGGGTACGCTTAAATTTTTTTTATAGATTTTATTATTTATTATATACCAAATTTTCTTTTTTTTTCACTTTTTTTTTGGATGAACTTTATTGCTATCACAAGGGATGAACAACGTCCCTTGTGACAGCAGGGGCCGTGATAGGTCCTCTTTATGGAGAGATCTGGGGTCTATTAGTCTCCAGATCTTTCCTGTGGCCTCCCATGCAACTGATCAGGCACAGATCGGTCTGATAGGCTGCTTCCCTGGCCACTGGTGGCCAGGTAAACAAAGAGCTGAAACCGGAAGTGATGACATAACTCGTCTCTCCCGGTTTCTGGTGTTCTGCCGAGAACTCCAACTCGCCAAACTCTCCAACCACGTCACTTCCAGTGACTCTACAGGGGCAATAATTGGAGATTTCGATGAGTTGGCTGTTTTCACAGAACAGCGGGTAAGGAGGAAAAAGTTGTCGCCGCCTTGGTGGCGGCCATGTTGTTGGTTATTAGCGGCCGGACTAACAATGTCCACTTATTATATCATCTACCGTAGTGTATACGCTGCCGCTGTTCTGTGAAAACAGCCATCTTGTGGAAATCTACAATTAGACAATTATTGCTGCTGGAGAGTCACCGGAAATTACATGGTTGGAGATTTTGGCTCGTTGGAGTTTTCAGCAGAACCCCGGGGTTACAGAGAGAGGGGAATGATGTCAGTTCCACTCTCTCTCTGTACAGGGCAGCCATCGCCACCGGCCGCATCGCTCCCGGCCTCCGATATGGGACCGGAGAGCCCAGGAAAGATGGCGGCAGCTGTGGGAGGGGGTAGAACCCCCTTCCACCTCCTGCAAAGGTGATCAAGTGGCTAAATAGTCACTCAGATCACCTCTGCCTTACTCAGAATCGCCGGCTGAAGAAATACATACCAGAATGATGTCTGTAGGTGCAGGCATCATTCCAAGTATAACAACTGGAAGTGGTTAATGAAGGACTATGCCTCTTGGGATATGTGACGTTCATGTCCCAGGAGGTACAGCGGCCAAAATGCATATCATTCGTCTAGGTCAGTGGTCTCCAAACTGCAGCCAGATGTGGCCCTTTGCTTGACTTTGTCTGGCCCCTGGGGAACTATTCCACCAACTGACACCAATGATAGGGCACCATTTCCCCTACTGATACCATCCATGATTCTGGGGCATTTTCTACTCCCATTGGCCACATTCCGGCCCCATCCACAGCCTGAAGGACAGTAAATTGCCCCTTTGTTTAGAAAGTTTGGAGACCCCTGGTCTAGGTAAATTACATGCATGGGAGAGGGGGGGGTCCAGAGAGTTTTCACAAGAAAAAGCCTAATTTCCACATTAAAGGAGTGGAGGGGAGGCGACATCTTGTTGAGGGTGAAGAACTACCGCTAGTTTATTCTCTAGGGTACCTGCCTTCAAAAAATATATAAAGATTTTGATTTAATTAATCTTCAAAATAATTTTTTAAAACAAGTGTGCAAAAAAAATGGCTGTATCAATACACTGCTTACCTCTCCTTTGGAAATTGCTAGTCTCCTGACCGTCAAGCAGATGCCTTGGCTTCAGTGCCATCTAAGCTAATGAACAGAATGAGTCTCACAATTATAAATTATGATTTTTTTTTTTACTGACTTACCATATATACTCAAGTATAAGCCGAGTTTTTCAGCACATTTTTTTGTGCTGAAAATGCCCCCCTTGGCTTATACTCGAGTCTGTGTCCATCTTCAAATTTGTGCGCCTGATCCTGGCCAGTCGTAGGTCCCCTGGACCCCAAGCTTGGCACACATGTAGCCCCACTCTTCCTCTACAAGTGTATAAAGTTTGTTGTCTGGGGGACCTACGGCCGGGGAGCACCGATTTTTCAAAGCCGGGCACCCCTTCCATAGACTCCCATGTTAAACGGTAATTTCTCTGGTGATTTTGGGGACCTGGTACTGGCCGGCCCTAGGTTCCCTGGACCCCAAACTTAGCACACATGTAACCCCCCTCTTCATCTACAAGTGTGCAAAGCTTGTTGTCCAGGGTACCTACAGCCGGGGAGCACCGATTTTTCAAAGCCGGGCACCCCTTCCATAGACTCCCATGATAAAAGTCAGTCTAGTCACACAGCGCCGGAGATCAGGTAGGGAGATTGGGCACAGTGAGGCATGGGCACAGTGAGGCATGGGCACAGTGACAGTGAGGCATGGGCACAGTGAGGCATGGGCACAGTGAGGCATGGACACAGTGAGGCACAGTAAGGCATGGACACAGTGAGGCACAGTAAGGCATGGACACAGTGAGGCATGGGCCCAGTGAGGCATCCAGATGGACACCCTAGGCTTATACTCGAGTCAATACGTTTTTTGTGGTAAAATTAGGTGCCTCGGCTTATATTCGGGTCGGCTTATACTCAAGTATATACGGTATATGCTGAATGCGTGTTCCAGGACAGCGATTAGAAAAATATAGAATTCAGAGACAGCTAGTCAAGAACTAGCAATGGTGACACATGCATTCGTCTCACCACAGATGCACTGCACATAACCTTGAAAATGAAAATGTTTTTTTTTTTCCAAGTTGTATCAATACATTACCTTTTTATTCATTCTAACAAGCCATTTTTTTCCTGGAAAATTTCACAAAGAGCCTCCCCGGCGCCCAATGCCACCATTCCTTGACCGCGTGACGCTCGGCATAGCGGCTGAGAAATGACAGAACATCACTGAGCGCACCAGACACAGAAGTTTCCCTCTGTATATCCACCAGAGGCTCTGTGAATCAAAGACAAAGACTGTAATTAGGTCTCTTGGTTTTCCACCGCAGTGACTTCTCCCCGAAGCTGTGTTTGAGAACCCTTAGCGTTCCCTCCAAAATTAAGCCGGTCCATTCCAGTGTTTAATTCAAATATCAGCGGGGGGGGGGGGAGAAGAGCGATTAAAAAATAGAGATTTAACTCTCACCTGCATCTGGCGTTGGCGATCATTAAACGCCCGAATAAAGGTGCCGTTAATAGGTAATGTTGGTAGAGAGGCCTGCTGGCCGGGGGTTAAAGATATGGCTTATAAATTGCCCGTCATCAAACTTTCCCTAAGGACCCAGGATTATAAATCTGTTGTATATAAATTAAGCTGGGAAGTTTTACGGTCAGCATGTTCCATATCTTTCTTGTTTCTAAAGCAAGTATAACTGGAACAATAAATACTAACAACGTTTATAAATGTCAGGGCTGGGAAAATTTATACTTTCTCCATTCATGGCTGTTAGTTCCCTGGGATTGGTATAAGGCCAGATTATCTTAGAAACTGTGTAAGTGGAACAAGTGGACAACAAAGCTGGAAAACATACAGCAGATGTAAACCCAATAACTAAAAATCTTATATAGTAATAAACTTGTTCATGTCATTTCAAAAGTTGTGAGTTTAGCTTAAGACCAGGCCTTTTAATGACATTTGTTGTTTACAAGTGTAGCGGACCCCCACATTTGGGGTCGCTATGCTTGAAATTTAGGGGATAGCATGAGCAATAGTTTGGCTCAGGCTGTTTGATTTACTTAAATTGGACTCTGCTCTGCTGAGGTGTTGCCTGGTTGTACAGTTCCCTTTGGCCTGTGGGTGGCACTGTTGCCCAGGTCTCGGGTCAAACCACAGGTTGCACTGCGGCGTTATTGGGTGTCCTCTCTCGGCGGCTGTGCAGTGGGCGTGTCCTGCCTGCTGTGCATGCCGGGAGAGGGTACTTAAGGGGCAGACGCCATTGTTCTGGGTCATCGTCCTCAGCACGTACCTCACCTTCGGTGGCGCTCATGGCCAGGGCTGGGTGTGAATGTGCTGGGTCCCGGGCACCTTTAGCCCGAAGCCGCATCGTTCCAGGTGGGCCCAGTACCTTTAACTGAGGCCTACAACTAATCCCAATCACAGAAGTCCCAGGGTACCCGTGGGAGTGTGACCCACTCTGAAGGAAAGGAAACCAGGGGAGGACCTGTCCAGGGAATCGGTGAGGAAGTCACTGTCTCGGGAGAGGCCTGGTTGCCTGTCAGAGGGAAGGATTCTGAGATCATTGAAACAGCTCCTGTGTAACATGCCCCATTGGTACCTATGGTCTCTAGAAATTACAGGTGCTAAAGAGTTTTGGATTCAAGGACCAAAAGATCCTGTGGCAGAGGATCTCCTGAACCTGTCCTTGGAGGGGGCCAAAAATTCTAAAGTAAATGTTCGTGTTTCACTCTGGCTGCTAGAACCATGGGAGGGATCTATCCGGGTGAGCAAGACCCACTCAGGCTTGAATGGCGATGAGGGTAAATAAGTGCCGCATGCCTGAACCTACCTCCCTACCCTACTCTATCTCTATCTTCAACTTTCCTACTAAGTTACCAGCAAGAGAAAAATAAACTTGTCTGTTGGAGTTTAACACTGTCTGGACATTGGCCTTCTTTGAGAGAGAAAATAGACTTTTCCCTACACTCTAGGGACGAGAACCAGCGGAATGAGGTAACTAGCTGCAAGACCCAAAAACTGTTAACACCGCTCACTCCGTATACGACATGGAGGATACTGGGCATGTGGCATGGTGTGTCCTGTCCTGCAAGTGGAGGTAAGCGGGTAAAGGATGTGTGTGCTACACAAGTAAAGTAGTTTACAAGTAAATCAGTATTATTTTGCTATAAAATTACCTAGAACCCCCAAGAACCCCAAGAAAATACTTAGAGCTCCCAAGCATTACATATTTTTTTTTTAGCAGAGACCCTAGAGAATAAAATGGCGGTTGTTGCAATATTTTATGTTACACCGTATTTGTGTAGCGGTCTTTCAAACGCAATTTTTGAAGAAAAAATACACTTTAATTAATAATAAAAAAAAAACAGTAAAGTTAGCCCAATTTTTTGTATAATGTGAAAGATTGGAGTTCCCTAGGAAAGGGTAAATCAACAACTTTGACCAGGGTCTATGGCTGCAGGTCAGAAAAAGGTAAAAGAGAGATAAGTTCTGAGGTCAGAATATTCCCTTTTTACCTCTTGACAACACAGCCCCTTAGCACAATTACTTAATGCAACCTGGCACGTTATACCCAAATTAAACAACCTTAGTCTCTAGGTGATAAGGGGGCCAAGTATCTGCCCAAACATTCCTGTCCCTTGAAGGTGGGGGAAGGAGAACAAAGGAGTCCTTTTGTTGAAGCAATTGTCTTAAATATTCAGCTAGCTCAAGTGATGGGCCCAAATTAATGGTGAGATAATGACATTCATTAGCACACAAGTATGGTAGATGTCTCTGTAACGACAGGGGTTACCGTCGTTTAAGATATTCCATTCCCGAACACACGGCAGCTAACAGACACTCCCAACCAGCCAAATAAGACCACATACAAATAATTCTCCATCCACAAACGAGACAATGCTCTGTGTTGAGGTTTCCAGCAGGTCTGACAAGCTTTATTGAGAAAAGCAGGCTCTTATATACACTAAAAGAATACTGTAGTCCAACTGAACAATGACCCAACTCCACCCACAACATCACACAATGGTTACATAACGAGCCCCCAATACACATTATTCTGACATCCCTTAGCAGACAACAGGTGAGTTCATTAACTAATCCCTTTATACAATTACAGAGTTAATTATCACAATCCACCATGAAAAGATCTTTAGAAGTTAGACTGGAGTAATTTACATTACACAGGCAGCCAGGTGGTTGGAGGTGATGACATTAACATCTTTCAATTAACCTGTTGTGTTCAGAATCAACAACCAGTAAATAGTTCTTTACAGATATCCTGGGGAATATTGTGGATTAATATTACAGACCCATTTTAAAGCAATCCAAGACATATTCTCAATGTCCATTATTTTCTGGCTCATACTTTCTAAGAACTTCTGGGTTCCACGGGCCCACCCATTACAGCCTCCTTCTAGAGCTCTAATGGATAGGGCAAAGTAAAGGTGTCTGCATGCAGTGTCCTTAGGTGCAAAGAGGGGGGGCAAATGCCCACTCACCAGTCCGAGTGATACCAAGCTCAAGGGAGGACATGGAGATCCTGCAGCAGGTTTCTGCAGATGCCGTACCCAGGGATGATGCTTGTTCCCACTCTCCTCAAGGCCTCACTGGATCTGCAAGGCAGGTGCTGATGACAATCCTCCGACTGTCACCGGCCGGCCGACACTGCCGAACCACGTATGTGTCCGCACCCACTCACCAGAGGCTTTCTCTTCCCTTGCTGCCTAGGCCACAGCTCCGATTCCCTCTGTCCGACCATCAGGATCGCTGCTTCTAGGTGAAGGCCGTAGTCCCAAGAGACCAACTTCTCCTCTCCTCAGGCTATTTATCCCCTCTCCCAGCATTCTATCTTCCTCATCCAGTCAGCTGAAAATTGTAGTCCACAATAGTCTGGCTCCAATGGAAACTGGGCTTTCTTGACTACATGTCTCACGATCCTTTGCTCTTCTATCACAAATCCTCACTTGCTCTGCATTCAGGATATGGTAAACAGGACCTGCGCTGAACACTAGAGGAAATAGTCTCCCTCTGGCAACTGTTGCAAATGTCCCCGGGTAATTTAGCCAGCTCCTGGCTACACAATGGTCAATGTATTGGCAACCAGAAGATTTTACACAGAAGAGGTTCCATAGTGTCCACTCCGCTAGCTGGCTAGTCTAGTGCACCCTGTGTCTGCACCCACGCCATGTATTTCCATACAGCAGTATCCAGTTTGACTATTGTTTACCTTATATATAGACATTTTGTGCTCCCTATGTTCACCGTAACACCAACCCTACATGACGGCAATTAAAACATCTGCATGCCTCTGTCAGGATGAATGAAATCCCAGGTTAGCACATATCAGTAAAGGATATTCATCCTTGCCAAGCTCGTTCATGTATGAAAATGAATCTATTACTGCATGGTGCCTGCAATTCCCACCTCATATCTCTCGTCTATTTCATGCTACTCTGGATTTACCATACAGGAGCTTGATGTATTAGAACAGGCTTAAGCCGAAGCCCTCTGGCCTGTGGAGCATGCTGAGACTTGTAGCCCAGAACAGCTGGAATCCTGGCAGGTAATTTTCAGAGTTCACAGCGAAATTATGGAAAAATGTGACGCTGGCTAATAGTTTGCTTTGATGGTTTGCTAAGCTCGTTGCAATATTATCGTTTTTAAATCTATAGTTAATGTCCTATTGTAATTGCCTTTAAATGCTGTGTGCATAGTGAACCGATGACCATCAGCGCTCAACAACTTGGCGCATAAAATCTCTTCTTTATTTCAGCGTGGTTAAAATCACGAGAACAACATTAGATCAGCCATCCGTGTCAACTTAGGCTGTGTGGATCAGTTTAGATCCTAACGCTACCCATCTATACCCATACACATTCATGCAAAATTGTGGCAGCTCTGGAAGGCGTACATCTTTTAGTCAAAGAAAATCACATGGAACTAAGTGGCCTGTAGCAATATGCCATCCATTGTGACAATTTACTGTTGCAAGGAACCCAACGGATTTGTGTGGTGATGTAAGCTAAAATGACTTGGCATATGATTCGTTTTAATCAATTATAGCCAGTTGTATAATGGAAGCTGCTATAGATGATTTAATTTCATGCATTTTTTTTTTAAAGATGGAAAATTAGCAAAATTTTCATAAAAATGTCACCTGTATTGCCCAAACTGTTCTTTTTAGGTTTTAATGAAGTAGGAAAGCCCATCATTTTATTTAGTTTGGTTAGGGTGAACTTCAGGCTTAAGCTGGCCATTCATGGATCAAAATTCAGCTGGTTCAGCAGGGACTTTCTGAATGTCGCTCCATGTATGAGTCATAGGCGTGCGCATAGGGTGTGCTGTGTGTGCTGGGTGTGCCTGGGCACACCCTAATTCCCTTTGTGGTGTTGATTCCCCCTGCTTTCTGGCGATCCCTGTCTTCCTCCTGCAGTGCTGCCAGCTTCGCTCCTCTCCCGCCTGCTGTTGCATGGGGGATGTTTCAGGATTAGGGATGAGCTTCGAGGTGTTCGCGGCAAATTCAAAAAATCTATGGGAGAAATCTAAAGTGCTAATTATAAAGGCTTATATGCAAGTTATTGTCCTAAAAAGTGTTTGGGGACCCGGGTCCTGCCCCAGGGGACATGTATCAATGCAAAAAGAAGTTTTAAAAACGGCCGTTTTTTCGGGAGCAGTGATTTTAATAATGCTTAAAATGAAAACATAAAAGTGAAATAAAGGACTTTTTCAAGGTGTTTGTGTGTTTTTTTTAAACATTTTTTTACGCATTCTTCGTGAAATGGTAGGGATACAATGTACCCCTTACCAATTCACATAGGGGGGGCGGGATCTGGGGGTCCCCTTTGTTAAAGGGGGGGCTCTCTCGTCCCCCTTTTCCCCTGCGGCCGGCCAGGTTGCGTGCTCGGATAAGGGGTCTGGTATGGATTTTTAGGGGGACTCCACGCCATTTTTTTTTACATTTGGGGTGGAGTTCCCCTTAACCTCCCTGGCGGTATGATTCTGTCTGGAATTATGTACCAAAAGCGGTACAATTATTTTGCATGAAAATTTGGTGTTATGTATTATAGGCCTGCGATTCTTAGTAATTACTTACTTAAACCTGAGCAAACCAGAGTCTAGTAAACATCCCGGGTATGATAAATATAAAACACAAAATTATAAATTATAATATAATAAATAACTATAAATAATTATAAAAAATAGTAATCTAATTATAATAAAAATTATTCAATAATGTAATCAAATCAAAAACACAGAAATCTGCTCAGTTGCAGAATTGTCGCTGTCATTAGATTTAGTGTTTGATGACGAATTTCCCCACAAATCGCTATCGCTCAATTCTGCGAGTGATTCTAATTTATTATCGCTGCTTTCTAGTTGGTCTAAAACCACTTTTGACATAAAGGGACACTTTTTAGTTGCTATGGACAATCCCCAGTTTACAGGCAGAAAGAACGATTTTTATTATATAAAAGTGCATGCAGGACACTGGACAGACCACTAGGGACAAAGGGGATGTGTAATTATTACATACAGTACTGTAATCAGTAAGATTACAGTATACTGTATGTATACTATGTGTTTACCTTTTTGAATTTGCCGCCCAGTTCCGCTCCCATGCGCCGCTGCGGCTCGCAGGGAACGGAACTAGGAAGTCAGATGGGGTCGAAAGTGCCGACACTCGCCGGAGGTCTCGCTGGCGATCACAGCAGAGGACATCATCGCTGGATCGCCAGGAGAAGGTAGGGAAACTCCGCTGCGGGCTCTGCAATGTCTACCCCGAGCGTGACTCGGGGTTACCGATCCTAGCATAAAAAAACAACCCCGAGTCACGCTCGGGATTACCGCTAGGGAGGTTAAAATCCATGCCAGATCTCAAGGGCCTGGAATGGATATTTGGGGGAACCCCACGTCAATTTTTTTTTAAATTTGCGGCGGGGTTCCCCTTAATATCCATTCCAGACCTGAAGGACCTGGTAATTGAATTCTGGGGAACCCCCACGCTTTTTTTTTTTTTTTTATCAATGACTTTTGTATGTATTGCCGAGAGCCGACAATTCATTAATAGCCGCGAGTGAGTTTTAAATTACTTTTTTTCTTTCAAAAATGACATTTTTTGCAGGGACAGTTCTAAGCACGGGAAACATGCGCCACTTTACATGCATATCATACACACCCCCCAGGTACGAAATTTAAAGGAATATTTCACTTTTATTTTTTCATTTTAAGCATTATTAAAATCACCGCTCCCGAAAAAATGGCTGTTTTTAAATCTTCCTTTTGCATTGATACATGTCCCCTGGGGCAGGACCCGGGTCCCCAAACACTTTTTAGGACAATAAATTGCATATAAGCCTTTATAATTAACACTTTAGATTTCGAACGTTCAAGTCCATTGTATTTAATAGGGTTCTAAAGTTTACACGAACATTTTGTCTGTTCGCAGGTTCTGGTGCGAACCGAACAGGGGGGTGTTCGGCTCATCCCTGTTCAGGATGGATAAATGAATGAACACAGTTACGCCCTGTACACACGATCGATTTTACTGATGGACTTTTTTCATCTGACAAACCGATCGTATATGGACCCCATCGGTCTTTTTTCCATTGGTGTTAAAAAATAGAACATGTTTTAAATTTATCCGATGGGAAAAAAAACGATAGCAAATTACTATCGTCTGTGGGGAACTCCATCGGATAAAAAACCCACGCATGCTCAGAATCAAGTCGACGCATGCTCAGAAGCATAGAACTTAATTTTTCTTAGCTCGTCTGAGTTTTTTACGTCACCGCGTTTGGGACGATCGGTTTTTTGACTGATGGTGTGTAGGCAAGACTGATGGAAGTCAGCTTCATCGGATTTCCGATGGAAAAATCCATAGGAAATCCGATCGTGTGTACAGGGCTTAAGTGATCTGTACAGATTGCCCCAGTGTTCATTCTTAACTGAAGGAAAGTAAACTATTTACTATGCTTCAGTTTGTAAATGAACAGGAAGCGGCTCAGCACAAAGCACTTCCCATTCGTTTACTGTCCAGTGCAGCTGAGGCTGCAGAGAAAGGGACTGGGGAAGCTCTGTCCCCAGTCCCTTTCACTCTGTTTAGAACCTCGATAGTTCACAAAGCCCCCCCCCCCCCCCAACAGGACGGATTCCTAAAAAATTGTAAAAAAAACCAATAAAAATTATAAAAATAAAAACTACTGACACCATTCATTGCGCTGCTAACACCAATCTCTGCTCTGCTGACACAGTCCACCGCTCTGCTTATATACATGCATATGTGTTTGTGCTCTGGGGTGCACACCCTAATGCAATAGCCTGAACACACCAATGGTATGAGTACTGTGGTTTTACAGAAGTCAATCTACTAATTGATTTCTTTACAGCTTCCCCGTCGGATTTTCCCCACTTAATTAGCATGGCTGTGCCGGTGTCCTGTCGAAAAATGCCCCCTGTCGAATAATGCCCGCCCTACCTGCGCATGCGCAGCGCTTGCACGGTACGGAGCCGCCGAAAGCTTCCGAACATCGGAATTTACAATCAGCTGTAGACGGCGAATGCACACAATAGCCGACATTGTGCCACATGCTCCTGATGCTCGTGCAACTCTGCAAGGGGCGGATTTAATCATGATGGGCGCATGTGAGGGGCGGATGCCTACAGAAGGGGGTGTATTTTGTAATGATGGGCAGTGCTGCTAAGATGGGAGTGAAAAACCTGCGTGTGTAGGAAGAATAGCAGAGATATATTTGTTTAGGAGATGTGTTTGAGTTTCGTAAAAAAATGACACTTGACAAAGTAGCGCGCATGGTCTGTGCGAGACTCGCGCATGCTCTGAAACGCGTTGTGTTTCCCCGTGTTTCCCTTGATCCAGCTGACATCGCACGCTGCTCCACGAACAGACGATCACCATTTCCTCCGACGGACACAGCCAGCTTTCGCTCTGGCTCCTCGCGGCTCTCATAGCCTGGTAATGGGACGTCTCTGGACACGGTAAGGACACTGGATCTGAGACATTGATCTCACACGAGCACACTTGTACTTACTGACATGTAAGTGTTGGATAAAATCATTTTACTATACATTAAACATTATACTTAGAGGCGCTTTTCTATCTGTTTTTTTTTGTGCAGCACCAGACGGGCATTATTCGACAGGGGGCATTTCTCGACAGGACACCGGCACAGCCATGCTAATCAAGTGGGGAAAATCCGACGGGGCAGCTGTAAAGAAATCAATTAGTAGATTGACTTCTGTAAAACCACAGTACTCATACCATTGGTGTGCGCAGTTTTTTTTCTCTGAAGGTCATAGGGATTGCTGAAGGCCATCTGTCCCTTCTTAGAAATCTCTATCCTCAACTCCGGTCCCGTTGGATTCCTTCCCTGGCTCACCGATCGCATCCGAGGGTGGCGGTATTATTGTTCTTATGGATCAGGGAATTGCCAGCCGAAAAAGATGATATCTGGATTATGCCTGTAGCTGCAGGCATAATTCAGATATCCCCACTCAAAGTCCAGGACGTCATATGACGTAACCGGCAAACATGGCCATGGGGGTACTTGAGGACTGAGGTTGAGAACCACTGGTTTAGGAGATATTTACTGTACATACAGCCACTGTTTACGGCAGAAGATTCTGAAGGAACGGCCACCCCCTTCAGAGCGCATGTGCCGGTGACGCCACCGGCTGCATGTACAGTAAATATCTCCTAAACGTTTAGGAGATATTTACAGTACCTATAGGTAAGCCCTATTATAGACTTACCTATAGGGAAAGTTCAGAGATGGGCATTTACCCCCACTTTATTTTCCCTTCCTTTTTGACACCAATGACACCAAATTATGCAGAAATGTTTTGATTTTAAAACTCCTCCAAAAGACCTCAGAAATGAAGCCATACCAGCCAAAAATATAAAATAGAATTAACAATTTTATTATACCAACAAATTACATAGATAATAATATTTCACAAGATTTATTCACAAAAATTACCATATGATTAAAAGCAATAAAATCTATTTATCTCCTCAATAAACTAAAATATGCCATTACTATGGTTGAGGAAACAAAATATTCCTTTATCCCTGGGGACTTGTGTCCTATTGTACCTTGTACGTCCCCAGGAACACACAAATAGACACACTTTAATGAGTAGTACAAAATAAACAACTCTTTATAAGCAATAAATAGATCAACTCTCTGTAATATAATATTGCTAATAAAAAGAAAAGAAAAGAAATAAGCTACACACATGAATAGTAAACCACATAAAATAAAGATTAATAAGTGGAATATAGTACCGGTAATTCCAATACTGTATATAACAACCCCCTCCACCCCAAACGAAAAATCATCAATATTATACAACAGATAACTCTGATGTCCTGTACACACAATCGGATTTCCGATAGAATAAAATCCAATGGAAATCTGATGAAGCTGACTTTCATCAGTCTTGCCTACACACCATCAGTCCAAATTCCGACCGTCCAAAACGCCGTGACGTAAAACACTCTGACAAGTTCAATGCTTCTGAGCATGCCTCGACTTTATTCTGAGCATGCGTGGGTTTTTTCTCTGATGGAGTTCCACACAGACGATCGTAATTTGCTATTGTTTTTTTTTTCCATCGGTAAAATTTAAAACATGTTCTATTTTTTTATACCGATGGAAAAAAGACTGATGGTGCCTATACACGATCGGTTTGTCTGATGAAAAAAGTCCATCAGTCTTTTTTCATCAGAAATACCGATCGTGTGTACGCGGTATGAGATCAATTTGCAGATTAACCACTTCAGCCCTGGGAGGATTATCTCCCCCCCCCCCCTTCCTGACCAGGTGATTTTTTGCAATACGGCACTGCGTTGCTTTAAATGA
Organism: Rana muscosa; assembly: GCA_029206835.1. Lineage (NCBI taxonomy): Eukaryota > Metazoa > Chordata > Amphibia > Anura > Ranidae > Rana > Rana muscosa. The sequence continues at coordinate 181,537,347 of CM055119.1, read as the reverse complement.
CAATTGCGCGGTCGTGTGACTTGGCTCCCAAAAAAATTTGACGTCCTTTTTTCCCACAAATAGAGCTTTCTTTTGGTGGTATTTGATCACCTCTGCGGTTTTTATTTTTTGCGCTATAAACAAAAAAAAGCTGACAATTTTGAAAAAAATATATATATTTTTAACTTTTTTTTTTACATATCCAAAAGAAAACAAAACAAATGTATTCATCAGTTTAGGCCAATATGTATTCTGGTACATATTAGAAAAAATGGGGGGGGGGAAGGGTAAAGACCCATAAAGTTCAGATAGTGACAATGGGATGGGGCAGAAAGCGATCTCCACCTATATAAGACATTTACTTTATTGCTTAAATATAATATACAAAAATGGCATAGAGATAATGTGCAGAGTATATAGAATTAATAAGAAGTAATTCTATATACTCTGCACATTATCTCTATACCATTTTTGTATATTATATTTAAGCAATAAAGGAAATAGGTGGAGATCGCTTTCTGCCCCATCCCTTTGTCACTATCTGAACTTTATGGGTCTTTACCTTTCCCCCCCCTTTTTTCTACTTATTAATTGAGTTTAAGACAAACGGAAAAGGCACCACCCACATCGGGTAAGTCGGTACCCCTATATTGCAAGTGTATTGAATGTCGATGTCATTCTACAACCTTGGTCTCTGGATTTGATCTGAAAACCCTCCCCTTTGTTTTCCTGCTACATATTGTTAGTAAAAAAAATCGCAATAAGCTTATATTGATTGTTTTGCGCAAAAGTTATAGCGTCTACAAACTTTGGGAAAGATTTAGGGACTTTTTTTTTTATTACTATTGTTTTTACTGGTAATGGCGGCGATCTGCGATTTTTAGCAGGATTGCGACATTGCGGCAGACAAATCTGGCTCTAAGTGACCAGTGACACCAATACAGTGATCAGTGCTATAAAAATGCACTGATCAATTTATAAATGACAGTGGCAGGGAAGGGGTTAACACCATGGGGCGATCAAGGGGTTAACTATGTTCCCTGGGAGGTGTTTTTAACTGTATGGGGGATGGGCTGCCTGGGAGAAGAGAGAGATTGCTGTTCCTGATCACTAGCAGATCTCTATCTCCTCCCTTGTCAGAACAGGGATCTGTTTGTTTACATTGACAGATCCCCGTTCTAGCTCTTTTTACCACGATCGCGGGTGGCCAGCGGACATGGAGTCCGCCGGACCCGCGGGTGGGCTCCCGCTGCCTGCACCCGCAAAAGCCAGTGCACGAACCAACGTACCAGTACCAGTATAAAAGAAAAAAGCCGTGGGAGGGGTGAAACGCTTTGATGCACTTCCGGTTTACGGCAAAACGGCTGAAGTATTTTCCTGTTCCATGGAGCGCACGCTGTTGGAGCAGCGCTCGTGGAAGTCCATTTGCTGAATGCCTGATTTTGCCTATCCATTTGCTATTAGGGCCTAGTCCACGCTTCTTTAGACTTGTTCAACAATTCCTTTTTTCACCTATGCTTTTGTTTACTGAGCACCCAGTAAGTTCAAGCAGCCTGCTTCCACCTTTCATCCCACCATCCCCGATCAAGAAGCAGAGGATTAGCATCAATTGGTGAGTGGGGTTTCTAATGGGAAAATCTTGTTTGTTTGCTGTTTAGACTCATTGAATATTGGCTGCCCATTCATTTATTTCACTGAATATTTTTACTACACATTGTTTGTTTGGACTTTAATTCACCAATGAGCTGCTGCTATTTATTTGTCACACACAGTACTTGGTTCTATTGGATTCCAATATATATACATTTCTCCACCATTGCTAGCGCTGCACCTTAATTTTCATTTTACATAGTTGAAGTTTTAGCACTTTTTCTTCACGGAATTTCTATTTCTATTATCCTCAGCGCCATTTATTGATTTTTTTAAATACGAAACTGGGAACATGTGCAAGAGCTGCACATCATATACACTATATCACCAAAAGTATTGACACACCTGCCTATATACACACATGAACTTTAATGTCATCCCAGTCTTAGTCCATAGAGTTCAATATTGAGTTGGCCCACCCTTTGCAGCTATAACAGCTTTAAAGTGGTTGTAAACCCACTCTGACAACTTGCACCTACAGGTAAGCCTAGATTAAGGCTTACCTGTAGGTGCAAGAAATATCTCCTTAACCTACATGGTTAAGGAGATATTTGCAAAAAATACTGCACCGATGTCTACGGCGCATGCGCGCCATAGACAACGGTGCAGGCGCACTAGCGGGCCGGCTTTATGAATGGGATCATGCCGGGATTATGCCGGAATTACGTCATCGCCGCTCACAGTCACAGCAGCGGATCGGTGATACATGGAAGGGACTTGAAGGCAAGATGGCGGCGGCGGCAGAGGGGAACGTGGAGCACTTCGGGGGCTTTGATCTCAGGTAAGTCATTCATAATGAGCTAGTATGCTATGCTGAAATTTGTCTTGCATACACACGGTCACACTAATATTGGATGAAATTCCGACCATCAAGAACGCGGTGACGTACAACACTACAACGAGCCGAGAAAAATGAAGTTCAATGATTCCGAGCATGCATCGAATAGATTCAGAGCATGCGTGTTCGCGATAGGAATTTTTCCTGTCACGAAAAATCGTTTCTTGGCCGGAATTCTGACAGAAAAAGTGCGATGGAGCATACACACGGTCAGAATTTGCAACAAAAAGCTCACACCGCACTTTTCCCCTTCGGGAATCGCGTTCGTGTGTCTACGAGGCATAAGACTTCAATGCCATTAAAGTTCATGTGCGTGTAAAGGCAGGTGTCCCAATACTTTTGATAATATAGTGTATCAAGGGCAGCAGGTTGAGCACCAGTGATATAAATAATAAATGTAGTGCTTTATCTATTTTTCCTACTGGATAACTATCACCAAAATCCTAGCTTCTGTTACCTAAAATATGTTAACATGAAAGTACTGAGCAATGGAATATAGCCTGAGTTTCTCACAGCATGAAATATCCCACTCTTACGATGTACCTGCACACTACAATTTTGTAGCAATTTAAACCAATCTCAACCATTGCTTAAATTGGATCAACTCAACTTACTGCCATCCCTTCCACATAGACATAAATATGTATACTATCAGCGGTTCGTTGCCTTGATTCTATTAGCAGCTTTGGTAAGAGAAAGCCTGTTGAAATTGTTAGACCATTGCTGTGTCTATGGCCATCGTTGGCTTGTCTTCTTCTGTGCCAGCTCTAGCGGGTAGATATTATAATAATTCAGGCGGATCTACTAGCAGTCTTTAAATTGCATTTAATTATTTTTTCATGAACGCTAAAGGGTGTTTTGGTTGTTTTGCCTGGAGGCCTGCTTTAAATATTCAGTAATTAATACTTTAACATAAAGAGAAATTAGAAGATTGCATGTAATTACACCGTGTTTGAATATAGCGTTAACAACTGCTCATTGATTACATATTGCAATTAATTGTGGTAAACATGAAATTCTAAAGACCGATTCGCAGTGTTTGTTTTCTTCTGCTAGCAATAGGAAAAATCTGGCTCAGCATTTCCAGCACCTGACCTGAGCAGGGTGAAAATGACTTCTTCAAGGACATGCACCGGCGCCATACGTACGCTATAGAAACAAATGGATTGGCCTCGGATCGAGCGTAATGAATGTTATGGCCAACGGCATTTCTGACACGATATCCTGTTTGTGAGCTACAATATCTATTACCCGAGTACCTAACATGCCAATAGGCTCGATCCTCAGCAATCAAGAAGGATTTCTGTAATAAAGCACGCCCTGTTAATGGGCGCAGGAAGAGCCGTGTCCAATAACGGTTATAGGGAGAGCCACACAAGCGGAACAAACAGGTAGAGTGAAACATGGAGCAGTCATCAATAGCTCTTTGCAACACAAACAACTCTCATTATAGCGTGACTGCTATGAAAAATGCATTAAAGGGATGCATTGCTTTGGCTGATCAGCAGCAGCAACTCTAATAATCCTATTTCTACATAGTATGGAGCAATTACAGCAGCCTTGCCCTCTGCGAGATGTGGAAAAATACATCAGAGGCTTCAGCTTCTAGATGTTATCCCACATTGAGCATAGTCTTTACAATAATTTTCTAGTTATACATGTAAAAGAGATCCTTTTGAAGAGAATAATGTTAGCGGTGTTTGTTGAGTGCATTTCTAGGGTTGAATCCTCCCACTAGCTGAAGCCCTCCCCACAGAGTGGGATCCAGGTATGGTTCCCAAGGTTGTTCTAAGGTTGCACCAATCCAGTTGCACTGCTTCTATTGTTGTGTTAGACGATAGTGAAGTTAACAAGCTCATTTCGAGAAAATATGGTCCCCATGGCTCACATACCTACAGGCCCCTGATTCAAAAAAGCTGTTTACTCGGACGACCAACCACATATTCCTGGATGGACTCATCTTTCTTTCTTGTCTCTCTTCTTCTCTTCTACCATATCTTTCTTTCATGCTTACCTCTGGAATTGTGTTTCTATGATTCTCTCACTTCTCTTCTCTTTGGTTAACCAGGACACTACTGTGTGTATATTGTTGGGCATAGGGTCCCCTATCAGGGACAGTTAAGTCAAACTATTTGTCCGACTTGCATGTACCTGATCGACGAGCCCAATGGAGCAGAGGAAGGTCTCCCTTACGGATCCGACTCACGTCCCCTAGTAGTGTAGACAGGAGACACGGGAGTGCGGAGGGGTATGAAAGCCTGGTGGGTGGTTGCAGAAAGGCGGCTCAGGATCCGGATGCAGTGGTGATGAAGATCCGCTCGGACAGCAGGCAGGTAGGACTGCTGGAGGGTGGAGCTAAGTCGGAGCAGAGCAGATTGGTCAGGTCAAAGGTAAGGTAGGCAATGGTCAGGCAGCGAAGTTCAGAGGAGCAGGCAGGTTCAAGGTCAAGGCAAGCTGAGGTCAGATGCAGGCGGAAGACTGGGGGCATCCAAGTAACAAGACGGGTAGTTAGGAGGTCGGAGTTCAAGCAGATAACGGGAGCAAGGGTACAAGGGAGCTGCAGATCAGACAGCACCGGACAGGAGTGTTCTAGCCGTTTAAAAGGACTGATTGGCGCAAAGCACCGCACGCGCGTGCACGCACCCGTCCGCACAGGAGCGCACACAATAACGTGCACAGGGGTGCGCGCTGGGACGCACGGGTGCGCACCATGGTGGCCAACACTACGTCCAGCATGGGGATTTCTCTGACACTATTGCTGAAAGAATCTTACCTAATACGTAACTATGTCACCTGGATTAATTTGCTGTGGCCCTACCTTAGCAATTATGTATAACAGGGACCAAGTTGTTTTGCATACACACAACGCACCTGGTGGCTGATAGAACAATTGCACTGTAGAGTACAGGTAGATTCAACGTTCTGCCAGTATCTCAGCATTGGTTACTGTCCTGCCTCATATTCTAGTTAAAATATGTTGGGGAGGCCACATAACAGACCTAGCCTGCGTGTCGGGTCTTCACTTGTCTGCATTAGGCCCCACACTTGTTTGTTTGGCTGTTTGTTCCCTTGTCTATCTGTTTATTTGATACATGTGGAGAAAGCAAGGATTGTTCGCTATTCTACCAACTGTTATTTTTTGTTTTACCAAAACAATTAATAAAAACCATTGAAACAGAAGATAGTGAAGTTGATTGAAGAGTTGATAAAATAATAAAGTTAGTTAAGCTAGAAGTGTTTTCTCTGTAAAGGTGGAGCGGCCCATCACTTTAGGACACTAGCAAAAAACTGAGGACTTACTGTATAGGATGTCGTAGGGTTACGGAGGGAAGCCCAGGAAGTGTGTCCACAAAACGTTGCCATATTCTTTAAGGTGCGGACCTATATCCCAGGGTCTATGAAAGCTCAAGGTGCAACAATTGTCTCCTGCGCATGAGTGAGATAACCCAATAGGAAGTATTACTCCGTTGTACACATGGTTAATTCTCTTGAAGCCTTCTTGCCCTCTAGGACTGGGATTGTCCTCAAACCACTGGAAGAAAAAATATAAGAAAGAGGGCGCACTGGCCTAGTGCGTTATCCCACAAAGTTTTATAAAAAGTTAAAACAAATAAGAACTACTCACAAGCATAGGTAGTACAATCGCTCATCATGCCGCTCCCCGTGGCATACACTCCCAGACTGGCCAATGACTCTAGCATAGAGGGGACCTCACCAGGGTCCTTGCAGGCTGATGCATTTCGAATGTATGTCCTTCTTCATCAGAGCCAAGCAGCAAATGATCATTCAGTCATATAAATACCCTTTTTCACTTTGTCACTTCATTCCACACATGGAGGACATATTTACTGTGGTTTATCCTGAATGCTGAGACACATCAGTGAACACAACTGTCATCAGTGAGTCATGTCTGTCCCTTGCATGTTCCCCCGGCGGTTTCCTGTCGGCTCCATCCCTTCAACTCCCAGGCCGAATGCATCCCGTGGCCGCCTCCTGGGGGATCACTTTTTGGAACCTCGACTTTGCCGTTTTTGATACTGCACCTAATGATCTACTACAGAAGAAGCGAGCAGTGGCTCACAAAACACGTTGAGTTATAGATGCCAGTACAACTCCAACATTGTATACAATAACATGTGCATGCTTTTAAGCAATGTGTCATCGTGCTAGCAGCTTGGCTTTTATGTCTATGTTTACTCAGGTTTTATTAAACCATGTTACTATGGGTTTACTTCCTCTTTGTTTCCCTGCAAAGGTAAAGCATAATGGGCTACTATGCACCCCATTATGTGACACTTACCTGCAGTAGAAGCCCGCAATGTCGCCGTCTTCCTCCATGGCAGCGAGCGTCCATCTTCACCCCTCTTCTTCAGGGGGCCACAAGCTCTGTGACTGGCCGGAGTCGCGTGACGTCACTCCCGCGGCTCCATTTACGGCTTCCTGACTCACGGTCATTGCGCCTGCGCACCGTTGTCTACGGCGCGTGCGCCGTAGACAGTGGTGCCTTTCTTTTGCAAATATCTCCTAAACCGTGTAGGTTTAGGAGATATTTGTTGCACCTACAGGTAAGCCTTAATCTAGGCTTACCTGTAGGTTAAAGTGGTATGTAATGCCGTGTACACACGATCGAGTTTCACGGCGGTGAAAACACCGCCGTGAAACCCGATGGGAAAAACGAGGACCGGCTTGGTCCCCTACACACGGCCGTTTTTCACAACATGTTTTCTCTTGGTCGAGAAAACCGGCCGTGTGTAGGCTCCCTAGCAGTGTTTCCCTCTGGCAGTGTTTCCCTATGGCATACATTATATGGAGAACTCAATTTCTTGGGGACTTGTGTTTGGGCCTTTGCCCCCCATACGTGGTTTAGCTTCCCCAGCTGCGTGACAAACAACCTATCCTAGCGGTTCCTTTCTAGTGCGGTATGATATACCTCTGGTTTTCAGGCCCATGTAAGTAACCAGACCACATTAATTTTCATCTCCTCTCCCTATATTTTTTACAGACTAACGGATGCATCCGCTCCTGATGAAGTGTCTTCACATGAAACCCGTTGAGCTTTGCTAGGATGCAACCTTGTTTTAGTCAGTCATCATTGTAACTTTTTATCATCCCCTTTATTAACTGTTTTCTGATACAGAGTATTCATTCCTTACATTGGTAACTGGACTGTGCTGCTATTTCGTTTTAAAGGTTGTATATACATGAATTAACTGGATTATGTAGTTGTATCTTCTAATTTTATGTTTATGTACCTGTACTTTATTCAACAATCATTTTATATGCATGGACTCATATTGTTATTCCTATTGAGTGCGATTTTATACCCTCTTTATGTTAATTAAACTCATTAAGCCAATATGTATGTATTACTTTGTTCAATTGCAATTTGCCTCACACAAAGTCCCAATTTCCTATTTACATTCCATTTTTACTACTAAGGTGTTTTTTTGATACAGAGATTTTACATAGGGATTGAGCGTATTTTCATGCCACATCCTCCTTAAAGGGGAATATTTATGTGCATTATGCTTTCTTATATCTACATAGATTGCCACCTTGTATTGTATGTGTAAAATGTCTGTTTTCTGATGTTTCTTCACCTATTTTCTTTTTTTTGCATTATTGCAACATTTATTGCAGATCATTGGACTTCCAACGTTAATTAACCCGTCATTATTGTAACGTTAAGAAGCTGTCACCATGTACTCCCAGGGGACAGAACAGACAAGGAAACAAAAAGCATTGTACATACAGCAGCTTAACTCTCAGCTTTGCATAAATGCCTATCCTTGCTTCACGAGGGATTAAAGCAGATGTTGAAACTTTAATGGAGAACTGTAATAAGAAACATGTAAGCTAAAAATTGGGATAATCTATGTCTGTTTTTTTTGTTTTTTTTTTAATTGGAAAAAATTGGAATACTAAAAACACCAATAGTAAAGCCGGCCTGTGACGTAATAGATATCAACTTACTTCTTGTTGAATATACAGGACAAAAAATGAAAGTAAATCTTCCTAAAGAGGCATAGATGGCCCTAAAAAACCTGGTAGCAGTTATAATATTCTCCCATTCTATTAAAATGAAAAATAAACTTTTGGCCTTGTATATAATTTTAGCTTAACTGTTCAAGTGTATTTATTGTATTACTGTTCCCCATCTGAATAAGTTAATTCTTTACTCTTCTTCCTCTCTTTTCACCTCGGAAAGTATGGAGGAGCATATAACTTACACCCCCCATCTTTTCCACGTTGCAATGCTGCTGCTTGGTGATTGGTCACCCAGACCCCCAGGGCTCTTACATGTGGGGTGGGAAGCTCCCAGTTTTGGTTTTACCATGTCTTTTTTATTTCTTTATTTAAGTAATTTTCGTTTTTGCAGGTATACATCATAATGGAAGCCTATAGCAATGGGTCATGTTGTCAGAAGAAAAATATAGCAAAAATCCAAAGTCAGACATCATAGCTGAGCATGTCAATGGTGAGGGGGGGGGTATGATGGCAACAAATAAGTACAATAAGGTATCAATTACAGGCTTCATCGAACACAGTACGATACACGATAATGTACCCCATGCTCCATTGTATGTTATACTGTAGGTTACACTGAATTGTATTTTGTATGTCTGCTAACCTGACTTTGTGTGTATGGCTGATCAAACTGTATAATTTGATGTATGGTGGAAAAGACAGAAAAAAAAAGAAAAAAAAGGGGGGGTCGAGGGGAGAAAATTGGCGGGGGAAAAGGAGGAAAGGCTAGTGTCATAGGAATCAGATTAAGTAAGCATCCATGGGAATCAGCATTCTGCTGGCCTGGTACCAAGACATTAGAAATCTTAAATATTGGAAGAAGAGGTAAGCTACCCAGAAGAAGATAGTAGGGACTGGTCTGGTATTCTGCGGAGAAAGTGAACTCGGTCCAATAGAACCATCTTTTGCAAAACTGTTCTTCTTTACCCTGGACTGCAGCCATCAGTTCCTCCATCATATGTACTTCATTGATATTGGCAAACTACAGACACTAAAGTTTTTAATGTTGTCTATGCTGGGGAGAGTAAACCTCTTTATTTGTCTTGGAGACCATTGTCACCACTCACCAGGGCAAAGAGTGAGGGAATCTTTTACTATGGACACTGTTTAAGAGTGGGTTTCTCACGTTTTTCTTGAGTTACCTCTCTTAATCACAAACAGACTTTTAAAGCGGAGTTCCACCCAAGTTTGGAACTTCCGCTTTATCTACTCCTCGCCCCCTTACATGCCACATTTGGCATGTAATTTTTTTTTGGGGGGGAGTGGGGGCTTCAGTAGGAGTGGGACTTCCTGTCCCACTTACTCCTTCCGCCCTGGGGCCGCCTAGGCGATACGTCATATCGCCTTGTGGCGGCCCCTCCCTGTAGGCTATCACCTGGGACGTGACAGGTCCCAGGCCATCGCCTGTCCATTCAGAGAGCGCTGCGCCATTCGACCATGCGCAGTGAGTGCCCGGCCGTGAAGCCGAAAGCTGTCACGGCCGGGTGCCCACACAATGAATGGAGGCGCCGGCGGAGAAGGGGGGGAGAGGAGCGGAGCTCCAGGTGGCACGTCGCTGGACAGTGGAGCAGGTAAGTGTATGTTTATTAAAAGCCAGCAGCTACACTTTTTGTAGCTGCTGACTTTTAATAAACATAAAAAAAAGGTGGAACTCCCCTTTAAGAGACTTTAGCCCTCCAGCATAGATAGCTAAACTGACTCTTAGCATTTTCCATTTCTAACTGCTGCTAAGTATGTTTGGTAAAATAATGAAATCTTGGACCATGGCTCCTTTATAAACATTAAAATATCTTTAATATACAGTATATTTTCAAGTAACTTCACAACATACTAACATACAATATGTTCTGGTTGTGTTTGAAGGCTTTATAAGCTTTTCCGTAATCTGTAGACCAAAGGCCACAAGTCCACCCCCAGATGCTGTAGACAACGTGTTTGTTTCTATATCTTATACTTAATGTCTGTTGTTCTTCTCTTCTGTAACTACACAACTGTAAAAAATGTAAGAATGCTTTTCTTGTCTATTAAAAAAAAAATATTGATGAAAGAAAAGAGAGGATTTCCCTTTGATGAGATCTCCTTTTACCTCCTGTTGTGTCTCAAGACAGATACTAGAGTAAACTTTCACAGTCAGCAAAAAAGAAGCATGTTAGTGTTTTTTTAAAGTAGAAGTATAGGCACAACGTTTCATTTTTTTTTTTTTTTTTCATTTTCGGGAAGCAAGGGAGGGTTGTTTCAGATTTGTATTTTGCCATATGTGTCCCATTACAGAGATTTACCTTCACTTCCTGTCCCACAGCCAAACAGGACGTGAGAGGAAATCCCTGCAAATTAAATGAATTCCTTGGTGACCCCCTAGTACACCAGAACTATTGTTCCCATTGGAAGATTTCCGGGCTATTACTTTTCTGGGGAAAAATTGGGATTTTCTTTTACTTTCACTTTTAATAATAATGGTAAGCAGGACAAATAGAGAGGGTGAATCTCCTTAAAGCGGAGTTCCACCCAAAAGCAGAACTTTCACTCATTTGTCTCCTCCCCCCTCCGGTGCCACATTTGGCGCCTTTCGGGGGGAGGGGGAAAAGGATACCTGTATGTATCCTCCCTCCTCCTTCCCCTGCCTTCAGGCCAGTAGGAGACAGGAGCAGAGCCTCGCGCATGCGCAGAAGGGTTCCCGGCGTGAAGATGTAAGGCAGATGGAAACATCAGCTGCAGTGCCGACATCACTGGACTCCAGGACAGGTAAGTGTCCTATTATTAAAAGCCAGCAGCTGCAGTATGTGTAGCTGCTTGCTTTTAATTTTTGCAGCGGTGGGCGGACCTCCGCTTTAATGGTGGGCAAAGACAGCAAAAAATATTTACAGGTGTTCTTATCCATCTCCACTCTATCCAAAACTGAAAAAAAAAAATATTCCTTTTGTTATACTTTAACCTCTATTGTTCTCTTTTTTTCTGTAACCACACAATTGTAAAAAAATTACGAATACTTTTCCTGTCCAAAAAAAAAAATCTTGATAAAAGAAAAGAGAGGATTACCTTCTCCTCACACCTCTTGTTGTGTTTCAAGACAAAAAAGATACATGTTAGTGGATTTAACCTATCCTTACTTAAAGTGGTTGTAAAGTCAGAAGGTTTTTTATCTTAATGTATTCTATGCATTAAGATAAAAAACATTTTGTGTGCAGCAGCCCCCTCTGCCCCCCTAATACTTACCTGAGCCCGATCTTCCTCCAGTGATGTGCACGAGTGCCTTGGCTGTCTAGGACTCTTGATTGGCTGAGACACAGCAGCGGCGCCATTGGCTCCCGCTGCTGTAAATCAAAGTCAATTAGCCAATCAGGAGAGAAAGGGGATGGGGCCGAACCGTGGCTCGGTGTCTGAATGGACAGACAGAGCTGCAGCTCTGCTTGAGTGCCCCCACAGCTCTGCTTGAGTGCCCCCACAGCAAGCTGCTTGCTGGGGGGGACTGGACGGATGGGAGGGGTCAGGAGAGCCAGCGAGAGACCCGAGAAGAAGGGGATCAGGGCTCTTTTGTGCAAAACCACTGCTCAGAGCAAATAAGTATAACATGTTTGTTATTTTTAAAGAAAAAAACGTGACTTAAGTATGACTTTAACCACAATTTAGGAAAAAAAATGTTGGCTTTCGTCAGAGATAACAATGTTGGTGGAGCATTGGACCCTAATGAAGTGAGTTGTTCTCAAGGTGAACTTTCAAAGTTATAGGTGGAGAAAGCTCTTTGGATGACATCAGGCTCAGGTAGGTCTACGGGATGTAAATATTATGAAAGGACAAGAACGCTACAGTAAATTTGGCCTTTGTTTATATAATCAGAAATAATAAAAGAGTAGAATAGAAAGGCTTCTTGGGCTCCGGTCCCTTATCATCAGGGCTTGAAATTGAGGAACACGTCAATTTGTTGTTAGGCTGAACTTTGGTCAATAAAATAGGGGTATTAGGAAGCTTTGCATTAACACAGCCTTTCACAAACTTTTAAACACAGAAGAATCTTTGAAATACAGTAGCTTCGCAGTTTCAGGGAACCCCTCCCAATAATTACCGTACCTACAATTTATGATACATTAGTGGGATGGTCAATGGGAAGGATGTTCCTTACATTTAAAGTCAGGGGGAAGAATTTCCCTCTCAAATATGGCTAAAAAGATCATTGTTGTCATTGGGAATTCATCTAAGAGGCAGTAATTGCTCATTGCTCAAGAAACCCCCTAACAACCTCTGGAGGAACCCTAGGGTTCCTCGGAACTTTGGTTGAGAAAGGCTTAATTAGAGACTTGCTTCGGTTGCCTGTACAGCAGCCATGGTAGCCAAAACTTAGGGTAGGGTAGTTAGGGTTTAAAGTTGAAGTTTAAAGTTGAAGTATAATTAAACTTTTTTTTTAGTTTTTGGATAGTCTTTCTGCTGGGGGACTCACCCTTTCTATTTGTGCAGGGGGCCATTGCCACTAAAAAAATAAGTGGGAAAACCCATAATTTAACAGTCACTAGAACAAGAGGAGAGGGGAAATCTTCTAGTGTTCTAGTAACAATGACCTAAGAGGGAAATTCTCTCTCACTTTTTTTTCCCTGTTGCATCTTTGGGAGTAGAGCAAAATATAAACTGACAAGGGTTTAAACCTTTTCCTACCTTTTAAAAAAACGGCAAAAATGTTTTGGCAACACATACATTTTTAATTTGTTATATAATAAAATGTTATGAATTGGATGTGTCATCTCCTATGTACCAGTAAGGTCTGTAAACCTTTTTTTCTTTTTTTAGCTACATTATTATTTAAATGCTTAAATCCTAAACTTTGCCTTCATCTAACCCCTAGCACTAAATTAACCCCTGGTAGCTTGCATTTACCTGGCTGAACACTGCAACTATCTGCAGCTAAAACACCTTCCCCTTCGCTGATGTCTCACAGAGCCGAGAACCACTGATTCACACTTCATTTGAATGGCAGTAAGCAGTTTCTCAGTACTCCCAGGAATTATTTGAAGATCAACACCCATATTAATCAAACTCCCTTGATTAATCAGAATTATATATTATCGTCCTGATTGCAATCATTTATCAAATAATCCATTTTGCTTGGTAATTTAGAAGGTACTTAATCAGTGCCTGGCAAAGACACAGCCCCCGGTCTAAGAAACAGAACTCTCCATGGTTGTGTAATTATGCGATAACCCGTTCGAGGCTAGACAGAATGGGGCTGTGCGGATATATGGCACTTCTCCTGCTGCTAAGCTAAAAGTTCAATCTTCTCATCTAAACATCAAGCAGCGAAATAACGTCAGGGCGATCAGGAACTGCGGTAAAAAGCAACAATTCTGACACTCCAGGCATAAGAACACCCTTTAAATCACTTATGCATTCCTTCAAAAATCTTTAAATCATTTTTTTCAACCAAGCCAGCCCAATTACCTGAAATCTGGATTTATTCTTAGTTTCCATACGCCGCCGGCGGAAAGTTGTAATTGGGCTTGCGGTAGGAATGCCTGCTCTGGAAAGAGATGAATGGGTGGGTGAAGTACTTAAACTAAACCTAAGTGTTACTGGATTTATAGAATCCTTTCCAGGTCTTCCAGGATTTCCAGGATACCTAGGATCTACAGTACTCACAAGATCCATGCCGGGTCTTCCAGGATTTCAATAAATTCTAGGATAAGCCAAGACTCCCAGGAGCTATTCTGGGTCTTCCAGGATTTGAGTACTGCTTGGGCCTTGAAGAAGGGGGTACGAAAGCTTGTCCTGAAAATGTGGATGTTAGTGCAAATTTAAAAAAATGTATCACTGACAGTACAAATTTGTTGCAGGATTTCTAGAATTCCTAGGCTCTTCAGTACTCACAGGATTCATGCCATTTCTTGGATTTCCACCACCTCCAGGGCTTACAGAGTCTCCCAGTATTGTTGCAGATCATGTCATCTAACCAGAAAGGGTATTTAAGCATCAGCCTTTGAGTGGCCAGCTACCTGATTGTTTAAGAGTGTCAGGGCTGGGCTCAGCCCTTCATTCTCAGAGCTCTAGTGCTCAGCTGTCGGTTAATTGCCAGTACTCTTCATTCCACAGTAACTCACCTCGTCTTCATTTCCTGCTCGTCAGCTAGTCCTGCTGGCTATTTAAACTGCCTGGATCAGATCTCCTGTGCCTTCGCCTGGTCAACATATCCGGATACTCTCTGCTGTGTTTTCCTGTTAAAGACTTGTCCTGGCTGACTTCACTACTGGTTCCTGATCCTGTTTTCTGCCTCTACTATGCTAATCTTTGGATTTCTGTTTCACTGGCTTGTTCCGACTACCCACTCTGGTTACTGAACCCTGGCTATGTTTTGACTATGTTTGCTCTGTTTGTACCATTTTACCATTTTATTAAAAAAAGTGTGATTTTTACTGCACTTCTATCTCAGTCTGATTCATGGTTCCTGACAAAGAGCTATAATACCTACCTGTCATTTGCCTGCTGGTTGCCAGCCTGGATTGACCTGACTACACTCTTGCTTGCTGTCTACCTAGACCTGTTCTCAGGCCTGACTACTCTCTCATCTGTAGCCCTGTGAATTCTCTGCACTGTAGCCTCTCTGCCCAAGCCACCTCCTTGGTGGAGCGATCCTGAGGGCCACAACCTAGTGTCAGTTTGAGGCAAAGTATACTGGGATCATAAAGGTTCCTGGACCATGTCAGTCATCCGGCGCTTAAGGTTAGATCAACTGCCATTTCGATTTTGCGTGTCTGGTGAGTCTGTGTCACCTACCAGGGTTAATAGTTTGATGAGTGCAAAAAAATACTTGTTGATGCTGCCAGAATTCTTGTGAGCTGATAATCTCTCGTACTCTTTGCCTGTGTTGCTATCTTATCAATTACATTGGTTCTAGTTATCACAAAGAGCTACAAACCCCTACCCTTCAATGCATAGCTCCCAACTGTTCCTGATTTTGAGGGACAGTCCCTCATTCGGAACAAAATCTCTCTGTCCCTCTTTCCTCATTTGTCCCTCATTTATCCTGGTCTGAGCTATATAGTTGTATATAAATTGCATTACTTATGTATCAAAAAAGTGTTTTACAGTGCTAAACTTTTCATCCAATTTTTTAATTGCTGCATTTGTAAATTCCAAAAGCCAATATAAAGGAATAGTAGTGGTAGAAAAGCACTTGTGGGTTAAACCAATCAATTTTTTGTACAATTCTCCTTTAAAGGGGGGCATGGCAGGGGTGTGTGTCCTATGCCTACATACTTTTGCTAATTCTCGCTTCAATCTAAGAAAGTTGGGAGGTATGTTCAATGTTATGTAGAAAAGGGAAAGGTTACTGCATTCCAGTACTATTTCTGGTGTTCTGATACAGTAGGCGAATATGCTTTTTCACCAGGGCCGGTGCTTAACTATTTTGCGCCCTAGGAAAGACTAGTATTAGTCTTGCCTAGGGCCCAAAATAGTTAAGCACCGCACAGGTGACGGGATCAGAGAGCTGACTCACCAGACTGCAGCTACGTCTCCACCTCCTCCGCCTCCCCAGTTGTGCCTGCCGCCTCCTCCACTGACCTCATGCCCGGCGCCTCCTCCCCCTCCCCAGCTGTGTCCACCTCCTCCGCTGATCTCATGCCTGGCGCCTCCTCCGCCTCCCTAGCTGTGCCCGTCTCCTCCGCCAACCTCATGCCCGGCGCCTCCACCTCGTCAGCGGGCTGTGGCTGCACCCCCTGGTTGTCACCCTGGTACAGGAAATGTGAACGTGGCTAAAAAAAATTGTGTGAAAATAAAGGGGAAAAAGCCTAAAAAAGAAAAGTAATGCAGCCATCACATCTAAGGACTGGTAAGCTACAGTATATTATTTTATTCATTCTTTATTTTGTGTGTGTGTGTGAGGGGTGGATACATGTCATCTCCAGGCTTTTAAGACCTTTGTTAACAGGCTTTGTAAATTATTTGTAAATAGGGAAATGCTTTCATATACACTTCACCTACACCTTTCCTAGCCAGCCAGGCAGAATGCTTGGATTCAGGGTCTGGTATGGATTTTTAGGGGCACCTCACACATTTTTGTTTGAGTGGAGCCCCCCTCAAAATCTCTTGGGGTCTGTGTCCTGTTTTTTCTTTTGAAAAAAGAAGCCAGAAGGGAAAAGTCATTAAAAATGTATTTGTTGAAAAAATCACTGCTCCCTACTACATGGAACCTTTTAATTATTTTTTTATTTCTTTATACATGATCCCCATGACAGCAACCCCTTCCATGTTAGCCCAGAAAATGGGCATTTTTAATTTGACAAATTCAGCTTCTATTGATTTCAATGGTGATCAAGTTTGGCATTCAATGATGTCTACATATAAACAGGCAATACTTATAGTTTCATGTAATCCGACTGTTCTTTGTATTAACTTTGAGTATCCATCTCTTTTTTATATTTGGCACACTTTCATGTTGACTCAGATGCTGTGACCTAAATGTTTGTTCTTTTTTTAGTTTCTTTTTTATAAAAACTGTATAAATAAAATTAAAAAAAAGGAGGTAGATGATGAATAAAAATGATGAAAACATATTTCATTAAATAAATACAGTACTTGTATTGATAGAAAACAAAGAGAGTTCATTTAAGGCTCTCCTTGTCAGTGTTTGGTCCCTAGATGACCTCATTATTGAACATATCTTGAATTCAGCCTCAAAACAGTCACCTCACATGCAGTTCAATCTGAGATCATAGGCCATGTGTATGTATTAATCACTTAGACAGCTCAATGAACACACCTTAGATCATGAATGACTCAGGACCTCTACTCCCGTCATCTGATTTTCGGAATTTCTGAAATCACTTTGAACAACACACAAATTCCTAAAGAAGTCACCCATTTTTTTTAAATAATTTTATTAGCACAAGAAACTATTTTTTCTGTTGTTCCCTTATAGCACTACCTAATGGTGGAAATATGGTATTATTTTGTGACCATAAACCTTGAAAACAATTAGCTAGGCTAGAAATGTTTGATTCTTCCTTTGAGTGATTACGCAAGAAAAGGTTTGACTTAGAAAAAAAAGGAGCTACAGAATATACAATATGTCAAAGAATTTACAAACTGACCGAACAGAAGAAAGATCTAAACCAATTCAATATTTGGTGTGACTACCCTATAGCTTATGTAGCGGGGTATTCCCCTTTAATACAGAGAGACGACATCTCCCAGTACATCTTGTAGCACCCAGGGTGCATTGCTCCGGAACAGAGACTGCTGGGGCAGACTTTATAAAGGGGAGGTGGGGTTTGTTCTGCCTCTTTTGGACACCCCTCTCCTAGCAAGAGGATCCCTGTGCTGAACTGCTGTATGCACAAGGCCTGAAGCCTGGGCCTTGTGCTCTTTTCCAAAGAGCCCCTCTGCCAGCCTAGCAGAGCCTTAGAGACATCTTCTCCTCCTTGCTGCAGTACACCAGAAGGATTGAAGACTTGGATGTCGGTGGATTCCTGTTCCTAGACGAGTCGGCGGAGGAAACGGACTTGGACTTGTCCGGGTGGTGAGAGCTGTTTAAAGACAGATACTTTATCTTTACTATTCGTTGGGATTACAAAGTTGTTCTTCAAGTGCACCACCGAAAGATTGCTAGCGAATATTGTTTACACTGAACTTCCATTTAGATCAGTCAGGCCTGACTGCATAGGTAGACATTGCTGGGTGTTAATCTACCCATGAGGGGAAGTAGCTGTAAAAGGGCAGCGCTAGAGTTGCATAGCAATACTTTATTATTCTGGTTACTCTGTTTATCTTTATTACTGTTTATTGCAGGGATCTGTAACTTGTTATACTGTTGTTTATTACTTGCCCATTAGCCTCAGTAAAATATCTGGGTCAAGTACATTGGTGTCAGTTTCACTTACTTTAATAGAAGTTTTAAAGTATATCACTGTGTGTGTTTGCCATAGGACTGCGTCACCTAGAGTTGCGGTCATGCGGTCCTATCTCCCCTTACTAGCTGTGCCACGGGAGGTTAGAGCCGATTGCCAGGGGTTGACAGCGGTGCACTACAGGGCCCAAAACAAAATCAGCGGCTCTCTTAACTGGGGGTAGCGCTACACTTAAAACCAGCATCAGTTCTTACACATATATACATTTGCATAAAGTCAGGGAATTTGTAGGATTAGAGTCAGTTGTATGATTAACCAATTACACCAAGTAGGTGCTAATTATTATTATTATTACTATTATTATTATTATTAATATGCAGGATTTATATAGTGCCAACAGTTTGCACAGTGCTTTACATCACTTTCATATGTAGGATGAAACACAGTCATTAACTGAAATAGAAACAGCTGGATAGGAGTCTTAAAACTGGGTGAGGAACAGCCAAACTCTGCTATTAAGGTGAGTTAGTGGAAGACAGTTTCATGTCACAGGTCATACACCATGGCAAGACTGAGCACAGCTACAAGACACAAGGTAGTTATACTGTATCAGCAAGGTCTCTCCTAGACAAAGGTTTCAAAGCAGACTGGGGTTTCAAGATGTGCTGTGTAAGCTCTTTTGAAGAAGCACAACAGCAACGTTGAGGACCATAGACGCAGTGGTCAGCCAAGGAATTAGATGAAAGACACATCATGTTTACTGCCCTTTGACATCGGGAGATGTCCAGCAGTGCCGTCAGCAAAGAACTGGAAGAAGCTAGTGGGACCCAGGTGCATCCATCTACTGTCCGGAGAAGTCTGGCCAGAAGTGGTCTTCATGGAAGAATCGTAGCCAACAAGCCATACCTCCGGCTCCGACGTGGAAACAAGGCTTAAGCCTCGTACACACGGCCGGTTTTCTCGGCAAGAACCGACAAGAAAACTGCTTGCAGAGCTTTCTTGCCGAGAAAAACGGCCGTGTGTACGAGGCTTTCAGGTCTCTCGTCAGGAAAACTGACCAGAATCTCGACGAGAAAAAAAGAAAACCTGCTTTATTTTTTCTCGTCGGGATTCTCGTCGGCCTGTTTCCCGACGAGAAACCCGAGTGTGTGTACACTTACCTGTCACCGTGGAAATCCGCGCATGCTCGAAATGACTTTGATGCATGCGCGGTAGCTTCCTAGGCATAGGTAGGGTGTAGCAAGATGGTGGCGACGGCATCGAATGTGACGAGCGCACGCTCGTCGTAGTCAATGACGTCACCGCGTTCGTGCCATTCAAAAGAACGGCTGTTCTTTTGAAAGGTACGTGTGTACACTCGGCCGGGACAAGATTCTTGTCAAGAATCTCGTCAGGAAAAACAACGGGTTTTTTCCTGACGGGATTCTCGGCCGTGTGTACAGGGCTTAAGCGATTCAACTATGCAGGAAAACATAGGAACAGCAGGTGCAGAAAAATTACAGTAGTTGTTCTGGATTGATGAGTCAAAATGTGAAATATTTGGCTGTAGTAGGAGGCAGTTTGTTGTCGAAGGGCTGGAGAGCGGTACAATAATGAGTGTCTGCAGACACCAGTGAAGCGTGGTGGAGATCCTTGCAAGTTTGTGGCTGCATTTTTGCAAATGGAGTTGGGGATTTGGTCAGGATCAATGGTGTCCTCAATGCTCAGAAATA
The DNA here is from genome assembly GCA_029206835.1 of Rana muscosa. Classification (NCBI taxonomy): domain Eukaryota; kingdom Metazoa; phylum Chordata; class Amphibia; order Anura; family Ranidae; genus Rana; species Rana muscosa. The sequence continues at coordinate 181,517,314 of CM055119.1, read as the reverse complement.
CAGGCAGATACTTATCCATTGTGCCATACCATCAGGGAGGCGTGTGATTGTCCCCAAATTTATTTTTCAGCAGGACAACGACCCCAAACATACAGCCAATGTCATTCAGAACTATCTTCAGTGTAAAGAAGAACAAGGAGTCCTAGAGGTGATGGTTTGGCCCCACAGAGATCTCAATATCATGGAGTCTGTCTGGGATTACATTAAGAGACAGAAGGATTTGAGGCAGTCTACATCCACAGAAGATCTGTGGTTAGTTCCCCAAGATGTTTGGAACAACCTACCTGCCGAGTTCCTTCAAAAACTGTGTACAAGTGTACAAAGAAGAATTGATGCTGTTTTGAAGGCAAAGGGTGGTCACACCAAATATTAATTTCATTTGGATTTCTCTTCTGTTCGTTTACGTTCCATTTTATTAATTGATAAAAAAAACAACTATTAACACTTACATTTCTGAAAGCATTCTTAATTTGCTGCATTTTTTCACACCTGCCTAAAACGTTTGCACAGTACTGTAGATATAGACAAACATAAACCTATATATGACACACTCACCTATCATTTTTTCGTCCTTTCTTTACTCTCACTCATTTTATTTGTTTCTGATGTTTTCTATTTGAAGCAATATCTTTTGAAGTGCCTATCTATGTGCTTGTGGGTATACAGAGCATTGACTTTATGGTATATATTTCAAACACTACTCAGAAACCTTTTATTCCACAGATTCCTTTCTGCTTGTCTTGCCAGGAGTGGATTTACAGTTTTTTTTCTCTTTCGATTCATAAAACAAGATGATTTTTCTTTTTTTTTTCTTTTTTTTTTTTTAATATAAGTACATCTGGATGTGACCTTGTCCAAACTAGTACTGCCTACAATGATATTCTGTAAGTTGCACAAGGTATTGATTTAGACTTTAGGTACTGAAACTATGTTTAGATTTCAGCGCAACCAATGTTATATCTGTTCAAAGTCGTTCCTTCTTATTTTTTTTTATTTTTTTTTAAAGAGATTACATTCTTTATGTTGGGTGCTGCTGCTTACTGCTGAAAATAAAACAGCCAGGCCCTAACTGGCCATTTTATTTAAGAGCCAATCTTTATTAATACTAGTGGTCATAAAAAGGAGTGTGGCATTTACTTCTTTAGGCCTATGAGGAAGGCTGGAAACTGTTTGGGTGCTGGATATAGATTCTGGTTTGTTAAGTCTTCTTCTGTGTGTCGGTTCCTCTTGGTGACATTTTCCAGAGCCCTAAAAAATTAGATGCCCGACTCCACAAAAGGCACTGGCTGTACTTTTTTTCTGACTATCAGTATTAACAAAGTTTCTTAATAATGAAAACTTAAAGGGGTTGTAAAGGTACATCCGATGATTAGCGGCCCCCCAGCCCCCCCTGTTTACTTACCTGAGCCCTGGAAAGTCCCACATTGCGAACACGCGCCAGATCTTTGCCCGGGCTTCTTGGCTCTTCTCGGCTCTTCATTGGATAGATTGATAGCAGCGCAGCCATTGGCTTATTATAGACTTATATAGGCATGGGGCGTGGTCACCGGGTGACCCCGCCTCTTCTGACGTCACAGTCCCATCATGCTCCGGGTGGTGACGACATAAGGGGCGAGGTCACATGGTGCCATCACCTGTGACCACGCCCCATGCCTATATAAGTCGTTGCGCTCTACGCACACGGCACTATAGCGGCAGAGAGCATCGAGGCAACATCGGGCTGAGAGAAGAGGGAAGAAGACAACGATGAAGACCGGGCCCCCGCTAGCAAAAGAGCTGGCAGAAGATAGCGGAGGTGCAGAAGGCAGAAAGCACCGGAGAATGGGAGAAGAACCGGAGAGAGCGGAGAAGGCACCGGAGAGCGGGAGAAGAGGCCCGAAGTTGGTAGAAGACCCCCGAAGTCGGAAGAAGACCCCCAAAGTCGGTAGAAGACCCCAAAGTCAGTAGAAGGGCCTGGTATGCTCTTGGAGGGGAACCCATGCTGTTTTTTTATTTAAAATTTTGTGTGGAGTTCCCCCTCATGATTCATACCAAACACAGGGGACAGCCTGTCCTGGAGGTGACTTCAAGTCTCTCCAAGTCGCGCTGTGGTTCACTCTCAAGTCGCGTCCAAGTTGCCTCGCAAAGTCGTGCTCAAAGTCGTGTTGCTCCTGTGTGAACCGGCTCTTACTATCACTTTAAAGCAGTAGTAAACCGCCAACTTAATGAAGTTGATTTACTAAAGGCAAATAGACTGTGCACTTTGCAAATGGAAATGCAGTTGCTCCAGAGCTTAGTAAATAAGCAGAAACTTTGCGGACTTCCATCATCCAATCATGTGCAAGCAAAAACGCAGCTATTTTTCTTGCACGTGATCAGGGGCCCGTCCATTAAGGGCGCCACCCCCCCTGTCCATGACTGCCCCCCCACATCTATGCGTCCTGCCCCTTTGGATTCCAATGCGAGGGGGCTGATTTTTAAAGCACCGATCAGAGCCAGAGGCTCTAATAGGCTTCAATGTAGGGTGAATAGACACTCGGCTCCCAGAACACAGGAGGACCAGTCAGAACGGGGCAGCTCGACTCACGCATGCACCGTAGGGAACCGGGCAGTGAAGCCTCAAGGCTTCACTTCCTGGTTCCCTCAGCGAGGATGGCGGAGGGAGCAGCAGAGCGACGAGCGATTGCTCGTCCTCTGCTGCGGACGTCGCTGGACTCCAGGACAGGTAAGTGTCCATTTATTAAAAGTCAGCAGCTGCTGTAGCTGTAGCTGTTGGCTTTTAATATTTTTTTTTTCGGCGGAACTCCGCTTTAAGGCAAATAATTTTCACTGGTGTATTAAAAAAAGCATAACATTATGGTTTCCCTTTTAAGTCAGTGTGTCCTTTCTATGCCTGCATAGTAATCAATCTGGACTACTTAACAAATACACTGATAACATTTTCAAAATATTTTGAATCTATAAATGGCTTCTTGGAGCTTTTTGAATTATTCACAGATACTATATATCCCTGCAAGATTTCCTCCTGCTGTTAAGCAGAAGGTCTCCATGGCAAGAGATGATAAAAACAACTTACATGCAGTAAATAAGCAAATAGTCAGAAAAGCAAGAAAAAAATAAAATTGCACATATAATTAAAACATACAAATAATAAATGCATGTTTGTGAATATACGTGTTTTTTTCCGGGTAATATTGTCCTCCAGTAATTATTTTCTATGTATTTGAATGGCAAAATAGGCTGATAGGTAGCCTAACAGCCGACAAAATGCATGCAACAGCTTAGCAAAAACAAAATGCTAAAGTGAATGCCATAAACATACTGAAAAATTGATTTTGGGTTTACATGCACTCTAAATGTTAACACTTCAACTGACCTTAACACTTAAAAAGGAACTGCACTTTAGAAGTTGCGTCCAATAAAAAGGCAGCCAGAAGGCAGAGGACTAGTCATGATCATTGTCTGTGGTCTCCCAGAGGCTGATTTTTCCTATTACTGACTTACCAGGACTTGTTCTGTTTCCATGTGGATGCCGTGATCTTGGTAGATCCTCGTGTCAGAGCCTCCAAGAAAAAGAGTGAGCAACACATCATTAAATCACACTCCAAATCCCCTGAGAGTTGGCGTCGGAGGCAACAGAGTCTTAGAAAGGGCCCGGACAAAGGGGTAGGGGCAGGAGGCATACCTTCTCCGGGCGCTGTGATTTGTTGTGGGAGGGAGCAATGCAATGTTTCCCAGGTACTGCCACAGCTGGTGCAGAATGTGCTGCAAGATGTGTTAGAAAACACAGCCAGTGGCTGATCTCTTGCAGGTAGAGCATATTACAGCACTAGACCCACCCCATTGCTTGCACAGTCATCTAAGGAGGCCTGTAATGCACACAGTGCTCTGGACAGTCACCTGAGGAGGCCTGTAATGCAAACAGTGCTCTAGATGGTCGGTGAGGCCTCTAAATACTGCACAGTGCTCTGGATAGTCATTTGAGGAGGCATGTAATACTGCACAATACTAGGCACGCCACACCACTAAGTACGCTATGGTCGCTGCCTTGCTTGCTGGGAGGAGAAACACTTACTGGGTTTACAGGCAGAGCTCCAAGGAAAGCAGAAGTTAATGTGGATAAATGTCCCTTACTCACATTTTCATTCATTCCGTTTTTGTTCGTTGACAAAAATTGGAATTGATTTTTATCATAGTTTTCATCAATTGACCAAAATTCAAAGTAATTTTCGCTTAGTTTCGTCACTGATGAAGATTATGATGAAAATATTTTTGTTACCCAAACTAACACTGCTTATTACACATTTAGAAGCTAGATACATATGCTATTCCATAGCTGTCTGGTAGGTTGTGTAGCACCAGGGCCGCCATCAGGAATTTTGTGGCCCCTTACACAGCTTCAGGCATGGGCCCCCTGAAACAGAGAACCAGGGGGGGGGTGCCAGGAATTGAGAAGCGGGGGGTGCTGCCGCCGTGAATTATTGAGGTCGGGGGGTTGCCATCCGGGCCCTTGGGGACCTCCGGGCCTCTGGGGACCTCTGGGCCCCTTATAAAAAATAATACAAATAAAAAAAATAATTAAAGAAATAAAATAAAATAAATGTATTTTTATTTTTTTATAAAATAAAGGGGGGTTGCCATCTGGGGCCCTGGGGACCTCAGGGCCCCTGGGCCCCTTACAAAAAAAAAAGTGGGGGTTGCCATCCGGGCCCCTGGGGACCTCCGGGCTTCTGGGCCCCTTACAAAAAAAAAAAAACTTTTTAATTTAATTTAATTTAATTGCCATCTGGGACCCTGGGGACCTCCGGGCCTCTGGGGATTTCTGGGCCCCTTACAAAAATTAAAAATAAAAATAAAAAAAAGAATTTATAAAAAGAGAAATAACATTTTTTTTTTTTTTTTTTATAAAAAAAAAAGGGGGGTTGCCATCCGGGCCCCTGGGGACCTCCGGGCTCCTTACAAAAAAAAGGGGGGGTTGCCACCTGGGCCCCTGGGGACCTCCGGGCCCCTTACAGGTGTACTGCCTGTACCACCCTGATGGCGGCCCTGTGTAGCACCCTGGAGTTTAGGCAGGGTTGCTCCTCGCAAATTAACTTGCCAGGAGTAGATATCCTGGTTGATTGATAAATGTATATTGATTTCTCCCTAAGTTTGGCCTTGTTTCACTTTTCTCTTCTACCACTAGGTGGCCAGGTACTTGGTGGTACTAGATATGAGAAGGGCAACGCAAGGTCAGGTTATAGGTATATGGGGTATCTTAGCCAATGGGCAGGGGTTTTCTCGGATCCCTTGGCCTGCTGGGAGAGCCTATCTATTCGGGTGGAGTCAGGTGATCTATGATCTGTTAGGCTGTCTGGGTGAACGTGTGTTGTATTACCCGGGCTGCTAGGCTGAAGATGGGGCCTATCCCGGGCACATCTGACTGCTGGGCAGTCTGAGGGCCTATCCAGAAGCAAGAGAGCAGCGCAGGGTTGGGACTGTGGCTTGCAGTCCCACCAAAAGAGACGGTTCTGCTGGCCATGGAACCTGTCGTGGTCGTAGGTAGAGGGGAAGCTGTCACCAGTAAGGGACCATCCACCTTATTACCAGGGACCACAGTGAGTAACTGAAGCAAGTACCGGAGCAGTATTCTCACCAGACGGGACGGTGAAGAATCTGGAAACTTCAGTGGGGACAGAGCCAGCGGAGGTGACACTTGCAGAACAGCCTTGTGTGTCAAGCTAGGGACTGAGCAGGCCAGCATGGGTGAAGCTTAAGAGGTATCTTGCGCGCCAAGCTAGGGACCCAGCAGAGAAGCGGGGGTGACGCTTGAGGAAGATACTACCATGAAGATTGGAGGAGCTCAAGGGATTCAGTGGCAGTAAATCAGTGGGTCTAGTGAGAGACCGGGAGCTCAGTGAGCTGAAGAACTACAAGGAGTGATTTTAGTGAAAGAGAAAGGAACTGTTACGTTAGTGTTAGGAACTGTTAAAAACTGTTGCCATGGTAATGAAGGAAAAGCTACTGGACTGCCGCACTCTGCAAAAAGATGCTAGTTTATTGATAAAATCCACAAAATACAGCAAAAACACCCAGAAGGTGAACACAGGGACTGGCTAACGCGTTTCACATCGTGAGATGCTTACTCATAGCTAAAAATGCAAAGGAAACAAACATGTCTAAATAAAAAATGGGCCAAACCACCTGCCAATGGGAAACATGTAAGACAGGTGTGACTTTTTACCATATAATGAGACCATGATTGGATCCAATGAGGTCAGAAGCACATACATAAAGAAGAAAAAAAAGAAGAGAACACACCTATGAAGTGTAAAAAACAGGATATCGAAAATGGTGATACATGAATTAGTAAAAGCAACATATACGTGATATATATAAAATATATATATACAATGTATTATATAGAATATTCAGTATGTAAGGAACATAGAAAATACATTTTAAAGAAACCCCTGAGATTAAGTAAAACTGTGTGTTGGATTGTATGCACAAAAACCTGGAAATGAGATAAAGTGAATAGAGGGGGAAAGGGAAAAGAAAGGGTATGAACGAGAAAAAGCAGTGTGGATATGTTGAAAGTAGAAAAAAAAAAAGAAAGAACGAAAGAAAGAAAAAAAGAAAAAAAGTGAAATAAAATAAAGAGAAAGTGAAAAGATGAAAAATGAGAAATAAAAATGAAAATAAATGTGGATGATGAAGATGGTGCATGTGAAATGTGAAATGTAGGGTGTGTGTGTGAAAAGGAAAAAGTGTGTGCGGTGATAGAAAAAAAGGGGGGGGGGGAATGAGTGAGGAATAAATGAGGAAAGGTAAATGAGAGTGGATTAATATGAAGTGTGGAAAAAACAGTGATATTTGAATAAAAGGAATAAGTGCAAATGAAAAGTGAGAGAATACAATATACATACATATGCATGTGTGTAGCTCTGTGATAAGGAGAAAATTATTTTATTGTGGATAAGGAAAAAATTATTATATTTTTTTATGTATATTATGTTGGTATGTGGTGCAGTGCTCAAATAAACAGTGTGTGATGTGTGACCGTAATGACAATTGAAGAAAAGAATAAGAAAGAATAAGAAAAGAATAAGAAAGAATGGAAAAGAATAAGAAAGAATGGAAAAGTGAAGGAAGGAATGGAATGAAACTAATTATGTATTGATTAAAATATATGTTTATATCTAGCCACCCTTAAAGAAAAGATGCAATAAAAATATTAATATAATGATATAAAAAAAATTATAATATAAAACATGTGTGACAGGAACATGTATATAAAGAAAAAACATTAAAAACTGTTGCCATAGGAGACAGCATTCCTCCAAATGCAGATGTGGCATCTTGCTGGGTAACTTTCCCTGGGTGCCTTTCCCTTTCCCTGTCCTCCTATTAAAGTCTCGGAGTCTGCCAATTGATCTTGCAACTACCTAAGGGTGTCCTGGCCCTAGCCATCTTTCCCCCAAAAAGATTGTTAAGAGAAGTAAACTTTCTTTTGCATTCAAGAAGTGTCTGCCGCCCAATTATTTAACTACTCTGCACCCACCATGCCTCACAACCCACCACATACAGAAGGATGTCAGCTATCTCTGGACCTGGAGGTTCTCATTAGACCGAAGGAGGCCTGGGACCTTGCTACAGTTGTATGGCCTGAGTTGTCTAATTGTAATTGCCTTATTGTACAGCGCTCATGATGAGTCAGGAACCACAATCTCAGGAACTGAAACCCATTGTTCTGAGAAGGGCAGCAAGACCGCAAGCATTGTTTTATCCAGAGGGTTGGCTGCACCACTTTCCTGTAGACTAAGCCCCCAAGCGCAGGAAATTGTTGTTTTTTTTTTGTGTACCACAATCTTAGGAACAGCCATGACTAGCTTCTCACATAAAGGAGTGTTTACTGGAACCTATGGCAAGCATGGACCAGCAAGCAGTCCTGATCCTCTAAAGGCAATCAGATATCAACAATCCATATATATACTTAAGTCCCAATTTCAAAATCAATTCCTCCAGAGAAACAGAATTTTATTATCTTTTGTAGTAATCCTATAGAGGTTCCTAGAATGTCTATACATTCATTTTTAATAAAAAACAAAAACAAATAAATTAGCAAATGCTATTGCTACCTGTATAACTGTAGCCAGACAGCTCTGGGGCCCCTGTGCTTCTGGATCCGTTAACAGTGACATGGTCTGCTCTGGTCAGGGATGAGCCGAACACCCCCCTGTTCGGTTCGCACCAGAACCTGCGAACAGACAAAATGTTCGTGTAAACTTTAGAACCCTATTAAATACAATGGACTCGAACGTTCGAAATCTAAAGTGTTCATTATAAAGGCTAATATGCAAGTTATTGTCCTAAAAAGTGTTTGGGGACCTGGGTCCTGCCCCAGGGGACATGTATCAATGCAAAAAGAAGTTTTAAAAACGGCCGTTTTTTCGGGAGCAGTGATTTTAATAATGCTTAAAATGAAAAAATAAAAGTGAAATATTCCTTTAAATTTCGTACCTGGGGGGTGTGTATGATATGCATGTGAAGTGGCGCATGTTTCCCGTGCTTAGAACTGTCCCTGCAAAAAATGTCATTTTTGAAAGAAAAAAAAATGCATTTAAAACTGACTCGCGGCTATTAATGAATTGTCGGCTCCCGGCAATACATACAAAAGTCATTGAGAAAAAAAAAAAAAAAAAGCGTGGGGGTTCCCCAGAATTCAATTACCAGGCCCTTCAGATCTGGCATGGATTTTAAGGGGAACTCCACCCCAAGTTTAAAAAAAAAATGGCGTGGAGTCCCCCTAAAAATCCATACCAGACCCCTTATCCGAGCACGCAACCTGGCCGGCCGCAGGGGAAAAGGGGGGGACGAGAGAGCGGCCCCCCCTCCCTCCTGAACCGTACCAAGCCACATGCCCTCAACATGGGGAGGATGTCCCCATGTTGATGGGGAGTTGGGGACAAGGGCCTCATCCCCACAACCCTTGCCCGGTGGTTGTGGGGGTCTGCGGGCGGGGGGCTTATCGGAATCTGGAAGACCCCTTTAACAAAGGGGACCCCCAGATCCCGCCCCCCCCCTATGTGAATTGGTAACGGGTACATTGTACCCCTACCATTTCACGAAGAAAGCGTAAAAAAAATGTTTAAAAAAACACACAAACACCTTGAAAAAGTCCTTTATTTAAAAAAATAAATAAATAAACATTCCAGCTGTGAAATCCAGTGTCCCGCGGCGATCCCGATGTCCAGCGCTGTCCTTCATTGGTTGTGCCTGAGCGGACCTGATGGGGAACTCCCTCTCAGTATTTTAAATGTATAGACCCGCCCCTTCTAAAGTTCCCCATCAGGTCCGCTCAGCGGACGAGATGCGGAACATGAGAAGGGGCGGGTCTATACATGTATTACCAAAGTGAGAGCAGTTCCCCATCAGGTCCGCCCCCTCGGTATGTCAGACCCGCCTACGTCATTGGCTTGAGCGGGGAACTTCCTTCACTATGTAAATTTAAATTTACATAGTGAAGGAAGTTCCCCGCTCAAGCCAATGACGTAGGCGGGTCTGACATACCGAGGAGGCGGACCTGATGGGGAACTGCTCTCACTTTGGTAATACATGTATAGACCCGCCCCTTCTCATGTTCCGCATCTGGTCCGCTGAGCGGACCTGATGGGGAACTTTAGAAGGGGCGGGTCTATACATTTAAAATACTGAGAGGGAGTTCCCCATCAGGTCCGCTCAGGCACAACCAATGACGGACAGCGCTGGACATCGGGATCGCCGCGGGACACTGGATTTCACCGCTGGAATGTTTTGTTTTTTTAAATAAAGGACTTTTTCAAGGTGTTTGTGTGTTTTTTTAAACATTTTTTTACGCTTTCTTCGTGAAATGGTAGGGGTACAATGTACCACTTACCAATTCACATAGGGGGGGGGCCGGGATCTGGGGGTCCTCTTTGTTAAAGGGGTCTTCCAGATTCCGATAAGCCCCCCGCCCGCAGACCCCCACAACCACCGGGCAAGGGTTGTGGGGATGAGGCCCTTGTCCCCATCAACATGGGGACATCCTCCCCATGTTGAGGGCATGTGGCTTGGTACGGTTCAGGAGGGAGGGGGGGCCGCTCTCTCGTCCCCCCCTTTTCCCCTGCGGCCGGCCAGGTTGCATGCTCGGATAAGGGGTCTGGTATGGATTTTTAGGGGGACTCCACGCCATTTTTTTTTTAATTTGGGGTGGAGTTCCCCTTAAAATCCATGCCAGATCTGAAGGGCCTGGAATGGATATTTGGGGGAACCCTACGTCAATTTTTTTTTATTTGCGGCGGGGTTCCCCTTAATATCCATTCCAGACCTGAAGGGCCTGGTAATTGAATTCTGGGGAACCCCCACGCTTTTTTTTTTTTTTTTATCAATGACTTTTGTATGTATTGCCGGGAGCCGACAATTCATTAATAGCCGCGAGTCAGTTTTAAATGCATTTTTTTCTTTCAAAAATGACACTTTTTGCAGGGACAGTTCTAAGCACGGGAAACATGCGCCACTTTACATGCATATCATACACACCCCCCAGGTACGAAATTTAAAGGAATATTTCACTTTTATTTTTTCATTTTAAGCATTATTAAAATCACTGCTCCCGAAAAAACGGCCGTTTTTAAAACTTCTTTTTGCATTGATACATGTCCCCTGGGGCAGGACCCGGGTCCCCAAACACTTTTTAGGACAATAACTTGCATATTAGCCTTTATAATTAGCACTTTAGATTTCTCCCATAGATTTTTCGAATTTGCCGCGAACACCCCAATTTGTTCGCTGTTCGGCGAACGGGCGAACAGGCAATGTTCGAGTCGAACATGAGTTCGACTCGAACTCGAAGCTCATCCCTAGCTCTGGTTATAGTTATACCATTGGTGGTGAGAAGATAACATAACTGCATGTGTTAAAGGGGTTGTAAAGGTTTGTTTTTTTATTTTCTAAATAGGTTCCTTTAAGAGCATTGTTGGTTCACTTACCTTTTCCTTTGATTTACCTGCTAAATGTTTTTTTTTCTTTGTCTGAATTTCTCACTTCCTGTTTCTCCTCACTAAACTTCACACCATCATCCGAGTGGTGTGGAGTCAGCCAGAACTGCTTACTGAACAGCTTGCTGAGGAGGAACAGGAAGTGAGAAATTCAGACAAATAAAACAAAGAAAATAAACATTTAGAAGGTAAATCAAAGGAAAAGGTAAGTGAACCAACAATGCACTAGCTTAAAGGAACCTATTTAGAAAATAAAAAACAAACCTTTACAACCCCTTTAAGCCCTGTACACACGGGCAGGAATCTCGTCGGGAAAAAAATCTTTGGTTTTCCTGACGGGATTCCTGGCAAGCTTTTCTTGCTCGCCGAGTGTACACACGGTACATTCAAAAGAACCGCCGTTCTTTTGAATGGCAAGAACGCGGTGACATCATCGACTACAACGAGCATGCGCTCGTCACATTCGATGCCGTCGCCGCCATCTTGCTTCACCCTACACTACCCTTGTAAGCTACCGCGCATGCGTCAAAGTCTCATCGAGCATGCGCGGGTTTACCTGGAGACAGGTAAGCGTTCACACGCGCGGTTTTCTCGTCGGGAAACAGGCCGACGAGAATCCCGACGAGAAAATAGAGAGCAGGTTCTCTATTTTTCTCGTCAAGATTCCCGGCAGTTTTCCCGACAAGAAACCATACACACGACCGGTTTTCTCGGCAAAAAGCTCTCCCAGCCGTTTTCTTGCCGAGAAAACTGGCCGTGTGTACGAGGCTTCAGTCTACACATCACTTGGCAGGTAAACCATGGCCTATATTATTGCTGTATAGCTTTCCTCTTTTTATTTCTTTGCTCTTTAGCTGGAGCAGCCCTTTACAACAATCTGCTATGAATAAAAAACAGACACCGGCTTTTTCCTGTCGCCATCCAAGGATTTAGTTAACAAACAGGTCTGTTTGCCTCTTGGATTCCGAGAGAATCTCAAAGAATTGGGAGGAAGGCGATGTAATCCCTGAGGCGAAGGGAATGAAAAGACAAAGTGGCATGTGTGCATAAAATCCCAAACGAACAATAGGATGTCATCTGCGCTAAACTAACACGTCTCCTGACCAGCATGCAGATGAGACCCTACCGTGCCCTCCGGGAACAAAAAATATGACACTCGCCAAATGAAGGACATTTTAGGCTTCATCAGAGCTACCTTTAAAGAAGGTACAGAGAAAATTAGAGGCAATGGTGCGTTTTACACAATAGCTACAAAATCCGGGACATTAACTGGCTCCATCTACGGATGGGAATATATCTGGCCATCTGCCGTAAACTGATAAATTAAGGGATTTACGCTGTTTATCATATTTTCCCTCTTCCTCTCCCCTTCTTGCTTTTGGTACTGCTGCTGAACACAAATGAACGCACTGACATTATCAGCTCTAGCAATTACGTTGCTGTAGGTCTGACTTTGGAAATCAAAATATCAAAGCACTAAATGAAATTTATGGCAAACGGAGAGTGAAGTGTTCTTAGAACATCATTCTGAGTAGACTTCCAGGAATAGATGTATAGTTCAATAAGAAAGCTCACCATAGTAACTGCCATTATTTTGGACTTTTTTTAAGGGGTCATGGGCTCAGGTTAGGGTTGCCACCTCATCCCTTTAAACCCGAACACATATGAATTACACAGGTTCTGAGGCTAATTTAATGCAGATGAGGCACCAAGTAGGTTTCATTACCACCTTAATCAGCCACAGAACCTGTTTAATTAATATGTGTTCGGTTTTAAAGGGATGAGGTGGCAACCCTAGCTCAGGTAGGTTGAGAAAAGAACACATGTCCATGAAGTTCACCCTCTTACAAACTCAAGGAGGTCTAATAAAATACACTTTGGGTAGTGACAGGTGAATTGGCCTAGGTTCAATTAGGCAAATCTGGTTTGAAGTTTAGTGAACCCCAACATTGTGGCAAATCCCATTGAACTCTACGGGGCGGGTGGTGGAGGTGGTGGTGGGGGAGGCGACATATCCCACTGTTAAACTCTAGCCATTTTGGGGGCTACTAGGCAAACTATTGCGTGAGAAGCTGGGCACTATACAGCGGCAACTACATCCTTTTTACGCAGCTTTAAGGGTGACATGGAAAAGACAACAATCCTTTAAATTTCATACTTGAAAGATGTCTTTAACCACTTCAACTCCGGAAGGTTTTACCCCCTTTCTGACCAGGCCATTTTTTGCGATATGGCATTGCGTTATTTTAACTGACAATAGCGCTTTACCCAAATAAAATTGATGTCCTTTTTTTTCCCACACATAGAGCTTTGTTTTGGTGGTATTTAATAACCTCTGCGGTTTTTGTTTTTGGTACTATAAACAAAAAAAGCGCGACAATTTTGAAAAAAAAATATATATATTTTTTACTTTCTCCTATAGAACACATCCAATAAAAAAAAAATGCAAAAAAAATGTAAAAAAATCGAATTTCTTCATCAATTTGGGCCAATATGTATTCTGCTACATATTTTTGGTAAAAAAAAAAATCCAAATAAGTGTAGATTAAAGTGGTTGTAAACCCACTTATGAAACTTGCACCTACAGGTAAGCCTAGATTAAGGCTTACCTGTAGGTGTTTGCAATATCTCCTTAACCTACACGGTTTAGGAGATATTTTCGAAAAAAGAATGCACCATTGTCTACGGCGCATGCGCGGTGACGTCATCGCCACTCCAACCAATCAGAGCGCCGGAGCGGTGATACCCGGAAGTAACCTTCCGGAGCGATATCTGCGGCCAGAGGGGGAGACGAGGACAGCTTTGGGGGCTTTGATCTAAGGTAAGTAATGTATAATGAGCTAGTATGCTAGTCATACTAGCTCATTATGCCTTTCTTTTGCAGGTTATTCTTTTTAAAATATATATATAATTGGGTTTACAACAACTTTAATTGGTTTGCACTATGGGATAGTTTTATGGACTTTTTATTTTTTTCATTGTTTTTACTAGTAATGGCGGCGATCAGCAATTTTTAGCGGGACTGTGACTTTGCGGCAGACAAATCTGACACTATTTAACAATTTTTGGGGACCAGTGACACCAATACAGTGATCAGTGCTAAAAAAAATGCCATGTCACTGTATAAATGACACTGGCAGGGAAGGGGGTTAACATCAGTGGCAATGAAAGGGTTAGCTGTATTCCCTGGAAGTGCTTTCTAACAGTGTGGGGGATGAAGTGACTCTAGGAAGAGAGAGATCTGTGTTCCTGATTATGGATAAAAAAGTGTTTTACTGCGCTAATGTGACATGTGAAATAATGAAAAAATTTTTGTGCTAGTCACACCAGGGCTGCGACAATATAATATGTGAAACCATATACAAGCAATATAAAAAAAAAAAATTATCGCGCCCAAAATAATTGATTACCAACTTAATAAACTACACAGGTAACACAAATTGAAAAGTGTCAAATGATGCCTGTAAATATATTCCCACCATGTATAGTACTAAGTAAAATGTGGATACATAATGAAGAAGTGCAAACATAGAAAAAACACTCGTTGCCGTAGGCTAATCAATCAATCTAATTAAATAATTAGCCACCAGAGGCTGAGCAGCAATAATGTACAAATGAGTAAGAAAAAGTCCTTGAAAAACTTAAAAAACACAAAATAATACAAAAATAATGTCCACCACATATATAGAAATGTTTCTTTCACACTGGAAAGAAGGGGAAGAAAAATAAACTTTGAAAGATGTATTCAAGGGGAAGGATGTTGGTGGGGGAGAAATGTCCCAAATAATCCACAGATGTCAGAGAAGACCACATCCACCGCGGTCAGTAAAAGTGTAAGAGATGGGTACGTTACCAGAAATGATGGACCTCCACTGTGGCGAGGTCTAACAAGCCTGCAGATAACACCCTCTGCGGGGTACAGGAGTTTGTCCACCTGATTTCACGGAGTGATGATCCCAGTGTAGGTTCTTAGCATCTGTTGTACTGATCCTTTCACTGCAGCTGCTGCGGTTAGTCACTCCAAAATAGAAAAAAAAAAAAACTTCCAAGTTGGTGTAGGGACCATGAAAGAAAAGGAAAGGACTCCAGTAGTGTAATACCTCAAGGTAAAATTTATTCCCAATACGTAGAGGTATACAAATAAAGTAGCATAGCAAAATAGCATAGCTGAATAAAAAAAAACCACAAAGTTTAAAATTGCCGGCATAAAAAAGTGGCGTTCGCCCGTGCTAGCGGGGTCACGTGGTAGTTACGTCAGTGCGTTGCACCGCCCTGACTAGTTTTGTTTAATAAAACGTTCTCAAAGATTAACAGGAATCACAGATCTCTCTCTTCCTGTCTGACAGAATGACAGTCTGCCTTGTTTACACAAGCAGACTGTCGTTCTGTCTCTCCAGTGAACGATCGCGGGTGACTGGTGGCCGCTGGACCTGCTGATTGGCTCTCGATGTGTCCAATCACAGCGGGAGGGCGGCTCTGGGGGCACGTTCGCTTGCCCCAGTGCTGAGAACAGAATCATGTACCAGTATGTGATTTTACGCTTAAGGGCCACCCTGACGCAATATATGTACTGTACATGGGGTGGTCCTTAAAGTGGATGTTAACCCAAATTTTTTATTTATTTTTTGCTGTCACAATGTAGAGTATAAGATTTCCTATCATTTGTGCCAGGTCTTGCCAGCTCTGAGCAATCCTCCTTTTATTGTTCAGTGAGATAAAACGGACAAATAGTGTCTTTAGTTATACTTTAACCACTTGCCGACCGCCTCCTGTACATTTACGTCAGCAGAATGGCACGGACAGGCACATCAACGTACCTGTACGTCCCCTTTAAGTGCCTGTCCGTGTGGTCGCGACCCTGCCGCCATCCCCGTGAGTCGGACCGCGGGTCCCGCGGACTCGATCGCCGCGGGGATTCCCGCGATCGTCTCACGGAGGTATAGAGCGAGGAGATGCTTATGTAAACAAGCATCTCCCCGCTCTGACTAGTGACAATGACACGGATCTCCGCTCTGTGTACTCGGAGCTGAGATCGGTGTCATGTGACACACAGCCCAACCCCCCCCTCAGTTAGAAACACAATGCAGGGAACACTTAACCCCTACAGCTCCACCTAGTTGTTAACCCCTTCACTGCCAGTGTTATTTTCACAGTAACCAGTGCATTTGTATAGCACTGATCGCTGTGAAAATGACAATGGTCCCAAAAATAGTGTCAAAAGTGTCTGATGTGTCCTCCATAATGTCGCAGTCATGAAAAAAATCACTGATTGCCGCAATTACCAGTAAAAAAAAAAAAAAAAAATGATAAAAATGCCATAAAACTATCCCCTAGTTTGTAGACGCTATAACTTTTGCGCAAACCAATCAATAAACGCTGATTGTGATTTTTTTTACCAAAAAAATGTAGAAGAATACGTATCGGCCTAAACTGAGGAAAAAAAAATATATATTTTTTGGGGATATTTATTATAGCAAAAAGTAAAAAATTGCATTTTATTCAAAATTGTCGCTCTATTTTCGTTTATAGCACAAAAAATATAAACCGCAGAGGTGATCAAATACCACCAAAAGAAAGCCCTATTTGTGGGAAAAAAAGGACGTCAATTTTGTTTGGGAGCCACGTCGCACGACTGCGCAATTGTCAGTTAAAGCGACGCAGTGCCGAATCGCAAAAAGGGGCCTGGTCCTTTAGTTGCATATTGGTCCGGGACTTAAGTGGTTAAAGCAGTTGTAAACTCTGTAAGAAAAAAGTTTCCAACTACAAAGCAATAACATAGTGTTCTAGTATGCACTGATTGGCTGAGCTGCGATGACATCACTCCCACGCATCTCGGCCATGACACACAGCTTTGAAGGAATGGCGCGGGTATGCTGTTCCTTCACAGCGCATGCGTCGGTGACGTTAACCGGCTGCTGCTCGCAAGAATATCTCTTAAATGGTGCATGTTTCCGAGATATACATTTTACTAGAATTTTATTATGAGCTTACCTGTAGGTAAAAATAAGATAAAAAAATATATATTTTACTGGTAATGTATGTATTTTATTCAGCTAATAAAAGAAGGATGCTGGTGGACAGCGCTCAATGGACTGAAAATGGAAATGATAAAAAAGTAAATTAGGCCATTAGTAAAGAATAATAAGGAAAAGGGAAAATCACTCACAATGCCACATCCGTATATTTGAGGGGAAAACATGGGCGATTTCTCAAAAAGGGGTAACCAGTGGTCGGACTTTAAAGGCAAGGAAACAATAGAAATAGCAAAAAAATATATTTATTACAAAAAATACAAATTGATAAGCACAGTGTTCAAGAATTAAAACCATACAAGATATTGCAAAGTATAGATTTGGTCCCTTGTTTATTTTTTTATTGTTTCCTTGCCTTTAAAGCCCGACCATTGGTTACCCCTTTTTGAGTAATCGCCCATGTTTTGGCCATTACTAGTAAAGGTAATGTTTTATTCCATCAATAAACAAAGTAATGGATAAACAATTAAAATGAAAATAAAAAGAGCCAACGATACCACTATGGATCCCAAGGGCATAGAAGGGTTAACACCATCCGAAGGGCCAGCTGGTGGAGCATGGAATGGCGCCAATGTCCATGCTGTGGGAAAAGGAAACCTGGTTCCGGGGGGAAAACACCTGATGGCTGGAGGCAGAGGCACAGGCATGTGCAGGGGTTGCACTGCCACAGGATGCGCGATGGTGTGTTGCAATCCGGGAACCCACCTGGGAGATCCAGTGTCACTGCCTGGGGGTGTCTTGGCTGATCATGGTGGAGGGGCAAAGCCAGCCAGGAAGCAGAGCCGGAGACCAGAGGAGCCGAGCCAAGCCGAAGTGGTGGGCGCGCCTGGAAGACGTGCCACACTAACCGGATGTGTGGAGAAAGGATGGAAGCCCATGAACTAGCGTGGAATGCAGGCTTGTCTGTTTCCAAAGTGCATGCACGCAAAAGCACCATCACGGCAACAGACGAGCCTGTGAGCCAGACGAGACAACAAGCTCAGTGGTCCAAAGTTATTTGTTTGGATGAAAATAAATTTTGCATTTAATTTGGAAATAAAGGTCCCAGAGTCTGGAGGAAGAATGGAGAGACACAGAATCCAAGTTGCATGAGGTCCAGCGTTAAGTTCCCACAGTCAGTGATGATTTGGGGAGCCGAGTCATCTGCTGGTGTTGGTCCACTGTGTTTTATCAAATCCAAAGTCAACGCAGCCGTCTACCAGGAAATTCTAGAGCACTTCATGCTTCTCTCTGCTGACCAGCTTTATGGAGATGCTGATTTCATTTTCCAGCAGGGCTTGGCACCTGCTCACACTGCCAAAAGTACCAATACCTGGTTTAATGATCATGGTATCACTGTGATTCATTGGCCTGCAAACTGGTCTGACCTAAACCCCATAGAGAATCTGTGGGGTAATGTCAAGAGTAGGATGAGAGACACCAGGCCTAACAATGCAGACGAGCTGAAGGCTGCTATCAAAGCAACCAGGACTTCCATAACAACTCAGCAGTGCCAGAGGCTGATCGCCTCCATGCCACGCCACACTGATACAGTAATTAATGCAAAAGGAGTCCCGACCAAGTATTGAGTGCATACTATACTGTACATGGACAGACTTTTCATTAAACCAACATTTCTGTATCAAAAATACTTGATTTTATTGGTCTTCTGTAATATTAAAATTTTCTAAAATACTGAATTTGAGGTTTTCACTATCTGTAAGCCATAATAACAAAAATTTAAAGAAAGAAATGCTTGAAATATACCGTAACCCTCTGTGTGTAATGAATCTATATAATATACTGTATGAGTTTCACTTTTTGAATTGAATTACTGAAATAAATAAACTTTTTGATGACATTAATTTTTTTTTAGATGCACCTGTATATACAGTATATATATATATATATATATGTGTAGCACACAGATCCCTTCCTTGCTTACCTCCACTAGCAGGGGGAACACACCATGCCACATGCCCAGCAGTGGCGGTGCGTCCATAGAGGACGCCGGAGCGCTGCCCCCTCTCACTCCCGCACCGCCACTGAAATACAATACACAGATTCATGCATTGCATTTGAGGGGGCAAACTGGTGGTGTTTGGGCACAGTGGCTGCGTTTAATGGGCACAGTGGCGGCAATTGATTTTTTTTTTTCAGTTTGTTTGCGCTCCCCCAAAAATTTTGAGCACCAGCCAGTATCCTCCTTATTGCAGAGGGTGAGTGGTGTTATCTGATTTGGGTCCTGCAGCGAGTTACCTCTTTCCATTGGATTCTTCACCCTACAGTATAGGAAGAAGTCTATTCTCTCTCTTTACTTCAAGGAGGCCATTGTCCAGACAGTATTGAAACCCAATAAAAGGTTTATTTTGGTTGCTTAAGAACTGGATAGGAAAGTTGGAGATAGAGGAAAATGAACTAGGAGTTAGGTTCAGGCACGCGGCACTCACTCATCAATCGTCGCCACTCAGGCCTGAGTGGGTTTTGCTCACCCGAATAGTCTCTCCAAGAGCGGTCCTAGCAGCCGATGTGGAGCACGAAGCGTTTACTTGTAGTTTCCTAGGGATACGATTAGGAAATAATCTCTAAGTCCTAAACTTCCCAGCCTAGTAATATTTTAAGTCCTTAGGTGCCAATAGGGCACATTACTAAGCTTGTGGCAGGTTATGGAATCCTTCCCTCTGATAGGTAGCCAGGCCTCTCCCGAGACAGCGAACCTTCTACTAATCTCCTTGGGAACGATCCTCCCCTGGCTTCCTCTACTTCAGAGCGGGTCACCCCTTACTTGGGTACCCTGGGATTCCTCTTCGGGTGTAGGCCTCAGCTAAAGGTGCTGGGCCTACTTACAGCGATGCAGCCTCAGGCTAAAGGTATCTGGGGCTGGTACACACACACACACACGCACCCCTGGCCTGGAGGGCCGGGAGGCGCGAACTGCTCCCCGAATAATGGCGTTTGCCCCTTTTGTATCCTCTCCCAACATGCACAGTGGGTAGACCACGCCCACTGCACCGCTGCCGAGAGAGGACACCCAATGTTGTTGCGATACCCCCTGTGGTTTCACCTGAGCCGGAGATGACAGCGCCACCCACAGGCAACAGGGAACACTGCAGCCAGGCAATATCACACCAGAGCAGAAGCAAGTTTTAGAAAATTAACAGTCTGAGCCCAACTATTGGCTCAGACTAACCCCTAAATTTGAACGTAGCGTCCCCTAAATCGGGGTGGGGGGTGCTACATATATATATATATATATATATATATATATATATATATATACAGTATCTCACAAAAGTGAGTACACCCCTCACATTTTTGTAAAGATTTTATTCTATCTTTTCATGTGACAACACTGAAGAAATGACACTTTCCTACAATGTAAAGTAGTGAGTGTACAGCTTGTATAACAGTGTAAATTTGCTGTCCCCTCAAAATAACTCAACACACAGCCATTAATGTCTAAACAGCTGGCAACAAAAGTGAGTACACCCCTAAGTGAAAATGTCCAAATTGGGCCCAAAGTGTCAATATTTTGTGTGGCCACCATTATTTTCCAGCACTGCCTTAACCCTCTTGGGCATGGAGTTCACCAGAGCTTCACAGGTTGCCACTGGAGTCCTCTTCCATTCCTCTATGATGACATCATGGAGCTGGTGGATGTTAGAGACCTTGCGCTCCTCCACCTTCCGTTTGAGGATGCCCCACAGATGCTCAATAGGGTTTAGGTCTGGAGACATGCTTGGCCAGTCCATCACCTTTACCCTCAGCTTCTTTAGCAAGGCAGTGGCCATCTTGGAGGTGTGTTTGGGGTTGTTATCATGTTGGAATACTTCCCTGCGGCCCAGTCTCTGAAGGGAGGGGATCATGCTCTGCTTCAGTATGTCACAGTACATGTTGGCATTCATGGTTCCCTCAATGATCTGTAGCTCCCCAGTGCTGGCAGCACTCATGTAGCCCCAGACCATGACGCTCCCACCACCATGCTTGACTGTAGGCAAGACACACTTGTCTTTGTACTCGTCACCTGGTTGCCGCCACACACGCTTGACATTATCTGAACCAAATAAGTTTATCTTGGTCTCATTAGACCACAGGACATGGTTCCAGTAATCCATGTCCTTAGTCTGTTTGTGGGATTTCTTCTTTAGAAGAATCGTCTTTAGGAGAGGCTTCCTTCTGGGACAGCAGCCATGAAGACGAATTCGATGCAGTGTGCAGCGTATGGTCTAAGCACTGACAGGCTGACCCCCCCACCCCCCCCCTTCTACCTCTGCAGCAATGCTGGCAGCACCCATACGTCTATTTCCCAAAGACAACCTCTGGATATGACGCTGAGCACGTGCACTCAACTTCTTTGGTCGACCATGGCAAGGCCTGTTCTGAGTGGAACCTGTCCTGTTAAACCGCTGTATGGTCTTGGCCACCGTGCTTCAGCTCTGTTTCAGGGTCTTGGCAATCTTCTTATAGCCTAGGCCATCTTTATGTAGAGCAAAATATTATTTTTCAAATCCTCAGAGAGTTCTTTGCCATGAGGTGCCATGTTGAACTTCCAGTGACCAGTATGAGAGAGTGAGAGAGTGAGAGCGATAACACCAAATTGAACACACCTGCTCCCCATTCACACCTGAGACCTTGTAATACTAATGGGTCACATGACACCGGGTAGGGAAAATGGCTAATTGGGCCCAATTTGGACATTTTCACTTAGGGGTGTACTCACATTTGTTGCCAGCAGTTTAGACATTAATGGCTGTGTGTTGAGTTCTTTTGAGGGGGCAGCAAATTTACACCGTTATACAAGCTGTACACTCACTACTTTACATTGTAGCAAAGTGTCATTTCTTCAGTGTTGTCACATGAAAAGATAGAATAACATTTTTACAAAAATGTGAGATACTGTGTATGTGTATATATATATAATCTCTTCTCTTTTTTTTTTAGGCGATGAGGTATATGTAGTCTTTTTTTTTCCTTCTTTATCATGGAAATATGAGGTATTGTAAATTAATCGTTAATGTTTACCATTTGCCACAAGCAAGTGGAACTACGTGCAAAAAATAAATGAATGCCTCTCTCTGCAGCTGTAGTGCTAAGAACAGACCTATATAATAAACAAACCCCAAACTCCCTTCCAGCAGAGACATCAACTTGTAGGAAGTTATAAAAACAATGCTGGGCTTTCTTATTGTAAGCCTAGCAAACCACACATCATAGATGCACCTTGCACCCAATATTTGTTCAGAAAATAAATATTGTAGGCAAATAACTTAATAAAAACATTTATAACACTAAAAAACATTTTTATAAATCCAAAAAACATTTTAGCTTTAAAATATATTTTTCAGTAATGTCCTTGTTCTTCTTTCATAACCCCAAGGCTCCTTAACCACTTAAGCCCCGGACCATTTGGTAGCTAAAGGACCAGAGGTGAATTCAGAATTTTGCACTGCGCTGCTTTAACTGTAAATTGTGCGGACATGCAATGTTGTACCCAAACGAAATTTGCGTCCTTTTCTTCCCACAAATAGAGCTTTCTTTTAATGGTATTTGATTGCCTCTGCGATTTTTATTTTTTGCGATATAAACGGAAAAATACCGAAAATTTGGAAAAAAATGATATTTTCTACTTTTTGTTATAAGAAAAATCGAATAAACTCAATTTTAGTCATACATTTAGGCCAAAATGTATTCAGCCACGTGTCTTTAGTAAAAAAAATGTCAATAAGCGTATATTTATCGTTTGCGCAAAAGTTATAGCGTTTACAAACTAGGGTACATTTTCTGGAATTTACACAGCTTTAAATTTATGACTGCCTATCTCATTTCTTGAGGTGCTAAAATGGCAGGGCAGTACAAACCCCCCCCAAATGACCCCATTTTAGAAAGTAGACACCCCAAGGAAATTGCTGAGAGGCATGTTGAGCCCATTGAATATTTTTTTTTGTCCCAAGTGATTGAATAATGACAAAAAAAAAAAAAAATACAAAAAGTTGTCACTAAATGATATATTGCTCACAGATGCCATGGTTATATGTGGAATTGCACCCCAAAATACATTCTGCTGCTTCTCCTGAGTACGGGGATACCACATGTGTGGGACTTTTTAGGAGCCTAGCCACGTACGGGACCCCGGAAACCAAGCACCGCCTTCAGGATTTCTAAGGGTGTAAATTTTTGATTTCACTCCTCACTACCTATCACAGTTTTGAAGGCCATAAAATGCCAAAATAGCACAAAACCCCCCCAAATGACCGCATTTTAGAAAGTAGACACCCCAAGGAAATTGCTGAGAGGCCTGTTGAGCCCATTGAATTTTTTTTTTTGTCCCAAGTGATTAAATAATGACAAAAAAAAAAATTACAAAAAGTTGTCACTAAATGATATATTGCTCACACATGCCATGGTTATATGTGGAATT
This sequence comes from Rana muscosa, assembly GCA_029206835.1. Taxonomy (NCBI): domain Eukaryota; kingdom Metazoa; phylum Chordata; class Amphibia; order Anura; family Ranidae; genus Rana; species Rana muscosa. Next base: position 181,493,906 of record CM055119.1, on the reverse strand, counting down.
GCACCCCAAAATAAATTTTGCTGCTTCTCCTGAGTATGGGGATACCACATGTGTGGGACTTTTTAGGAGCCTAGCCGCGTACGGGACCCCGAAAACCAATCACCGCCTTCAGGATTTCTAGGCACAAATTTTTGATTTGACTCCTCACTGCCTATCACAGTTTTGAAGGCCATAAAATGCCAAAATAGCACAAAACCCCCCCAAATTACCCCATTTTGGAAAGTAGACACCCCAAGCTGTTTGCTGAGAGGCATGGTGAGTATTTTACAGCTCATTTGTTTTTGAAAATGAAGAAAGAACTTTTTTTTTTTTTTTTTTTTTTTTCAATTTTCAAAACTTTGTGACAAAAAGCGAGATCTGCAAAATACTCACAATACCTCTCAGCAAATAGCTTGGGGTGTCTACTTTCCAAAATGGGGTCATTTGGGGGGGTTTTGTGCCATCTGGGCATTCCATGGCCTCCGAAACTGTGATAGGCAGTGAGAAGTGAAATCAAAAATTGACACCCTTTAGAAAGCCTGAAGGCGGTGATTGGTTTTTGGGGCCCCGTACGCGGCTAGGCTCCCAAAAAGTCTCACACATGTGGTATCCCCGTACTCAGGAGAAGCAACAGAATGTATTTTTGGGGTGCAATTCCACATATTCCCATGACATGTTTGAGCAATATATCATTTAGTGACAACTTTGTGCAAAAAAAAAAAAAAATTGTTTTTTTTTCCGCAACTTGTGTCAACATATAAAATATTCCATGGACTCGACATGCCTCTCAGTATATAGCTTGGGGTGTCTACTTTCCAAAATGGGGTCATTTGGGGGGGTTTTGAACTGTTCTGACATTTTATACACAACATTAGGAAGCTTACATCCACTCTTCTAACCACTTGAAGACAAAGCCCTTTTTGACACTTTTTGTTTACATGAAAACATTTTTTTTTTTGCAAGACAATTATGTTGAACCCCCAAACATTATATATATTTTTAAAGCAAAGGCCCTACAGAATAAAATGGTGGGTGTTGCATTTTTTTTTTCTACACAGTATTTGCGCAGCGATTTTTCAAACGCATTTTTTGGGGAAAAAATACACTTTTTTAATTTGAATGCACTAAAACACACTATATTGCCCAAATGTTTGATAAAATAAAAAAGATGATCTTAGGCCGAGTACATAGATACCAAACACGACATGCTTTAAAATTTCGCACAAGCGCGCATTGGTGACAAACTACATACATTTTTAAAAGCCTTTAAAAGCCTTCACAGGTTACCCCGTTAGATTTACAGAGGAGGTCTACTGCTAAAATTACTGCCCTCGATCTGACCTTCGTGGTGATACCTCACATGCATGGTGCAATTGCTGTTTACATATGACGCCAGACCGACGCTTGCGTTCGCCATTGGGCAAGAGCAGGGCAGGACAGGGGTGCTTTTTTTTTTTTTTTTTTTTTTTTATTATTAATTTTGCTTTTTTATTTTATTTTTAAACTGTTGCTTCCATATATTTTTTTTTTTATCATTTTTATTGTTATCTCAGGGAATGTAAATATCCCCTATGATAGCTATAGGTAATGACAGGTACTCTTTTTTGAAAAAACTGGGGTCTATTGGACCCTAGATCTTTCCTCTGCCCTCAAAGCATCTGACCACACCAAGATCGGTGTGATAAAATGCTTTCCCAATTTCCCAATGGCGCTTTTTATATCCGGGGGGGTCATTCCCTCCCACTGCTTGTAAAAGCAGTCCAGAGGCTAATTAGCCACTAGGATTGCTTTTACATGAAAGCCGGCCGCTGGCTGAAAAGAATGATACCAAGATGATACCTAAACCCGCAGGCATCATTCTGGTATAAACATTCAAAGTCCAGCAACATACCAGTACGTTGCTGGTCCTTGTTGGACATGTATTGTAATCTTTTTTTTTCATGCTGCCTGTTGGCTGAACGAAAAAAAAAGATTGATCGGTGGGTATGCCCACCATTAGAATACCGCCCTTCATCCACCCACTTCTAATGATGGGCATACATGCACCATTTATATATGCCGAAGCATGGGGGCATCTTCCCGCAAAAGTTATGCCGCGTACACATGGTCGGACTTTTCCACGGGCAAGCCTCCGTCGGAATTTCGACTGTATGTACGCGGCATTAGGAGCAAAATCGCTCCTCCGCCCCTGCTGCCCCAATGCTTCGGCATATATGCTTTTTTTTTTTTAACTGTGGTGGTGAAATCACCTCCTACAGCACTGGAGTCGCAGGGATCAGGCCTGTCTCTGCGAACGCTGCAGTTATGTGTGTTGTGTTTTGCAAGTGACAGTGATCGATCGATACTGCACTTGGGTGGCCTGGGCTGGACGGAGGGGCAAAACGCAGGTGCTAGCAGGTATCTGGGCTGATTCCGCTAACACTGCGTTTTTGGGAACCCTAAACTGCTGGGGACGCTAGTATAGATCTGATCAGATCAGATATTGGTCTGTTCAGATACTATACCACTAAGGGGGGTGTATGCTTCACGCGTGGGTGTTAGCGTTACTGGCACTAACCTGACGCTGCCTGGGGTGTGATGCAGACCCTCTTTGACGCTAAAACCTAATTGATATCACCCGCCGGGCGATCAGGGGGTTAAACCTTTATTGGGTTATATACGGCGTGTGCCCTGACACTATAAAAAGCAAACTAACTAACCAGCGTCACCCGTAACACTTATATGATGATCACTGGTGAAAGGGTTAACTAGGGGCAATTAGGGGGTTAAAACCTTTATTAGGTAATATATGGGGGTACCTGACGCTATATAAAAACCTGACGGCAAACCTAAAAAAAAAATTACTGCCTACCGATCTGCATCACCGACACTAAGACAACGATCATAAAAACTATCGCTTAGCGACAGTGGTGATAGGGGGTGAAAGGGTTACCTGGGGGGCGATCAGGGGGTTAAACATTTATTAGATAATATATGGGGGTACCTGACGCTATAAAAACCTGCGGCGAACCTAAAAAAATATTACTGGCTACCGATCTGCATCACCGACGCTAAGACAGCGATCAGAAAAATTATCGCTTAGTGACAGTGGTGATAGGGGGTGAAAGGGTTACCTGGGGGGCGATCAAGGGGGTTAAACCTTTATTAGGTAATATATTGGGGTACCTGACGCTATAAAAACCTGCGGCGAACCTAAAAAAAATTACTGGCTACCGATCTGCATCACCGACGCTAAGACAGCGATCAGAAAAATTATCGCTTAGTGACAGTGGTGATAGGGGGTGAAAGGGTTACCTGGGGGGCTATCAAGGGGGTTAAACCTTTATTAGGTAATATATGGGGGTACCCGACGCTATAAAAACCTGCGGCAAACCTAAAAAAAATTACTGGCTACCGATCAGCATCACCGACGCTAAGACATCGATCAGAAAAATGATCGCTTAGTGACGGCGGTGCTAGGGGGTGAAAGGGTTACCTGGGGGGTGATCAAGGGGGTTAAACCTTTATTAGGTAATATATGGGGGTACCCGATGCTATAAAAACCTGCGGCGAACCTAAAAAAATTACTGGCTACCGATCAGCATCGCCGACGCTAAAACATCGATCAGAAAAATTATCGCTTAGTGACTGTGGTGATAGGGGTGAAAGGGTTACCTGGGGGCGATCAAGGGGGTTAAACCTTTATTAGGTAATATATGGGGGTACCCGACGCTATAAAAACCTGCGGCGAACCTAAAAAAAATTACTGGCTACCGATCAGCATCACCGACGCTAAGACATCGATCAGAAAAATGATCGCTTAGCGACGGCGGTACTAGGGGGTGAAAGGGTTATCTGGGGGGTGATCAGGGGGTTAAACCTTTATTAGGGGGGGTTAGGGGGCTACACTGGACCTAAAACTAAATGTAGTGACACTTTTACAGTCACAAATGTCACTGATTGCAGTGATCACTAAATAAATGGTCACTGCAATCAGTGACACTGTGACTGGGGGCTGGGGGGTGATCTGGGGGGTGATCTGGGGGGGTCTGGGGGGGCGATTTATGTACCTATGTGTCCTGGTGTCAGTGTAGTGTTGTGTGCACTAACCTGCATCTTCTCCTGTACGGCGCTCGGTATATGTGAGCGCCGCAGGAGAGATGACATCACTTCCTCCAGCCTGTGTAAACAAGCACACAGGCAGGGGAAGCTCTCATTCGCCGGGAGCGATCGAGAGGGGGTGGCCGGAATCGAACGGCCGTCCCCTCATGCCGGATCGCTCCCGAAGGTAAAACGACCACTCACTGTAAAGAAGGGGGGTCCGATCGGACCCCCCAACTATACAAAGGCAATCACGTACATATACGTGATTCTGCCTGTCGGTGCCATTCTGCCGACGTATATTTACAGTGGGCGGTCGTTAAGTGGTTAAAGGGGTTGTAAAGGTACAATTTTTTTTTCCCAAATAGCTTCCTTTACCTTAGTGCAGTCCTCCTTCACTTACCTCATTCTTCGATTTTGCTTTTAAATGTCCTTATTTCTTCTGAGAAATCCTCACTTCCTGTTCTTCTGTCTGTAACTCCACACAGAAATGTGAGGCTTTCTCCCTGGTGTGGAGTGTGGTGCTCGCCCCCTCCCTTGGACTACAGGAGAGTCAGGACACTCTCTACATGGCAGATAGAGAAAGGAGCTGTGTGTTAGAGAGCGTCCTGACTCTCCTGTAGTCCAAGGGAGGGGGCGAGCATGACACTCCACACCTGGAAGAAAGCCTCGCATTACTGTGTGGAGTTACAGACAGAAGAACAGGAAGTGAGGATTTCTCAGAAGAAATAAGGACATTTAAAAGAAAAATCGAAGGATGAGGTAAGTGAAGGAGGACTGCACTAAGGTAAAGGAAGCTATTTAGGAAAAAAAAATTGTACCTTTACAACCCCTTTAAATACAGTAATGATGATGAACGATTTCAGATCATGCAGCATTACCTTGAAATAACAAAGTGCTGCCCTATTGCTGAAGTGATCAATTACTGATCACTAAAATAATGTTAGGGAAGATGACACGTACAAGCTTCCGCATTGTCATTACCCAGATCTACATTTCTGCCTTGATGAGCGCACAGTCTTTCCTCCATCTCTTGAAGCGGACTTTTCCTCGCTGCTTCTGTGCACTCTGAAATGAGCCTGAGGCCCCTGTGCTATGGATCTGCCAAGTTTTAATGACTCTGTACAGTTTTTCCTAAACCCGTCTGCAGAAGTTGCTAAAAAGATCTGTAGAATTAATTACTTAATTGATCAGAGTTTAACCTTGCAAGAGTAATCAAAATCAAATCAAAATGTTTTTCTTGGTATAAACTGTTCTAGTCTTTAAGAAGAATGGAGACAATATACTGTATATACTCGAGTATCAGCCGACCCGAATATAAGCCGAGGCACCTAATTTTACCACAAAAAACTGGGAAAACGTATTGACTCGAGTATAAGCCCAGGGTGTCCATCTGCATGCTTCACTGTGCCTCACTTTGCCTCACTGTGTCCATGGGCATGCCTCACTCCAGGGGACCTACGGCCGGCCAGTACCGTGTCCCCAAAATCCGGGAGATCAGGCGCAAAAAGGTGACTCGAGTATAAGCCGAGGGGGGTATTTTCAGCACAAAAAATGTGCTGAAAAACTCGGCTTATACTCGAGTATATACGGTAAGTGGATTGGTTAAAACGGTTTTCTTTTTTTTACAAAGATCTGTGACCACTATCTTGTAGTCAGGAACCTTTAGGCTTTTTAACCGGTTGCCAACCGCCCTATACTGTATCAGTTTTACTGCTACAGGGTGGCCACGCTGCACAGGATCACGTATATACAGGCATGCTATATGTGAGTATAACAAGCATGCTTTACTGCATATACAGGACTAGGGTAGTTCAGATAACTTACCGCCCCAACTCAAGTATGTACTTGCCAAAACCCCCCTTTTCTCCCCCAGTAAGGACACTAACACTTGGCCTTTTATTAACCTCGCTGGCGGTAATCCTGAGTCTGGCTCTGGGTGAGTTTTTACTACCAAAAGCGGTAACCCCGAGCCAGACTCGGGCTGCATTGCAGTATACAGGGAGAGTTACTTACCTTGTTCCCTGGATCCTGCGATGTCTCCCCGCTGTGTGTGTGAGCCGTGTCTCGCTCGATCCACACTGCCGAGTGCCGAGCTCCGTTCTCTGCGACGTTGCGACACACGGGGACGGAGTTCGGCGCCAAATTCAAAAAGTTAAACACACAGTATAGATACAGTATACTGTAATCTTACAGATTACAGTACTGTATCAAATAATTACACATCCCCTTTGTCCCTAGTGGTCTGTCCAGTGTCCTGCATGCACTTTTATATTATAAAAACTGTTCTTTCTGCCTGGAAACTGGAGATTGTCCATAGCAACCAAAAAGTGTCCCTTTATGTCAAAAGTGGTTTTAGACCAGCTAGAAAACAGCGATAATAAATTAGAATCACTCGCAGAATTGAGCGATAGCGATTTGTGGGGAAATTCGTCATCAAACACTAAATCTAATGACAGCGACAATTCTGCAACTGAGCAAATTTCACTGTTTTTGATTTGATTACATTATTGAATAATTTTTATTATTATTATATTATTATTTGTTATAATTATTTATAGTTATTTATTATATTATAATTTATGATTTTGTGTTTCAAACTTTATCATACCCGGGATGTCTACTAGACTGGTTTGGACAGATTTAAGTGAGTTATTCCTAAGAATTGCAGACCTACAATATAAAACGCCAAATTTCCATGCAAAATAATTGCACCGCTTTCAGCACCTAAAATCTGACAAAATCATACCGCCAGGGAGGTTAACTCAAAAAACATATTTAAACATAAACCTTTTTAAATTCTCCAGCTCTAATATGAGTAAATGATTGCAGATCCTTGACGACACCCTCTTCCAAACTTTTGGAATCTGTGGTACCTCTAAGTTAGATTCTGTCCCCAGCCGCAACACCGCCTCGAGGACTACCAACTGACCACAGACCCCTACCACCTTACTACCCGGTAGTCTAGACTGAACTAGACAAACTAGGAGGACTCCATACCTGAGACAGGTCCCCACTGTTTTATCAAATACCTAATTTTTCTAACCCTCTTCAAGGAACCCAATCGCCGGAACCTGCGTCACGAAGTACCTCCAAATTTCTCCACTAGGGCGGGAGGTTCCACCACCGACTTCCACCTGCAACTGATGCCTCCTCGTTCCTCCCCTCACTAATTATTCAGCTCCTCTCTATCCTGCACTAAACTCCACCAATCAGGTAAGGGACAGTTTATTTTATCTAAACATTCCCAACCCGCTCTTTAACCTATTACCGTCTGGTAGTTCCTTCCAACCTTTCATGTATGCCCTGCGCTTACATTTCTTTTCAGCTCCGTACATGTCTGACTGATTTTAGTGGAAATGTAAAAACTGCTCTGGTCCATAAGGAGTAAACAGGTGTGAGATCTGAACTGGTTACCCTCAGAAATGTGTTACTGCCAGTCAACAACTTAGGTGTTTGTGTGCTGGGCCTGGAAGCCCTGCCGCCCTAGGCCATGGCCCACATTAGCTATGCCCAAAAATGGCCCTGCATGCATACATTGTTTTTTAAGAAATTGATCCCTAACTAACATTGCTATTCTGGTATACAAGCAATTTCCTAATGCAGCCCTCATTTAATTTTAGCAATTCTGTTTGCTTCTAGTGAAAAACTATACAGCTTACATGGTATCAGTGCTGACTCTGCACACAATTAGTGTACACTAAGCGGCAAGGTAAATATGAGTTATCACATGTGGTAACACTGGTGATAAATACCTTGCTTTTTCCAATATCCACTTATGGTAATGGAATTCTTGCAGAACATTCCATCATTTTGACAAAAGAGCCAACAACATGAATTACAGGTGTTCCCTTCATCTCTAATTACACACAATACAAGCAATATGATAGTGATGCTACATTTAACACACCGAATAATCATATATCATATCAAAGGATTTCTTACATTCTTCTACCTCTCTTCAAGATTTGATAGATTTTTTTAAAACAACTCTATCATTATATTGTAGGGTTTAAGTCTTGGATTATTATCAAAAATTGTAAAAAAATTATTGTTTTTGTTTGTAATTTTTTTAGGGATAACTTGAGTGATTTCAGTAGAATTGATATCAATTTTTGCAGCTTGCGCCATGCTCTACATGCTCAATTTTCTTCTTCCCCTGTTTGCTTTTTTTCGGTGCCAGTGTTGGATAGAGTAGAAAACTCTACCAAGGGTCTCATCTCCAGTACTTTCATAAATTCCATCTGCCCACCAGAACAAAGTGGGAACAGAATATTGGGCCCATCTCCAACCAAGGCTTGGGAAGAGATTCTTCGGGTACTTCCCTCTGTGTCTCTTTCTCCTTCGCACAGGCTAACCCAGTTTTTTTGTTTTTGCATAGGGTGTATAGGACCCCAAAATTTCTGTGTGCTTAACCGGTTCCGGACCGCCCGCCGCAGTTTTACTGTGGCATGTTGCCTCGGCTGCGCGAAATCACGTAATATAACGTAATTTCGCTCTGTGGCCACTAGGGGCACGTGCGCGCCGCCGGAGCCGATGCGAGTGCCCGGCGGGCGCGATGACCGCCGGGCACCCGCGATCGCTTGTGACAGAGTGAGAACAGGGAGCTGTGTGTGTAAACACACAGCTCCCGGTTCTTTCAGGGGGAGAAATGACTGATCGTTGTTCATACAAAGTATGAACGGCGATTTGTCATTTCCCCTAGTCAGTCCCATCCCCCCTTCAGTTAGAACACACTTTAGGGAACATAATCAACCCCTTGATCGCCCTCTAGTGTTAACCCCTTCCCTGCCAGTGACATTTTTACAGTAATCAGTGCATTTTTATAGCACTGATCGCTGTAAAAATGCCAATTGTCCCAAAAATGTGTCAAAAGTGTCCGATGTGTCCACCCTAATGTCACAGTCATGATAAAAATCGCTGATCGACGCCATTACTAGTAAAAAAAAATATTAATAATAATGCCATAAAACTATCCCCTATTTCGTAGACGCTATAACTTTTGCGTAAACCAATCAATAAACGCCTATTGCAATTTTTTTTACCACAAATATGTAGAAGAATACGTATCGGCCTAAACTGAAAATATATATATATATATATATATATATTTTGGGGATATTTATTATAGCAAAAAGTAAAAAATATAGAATTTTTTTCAAAATTGTCGCTCTATTTTTGTTTATAGCGCAAAAAAGAAAAACCGCAGAGGTGATCAAATACCACCAAAAGAAAGCTCTATTTGTGTGAAAAAAAGGATGTAAATTTTGTTTGGGAGCCACGTTGCACGACCGCGCAATCGTCAGTTAAAGCGACGCAGTGCCGAATCGCAAAAAGTGGCCTGGTCTTTGGCCAGCCAAATGGTCCGGGGCTGAAGTGGTTAAGAGCAATTTGGCCTGTCCTAGATACAGTAATTTGGGAGTCCCTGATACACTTATTATGGAGCTGCCCAAAACTCCAGAGGTATCGGGCGGAGGTCGTGGGCACACTTAATGGGATCTTCCAGAGGATCCTCTTGTATGGTTACTGGGCTATGTTGATTTTTCAGTCTATTAACCACCGAAACGGATTACTGTTATGCATGCACTATTTATGGCTCAAAGACAAATTGCCCTAACGTGGACCTCCCCACATCCTCTGACATATCTGACTGGATATTTGATCTTAATAAGTGCTTTTCCAATGAGAGACATATCTTCTTTCTTAAGCCTCGTACACACGGTCGGACTTCAAACAAACTTTTCCGTGGCTTTTTGTCTGAAGGGAGCATACACATGGCAGGACTTTTCTGCAAACTTTCCCAAAACTTTCCCAACATCACGTGTTTTTTCTGCTCTTCTCTGCTCTTTACCGCCACCCTTTGGTCAACTTCTGCTATTGTTGGTTGATTTTAACATTGGTTCTGGGCATGTGTATTTGTACTTCGGACAAAAGTCCGATGGATTTCTCTACACACGATAGAACTTTGCACCGTAGGACTTTTGTTGCCGAAAAGTTTGTCCTTTTGCAGAGCGAACTTTTGTCCGATGAAAACCGAAAAAGTTTGTCCGATGGAGCGTACACACGGTCTGATTTTTTTGAAAACCTGCTCATTTTAAAGTTTGTTGTCAAAAAGTCCTACCGTGTGTATGGGGCTTTAGAAATTCATCTAAGAAATTAAACTTAATTTGGTCACCATGGTTGAGTTCAGTAGTGAGTTAGGCCAGTGTTTCTCAACTCCAGTCATCAAGGCGCCCCAACAGGTCATGTTTTCAGGATTTCCCTCACATGAAATAGCCGTGGTAATTACTAAGGCAGGGAAACTGATCAAATCACCTGTGCAAAATAATGGAAAGCATGAAAACATGACCTGTTGGGGCGCCTTGAGGACTGGAGTTGAGAAACACTGAGTTAGGCTAAGGGCTGTATTAGTAATAGCAGTATTGTTTAGGTCATTAAAAGTAGGCCCTATAGGCAATGTTGGATGTTTGCTGATTATTAACAACTTGCCAAATGCCAACTGGTTCATGCACATATACGTCGGCAAAGTGGTTTGTTCATACCCGTACGTCAGCTCCTTTAGGAGCTATAGCAGGCGCGCGCACAGTGGGGAACCCGATGCGCATGGCATGAGAGCCAAAATGGGGATTTGTGTGTGTAAACACACAAATCCTCCTTCTGACAGGAGAGAAGACAGATCTGCTGTTCGTAGCAATTACGAACAGCGATATGTCTCCTCCTCCAGTCAGTCTCATCCCCCCACAGTTAGAAACACTCACAAGGGAACACATTTAGCCCCTTGATCACCCCCTAGTGTTAACCCCTTCTCTGCCAGGGACATTTACACAGTAATCAGTGCATTTTTATAGCGCTGATCGCTGTATAAATGTCAATGGTCACAAAAAAGTGTCAAAAGTGTCCGATCTGTCCGCCACAATGTTGCAGTCCCGTTAAAAATAGCAGATCGCCGCCATTACTAGTAAAAAAAAATAATAATAATAAAAATGCCATAAATCTATCACCTATTTTGTAGACGCTATAAATTTTGCGCAAACCAATCAATATACGCTTATTGTGATTTTTTTACCAAAAATATGTAGAAGAATACATATTGACCTAAACTGATGAAGAAAATTTTTTTTTTTTATTTGGGATATTTATTTATAGCAAAAAGTAAAAAATATATATATATTTTTCAAAATTGTTGGTCGCAAAAGAAAGCTCTAATTGTGGGAAAAAAAGGACGTAAATTTTGTTTGAGTACAGCGTCGTATGACCGCGCAATTGTCAGTAAAAGTGATGCAGTGCCGCATCGCAAAAACTGGCCTGGTCACTAAGGGAGAAAATCTTCCGGTCCTTAAGTGGTTAAAAAAAAATTGTGTTTTTTTTGCTGGCATTTAATGGCTATTTCTGCCTTGCTATGTTTTTTTTGGGTTTTTTTATGGATATGTTAAGTTTGTTCTCTTTGTATGTGTCTATGTGTTTTTTGCAAAAAAATCAAAATTGAAAATAACATCTGATTGAAATTGATTTTGCTACGTTATTACCATTTTTGTCAAAGTTTCACTGAAACAGTGGTTCTCGGTTTCGCTCTCTGATCTGCTATCTAGCAGTTGCATTGGTTGGGACTTACCCTAGAACACTTGTGGAAAGGTGCAGTGTGGTGCGGCAGCAGTAACTCACACACAGTGCAGATGCAGTAGAATGAACTTGTATTGTAGTCAAGGCATAACAGTTCACAAGAAGCCCAGCGGGATCGCAGCCCAACCAGTCACACTCACAGATGAACAGCAGATCATAGCCGAGCAGGTCTCAGCCAAACTGAGAGTGTTTGTCTTGAGGGGTGGAATGTGGCCTGGCCGGTCCATGCCCAAGCAGGGAGGCTTCCAGGAACGGTGGGGGGTCCCTACTCACCTGGAACCTTTCACTGCCACTATTACTGTGTCCAACAGACGAGTCCCTACACTGTCCACACGCTAAATCAACCCATTCCCAGGAGCATGGGTCTTAATCTCTTATCTTCTGCGCCTCCCAGCCCTTAAAGGGGTTTATGACACCCGGAAGGCGTGGCTGATCTTAATACTGATGGGCTGTCATGGCAATCATGTGATTCGAAAACTCCCAATCGCAAGGAGTGATCGGGGGCTTTCAATTAGGCAGCGGTAACTAAATAGACTCTGCCTGACCTAAGATGTCCACCAGAGCCAAATGGGTTGCCAGAATCCAACCGGATCACTGTCCCAGTGACAAAGGAAATCATAGAAGAGCCATGTTCTTCTCGACTTCCTCTGCCTTTACAATGCTGCTGCGATTGAGCACCGCCCGCAGTGGAGAAAATAGACTGCACATGCCTACACACTGCTGGGGGTGTTTACTAAGATCTTTTTTTTTCATATTGCTTAAAGTGCTTCTAAAGGCTGTAGGTTTTTTACCTTAATGCATTAAATAAGGCAGATCGCCGTTCTGTGACAAGGGAAGACAGAGATCCTGTGTTTCAGCTAAGCAGCAACATGGATCTCTGTCTTCCCACAGTTAAAGCACCTCCCCCACAGTTATAAAGCAATCTCTAGGGACACAGTTAACCCTGTATTAACTTAACTTCTCCAGCATGGCGGACCCCATCTAGGTGGCCGGCTGCAGGCACCAGCTCTGGTGTCCTCTTCTCCAGCACGGCGGCTTCTTCTCTCCTTCTCCTAGGCACTAGGCATCCATTAGGATCGCCTGATGTTTTGGCCAATAGGGAAACGGGTCTCACGACCTGCTTCCTGATTGGCGGGAAGGAGATTTAGTATGAAATGAACGAATATTAATTTGCTATTGTCACACATAAGGGTGGGATCGGGGCACAGTGCTTTGCGCCCCGAGCCCACCCTTTTTTGAAGCCTATTAGAGCCTCTGGCTCTAATCACGTGCTTCAAACCCCCCCATTGGAATCCATAGTCCGGTGCCCTGTATATACACTGTAGATTAGGTGGCCGAACGCATGTATAGGGGGGGACGCCACTGCTACATACTAAACAACTTTTAAACAATTTTCTTGTACAACTTTCCTTTAGATTTATCAAAACCATATAATATGAGGTCAAACCTAAACACTTTCAAAATGTATGCATTAAGGCAGGCCCTTGCACTACATAATTGAAAGTAATCTAAAGGAAATTGAACAACAAAAGTTGTATAATGTGTATCCAGCTTAAATTTTAAATGAACTTTGGGGAATAATTGCTCCACAGTGCCTGAAGCTCAGGCCAGTTATCGCTGGTTTAAAAAATAATTTACTGTTTGATGAGAATTTAATACTTTAATTCAGTTACCCCCACCATATACTGCCACACATTGCATACAATGCAAAATTTCTTCCACCAAAAAGTCAGGAGCCTTGTTTCTTCCCCCCCCCCCCCCCAGTGCTTCACAATAAACTCTCCCGTCAGTCTCGACCTCAACCAACTTGCATGATTACAAAAGGGTCAGTTATATTTTTATTGGTTATTTAAAGGATCACAGTCGAAGTGGAATAGACAATAGAGACTATCGTCAGCAAACACAAACTGCAAGCCATCGATTGCCAGGAGTTTATTGAAAAAGCTAGATTCCCCTTAATAAGCAGCAGTTAATAAGAAATGTTAACATGTCAGTATATACTTCATATTCCAATATGTGTTTCCAGGAACAGATAAATAAGAAAAGCGAAAGCTGTCATTTATTAGATCTGAACCTTTACTTTCATTGAAGTTATGAAGAATATGGATTTTCTATGACTAACTCTTAACTGCGATGATCTTCTCGACTTCCTCTGCCTTTACAATGCTGCTGCGATTGAGCACCGCAGTGCTTTATTATATTGCTCATTTACATGAGTCTATTAAAACCCGAGCAATGAAGGTTTGACGGACGCTTGCTGCATTGCTTGTCGTGTTCTTTGGCTTGGATGTGTCATTGTGACTAAGCACAGAGAAGACATCGATAAAGTCGGAGTAGACCTGCATTTGTGGGCAGGTCATGTAGGCCCATGCCTGGGGTAGAATAATCATTAAAGTGATATTAAAGTCTTGTTTTTCTTTGTTTAAAAATAACAAATTTGTTATACTTTTCTGCTCTGTGCATTGATTTTGCACAAAGCAGTTCCCTCGCCGGCGCTCCTGGTCCCTCCCTCCTGCCGAGTGCCCCCACACCAAGCAGCTTGCTGTAGGGGCACCCAAGTCAAGCGGCTGCTCTGTGTATATATTCAATAGTTATGTCTTTTTAGACAATGCTGAGTCAATATGATACTTCGGATAGAGGCTTTAGAGGTTGTAAGAGATATGCGTTACTGCCCTTACTCATTCAATATGCAGCATCTCACAAAAGTGAGTACACCCCTCACATTTTTGTAAATATTTTATTATATCTTTTCATGTGACAACACTGAAGCAATGACACTTTGCTACAGTAGTAAAGTAGTGAGTGTACAGCTTGTATAACAGTGTCAATTTGCTATCCCCTCAAAATAACTCAACACACAGCCATCAATGTCTAAACCGCTGGCAACAAAAGTGAGTACACCCCTAAGGGAAACTGTCCAAATTTGTGCCCATATAGCCCAAGAAAGCCCATAAACAATTTGCTGAAGACAAGGACATGGATTACTGGAATCATGTCCTGTGGTCTAATGAGACCAAGATAAACTTATTTGGTTCAGATAATGTCAAGCGTGTGTGGCGGCAACCAGGTGAGGAGTACAAAGACAAGTGTGTCTTGCATGCAGTCAAGCATGGTGGTGAGAGTGTCATGGTTTGGGGCTGCATGAGTGCTGCCAGCACTGGGGAGCTACAGTTCATTGAGGGAACCATGAATGCCAACATGTACTGTGACATACTGAAGCAGAGCATGATCTGCTCCCTTCGGAGACTGGGCCGCAGGGCATTATGATATGATATGATAACGACCCCAAACACACCCCCAAGATGGCCACTGCCTTGCTAAAGAAGCTGAGGGTAAAGGTGATGGACTGACCAAGCATCTCTCCAGACCTAAACCCTATTGAGCATCTGTGGGGCATCCTCAAACAGAAGGTGGAGGAGCGCAAGGTCTCCAACATCCACCAGCTCCGTGATGTCGTCATGGAGGAGTGGAAGAGGACTCCAGTGGCAACCTGTGAAGCTCTAGTGAACTCCATGCCCAAGAGGGTTAAGGCAGTGCTGGAAAATAATGGTGGCCAAACAAAATATTGAGACTTTGGGCCCAATTTGGACATTTTCACTTAGGGGTGTACTCACTTTTGTTGCCAGCCGTTTAGACATTAATGGCTGTTTGTTGAGTTATTTTGAGGGGACAGCAAATTTACACCGTTATACAAGCTGTACACTCACTACTTTACATTGTAGCAAAGTGTCATTTATTCAGTGTTGTCACATGAAAAGATCTAATAAAATATTTACAAAAATGTGAGGGGTGTACTCACTTTTGTGACATACTGTATCAACTCACTACATAAAGCCTTTAGGCAGGGGAAAATCACATTTGCTGATTTGCAGCTAAAAGGAGCATTTTTTACATCTGAAATATACTATATGGTCAAATGTTTGTGGACACCTAACCATCACACTTTTGCCTTGTACACACGATCAGATTTTCCGATGAAAAAAGTCTGATGGACTTATTTCATCGGAAATTCCGATCGTGCGTGGGCCCCATCGGATTTTTTTCCCGTCGGTGTTTAGAAATAGAACATGTTTTATTTTTTTCCCGATGGAAAAAAAAACAATAGGAAATTCCAATCGTCTGTGTGGAATTCCGTCTGAGAAAAATCCACGCATGCTCAGAATCAAGTCGATGCCTGCTCGGAAGCATTGAACTTCATTTTTCTCGGCTCGTCATAGTGTTGTACGTCACGCGTTCTTGACGGTCGTAATTTTGTCTGACAGCGTGTAGGCAAGACTGATGGAAGACAGCTTGAATTCCCACGGAAAATTCCATCGGATTTTATCCCATCGGAAATTCCGATCGTGTGAACAGGGCATTACAGAATATGAGATTGTTGTATCTTCCATTTCAAAACTAAGGGCTTATTTTTTTTTTACATTTTTTCTTTTTTAATTTCAAAATAAAGTGGGTTACAAAAAAAGGAAAAATCCAAACAGGTAGGATACAATAGGCAATATTATATCCTGTTTGGTAGGATAAAGTCGAAACCAGATATCCAGATTAGGAGTATAATATATAACCAGAGAGACATACTAATTCAACAAGACTAGAAAACTATAACTATTAGGTCCTAGAGAATGAGGATCTTTTGAGAAAGGTCAATTTTATGAAGTAAAAACCATAAGTGTGAGCTTTGTATTATAATGTACAAAAAGGGTTGGCAAGACATTTCTGCCAAAAAGGGAGAAAGGTAGGAAGGGTGTTGCTTTTGACCGTAAATTTGCATTCATAAGCACATTGGAGATTAACATCTCTAATGACCTCTGTGAGGTTTGGCAGATTAGGAGAAAACCATTTATGAGTTATATGAGATTTAGCGATAGTAGAATGTGTAGAGTGATTGTGTGATATTTAACCAAAAATTCTGTAATAGTAAAGTGTAGGATAGCTAAGAAAAAGAGGGAGGTAGGTATTGATTGATAATGGCAGATATTAGCTTGAAAATTTGAGTACAAAAAGACTTGATGGACTTGCAGTACCACAAAGTGTGACTTAACCTCCCTGGCGGTATGATTCTGTCTGGAATTACGTACCAAAAGCGGTACAATTATTTTGCATGGAAATTTGGTGTTATGTATTGTAGGCCTGCGATTCTTAGTAATTACTTACTTAAATCTGACCAAACAAGAGTCTAGTAGACATCCCGGGTATGATAAAGTTTGAAACACAAAATCATAAATTATAATATAATAAATAACTATAAATAATTATAACAAATAGTAATGTAATTATAATAAAAATTATTCAATAATGTAATCAAATTAAAAACACTGAAATTTGCTCAGTTGCAGAATTGTCAATGTCATTAGATTTAGTGTTTGATGACGAATTTCCCCACAAATCGCTATCGCTCAATTCTGCGAGTGATTCTAATTTATTATCGCTGTTTTCTAGCTGGTCTAAAACCACTTTTGACATAAAGGGACACTTTTTGGTTGCTATGGACAATCTCCAGTTTCCAGGCAGAAAGAACAGTTTTTATAATATAAAAGTGCATGCAGGACACTGGACAGACCACTAGGGACAAAGGGGGTGTGTTATTATTTGATACAGTACTGTAATCTGTAAGATTACAGTATACTGTATCTATACTGTGTGTTTCATTTTTTGAATTTGGCGCCGAACTCTGTCCCTGTGCGTCGCAGCGTCGCAGGGAACGGAGCTCGGCACTCGGCAGTGAGGATCGAGCAAGACACGGCTCGCACACACATCGCAGGATCCAGGGAACAAGGTAAGTAACTTCCCTGTATCCTGCAATGCAATCCTGAGTCTGGCTCAGGGTTACCGCTCTTATCATGAAAAACTCACCCCGAGCCTGACTCAGGATTACCGCCAGGGAGGTTAAGGCTTACCTGCAGGTGCAAGAAATATCTCCTTAACCTACACGGTTAAGGAGATATTTGCAGAAAATACTGCACTGATGTCTACGGCGCATGCGTGCCGTACACAATGGCGCAGGCGCACTGAGCGTCCCGGTTTTATGAATGGGACATGCCGGGATTATGCCGGTCCCGCGCGCGGGAGTGACGTCATCGCCGCTCCGGCAAGTCACAGCGCCGGAGCGGCGATACACGGAAGGAACTCGAAGGCAAGATGGCAGTGGCGGCGGAGGGGAACGAGGAGCGCTTCAGAGGCTTCGATCTCAGGTAAATCATTCATAATGAACTAGTATGCTATGCATACTAGCTCATTATGCCTTTCTCTTGCAGGGTTTAAAAAAAAAAAAAAGAGGGTTTACTTCCTCTTTAACTTTATGTGTAGATTGGATAGCTTGGTGCCACATAAGCTCAGGCTACTGTTTTCCCCGTGCAAAACTATGGTCTTTAAAATGGAGTAGCCTCCACCATTCTGGGAAGGCTTTCCACAAAGTTTTGAAGAGTGTCTGTGGGAATTAGTGTTTATTAAACAAGGTTAGTGAGGTTAGATACTGATGTTGGATAAGAGGAACTTGTTCAAAATATGTGTTCCAATTTATCCCAAAGTTGTTTAGTAGGTTTGTGGTTAGGGCTCTGTGTAAGTCACTCAACCTCCTCCTCACCAAACTGACAGAACTATGGGGTTGATTTACTAGCCAATCAGCTTCTAACTTCAGCTTGTTCAATTAAGCTCTAACAAAAAATCTGGATGCCCATTGGTCAGTTTTAATAAATCAACCCCATGTCTTCATGGAGCTGGCTATGTGCACAGTGGCACATTCATGCTGGAATAAAAAATGACCTTCACCAAATTGTTACCACAAGGATAGAAGTGCAGTGTACTTTGATAGTCAGGCGTCCACAAACTATATAGTGTATAATGATCAATACTAAACAAAGTAAAAAAAAAAATGCCGTTCAGGTTCAAGCTACGATAAAACAGAATTCCTATTCACAACTGTAACTTACCATTAGCCGCCATCGCTCATTGCTGCTCACAGTCAATAAGAAGAAAGCCAAAGTTAGTTCAGCGCGCCACGTATTGCCAACGTTGGCAAGCGAGGGGTTAATGAGCTGCACATAACATTATCATGATGCTCTCTGCAGATCCCACTTGTTCGAGGCTGGATCAATGCCGTAATGAATGTCTGAGCTACCTTTGTGTAATTGGTTCCAAGCCCTGAAGGCTTTTAAAACAAAATTACTTTTTATTTTCTTAAGAACCACTAACCTTTTACAAGCCGATTAGTTTGCCAAAAAATAAAAAAATCCTACTTAAAAAAATAAATAAATAAAAAACATCTTTATTACTTTTTCATGGGCATAAATGTTTTGTTTTAGATAATGATTTTAAGGCATGGCCATTATAATGATATACCTGAATCTTAATTACCGAACCAAAGTTCATGCGTGTTAAAGCGCAATGCATTGTGTTAATTGCGGGAAAAAAGGCAGATTCATTTTTTCTTTTTTGTGATAATTATTCTGTCTGTAACAAGATAAGATGCATTTGAGAATCATTATTTTCTTTTGTTAGCTTCATTAACGGCACAGGTAACACAGGCTGACACTGTATGAGAGACTATCGCTTTTAATTATGGATTTTCTACCTTCTCCAGTTAAAGAAAGAAACTCCATTTAAAACACAATATAAGTAATGAATACGTCGAGTAAAAAATACATTTTACCTTTTAGTATCGAGTTCGAAGTTAAATTAAGATGAATATTAAAAACACCAACGATTGATATAACTACTTTTAGCCCGTTCACGATTAACAAATCTTAATGCCTAAGCACAATTTTGCAACTTTGACATGTGTTAGTAAAACGGCACATATCATCACAACCACTTTGTGGATCCAAGTGGATTATACTGCATTTTTTTCAGGACAAATTAGGCTTTCATTTGTTGGTAAATGGTAATGGATATCTCCTAAATTTTTATTTATTTTTTATAATCAAAGGAAAACTGGCCCAAAATTTTTTTTTTTTTCATTTAGCTTTATATTTCTTCCTACTACCATAACCTTCCACCAAAGAACAGCCCACATTACATTTGCCTGCTTCTGATGATTGCAGTGATACCACATATGTGTATGTTAGTTGTTGTTTGTATCCATAGTACATCCTAAAAGCAATAGGGCGCATTTTGCTTTTTTTTATCCTACCTATAATACACTGACACTGATACTAATTTAAAAAAAATCCTGTCCAAAAAAAATACTGACCCTGTACGAGGCATAAGAGGGGATTTTCCCTCACTTTGGAGAGATTTCCTCACACTTTCTGTTGTGTCTTTGAGACAGGAAGTGAAGGAAAATCTCCAAAGTTGGTGCAGGCAACAAAAAATGTTGCTAGGATGCCAGTGGCCGCCAGCATTCTCGTCACCAACAAACTCTGAGTGGGAAGGTGCTGAGTAGCATCTTAGGAGAAGGATTTTGTGCTGAAGAGTGTTCTGGAGTGTTCTCCATGCCCTGCTTCCCAGGCCCATCCTGTATCTCCAATGTCAGACTTTTTTGCTGAAGACAGCCATGGTTTTCTCCCTACCGGTGCCACCCCCTTCCTCCTCATTGGCCAGGGCGCTGCCCTACTCTACACAGCATTCTGGATGTAAGAAGTTCTTACTGCTGATTTGATAAGGTACCTGAGATTGAGTAAGACCTGGGTTCTGCTTGGCTATGTTTAAAGAACCAGCTACTTACTTTACTAGTATTTTGCCTGCTTTGGGGTATCTTTTGACCTAACCTTTTCTCGGGTTATTGTGCTGATTAAATCCTTAAAATGTTCTAAAGTGACTGGCACCCAATATCCTTTCATTTTAGTTCAAAAGTCAAGTATTCCCCAATGAGAGCTGAAATGCTAGCCCATCATGTCACCTGGATATCTTCCTTGTCTGTCCATGGGTAAACATATATTTTTTACTACTTTATTTGGTGTCCTTGCAGCCTATCATTGCTCATGTTGTTAATGTTGACATGTTATCCTTTTTCCTGTTAGAAAGGTAAGTGTCAATGCTGCAGAACATGATTTTATGTTGTTATTTGTCCCCATAACTCCCTCAGAGAAAGTAAGTAAATCAATGTTCATATCCTAAAGGGCCACTTGAAAGTAAAATTTCCAGGAAAGGCTGTATACAGTGAAACAATTTGCCTTCACAGTAACTGGAGACTATTGATTGCTAGATTAACCTTGACCCCTCTCTAATTATTGTCCGAATTCTCTTTCTGCACATGCCGCTTCAATCTGCTGCTCTTTGCTATTTGCCCAATTGCTTTGCCATAGGGAATCCCTGTGCTTGTATATTCATCATTTTTGTAGACTTCCCATCTATTAGACCTATACACTATATTACATATTATGTTATAAGTATATGACTTCCAAAGTAGGAAATTAAAGAACAGACCTAAAAAAAGAAAAAGTTAAAGCTGCACTCCAGCAAACTGCTAAATAAACAGATGAAATACATACAGAGGAACTTTTTTACCTGCCAAAGGATTTGCATTTCTTTCCACCCAGTTCTGAGCTTACTGAGCTCTGCCACACAACACAGCCCTATCTGTAGAGCAGGAGATCTAATATTTTTATGCTGCAATTCAATAACACTAACAAGTCTTGTACCCGGGGTAAGACTTGGGGGGGGGGCATTGTCTTTATGTGTTTGAGGGGGGTGTCCCAATGCGACAGCCTGTAGAGTATATTCAACCGAGCTCCCGTCCGCTCCCACCCCTTCAATTACTTATTGACCCACCCTGCTGCCTGGGTACTGACTTACCTGACAGGAAGCACTGAGCAGAGAAGCAGTGATGTCTCTAACCGGGTACTGACCAGTCACCCGCAGGGGGGCTTGCAGAGTCGCTCCATTTACTTGAATGGGTCATATTTGACAGGAACCAGGTCCGCCGAAAGCAACAGGGGGTATAGACCTTTCTACGGCTGTGATGCTTTGCATGTGTACACATCTGGCTGCTGTCTTTGCAGACAGTACTGTGACAGGTTAATCCAGCACAAAGATGCAGAACTACACCGCCCCCCCTCAGTGAGTGAGTGAGCGAATAACTTGTATAGCGCTACAAATGCGAACTAAATCGCCTCAAGGCGCTTTGCATCCAGTGACGTCCTGATCCATCAGAAGAGGTGGGTCTTAAGTTTTTTCCTGAAGGCCCAATGGTTTTCTTCCATGCAGATATCCGTGGGTAGAGCGTTCCATAGCCGTGGTCCTTGGACTGCAAATCTTCGTTCTCCCTTTGATGCATGCAGTAGAATGGGTACACCACCATGTGCCTAGTCTTTGCCTCCTTGCTCCAGCTGTCCATGGTTGGAATGGAGTGTGCACTTTCCACACGTGGCCAATTGCTTGGTTACTTGTGGCTAGAAAGTAGTTGCACATGCATGGTGTGTATTTATGTCAGCTGTAGGCAGAAGGGGCAGAGAGCGGGTATGCTGGAGCCCACCATGGCAGCAGTAGCTGTCAGGGCAGACATGAAGCTGCATTCTCCTGTTTCCTAACCACTGATGTGAAGCTTGAGTGTGGTAAAGGGGGCACCCTTTCCTACTGCTGTGCCCTGGGCAGCTGACCCTCCTGCCTACCCCTTGTCCCGGCCCTATCTGCAGCTAAATAGGATAGCCACTGAGGGGCTGTAAAAACCAGGGGTTTTGGCTCTGTTTGGTCTAGACCCCTCTCGTTGACCTAAGCCATCTCTTCCCATCATAACCCATTTCTTGATAGCAGCACAAGTAATTCTAGCACAGGCTTGGAAGGATTCACTTCCACCAACACTATGCTCCCTCACCTCTACCATCAATGACCATTGTTGCATGAAATTTCTCTTCACCAAATAAAACATGACTGGAGATAAGTTCCACAAGCAATGGTCTCCATGGCTAGCACACCCCAGAAGTATCACCCTTAGTAATTTGTAGTGATGTCTTCTTTAAAAAGACCCCGTATGTGGGACACATACCTTCCTGTGTCTCAGACCAAACAGAACCACAAGCAAACCCCTTGCCCTATTGTACCTTTACAATACCTTCATAAGTTCTACAATACCTACAATACGTTCAATACCTTTATAAGTCTACTTTAGAAACTTCCTTTTGTTACTCTCTGCTAACTCCCCTCCTCCCTGCCCTTACTCCCTACACTGGACTTGACACTTTCCTAACGCAAGGGTTTATACCTCTGCCTCAATTTTAATTCCTATACCCTATGTTTCTCTTATCTCAAAAAAAAAAATATTGAAACACAAAAAAAGAAAAAGAAATGGGTGTTTACTGTTGTTTTTAATTTTTACAATTGCTAGTGTGAACAAGCCCTAAAACTGAATATTTAAATTCTTGCATAAGCCTTTTTGTGACTGGTTCTCATTATTTGTATTTAATTTTTTGTGCATGTCTATTGTAAATGTTCTCTTGACTTTTCCAATTACAGTGTTATTGATTCTCTATAAAAAAGCAAATCATTATCTTCAACTACTAACATCAAAGTATCAAATTCAGCTTATAATAAAGAGTCCGGCATTATTGGCATTGAAATTGCAGCAGCAGCGACCGACGTAATGCAACACTTACATTTATGCAAATTTTATAGGCTGGAATGAAATGTTTATGCTAAGCCTAGCTCCACTGTATGCGTTAAACAGCGGGCTGCCCAACTTTGCACGTCTCTATTTTCCTGGGACAGCAATAAAGACGGAATTCAAGATTGTCTTTTAATAATGCCAAGTTTCAGGCTAATGTTCCTCTAGAAGCTAGTTAGCATCGTTTTATAGCAAACACGCCAAGGCTGATGATCTGTTATGTTTTAAATGGCAAAAGTAAGTCGCGCAAAGTCATTTTTCCGCGTCGTCTCCTGCTTTATTCCGGCGCTGATTTCCCCGTGCTCTAGTTGAACTTGGTTTAACCCAGTTTCCTGAAAAATTAAGCCTTGCTAATAGAAGTATGTGTTTATTTTCTCTTTATTTGACCTGGATTATGAAGACCCAAGCTGGCTTTTAGAAAATATCTGCTAATAACAATTAGTATGCAAAAAAGAAAAACCATGGCCACTAATGAAGACATTTGAAGGAGAACTCTATAAAAACAAAATGAGGCAAAATAATAAAATTCTATAATACCATAGTTATGAATTACTAGAGAAGAGTGACTTGAAGAGTATTAATTTCTCTCTAATATTGGTTAAAGATCTAAAGATATTGGAAAAATTTCTCCATTTTGGTGAATTGCATTGAAGTCAATGGGGAAGGAGAAACTAAGATGATTTCAATGTTTCTGCTGATGTGTAGCCCTACCCCGCTTTTAATGTAAACAGGTTCTTTCTCTAATCAGTGCATGGCAGCAAGACACACAATCATCCATCCACTCCAGCTCAGTAAACAGTCTAAAGCAGGGGTCTCCAAACTGTGGCCAGAGGGCCAGGGGCGGCCCTCTGCTAGTCTTTATCTGGCCCTTGGTGCACTATTCCTCCCACTGACACCAACAATGGGGCACTATATCTTCCACTTATATCAATGATGGGATACTATTCCTCCTACTAATAGGGGCACTACTCCTCCTCCTATTGAATACCAACCCTGAGGCCATAATTATTTTCATTGATGCTGGGCCCATGACATTTTCTGCCTCTGCTGGCCAAAATCGTGCCCTCATAAAGTCTATAGGACAATAAACTGGCCCTTTGTTTGAAAAGTTTGGAGAAACCGCCTTTCTAAAGCATGGGTGCTCAATCTGTGGCTCTCCAGCGGTTGCGGAACTATAAGTCCCATCATGCCTCTGCCGCTTGTAACTGTCAGCCTTGCAATGCTTTATGAAACATGTAGTTTCACAACAGATGGAGGGCCACAGGTTGAGCGCCCATAATCTAAAGCAGGGGTCTCAAAACTTTCCAAACAAATGGCCAATTTACTGTCCTTCAGACTTTAGGGGGGCCAGACTGTGGCCAATGGGAGAAAAAAAAGCCCTCAGCGTCAGTGGGAGTAAACAGGGCCCCATCATTGGTTTTAGTAGGAGTAATAGTGCCCCATCATTGGTATCATTGGGAATAATAGTGCTCCATTGTTGATATACTGTAAGTATGAGGAATAGCTCCCCATCATTGGTCAGTGGGCGGAATAGTGCCCCACCACTGGTGTCAGTTGGTGCCCCATAAAGGGCTGGATAGACGCAAGCAAAGAGGCCACATCCAGCCCCAGGACTGCTGGTCTAAAGCCTTGCACACACAATGACAATATCGTGCAGTTTTTTTTGCATGCTAGTCTCATCTCGAAAAATGAAGAGGTAACTCAACTTTTCTCGTACGACAGAATACAACTTCAGAAATGATGTAATGTGTTGAATTTTATTGTAATGTATATTTTCGTTTCTGAGCATGGGTAGTCTTGCTCTTCCAATTTTTTTCAGACGAAAAACTGTACTAATTAACCACTTGCTGTACCTGTACGTTATTCCGTGCAATAGACAGCGGGGGCGCTGATTGACCAGGGGGGAGCCATTCAGCGGGTCCGGTGGACACAATGTCTGCCGGCAACAGAGAGGCAGAACGTGGATCTGCCTATGTAAACAAGTACTGGATGGATAGGGGGAGGGGGGTGGGAGAAGTTGATTTAAATATTAAAGATTAATTAAATATAGTTACTCTGATAACTTGTAACTCTGTATAACAATAAGGAATGTGCTAGTATCATTAAAAAACATGCCACACTTATTTACAACAGATTACAAACCTTCCCTCGACCAATTAGAGGTGGTGAAATTGATATTTTCAAGTTCCTTATCAAGCAGTGGATAATCCATTAATCTAGATGACTTGCCTCAGACCCCACAATCCTCAAAAACAAGCAAGCCTGTTCACCTTGGCATGCTCAGTCTATTGCTTTAGTGATTTTCCTCCTCCCTACTCAAAGTTTGGCAGGTCCCTCACTCGGCATCGGCACAATTCAGAGAACGTTTTGCATTTTTCTCAATAAATACAAGGTATTCACTTAGTGGACAAAGTGGAGATTGCGATGTCACCTTTTCACTGTGTCCAATCAGAGAACGCTTTGGATTCATTGAGACAAATGCAAAGCATTCTCAGAATGGTGCCCGAGCAGAGCAAGTTTATTATGCAGCATGGCAGTCGCTTGGCAAGGGATCTGTAAGACAACAAGAATCACTGTAGTAGCTGCTGCTATCACAGCTCTTTCCAACTTCCATAGGGATCAGCCAGGTATGGGATATGTATACTTACATTAGTCCAAGATGGACCAATGTCACTATGCAAAAAAATCCATACCTGGAATTCAGCTTTAATTATGGCTGGAGTTGGGTGCAGCTGAACTGGAAGAAAAAACTGAATTGTAGAAAGTAAGACCTCCAGCCTGTGTATCTAGACAGTGAAATAAGTAGCAGCTGAGCCATGAGCTTGTTGCATACAGTTTGTTAGCTAGACAGTGGCTGGCCCAGGCTAGGGGAAAGAATTATCCGCGTGCTGCGGTTCCCAGCCTTTTGGATCCAGCCTACCCACCTGTAATATAAAAAAGGGAGGAAGGCTTGGTTCCAGAGCTTCAGCCCACCCAGAGAGAGAATGATGCGATTGCTGCAGAGGAGGACTGCTGCGCCTTGCAGTCTGTTGGAGGCACCGGGAGTCCGGAGATCTACCAGCCCTGGAGAGCACCAAACATGGACTACAATCTTGTGGAGGTATGCCTGGGCAGCCAAATAAAGATAGATAGAGATAGATAGGGAGCTTCTATTGTTAATGTTCATGTTTAACTGTAACACCAAGATGACCAAGTTAAAGTTGATGAGCGCGTGCATGACGAAAGATGCCCCCACGTGCAAGGCCAGTGGCCTCCCACATGCTGTCTACTTCATAGCAGTACAACACAATTGATTGACCCCTTGTGCTGGTTCTCCTGCTCTCAGCTCTGCTGTACAGGGATGGGAATCAGTATCAGCCTCATTAAATTCAAGAACTTACACTGCTTACTAGGGATGAGCTTATGATTTGGGTCAATCAGAAGTTCAGCCTGAACCAAAGCTGTCTGTAGTTTGCTGAACGGGTAAACTAAATGGCCAGATATGACTAGTTGGCCCACCTACAGCTGCTGCTGCCGGAAGTAATTCCTTTAGTGACTAGTAAGTATTACTACTCATTAAAAAAAAAAAAAAAAGACAAAATAAATGAACACACACCATCTATCACCATTTAAGAAAAAAAAATGTCCCACTGTCAGGAACATGGTGCCAGCCGTCAAGTAAAAAGTCACTGTCTGGCTAATGCGTGTGCAAATAGACATGCACATTTCTATGGTTTAGAAGATGGACAAATAACGCATTTACCCTATACCTAAAAGTAAATAGTGGCGCTAGTACTGTAAAATAAACACCCAGTGACAAGTTTTAGTCACTATATCAATAGTGGCTACAATGATAGTCCATGATTTAAACAGTCCAAAAATATGCCAAAGTGAATCCAAATGCAATTGTATAGTAATTGTGATCCTCCAAATCTTCCACCATGTAGTGATTCCGCTCCCCTTTAAAAACGCACTCACCAAATGAAGATGCCTTGCACTCTCATGCTTGGCAAACAAACATTTACCCTCATAGGGTTAAATCATCCAACGATATCCAAACGTGAGTGAGGTGTCATATCCTCTCCACATGAAAATAAAATTAAGTGCTTGGATAATGTAATAGCGTTTAAAATATATTTATTAGATTGAAATTAAATCTTCAAATATTGCACTCACATGTGATCAAACAAATAAAAGCATGTAATATCCTCTTGCCACAGCAAGAACTGGTGTAGTGTGGTCACAGCAGGCCCGTTGTGTGTGTTCTGTATCTCACCCACACTGAATCATCAGACACGGAGTGTCACTTCCGGTTGAACGTCAAACGTCACAGCTGGTTGCTGTATGGCTACGTCGAGACGCGTTTCGTCATCATGACTTAATCATGGGATTTGCTGTACGGCACGGCAACCCTCCCTTTATAGTCTCACATACATTACTGTTGGAAGTACTTTTAGGGCGCATGCTCCCACTACGTGTCCCCATGTGTTGCATTGATACACTACAGAAGTTTAAGCTTCCTTGATTTTACCACAGAGTAACCTTAATAGATAGACGTAAAGCAAAACACCCCGCAGCCACAATATAAACAGCTCTTAATTAGTTTACATTCACATTGTGGGATACAAACTTAGTTTAGGTCAGCATATTCTTACAACGACTTGTTCCCCTTCATAAGAAGCTTTGTAACTGTCTACAGAGGGAGGGAGACAGTTTACTGCCCCCACCGCTGCACCAATCATGCCTGAGGCTGCCCAAGTATTGGGTCAAGCATCAAAGCATTTGCACAAGTACTTATGCAAATGCTCGGTATCGGCACTGATATCGGTACAACCCTAATTTTAACTTTATATTAATAAACTATTTGGTTAACTTTCATATTGTACTATATGTATACTATTAGTAGGCACCTCTAAAAATCCCCTTTTTCCCACTATCTCACCTTGCAGGGAGTTATGTGGACTTACTTTCTATAAACTCCAATGGGGAATATCTGTCCTCAGTCCCTGTCTTTGTCTCAAAAGTGAGACATCAGGGGTCTGTTTAGATCAGGTATCTCAAACTGGTGGCCCTCCAGCTGTTGCGAAACTACAAGTCCCATGAGGCATTGCAAGGCTGACAGTTTCAGGCATGACTCCCACAGGCAGAGGCATGATGGAACTTGTAGTTTTGCAACAGCTGGAGGGCCAGCATTTTAAAACCCCTGGTTTAAACCATTGACATTTCACCAAAAGCCCCCCAATGGGACTCCTAAAAAGAAAAAATATAATAATAAAAATAATAATAAAATATTATTTAAATAATAAATAATACTATTGTAAAAAATAATGCTAAAAATATTTTTAAAATAATAACAATAAAATATTACTGACATCATCCACTGCCCTACTGACACCATTCTTTGCTCAACTGACACTGTCCCCTGCTCTGTTGATGTACACACATGTGTGTTTGTGCTCTGAAGTGCACACCTTAAAGCTGTGTTCCACCGCAATTTTTTTTCTTTAAAAGTCAGCAGCTATAAACACTGTAGCTGCTGACTTTTAATAAGTACACTTACCTGTCCAGGGAGCCCGCGATGTCGCCCCCCCCCCCCGAGGTCGATTCGTCCATTGGATCGGGTGCCGGCGCCACCATTCTAACTAAGGGAAACCGGCAGTGGAGCATTGCAGCTTCACTGCCCTTTCCTACTGCGCATGCCCGAGTCCCGCGGCGCTTTGTGAATGGCTGTCTGTCTTCTGGGACACACACAGGTCCCAGAAGACAGCGGACCCCATTTCCCAGGAGCACACGCGAGGGAGGAAGAGAACTAGGAGCTCCGCGGAATAGGAAGTGGCAGATTAGGACGACTGCCTAGCAACAGGGCATTCTGGTAAGTAAAATTGTTTTGTTTTTTTAAATGTTTTTTAAGATGTTATAAAGGAAACTGTTAATGTAAATTTTGTTATTAGGGTGGACCTCCGCTTTAATGCAATAGGCTGTGTACACAAATGACTCTGCTCATCCCTACTCATCATACAGTAGCTACCATCTCACCTTATGGTGCCACACACTTGCCAGGCTGCATTAAAATGTTGCAGGAAACACCTCAACATGGTTAGTTAGCCTACCCTCCCAGAAAATGCCCTGCGATTTCTGGATGATGACTGATGCTTGCCAGCTAGCACCATGTCAGGATTGTGAAGATGGCGGACACATTCCTAAAGCAACTGTGATGAATGTCAATGAGATGACAAGCTCTTAATTTAGTCTCCACAATCAATCTACACTGGATCTTTAACCACTTGCTTCCCGGAGCATGCAGATAAACGTCTGCAGAATGGCACGGGCAGGCAGAAGGGCGTATTTATACGTCCCCTTTAAGAAGCGGTTGTTGTGGATGCAGACGCGCCGCCGGGCATACCCGTGATCGTCTCGCAGAGAGATAGAAAGGGGAGATGTTAGTGTAAACACAACATCTCCCTGTTCTGCCTAGTGACACTGTCATTGATCGTGTTCCCTCTCATCGGGAACAAGATCAGTGACGTGTCACAGCAAGTCATGTCCCCTGACAGTAAGAATCACTCCTTAGGTTACACTTAACCCCTACAGCGCTACCTAGTGGTTAACTTCTTCACAGCCAGTGTCATTTTCACAGTAATCAGTGCATTTTTATTGCACTGAACGCTGTAAAAATGACAATAGTCCCAAAAATGTGTCATAAGTGTCCGATGTGTCCGCCATAATGTCGCAGTCACAATAAAAATCGCTGATCGCCACCATTACTAGTAAAAAAAAAAATTTTAATAAAAATACCATAAAACTATCCCCTATTTTGTAGACACTATAACTTTTGCACAAACCAATCAATAAACGCTTATTGCAATTTTTTTTAACCAGAAATATGTAGAAGAATACGTATCGGCCTAAACTGAGGAAAAAAACATTTTTTTTATATATTTTTGGGGGGTATTTATTATAGCAAAAAGTAAAAAATATTGTTTTTTTTTTCAAAACTGTCGCTCTATTTTTGTTTATAGCGCAAAAAATAAAAACCGCAGAGGTGATAAAATACCACCAAAAGAAAGCTCTATTTGTGGGGAAAAAAGGACGCCAATTTTGTTTGGGAGCCACGTCACACGACCGCACAATTGTCAGTTAAAGCGTCGCAATGCCGAATCGCAAAAAGTGGCCTGGTCCTTTGACCAGCAAATTGGTCCGGGGCTTAAGTGGTTAAAGTCACACTATGTTACTTTTCCTTTTTTTTTTTTTTTTTTTCATAAATACTTTTCCTGCTTGTTTCAAATATGTTCTTGCCAGATTTGAATATGTGACATTTATTCTCTTATTTATGTATTATCTCTTCATTACAGTTATTTGTTTTTTTGTTTGCTTGTTCTTTCTAGATTCTTATAGGAAAAGGAGAGATCAGGGGGTTAGATAATTTTCAGCTTGTCAATCTTGTTTTATTAAAGTTACCAAAAGGTAATATTCCCTTTGTGTCCTATCTGTATATCTACGATTTGAATTACTTTTTTCGAAACACAATCTGATCAGATATCTGGATCTTTAATATCTCAATGGAAGCTGAATATTACTCTTTGTTAGGGGTTCAAGGCTAGTTCTGCTCACCGCATAATATATATCATTTTCAAAAATACTCAAAGATAACCAGTCATGGCTGAACATTTGCAATAATCAGATAATGTTTATCTATAGATCTTAAAGTGTTACTAAACCCAGGAGCCTGCATTCACTATATCTGGTCTCCCACAGTACACAGAACATGGAAATTGCAATTATTTTAGTAAATATTAACTGCTAAATACCTTTTCTCATCAGCAATATATACAGTGCCATAAGTGGCGAATGGGCGCCGCCCCCTCTCTCCTGGAAACGCATTGCCTTACATGAATCTATCTATGGTCGCCACTAACACCCCCTAGCACCTGAATTACCCCTTGAATTAAAGCTCTATTTTTGGGGAAAAAAGAACATACGTTTTATTTGGGGTACAGCATCGCATGACAGCACAATTGTTAGCTAAAGTAACGCAGTAGGCATGTGCGGTTCCTTTCATTCCGAATAAAATTCGGAAAAATTTAAGTTTTTAGGAAATTCGGAATTAGAATAGTACCGAATGTAAACGAATCCGAAATAACGAAAAAAGAAAATCGGATTCAAATCGTTTTCGGACCGTTTTCAAATACTTTTGTATTCGAATCGTTTTCAAATTTGAATTCAAAAACGTTTCGAATTCAATTTATTTATTTTTTTTCAAATAACAATTTTTATTGTGGTTTTCTACAAAGAAAGTACAAAGGGATGTAAGACTTCACAATATGGAGAACATTACGTTTCCAGGTTGTCAAACAAATACAGTAAGGTTTTATCCATATACTTGTAAGCAATAGCAGGCACCCAACCAAAGAAGGAAGTGATGCGGAAATGCGTCATAAAAAAAACATCCAGAAAACTATTTGGGGCAAAGGGAGTCCCTAGAATACTCTCAGAGGAGAGCAAGAAAGAGGGAAAGAGGAAAGAAAAGAAGAGAGATCATCATGGTAGCTCAGTCACCTGGTCACAGTGGATCCTCCCGAAGGTGCCACAGCTCCCAGACTTTGTCGTGAATGTCCAGCTTATCTTGCATCCTGGCCGTCTCAAATTCAATTTTTTTTTATCTCTATTCTATTCCTTTATTTTATTTTCTATTCTTTTTTATTCTCTTTGGAGATTGGAAAACTATTCGAATTTGAAAACGATTTGAAATGGATTCGAAAACTTTTCAAATGGATCCAGATTCGAATTCGAAAAATTCTAATCGATTTGAAAAACGAATAAACAAAACAAATTCCAAAAACAAATTACTGTATTTACTCGAGTATAAGCCGACCCGAATATAAGCCGAGCCACCTGATTTTACCACAAACAAGTGGGAAAACGTATTGACTCGAGTATAAGCCTAGGGTGTCCATCTGTATGCCTCACTGTGCCTCACTTTGCTTCACTGTGCCCATGCTTCACTGTTCCCATGCCTCACTGTGCCCATGCCTCACTGTTCCCATGCTTCACTGTTCCCATGCCTCACTGTGCCCATGCCTCACTGTGTCCATGTGCATGCCTCACTGTTCCCATGCTTCACTGTTCCCATGCCTCACAGTGCCCATGCCTCACTGTGTCCATGACTAGACTGACGTTTACCACGGGAGTCTATGGAAGGGTGTTTAAAAAATCGGTGCTCCCCTGGCCCTGGGTCCCCCAGACAAAAAACTTTGCACACTTATAGAGGAGAAATGGGACTACATGTGTGCCAAGTTTCGGGTCAAGGGGACCTACGTACGGCCGGTACCGGGTCCCCAAAGTCACCGAAGAAATTACCATTTAACATGAGAGTCTATGGAAGGGGTGCCTGGCTTTGAAAAATCGGTGCTCCCCGGCAGTAGGTCCCCAGACAACAAACTTTGAAAACTTGTAGAGAAAGAATGGGGCTACATGTGTGCCAGGTTTGGTAATGGCTCCCCAAAGTCCGGGAGATCAGGCGCAAAAAGGTGAGTCGAGTATAAGCCGAGGGGGGCATTTACGGCACAAAAAATGTGCTAAAAGTAGGATTTTTAAAACAGATACCTGTAAAATCCTTTTCTTGGAGTACATCACGGGACACAGAGCAGCATAGTCATTACTATGTGGGTTATATAGAATTACCTTCAGGTGCTGGCACTGGCAACTTCCAAAACAGGAAGTACCCTCCCCTATATAAGCCCCTCCCATCCGGGAGTACCTCAGTTTTGTAGCAAAGCAATACGTGTCCCCAAAAGAGGGGTGGGAGCTCTGTGTCCCGTGATGTACTCCAAGAAAAGGATTTTACAGGTAAGCTGTTTTAAAAATCCTACTTTCTTGTTCATACATCACGGGACACAGAGCAGCATAGTCATTACTATGTGGGACGTCCCAAAGCAATGCCACATGAGGGGGGGATACACCATACATAAGCTGGGCGCCATCAGGCATGAGGATCTTTTGCGGCCTGCAACACACTGCGCCCAAAGGCGACATCCTCCTGACTTCTCACGTCCACCTGGTAGAACCTAGTAAACGTGTGTACTGAAGACCATGTTGCGGCCTTACAAATTTGCGCCAGGGAGGCCTGGTGATGCACTGCCCATGAAGTTCCAACTGCTCTCGTGGAGTGCGCCCTAACTTTGAACGGAGGCGGTCTACTTTTCAAGCCATAGGCTTGTATTATGACCTGTCGAATCCACTTGGCTAAAGTAGATTTTGATGCTGCCTGACCCTTTCTGGGGCCTTCCGGCAGAACAAACAGAGAATCCGTTCTACGAATCTGAGCAGTGGCTTTTAGATAAGCTTTAACTGCTCTTACTACATCCAAAGAATGCAATAACTTTTCCTCTACCGAGCTTGGTTTGGGGAAAAAAGAAGGAAGAACCACATCCTGGTTCAAGTGAAACCTCGATACCACCTTAGGAAGAAAGGCTGGGTGAGGACGTAATACTACTCTGTCCTTATGGATAACCAGATATGGCTCCTTACAGGACATGGCGGCTAATTCCGACACTCTTCTAGCCGAGCATATGGCTACTAAAAATATCAATTTCCTGGTGAGTAGAACCAAGGAAATGTGCCGCAAAGGTTCAAATGGCTGCTTCTGCAGAACCGACAGAACCAAATTTAGATCCCATGGGCATATGGGAGCCTTAATCGGTGGAATAATACGAGTCACACCTTGCATAAAGGATTTGACAAGTGAATGCATAGCCAGGGGCCTTTGAAATAGTATTGACAAGGCCGAAACCTGGCCCTTGATAGTACTTAAGGCAAACTTCCTGTCTACAGCCCACTGCAGGAAGTCCAGAATTCTGCCTATAACGTACTTACGTGGATGCCATTTTCTGGCCTCGCACCAAGTGATGTACGCCTTCCAAACTCTATAGTAGATCTGCCTGGATACAGGCTTCCTGGCATTGATTATAGTTGATACCACAGAGTTAGAGAGACCTCTCTTCTTTAGGATGTGGGACTCAATAGCCAGGCCGTTAAACTTAGAGTTAGTAAGGAAGGGTGGTATATCGGTCCTTGCGAAAGCAGGTCCGGACGACGTGGAAGGGTCCAAGGACTCCCCACAGACACTTTGATGATCTCCGCGTACCAGGCCTTTCGGGGCCACGCTGGAGCCACCAGGATCACCGGCTTCTTCTCCAACCTGACTCTGCGAAGGAGTCGAGGCAACAATTGTAGCGGAGGGAATGCATATATCAGTCTGAACTGATCCCAAGGGAACACCAGAGCATCCGAGCCGCAAGCGAGGGGATCCCTTGTCCGGGAGACAAACCTGTCCACCTTTGCGTTGAATCTGGATGCTAGCAGATCTACATCCGGTGTTCCCCACCGCTGACATATTGCTCGGAAGACCTCGGGATGAAGGGACCATTCCCCTGGGCATAACTGTTGGCGACTCAGAAAGTCCGCCTTCCAATTCTCCACCCCTGGAATGAAGACAGCTGATATACATGGGACATGCTTTTCTGCCCATTCCAGGATGTGACTTACTTCCCTCTGGGCTGCACGACTCCTGGTGCCTCCCTGATGATTGATATATGCCACTGCTGTGGCATTGTCTGATTGAATTCTGACAGGGGACCCTTGGAGTCTGGATGTCCAGGCTACTAGGGCGTACCGGGCTGCTCGTATCTCTAAGAGATTGATGGGCAGGGTTTTTACTACATTTGACCATCTGCCCTGGAGAGACCATTGCTCCAGTACTGCCCCCCAGTCTGTAAGGCTGGCATCTGTAGTGACCACCTTCCAAGATATCGGGCTGAAGGGTTTTCCCTTCTGGAGATTCTGGGGGATCAACCACCAGCAGAGACTCTTCCGAACAGAAGGGGACAAAGCCATCGGGAAGTCTAGAGCCTGAACTTTTCCGTTCCAGGCTGACAATATGGCCCTTTGTAAATTCCTTGAGTGGAATTGGGCGTATGGCACAGCTTCGAATGATGCTACCATCTTTCCTAGCAGCCTCATGCACAGGCGTATGGACGGCTGTCTTTTTGCACAAAGCAGACGGACCAAGCCCCTCAAAGAGGATACCTTGTCTAGAGGTAAGAAAATCTTCCTCTGGTCTGAATCCAGCCGTAGCCCTAGATATACCAGGTTTTTCACTGGCTGTAGGGCTGACTTGTCCAGGTTGATGACCCAACCGTGAGACTCTAGATACTTGATTGTATCGATAATTACCACTTCTAGCTTGGCAACTGAGTGGTCCATCAACAACAGGTCGTCTAGGTATGCCATTATCGTTACACCCTGTGTTCTTAGATCGGCCAACAGTGGGGCCAGAATTTTTGTGAACACTCGTGGTGCTGTGGCCAGACCGAATGGTAAGGCTCTGAACTGAAAATGGCGCCCTTCTACTGCAAAGCGTAGGAATTTTTGATGACCTGGAAAGATGGGAACATGCAAGTAAGCATCTTTGATGTCGATCGAGGCTAACCATTCCTCCCCTTGTAGGGCAGCGGTGACCGATCGGATCGACTCCATCCGGAAAGACCAGACGTTTAGAAATTTGTTTAGACTCTTTAGGTCCAATATGGGTCTTATGTCCCCGTTTGGTTTCGGGACTGTGAAAAGGTTTGAGTAGAAACCCAACCCCCACTCTTCCATAGGAACCTCCATAATTACTCCTTGGAGCAATAGTTGTTCTAACGCCAATAGGAGAGACCGTCTTTTCAGAGGGTCTCTTGGCATGCCTGACCACATAAAATGGGACGGGGGAGACTCTTTTAACTCCAACTTGTATCCCAGAGTTACCGCGGAGAGCACCCATCTGTCTTTGATCGTCTCCCGCCAGGTCTCTGCAAACAACTGAAGTCTTCCCCCCACTCGTTTGAGTGGGGGCAGCCCTTCATAGGCTTGACTTGGAGGCTGGTTTAGTACCTCTTCGGATCCAGGGCTTTTTATTACCCTGTGGCTGTCCCTGATTTTTACCTCCTGAGTTTGACCGAGGAGGCCGTCGGAACTGCTTAGTAGCAGACGTCGCAGGGATAGGAGAGGTAGTCCTCTTAAAAGATGGACCCCTAGACCTCTTCTTACTCGGTAAGAGAGTACTTTTACCACTGGAAATCTTCTGGATATACTTATCCAGGTCTTCGCCAAAAAGGCGTTCCCCATGAAATGGGAAGCTAACTAAGAGCTTCTTACAGGGAGCTTCAGCAGACCAGTTTTTAAGCCACAGAAGCCTACGCATATGTACCAAAGACAGCGTGAGGCGGGAGGCCTGATGGATAGAATCCTTGATGGCGTCAACCGCAAAGCATAATGCTCTAGGCAGATCAGCCAGAGCCTGGGCCTGTTGGTCTGGCAAATCCCTCAGGACCATTTTCATTTGATCCTTTAAAGCTTGGCAGACCCCAATAGCTGCCACTGCTGGCTGTGTAACAGCCCCTGCTGTGGAAAAAGCAGATTTTAATAAAGATTCCAATTTTTTATCCACTGGATCTTTGAACATTTGAACATTATCTACTGGACATGTCAGTGATTTGTTCACAGAAGAGATGGCTGCATCCACCGTAGGAACATTCCATCTCTGGGTGAACTTTTCCTCCATGGGATAGATCACCGGAAACCTTTTAGGCGGAACAAATAGTTTATCAGGATGTTCCCAGTCCTGGTATATAAGTCCTTCCAATAATGGATGTATTGGAAAGGAGCAATTAACCTGGGGAGCTTTTAGCGACCCCAATGAGGAGACAGCAGTAGTTGATGGTTCAACAAGAGGCATTTTAAATGCAGATCGAACCATGTCAGTTAGGGTCTGGACCCACAATCTTTCAGTCTGTGATGCTGAAAATGGTTCATCTACTGTTGATTCCTCAAAAACAGAGCTAACCTCCTCCTGATCCCCTTCAGGTAAGTCGGTCCCTTCCTGGGACTGTTGCTCTGCCAACAGGCACTCTAATGGAGGTGATGGAGATCTGGCGCGCTTTCTTTCCTGTAGAGAAGAAGCGATCAATGCAGCCAATCTCTGCTCCAATCCCTCCAGAGTTGAGGAAAAAACCTCCTCTGTTATATATGCAGGAGCAGGTGGACTGAGGACAGCCGCAGTACCTGGCACTCCCGGGGGTTCCTTATGGGTATTAACCTCTGATTTCTCAGGGGAGGAGGGTGCAGATGACTGCTCCAGATCCTCAGAGCCCGATGGAGACCCCCTACATTTCCTGAGAGGTATATCTCGGAGTTTTTTAGGCGGCATATTCCTTAGTTCAAAGCTGAGGTATTCCAGCCGCAATACACCCCTTACTGAAATAGTCTAATGCAAATTGCTGCTATGTACATCAGTGGGTGTCTACTAATGCGTCTTTCTGGGGATGCCTGTATCAACCGCCCGCAGTAAGCCCCTATACCATGCTACCAGCTCCTTTTCATGCTCTGTGTCCATAGCAAGCAGCATGGACTGAGTCCTTTTATCTTGCTGGGACGCCCGCGCATGCGCAGAAGCGCTGGGCGCACAGAGCGCGTCATCCGCCAGGCTCCGCCCCCTTTTTTTAAGCTAAACCTTATAAAAAGAAAGCATGTGTGCGCGCGTGCGCGTGCACGTGTGCGCTCTTGGCGCCATGTAGGGAGAGGAGCCAGGGTCCCTGTTTTACCAGGACTCGGGGATGGAAGGAAACTACTTGGCAGCATGACAGAGGAATGCAGCTTCCCTGATAGAGAGCTCACTCATCTGCCTGGACTTTCACCATGGAAGGAATAGTCCCAAGAAAAAAGACGTTCCACAGCGGCCTCTAGTGGATAAACACAGGTACCGCACTTTTGTCTTTTTTTTTTTTTTTTTTTAAACCTCCTTTATGAAAAACATTTCCAGGTTTACAGTTTTTTTAAAACTTCCCTTATGAAAAAACATTTCTAGGATTTCTTAGGCATATACAGCTGTTAGCGGGAATACCCTTTAGGTAACAGGCAGAAAGACATATTAGGCTTGGGGGTCCCCTCAATAGAACCAAGTTCCTGAGGGGCCCCCACTTACCTTTTCCCCGCCGCAGGACTTTGTTTGGTCCACAGAAGCCCAAACTTCACCTCTCACGGCAGGCATTGTACTAGACCTTCAGGGACCGGGTTCCCAAGGATTCCACTCCCCTGGACCTGTATAGCACCCTGCACAGATAGCCTCTTGGTTTTGGGTATGACCAGAGCTCTGGATCCCAGGGTCCAGCCCTCCTAAGAGAGGCATTACAGGCAAAACCCTGCTCTTCTCTGCAAGGCCCGGGTACCGACCGTTTAGCTATGAAGCTTTTTTGGTCGGATCCGGAATAGCTTGCTAAGGCCCAGAGAACCTGTACACAAGCCCAGATGAATACATGTTAACCTTGGCCAACACCTTAGACACTGGCAAAAAGCTGAGGTACTCCCGGATGGGAGGGGCTTATATAGGGGAGGGTACTTCCTGTTTTGGAAGTTGCCAGTGCCAGCACCTGAAGGTAATTCTATATAACCCACATAGTAATGACTATGCTGCTCTGTGTCCCGTGATGTATGAACAAGAAAAACTTGGCTTATACTCGAGTATATACGGTAAACAAATTTAACTAAGCAAATTTATGTAAATAACGAATTGAAATGAAACAAAACAATTTTTTTCGTTCTGCACATGTCTATAACGCAGTGCAGTATCTCAAGAAAATGGCCTGGTCATGAGGGGAGGGGGGGAGTAAATCTTCCGGAGGTCAAGTGGTTAAAGACTTAATCAGATTTTAGTGATTGGGTTAACAACTACATTAATAGAATAAGCTCAATAAATTCAGCTCTCTTGGAGTATTTATATAACCCAAGGATACAAGAAAGGAAGTAAAGAGTTTGTTACATTTCCATTGTCACACACAGCTTAGAACAACAGTAACCTCTCTTCTTTTTTTTTTTCTTCCATGCATCCATAGTAAGTATGCAAGACTCCATAACAGACGCACAGTCTTTGCTTGTGCAAAATGTCATTTAACCTCTTGACTATAAAATTGAAGCAGCTTTGTGCATTGCCCATGGACTGTCAGCAGAATACATTTACTCTCCAATTTGATGATTTCCAGCAGTACAGTAATTTGTCAGTTTCCTTGCCGGCCCGATAAACTAGGACGCTTCTGGTAGCTGCAGCAATATTAACAGGTCTATAGGCCAACGCTCCATCTTCTGCAGCCGCTGTAGCGAAAAAAAAAAGACAGAAAAGGGAACAAGCAGAAATTACAATTTATAAAGATTAACAATACGTATTCCCATGAGTATGCCGCTCAAGTTTTTTCTGAAATGATTTAAAGAGAGTCTGTCCATCCTACGGAAGGTTGTAGACAAATTGACAGCAAACCACAAAAAAATGTATGTGACAGCACTAGCACATAATAGGCAGCCTATACAGTAAAACCTCGGATTGTGAGCATAATTTGTTCCAGAAACATGCTTGTAATCCAAAGCACTTGTATATAAAAGCAAATTTCCCCATAAGAAATAATGGAAACTCAGATGATTCGTTCCACAGCCATTTATTCATAGGCCCTTCAGTTTATAAAAAAAAAAATGTCACTGCCCCCACCTATGACTGGTCTTCACAGCAAGGAGCACTGGAAGGGCGGACGCATGTAAACAAAAACACAGAATATCCTAGCTCAACTTACCAACTAATCAGCAACCAACCAAATTCACTTGTCTAACAGTGCGTTTAAAAACAGGGGTTTATAGTCCATATAAAAAGATTATAGCAATGTGACAGGTTGTGTAACAATAAAATGTCCATCCACAAATGGAAGACTCCACAAGGGGATTAGAAGCAAAATCCAGCAGGAGCTACAGAGTAGGCTTGTGCAATTCGTTTCGTAACGAATCGAAATTCGTCCGAATTTAGAAACTTTCGGACATTCGGAAACATTCGAATTTCCGAACAAAGCAATTACGAATAAAACCGAATCCGAAATAAATTATACCGCAAAATAGCGAATGCCCGAATGTCTTCGGCATAATTCGTTATGAAAAAAGTTACGAATGTACGAATCCATACGAAGCACAATAACACTCTGCTCTGCTCTCTGCTTCTCCCTCACCGTGCTGAACTCCCTCTCATAATGGTGTACAGGGGCGGAGGCTATAGTCGCATGTAAAAAACGAAAGTAAAATACGAGATTTCGAATCATTACAAATAACCGCTATGTATTTAGAAAGGTACAAATCCATTCGAAGCACATTAGGCATAATAGGCAGCGTCGTTGTGAGAGAGACACGGAAAATTACGAATCAACGAACCCAAAAAAAGTTACGAAAGTAGGAGTTGTGTCCAGAATCAATGAAAAACAATGTACTCTATGGAAAGTACAAATTATAAATCAACTAAAAATTCAACGAAAAATGACACTTGCGAAAATACGAATTAGTCCGAACACGAAAAATCCCGTCTAGCAAAATTACGAATGATTACGAATCAACAGGACCGAAAAGAAACGAACCGAAACTAAACAAATTTTTCCGTTGTGCACAAGTCTACTACAGAGTATAAAAGAGAAGAGAGGCGCCTCTAATGCGGCATACACACGATAGGAATTTCCGATGAAAAAAGTCAGATGGAGTCCGTCTGAGTTTTTTCATCGGGAATTTCTCCGATGGGGCCCACACACAGTCGGAATTTCCGATGAAAAAACTCAGACGGACTCCATCTGACTTTTTTTCATCGGAAATTCCTATCGTGTGTATGAATTCACATTGGAATTTTCAAATAGAATCTGTTCTATTTTCTTCCGATGATATTCCGTCAGAATTCCGATGGGAGTTTGGTCGGAAAAATGTCCGACCGTGTGTACGGGGCATAAGTGTAGCAAAATGTTGCTAAATGTTGTACCTTCATTAAATGTAACCCTATTGCTACACTTAGAGGCACCTCTCTTCTCTTTTATACTTGATATTGTAACGCCGAGCGCTCCGGGTGTCCCATCCTTCCCGGAGCGCTCGCGGCGTCAGTCCCCCTGCAGCGCTCTGGTCAGCCCCCCTGGCCGTGGGCGCTGCTCTGTTACCGGCGGGGATGCGATCCACACGGCGGCACATCTCCGTCCGCGGATCGCATCCCATCCTACTCACCATCCCCCTCCTGCTCCTTCCCGGCGGGCGCGGCCCCGCTGCGCTCTAGGGCGCGCGCGTGCCGGCCTTCTGAGATTTAAAGGGCCAGCGCACCATTGATTGGTGCCTGGCCCAATTACTGTGTGCACACCCAAATCTGTTATAAACCCACTTCCCCTTCCTGTCCTTGCCGGATCTTGTTGTCTTAGTACCCTGTGGAAGCGTTTTGTGAGTTGCCTTGCCTGTGTATCTGACCTGCTGCCATTGTCTCAGACTACGAACCATTGCCACCTGCCCTGACCCTCTGCTACGTCTGACCTTGCCTCTGCCTAGTCCTTTTGTACCGCGCCTATCTCAGCCGCCAGAGAGGTGGAGTCGCTACTGGAGGACACGACCTGGTTGCTACCGCCGCAGCAAGTCCATCCCGCTTTGCGGCGGGCTCTGGTGAAAACCAGTAGCTGCTTAGAACCGGTCCCTCAGTACGACCCGTGCCATCCCCTCTCTGGTACAGAGGATCCACCTCCTGTATCCCCACTAGCCGTCAGTCCGGCTCGTGACAGATATACAGTTGTGACGTGATGCTACTTGCATATCAAGACATCGCTTGTATATCAAGTCAAAATGTATTTAAAAATGTTGCTTGTCTTGCAAAACGCTCTCAAGCTACTCTCAATCCAAAGTTTTACTGTACTTTCTATTGCAGGCTATGAACAGAGTTGATAATATTCCCTCCTGCCCATGCCCCCCCTCTACGACTTTTTCATCAAAATCAATAATGCAACTATAAATCCCCCCCCCCCCCCATACCAGGGGAATAGGTGTAATCCTAGACTCTGACCTGTCCTTTCAGCCATAAATCCAATCATTGTCAAAAGCTTGTAGACTTCTCCTCCGTAACATCTCTAAAATTCGCCCCTTTTTAACGAATGAAACCACCAAGCTCCTCATTCACTCCCTTGTTATCTCTCGCCTTGACTATTGCAACTCCCCTCTCATTGGTCTACCCAGGGCCAGACTGGGGATAAAAACCAGCCCTGGAAAAAATTTCACACCAGCCCCATAGCATTATTATACCAGCCCAACAGCATAACGTCACAAGAGTGTGTTAGATATATACATATATATATATATATATATATAGATATATAGATATATAGATAAGACAGA
Source organism: Rana muscosa (assembly GCA_029206835.1). Taxonomy (NCBI): domain Eukaryota; kingdom Metazoa; phylum Chordata; class Amphibia; order Anura; family Ranidae; genus Rana; species Rana muscosa. Next base: position 181,451,470 of record CM055119.1, on the reverse strand, counting down.
TATGAAAGCACATAGGGCTTTATATATATATATATATATATATATATATATATATATATATATATATATACTGTATATGTGTATATTTATATATATGAGCAAATTCCGGTTACAAGTGGTAAAAGTGGAGCAATCTTCAAGGGGGACCTTCCGCAGAAAGAATACACTAAGGTAAAGGGGGGTGGGTTACTGATATAAGGGGGAAACCTTTATATCAGTGCCCCCTTACATTATTGTATTCACTTCTCCCTCACATCAGGGACCCCCCCTCAGACTGGCCTGGCCGCGCTTTCACTGATCTCCTCTCAGGTGCACCGTGTAGGGAGGGATCAGTCAGTCAGGTCCAGCTTGGTGGCTCTGGTTTTCCAATAGTCTGCTCACCACCACAGCCCACACACGTCTGACTTCTCCCATGACCCCCATCCCGGCGGCACTCCCACTCTTGACTCCTCTCCACTCCAGACTCCCTCAGAGACTGCAGACATGATACAGGATATATTGATATATATATAGATTCTATATTGATATTCTACTAATATATTTCAGGTTCAATGTGTATGATGTGTTTTGTTTGTTTGTTTAAGAAACTGAATAAAAAGATTTATTAAAATGATACAGGAGATGGTCAGAGATTGCAGATATGGTACCGGAGATGATCAGAGACATGATACAAGAGACCAATGCAGCCTTACCAATGCCCATCAAATGCAGATTCACTGTGCTTATCAATGCAGACTCACGGTACCCATTTGCAGCCTCACTGTGGCCATCTGCAGCCTCACTGTGTCAATCTGTAGCCTCACTGTGTCAACAATGCAGCCTCACTTTGCCAATAATGCAGCCTCACTTTGCCCATCCACATCCTCACTGTGCCAACACAATCCAGCCTCACTGTGCCCATCTTCAGCCTCATTGTGCCAACAATGCAGCCTCACTGTGCCAACAATGCAGCCTCACTGTGCCAACACAATGCAGCCTCACTGTGTCCATCTGCAGCCTCGCTGTGCCAACACAATGCAGCCTCACTGTGCCCATCTGCAGCCTTGCTGTGCCAACAATGCAGCCTCACTGTGCCAACAATGCAGCCTCACTGTGCTAACACAATGCAGCCTCGCTGTGCCCATCTGCAGCCTCACTGTGCCAACAATGCAGCCTCACTGTGTCCATCTGCAGCCTTGCTGTGCCAACACAATGCAGCCTCACTGTGCCCATCTGCAGCCTTGCTGTGCCAACAATGCAGCCTCACTGTGCCAACAATGCAGCCTCACTGTGCCAACAATGCAGCCTCACTGTGCCCATCTGCAGCCTCACTGTGCCAACAATGCAGCCTCGCTGTGCCCATATGCAGCCTCACTGTGCCAACAATGCAGCCTCACTGTGCCAACAATGCAGCCTCACTGTGCTCATCTGCAGCCTCACGGTGCCCATCTGCAGCCTCACTGTGTCAACAATGCAGCCTCACTGTGCCAACAATGCAGCCTCACTGTGCCAACAATGCAGCCTCACTGTGCCCATCTGCAGCCTCACTGTGCCAACAATGCAGCCTCGCTGTGCCCATATGCAGCCTCACTGTGCCAACAATGCAGCCTCACTGTGTCAACAATGCAGCCTCACTGTGCCCATCTGCAGCCTCCCCAGTGCCTTGATTACACAGAGCAGGTATCTCCGTCCGCTGTGTCATAGAGCTGGGGTCTGAACTGTTCGGCGGCCATCCACTGTAACAAAGCCCTGCCTTCTATCATGGTCTAGGAGGTGGGGCTTTGTTACAGTGGGATCGGAAATGTTTGACCAGCTCCATGACACAGCAGGAGGAGATACCCGCTCTTTGTGTGATTACACAAGCAGAGGGAGGGAGAGGAGGACTCCGCACTTGGATCGGCCCTGGGCGCCGCTGCAACCTCAGCTCAAAGTGGCCCCAGGGCAGGTGGCCTACTGGGAAATTTCCCGGTATCCTGGTAGGCTAGTACGGTCCTGGGTCTACCTCTCAATAGGTTATCCCTCATTCTATCATGAATGCAGCTGCCAGACTAATCAGCGGTAGGCCCGTCCATTAGGGGCGCACAGGAGCCGCCCCCCCTATCCATGTGTCCGGCTCCCTGATCTACATGCAGGGCAAAAAGAATAGGCTGCACACCACAATATGTGATCCAAAATCCTTTATTGGGACATCCCAAAGTGACACCACAGGACCAGAATGGCTGGTAGACACGTTTCACACTATAATAAGTGCCAGAGGCTCTAATAGGCTTCAAAAAAGGGGGGGCTTGGGGCGCAGAGCACTGCACTTCAAGCCCACCCAGTTATGTGACAATAGCGAATAAATATTTGCTATTTCTATACTGATCCTCCTCCCGGACAATCAGGAAATTGGTCTTGAGACCCGTCACCCGATTGGCTGAAAGGACAGGTGATTCTATTGGATGCCTAGGAGGAGGAGGGAGAAGACGCATGGCGGAATGAACGCCGTGATGCAGAAGAGGAGGAGAGGACACATGAGCCGCTGTCTGCCACCTGTTGCACTACAGGAAAATGGCAGCCCAATTAGCTCAATAGTGAACATATTTAAAGGAGAAGTATGGGATGGGTTAAATAACTAGTACATATCACATTAGTCAGAATATCAGCTAATCCTTTTTTCCTACCTCTTTTAGTTTTTACAGCATGTGCACATGAACTTTCCTTTAGCTGGCAAAAACGGTCCACTTTCAGTTTGAAAAGTTCCTCTGTCCCCCTCCCCTAAGAGACGTGTCTGTGCTGATAGATAGGGAGGGGGAGGAGGGAGGAGAATAAGGAAGGGGGGAGCAGCTACGCTCTGTGAAGTCTCAGAAACAAGCAGAGGGAGGAGAGCCGACATCAATCAAGCATAATGACAAGAAAGGGGGTGGATCCAGACTCTATATTCACACCATTGTCTGGATGATGCTGTATGAAAGACTGTAGAACCTCCCACAGGTATTTATCTCAATTTTAACAGAATGAGGGCACTTCTGAGAGGGCTGGAAGGGTTCATAGATATCAGCAGCTCACACAAAATAGAATAGATGTAAGCAAAAAAAGGAAACCCATACTTCTCTTTTAAGGACACTTCCAGTGCCAGTACACATCCCCTGATGAAGTCACTTGACTGTGACGATAAGCGTCGGGACATACAGGCATCGGAAGTGATGTCGGCGAGCTCGCTGCTCGTGGTGTTTTGAATTTTACTGTTACTAAGAAATGTGAGTACTTAAAGCTTTTTTAAACAATACATGTTTTTAAAAACGTACTACGCTATTTGAAATCCCCCCTTCTTCCCAATACACCTTACATATATACCAACTGAGGGAGTGATACTATTACTGCGATTGACCGCAAGTGATACCACTACTACGATAAGCTACAAAGGAGCAGGTATATATTATTATGCTGAAAACGCCAGATCAAGAGCACCTGCACCATCAGGATATATGGTGGGAACACCCTTGACCTCCAAATCCATATATACACGTTGTTACCTTACAGCCGTAAGGTAAGAGGCCACCTATCATTACAGTGTGCTGCACCGAAGAGGAGGAGTCACTTTTTGCACTTTATTTCCTTCATTTAAAATATTTTTCACAGAAGAAGCAAAGTCACTCATTTTATGCACATCGAGCTGTTTCGCACAATAAAAAGGAAAAGACACTCATTATATCACTCTTCAGAGGGGATCCGACACTTGGGCTCATCCCCTCCACCAAGACTATTAATTATAATTATATTCATTTGTGATTTATATGCGATTTGCACATGTGCACACTGCCATTCCGTTACATTTAGCACTTTATTGATACTTTTCACTATGATGAATTGTGTAGCACATGGTCACTTTTATATTTAAGTATGCATGGATTTTAGTTTACATTATTAGTATAATATTATTTATATTTACCTATTTGCAATTTTATAACAGCGCAGCACTATTTACTACTTATATACCTTAGATCAACCTCCCCCTCCTTCCCCTCTGCGCAACCCGTTAAGATCTCAGATCAGCATGGCTCCTCTAAGCATGCCAAGGGAAGTCTTGAGACAGATGCCATATAATTCCGGAACATAAGTTTGTAGTTATAACACTACAGGCATAAGATAAAAGTCCCAAATTGAATACCAAGAACCATTAACTGGAACCCCAAAAAATGCATGGAAGTGCATATTGCGGTTCTCTGTACTGCTACAGAATGTGTTACATAACAAGTCATTCGTAAGGTACTCCTGATCAGTGCAGAATACCATTGGTCACCATGAATATCACAGCAACAGAGACAATATGAGTATCAAAAGGGGACAACAAGGGGTCCAAGAAGAGAAGAGAGAGAAAAACGAAGGAAGATGAAAATCAGAAGAAATAAGAACTCAGAAGACACAAGGAGACCAAGGTTGGAGAAGGGGTCGGTATAATAGGAGATAAGTCCTACATTTGTACCGCCCCGGGAGTCATGGACAAGGGTACATGTATATAGGTCGCCCAAGGCTCCCAGGTCTGGTCAAACAGCTTACTTACTTAATACTTAATAATCCCTGCGATCCTTTAATGTATCATAATACAAAAGATTTTAGGTTTTAATCGTCTAACCCAGGGGTCTCCAAACATTTTAAGCAAAGGGCCAGTCAGGCTTTAGGGGGACCAAATTGTGGCCAGTAGGAGTAGAAAATGCCCTGACATCAGTGCCCCATCATTGGTTTCAATGAGAGAAATAGTGCCCCATTATTGGTATCAATTGAAAAATAGTGCCCCATTGTTGGTATAAATGGAAGAAGAGTGTCCCATTGTTGGTATTAGTGGAAGAAGAGTGCCCCATTGTTGGTATCAATGGAAGAAGAGTGCCCCATTGTTGGTATAAATGGTAGAAGAGTGACCCATTGTTGGTATCAATAGAAGACAAGTGCCTCATTGTTGGTATTAATGGTAGAAAAGTGACCCATTGTTGGTATCAATGGAAGAAGAGTGCCACATTGTTGGTATCAATGGTAGAAGAGTGACCCATTGTTGGTATCAATGGAAGAAGAGTGACCTATTGTTGGTATCAATGGAAGAAGAGTGTCCCATTGTTGGTATCAATGGAAGAAGAGTGCCCCATTGTTGGTATAAATAGTAGAAGAGTGACCCATTGTTGGTATCAATAAAAGACGAGTGCCTCATTGTTGGTATTAATGGTAGAAAAGTGACCCATTTTTGGTATTAATGGAAGAAGAGTGCCTCATTGTTGGTATCAATGGTAGAAGAGTGACCCATTGATGGTATCAATGGAAGAAGAGTGACCCATTGTTGGTATCAATGGAAGAAGAGTGTCCCATTGTTGGTATCAATGGAAGAAGAGTGCCCCATTGTTGGTATAAATGGTAGAAGAGTGACCCATTGTTGGTATCAATAGAAGACAAGTGCCTCATTGTTGGTATTAATGGTAGAAAAGTGACCCATTGTTGGTATCAATGGAAGAAGAGTGCCACATTGTTGGTATCAATGGTAGAAGAGTGACCCATTGTTGGTATCAATGGAAGAAGAGTGACCTATTGTTGGTATCAATGGAAGAAGAGTGTCCCATTGTTGGTATCAATGGAAGAAGAGTGCCCCATTGTTGGTATAAATAGTAGAAGAGTGACCCATTGTTGGTATCAATAAAAGACGAGTGCCTCATTGTTGGTATTAATGGTAGAAAAGTGACCCATTTTTGGTATTAATGGAAGAAGAGTGCCTCATTGTTGGTATCAATGGTAGAAGAGTGACCCATTGATGGTATCAATGGAAGAAGAGTGACCCATTGTTGGTATCAATGGAAGAAGAGTGTCCCATTGTTGGTATCAATGGAAGAAGAGTGCCCCATTGTTGGTATAAATGGTAGAAGAGTGACCCATTGTTGGTATCAATAAAAGACGAGTGCCTCATTGTTGGTATTAATGGTAGAAAAGTGACCCATTGTTGGTATTAATGGAAGAAGAGTGCCTCATTGTTGGTATCAATGGTAGAAGAGTGACCCATTGTTGGTTTCAATGGAAGAAGAGTGTCCCATTGTTGGTATCAATGGTAGAAGAGTGACCCATTGTTGGTATCAATGGAAGAAGAATGCCCCATTGTTGGTATCAATGGTAGAAGAGTGACCCATTGTTGGTATCAATGGAAGAAGAGTGCCCCATTGATAGTGTCAGTAGGGGGAATTGTGCCCCATCATTGGTGTTGGTTGTTTAAATAGTGCCCCGAGGGCCAGTTAAAGGCAAGCAAAGGGCCACATCCGGCACCTGGGACGCAGTGTGGAGACCACTGGTCTAAACGATACTGAGGGCGTCTTCCATGCTCCTGCTATAATAATTTCAGCTGCTAGCAGAATAAAGAAAAGTAGGCGTTTCAATGGACGTGGCCATCCTGGAGGTAAGTCATTAAATAAATCTGGATTGGTTGTTGCCCAATAGAGAGCCCTGTTATTTTCGAATGACTGTATATTAACTGTATATAAATTGTATTTTTTTTGTAGATTGGAACACTGTCTATCCCTGTTGTGATCTGTACCCCACTGGAGCGATTTACTATTACTAAGGGAAATCATCCTAATGCAATAAAAAATTGACAGGGGTTGTATGCTTTCCCCACTCTGTCTGAAACGAAAAATAAATAAATAATTTTGTCTGGAATTTGAAGTTTGGAGCAAAACCCAAATAAGCTTAATAAATTATTTAAGAAAAAAAATGACCTTTTTAGAGACAAATTATGTTTACATTAACTTTGTAATGACTTCACTGATTATGACTTCAAACAATATATTTCAAACATTTCAAACAATATATTTATGTAGTCTATTTTAGTGTTGTTATGAAACAAATACTTCAATGAACAGAGACTAAATTGTGAGTCATTCACAGCAACACCATAATTAAATTATATTAATTGAGGAGGGCAAAAGTTCAATTAAAAGCAATAATTCTTTGATGTGTGTGGATGAGCCATCTACTATACTTCACTGTTATTGGTAACAAAGGAAACGCTCAGCCAATGATGTTTGCTATTTCTGAGCCTACAATTATTTTTAATTATTTTTAGTCTGAGACCCATTACCTGACACATGCCTGAATTCTGTGTACTGCTTTTTTACCCATCCTACCTCTTTCTATCCAATCTTCTGCCTATATTTCTTGCTTTATGTATGGATTGTACTCAGTAAATCTAAAGGCAAAACTTTTTTTTTTTTTCATTTTGGATAGAGTCTAGCACACACTCATTTTTTTTTTCGTTTACCCAGCTGGCTGAACGGAAAAAAAAAACTGAAGAGCTCAGGAGGAGATCCTGTACTAACAATCTGATATTAGTACAGCCATCTCCCCGCTGAGCTATTGTGTTCTGACAGACAGTGTTAATTTTGGTGTCAAATTTCAATTTAGTTTTAGTCATCGTCTTTTGATACCTTTTAGTTGGCTAAAATCAGATGGGGAATGGGTTTAGTTAAATTGTAATGCATTAATTAAGCATTTCTCTAGAATTTCCAAACTCATTATATACTCCTGGAGTAACAAAAACATCTAATATGATATTATTTATGGTATTAAGGTTTGAACAAACTACACAGACACTCTGAACGGTCTGAGGAGGCCTGTAATGCTGCACAGTGCTCTGGACGGTGGCCTGGGGATTCCTGTAATGCACAGTGCTCTGGATGGTTGTCTGAGGTCTGAGGAGGCCTGTACTGCAATCTGAGAAGACCTGTAATGCACAGTGCTCTGGATGGTGGTCTGAGGTCTGAGGAGGCCTGTACTGCAATCTGAGAAGACCTGTAATGCACAGTGCTCTGGATGGTGGTCTGAGGTCTGAGGAAGCCTGTACTGCAATCTCAGAAGACCTGTAATGCACAGTGCTCTGGATGGTGGACTGAGGTCTGAGGAGGTCTGTACTGCAATCTGAGAAGACCTGTAATGCACCGTGCTCTGGATAGTGGACTGAGGTCTGAGGAGGCCTGTACTGCAATCTGAGAAGACCTGTAATGCACAGTGCTCTGGATGGTGGTCTGAGGTCTGAGGAGGCCTGTGCTGCAATCTGAGAAGACCTGTAATGCACAGTGCTCTGGATGGTGGTCTGAGGTCTGAGGAGGCCTGTACTGCAATCTGAGAAGACCTGTAATGCACAGTGCTCTGGATGGTGGTCTGAGGCCTGAGGAAGCCTGTACTGCAATCTGAGAAGACCTGTAATGCACAGTGCTCTGGATGGTGGACTGAGGTCTGAGGAGACCTGTACTGCAATCTGAGAAGACCTGTAATGCACAGTGCTCTGGATGGTGGACTGAGGTCTGAGGAGGCCTGTACTGCAATCTGAGAAGACCTGTAATGCACAGTGCTCTGGATGGTGGACTGAGGTCTGAGGAGGCCTGTACTGCAATCTGAGAAGACCTGTAATGCACAGTGCTCTGGATGGTGGTCTGAGGTCTGAGGAGGCCTGTACTGCAATCTGAGAAGACCTGTAATGCGCAGTGCTCTGGATGGTGGTCTGAGGTCTGAGGAAGCCTGTACTGTAATCTGAGAAGACCTGTAATGCACAGTGCTCTGGATGGTGGACTGAGGTCTGAGGAGGCCTGTACTGCAATCTGAAAAGACCTGTAATGCACAGTGCTCTGGACAGTGGTCTGAGGTGGCCTGTAATGAACAGTGCTCTGAATGGTAATCTGAGAAGACCTGTAATGCACAGTGCTCTGGATGGTGGTCTGAGGTCTGAGGAGGCCTGTACTGCAATCTGAGAAGACCTGTAATGCACAGTGCTCTGGATGGTGGTCTGAGGTCTGAGGAAGCCTGTACTGCAATCTCAGAAGACCTGTAATGCACAGTGCTCTGGATGGTGGACTGAGGTCTGAGGAGGTCTGTACTGCAATCTGAGAAGACCTGTAATGCACCGTGCTCTGGATAGTGGACTGAGGTCTGAGGAGGCCTGTACTGCAATCTGAGAAGACCTGTAATGCACAGTGCTCTGGATGGTGGTCTGAGGTCTGAGGAGGCCTGTGCTGCAATCTGAGAAGACCTGTAATGCACAGTGCTCTGGATGGTGGTCTGAGGTCTGAGGAGGCCTGTACTGCAATCTGAGAAGACCTGTAATGCACAGTGCTCTGGATGGTGGTCTGAGGCCTGAGGAAGCCTGTACTGCAATCTGAGAAGACCTGTAATGCACAGTGCTCTGGATGGTGGACTGAGGTCTGAGGAGACCTGTACTGCAATCTGAGAAGACCTGTAATGCACAGTGCTCTGGATGGTGGACTGAGGTCTGAGGAGGCCTGTACTGCAATCTGAGAAGACCTGTAATGCACAGTGCTCTGGATGGTGGACTGAGGTCTGAGGAGGCCTGTACTGCAATCTGAGAAGACCTGTAATGCACAGTGCTCTGGATGGTGGTCTGAGGAGGCCTGTACTGCAATCTGAGAAGACCTGTAATGCACAGTGCTCTGGATGGTGGACTGAGGTCTGAGGAGGCCTGTACTGCAATCTGAGAAGACCTGTAATGCACAGTGCTCTGGATGGTGGTCTGAGGAGGCCTGTACTGCAATCTGAGAAGACCTGTAATGCACAGTGCTCTGGATGGTGGTCTGAGGTCTGAGGAGACCTGTACTGCAATCTGAGAAGACCTGTAATGCACAGTGCTCTGGATGGTGGTCTGAGGTCTGAGGAGGCCTGTACTGCAATCTGAGAAGACCTGTAATGTGCAGTGCTCTGGATGGTGGTCTGAGGTCTGAGGAAGCCTGTACTGTAATCTGAGAAGACCTGTAATGCACAGTGCTCTGGATGGTGGACTGAGGTCTGAGGAGGCCTGTACTGCAATCTGAAAAGACCTGTAATGCACAGTGCTCTGGACAGTGGTCTGAGGTGGCCTGTAATGAACAGTGCTCTGAATGGTAGTCTGAGGAGGCCTGTAATGCTACTCAGTGCTTTGGGCAGTTTGAGAAGGCCTGTAATGCTGCACAGTGCTCTGGACAGTGGTCTGAGGAGGCCCGTAAGGCTACACAGTGATCTCGTCCTCTGGATGGTCAGGACTCGGGAGGCCTGTAATGCACAATGCTACGGTCCTCTGGACGAGCGGGATTCGGGAGTCCTGTAATGCACAGTATCCTGGATGCTCGTCTGAGTCTGGTGGCGGCCTGTAATGCTACACAGTGCTCTGGGTGGTTTGAGGAGGCCTGTATAGCACACAGTGCTTTGGACAGTCTGAGGAGGCCTGTAATGCGCACAGTGCTCTGGACGGTTGTCTAAAGGAGGCCTGTAATGCTGCACAGTACTAAGCACGCCACACCACTAAGCACGCTTTGGTCGCTACCTTGCTTGCTGGGAGGAAAAGCACTCACATTTAAATTTCTTGATCAAAATGGAATTGATTTTTTCCATCGTTTTGGGGTAATTTGCGTTTCGTTTTCGTCACTGGAAATATGCCGTTGACGAAAATTAAGATGAAACTGTTTTCATCGACTAAATTAACACTGCCCCTCCCCGCCAGAACACACCGGTGCATTCGCCCCTGGCAATAACTTTGTGGGAACTTCCAGCTGTGCAGAACTGAGCCCAGCACTCTAAATGTGCCGCAAGCACCACACATCGCCAGTGTGAGCCACAGTGATGAAGATACTCAAATAGTCTTCATCTTAGGCTGGGTTCTCATTGCAGCACGCAGCGGCTCACAGCAGGAGTCCCGTGCGTCTCCATTCACTGTTTTAGGTCAAATTCCAGCCCTAATTTTGGGCTCATTTCGGACCTGAAACGAACCAAAAGGAATCCCGTGCAATTCGCACCAGAGCCGCTGCTGAGATGTATGAACCAGCCCCATAGAGAGCCATCACAATCTCCTGCTATGCGAATTGGATGCAGGGAAACCCGCATATAATTCGCAATAGTGAGCCTTATTCTAATACCTATCAGGTACACCCCACTAATGCATTTCACTCAAAAGGGTTTAATAATCGAGGATTAGGCCCTTGCGGTGAAACGCTTGATAGAGGTATGTCTGATAGGTGCGAGACTGAGCTGAAGCCTAATTGTGGGTTTTCATTACCGTGACGATGTGCCGCGCTTGTGTCACATTTGGAGTCCTATATTGAGTCAGAAGTGCTCTAGTATCAGACCAGCACCTGGTAAGCAGTGGAACCGGCCAGTTTATTACAAAGCGGAAGTCTTTCCACTGAGCCCTAGCAGTCACTTCTTGTTGCGGACAGCTTTATTAAAGGTTTTATTTATTTTATTTTATTTTCTTTATTACTTAATATTATTATTACAATATTATTATTTTGTTTTATTATTTATTTATATTAATCATTTATTCATTTATTACAGTTTTATTTTATGACAAGAATTTATATATCCCTACCGGCTATCTTCTACTCTGTCAACCTTCAGGCGGTCCTTGGAAACTCATCTCTTTAGGGATGCCTATCTAACCTTTGCCTAACATCTGGAATTTTACAATCCTCACACGGTTAATACCTTCTGTATCGCTTTTCTTTCCTCTAGATTGTAAGCTCTGATGAGCAGGGACCTCTGAACCCTTACATATTGTATTGTATTGTAACTGCACTTTCAAAAAACAATGTGTATGGGAGTAAAGTGTTGTCAATAATATCCCACCACTGGAGGCATCATATACCTTAAAGTGGTTGTAAAGGCAGAAGTTTTTTTTTTTATCTTAATGCATTCTACGCAATAAGATCAAAAACCTTATGTGTGCAGCAGCCCCCCTAATACGTACCTGAGCCCCCCTTGATCTAGCGATGTACACGAGTGTCTCGGCTAACCAGGACTCTCCCTACTGATTGGCTGAGACACCATTGGCCCCCATTGCTGTCAATCAAAGACAGTTAGTCAATGAGGAGAGAGAGGGGTGGGGCCAAACTGTGGTTCCATGTTTGAATGGACACACAGAGCTGTGACTCGGCTTGGGTGCCCCCCATAGAAAGCTGCTTGCTGTGGGGGCACTCAACAGGAGGGAGGGGCCAGGAGCGCCAAAGAAGGACCCGAGAAGAGGAGGATCCAGGCTGCTCTGTGCAAAACCACTACACCATGTTTGTTATTTTTAAAGAAAAAAAAAAGCGAGACTTTAATATCACTTTTACCTATGCATATTGACTTCACTGCCAACGTCCTTGAATATTGGATTGAGCTGGTTTGTTGTTATGACCTCTGGATTTGCAAACCATCACAAGATGTTTTTTTTATTGTTTTCATTTTAACATTTTTAATGAATATGCTATAATAAAAATGTCTTTATACCATTTAAAGGAGAAGTACAGCCAAAGCTCTTTTGCCTGTACTTCTCCTGTGGATCACAGGAGCACAGTTTGTTCTGCACTCCTGTGATCCGTTTTCAGGTCACAGAGCCGGTCCAGGCTGGGGAAAGATTGTGACAATATGGTCGGGATCCACCCACAACCCTGGACCGGCCGCTCCCGCCCCCTCCACAGCCCAGTGCTCCATTGAGCATGAGGGCACTAACAGTCAGCAGCTCTCTGCTCAGTGAGCTCTGAGAACTGAGCGATCAGTGGTGTTCGATCGCTCAGTTCTCACCCTTAGGCCCCTTTCACACTGGGGTGGGAGGTGAGCTGGCGGTATAGCGCCGCTATACCGTAGGAAGGAATTGCGGCGGTATTCGGCCGCTAGCGGTGCGGTTTTAACCCTCGCTAGCGGCCAAAAAAGGGTTAATACCGCCCGCAATGCAGAGGCGCATTGCGGACGGTATAGCCGCGCTGTCCCATTGATTTCAATGGGCAGGAGCGGTAAAGGAGCGGTATACACACCGCTCCTTCACCGCTCCAAAGATGCGGCTAGCAGGACTTTTGGAGCGGTCCTGCTAGCGCACTGCCTCAGTGTGAAAGCCCTCGGGCTTTTACACTGAGACTGCAGGGCAGGAGTTTTTCAGGCGGTATTTAGGCGCTATTTTTAGTGCTAAAATGCCTAAAACAATCCTCAGTGTGAAAGGGGCCTTAGAGCCAGGAGGGGACAAATGCAGCATCAGACCGATGCAGCATCCACCTAGGTAATTATAATTGAAAAAAAAAATACTCACACTTCTATTTCAATATTGTTGTTATCCACTTGAGGCATACTTAATCACTTGCCGACCAGCCACCATCATTATACTGCGGCAGGTCGGCAAGTTCCCGCAAACCGCCGTAGCTGTGCTACGCTCCCTTTAAGCGGGATAGCAGGCGCTAGGAACCACGATCTGTCATTTCCTCTAGGTCAGTCCCATCCCCCTACAGTTAGAAACACATGAGGGAACATATTTAACCCCTTGATCGCCCCCCTAGTTTTAACCCCTTCCCTGGCAGTGACATTTTTACAGTAATCAGTGCATTTTTATAGCACTGATCGCTGTAAAAATGGCAATGGTCCCAAAAATGTGTCAAAAGTATCCAATGTGTCCACCATAATGTCACAGTCCTGATAAAAATCACAGATCACCGTCATTACTAGTAAAAAAATAATAACAATAAAAATGCTATAAATCTATCCCCTATTTTGTAGACACTATAACTTTTGCGCAAACCAATAGATATACGCTTATTGCGATTTTTTTTACCAAAAATACGAAGAAGAATACATATCGACCTAAACTGAGAAAAAATTACCTTTTTTTAAAAAAAAATGGGGATATTTATTATAGCAAAAAGTACAAAATATTGTGTTTATTTTCGAATTTGTCGCTCTTTTTTTGTTTAGTAGCACAAAAAATTTAAATCGCAGAGAAAATAAAATACCACAAAAGAAAGCTCTATTTGTGGAAAAAAAAGGACGTCAATTTTGTTTGGGTATATCGTCGCACGACCGCGCAATTGTCAGTTAAAGCGACGCAGTGCCAAATCACAAAAAATGGCCTGGTCATTGAGCAGCCAATTCTTCCAGGGGGGTGAAGTGGTTAAGTCCCAATTTTTGGCCTGGATAGTTAAAGTGTAAGTAAACCCTCCTATTGTTTTCAGCCAAGGAAGCTGCCATCTTTGCCTCTGTTTTATCTACAAATGCCATGATGCTGCACATGTGATCAGTTAGGACACCAGCCATTGGATGCTTTGACAGTTTGGTTGAGAGCACAACCATGGGAAGTGTTACGTTTCCGGCACGTGCCGGAAATTAAACAGTTTTTTGAAACTGGTAAATGGACGGGTTTAACTCAACTTTAAGGTATTGTAACTGTGCTGTGCAAGCTGTACTATATAAATTCTGTATATTAATGATATAGTGCTGATAATGTACGCATTGTACATTCAGATCAGTTCCTGTCCTCAAGGAGCTTACATTCGAACACACCTGCATACGAGTACTAAGGCCAATTAACCTACCAGCATGTCTTCGGAGTGGGTTACAGTAGACAAATTACTTACATAGCTCCAATTTAAAAATATATATATACTTAAAGATAAATAAATGAAACGTGCGTCTGTTATGACTGCCTGGAGTTCAGCTTTGAATAAAATATTTTTTATGGGATATTCTGAAATACATAAAAATAAATCAAATAAAACAATTGTAGAAGAAAAAAAAAAACCTTTTCAGATGTACAGGCAAAGGAAATAATATTCTCTAACATCCACGCCTGACAAGCCCCAGTGAAAATAGACACTTGATCCTGAATATTTCATATGGCGTCTACGTAGGACATTGAAATAGGAAAGAGAAGTCATATTACGCAGGAACACAGGAAGGAATCTGAAGAGTCCATTATGGAACCCAGAGGGAATTTCCAAATATTTGAAGGACAATCTAATTGAGATGATCTTTCCTCCCCCACCATGCTTTGGCACACCCTGGGGAGAACACGGAAGATGACCTGTGACTAGGGTGGCTGTCATTCATTCAGAGCAACATACTTGTCTTTGTACCAAAGTCCTTGAAATAAAAAGAAACTCCTAGAAGTTAGGAGACAATTGTTATGACATAGATGTCGCAATGGGGTTTATTTACTAAAGGCAAAAAGACGTTACTTTGCAAGGGAATTTACCACCAGGTTTGGGGAATGAGGTGACACTCTACCGACTCCCATCATCCAACCATGTACAAGCAAAAATGCATTTTTTTTTTCCTTGAACATGATTGGGTATTCTTTTCAAAGAGAAATTTCATTATATTCACTAACCTCTTGGGGAAATTCCCTCATAGCACAACTTCCATTAGAACGTAAATAGCCTGTTTGCCTTTAGTAAATCAACTCCAGTATGTAGGATCTTACAGCACATCCTTTAAAGCAGGGTAACTTTCTAAACAAAGGGCAGTCTACTTATCTTTCAGACCTTCCCTACAGTATGCATCCTCACTTTATGGGATTTTCAAGGCAAACCAAACACAATTTTGTATATATATTTATATGTTTTGCAGGCACACAATCTGGAGAACCTCTCCCCTTCTGCAATAGACATAGGTATGGCCTCAATACCAAATATGCAGTTCAGTTTTGGGCCCCAGTTCTCAAAAAGGATATCCAGGAACTGGAGAAAGTGCAGAGAAGGGCAACCAAACTGATAGGAGGCATGGAGGAGCTCAGCTATGAGGAAAGATTAGAGGAACTGAATTTGTTCACTCTTGAGAAGAAGAGATTAAGGGGGATATGATCAACATGTACAAATATATAAGGGGTCCATATAGTGAACTTGGTTTTGAGTTATTCACTTTACGGTCAACACAAAAGACAAGGGGGCACTCTTTACATCTAGAGGAAAAGAGATTTCACCTCCAAATACAGAAAGGTTTCTTCACAGTAAGAGCTGTGAAAATGTGGAATAGACTCCCTGCAGAGGTGGTTCTGGCCAGCTCAGTAGATTACTTTAAGAAAGGCCTGGATTTTTTCTTAACCACTTCAACACCGAGCTTTTTATACCACTTCCATACCGGACCTATTCTAGCACTTCTCTTCTACATGTACAAATCATCATTCTTTTGCTAGAAAATTACTCAGAACCCCCAAACATTATATATGTTTTTTTAGCAGACACCCTAGGGAATAAAATTACGGTCATTGCAACTTTTTTTCTTGCACGGTATTTGCGCAATAATTTTTCATACGCCTTTTTTAAAAAAAAAATGGTTTCATGAATTAAAAAATAACAAAACAGTAAAGTTAGCCTAATTTTTGGGGAAAATATGAAAGATGATGTTACGCCGAGTAAATAGATACCTAACATGTCACGCTTTAAAATTGCGCACACTCATGGAATGGTGCCAAACTTCGGTACTTAAAAATCTCCATAGGCGACGCTTTATTTTTTTTTTCAGGTTACCAGGTTAGAATTACAGAGGAGGTCTAGTGCTAGAATTGTTGCATGCGCTCTAACGCACGCGGCGATACCTCACATATGTGGTTTGAACGGCGTTTACATATGTGAGCGACTTACGTGTGCATTCGCTTCTGATCGCGAGCTACCGGGGACAGGGGCGTTTTAATATTTTTTTTTTTTTTACTTATTTATTCATTTTTTTACAATTATTTTACTTTTTTTTATCACTTTTATTCCTATTACAAGGAATGTAAACATCCCTTGTAATAGGAATGTGAGTGACAGGTCCTCTTTATGGAGAGATGCGGGGTCAATAAGACCCCACATCTCTCCTCCAGGCTGGAAAGCATGAGATCAGTGAAAATGTTTTCACTGATCTCATACTTACTAGCCGCAATGGGGGCTTTGTTTACATTTGAGGACCTGGGCGTGACGTCATCACATCGCGCCCGGGCCTCCGACGATCATAGAGATGACTGGTCACCAGTCATCTCTATGCTCATCACATGACCCACCACCGGCGCCGGAAGATTCTCTCCGGGTCCCCGATCGCACAGGAGAGCCCGGAGAAGCACCGGATGGCGGCGGGAGGGGGGAATGTCCCTCCCACCGCCTATAAGAACGATCAAGCGGCAGAACCGCCACTATGATCATTCTTATGGTGCACAGAATCGCCGGCACGTCAAAAGGATATCTGAATGATGCCTCTAGCTGCAGGCATCATTCAGATATCCCCCACAAAGCCAGGACATCATATGACGTCCACCCAGGATGGGAGATCCCATCTGTGGACGCCATTTGACTATGGCTGGGTAGAGAAGTGGTTAAATATACATAATATAACTGAGTACTAACATTTATAGGTAAAGTTGATCCGGGGAATATCCGATTGCCTCTCGGAGGATCAGGAAGGAATTTTTTCCCCTGCTGTAGCAAATTGGATCATGCTCTGCTGGGGTTTTTCGCCTTCCTCTGGATCAACTGTGGGTATAGAATTAGGTATATGGGATTATATGATATTATTATTTTATTTTTTTATGGTTGAACTAGATGGACTTGTGTCTTTTTTCAACCTGACTAACTATGTAACTATGCAACTATGTAACTCCAGGCCTTCTGTACTGCCACCATGTACTTGGCTGAAATGCCTGGGAACACTGTGTTTATCAAACTCATGTGGCCAGTGACTCCTCCAATCACACTGCAGGAAGAATTCCATAGGATACTGAAGGCTTTGCACCATGGCCTTTTTATATAAATGGGGTACAAAATGTGTGTGTGATATAGATTTAACAATGTGGTGTCCAGCAGAGAACAGATAGTAGTATCCATTGTCCCCTATCTGTGATACATTTCCAGACATTAAAGCGAAGCTCCACCTTAAAAAAAATATTAAAAGCCAGCAGCTACAAATACTGCAGCTGCTGACTTTTAATAAATGGACACTTACCTGTCCAGGGTATCCGCGATGTCGGCAGCAGAAGACGAGCAATCGCTCGTCTCTCAGCTTCCCCTCGCCGCCATCATCGGTGAGGGAATCAGGAAGTGAAGCATTGCTGCTTCACTTCCCGGTTCCCTACTGCACATGCGCGAGTCTCGCCGCGCATCTTCACTGGTCCCAATTGTGTTCTGGGAACTGTGTGTTTCCCAGAACCCAACGGGGGACGGGGACAGGAAGGGGCATAATAGCCACAGATTCTGCGGCTATCTATGCCCGGAAGTGTGTTATACAGGTATCTGCACCCTCCTCCCCCTGAAAGGTGCCAATTGTGGCACCGGAGGGGGGGGGGGAGGAATCCGATAATATGTTATGCTGTCATGCCCTTCTGTAAATGATTATGATATTAGGATTCAAAAAGAGTTCAGTGACCATACAAATGTACATGGGTGCAAGCAAGATTAAAAATATTATTAAAGTCCCTGAACATTGATGTGTTCCTCAAAATCTTTAATTCATTGTATTGAATGTTATGAATTTATTAAATAATTTTCCATATATTACACTAAAGAGCATACTTACACACCTGCAGGATTTGCCAGACATGTGGCTGAATTCACTAAGCTATTCCACTCATTATCTTAGCAACATAGAGGCATACATCCGAAAAGGTCCAAGTGGTACATTGAGTAAGAGCCTTATTTTTTTACCTTTTTGTCTGTAGCACTGCCACGTCAGGGGTTGCTTGATAATGCATGTTCTCTTATGCTGCCATGACCCTGTGAACTCTCCAGTCCCTCTGACACTCTAGGTTCAGACATGCTGTGTATACCTTTAAATAACGCATTGACACAAAGCAAATCATTTTAGCCAAGTTCAGCCAAGACTAGGTTGAAATAACACTTATAGCAATAACAATTAGCAATGACACATGAATGAAACATTATACATAATCACCATGGGATAATAAAGATAAGCTATCAATGAATATAAAGAACTGTGTCCAGTTTAAAGGAGAACTCCGGGCTGACCAATAATACCTTTATCCTAATGAGAGATAGTATACTATAGTGACTAGTAAAGTGTCCCCTTTAAGAGTACTAACAACACTGTCCTAAAAGCAAGGCCTTATAATGTCTTCACCGGCAACGATGGAGCTCATAGAACATGGTCGGTGGGTGTGTTCAACCAGATCTCATGCCACATCCAATATTGAATAGAAAAAAATAGAAATTCCCCTGGGTGGACTTTAATAGCATGGATCTGGAAAAAATTGTTTGACACACTTAAATGTAGATATAACAAGGTTTTATTTATAACAAACATTTAAAAACAGAAGTTGGAATTGATACAAATCTGAAAAAACGGCTTCAATGTTTCAAGCATATAAGCAAGTGTCTTCTGTTACCCGACGCGTTTCAAAATACGATTTTTTCATCAGGGGTGTGTTGGGAAGATAAGAACATTTATCTACAACATTATAAGAAGTTATATTAGATTATATTTTTATACAAAGAGTTTTCCAGATAATAATTACAATTAATGTTGAGGATAGGGTCTAAGAACAACTTACATGCTTCATTGGTGTTTAACAGAAAATTCCAACTATCATCTTGATATTTAAAACCAAAGTAGGAGGAAGTAGGAGCGTGCCCGAATATAAATGGCAAGCGCGGTTTAGCCAATCTTGGAATTCATTCACGAGACCTGGAGGAGCACAGTGACCCAATGTGCCGAGGAGGTATGTGCAACTTAGGTCTACAAATTAAAGAATATATATATATATATATATATATATATATATATATATATATATATATATATATACACTTACATATAGATAGATGTAGTAACACTTATGTATATTGGAGCCTATACTAAGGTAGAGAGTGGTAATGGTGGAATTAATGACCTGATTATTCTTTTAAATTTAATAGCTGAGTGATGAATTACTAATATTTAATATATTTATTTACTGTATATACTTGAGTATAAGCCAACCCAAATATAAGCCGAGGCACTTAATTTTACCACAAAAAAACTGGGAAAACGTATTGACTCGAGTATAAGCCTAGGGTGTCCATCTGCATGCCTCACTGTGCCTCACTGTGTCCATGCCTCACTGTGCCTTACTGTGCCCATGCCTCACTGTGTCCATGCCTCACTGTGCCCAATCTCCCTACCTGATCTCCTGCGCTCTGTGACTAGACTGACGTTTAACATTGGAGTCTATGGAAAGGGTGCCTGGCTTTGAAAAATCGGTACTCCCCGGCCGTAGGTCCCCTGGACAACAAGCTTTGCACACTTGTAGAAGAAGAGTGTGGCTACATGTGTGCTAAAGTTGGGGTCCAGGGGACATAGAGCCGGCCTGTACCGGGTCCCCAAAATCACGTCAGCGCGTCGGAATAGGAGGAGGCGCCTACTCCCATCGACACACATAGCTCCCTCACCAACTGCACATGCGCGGTGGAGGAGCATGATGGAGCTCATAGAACAAAGATTCCTGGCTGCAACAAACTGATAATGAACAATGCAAGATAGCAAAACCCCAGTTGATAGCAATACTATTTGTAATCCAAGGAAATTTCACATTTGCTCTGTGTTGATAGTGTAGTACTTAGCAAAGCAATGGGATCTGTGGGCACAAGCTCCCTCACCAATCCTGATGGACCACGGAGCCTCCCGGTGGGACCAACAGACGATTGTTCCTATTATAGATGGGCAGAGACAGGAATCAGTCTGCTAACTAAGCAATCTGGTTTCGCAGAGTTCTGCGCTGCTGCAGGACATCCTTCTGCTAACGGGCAATGGCTGGACTCTCTGGGGCTGGAGCGGTGAGCTGTGTGTTACGTGCTAGGCCACAATCTTCTTGCACAGCGGCGGAGTGGTGCTCACACGGTGAGATCCACGCCGCAAACCCGAACACTTAAATTTTTTTTTTTTTTTTAGACTACACTAGTGACTAGAGGACTGTAATAGACCTGGGACACCTTTGTGCGCTCCAAAAAAAACCAGTAATGTGGTGTGTATAGTGCCCCCTTACCCTCCTTTCAGGCCCTGTTCTGAGCCACATTCCTGTTTGACAATTGTGTCCGGGTTTCAGGAGGACTGAAGCCCGGACACATGATTCAAAACCCAAACTGTCCGGGTGAATCCTGGACAGGTGACAAACCTAATATAGTCTCTCCCACAATTCCCCTGCAGAGCAGACGGTCTGCTGGAAGATGCAATTCACAGTAATTTCTGCAAAATCAGCAATGCCTATCCAGAGGACGACATCTCCCACAATGCCTTTTTCTGTGCTTCAGGAGATGATGTCAGTGATTAAGATCCAGCACTAGGGGGACATAGGAGCAAGGCTAGAATAGTAATAGACAATCTGCAAAAGTCAGATAACCGTAGTCCGCTCTCGGATACATGTCTAAGGATAGACCTATGTTAAAGAAAACATATAAAACATATTTTAATTAACTTATTGTTGACTGACTTGCTTCCTTTACTGAAAGTCTGTTCCAAGCATCCATTACACTTTTATTGAAGTTATGCCTATATCTCCTGAGTGTCATACTGAAAATACTGCCCCTGGAATTTCTCAGAATTATGACCCACGCTGTGGATACATTTATAATCTTCCCCTCTTTAAGAACCAAAAGATGACACTTTGCACAACTGCTGACTCTCAATTGTGATTGTCACTGACAACATGGGTTCCACTGACAATCCGAACCCATTAGGGTGGTACTAAATCATAAGATGACTATGTCACCCATGACATAGTGATCACATGCAGGCTGGAGGCTTTAAAAAACATAAAAGCTTTTATCCTGTGGGCTGCAGTCTTGTCTGCATTAACCTTAGTCTAATACTGTAATTTTCATATACAATTTCAGTATTAAAAAAATATGAAAAATAAAAATAAATATATTTATGTGCATGTGGCAACCCTATATATATATATATATATATATATATATATATATATATATATATATATATACCGTATTTATCGGCGTATAACACGCACTTTTTTCCCCTTAAAATCAGGGGAAAATCGTGGGTGCGTGTTATACGCCGATACTCCGTCGAATTCCCCTGCTGAAAACGAGCGAGAGGAGCGAGCGGAGCCGAAGCCAAAGTACAATCGGCTTTACTCGGCTCCTCTCGCAGTCCCGCCCATCTCTGACTGCGCCGCTGACATAGAGAAAGCCGAGTGTACTTCGCCTAGTCTCGGCTCCTCTCGCAGTCCTGCCTGTGACTGTGAGCAGAGCCGAGTCTAGCCGAAGTACACTCGGCTTTCTCCGTCAGCGGCGCAGTCAGTGGAGATGGGCGGAACTGCGAGAGGAGCCGAGTCCAGCCGAAGTACACTCGGCCCCGCTCGCTCCTCTCCACAGAAATCGGCGCCAAATTTTAAAAACCGCCGGGACTGACACGATCGCAAAGGCACTGGGCAAGGCTGCAGATGGACAGATGAACACTGGGCACGGCTGCAGATGGACAGATGGACACTGGGCACGGCTGCAGATGGACAGATGGACACTGGGCAAGGCTGCAGATGGACAGATGGACACTGGGCACGGCTGCAGATGGACACTGGGCAAGGCTGCAGATGGACAGATGGACACTGGGCAAGGCTGCAGATGGACAGATGGACACTGGGCACGGCTGCAGATGGACAGATGGACACTGGGCAAGGCTGCAGATGGACACTGGGCAAGGCTGCATGCTGCATTTAAATGTAATTTTTTTTCCTTGAATTTCCCTCCTAAAAGTTTTTTTCCTTAAAATTCCCTCCTAAACTTGGGGTGCGTATTATACGCCGGTGCGTGTTATACGCCAATAAATACGGTATATATATATATATATATATATATATATATATATATATTTATTTATTTATTTTTTCATCTAAAAAGTACCAAATAAAAGTCACGTGTCCTCTAAAAATTATAATAATTAATATAAATTATTTAAGTAACCATGAAATTATTGGTACATTAACTGATGCATGCTGATGTCTTGTGTGATAGGAGGAACTTTAATCAGAAGTTAAAGGGGACTCTAGACATTTTATTTTAATAGAGCGTAGCTGAGTTTAATGCTTATTAGGTTTTAAGTTTTCTTCATAAACCACCCTTTTGATAATAATAATAATAATTGAAATAGACATGGGATAATTTAAGAAAGTGCAGAAAATCATGTAAAAGGAGTAGTGCTGCCTAAAGCAAGTACGTTTCTTGGAAAAGGTAAATTTCTTAGGAAAGGTAAACAGATATTTCAGTGGTTGCTGTGGAAAACATTGCTACTTTCTCTTGATGCTAGCATTATGGATATAATTTCCACTATTACACTATTAATACAGATACCCCTTGTTTAATCACTTACCTGTTTAACGACCGCTCGGACTTACGACCAGCTCTACCCACCCGAACGTCGCGATGTACATCATTGTATTGTACAGTACAGTACAGAATTTTCATTTATGTTCTGTACTTATGCAAATTAAAACAACGTTATTGAGCTGGGGTTTTGTGTTTAGACCTTTTTTTTTTTTTTTTCTTTTTCAAATATTTTATTGTAGACAATAATACATATTTTATACATACATTTTTTGTATAATAGTGATATATCGTATATTACTGGAATAAAATAAGATGAACATAAGACATCTAAGAGCTTCTCAAAAATGTCACAAAAATTTAGTAAAAGTAACATCTGATTTTTCAATAAGCATGGATTAAAAGTTTGGGGCAAATAAAAGGAAACATAAGCAGTGTTCATATTGTTGTTAAATTATATATTTCTAACAGGGGCCAAGATCCTGCTTTGTGGCTTGGCATGTCCTGTCGATGGAAAAAAAAAATGGAACCAGACATAAAAATAATCTTATTACTCCTAAAATCAGCTTATAGAGAGAATAACTATTTGTATAGTAGTAATGTGTATAACAATAAAGGGGGTAAAGAGGGGGGGGGAGGGAGGAGGGAATCTCCAGAGGGGATCAGGAGGTTCATGAGATTCTGATATAGCAAAATTAATAATAAACACAGTAGTAGGATATTTTAGGATAGTACAAAGGAGTTGTCAAACCCTGGTTGCAGGTGATGATTTATCCAAGGAAGCCAGAGGGCTTTCAATTAGACCTTTTTTTCACATACAGAACAGTACAGTAGTAGAATGCTTAAAATATTGATTACTTGTGGCTCCTCGTTTAACGACCAATTTGTTTACCGACTTGGTCGTTGGAACGGAACCTGGACGTTAAGTGAGGAGTACCTGTAATAATATTATTAAGAGGAATTATTAATATTATTATCATTATTTTATACAATTGTAATTACAGTTCTTATATTTGAATATGTGGGAGTGGAATGTTATTTATACTGTATATATTTAATAATAATATTAATAACAATATTGTGAAAATTATGACATTTGTATTATTATTATTATACCATTTTAAATACTGATTACTATTTCTATATTTGAATAGTTAGTGTGGTGATAGAATGTTATATAATAATATTAATAATAATAATAATAATAATACAATATACTGTACATGCAGGGCATGGCGCATTACTCCCCACTTCCCATTTAACACTTGCTTTGTTCTTATAAATATTACATATAATTTTGCTATTGTTTGTATCCTATTGTACATTGCACAATTCAGAGCAATGGGATGAGATTTCTGTATAATACACATATATCCCCCTAAGTAAGTGCTAGGGACTATTTAACAGCATAAACACTATAGATCACTGACATTAATGTGCCTGATTATGTGCAGGCAATGCACTTTCTATTGTGTTGAGTTCAGCCCTCTCCCTAATCACCTTGCTTAGAGGTATCCAAACCCTCATTTGTTACTCTCTAAGTTAATAGGTTTTCATTTAAAGTGACACCTTGTGCTGAATGCTGCCAGCCATGCTTACCGCATATTTGAATTCAGCTACAGCATCATCAAGTAATTGACAATTATAATATGACATTGAACTTATAAGCTGTCCTGCCTTCTGTCCTTTCAATATAAAGCAATGGTTGACCTTGAGAGTCAGGTCACCGAGAATAGGCTTTGCAGTGTAATATTAAATAATGTGTAATTAATTAGTCTGTCATTCACAAAGTGAGGACAAAAAAAACAACAACACACAAACCCAAATATATACAATATATATATATATATATATATATATATATATATACACTATACAGTATCTATCCGATGTTACAAGTTGGAAATATTATGACTGATTAGTAATGATTAGAATATGCTTTGCTTGTTCCCAATCGTTAAGAATGACAATTTGTGTGCTTGATGGATAGTAAACCTAATTTATAATTATATAGTCAACCTACAAAATATGAGTGGATCAGTAAAGCAGCTATATACATAACTCAAAATTAAAGGGTATGTAAAGGCAAAATGTAATTTTTTTTAAAATAACAAACATGTTATACTTACCTCCACTGTGCTGCTCGTTTTGCACAGAGTGGCCCCGAACCTGGTCTCCTGGGGTCCCTTGGCAGCTGTCTCGGCTCCCCCCCGCAAGAACTCCTCACCTTCATGCGAGCTCACATGGTGAGGAGTTCTTGTGGGCGCACTCCCGTGATACAGCCGGCGGCCATAGCCGCTCACTGTATCACTCGGCCCCACCCCACGGCGCGCCGTGTCATTGGATGTGATTGACAGCAGCGCAAGCCAATGGCTGCACTGCTTTCAATCAAGCAATGAATGCGCAGAGAAGCCTGGCCGAGAAGCAAGCGCGTTCACGGCGCGGGACTTTCGAGGGGTCAGGTAAGTAAACGGTGGGGCTGGGGGGCTGCTAATCCGCAGATGTTTTTTCACCTTAATGCATAGAATGCATTAAGGTGAAAAAACTTTTACCTTTACAACCCCTTTAAGTATGAAATAGCTCCATATACTGTATAGTCACATAGCGTGGAACACTATTAGTTGTGAAGCTATATGCAGCCTAAGATGTTAACTAATTATAATCAGACATTTTAGGCTTAAAAAGTCATTATAAGAGGTTAAAATCATTATAACATATGATACAGTGTGTGTATATATATATATATATATATATATATATATATATATATATATATATACAGTGGAACCTTGGTTTACGAGTAACGCGGTTAACAAGCGTTTTGAATAACGAGCAACTTTTTTTTTTTTTATTCTGACTCGGTTTGTGAGTGTTGTCTCGCAAAACGAGCAGAATTCAAGCTAATGGGGTGTGCAGTACCGCATTTGGCCACAGGTGTGGGGGCGCTGGAGACACTCGGAACGGTTCGGAGCCATTCCGAGCCGTTCGGAAATACTGGGAATCACTCAGAATTACTCGGAAATACTCTGTTCCCGAGTGCTTCCGAACCTTTCCGAGGGGTTCCCAAGATCAGCCGAGCTGTCCCTGAATATTTCTGAGTCTCTCTGGCGCCCCCCCACCTCTGGCCACATGCGGTATTGCATGCCATAGAAGTCAATGCGGAACAAATTATCTTTGTTTCCATTGACTTCTATGGGAAAACTCGCTTTGATATGCGAGTGCTTTGGATTACAAGCATTCTCCTGGAACTGATTATGCTCCTAATCCAAGGTTCCACTGTATATATATATCTGATAACATATAGCATAATAATATATAATTTTGCTTGTACCTTTTCAACAGCAACAGATTCTCATTCTCCCTCTTAATTGTGTAAGAAACACATGGGTTTGTGGGTAAATCTTATACCCATAAACACATGTTTTTTCCTTGTAGTTAAGAGGGCTGGGCTGGAAGGGAGTATTTGTCTTTTAGACACACCCCCTTCTATGACACTGCAGTGAGAGGCGTGCCTCCACTGCAGCATTTTTATTGGACAGCTTGTTCCATTGGTGCTTTACCATTGGTCCAAGACTCCAAGCTGTCCATTGAGCTCAGTGCTTCTGACAAGTAGTGAGGAGAGGCACTGTGAGCTCATCCTCTCAGTCTGCTGCAAACAGAGTGTGTCAGCTTGTATTTAAACTGGCCGCTCTGTATGAGGCTTCTGACAGGCTGCAAAAGAAGCCCCGTATCTCTGGATCTATAGGTGGCAGGAGCCCCACATTTTGACCAGTGGTGGGGTAGGACTTCAATTTGGCGTCTCTGTGACCCCAGGTCGCTGAGCTACGACCCTCGAAGCTCGATCTTTTTTTTTTGTTTTGGTTCTTTTTTTTTTTTATGTTCATGCCTGCTTCACCTGCCCCCCCTGACTGCACATCCCTGATGTATGCACTTCATCGAAATGTCAACAATAAAAACTCTGCTGTTTTGATCTATCTCCTCTGCAAGACCCATGAGTGCCTCTATATCTGTTTCGGATCAGTATATAAAAGATAATTTACTGGCAGAAAAAAAATGTTTTACTATCCAAAGTTAAAACAACAAGGGCAGAAGATTTAATAGATGGAAAGATGAAAAAATTACTGAAGGTCCGCTTTAACCACTTGCGGAAGGAACACAGATTTTCAAAGCCTTCCCATAGTCAAAGCTCCTCCCCCACATTGAGTAAACACAACCTAGGCACACAGTTTACCCTTTGATCGCCCCTGATGTTAACCCCTTCCCAGCCAGTGTCATTAGTACAGTGACAGTGCATATTTTTTAGCACAGATCACTGTATTAGTGTCACTGGTCCCCAAAAAGTGTCAAAAGTGTCAGTTAGGTGTCCGATTTGTCCACCGCAATATCGCAGTCCCGCTATAATTCACTGATTGCCGCCATTACTAGTAAAAAAAAAAAATACCCCATAGTTTGTAGACTCTATAGCTTTTGCGCAAACCAATCAATATCCACTTATTGGGACTTTTTTAACCAAAAATATGTAGCAGAATATATATTGGCCTAAATTGATGAAGATTTTTTTATTATTATTATTGTATGTGTTTTATAGCAGAATGTAAAAAATACTGTTGTTTTTTTTTTTTTTAATTGTCGGACTTTTTTTGTTTATAGCGCAAAAACTAAAAAACACAAATGTGATCAAATACCACCTAAAGAAAGCTCTATTTGTGGGGGAAAAAAAAGACAAATTTTATTTTATTTGGGTACACGGTGCAAATGTCAGTCAGACCCCTTTCACACGGCAGCTTTAGCAGTGTTTTAGCGGCGGTTATGCAGCACTTTTCGGGTGCTAGTGGGGTGAATTTTTTTTAAGGTCACGTGACCTTAAAAAAAAGGAAAGAAGTCCCATTTTGCAGCGCTTTCAAATCGCTTTTAAGGCGCTTTGGAAGTGCTGTCCATTCATTTCAATGGGCTGGGGCTTTTGGGAGCGCACCCAAGCCACCCCAAAGATGCTGCTTGTCAAACTTTTTCCTAACATCCCGCAAACGCACCGCCCAAGTGTGAAAGCACTCATTACACAGAATGCTTTTCAGGTTCTTTTTAGAGGCTATTTCTACCGCTAAAACGCCTCAGTGTGAAAGTGGCTTTAACCACTTAATCCCCGGACCATTTCACTGGTCAAAGACCAGAGCACTTTTTGCGATTTGGCACTGCGTTGCTTTAACTGACAATTGCACGGTCTTGCGACGTGGCTCCCAAACAACATTGACATCCCTTTTTTCCCACAAATATAGCTTTCTTTTGGTGGTATTTGATCACCTCTGCGGTTTCTATTTTTTGCGCTATAAACAAAAATAGAGCGACAATTTTGAAAAAAATTCAATATTTTTAACTTTTTGCTATAATAAATATCCCCAAAAAATATATAAAAAAAACATTTTTTTCCTCAGTTTAGGCCGATACGTATTCTTCTACATATTTTTGGTAAAAAAAAAATCGCAATAAGCGTTTATTTATCGGTTTGCGCAAAAGTTATAGCGTCTACAAAATAGGGGATAGTTTTATGGCATATCCCCGATCAGTGCTATAAAAATGCACTGATTACTGTGAAAATGACACAGGCAGTGAATGGGGTTAACCACTAGGTGGCACTGAAGGGGTTAAGTCAGTACTAGGGAGTGATTCTTACTGTTAGGGGGTGTGGCTACACGTGACATGTCACTGATGACCGTTCCCGATCACGGGGTACAGCCATCAGTGACAGTGTCACTAGGCAGAATAGGGGAATGCCTTGTTTACAAAGGCATCCCCCTGTTCTGCCTTTGCCGACCACATTCGTGGGTTGCTGCTGAAAACGACATTTGTTTACAAGTTGAGAACCGGGGGGGAGGGGGGTGCTGCTGAGTTTATTCAAGTTGAGAAGCTTCCTCCTCCCTCATCCTCTCTCCGCCTCCCGTGCAGCGAGCGAGTTGCAAGGCCAGCTCGGGGCCCCAAGCAAGGTTTGCCTGTCCTGTCGCAATGGGCCTGCCCCTGACCACAAGGTAACACAGTCCAAGCAGGAGTTATTGGGCCCCTCAGGTTATTCCACTAGGGAATTACTCCTATGCCCTTGTATCCCGGTTTCTGTTCCTCACTGGAGGATGCCTCTAGACCCCTATCATACCAGCAGGGGTATCCTGTTCCAGTCCCAAGGAAAGACAATCCAGTCACTCTAATTGGAGGCAGGCATTGCTTTAAATAGTTAAAGCTGTGTGGGCAAGCTCAGCTTAGGGTGGCAATGTTCTCCTGCACAGAGTCTTACTAAGTTAGTGTTGACAACCTGTGTCAGGAAGTGCACCTGTGCTGGAAGTATATCCAGGTACAACAACAGTGAATGCAAGCCTAAAAAAAAAAAACAGTGATCTCTGTCATGTGCTAGAGAGACAACCCCCCCTCCCCCCCTACACCGTTAGAATCACTCCCTAGGACACACTTAACCCCTTCATCGCCCCCTAGTGGTTAACCCCTTCCCTGCCAGTGTCATTTACACAGTATCAGTGCATTGGTATAGCACTGATCGCTGTAAAATTGTCAATGATCCCAAAATAGTGTCAAAAATGTCTGATGTGTCCGCCATAATGTCGCAGTCACAGAAAAAATCGCAGATTGCCGCCATTACTAATAAAAAATAAATTAATAATAAAAATGCCATAAATCTATCCTCTATTTTGCAGATGCTATAACTTTTGCACAAACCAATTAATATACGCTTATTGCGTTTTTTTTTTTACCAACAATATGTAGAAGAATATATATCGGCCTAAACTGAGAAAGAAATTAGTTTTTTCATGTATTTTTTTGGGGATATTTATTATAGCAAAAAGTTAAAAATATTGCTTTTTTTTCAAAATTGTCGCTCTTTTTTTGTTTATAGCGCAAAAACTAAAAATCAAAGAGGTGATCAAATACCACCAAAAGAAAGCTCTATTTGTGGGGGAAAAAAAGACGTCAATTTTGTTTGGGTACAACGTCGCATGACTGCGCAATTGTCAGTTAAAGCGACGCAGTGGCGAATCGCAAAAAGTGGCCTGGTCTTTGACCAGCGAAATGGTCCGGGGCTTAAATGGTTAAAGCCACTTTCACACTGAGGCGTTTTAGTGGTAGAAATAGCCTCTAAAAAGAACCTGAAAACCCGAATTGCAAAAAAGTGCTCTGGTCAGGAAGGGGGTAAATCCTTCCGGGGCTGAAATGGTTAATGGTTAGTTATTATTAGTTAGTTAGCTATTCTTTTGGATTTTCTGATTTTCTTTCTTATTTTCGTATTTTTTTAATTTTCATATTTTGGAATTTTCGAATTTACGAATTTACGAACTGCGATCATAACGAATGACCCGAAAAACGAAAAAACAAACAAAAACAAACAAATTTTCGGCAGTGCACAGTATTTGTAGCTGCTGACTTTTTTTTTGGGGGGGGGGGGGCCTGGAGCGCCTCTTTAGGTACGTAGCTGTAGTGGTTGTTTGAAAAAAAGAAAAATATATAAGGTCAATCTATCGCAGGCACTCACTGGTATAATAAGGCTGCTGAGCAAAACTGAGACTTTAATTAAATTACTTCTAATAAATGAGTCTATAAAATCTATAAATTATTATCCTGCTTCTGGGTGATTTGTAAACCAGGGCGGCAGCTTGAATACATGACATACGGATTGTGTTTAGTCATTATCTCCATTATTATACATTACCATGTGTCTCAAATACATCCTGGTAACTTTGTAGGCTGGTAACGTATTACAAAGATAATCCCATCCTCTGCCACCTTGTAAAAAGATATTAGTCTATTGTAGTTACTAAATAGCATAATGATTGGTATTATTATTATTATTATTATCATTATTAAAATCATAACTCATATTTTATTTTTATCACTAACATGATTATAATTATTGAATCTTTTTGTAAGGAAAAAGTGCAGCGCCTAAAACATGAATGGTAAATAAGAACCAATAAGGAATCTGCGTTCATAAAGATAACAACAAAGAAGTCTCTTGGCTGTAGGAAGTATTCCAAAATGAATGACAAAAAAGGAAAATTTAATAAATTATTGAAAATGGATAAAAAAAAAGTCTATAACAATGGCCACCGTTACATTGAGAGATAACAGCAGTAATGTCCAAACGAGTAAAGCTCCACCATCAAGTAAAATGCAAACTCACCGGAATCAATGGCTGCCGTTACAGTAGCTTGGAATCCTTGTATATGTAGATCCCTCTAGAGATAGCGCAATGGACATGTCCTGCAGGAGGTGGTAGTCAGAATCAAGCTGAGGATAAATAAGCTCACCCAGAGCCCAAAAGGAATCTTATAGTGTAGTATGTTTATTATAAAAGTAAAATGTAAGTAATCAAAGACTCACATGGGTAGCTGCTGGCGACCAGAATCGTACAGCAGCAAGACGTCAGTGCTAAATGTCCCGCCCGATGCGTTTCATCCAAGGGGACAATGTCAATGATGAAACACGTTTGTATTCAGCCCCCCCCTGAGTCAATACTTTGTAGAACCACCTTTCGCTGCAATTACAGCTGCAAGTCTTTTTGGGGATGTCTCTACCAGCTTTGAACATCTAGAGAGTGAAATGTTTGCCCATTCTTCTTTGCAGAATATCTCAAGTTCTGTCAGATTGAATGGAGAGCGTCTGTGAACAGCAATTTTCAAGTCTTGCCACAGATTCTCAATTGGATTTAGGACTGGACTGTGACTGGGTCATTCTAACACATGAATATGCTTTGATCTAAACCATTGTATTGTAGCTCTGGCTGTATGTTTAGGGTCGTTGTCCTGCTGGAAAGTGAACCTCCGCCCCAGTCTCAAGTCACAGGTTTTCTTCCAAGATTGCCCTGTATTTGGCTCCATCCATCTTCCCATCAACTCGGACCAGCTTCCCTGTCCCTGCTGAAGAAAAGCATCCCCACAAAATGATGCTACCGCCACCATGTTACACGGTGGGGATGGTGTGTTGAGGGTGATGTGCAGTGTTAGTTTTCTGGTACACATAGCATTTGGCTTTTAGGCCAAAAAGTTCAATTTTGATCTCATCTGACCAGAGCACCTTCTTCCACATGTTTTCTGTGTCCACCACATGGCTTCTCGCAAACTGCAAACGAGACTTCTTATGGCTTTCTCTCAACAATGACTTTCTTCTTGTCACTCTTCCATAAAGGCCAGATTTGTGGAGTGCACGACTAATAGTTGTCCTGTGGACAGATTTTCCCATCTGAGCTGTGGATCTCTGCAGCTCCTCCAGAGTTACCATGGGCCTCTTGGCTGCTTCTCTGATTAATGCTCTCCTTGCCCGGCCTGTCAGTTTAGGTGGACGGCCATGTCTTGGTAGGTTTGCAGTTGTGCCATACTCTTTCCATTTTTGAATGATGGATTGAACAGTGCTCCGTGAGATGTCCTGACCTGTCTGGTGTGTTCCTTGGCCTTCATGGTCCTGTTTGTTTACTAAGGTTCCCTAACAAACCTCTGAGGGCTTCACAGAACATCTGTATTTATACTGAGATCAAATTACACACAGATGGACTCTATTTACTAATTAGGTGACTTCTGACTGCAAATGGTTCCACTAGATTTTAGTTAGGGTTATCGGAGTAAAGGGGGCTGAATACAAATGCATGCCACACTTTTCAGATATTTCTTTATAAGAAAAATTGAAAAACATTTATCATTTTCCTTCCACTTCACAATTATGTACCACTTTGTTTTGGTCTATCACATAAAATCCAAATAAAATACATTTACTTTAGGCCTTTACTGGATCTGTGGGGTGGGACTACCCACCAATTGATAACTGTCCTGGCTTGATGACTCAGAATGTAGAAATCAGAAGATTAGTATGGCATCCAGGCAACAAGCATTTTCAAAATGGCACTCTACATTCCTTTTAGGAAAGGGTACCTTTACCTGTAGGAACCCCTGCTTTGACTTGCACCTGTGCACTTTTTGGACAAGCCAATCACAGCTTCAATACTAACAGTCCCATCCCCCAGGTCCAGGTCTTTATTGGACATGTGGGGTGGGACTACCCACCAACCCAAGTCCATATCTTTTCTGACCATGAAAAATTTGGTATCAATAAAAGTTTGTTGCTGCTAAGTCCAACATTTAATTTCTAAAGTTATTGAAGAGCTTTACAAACTCCACACTTGTCATACCTCTTCTTAGCCGACGGCGGTCTCCTATTGAAAGACAACTTGCGTGAGACCTCATTTAAAAAACATATTTTCCGAAGCCGGAAAAAGAAGTTCAAATGAAATCTGTTTGGAAATCAAAAAAATAATGGCTCCGGTTTCCGAAAGGTCTTAACGCCTTTGGGAAAGTCACTGCTACAAAATCCAGATAGAATCAACATTAGCTGAAAGGGGAGTCAAACAACGTAGCTTGAGCATTGTAATGAACATCAGCACCCAATTAAGTGGGAGATATCAGAATGCTTCAAAGCTCCACTTATATACAGACTAGATCAAAGTTGTCTGTCAATTGTCTTTGAAGAGATATTCAATGTGCAGCCTTTTTTTATTTTTTTTCCTTCTGTCTTTTAAATTCACTGGTTTCTTAAGAGTTCTGACAACTTGCAATGACTATCAATCAGCGACACAGTGGGTGGAACGCCAAGGCACAATGACAGCAATCGCTTGCAGTCTTTTTTATTTTATTTTTTTACATAATGTTCTTCTTCCCACTTTGAACTAACGTTTAAGTTCTTTGATTAATCTATTTTGGAGATAATGCAAAGTTAAGTGTTGCATTCAAATGTGTCACTACATATGATGAACTGAATTGGAATGAACTGGCCACACCGCTCGCAAAAGTGGGTTGACGATGAAAAGAATCGGGAGTGAGTCAGTACAGGTCAGCAGGTCTCTTTAATGTGATTTCCTAAAGATCTCCAGCAGACAAAACATTAAAGCTGCAATCCAGACATACAGATAAATAAACTGTTTAAATACATATTTTTGAACTGTCTTACCTTCAAAATTTGTATTACGGTTCAATCCAGGCACCCCCGCTAGACAGAACAACCGAGTGCCGACCAATTTTTGACATCTTTTTTTTTTAATCTTTATTTTTTATTAATAAGGTATGCAGAATGAAATTAACAAACACGGCATCAAGGGGCGCCAAGTTGGTAGTTACAGATATTGTACAATATTAAAACATATCAATAGAATGGTACAGATGAAAAGAGAGGTTAAGGGGTACATGAGAGGGGAACCTGTGAGTGATGGTGCTATTGACAACATGGTAGTTTACAGACATGTGCACACTGAAATATTTTCTTTCGGAATTTTGTTTTCGTCCGAAAAATTTATTTATTTAGTTACTCCTGAAATTAGTTTTTATTTTTTTTGTTTCGTTAAAAAATGCATTTGTCCGAAAATCCGAAATAATTAAGGTCGAATCTGTCATTGAAGGCTTATGGTGCCATGTTCTAAGAAGATTCAACGGAGCAGCTAAACTGTACGACGCCGCAATCGTACATTTCTGGTCCAATGTTCCACCTACAAGCTATATACAAGCTCTAATGTTGTATGACACTAGGAATAATTATATTTAATAATTATTATTACTAATCAACCAACATTGGAATTCTTCTATAGCCTATTGGCGGAGCATTTGACCATTAATGTCCGCTCGCGGCGACTGCTTCGTCGAATCTTCATGTCGAATCTTTTCTCTCTATGTCGAATAACCTTGGACTATTAAGCCCCGTACACACGATCGGTTTGACTGATGAAAACCGTCCGATGGATGGTTTTCATCAGACCAACCGATCGTGTATGGTACCCATCGGTCTTTTTTCCATCGGTTTTAAAAAATAGAACTTGTTTTAAAATTTTCCGATGGATAAAAAACCGATCGAAAACTCTGATCGTCTATGGGCAAGTCCATCAGATAAAAAACCCACGCATGCTCAGAATCAAGTCGACGCATGCTCAAAAGCATTGAACTTCATTTTTCTCGGCTCATCGGAGTGTTTTACGTCACCGCGTTTGGAACGGTCGGTTTTTTGACTGATGGTGTGTGGGCAAGACTGATGGAAAACAGTTTCATTGGATATCCGATGGACAAATCCATCGGACGAAAATCCATAGGTTAGCCGATCGTGTGTACAGGGCTTTAGAGTTAGCTAGGCACATTCGACCTTTTTTGCTATTGTCTCTATAATGTCGAATCTTTTCTCTCTATGTCAAATCTTTTCTCTCTATGTAGAATAATTTTGGACTAATAGAGTTAGGTTAGGCACATTCGACGACAGGTTCGATAGACACAGATCACTATTGTCAGCATCATGTCGAATCTCCTATCTATATCGAACTGTTGTCGCAATGAAAACAAAAATAAAGCATTTTTTTATGTCGGATCTTTCAGTTTTCGGATTCTATTCGTTCGCTATCGTTTGTTAAAATGATAACTAGTGTTGAGCGGACCCGAACTGTAAAGTTCGGGTCCGTACCGAATTTTGGCTTTTTCCCGGCCCCGGACCCGGATTTTGCGCTAAAGTCCGGGTTCGGGTCCGGATTCGGGAATTTAATGGCGCAGTTAGAAATGCTTCAGGGGCCAGCCAATCACCATTTGATTAGCTGGTGTGCCCTTAGAAGCCATCATAGCCATGCCTACTAATGGCATGGATGTGATTGGTCAGTGCAACATGTGACCCAGCATGTGACCAGCTTCTATATAAGCAAGAGGCACACAGCACAGATCGTCACTCTGCTTTTAGACAGTGTAGGGAAAGGATCCTGGCTGCTGTTGCTGTGAGGGAGAGAATTATATGATAGGAGTTAGTCCTGATTCTGCAATCTACTGATAGAAAAGATAGGGAGACAGTGTAGTGTAGTGTAGTGTAGGGGCAGGATCCTGTTTGTGCTTTCAGGGAGAGAGATTTAGATAGGAGTCCAGATTGAGAGATATAATAGCTCAGCGATCTGCATAGGTTTATCTGTTTGTGTTGCAAGCTCAGTGCACCAGCACTGCATTACGTTGAGTGATACACCTATTCCATTTAGTGGCTGTATTGTGCTCTTGCTAAAAGACCCATTTCGGGCAGAAAAAAAAAAAAAACAAAACAAAAAAAAGGCACTTTATTATGCTTTTGCTAAAAAGACCCATTTTTGGGCCCCCCAAAAAAAAAAAGGCACTTTATTGTGCTGTTGCAAAAAAAAAAAGGCACTTTGTTGTGCGCAAAAAAGACCTATTTTTGGGCAAAAAAAATATTTTGCAGTGTATATCTCTAGTTGTGTGAAATAACCAATTTCTATATATTTTTCTTGTACTATGCTATACTAAAAAAAAAAAAAAAAACGTTTTTTTGAATAGCATTCTCTGCAGCTGTGCGATTCAGCGGTTATATACTGTGGGTGTGTTGTGCTCTTCCAAAAAACGCCATTTAGGGCCACAGAAAATATTTTGCAGTGTGAAATACACATCTGGAGGTGTGTGA
The DNA here is from genome assembly GCA_029206835.1 of Rana muscosa. Taxonomy (NCBI): domain Eukaryota; kingdom Metazoa; phylum Chordata; class Amphibia; order Anura; family Ranidae; genus Rana; species Rana muscosa. Next base: position 181,415,006 of record CM055119.1, on the reverse strand, counting down.
AAAAACAACATTATTTTTGAATAGCATTCTCTGGCCTCTGCAGCTGTGCGATTCAGCGGTTATATACTGTTGGGGTTGTTGTGCTCTTCAAAAAAACGCCATTTAGGGCCACAGAAAATAAATTGCAGTGTGAAATACACATGTGGAGGTGTGTAAAATAAACAATTTCTATATATTGTACAGTGCTATACTAAAAAAAAAAACATTTTTTTTGAATAGCATTCTCTGCACTTCTATAGCTGTGCGATTCAGTGGTTAAATACTGTGGTTGTGTTGTGCTCTTCCAAAAAACGCCATTTAGGGCCACAGAAAATAAATTGCAGTGTGAAATACACATGTGGAGGTGTGTAAAATAAACAATTTCTATATATTGTACAGTGCTATATTAAAAAAAAAAACATTTTTTTTGAATAGCATTCTCTGCACTTCTATAGCTGTGCGATTCAGTGGTTAAATACTGTGGTTGTGTTGTGCTCTTCCAAAAAACGCCATTTAGGGCCATAGAAAATATTTTGCAGTGTGAAATACACATCTGGAGGTGTGTAAAATAAACAATTTCTATATATTGTAGAGTGCTATACTAAAAAAAAAAACATTTTTTTTGAATAGCATTCTCTGCACTTCTATAGCTGTGCGATTCAGTGGTTAAATACTGTGGTTGTGTTGTGCTCTTCCAAAAAACGCCATTTAGGGCCACAGAAAATAAATTGCAGTGTGAAATACACATGTGGAGGTGTGTAAAATAAACAATTTCTATATATTGTACAGTGCTATACTAAAAAAAAAAAAAATTTTTTTGAATAGCATTCTCTGCACTTCTATAGCTGTGCGATTCAGTGGTTAAATACTGTGGTTGTGTTGTGCTCTTCCAAAAAACGCCATTTAGGGCCACAGAAAATAAATTGCAGTGTGAAATACACATGTGGAGGTGTGTAAAATAAACAATTTCTATATATTGTACAGTGCTATACTAAAAAAAAAAACATTTTTTTTGAATAGCATTCTCTGCACTTTTATAGCTGTGCGATTCAGTGGTTAAATACTGTGGTTGTGTTGTGCTCTTCCAAAAAACGCCATTTAGGGCCACAGAAAATATTTTGCAGTGTGAAATACACATCTGGAGGTGTGTGAAAAAACAACATTATTTTTAAAAAGCATTCTCTGGCCTCTGCAGCTGTGCGATTCAGCGGTTATATACTGTTGGGGTTGTTGTGCTCTTGCAAAAAACGCCATTTAGGGCCACAGAAAATATTTTGCAGTGTGAAATACACATCTGGAGGTGTGTGAAATAAACAATTTCTATATATTGTACAGTGCTATACTAAAAAAAAAAACATTTTTTTTGAATAGCATTCTCTGCACTTCTATAGCTGTGCGATTCAGTGGTTAAATACTGTGGTTGTGTTGTGCTCTTCCAAAAAACGCCATTTAGGGCCACAGAAAATAAATTGCAGTGTGAAATACACATCTGGAGGTGTGTGAAATAAACAATTTCTATATATTGTACAGTGCTATGCTAAAAAAAACAACATTTTTTTTGAATAGCATTCTCTGCACTTCTATAGCTGTGCGATTCAGTGGTTAAATACTGTGGTTGTGTTGTGCTCTTCCAAAAAACGCCATTTAGGGCCACAGAAAATATTTTGCAGTGTGAAATACACATCTGGAGGTGTGTAAAATAAACAATTTCTATATATTGTACAGTGCTATACTAAAAAAAACAACATTTTTTTTGAATAGCATTCTCTGCACTTCTATAGCTGTGCGATTCAGTGGTTAAATACTGTGGTTGTGTTGTGCTCTTCCAAAAAACGCCATTTAGGGCCACAGAAAATATTTTGCAGTGTGAAATACACATCTTGGAGGTGTGTAAAATATACAATTTCTATATATTCTTCTTGTACAGTGCTATACTAAAAAAAACAACCTTTTTTTTTAATAGCATTTTCTGTAGCTGTGCGATTCAGCGGTTACGTGCTGTGGGTGTGTTGTGGTCTGGCAAAAAACGCCATTTAGGGCCACAGAAAATATTTTGCAGTGTGAAATACACATCTGGAGGTGTGTGAAATAAACAATTTCTATATATTTTCCTTGTACTGTGCTATACTAAAAAAACAACCTTTTTTTTTTTGAATAGCATTTTCTGCAGTTCTGTAGCTGTGCGTTTCAGCGGTTAAATACTGTGGGTGTGTTGTGGTCTTCCAAAAAACGCCATTTAGGGCAAGATCCTAAATTTGGAAAATATGAGGGGAAGGTCAAAGGGACGTGGTGGCCCCGGTCATGGTGCTGCTGGTGGAGCTCCTGTTGCAGGGAGAGGACGTGGTGGATCTGTGCCAGCTACACGCACAAGTGAAACACCTTCCTCAGGTGCGAGTAGGCGACCGAGCCTGCGGCGGTATTTTGTCGCGCCTAATGAGGCTGTACCAATGTTTAGGCCAGGACAAGTACAGGCGATAGTAGATTGGGTTGCTGACAGTGCCTCGGGTTCCTTCACATTGTCTCCCACCCACTCTTCTGATGAAAGATCAGAGTTGGCACCTGAAGCCCATGTCCATCAGTCTTTCACCTCACCCCCTTGCAAATCAGCCAAGCAGTCTGAGCCCCAAATCATGCAGCAGTCTCTTCTGCTTTTCGATGACTCTGTTAGCAGGGTTTCCCAGGGCCATCCACCTAGCCCTGCCCCAGAAGTGGAAGAGATTGAGTGCACCGATGCCCAACCACTTATGTTTCATGATGGGTACATGGGAGGACCATCGCAGCACATCTCGGATGATGACGAAACACAGGTGCCAACTGCTGCTGCTTTCGCAATTGTGCAGACAGACATGGAGGGCAGGGGTGAAGACTGGGTGGAAGATGATGTGGAGGACGATGAGGTCCTCGACCCCACATGGAATCAACGTTATGCAGGTGACCAGTGTAGTTCGGAGGAAGAGGCGGTGGTCGCACAGAGCCACCAGCACAGCAGAAGAGGGAGCAGGGTGCAAAAACGGAGCATTTGTCCCCTAGACAGTACATCTGCTACTGCCCAACGCAGCAAGGGACCGAGCACACCAAAGCCAGGTCCAAGGACTTCCCTAGCGTGGCAGTTCTTCACACAGTGTGTTGATGACAAGACACAAGTGGTTTGCACGCTGTGCAATCAGAGCCTGAAGCGAGGCATAAACGTTCTCAACCTGAGCACAAGCTGCATGACCAGGCATCTAAGTGCAAAGCACGAGCTGCAGTGGAGTAGACACCTCAAAAACCAAGAAAGGTCTCTGGCTCCTCCTGCTTCCTCTTCTGATGCAGTCTCGGCCTCTTCATCCACCTCTGTAGTGACAGTGGCACCTGTCACCCCGCAAACAGAGGATCTGCCAGCAACACTACCACCTGGGTCACCAACCATCTCCACAATGTCCCATGGAAGCGTTCAGCTCTCTATCTCCCAAACATTGGAGCGGAAGAGGAAGTACCCCCCTAGCCACCCGCGATCCCTGGCCTTGAATGCCAGCATTTCAAAATTCCTGGCCTTGGAAATGCTGTCATTCCCTCTGGTGGAGACGCAGAGTTTTAAAAGCCTGATGGCATTGGCTGTCCCGCAGTACGTCGTGCCCAGCCGCCACTACTTTTCCAGGCGAGCCATCCCTTCCCTGCACAACCAGGTGGGGGACAAAATCAGGTGTGCACTGCGCAACGCCATCTGTGGCAAGGTCCACCTAACTACGGATGCGTGGACCAGTAAGCACGGTCAGGGACGTTATATCTCTCTAACAGCACACTGGGTAAATGCAGTGGCGGCTATGCCTGAGGCAGATAGCGGTTTGGCGCATGTCCTTCCACCACCGAGGATTGCAGGGCGCTTCAGTTTGCCTCCTGTTGCTAACTCCTCCTTCTCCGCTTCCTCATCCTCTACCGCCTCCTCATCCATTCAGCGTAACACCTTCACCACCAACTTCAGCACAGCCAGGGGTAAACGACAGCAGGCAGTTTTAAAACTTTCCTGTTTGGGGGAAAATCCCCACACCGCGCAGGAGTTGTGGAGGGACATGGAACAACAGACCGATGAGTGGTTGCTGTCAGTGAGCCTCAAGCCCGGCCTGGTGGTGTGCGATAATGGGCGAAATCTCGTAGCAGCTCTGGGTCTAGCCGGTTTGACGCACATCCCTTGCCTGGCGCATGTGCTGAACTTGGTGGTCCAGAGGTTCCTTAAAAATTACCCCAATATGCCAGAGCTGCTGCAGAAAGTGCGGGCTGTCTGTGCGCACTTTCGGCGTTCTCACCCTGCTGCTGCTCGCCTGTCAGCGCTGCAGCGTAACTTCGGCCTTCCCGCTCACCGCCTCATATGTGACGTGCCCACAAGGTGGAACTCCACCTTGCACATGCTGGCCAGACTGTGCGAGCAGCAGCAGGCAATAGTGGAGTTTCAGCTGCAGCAATCACGCGTGAGTCACTCTGCGGAACAGCACCACTTCACCACCAATAACTGGGCCTCCATGCGAGACCTGTGTGCCTTGTTGCGCTGTTTCGAGTACTCCACCAACATGGCCAGTGCCAATGACGCCGTTCTCAGCGTTACTATCCCAGTTCTATGCCTCCTTGAAAAAACGCTTCGTGCGATGATGGAAGAGGATGTGGCACAGGAGGATGAGGAGGAGGAGGAGGAAGCGGGATCATTTCAAAGGCTTTCAGGGCAGTCTTTCACAAGTGGCTACGAGGGTGGGTTCCTGCACCAACAAACGCCAGGTACACAATTGTCCGGCAGAAAGGGCACAGTTCTGGAGGATGACGAGGTGGAGGAGGAGATGGAGGAGGAGGAGGAGGAGGAGGAGCCATGTTCACAGCAGGGTGGCACTCAGACCAGCTCGTGGCCATTACTGGTGCGTGGCTGGGGGGATACAGAGGACACAGACGATACACCTCTCACAGAGGACAGCTTTTCTTTGCCTCTGGGCAGCCTGGCACACATGAGCGATTACATGCTGCAGTGTTTCCGCAACGACAGCCGAGTTGCCCACATTTTAACTGGTGCTGATTACTGGGTGGCCACCCTGCTGGATCCCCGTTACAAGGACAACGTACCGTCCTTAATTCCCTCACTGGAGCGGGATCGTAAGATGCGCGAGTACAAGCGCACGCTGGTAGACGCGCTGCTGGTGGCATTCCCACCTGACAGCGGGCGTACGGTGGAAGCACAAGGCGAAGGCAGAGGAGGAGGAAGAGGTCGCCAACGCAGCCGGGGCACCGGCAGCACATCAGAAGGCAGGGTTAGCATGGCCGAAATGTGGAAAAGCTTTGTCAGCACGCCACAACAACCAGCACCACCAGCTGAGATGGAACGTCTTAGCAGGAGGCAGCATTTCACCAACATGGTTGAGCAGTATGTGTCCACAGGCCTACACGTACTGGATGACGGGTCTGCCCCCTTTAACTTCTGGGTCTCCAAATTGGGCACATGGCCTGAGCTTGCCGTTTATGCCTTGGAGGTGCTGGCCTGCCCTGCAGCCAGTGTATTATCTGAACGTGTATTTAGCACAGCAGGGGGCGTTATCACAGACAAGCGCAGCCGCCTGTCCAGAGCCAATGTGGACAAGCTCACGTTCATTAAAATGAACCAGGCATGGATCCCACAGGACTTGTCCGTACCTTGTGCAGAATAGACATGTATACCGGTGTTGTGACAAACTGTCCGGCCATCGGATTGTGCCCGGCCCGTACTGCGCAGGCGCAGCGCTTGCGCAGTACAGAGGACAAGGAGATTCACAAAATCTCCGAAGATGAACGGCGCCTGCGCTGTGAGTGCAGGTTCAAGCCCCACCATCCAAGAGGACATACGGTAGCACATAGTAACAGGGCCCCTCACGGGCTCGCTTCGATCGCGGCCTTGCTTGGCTCGGCTTGAACCACGGATGGTGTGGCCTTCACCTGAACTCAACACGCAGGCGCCGTTAGTCTTGGGAGATTTTTGAAATCCCCTTGTCCTACATACTCAGCAAGCGCAGTACAGGGCGGACACTATTCGACAGGGGACAGAATTCGACACATCACCGGCCTTACCCAGCCATTGTTGTATTTTTGAACCAGTGTTGGCTACCTCGTCCTCCTCCACCGCCGCTTCCACCTACACAGCCACATCCACCGCCACCTCAACCTCCTACTCCATATGGACCTCGTCCTGCTAGGCCAAGATTAAAATTTTTATTTTATTTTTTTGTAGCGCACAGATCCTTTCCCCCTTACCTGCCTTTATGTTGTTGGCTCTTCGCAGGAGGGAGAAAGTCACACCGCACTACCAGCCCGTATCCTCCTATATAAAGAGGTTGAGCGGTGTACTTGACGGGCCGTGTCCACAGCCGGAGTCAAAACTCCTCCAGAGGATGATTCTCACCTCTACTGTAGGTAGAGACAAGTCCTTTAATTGCCAGTAAAGTCAATGTCCACACCAGCTGAAACTCCAACTCTTATTCTCTCATGGCAAAATAAACTGTACTCAGATAGAAAAGGTTAGAGCAAAGAAACAGGACAGCTTAAGGTGTGGAGGAGGTCCAGGCACAAACGTAGCACATTCACTTCACTGCTTAGGTTTCTCAAACAGTTTTTGGCGCACGGTCTCTGCCACAGACATTGAGGTTGGTCTCTGCCACAGACCGGGTGTACAAGGCCCCTGCCACAGACCTGGAGAACTTTGGTCTCTGCCACAGACTAGGGTGTATAAGGCCCCTGCCACGGGCCTGGAGAACTTTGGTCTCAGCCACAGACCAGGGTGTATAAGGCCCCTGCCACGGGCCGGTTGAATAAGGCCTCTGATACAGTCAAGGTGACCTTGAGCTTCTCCTTCTACGAACCTAGCCCATATCAAGGGGAAGACATCTCTCCAGGGAGTCAACAGACCATTCCTTCACCGTGACTCCCGCATCGGTCCATCAGAATGATCCTCCCTTCCCTGGAACAGGGTCCCCTACACAAGGCGGCTCTGGACTCCAGGCTTTACTCCCGCCCCTAGGCCTCCATACCCAGGGCAGCAAGAACTCCAGGATAGTACCTCACCCCGGGCTAAAGGTGCCCGAGATGGAACAGGAACACATGCACCCAGGCTGAAGGCACCTGGGCGCGGACCCCACTGGACATCAGCCCCCAGGCCAAAGGTCTGCCCCTTTTATATGCTCTCCTGGCATGCACAGCAGGTTCCCCGCCCCGCTGTACTACTGCCAAGAGGGGACACAAAAGGCGCCACCTGTAGGCCGCAGGGAACTGCACACCAATACTGTCCCCCGAGGACAAAATGGTCCATGAATCCTACAGAATTAGGGTATTTGAGCCTATTTACCACTCAAACACTTTCCTTAAATTTAGCACCCCGCTACATTTTTATTTCAAAGTATTTTATTTTCCCACTAGCTTATCCATTAAATTAAATAATTTATTCCAGAAAGGGCGTATTCTGGGGCATTCCCACCATATGTGTCGCATCGTGCCGTTGAGTTTCTGAGGTTCTTAATGACTTCCTGTACCTCTTCTGCTGAAAATCGGGCCTCCAGCATATTTTTTTATTTTTTAATTTTTTTTATGTTCTTTTAAGTTATTTCCTATCCACATTTGTTTGCAGAGCACTTGCCATGTTCTTAACAACATTTTGCTGCCATTTGCAGCCCTCTAGCCCTTTCCATTACTTTTTTAGAGCCTTTTTAGTCGTCAGAAGTCCGGGTCCCCATTGACTTCAATGGGGTCCGGGTCCGGGTTCGGGTTAAAGTTCGGTCCCGAATCCGAACTTTTTTCCGAAGTTCGGCCGAACCCGCCGGACCCGAATATCCAGCTACCCGCTCAACTCTAATGATAACGAAAATACCTGAAATTCGGACGAAAATGCATTCGGACGAAAACAAATGCACATGTCTAGTAGTTTACAGATGACAAGAACTTTGAATGGAGAAGGGAGACCTCTACGGGATACCTAGGGTTAGCTGTATCCAAAAAGACTATGATACAAAAAAGGAGAATATGGGAATCCCACCTATATCTCAACTGCAGTACTCACCGATACAATATCGGGGGCGTAATCAATAATATATACCTACAAATAAGAAAAAAGAAAAAAGAAACAGACTAATACACTCCCTAAAGAGTTAACTGCATATTTATTAGATGCTTTAAGCATATATCAAAAATACCAATAGACACATAAAAAACCCCGGTCCTCTATCTATTATAGGGAATCAAATCCAGAACATCCCCATGAATAATTCCAGTGACGGCATACATGGATGACTAGCTGGAATGAGTCTCCCTGACGGGAAGACAAATAAAGCAGCCTGCAAACCCACCCTCCCCCAAATTTACACACCCCCAAATACACCTAAACAAATACAGAGTCACTATTCTAAATATAACACCCTAAAATGTTCCTACGTAGGGCAGTGTATCCCTGAAATGGGTAATGGTAGGTGGAACCCAAGAGCTGGAGGGAACACATGATTAAATGATTGTAAAATATGTATAATGATCAGCCAACAATATCAGATAATTGGAGAAAAAATGGTAAACCAGTCACAAATCCAATGGTAATGAAGAGTAATGATGAGATGTTCTTGACCATAAATAGTCACCCTTAATGATGGAAATATGATCTCCAAAAATTCTCTGTGTTATCAGATTTGTTTGTGGATATGGAGCGTGTCACACACTGTGAGATAGTCTTTCCATATAGAAACACTCAGAGATACCTCCAAAGCTAGATATCACCTGGATAAATGCTGCAATTCAACGTGGCCAGTTCATTGTGGCCATATAGATTGGTATCCCACGTCATATGGGTAATCACCTTCTACAGAGAAAATAGTAATATTTGCTGAAAGGCTCATAGTTCATATGATCACTTGCGATAGAACCTGCCAAGCATCCCACACAGCTGGATGCAATCCTAATTGGTAAGTAGTTTGGAAATGCAGCAGTGATTTATTCAAACAGTTGAATATGCAGTTTTACTCACTGTTCCTGTAGCTAGGCGTCATTCACGGAAATTGTTGTCCATTAGTCGGTACGTGTATATCCATAATGTTGAGTAGACGACTTAAAAGCAGAACAGATGAGAATGATCTACAGGTGAAGCTATAGTTGGTATCTCTCTGAGTGGAATTAGGTAGACTCCAATCCAAAAGTCTGTATAGGTAGATGGTTGTCCCAATATTTGATCAGTTTAAAGTCTGCATGTGATATCCTCCAGACCACAATGGTTACAGCTGCTAGATGAACCTAGCTGAGCCATTGTAGGGGCGACTCGGAGAGAGTTGTAAAGGGGGGTGCTACTCCCAAGAGTTTACATGTTTCGTTCCTTACTACTAGGAACTTCTTCAGAACTATGGATATACACGTACCGACTAATGGACAACAATTTCCGTGAGTGACGCCTAGCTACAGGAACAGTGAGTAAAAAAAAACAAAAACAAAAGTGTCTGTTGTTGAAAAAGGAGTGCGGCTTGCCTCTCTATCGCAGCGCGCCAACTCAGGAAACGCGTCCACTACTGGTGACGCCATCTCCCTGCTACCATCCTTGCCTTGCTTCTCTAGCCTCGGTCTGACGCTGAAGTTCCTCCAGACACCAGCTCCCATCTGATGGAATGATACCAGCACAAAGTCAGATGCCACCCAGGCTCGCAGAGGGGGGTGGAAGGCTCTTTGGTGCAGAGCAAGGCCTCAGGCTTCAGGCCTTGCACTCCGACACATCCGCACAGGAGGATCCGTCTGTGAAGTCTCGTGTCCCAAAGAGGCCGAGCCCGGCCTCGCCTCCTCCTTTTATAACCCCCCCCATGAGTCTCTGCGGTGGAACACGTGAAGAATGGGGTTATGGGTGATGTAGTCTCTTCCCATTATAGGGGAACACCCCGCTACACTAATTAAAGGGTTATCAAACGTCTACTCTTAGAGGCGCCTCTCTTTTTGTGTTTTTTTTTTTTTTTTAGGAACAGTGAGTAAAACTGCATATTCAACTGTTTGAATAAATCACTGTGAAACTCTGCTGCATTTACAAACTACTTACCAACTAGGATTGCATTCAGCTGTGTGGGATGCTTGGCAGGTTCTATCGCAAGTGATCATATGAACTATGAGCCTTTCAGCAAATATTACTATTTTCTCTATAGAAGGTGATTACCCGTATGACGTGGGATACCAATCTATATGGCCACAATGAACATCACGTTGAATTGCAGCGTTTATCCAGGTGATATCTAGCTTTGGAGGTATCTCTGAGGGTTTCTATATGGAAAGACTATCTCACAGTGTGTGACACGCTCCATAGCCACTAACAGATCTGATAACACAGAGTATTTTTTGAGATCATAATTCCATCATTAAGGGTGACTATTTATGGTCAAGAACATCTCATCATTACTCTTCATTACCATTGGATTTGTGACTGGTTTACCATTCTTTCACCAATTATCTGATATGGATGGCTGATCATTATACATATTTTACAATCATTTAAGCACTTAAGACCCGGACCAATACGCAGCATAAGGACCAGGCCCCTTTTTGCGATTCGGCACTGCGTCGCTTTAACTGACAATTGCGCGGTCGTGCGACGTGGCTCCCAAACAAAATTGCCGTCCTTTTTTTCCCACAAATAGAGCTTTCTTTTGGTGGTATTTGATCACCTCTGCCCTTTTTTTATCGATCCAACAAGGCTGTAGCGCACAAAGTCAGATGCCACCCAGGCTCGCAGAGGGGGGTGGAAGGCTCTTTGGTGCAGAGCAAGGCCTCAGGCTTCAGGCCTTGCACTCCGACACATCCGCACAGGAGGATCCGTCTGTGAAGTCTCGTGTCCCAAAGAGGCCGAGCCCGGCCTCGCCTCCTCCTTTTATAACCCCTCCCATGAGTCTCTGCGGTGGAACACGTGAAGAATGGGGTTATGGGTGATGTAGTCTCTTCCCATTATAGGGGAACACCCCGCTACACACTCCCCCCACTTAAACTCTTTGGTCCCCAAAGATAAATTTTAACAACAACTATATATAACACTGGACAATTCTGAAAACGATGTTGGGATAGGGGATTCCCACCATAACTGAGGGGTAGAATTCCCTTGCCCACAGGTCACATTATCATGGGTGGCCTGCCTAACTGTGCCAGAGAGTGAGCTGGGGTTGCCCTCCACCAAATGGACAGTGGAGGGATCCGGAATCTCAGCATTTCTCCCAGCAGTGACTACAGAGTCTCCCGAACTGTTCCCCATCTGAGGGTAGGTCAGCTTCTTAGGAGGTCGAATGAATCTTCGAGCCCTTTGCTCTCCTGGAATCTCTGGCTCTGGCGCCACAGGCTCCTCTTACTCGGAGCAACTATCATGGGCATCTTCCCAGTAATCTGCTGAAGGACTAGAGGGGATGAACTCTGTAGCCTCTGGGTTCAGTGTTTCATCTGTGGTATCTTGGGTGACTGGAAGATCTATGATAGAAGTTCCTGGAGTTGGGGAAGACCACAGCCAATCAAGTTCTCCCTCCTCATCTCCACTAAGTTGGGAGGCTTCTCCATTTTCAGCTCGGGAGGTCTGTGACCGAGTGTTCGGCCTAGGAGTATCCAAGATAGAGGCCGGTTCAGGGGAGTCTCCCCCGGGAGGTATTCTAACTGCCTCCGCAAGTGGGAGCAGGTGGTTTTGATGCCATGTCTTCAGTGGGCCTACCTTTCCCTCTGGCTTCATCTTGTAGACAGGTAGGCCCGGCAACTTCCTGCAGATGACATAGGGTTCAGATTTCCATCTGTCTGCAAGTTTGTGCTTTCCGGGGACTCCCAGATTGTGCAACAGTACACGATCCCCGGGCTGTAGGTCTTGTACCCGGACCTTCAAGTCGAAAATTTCTTTTATTCCGAGCTCCCCTTTGATCTGAGGCCGCTTGAGCTTGTTCATAGGCTACTTTCAGGCTGTGTCTGAGCCTGTCCACATATCCTTTGTGGGATGTGGCTGAGGAATGGTCCAGTGAGGTGCCAAAAGCCAGGTCCACCGGTAGTCTCGCTTCTCTCCCAAACATGAGTCGATATGGGGAGTAGCCTGTAGCATCACTGATGGTGCAGTTGTAAGCATGTACTATGGCTGCTATGTGTTGGCTCCAATGTTGCTTTTTCTCGCTTTCCAGAGTCCCCAACATGTTGAGCAAGGTTCGGTTGAACCTTTCCGGCTGAGCATCTCCCTGAGGATGGTAAGGTGTAGTTTGAGTCTTCTTAATTCCCAAAGAATCCAAGAGCTTCCGGATCAGCTTACTCTCGAAGTCCCTCCCTTGGTCTGAATGGAGTCTCTGTGGCAGCCCATAATGGACAAAGTACTTCTCCATAAGTACCTTGGCCACAGTGGAGGCCTTCTGGTCTTTGGTGGGGAAAGCCTGGGCATACCGGGTGAAATGGTCGGTTATCACCAGAACATTTCCTAGTCCACTCAGGTCGGGTTTGAGGCAGAGAAAGTCAATGCACACCAGGTCCATGGGCCCTTGGCTCTGTAGATGGCCCATTGGGGCAGCTTGATGGGGCAAAGTCTTCTTCTGGATGCATCGCGCACATGAGTGGCAGTACTCCTCTACCTCCGCCCACATGCAGGGCCAATAGAACCGACTTCTGACAAGTTGAAAGGTCCTTTCAGCCCCTAGGTGGCCATGATTGTCATGCAGGGCAATCAGAACAGTCTCCCGATGTTTCTCTGGGAGGAACAGCTGCCATTTATCTTTTGAGTCATCAGAGGGGCCCCTTCGGTAGACCACTCCCTGATGTAACTGCAACCTATCCCACTCCTTCCTCAGCAGGCGAGCCTCTTTTGAAGGTTGACGCATGAGTCTGTTTGGATCCTGAGTTTTCAAGGCCTCCAGGACCAATCTCCCCATGGGGTCTTCCAATTGGTCACACCTCAATTCCTTCTTGGAGAGTCTTGGTAGGTTGTCCTCTTCCAATTGAGCTACTCCACAGTAGTGTTTGGGGACTCCCACCGTGGTAACTCCTATTTCCTCTGCTCTGGAGCCTCCTCGGGCTTGGAATTCAGCTCCTTGACAAAGGGCCCGCACCCCGTCCGGTGCCACTTGGGTCCAATCTTCTATTTCAATGGTGGGGAAATTAGATCTCCTGGACAGAGCGTCTGCGTCTCGATTCCCCACTCCTGGTCTATACTTAAGGCTGAAGTTGAATCCAGACAGTGCGGCCAGCCACCTGTGTCCAGCTTGGCCATGGTGAACAGGTAGGTAAGGGGGTTGTTGTCGGTCTTCACAGTGAACTCCGCTCCATACAGGTAGTCTTTGAGCTTGTCTACTACCGCCCACTTGAGGGCCAGGAACTCCAGCTTGTGAGTGGGGTAGTTCTTCTCAGAGGGGGTCAGGCTCCTACTCACATAGGCAACGGGCCGCAATTGCCCCTCGTGTTCTTGGTAAAGTACTCCTCCCAGACCGTCATGACTAGCATCCACGTGCAGTTCATAGGGTTTGGTTGGGTCTGCGTAGGCCAAGACTGGTGCAGTGGTCAGGCTCCTCTTCAATACCTGGAAAGCCTCTTCACACTTCTGATTCCACTGATCTCTGATGGACTCTCCTGGCCTCCTGGGCCCCGAGCCATCCTCTTCTCCTTCAGTCTTGAGCAACTCATTCAATGGTCTAGCAATTCGGGCAAATCCCTCCACAAACCTCCTGTAGTAGGAGCAGAAGCCCAAGAAGGATCTGAGTTCGGTTACTGTAGTGGGCCGTGGCCAGGAGGTAACTGCCTCCAATTTCTCAGGGTCTGTGGCCACCCCTTCTTCAGACACTATGTGCCCCAGATAGTTCACAGAAGACTGGTAGAACCGACACTTCTCAGGCGAAAGCTTAAGTCCTTCCTCACTGAGTCTTCTCAACACTTTTTCCAGCCTCTCTTCATGTTCCTCCAAGGTTCTCCCAAAGACAATGACATCGTCCAGGTATACAAGGACTTCGATCAAGTTCATGTCTCCTACTGTCTTCTCCATGAGACGTTGGAAAGTCGCTGGGGCTCCAGACAGACCTTGGGGCATCCGGTCGAATTCAAAGAACCCCACTGGGGTTATGAAAGCTGTCTTCTCCTTGTCTGCTGGGTGCATCGGAATCTGATAGTACCCACTCTTGAGATCCATAACGCTGAACCATTTGGCTCCAGACAAGCTCTGTAGGGCATCCTCTATCCTCGGAGTGGTGTATTGGTCAGGTATGGTTCTCCTGTTGAGAGTCCTGTAGTCGATACAGAGCCTCAATGATCCGTTCTTCTTTCGGACCACCACTATGGGGGAGGCATAGGGGCTTCTGGACTCCCGTATCACACCAGTCCTCTTGAGTTCTGCAAGTTGTTCCCTCAGATCCTCCAGATCTGCTAGCGGGACCCGCCTGACCCTCTCTCGGAAGGGCTTATCTTCCTGAAGGCGGATCCGATGGGTGGCACTCCTTGCACACCCCACATCAAACTCATCCTTAGAGAAGATCTTCTCCCATCTATTCAACTGGGCCTTGGCTCTCTCTTTCCAAGCCCTGGACAGATTCGGGTTTTCCATGGACAGCTTCTCCCAAACATCCCCTCCTCCACCTGTCCTCTTCACTTCTGACAGGGTAACAGGGGCCGCCGGGCTCACCTGGCCTAGCAGCATTCTGGCTGGGATTTCCATGGGGTCTTTGGTAGTATTCCTAACACTCACTGGAACTCTATAATGGGCCTTCTTCAGGACCTTCAGCGGAATCACTTCTGGTATCACCTCCAGGCCTGAGGACTCACCCCTTGGGTCTGACTCCAGCATGACAAAGGGACCAGGCTGCTCCCAAGTAAGCTTCACAGTGGCCCTGAGACAGGTTACTTCGCCGGGCTGCAACACTACCCCTTCTCTTCCAAGTCTCCACACCTTCCCTATCCCCTCTCCAGGGGTCTCCCGCTCTTGGACCAGCCGTTGGTAGGCTGTCTTCAGCATGGGATGGATCTTGGTAGCTGTTTGTCTTTCTTCTGTCACGAGAGGGGTCAGCAGTCTTCGGACCAGGTCCGTGTTTGTCCCTATTATAAGGGAATTCTTGTTGGCTCCAGGCGGCCTAGGGCACACAACTGCCAGGGTGTCAAACACTTCGGCCTTCCCAGCCACGGATGGGTCAAAGGTTATTTTGATGGGAAGGTAGCCGTCGTAAGGGAAACTCTGGGTTCCAATTCCCCATATTTCCAGCTCTTCTATCTTCTGGATAGGCAGATGACTCAGGTGCCTGTCGTAGAAGTCCCGGTATAGTAGGGTCACTTGTGCCCCGGCATCCAGGAGGCCCCTGGTGTAGACTCCCTCCACTTGAATGGGCACTATAGGGGATGGGCCAACCAGCTTCTCTGGATATGGTCCGGCAGGAGCCGCCTTCTTCAGACCTTTTCCCTTTGGACTCTCTCTTGTCCTATTCCCTTTGGACTTGAACCTTTCTTGAGCCTGGTATGCACTGACTTCCCTCCTTTTAATGGGTGTAGGAACCCGCTGAGGGGTACTATTATTTTTCTTGGGTGGGCACCCCTTTTGGGGAGTGCTGTGCCTCTTCTGAGGGGTCTCCCCCTTCCTCCTGGAGTATAGCTTTGTTGAGGGGTATTGCGTTTCCCCTTTGGTGTTCTAGCTCTCTTTTTGTTTTTCTTCGCATTCAGCTTGGAGTTTACTGAAGATGATGGGCACCCGGTTGACTCCTTCACCGGGGCCCTCTGGAGTTTCCCCCCGACTTGCGGTTGTCTGGTCTCTTCTTCTTCTTCGGACTAGAACATGTGGCTGCAATGTGGCCAACTCCCCCACAGTTGAAGCAGACTATATCTCCCCATTCTTGTAAAGGTTCGGGTGCTGAGGCAATCGGGAACAATTCCTTCCTTGGACTTTCCTTCTTCATGGGACACTCTGTGTCTTTTGCTATCAGAGAGGTCAATATCTCTAACACCTTGGACATCTGAGTTTTTAGGGTGTCTATCTCCGCCTCTCTTTCAGGGGTCATTACTGGATTGACCAGCACCTGTGCGGGTACAACATTTGTCTTATCCTTCTGCTGATCCTGTTGCAGCGCCTCCTCATCTCTGATGATTTTTATTAAATCAGCATAAGTCAGCAACATTCCTCCTCCCAAGGTTTTCAGGTGCAGCCAGACTGGATCGGAGCGTAGCGCTCCCTTTAAGACTTGCTTCATTCTTGCCGCATCGGCATCTTGGGGCTTCATCCCTTTCTTTAACACAATCTTGCACAGCAGCCTGTTTAGCCTTCTGACATACTCGGAAAGTTTCTCCTCCGGTTTTTGGAAAGTGTGTTCAAACTGGTAGACCATCTCTGTCACCTTGTCTAATTGACCAAACTCTTCCTGCAGCATAGCTAGACAGTCCTGCGCCGTGCACCCTGCATTCCCAAACCGGAAACTTTTCACTGCTTCTGCTGCTGCACCTTTAAGGCTTTCTAACACTCACTGCCTCTTCTGTGCTTCAGGCACCTCCCATGCCTCCACCGCCTGTAATGCCTACTCCACCCAGGTATCAAAATCTTCTTCCCCTGCCGGGACAGGGAGCTTCCCTGAGAATACTTTTAGTCTCCGGTAGCTAGTTTCCACATGCACCGTGCTTGTCTTCTGACATTTGGCTAGCAAATCCCCTATTGCATTTATCAGTTCTGGTGATATAGCAGTGGCCGGTGCAGGTGCCACCGGGGGTGTCACCCTGTCTTCTCTTTCAGGTGGAGTTCGAGCCGCAGCCTGTGGCGATCCCGTAGGGGATGGTTCCCTTTCTACAGTTATTGCGTGAGCCAGCCTAAATGTTCTGTTGTCTGGCGTCCGCAGACACTTGTGCTTACAGGCCTCTGGCATCCCGTCCCAATATTCCACTAATGCGTATTGATATGAGATGTCTGGGTCTGTCTTTATGTCTATCACCCACGGTGTGTGATCTGGGGACACTGAACTCATTAGTTCCTCTACCGTCTCACTCGACCATTTCTCCCCAGGGAGGCTAACGGCTATCGACTGTTTTGGCTCTGTATTAGCGGCTTTGCACCACTCTTCTACCGCTCTTGGATCCATGGGGTCCATGCCGGCACTTCTGGCGTTCGCTTGCTGCATCAGGATCCCGGACGAGAACCCCCACGTATAGCGATACCTCCAACTAAGGAGGCCGCAGAATTAGATTTGGGCCCTGAGTGCAGCTCCGCCAACCCCCGGCAATAGGCTCTACCCCCTTCTGGCACAGCTAGTACTAACAATCAATGATATATCCTATGCAATATAATAACTAAGCAAGGACACAGTAATGAATTGTAATAGGTAAAGTGTTTTACTTATTTTCTCAATATGGATAAAGGGGTAACAGTAATCACAGTTCAAGATAATCACTCCTAAGGGCAGCGTCCTGCCACTCTAACACGCTATGTAGTAACACACGCTATAGTTGTGCCATACGGGCGACCGTTAACTAAGTGCCCTATGGCGCAGTAATCAAACACGCTAGAATCCCCACCAGGCCTGGTTCTAATATTTAACTTAGTCCTTCTTTCTTCACCGGCAGGTCTGTAATGGTGGTGCACTTTAAACAGAGTATAACTTTGTAATCCAAGGGGTATAGAACTTGGTTAAATAAAGCCGCAGGGTCAGTTCTGACAAGGCTCTTCAATAGGGGTATCAAAATAACTTGTAGGCCACGGCAGTCTATAGGCCTATATACAGTAACAGTATCTTAGCTGGGCTTATGCCCTCTCACCCGCCGGACTACGGATCCAGTCCGGGAAACCTCCACCGGCCGTGTCACACACACTCGATCTCTTCAACGATCGGGTCCCCGATCCAACAAGGCTGTAGCGCACAAAGTCAGATGCCACCCAGGCTCGCAGAGGGGGGTGGAAGGCTCTTTGGTGCAGAGCAAGGCCTCAGGCTTCAGGCCTTGCACTCCGACACATCCGCACAGGAGGATCCGTCTGTGAAGTCTCGTGTCCCAAAGAGGCCGAGCCCGGCCGAGCCTCCTCCTTTTATAACCCCTCCCATGAGTCTCTGCGGTGGAACACGTGAAGAATGGGGTTATGGGTGATGTAGTCTCTTCCCATTATAGGGGAACACCCCGCTACACTAATTAAAGGGTTATCAAACGTCTACTCTTAGAGGCGCCTCTCTTTTTGTGTTTTTTTTTTTTTTTTTTTAGGAACAGTGAGTAAAACTGCATATTCAACTGTTTGAATAAATCACTGTGAAACTCTGCTGCATTTCCAAACTACTTACCAACTAGGATTGCATTCAGCTGTGTGGGATGCTTGGCAGGTTCTATCGCAAGTGATCATATGAACTATGAGCCTTTCAGCAAATATTACTATTTTCTCTATAGAAGGTGATTACCCATATGACGTGGGATACCAATCTATATGGCCACAATGAACATCACGTTGAATTGCAGCGTTTATCCAGGTGATATCTAGCTTTGGAGGTATCTCTGAGGGTTTCTATATGGAAAGACTATCTCACAGTGTGTGACACGCTCCATAGCCACTAACAAATCTGATAACACAGAGTATTTTTTGAGATCATAATTCCATCATTAAGGGTGACTATTTATGGTCAAGAACATCTCATCATTACTCTTCATTACCATTGGATTTGTGACTGGTTTACCATTCTTTCACCAATTATCTGATATGGATGGCTGATCATTATACATATTTTACAATCATTTAAGCACTTAAGACCCGGACCAATACGCAGCATAAGGACCAGGCCCCTTTTTGCGATTCGGCACTGCGTCGCTTTAACTGACAATTGCGCGGTCGTGCGACGTGGCTCCCAAACAAAATTGCCGTCCTTTTTTTCCCACAAATAGAGCTTTCTTTTGGTGGTATTTGATCACCTCTGCCCTTTTTTTATTTTTTGCGCTATAAAGAAAAATAGAGCGACAATTTTGAAAAAAATGCAATATTTTTTACTTTTTGCTATAATAAATATCCCCAAAAAATATATATTAAAAAAATGTTTTTCCTCAGTTTAGGCCGATACGTATTCTTCTAAATATTTTTGGAAAAAAAATCGCAATCAGCGTTTATTGATTGGTTTGCGCAAAAGTTATAGCGTTTACAAAATAGGGGGTAGTTTTATGGCATTTTTATATAATTTTTTTTTTTTACTAGTAATGGCGGCGATCAGCGATTTTTTTCGTGACTGCGACTTTATGGCGGACACATCGGACACTTTTGACACTATTTTGGGACCATTGTCATTTTTACAGCGACCAGTGCTATAAAAAAGCACTGATTACTGTAAAAATGACACTGGCAGTGAAGGGGTTAACCAGGAGGGGGCGCTGTAGGGGTTAAGTGTGCCCTGATTTGTGTTTATTACTGTGGGGGGGGGGCGTGGCTTAGCATGTGTCGTCACTGATCGTCGTTCCCTATTACAGGGAACAGATGATCAGTGACACGCACACTAGGAAGCACGGGAGAGGTTTGTTTACACTTACCTCTCCCCGTTCTTCAGCTCTGTGACCCGATCGCGGGACACCAGCGGCGATCGGGTCCGCTGTTCCCACGGGGATGGTCACGGAGAAGAGGACCGGTGCGCTCGCGACCCATGGCTGGGCTCTTAAAGGGGATGTACCTGTACGCCCATGTGCCCAGCCGTGCCATTTTGCCGATGTACATCGGCGTGCGGAGGTCCTCAAGTGGATAATCATGTGTTCCCTCCAGCTCTTGGGTTCCACCTAGGGATAGTGTTACCATTACCCGTTTCAGGGATACACTACCCTATGTAGGAACATTTTAGGGTGCTATATTTAGAATAGTTACTCGGTATTTGTTTAGGTGTATTTGGAGGTGTGTATATTTGGGGGAGGGTGGGTTTGCAGGCTGCTTTATTTGTCTTCCCGTCATGGAGACTCATTCCAGCTAATCATCCATGTATGCCGTTCTGGATTTGATTCCCTATAATAGATAGGGGACCAGGGTTTTTTATGTGTCCATTGGTATTTTTGATATATGCTTAAAGAGTCTAATAAATATGCAGTTAACTCTTTAGGGAGTGTATTAGTCTGTTTCTTTTTTCTTTTTTCTTATTTGTAGTTAGCTGTATCCAGCCTTTAAAAGGTCAGGATAAACTGTACTATTAAATTTTTTACATCTCTTTTTGACACTGCAGTCTGGTCTAGGATCTACATAGCCTGTGATTGGACAATGAAGGAGCAGCAGAAAACTAGTAAGGTGATCACTCTGCTCTCCTACTGTGAGAAAGCTTCTGATGCAATATTTACAGCACTTTATAAGGGCTCAGGCACTTTTGCCCACGTAGCATGCAGCAAGCAGACATATTTTGGCCCCCAAGAGGCATAGATGCAGAGCACAGTCCACTGACAGCAGCCCTGTTAAAATCAATGACAGGCTAAAATACGCGGCTGTTGTCCATAGCTGTATACAGTTCTGAGCATTACTCATGTCATAGACTTATGCGTTCAGGAATGTATGCCCTAAATGCGGAGATTCAAATACTTTTGCAAGAGTGCCGAAAATTCAGCTTTAAAGTGGTACTCCAATGCATATATACATATATACTTACATTGTAAGATACATTGTTTTTTTGTTTTGTTTTTTTATAAATAAAGGACTTTTTATTGGCTGTGAGTGATTTTATTACTGGTTTACTTTGTCTTGTACATGAGTAGCAAGGGGTACCTCTTACTCATTTACCTAGGGAGGAGGGCTGGATATATGTGGTCTCTTTATTTTAAAGGAGGCTTCCAGATTCCAAAAACGTCCTTCCCCCACAGACTCCTGCATCCACCAAGCCAGGGATGTGGGGAAGAGACCTCAGGTCTCGATCAACATGGAAGGTACCTTGTGGGGGGGAGGGGTGATTTCAGCTGCAAGGTACCTTCCCAATAATGAAGGGATGTGGCCAGGAGGGGAGAGGGGGGCATGGATTTTTGATGCGGAACCCCTTTTTTTTCAAGGCTAAGGGCTTAGTATAGATCTTGAGAGGGACCCCATGCATTTTTTCTTAAAGGCACAGCATTCGTCTTGATAAACAATGTGTACTGTCTCTTTAAATAATAAAAAAAAACAGTGTGAGGTCTCCTTTAAAATCCATGTAAGACCCTTATCCAGTGGATAAGGGTCTAATGTGGATATAGTGGGGACCCCAGGCAAAAAAAAAGAGTCCCCTCCAAAATCCATACTAGACACTTATCCAGGCAGATAGCCTGGCTGGCCATGGAAGGGAGGGGCAGTGAGCATGCACCCATCTTCCTGAACCATACCAAAGCTAATTTTTTTCCACCCTACCATCATGGCATGGCATCTTGTTTTTATATTGTTGGGGACAAGGGCATCATTCCCACATCCCTGTCCTGATGTATATGAGGTCTGCGAAGGGGGACTTGTCAGAAGCTGGAAGCCTCCTTTAAACTAAAAGGGGCCCTCATATATCCAGGACTTACTTACACCACAACAATCCTCTCCCACCGGACTTCCATAGCAAATGACAGTTCCCCACTGTTGTTTGTTAACAAACCATCTAGGGATGATGGCTGATGTTATTAACCAAACATGGCCATAACCACTTTGGTCAGTGACAATACCTGGGATACCCTTAAGCTTTTGAAACAAAGTAGCTGACAGCTGGAAGCTGCCATTTAGTGGTGGTATAAATATCCCCACTAAATTAATGACTTCCAACCAGGGGCTGACTGGCAACTTTTGACCCAGGGGGCAAGTACAACTCAGAAGCTCATGGTGCAGCGACTTGGCCACCCTCCCACTCTCCCTCTTCCCTGCCTCCTCCTGACCCTATCCCAGGCTGAAGCTCCACTCTATTCTCACCAAGCAGGTTGGGCTGGACAGGGCCTCCTGCACTGACTCTGGGTTCCCAAACTGGCCGGCAGTGAGTGGCCTGGAGCTGCAGGGGGGAGCTCAGTCAGGGCTGGGCAGAGGAGGAGAGCCTCTGGTGGGCTTGAAGCCGGCCTCTGCTCGGACACGGCGTACACCATCCATGCCAGGGGGTGGCGGCCGGTGCTCTGTCCTAGTCCTCATCGTGCAACTGGTAGGACACCGGCAGGGACTGTTTACTCCTTATGACCAGGAAGCCTTTGGGCATGTCTGTGGAGGAAGTGGTGCAACCTTTTCTGAGAGGCCTGTGCCCCCTGGCCCAGTCTGCCCCTGCTTCCAACTGCAGGTTCAGGCAGAAGTTCTTGCCAAATCTGTTCCTAAAAATTTAACTCCCAATTTCGCCAAGCTGAAAACTGTAGATAAGGACTAAAACTGCAAAAAAAGAACAAAATTGTCTACAGTTTTTGTGGTTAGATCACGAAGAGTAAATGACAATTATCGGTAGCTGGTCTCAGCAATTGAAATGCATTATGGATGGTAATGATCATGTGCCTTGGGCATAAAAATGTTCACTGACATATTTCCTAATTTATAGAATCCTTGCTCTGCCACATAAAGGCAGTGAAACTTTGCTTGTTCCTTGGGTTACCATGAAACATTCCCATTGATTGGGAAATAATTATTAATCATGAGGGCACTTTTAGAGGATATTTATGCTCCCGCAGCGTATTATAGACCTGGGTGATTGGTATACGCTAATAGTCTTTGTATATTGATGACCAGCTTTATGGATGTTCTGTAAGAAATAGACACAGCCCAAGACAAATAGTGGCTAGTGGTGTTACATGGGATGATTAGTGCATCCACTAATACATTTCCGTGGAAGATGCATGTTGTCTCTCTATACAATCCTTCCCCACTACCTGAAATAGATTAACGGCAGACCCATTCCTCTTGTCTGCCTTTTTCGCAGCAGTTCTGTCTCCTCGGCTCACGTGTGTTCCCGTCATTCTTCATTCTGGTGGCGTAAGCAGAGTTTTGCGGTGTAGTATAGATTTATTGCTAATGACCATTTCTCAAGTGGATATTCAACAGACACAATAAGCATGGATCTCACTGAGCAGAGGTGTGTGAATAATTACACAGCATTCCAGATACTGATTCCTCATGTCCACCTACGAGGCACTCAATCGTTCGTATTACAGGTTTATGAAAAACACATAAAAAGAAGCATGAGAAAAAGAATGCCCTTTTATTTTTCTATCTATCTTACTTTAATCAGCATAAATAAAATGATGCCACCACATTCTATGACCACTAGCCTTCAAATCAATTATTCATTCTTATTCTAACATTTATTCATCCCTCAACCCATTAACCCTAGAAAAAAAATCAAATCCCCTAACTTTTAACCTTATCCTAACACTTAAACCTATTTAAATCTGAATTACAGATATGGCAATTTTTACATTGTTACAACTATATTAGTATGCAGGTGCCATAGGATCCAGTGGCGGCCCATCCATTAGGGGCGCAGGGGCGCCATCCCCCCCCCCATCCATCCCTCTAATCTACATGCCCGGTGCAGGGATTCCAATGGGAGTTTTTTTTAAAGCATGTTTTAAAGCAGGCTTCAAAAAATGGTGGGCTCAGGGTGCAGAGCACTGTGCCCCGAGCCCACCCAGTTGTGTGACAATAGCGAATGAATAATCGCTATTGTCATACTGATTCTCCTCCCAGCCAATCAGGAAGCGTGAGACCCATTTCCCGATTGGCCAAAAGGAGAGACAATCATATTGGCCACCTAGGAGGAGGAGGAAGGGGATCCAGGGGAAGCAGCGTAGCCGCAAAGCCTAGGAGGAAGGAGACATCACTCGCCGCCTGCTGCCTGGAGGACCTAGATGGGGTAAGTGCGGGGAAATTTTTGGTGGCGTGCAGCAGATACAGAAGAAAGTTCCCATCCACCCTTCCAGTGTTTTCTTTGGTTCTGTTATGTCTTGGATATCATAGCAGCCAGGTGGTTGTTGATCTTTGGGGGTGGCTAAAATCTAAGGCCAATAGAATGGTTCAGGGTCCATCGGTGGTATGGTGTCCTTATGTGCATTCCTGTTAACAATGGTTTAACTAGTAATACGGAAATGGAGGTCACTGTGGATAGGGAGGTTAGTCTCCGAGCGGTGTTGCCACTGGGGGCCAATTATAATTGAAGGTTTTCTACAGTAAAATAATAAGATGTTCCTTCAAAGACCATTTGACTCCAAAGTTTGGTGTGGTCTTCATTAATTTATGTAGGGGTCTGAGTTTGGGGGGATAGCCTAGCAGGTATCTGTCAATTTGGGGACATTAATTCTACACTAGTCAAGATCTCTCTGTCTGGGTGTTGGATAAGTATAATAAACCAGTGAGTACTATAGTCCTTTGTGTTAAGCCAAAACCAGATGAACTTAAGCCAAAACCAGATGAACTTACTCTT
Source organism: Rana muscosa (assembly GCA_029206835.1). NCBI lineage: Eukaryota > Metazoa > Chordata > Amphibia > Anura > Ranidae > Rana > Rana muscosa. The sequence continues at coordinate 181,390,767 of CM055119.1, read as the reverse complement.
TAAGGACTCAATTTCTCATTATGGTGACTTATGGAAATGTATTCAGTATATGGACAAAAGACACACTTAAATGTGCTTGTTGGCCAAATCATTTTCAAACTATAGTTATTAATATCGAGCTGCCCCTTTCTTTGCAGTACTAAAACCCTACACTCTTCTGGAAAGGCTTTCCACAAAATGTTGTAGTGTGTCTGCGGGAGTCTATGCCCATTCACCTTTTGTGATATCAATTACTGATGTTAAAAAGTATTTCTTGTTCATACATCACGGGACACAGAGCAGCATAGTCATTACTATGTGGGTTATATAGAATTACCTTCAGGTGCTGGCACTGGCAACTTCCAAAACAGGAAGTACCCTCCCCTATATAAGCCCCTCCCATCCGGGAGTACCTCAGTTTTTTGCCAGTGTCTAAGGTGTTGGCCAAGGTTAACATGTATTCATCTGGGCTTGTGTACAGGTTCTCTGGGCCTTAGCAAGCTATTCCGGATCCGACCAAAAAAAGCTTCATAGCTAAACGGTCGGTACCCGGGCCTTGCAGAGAAGAGCAGGGTTTTGCCTGTAATGCCTCTCTTAGGAGGGCTGGACCCTGGGATCCAGAGCTCTGGTCATACCCAAAACCAAGAGGCTATCTGTGCAGGGTGCTATACAGGTCCAGGGGAGTGGAATCCTTGGGAACCCGGTCCCTGAAGGTCTAGTACAATGCCTGCCGTGAGAAGTGAAGTTTGGGCTTCTGTGGACCAAACAAAGTCCTGCGGCGGGGAAAAGGTAAGTGGGGGCCCCTCAGGAACTTGGTTCTATTGAGGGGACCCCCAAGCCTAATATGTCTTTCTGCCTGTTACCTAAAGGGTATTCCCGCTAATAGCTGTATATGCCTAAGAAATCCTAGAAATGTTTTTTCATAAGGGAAATTTTAAAAAAACTGTAAACCTGGAAATGTTTTTTCATAAAGGAGGTTTTAAAAAAAAAAAAAAAAAAGACAAAGGTGCGGTACCTGTGTTTGTCCACTAGAGGCCGCTGTGGAACGTCTTTTTTCTTGGGACTATTCCTTCCATGGTGAAAGTCCAGGCAGATGAGTGAGCTCTCTATCAGGGAAGCTGCATTCCTCTGTCATGCTGCCAAGTAGTTTCCTTCCATCCCTGAGTCCTGGTGAAACAGGGACCCTGGCTCCTCTCCCTACATGGCGCCAAGAGCGCACACGTGCACGCGCGCGCGCGCACACATGCTTTCCTTTTATAAGGTTTAGCTTCAAAAAAGGGGGCGGAGCCTGGCGGATGACGCGCTCTGTGCGCCCAGCGCCTTTGCGCATGTGCGGGCGTCCCAGCAAGATAAAAGGACTCAGTCCACGCTGCTTGCTATGGACACAGAGCATGAAAAGGAGCTGGTAGCATGGTATAGGGGCTTACAGCGGGCGGTTGATACAGGCATCCCCAGAAAGACGCATTAGTAGACACCCACTGATGTACATAGCAGCAAATTGCATTAGACTATTTCAGTAAGGGGTGTATTGCGGCTGGAATACCTCAGCTTTGAACTAAGGAATATGCCGCCTAAAAAACTCCGAGATATACCTCTCAGGAAGTGTAGGGGGTCTCCATCGGGCTCTGAGGATCTGGAGCAGTCATCTGCACCCTCCTCCCCTGAGAAATCAGAGGTTAATACCCATAAGGAACCCCCGGGAGTGCCAGGTACTGCGGCTGTCCTCAGTCCACCTGCTCCTGCATATATAACAGAGGAGGTTTTTTCCTCAACTCTGGAGGGATTGGAGCAGAGATTGGCTGCATTGATCGCTTCTTCTCTACAGGAAAGAAAGCGCGCCAGATCTCCATCACCTCCATTAGAGTGCCTGTTGGCAGAGCAACAGTCCCAGGAAGGGACCAACCTACCTGAAGGGGATCAGGAGGAGGTTAGCTCTGTTTTTGAGGAATCGACAGTAGATGAACCATTTTCAGCATCACAGACTGAAAGATTGTGGGTCCAGACCCTAACTGACATGGTTCGATCTGCATTTAAAATGCCTCTTGTTGAACCATCAACTACTGCTGTCTCCTCATTGGGGTCGCTAAAAGCTCCCCAGGTTAATTGCTCCTTTCCAATACATCCATTATTGGAAGGACTTATATACCAGGACTGGGAACATCCTGATAAACTATTTGTTCCGCCTAAAAGGTTTCCGGTGATCTATCCCATGGAGGGAAAGTTCACCCAGAGATGGAATGTTCCTACGGTGGATGCAGCCATCTCTTCTGTGAACAAATCACTGACATGTCCAGTAGATAATGTTCAAATGTTCAAAGATCCAGTGGATAAAAAATTGGAATCTTTATTAAAATCTGCTTTTTCCACAGCAGGGGCTGTTACACAGCCAGCAGTGGCAGCTATTGGGGTCTGCCAAGCTTTAAAGGATCAAATGAAAATGGTCCTGAGGGATTTGCCAGACCAGCAGGCCCAGGCTCTGGCTGATCTGCCTAGAGCATTATGCTTTGCGGTTGACGCCATCAAGGATTCTATCCATCAGGCCTCCCGCCTCACGCTGTCTTTGGTACATATGCGTAGGCTTCTGTGGCTCAAAAACTGGTCTGCTGAAGCTCCCTGTAAGAAGCTCTTAGTTAGCTTCCCATTTCATGGGGAACGCCTTTTTGGCGAAGACCTGGATAAGTATATCCAGAAGATTTCCAGTGGTAAAAGTACTCTCTTACCGAGTAAAAAGAGGTCTAGGGGTCCATCTTTTAAGAGGACTACCTCTCCTATCCCTGCGACGTCTGCTACTAAGCAGTTCCGACGGCCTCCTCGGTCAAACTCAGGAGGTAAAAATCAGGGACAGCCACAGGGTAATAAAAAGCCCTGGATCCGAAGAGGTACTAAACCAGCCTCCAAGTCAAGCCTATGAAGGGCTGCCCCCACTCAAACGGGTGGGGGGAAGACTTCAGTTGTTCGCAGAGACCTGGCGGGAGGCGATCAAAGACAGATGGGTGCTCTCCGCAGTAACTCTGGGATACAAGTTGGAGTTAAAAGAGTCTCCTCCGTCCCATTTTATGTGGTCAGGCATGCCAAGAGACCCTCTGAAAAGAGGGTCTCTCCTATTGGCGTTAGAACAACTATTGCTCCAAGGAGTAATTATGGAGGTTCCTATGGAAGAGTGGGGGTTGGGTTTCTACTCAAACCTTTTCACAGTCCCGAAGCCAAACGGGGACATAAGACCCATATTGGACCTAAAGAGTCTAAACAAATTTCTAAACGTCCAGTCTTTCCGGATGGAGTCGATCCGATCGGTCACCGCTGCCCTACAAGGGGAGGAATGGTTAGCCTCGATCGACATCAAAGATGCTTACTTGCATGTTCCCATCTTTCCAGGTCATCAAAAATTCCTACGCTTTGCAGTAGAAGGGCGCCATTTTCAGTTCAGAGCCTTACCATTCGGTCTGGCCACAGCACCACGAGTGTTCACAAAAATTCTGGCCCCACTGTTGGCCGATCTAAGAACACGGGGTGTAACGATAATGGCATACCTAGACGACCTGTTGTTGATGGACCACTCAGTTGCCAAGCTAGAAGTGGTAATTGTCGATACAATCAAGTATCTAGAATCTCACGGTTGGGTCATCAACCTGGACAAGTCAGCCCTACAGCCAGTGAAAAACCTGGTATATCTAGGGCTACGGCTGGATTCAGACCAGAGGAAGATTTTCTTACCTCTAGACAAGGTATCCTCTTTGAGGGCCTTGGTCCGTCTGCTTTGTGCAAAAAGACAGCCGTCCATACGCCTGTGCATGAGGCTGCTAGGAAAGATGGTAGCATCATTCGAAGCTGTGCCATACGCCCAATTCCACTCAAGGAATTTACAAAGGGCCATATTGTCAGCCTGGAACGGAAAAGTTCAGGCTCTAGACTTCCCGATGGCTTTGTCCCCTTCCGTTCGGAAGAGTCTCTGCTGGTGGTTGATCCCCCAGAATCTCCAGAAGGGAAAACCCTTCAGCCCGATATCTTGGAAGGTGGTCACTACAGATGCCAGCCTTATAGGCTGGGGGGCAGTACTGGAGCAATGGTCTCTCCAGGGCAGATGGTCAAATGTAGTAAAAACCCTGCCCATCAATCTCTTAGAGATACGAGCAGCCCGGTACGCTCTAGTAGCCTGGACATCCAGACTCCAAGGGTCCCCTGTCAGAATTCAATCAGACAATGCCACAGCAGTGGCATATATCAATCATCAGGGAGGCACCAGGAGTCGTGCAGCCCAGAGGGAAGTAAGTCACATCCTGGAATGGGCAGAAAAGCATGTCCCATGTATATCAGCTGTCTTCATTCCAGGGGTGGAGAATTGGAAGGCGGACTTTCTGAGTCGCCAACAGTTATGCCCAGGGGAATGGTCCCTTCATCCCGAGGTCTTCCGAGCAATATGTCAGCGGTGGGGAACACCGGATGTAGATCTGCTAGCATCCAGATTCAACGCAAAGGTGGACAGATTTGTCTCCCGGACAAGGGATCCCCTCGCTTGCGGCTCAGATGCTCTGGTGTTCCCTTGGGATCAGTTCAGACTGATATATGCATTCCCTCCGCTACAATTGTTGCCTCGACTCCTTCGCAGAGTCAGGTTGGAGAAGAAGCCGGTGATCCTGGTGGCTCCAGCGTGGCCCCGAAGGGCCTGGTACGCGGAGATCATCAAAATGTCTGTGGGGAGTCCTTGGACCCTTCCACGTCGTCCGGACCTGCTTTCGCAAGGACCGATATACCACCCTTCCTTACTAACTCTAAGTTTAACGGCCTGGCTATTGAATCCCACATCCTAAAGAAGAGAGGTCTCTCTAACTCTGTGGTATCAACTATAATCAATGCCAGGAAGCCTGTATCCAGGCAGATCTACTATAGAGTTTGGAAGGCGTACATCACTTGGTGCGAGGCCAGAAAATGGCATCCACGTAAGTACGTTATAGGCAGAATTCTGGACTTCCTGCAGTGGGCTGTAGACAGGAAGTTTGCCTTAAGTACTATCAAGGGCCAGGTTTCGGCCTTGTCAATACTATTTCAAAGGCCCCTGGCTATGCATTCACTTGTCAAATCCTTTATGCAAGGTGTGACTCGTATTATTCCACCGATTAAGGCTCCCATATGCCCATGGGATCTAAATTTGGTTCTGTCGGTTCTGCAGAAGCAGCCATTTGAACCTTTGCGGCACATTTCCTTGGTTCTACTCACCAGGAAATTTATATTTTTAGTAGCCATATGCTCGGCTAGAAGAGTGTCGGAATTAGCCGCCATGTCCTGTAAAGAGCCATATCTGGTTATCCATAAGGACAGAGTAGTATTACGTCCTCACCCAGCCTTTCTTCCTAAGGTGGTATCGAGGTTTCACTTGAACCAGGATGTGGTTCTTCCTTCTTTTTTCCCCAAACCAAGCTCGGTAGAGGAAAAGTTATTGCATTCTTTGGATGTAGTAAGAGCAGTTAAAGCTTATCTAAAAGCCACTGCTCAGATTCGTAGAATGGATTCTTTGTTTGTTCTGCCGGAAGGCCCCAGAAAGGGTCAGGCAGCATCAAAATCTACTTTAGCCAAGTGGATTCGACAGGTCATAATACAAGCCTATGGCTTGAGAAGTAGACTGCCTCCGTTCAAAGTTAGGGCGCACTCCATGAGAGCAGTTGGAACTTCATGGGCAGTGCATCACCAGGCCTCCCTGGCGCAAATTTGTAAGGCCGCAACATGGTCTTCAGTACACACGTTTACTAGGTTCTACCAGGTGGACGTTAGAAGTCAGGAGGATGTCGCCTTTGGGCGCAGTGTGTTGCAGGCCGCAAAAGATCCTCATGCCTGATGGCGCCCAGCTTATGTATGGTGTATCCCCCCCCTCATGTGGCATTGCTTTGGGACGTCCCACATAGTAATGACTATGCTGCTCTGTGTCCCGTGATGTATGAACAAGAAAGTAGGATTTTTAAAACAGCTTACCTGTAAAATCCTTTTCTTGGAGTACATCACGGGACACAGAGCTCCCACCCCTCTTTTGGGGACACGTATTGCTTTGCTACAAAACTGAGGTACTCCCGGATGGGAGGGGCTTATATAGGGGAGGGTACTTCCTGTTTTGGAAGTTGCCAGTGCCAGCACCTGAAGGTAATTCTATATAACCCACATAGTAATGACTATGCTGCTCTGTGTCCCGTGATGTACTCCAAGAAAAGGATTTTACAGGTAAGCTGTTTTAAAAATCCTACTATTTGCCCCAGGACGACGTCCGCTTAGTGACGAAACACGTAGGGAGCAGTGACATGCTGACGTCACGTTCGCACGGGCGTGTTTGTACTATTTGCCGGCCGGCTTAGTTTGTTTTTATGGAACTTTTTACCTTTGCATAGTCTGTTTGTTAGCACAGACTTTTTATAATAAACACCACCTGGTTTTACCGATGGCAAATTTTTTCTATTTCTTTTTACTGGTGTAATCCACACACCGAGGTTATTTTCATTTGCTGACTGCTGGTTAAACGCCAAGGCTCCAGGAACGGTCGACTCGTTAGCACCGGAGGTGTCATGAAGACCAAAAGCCCTGGCTGGGTATTAGCTACAAGCTCTGACAGCTTGTACAGCTGGTAAGCCTGCACTCTATGTGGTGGTTAATTCACGGTGTCCTTTGAATATTGAAGATCCTATCACAGGGTGTTCCAACATACATTCCTCCTTCTGAAAGTTTCTGAATAATACTATATATTTCTTTGTCTTATATTTTTTTTTTTTTTTTTTGTTAATTTTATTATTATTTATACGATTTTCACTTATTTGCTGAGTTGGTTGTTTAATTTACTCAACTGGATTCACTTGCTTATTGCACTCAATTGTATTTGTTTATTTGATCATTTATTATTAGCGCAGCTTCTTATGTTTTTATTCTTGTTTGTTTGTATTTCACTTTTGAGTTGCAACTCTTGTGTAGTAGACAAAACAGCGCATTTTTTTTTCTTTAACATTTCCTAAAAAGTATATTTAAATGAGGAAGTGGACTTTCTTGGTACCGCCAAGAACTTTACAACACAACAAACTTAACAAAATTGATAAAACAAGTTTTATTTTATTACAAATACATCATAAAAATCATATAGACTGTAAGCCTCATAAAAGCTCTCATCCTTGGATTCTGTTCCCACATAACAATTTAACATGCAATAACAGCTGGTAGACAATGCATAAGGTATACTGTAGATGTTCAAATCAACAAATTGTCAAAAACGTGGGAAACAGTTCCAGTATCGGTGTATCGCTACTAATTTCACGGCCATCAGCCACTTCCTTCCGGAAGTGTGAAGGCTTGTGCCCTGTACACACGATCGGAATTTCCGATGGGATAAAATCCGGTGGAATTTTCCGTCGGAATTCCGTTCAAGCTGTCTTGCATACACACTGTCAGACCAAATTCCGATCTCCAAGAACGCGGTGACGTACAACACTACGACGAGCCGAGAAAAATGAAGTTCAATGCTTCCGAGCATGCGTCAACGTGATTCTCTCCATTTTCTCTGTCGGAGTTCCACACAGACGATCGGAATTTCCAAAAGGATTTTTTTATAAAATGTCTATAACATGTCTTATTTCTAAACTCCGACGGAAAAAAGTCCGATGGGGCCCACACATGGTCGGAATATCCGATTAAAAAAATTCCGTCAGACTTTTTTCATCCGAAATTCCGATCGTGTGTACAAGGCAATACAGTTTCTAAAAACAAAACAACAATATAATACAAAGTATAACAGAATGGTAGGCAAAAAATATTCATATAAATTCTCAATGATCAGCTAAGAATGGATCAGAAAGCTTACCCCGGGCTGGCAAACGGTAAAACTCACCAAAGGATATCACCCAGAGGGCCAATACCCCTACCGCCGGGCGTCGGTCTTGAGAGTCGTAATGGCAGTGCCAAAATTCATTAAAAACTACAAAGCAAAGACAAAGAATAATGACTCCAAAATTTTCAATTCCATGCACCAAACCAGCACAAAAAAATAAAGGTAACATTGAGTATCCTTGGCTGTATAATGTCCGTCTATTATTTCTGGAAAAGTTGTCTTTCTGGTAGGTTTATCCATAACCAAATATCTTTATTGTCTACCAGTTGTCATTTCATACGCTATAATGTTATGTGGGGACAGAATCCAATGATGGGAGCTTGTATAACATAGTCTGTATGTTTTAATGATATATTTGCAATAAAAAAATATAGTTTTATCAATTTTTCTTAAGTCTGTTGTGTTGTGAAGTTCTTGGGGGCACAGAGAAAGCCTACTTCCTCATTTAAATATACACTCTATTGTCAAAAGTATTGGGACACTTGCCTTTACACGCACATGAACTTTAATGGCATCCCAGTCTTAGTCCGTAGGGTTCAATATTGAGTTGGCCCTCCCTCTGCAGCTATAACAGCTTCAACTCTTCTGGGAAGGCTGTCCACAAGGTTTAGGAGTGTGTTTATGGAATGTTTGACCATTCTTCCAGAAGTGCCTTTGTGAGGTCAGGCACTGATGTGGACGAGAAGTCCTGACTCGCAGTCTCCGTTCTAATTCATCCCAAAGGTGCTCTATAGGGTTGAGGTCAGGACTCTGTGCAGGCCAGTCAAGTTCCTCCAACCCAAACTCGCTCATCCATGTCTTTATGGGCCTTGCTTTGTGCACTGGTGCGCAGTTATTTTGGAACAGGAAGGGGCCATCCCCAAACTGTTCCCACAAAGTTGGGAGCATGAAATTGTCCATAATGTCTTGGTATGCTGACACCTTAAGACTTCCCTTCACTGGAACTAAGGGGCCAAGCCCAACCCCTAAAAAACGACCCCACACCATAGTCTCCCCTCCACCAAACAATTTGGACCAGTGCACAAAGCAAGGTCCATAAAGACATGGATAAGCGAGTTCGGGATTGAGGAACTTGACTGGCCTTGCACAGAGTCCTGACCTCAAACCAATAGAGGGGGGATAAATTAGAGCGAAGACTGCGCACCAGGCCTTCTCTTCCAACATCAGTGCCCATCCTCACAAATGCTCTTCAGGAAGAATGGTCAAACATTCCCATAGACACACTCCTAAACCTTGTGGACATCTTTCCCAGAAGAGTTGAAGTTGTTATATCTACAAAGGGTGGGCCAACTCAATATTGAACCCTACGGACTAAGACTGGGATGCCATTAAAGTTCATGTACGTGTAAAGGCGGGTGTGCCAATACTTTTGACAATATAGTGTACTTTCTTGCATATGATTGGGATTTGGTGCCCTTGGCTGCAATTTTGGGCACTGTTTTCATTAATTAAAGTAATGATATTGGATGAGAAGACCTGTATCACAATGGACCTTTTCATTCATCCCAAAGCTGTACAGTGGGGTTGTGATCATGACCACCTGAGTTTCTCACACTAAACTCATCAAGCTTTATGGAGCTGGCTTTGTGTACAGGAACACAACTAAACTGTAGCCCCCAGGGTCGGAATCACAATGGTCCTAAATGTTGATGTAATATTAACAGTGCCCTTTGCTGGAAACAGCTGAGCTCAGTAATTTGGAGTAGACATGTGCAATTTGTTTCGTTCCGAATTCGTTTTTTAATGAATTTCGACAAATTCGTTAATTCGGAAATATCCGAATTAACGAAAACTCATTTAACGAATTTTAACGAATATTCGTAAATTCAAATTTACGAATGTACGAATTTACGAATATACGAATTTACCAATGCACGAATTTACGAATGTACAACTATCCGGAAATTCGTAAATTTGAATTTACGAATTTCCGAATATTCGTGCATTCGTAAATTTGTACATTCGTACAATCGTAAATTAGTAAATTCGGAAATCTGAAATAATAATTAACTAATAACTTAACTATTACTAACTATTCAATTATAGGTATTGTAATTTCCTTTCAAATTTGGCTGTTAGTGAACTTAACGAAGTTACGAATTGTTTTCCGACATAATGAATGCCGTATCTAAACGAATGGAACGTAATGAATTAATAATAATAATAAATAACAATAATAATAATAAAAATGTTTTATTATTATTATTATTATTAATTTGTTCCGTTCCATTTGTTTAGATGCGGCATTTGTTATTTCAGGTTATGCGTAACTTCAGATAAATTTGTATTCGTTACGTTCGCTAACAGCCAAATTTGAAAGGAAATTATAATACCTATAATTTAACCACTTCAATACAGGGCTTTTATACACCCTTCCTTACCAGACCAATTTGTAGCTTTCAGCGCTCTCACACTTTGAATGACAATTACTCAGTCATGCTACACTGTACCCAAACCAAATTTTTATCATTTTTTTCTCACAAACAGAGCTTTCTTTTGGTGGTATTTAATCACCGCTAGGTTTTTTATTTTTTGCAATATAAGCGAAAAAAGTTAGATTTTTTTTAAAAAAAAACACTTTTTTTTTGTTTTTATTGTAAAATTTTGCAAATAAGTAATTTTTCTTCATAAAATTGGGCCAAAATGTATACTGCTACATATCTTTAGTAAAAATAACCAAAAAAGTGTATATTATTTGGTCTCTGTGAAAGTTATAGAGTCTACAAGCTATGGTGCAAATCATTGAAAAATTATCACATCTGATCACACCTGATGTACTGAAGGCCTATTTCATTTCTTGAGATCCTAACAAGCCAGGAAAGTACAAATACCCCCCAAATTACCCCTTTTTGGAAAGCAGACATTCCAATGTATTTAGTAAGAGTCATTGTGAGTTTTTTGAAGTTGTACTTTTTTCCCACAATTCTTGGGAAATTTTTTAAATTTTTTTAAATTTTTATTTTTTTGCACAAAATTGTCATAATAACAAGTTATTTCTCTCACACAGCACATGCATACTTGCAATAACACCCCAAAATACATTCTGCTACTCCTCCTGAGTATGGCGATACCAAATGTGTGAGACTTTTACACAGCCTGGCCAAATACACAGGCACAACATTGAAATAGCACCTTCAGGCATTCTAGGAGCATAAATTACACATCTCATTTCTCAACCACCTATTACAGTTTTGAAGACCCTGCAGCACCAGGACAATAGAAACGCCCATAAAATGACCCCATTTTGGAAAGCTAACACTCCAACGTATAATCTATGAGGCATAATGAGTCTTTTGAACGGTTCATTTTTTTCCAGAAGTTTTTGGAACATGTGGGAAAAAAATGAAAATGCATTTTTTTTATACAAAGTTGTCCATTTATAAGATATTACCAACACATAGCATGTACATAGCAAAAATGACACCCCAAAATACATTCTGCTACTCCTCCTGAGTATGGCAATACCAAATGTGTGGGACTTTTACACAGCCTGTCCAAATACAGAGGCCCAACATTGAAATAGCCCCTTTAGGCATTCTAGGAGCATAAATTGCACATCTCATTTCTCAACCACCTATTACAGTTTTGAAGACCCTGGAGCACCAGGACAATGGAAATGCCCATAAAATGACCCCATTTTGGAAAGCTAACACCCCAACGTATAATCTATGAGGCATAATGAGTCTTTTGAACGGTTCATTTTTTTCCAGAAGTTTTTGGAATATGTGGGAAAAAAATGAAACCGCATTTTTTTTATACAAAGTTGTCCATTTATAAGATATTACCAACACATAGCATGTACATAGCAAAAATTACACCCAAAAATACATTCTGCTACTCCTCCTGAGTATGGCGATACCAAATGTGTGAGACTTTTACACAGCCTGGCCAAATACAGAGGCCCAACATTGAAATAGCCCCTTTAGGCATTCTAGGAGCATAAATTACACATCTCATTTCTCAACCACCTATTACAGTTTTGAAGACCCTGGAGCACCAGGACAATGGAAACGCCCATAAAATGACCCCATTTTGGAAAGCTAACACCCCAACGTATAATCTATGAGGCATAATGAGTCTTTTGAACGGTTCATTTTTTTCCAGAAGTTTTTGGAATATGTGGGAAAAAAATGAAACCGCATTTTTTTTATACAAAGTTGTCCATTTATAAGATATTACCAACACATAGCATGTACATAGCAAAAATGACACCACAAAATACATTCTGCTACTCCTCCTGAGTATGGTGATACCAAATGTGTGAGACTTTTACACATCCTGGCCAAATACAGAGGCCCAACATTGAAATAGCACCTTCAGGCATTCTAGGAGCATAAATTACAAATCTCATTTCTCAACCACCTATTACAGTTTTGAAGGCCCTGGAGCACCAGGACAATGGAAACGCCCATAAAATGACCCCATTTTGGAAAGCTAACACCCCAACGTATAATCTATGAGGCATAATGAGTCTTTTGAACGGTTCATTTTTTTCCAGAAGTTTTTGGAATATGTGGGAAAAAAATGAAACCGCATTTTTTTTATACAAAGTTGTCCATTTATAAGATATTACCAACACATAGCATGTACATAGCAAAAATGACACCCCAAAATACATTCTGCTACTCCTCCTGAGTATGGTGATACCAAATGTGTGAGACTTTTACACAGCCTGGCCAAATACAGAGGCCCAACATTGAAATAGCACCTTCAGGCATTCTAGGAGCATAAATTACACATCTCATTTCTCAACCACCTATTACAGTTTTGAAGACCCTGGAGCACCAGGACAATGGAAACTCCCATAAAATGACCCCATTTTGGAAAGCTAACACCCCAACGTATAATCTATGAGGCATAATGAGTCTTTTGAACGGTTCATTTTTTTCCAGAAGTTTTTGGAATATGTGGGAAAAAAATGAAACCGCATTTTTTTTATACAAAGTTGTCCATTTATAAGATATTACCAACACATAGCATGTACATAGCAAAAGTGACACCCCAAAATACATTCTGCTACTCCTCCTGAGTATGGCGATACCAAATGTGTGAGACTTTTACACAGCCTGGCCAAATACAGAGGCCTAACATCTAAGTAGCACCGTCATGTGTTCTAGGAGCATAAATTACACACATAAATTCCTGACAACCTATCACATTGTTGAAGGCCCTTCATATTTCTAAAACATAGCATGTACTGTACATACCAATTATAAACCAAAATACATTCTTCTGAGAAAAAGGGTAAAGAAAAGATTACCTGCGGTTTTAGTAGTGCAGTGGTCCAAAGAGGAGAGCATCGGTCCAGGCAGCAGGCAGGAACGTGGACAGCGACAGCAAAACAGGCAGCAGGCAGGAATAGTCAGTACAGGTAGAGATGATGTCAGCACAGCCAAAGCATTGGTCCAGATAGCAGGCAGAGATGTGGTCAGCAGTAGCAAAAGGAACAAAGGATCGTCCATGCAGCAGGCAGGAATACTGTCCATAGTTAGTACATGCAGCAGGCAGAGGTATGGTCAGCACAGCCAGAGTATTTGTCCAGGGAGCAGGCAGGACCATCAAGCTTAGGGCAACGGTCAGGAAAGAATGGGGACAGGGGTAGAGGCTTCTCCCACCCAAATCGCTTTGAAGCCTCCGGACAACCAGACCCTGTTCTGGGAACACAGAAAACCAAAAACTGGTTTTCTGAACTCAGAACACTATTCTGGAGCCCCTCACATATGTGAGACCCCTGTGTAGCAGGGTGAAAGATCAGTCCAAGGGGGCAGGCAAAAACATGGTCAACAGGCCGAGGTCAGTGCAGGTAAAAGGCAGAAATAAACGGTAGGCAGAGGCATAATCCATACAGTCCAGGGTCAGTTCACGTGAAAGGCAGAAACATGGCGGATAAACAATGCAGACGGTAGGCAGAGACATAGTCGAGAAACAGGCCAGGGTCAGTTCACATGGAAGACAATGATATGGTTGGTTGAGGCAGGGAAATATTCAGGACATATTGAAAACGGGGAAATGGCAGTATTAGAAATATGGGCTAATAGTTTTCGAGAGTGTGATATCGCTTGAAGCATTTTCCGATGCAAAGGCCAGGTTGGGAGGGACAGTCGGGACAATGGAAGCTGGTGTCTTTCCTAATTCCTCTTCTGGTGCACACCCGACATTTTTTTTGGCGTCGTCTTCCGGATCGTGATGGTGGAATATGGTCTGAAAAATGGCGCTCATGTAGTCTGCTGACACAATCTGAGTGAATGCTTTCTGGGGGGGATGTTTGTTGGTAGATCAGGGCAGTGACAATGTCTTAAATAAATCTCATGAAGGTGGTGGGTCTATGTGTGGATTTTTGGTAGACTATGAAAGAATTTAACAGGGCCAAATGAAAAAAGTAAATTGCGATTTTTTTATACCAGAAGAGGGATTTTCGGGTTGAAAGATAGGGCTGCAACATTTGATCATTTAAATCCACACCCCCATGAATTTATTGTACTCATTGATGCAGGAAGGCTTACGAACGGTACTGCGTCTTCTGTGAAGTTCCACGAGGTGTCATCGTGGATGGTGGACATGATGTACACATCTTTCCTATCCCTCCACTTCACAGCCAACACTTCCTCGTTCCTCAAGCTTGCCGATTCCCCCTTTTGAATGGTTGTGGTGACAAGACGCTGTGGGAAGCCCTTTCTGTTTATTCTTGTTGTACCACACGCCAGAGTTTTTTTTAGGTAGAGGTGGCGGAGAAGGGGCAGGCTGGTATAATAGTTGTCCATATAAATATGATACCCCTTTTGGAGGAGTGGAAATACCAACTCCCAAACAATTTTTCCACTTATTCCCATGTACGATGGACACTCAGGGGGCTCGAGCTGGGAATCTTTGCCTTCGTACATGCGGAATGAGTGCACATAACCAGTGGCGCTTTCACAGAGCTTGTTGAGCTTCAAGCCGTACCTCGCCCGCTTACTGGGGATATATTGCTTGATTCCCAGCCGGCCTGTGAAATGCACCAGGGATTCGTCCACAGAAATGTTTTGGTCAGGGACATAAAGTTCGGCAAACTTCTTGGAAAAAAAATTAATTAGGGGGCGAATTTTATATAATTTGTCAAAGTTTGGGTGATCTCGGGGGGGGGGCACTGTGAGTTGTCACTGAAATGCAGGAACCGCATTATAAGTTCGTATCGGGACCTGGACATGGCCGATGTAAAAATTGGCATATGGTGGATGGGTTTCTTCGACCAATACCTATTCATTTCATTTTTTTTTGTAAGCCCCGTGTTAAACGTTAGGCCTAAAAACAATCTAAGCTCCACCACTGTTAGGGGTCTCCATTCAAAAGGGCGGGCATAGCTGGAGCTGGGGTTGTTTTCAGTGAATTGTTGAGCAAAAAGATTAGTTTGCTCCACAATGCCTTGAACCAATTCATCAGGGAAAAATAAATTAAAAAAATCAAGTTTGGAAAAACCCTCAGTGTTGACCTGCACACCTGGCTGTGCTGTAAAAGGGGGGATCGTGGCTGACCCTGAGGTAGAAGGCAGCCACAATGGGTTTGCCAAGCCATCTGGAAGCTGGGTTCGGGTCCTACTTCTTTGGCGTGTACTTGCACTGGGCCTTTCCTCCTGGGGTCTAGCAGCGCTTGCACTGGGCCTTTCCTCCTGGGGTCTAGCAGCGCTTGCACTGGACCTCGCCTCCTGGGGTCTACCGCCGTTGGCACTGCTGGTCGCTGCCTGGTGTTCAGACCGTCTTCTTTTTGGACGGACTGTGTCCTCCTCTAATTCGGATCCGGATGTGCTGCCTTCGGGGGGTTCATATTCCGAACCAGAATCGGAATCAGAACTGAGCGGTGAGAGCTCCCCGTTGCTCTCATCGGTCAGACTGAGTATTTGATATGCTTCTTCTGGGGTGTACACCTTTCTGGACATAGTGGGTACGCTGGTGAGGTGGCAGGTACTCTGGTGAGGTGGTGGGTACTCCTGATGGACAGGTACTCCTGATGGATTGGTGGTGGGTACTCTGGTGAGGTGGCGGGTACTCTGGTGAGGTGGTGGGTACTCCTGATGGACAGGTACTCCTGATGGACTGGTGGCGGGTACTCCTGGTGAGGTGGCGGGTACTCCTGGTGAGGTGGCTGGTACACCTGATGGACAGGTACTCCTGATGGACAGGTACTTCTGATGGACTGGTGGCGGGTACTCTGAGGTGGCGGGTACTCAGGTGAGGTGGCGGGTACTGCTGATGGACAGGTACTCCTGATGGACTGGTGGCGGGTACTCAGGTGAGGTGGCGGGTACTCCTGATGGACAGGTACTCCTGATGGACAGGTACTCCTGATGGACTGGTGGCGGGTACTCTGAGGTGGCGGGTACTCAGGTGAGGTGGCGGGTACTCCTGATGGACAGGTACTCCTGATGGACTGGTGGCGGGTACTCTGAGGTGGCGGGTACTCAGGTGAGGTGGCGGGTACTGCTGATGGACAGGTACTCCTGATGGACAGGTACTCCTGATGGACTGGTGGCGGGTACTCTGAGGTGGCGGGTACTCAGGTGAGGTGGCGGGTACTCCTGATGGACAGGTACTCCTGATGGACAGGTACTCCTGATGGACTGGTGGCGGGTACTCTGAGGTGGCGGGTACTCTGAGGTGGCGGGTACTCCTGATGGACAGGTACTCCTGATGGACAGGTGGGTGGCGGGTGATCTGGTGGCAGGTACTAGATGACAGGTACTCTTTATTTAGGGGGGGCAATCTGGGCACAGTAGTACATATGTATATGTGTATAACATATGTGTAACTCACTGTTAGCTGATCTCCTCCTCACAGGTGTGTGAAGAGGAGAACCAGGCAACAGTGAGTTACACACAATTGTGTGTTTTGTTTACATTTAGTGACCTGCTGTGATTGGACACAGCCGGTCACGTGGTAAAGAGCCAATTTCATTGGCTCTTTACCCTGATCGAGGCTGGGCTGTATCCAAGGGAAAAACCTCAGCCCCGATCGCCGCGCTGCGCAGCTCTGCATCATCAATTCCGGTAAGTTTATACCGGAATCTCCGCCGCCCGCCGCCACATTACTTGAATCGGTGTGTCCAGAGGGACACACCGGATCCCAGATCGCCGCGCTGCGCGCCCCCGGGCGCCGTGCACGCCGCTGCTGCAGCTCTGCATATGGGAGCCGGTAAGCCGCTCCGCTGCCCGCCGCGCCGCACAGAAAGCTCCGCTGCCCGCCGCTGCTGCTCCGCCGCCACTCATTTACCCCCATCAGGGAATTGCTGTGTCCTAAGGAACACAACGGTACCTGGGAGAGCCGGCGAAGCACCGGATGGCGGCGGGAGGGGGGGTGCCCCCTCCCGCCGCCTATAAGAACGATCAAGCGGCGGAACCGCCGCTATGATCGTTCTTATGGTGCAGAGAATCGCTGGCAGAACAAAAGGATATCTGAATGATGCCTCTAGCTGCAGGCATCATTCAGATATTCCCCTACAAAGCAGAGGACGTCATATGACGTCCACCCAGGATGGGAGATCCCATCTGTGGACGTCATATTACTATGGCTGGGTAGGGAAGTGGTTAATAGTTATTTTTTCAGATTTTCAAATTTTCGGGTTTTCGAAAATATTGAATTTCCAAATTTCCGAAATTACGAATGTATAAATTTACGAATGTATAAATTTACGAATGTACAAATTTATGAATTTACGAATGTACAAATTTACGAATGTACAAATTTACGAATGTATAAATTTACGAATGTACAAATTTACGAATTTACGAATTGCGATCATAACGAATGACCCGAAAAACGAAAAAAACAAAAAACGAATGAAACGAAAACGAAAACTAACAAATTTTTTGGCAGTGCACATGTCTAATTTGGAGTATTATCCACGTGCTTTAGAGACCATATAGTGTATAATTCATGTATAATTCAGGCCGTCAATTATTTAACAGAACATGTATTTCGGGATCTGTATACATGTCTTCCCACAGGATTTTTCCAGTTTTCTGCTCTTTCTTTTTTATTGGAGCGCACATGAATATGGAAATAAAAATTAGTCTTTCTCTAAAATCCACTTTATAAGTTTATAGTATTTCATGCCATAGGCTACCACAGCCGTCTATTAAAGGTACTTGCTTAAATTATGTCCATCTAAAATGCAGTAAAATGGTTAACATTATGTACATTTTTAATGTCCTGTCATATATTTTTTATACGTTGTTCTCAGCAGACTTGGCCTGTGTACCTGTCTGGATATTAGCATTACAAATAGTAGAATTCTTTATCTGAAAGGTTAATTCCACATTTGAGTACATTTTCAGAAATAAATGCAGTTTACTAATGCACTTATTTACCTTAATGTTGGAAATTGCAATATACTTTGTTCACATGATTGTAAGCAATACGATCATTTAATGTAAACCTGCTTACACATTGTCAAAGTATTCTAATTCAGCTTAGGCATAGCTCCCAACTGTCCCTGATTTCGAGGGACTATCCCTGATTTGGACCAATGACCCTCTGTCCCTCTTTCCCCCTCATTTGTCCCTCATTGTGGTCTGAGACTCTGATCCATATACCGTATATACTCGAGTATAAGCCGACTCAAGTATAAGCCGAGGTACCTAAAGTTGCCCAAAAAACTGGGAAACCTCACTGACCCGAGTATAAGCCGATGCCCCACTGTTCCCTGTAAAAATAAATTTTTACATTGTAATTATTACCTGTAAAGAAGTTGCGGCTGCGGCGTCCATCGTTCAAATTCCGCGGCGTCCATCGTTCAAATTCCGCGGCGTCCATCGTTCGAATTCCGCGGTCTCTTCCTGTTCCTTACTTGATAGGCGAGTCTCAGCAGACACTCTCCGCCTATCACGATCCTTCTCTCATCCTTAGTTTTCCCAGCAGACACTGTGTTGGGTATTCCGCCAATCACAGACGTCTGCTGGATTGGCGGCGGAGAGTTCGTGATAGGCGGAGAGTGTCTGCTGAGACTCGCCTATCAAGGAAGGAACAGGAAGAGACTGCGGAATTTTGAACGATGGACGCCGCGGAATTCGAACGATGGACGCCGTAGCCGCAACTTCTTTACAGGTAATATTTACAATGAAAAATTTATATGACTCGAGTATAAGCCGAGGGGGGGGGGGGGACTTTCAGCCCCAAAAAAAGGGCTGAAAATCTCGGCTTATACTCGAGTATATACGGTAGTTTTATGAAAAATTCACTTTTTTTCTTTCAAAAAGTGTTTCCCAGTGCTAAACCTTTCATCTGATTTCTAAATTGCTGCATTTGTACATTTCAAAAGCCAATATAAAGGAATAGAAGTGATACAAATTAGCCTTGTGTATTTAATTAACCTTTTTTTGGGGTTAATTCTCCTTTAAGGGGGTGTGGCAGGGGGCGTGTCCTATGCCTACATACATTTTCTAGTAGGAGTCCCTCATTTCCATCTCAAAATGTTGGGAGGTACAGTATGACTTAGGGCCAAAACAACAAGAAATTGTGCACAAGAGATGAAAATATTATATGTTAGCTAGGGTATCAAAGGTTGGGCATCTACAAGCTACAGTGAAGACAATTTAGTATCTGTATCTGCTAACATTTAACCACTTGCTTACTGGGCACTTAAACCCCCTTCCTGCCCAGGCCAATTTTCAGCTTTCAGCACTGTCATTGAATGACAATTGCGCGGTCGTGTGACGTGGCTCCCAAACAAAATTGACGTCCTTTTTTCCCCACAAATAGAGCTTTCTTTTGGTGGTATTTGATCACCTCTGCGGTTTTTATTTTTTGCGCTATAAACAAAAAATAGCGACGATTTTGAAAAAAACACAATATTTTTTACTTTTTGCTATAATAAATATCCCAATTAAAAAAAAAAAAAATTCTCAGTTTAGGCCAATACGTATTCTTCTACATATTTTTGGTAAAAAAAAAAAATCGCAATAAGCGTTTATTGATTGGTTTGCGCAAAAGTTATAGCGTCTACAAAATAGGACATAGTTTTATAGCATTTTTATTAATATTTTTTTTTTTACTAGTAATGGCGGCGATCAGCGACTGCGACTGTGACTGCGACATTATGGCAGACACATCGGACACTTTTGACACCATTTTGGGACCATTTTCATTTTTACAGCGATCAGTGCTATAAAAATGCATTGGTTACTGTAAAAATGACACTGGCAGTGAAGGGGTTAACCACTAGGGACGCTGAAGGGGTTAAGTGTTCCTAAGGGAGTGATTCTAACTGTGGGGGAGGGGACTGACTGGGGGAGGTGACCGATGGTTGTCGCTATGTACAAGGGACACACCATTGGTCTCCATTCCCTGACAGGGATGTGGATCTCTGTGTTTACACACAGAGATCCACGTCCCTGGCTCTGTAAATGCCGATCGTGGGTACCTGGCAGACATCGCAGCTGCCAGGCACGCGCATCGGCACCCGCGTGACGCGGCAGGCACAGAAGTTCCCCGATGCGCGCTCGGGAGTGCGCGCAGGTAACGAGGAAAGGGGAGGACGTCAATAGACGTCCTCCCGGCATTCTAGGTCCGCGCTGTAGCCGTCATTCTGCTATAGCGCCGGCCTCTACTGGTTAAACTATAAGTTCAGGGTTAAAAACATATTTGGATTCCGACACCCAGTTTTAGATTAAGTCCTTTCCAAAATTATTCCAAAGGTACACGGAAGATATAATTGCAAAATCACAGAGTAGGGTGCTTCAGAGGAAAGGAAAAACCATCACCCTCACCTGATCACACTCCACTTACCAACAGATATGGTCCCTCACAAAGGAAGGTCAAAAGCGCAGTTGCAATATGCTCCTAAACGAACGGGTGTCTGATGGGGATAATTTTCCACACTCCTCTTAAGAGGCACATTCGCAATCTCCCGATGAGCTTCTCTAGGATCTCCCAAGTAGTATAGCAAAGGGTGAAGGATGCATCTCATAGTGTGGTAATTTATGAATTAATTTATTAGGTAAAAAAGTAATGAACTCACTTCAAAAAAGATGAACAACCACATGTCCTTAAAATCACCACTGTTTCCAACCTACAAAATGGCCAGAACGTCCTGATGCGCGATGACGTCCCATGTCACAACTTCCCCTATGCGTTTCGTCATCAATAACGCTGCACTTATCTTTTTTTTGTTTATTTACATAGTTTTTTCCAGAAATATTGTGTCAGCAGCTATTATTTACTGAGATATATTGATATATACATAGCGCAGCTGATTGATATATACTGTACTATCTGCTAACATTGTCACTTTGCCATCTTCTGTCTACAAAACGTACTGGTTGTCAAGATGCAATATTTCTTATTTATTACACGTATTTACAGTATTTGTAAAAAAAATAAAAATAAATAACTATCTGTACACATGTGATACTGTAACCATTTTTATGTGTATCTATAGGGCAAAGTGGTGAACTAGGCAGGGTTTCTCAAGATTTTTTTCAGTTGCGGCACTCTTTATAAGTATGGAAAATCTCGAGGCATCCCAGGTCCAAAATGAGAGACTCAAACTTTATTTATCAATGATAAACCTGAGACTGGAACAATGCATGCAGCCTCCTTGATGAAATTAACTTCTCATCAGACCCCCTTCCTTTCTCATCAGAGGTCCCCCCATCAAACCAGAGCCCCCCCCCCATCAAGCCAGAGGTCCCCCCATTACATCAGAGCCTAACGTAAGCAGAGTAGCAGAGGTCCCTCCTTCATGTCAGAGTCCCCCTTCACGTCCAAGGCTTCTTATACAGGAGAGCCTCCCCATTACATCAAAGTCACCCCTATACATCAGAAGCCTCCTATACAGAAGTCCCCCTAATCACATCTCAGTCCCCTATCACACAGTCCCCTCATCATATCAGAGTCCGACCCTTTTGCTCCAGCAGCACAGCAGAAGACAGGAGGTGGAGGAGGTCTGAAGGAGATGGACTTCTGTCTTCTCCTGAATGCTGGTCCCTTGTGTGGTGCCTGCCTTGGAAAGGAATTATGTGTTGCCATGGTGCATGCTATCACCATAGCAACAAATGATGCCATGCATCCAGGCCACAGTGGATCATTTGTTGCTATGGTGCTGCCAGACAGCCAGCCTGCCCGCATCATGGCAACTCATGACACTGATCCAGGGCCAACTGGGTCCTGTGTTCGCAGTACCCTGGTGAAACCCAGACAGCACCCCAGGGTGCCACATCACACTTATTGAGAAACACTGCACAAAGGCATGGAAATGCTTTTAAATGTGAGAGTACAATTTTGAAGGTGTTGTGCTTATCTTGTTTGGCCCTGTACCCACTGATGCATGCTGTGTTTCCATCAAGGTTTTGGTAGCCTGTAAAGAAAGGCTTGCCAATAGACGAGATGGCTTCCTCTGGTCGGACTTCTGTGCACAGACTAAAACATGTTCCCTTTCATGCTTGCAAGAATTTGGCACTGGCTAATGCATACACGAGCCCTCACGCATTCTGTGTGGGCCAGCACTTACGTGCATCCAGGACAGATGTTGGAGCCAAATGGGATATTTAAACTTTGTCAGTGCTCAGGATCAGTGCTGTTTTGTCTTCAGCCTCCAGTGTATCCTGTGATCCTGTGACTTTGCATCCTGATTCCAGTTACTGACCTGGCATGTCTTAACCACTCTCTGAACTCCGCCTGTACTGACCTCGGCTTGTCCCCTGACTTCCCGCTTCTGTCTGCTCCATTGGCTCCTGCTTTACTGATCGGTTCAAAACCTGGCTTGTTTCCTGACCCCACTCCTTCCTGTGCCCGACCCATCCTGTCTGTGTATGACCCAGCCTGCCTGACTCTGATACTCTGCCTGCTGTCACCGGTATCAGCTGCCCACCTGCCTACTAGAGCCATCTGACGACTTCTCCTGCCCAGTGTGGACATCTGACCTACTGCTAGCAAGACTTACACGCACTCATGCCACTCTGTACTCCAGTGCCTCCTGGCTATACTATCAGGGGCCCCAAGCCAGAGGTGTAAAAGAGGCCTTCCTCACCATATCAGGCTCTGCAACCAGGTAAGTGATAGAGCCCATGGCTTTTTCCACCACTAGCATTGCCAGGTATGAAGTGCCCATGATTTGGTTTAAAGCGTAGGTAAAGCAAAATCATTTTTCAGTTTAAGAGAAAAAGAGTTAAAACCATTGTTATTTTTTTGTTTCTTTTTTTCTGCGTCTCTTTGAGAAGATTAACCTTGACTTTCTCCCTGGAGATAAAACAGGATATGAAGAGAACTTTTTACAAAGGGAGGGGAATTCCACTTTTTCCAACTGACCCCCCCCCCCAGGTCCACACATGCGATACATAATAATCTTATACCCCGCTGGCAAAGTCCCGTTGGACGTAACGCGTGCGGGAGGAGGCGCCGCATCTATTGTATTAATGTCAACCGCTGCTATCTTATGGTGCCGATGGGAGATCGACGCTTGCTGTGGTTTTTTACATGCTGAATAACAAGAGGATCGTTTGTGAGTGTTTTACCTTTTAATAAACGTGTGCACTTTTAAACAGCAGAGAGCACTTAGATGTATTATTTTTTTATGTGTATTTGGGATTGAGCTTTTATCCAGGAACCCTTGCTGCTTCACATATTATTCCCCTGTACAGGACAAGCATTATTAATATGCTGGTTATTCAGGGATCATTCATTTGAGTTGAGCGCTTATTGTCTGTGAAGGGATTTACCACCTGGAGTGCCATTTAAATCTGATTTCTTCTCATTAGACGTGGAATCCTTTTAGCTCATTGTGGGACTTTTGGGCTATATTTTGGACTTTTATATTATCTTTTTATATGTTCACAGTATTTATTGTGATGTTACAATTTTAACCGCTTGCCGACCAGCCACCACAGTTATACTGCAGCAGTTGGCTCAGCTTTGCAAATCGCCATACCGGCACAGCAGTCCCTTTAATGGCTATAGCAGGCCAGAGCCAATGCACGTGGCTGGCGGTCGCGATGTCCGCCGGCCAACCACGATCGCAAAGTTTTTTGGCACCCCCTCCATAGACTCCCATGTTAAACGTCAGTCTAGTCATGGACACAGTGAGGCATGGGCACAGTGAGGCATGGGCACAGTGAGGCATGGGCACAGTGAAGCATGGGCACAGTGAAGCATGGGCACAGTGAGGCATGGGCACAGTGAAGCATGGGCACAGTGAAGCATGGGCACAGTGAGGCATGCACATGGACACAAAGAGGCAAAGTGAGGCACAGTGAGGCATACAGATGGACACCCTAGGCTTATACACAAGTCAATAGGTTTTCCCAGTTTTTTGTGGTAAAATTAGGTGCCTCGGTTTATATTCGGGTCGAGTATATATGGTAATCAATATACGCTTACTGTGATTTTTTTTAACAAAAATATGTAGAAGAATACATATTGGCCTAAACTGAATAAGGCATTATTTTTGTGGATATTTATCATAACAAAAAGTAAAAAAAAAAAAAAAATTGAATTGGTGGTATTTTTTACACAAAAAATAAAAACTGCAGAGGTGATCAAATACCACCAAAAGAAAGCTATATTTGTGGGGAAAAAAGGACATTAATTTTATTTGGGTACTGCGTTGCATTACCGCATAACTGTAAGTTAAAACAACGCAGTGCTGTTTCGCAAAAATTGGCCTGGTCATTAAAGCGGTGTTCCAGCCGCGATTTTTTTTTTTAAAGTCAGCAGCTACAAACACTGTAGCTGCTGACTTTTAATAAGGACACTTACCTGTCCTAGGCGCCAGCGATGTCGGCCCCCCGAGGCCGATCCCTCGATCATGGCAGGTCCCGGCGCCGCCATCCTCACTAAGGGATACAGGCAGTGGAGCCTTGCGGCTTCACTGTCCGTTTCCTACTGCGCATGCGCGAGTCGCGCTGCGTTTTCGGAATGGGCGGCTGCTCTCTGGGATACACACAGTTCCCAGAAGACAGCACGCCCCATTCCCCAGCAGAACACGCGAGGAGGACGAGGAAGAAGGCCAGCCGCGGACTAGGAAGAGACAGATTAGGAAGATCTGCCTAGCAACCGCCGTTTCTGGTTAGTACATTTTTTTTTTATCTTTTCAATTTTTTATTTTTTATTTTTTTGGAGCATTTTTATGTAATTTTTTTTTTGGGTGGACCTCCGCTTTAAGGTGGTAAATCCTTCTGGGGCTAAAGTGGTCAACAAAAGTACATTTATCTTTCATTATTTGCGCTGCACTATGTTTGCGTGGATAAATAATCTTGATGTTTAGTATGGTGATTTAGTGTCACCTTTGGAGCCTCCAAGAAGCACATCCAACGTTGGAAGTCCTCATTATCAAAATACATTGAAAGTACAATTTCTTAAAAAATCTCTTTGTGAGAGGATTGATCCTTCAAGCCCTGTACACACGGGCGGGAATCCCGTCGGGAAAAAAAACTTCGGTTTTCTCGACGGGATTCCTGGCAAGCTTGTCTTGCCAAGCCCTGTGTACAGACGACCACTCCAAAAAAACGCTGTTCTTTTGAATGGCAAGAACGCGGTGACGTCATAGACTACGACGAGCCGGCGCTCGTCACATTCGATGCCGTCACCGCCATCTTGCTACACCCCACACTAACCTTGTATGCTACCGCACATGCGTCAAAGTCTTTTCGAGCATGCGCGGGTTTATTTTGGACAGGTAAGCATACAGATGACCGGTTTTCTCGGCAGGAAACACTCTGCTGAGAATCACGACAAGGAAAATAGAGAGCAGGTTCCTGTCGAGAAACCATACACACAAATGTTTTTCACGGCAAAAAGCTCTCCTAGGAGTTTTCTTACCGAGAAAACTGGTCGTGTGAACGAGGCTTCACTCTTCTTTCTCAATGAGGAGAGTGGAAGTGGGGGGGGGGTTCCCCCCACACTTTAGTGGGTTCTGGAACTACACAGGAAGGGCAGAGTAGATGTCTGTTCTTTGGCCAGTCTCACTGCACTTTGTACCTTCCTATAAACAATTTTTTTTTTTTTTTATTAAGCCTTGAATCAATAAAGTTACTGTTTTTTTTTTTTTTTTTTACTGTTTTGAAATAATCATTTATTATTTAGCGCTGACGTTTCCATTTTTTTTTTTATTCCTGGAAAAGATTTTGCCTTTCTAAATTTAAACACAGAAGTGTAAGAAGTGATAAAAGCAAAGCTTCTTCTGCTGATGCTCATGGTGGAGGTGCTACTGGGTTCATGTTTTAATGGAACAGTTCTTTCTCGTGGGAGACGATCAGACACACCGTTTGTAGCTATCGTCATTGCTAAGAGGACATTATAAAATCAGCTAAACATCGTCATTCTCCCCAGGTGGGTAGTCAGATTAGGAGCGAGTGCGTTGGTCAGAGGTGTAGGACACACACATGGTGTAAACCTATAACTATCTCTTATGGTCCAGCAAAGTCATACCTTACTGATGTAAGTGTCATTATATTTACCTTCATTTTATTTGTGTTGTAACATTTTCAGTTTTATTTATTTTTTTCTGCCTTCAGCATCTTTGTGACTTCAGTCAGTTTTTCCATTTGGCTTTCATTCCTTTTCCCAACAGGTAGACCATTCGAGCATAGCAATGAAAGTCAATAGCCCTACAGAGCCTCATGCCGGGGAGATGTTACAGGCAACGTGAGCATGATACAATGAAAAAGAAATGCTTGGCTGATTGCTGGTATGTACTAAACTCTTGAGCCCAGTATGCATTCTCACACTTTGGGAACTGTTCTGCAAATCTGCAATATGAAACTTATAATTTTCTTATTAAAATAAAATCAGCATAACAGAAGCAGAATTTACTAGGGATGAGCAGTCATTATTGCAAAAAAGAGTCATGAAGGTTGCCTCTATCATATATATAGGATAGGGGGGGGGGTGCCATCATCCCGAAATTGGACTATAGAAAGAGGGGTGGGGATATATAGAAGGACTACTCCTAAGACCCTAATCACCCGAGATAATGGGACTATTATGACACCCAGACAAAGCAGTTATAAAAATTAAAGCATTTTATTACAACATATGAAGTACAAAATTAGAAAAATAATAATCACAATAGTGACAATACATAATATAATTAACAAAAAATAAAGGGGGTCACAAACTCCACAGATGGGCAGAGATGTAGTATTGATGTAAGCGACGTATCCCCGACATGTTTCGCGGTAGAAACCGCTTCCTCAAGAGGCGTCTTTATCAATACAATCTAAAAAGACACATACTAATATAAGTACATTATCAAATTGTTTTATATTTGTGTATAGCTATAACAGCCATAGACAAATGAATAACAAAGTATAAAAGGAGTAAGTTACAAAAGCAGACACAAACCTGGCTCACCATAACTAGTCCAAGAGGACCAAGAATGTGTCGTTCCTATCTGCCCGTGTCCCCCCAGGGGAAGCACCCTTTCAGGTGCCTCAGTGCACTGCATTCTTGGTCCTCTTGGACTAGTTTTGGTGAGCCAGGTTTGTGTCTGCTTTTGTAACTTACTCCTTTTATACTTTGTTATTCATTTGTCTATGGCTGTTATTGCTATACACAAATATAAAACAATTTGATAATGTACTTATATTAGTATGTGTCTTTTTAGATTGTATTGATAAAGACGCCTCTTGAAGAAGCGGTTTCTACCGCGAAACATGTCGGGGATACGCCGCTTACATCAATACTACATCTCTGCCCATCTGTGGAGTTTGTGACCCCCTTTATTTTTTGTTAATTATATTACCGTATTTATCGGCGTATAACACGCACCGGCGTATAACACGCACCCCAAGTTTAGGAGGAAATTTTAGGGAAAAAAACTTTTAGGAGGGAAGTTTAAGGAAAAATAACTTACATTTAAATGCAGCCTTGTCAGTGTCCATTGCAGCCTTGTCACAGTGCAGCCTTGTCAGTGTCCATTGCAGCCTTGTCACAGTGCAGCCTTGTCAGTGTCCATTGCAGCCTTGTCACAGTGCAGCCTTGTCAGTGTCCATTGCAGCCTTGTCACAGTGCAGCCTTGTCAGTGTCCATTGCAGCCTTGTCACAGTGCAGCCTTGTCAGTGTCCATTGTAGCCTTGTCACAGTGCAGCCTTGTCAGTGTCCATTGCAGCCTTGCCCCAGAGTCGCCGTGCAGCCTTGCCCCAGAGTCGCCGTGCAGCCTTGCCCCAGAGTCGCCGTGCAGCCTTGCCCCAGAGTCGCCGTGCAGCATTTTAAAATTGGCGCCGAGACTGTGCGGACGCCGCCGAGAACGCCGAGAACGCAGGGACGCAGGGACTGAGTGGAGCCGCCGCCGAGATACACATAGCCGAGTGTACTCGGCTATACTCGGCTTTTCTCGGCTCCGCTCACAGTCACGCTGAGTCCCGCCCTATGATGGACATAACACAGGTCCAATGGCGGGACTGGGCGTGACTGTGAGCGGAGCCGAGAAAAGCCGAGTATAGCCGAGTACATTCGGCTATGTGTATATCGCTCCGCTCCGCTCACAGACAGCGGAGACAGCTCAGGGATGTGGGTATCGGCGTATAACACGCACCCACGATTTCCCCCTGATTTTCAGGGGAAAAAAGTGCGTGTTATACGCCGATAAATACGGTATGTATTGTCACTATTGTGATTATTTTTCTAATTTTGTACTATATATGTTGTAATAAAATGCTTTAATTTTTATAACTGCTTTGTCTGGGTGCCGTAAGACCCCATTCACACAGGGGCGACTCGTCAGGCGTCTCAGCCGCCTGACAAGTCGCATCCCATTCTGTACAATGGAACCGTTCTAAGCGGAGCGACTGAAGTCGCTCCAACTTAGAAAGAGGTTCCTGTACTACTTCAAGACGACTTCAAGGCAACTTCCATTGACTTCAATACAGAAGTCATTTTGGAAGTCTCCTTTGAAGTCGTCTGCAGATCGCCCAGCTCAGTCGCGGCACAAGTCGTGCCTCCCCTGTGTGAATGGGCTCTTATAGTCCCATTATTGCAAAATAGATAATGCCAAAAACTAACAATTTCTCTCTCAAATTTCACTCATTGAGCAGCTTTTTTTGCCTTCCTCTGGATCAACTGTGGGAATAAGATTGTGTAGATGATATTGTTCGATGTTTTATTTTATTTTTTCCCACCCTTTTATTGGTTGAACTGGATGACCTTGTGTCTTTTTTCAAAGAAGACTAACTTTGTAACTATGTAATTTGCTTTCAAAATGCAGTTTTTTATTTATTTAGATGTTGTTTCATATTTTGAGATACAGTAAAACCTTGGATTGTGAGCATTATTCGTTCCGGAAGCATGCTTGTAATCCAAAGCACTTGTATATGAAAGCAAATTTCCCCATAAGAAATAATGGAAACTCAAATGATTTTTTCCCTAACCATTTATTCATAAGTCTTTCAGTTTATAGTCCATATAAAAATATTATAGCAATGCTTGTATAACCATAAAATGTCCATCCAAAAATGGAAGCCTCCACAAGGGGATTAGAAGTGTAGCGGGGTCCCCATATTTGGGGGTCGCTGTGAAATTTAGGGGGTAGCCTGAGCATTAGTTTGGCTCAG
Organism: Rana muscosa; assembly: GCA_029206835.1. NCBI lineage: Eukaryota > Metazoa > Chordata > Amphibia > Anura > Ranidae > Rana > Rana muscosa. The sequence goes on along the minus strand of CM055119.1, from coordinate 181,361,422 downwards.
GCTGTTTGTTTTCTTTAGAATTGGACTCTGCTCTATTGCGATGTTGTCTGGTCATACAGTTCCCTTTGACCTGCAGGTCGCGATGTTGCCCAGGTCCCAGGTTGAACCACAGGAAACATTGCAGCGTGATTGGGTGTCCTCTCTCGGCAGCCGTGCAGTGGGCGTGGTCGACCTGCTGTGCATGCTGGGAGAGGGTACTTAAGGGGCAGACGCCATTGGTGCGGGGTTCTTCTTCGTCCTCGGCATATACCCCACCTTCGGTGGCCCTCATGGTCAGGGGTGCGTGTGAATGTGCTGGGTCCCGGGCACCTTTAGCCCGAGGCCCCATCGTTCCAGGTGGGCCCAGTACCCTTAACTGAGGCCTACAACCAAGCAGTGGAATTCCAGGGTGCCATGGGAGGGTGACCCGCTCTGAAGGAGAGGCAACCAGGGGAGGACCTTTCTAAGGGGATCGGTGAAAGATGTCACCGTCTCGGGAGAGGCCTGGTTACCTGTCAGAGGGAAGGATCCTGTGATATACCATAAGCTCTTGTAACGTGCCCCATTGGCACCTATGGTCTTTAGTTACAAGTGCTGAAAAGTTCCGGACTTAGGAGCTAAAAGGTTCTGTGGCAGAGGATCTTCCTAACACGTCCCTAGGAGAAACCAAGCTAAAGTAATTGTTTGTGCTCCACTCTGGCTGCTAGGACCGTGAGAGGGAACTATCCGGGTGAGCAAAACCCACTCAGGCTTGAGTGGCGACAAGGGTAAATAAGTGCTGCGTGCCTGAACCTGCCTCCCTATCCAACTCTATCTCTATCTTCAACTTTTCCTACTAAGTTACTATCAAAGAGAAAATAAACTCAAGGTTTGTTAGAGAACCTTAGTGAACAAACAGTATCATAAAGGCCAAGGATCACACCAGACAGGTCAGGGATAAAGTTGCGGAGAAGTTTAGAGCAGGGTTAGGTTATAAAAAAATATCCCAGCTTTGAACATCTCACAGAGCTCTGTTCAATCCATCATCCGAAAATGGAAAGAGTATGGCACAACTGCAAACCTACCAAGACATGGCCGTCCACCTAAACTGACGGGCCGGGCAAGGAGAGCATTCATCAGAGAAGCAGCCAAGAGGCCCATGGTAACTCTGGAGGAGCTGCAGAGATCCACAGCTCAGGTGGGAGAATCTGTCCACAGGACAACTATTAGTCGTGCACTCCACAAATCTGGCCTTTATGGGAGAGTGACAAGAAGAAAGCCATTGTTGAAAGAAAGCCATAAGAAGTCCCATTTGCAGTTTGCGAGAAGCCATGTGGGGGACACAGCAAACATGTGGAAGAAGGTGCTCTGGTCAGATGAGACCAAAATTTAACTTTTTGGCCTAAAAGCAAAACGCTATGTGTGGCGGAAAACTAACACTGCACATCCCCCTGAACACACCATACCCACCGTGAAACATAGTGGTAAAAGCATCATGTTGTGGGGATGCTTTTCTTCAGCAATGGACAGGGAAGCTGGTCAAAGTTGATGGGAAGATGGATGGAGCCAAATACAGGGCAATCTTAGAAGAGAACCTTTTAGAGTCTGCAAAAGACTAGAGACTGGGGTGGAGGTTCACCTTCCAGGAGGACAACGACCCTAAACATACAGCCAGAGCTACAATTGAATGGTTTAGATCAAAGCATATTCATGTGTTAGAATGGCCCAGTCAAAGTCCAGACCTAAATCCAATTGAAAATCTGTGGGAAGACTTGAAAATTGCTGTTCACAGAAACTCTCCATCCAATCTGACAGAGCTTGAGATATTTTTCAAGGAAGAATGGGCAAAAATGTCCCTCTCTAGATGTGCAAAGCTGGTAGAGACATCCCCAAAAAGACTTGCAGCTGTAATTGCAGTGAAAGGCGGTTCTACAAAGTATTGACTCAGGGGGGCTGAATACAAATGTACCCCACACTTTTCACATATTTATTTGTAATTAGTTTTTTATAATTTTCCTTCCACATCACAATTATGTGTCACTTTGTGTTGGTCTATCACATAAAATCCCAATAAAATACATTTACGTTTTTGGTTGTAACATGACAAAATGTGGAACATTTCAAGGGGTATGAATACTTTTTCAAGGCACTATATATATATACAGGATATAAAATACGCTATTGTCATTACATGGCTGATTCCTTCTTTCATTGGCTAAAAACAAATCCTTTTCTTTAACAGTCCTTTTCATCCCATTGTTTGAACTGTCACAGTATGTGTCTTACCTCCTCTGTCTGACATATTCTTTACATTATCGACTGTATTACTCTAGAAAAAATATATACTCATTAGATTAAAATTAAAATCTTGATTTGGAAAAGTTATATACAGAAGACAATATCCCCTTCCTAAACCTATGTTTAAATATAAATATAGGTTATGCACAATTTTTAATTGTAGTATTATTGTAGCGACGAAGGAGTCTCTACTCCAAGCTCACTTTAAAGCAATTAACGATAATAATGTACTTCTACGTAGTTCAAGCATTTACTTTATTACATGCTCTTAGTCTCTTCAGTACTGCACACTGCTCTGGTGAGAAACATTTTAGTGCCCGTTCTTTGTAGAAGCAGCACATCATTTATAAACTAAGGGTGGAATTAAAGAGCTTAAAGCAGAGCTCCAGTCAAAGACAAAATAACAAAACCAGCTTTTGCTGCAATATTCACCTTCAATCCAGAGATTTCCTCCACAGTATTTTTTTTCTGAAACTAGATATCTTCAGTCTGATGGCCAGAATCATTCAATTCTCTTCCTCTGAATTGTCGGCTCCCTGGGCATATACAGATCAAAGTCATTAAAAAAAACGGCAGGGGTCCTCCCCATAGTCCATTATCAGGCCCTTTGGGCCCTCAGGGTCTGTCCCACAGTGATCCGATGTCCAGCGATGCTGCAGTCTCAGTCTCTTCTCCACACGAAACCCCCATGACGTAAGAGAGGCGGGGTCACCCGTCATAGGGTAAGCCTCGGCTTTCCCCGGCAAGCAGGGAATACCCAACGATGTAACGTCACGGGGCGGGGTCACCCGCCAACATCATAGGGTATTCCCCGGCAAGCTGGGAAAGCCGGGGCTTAACCCATGATGTGACGGGTGACCACGCCCCCTCTTACGTCATGGGAGTTTCGTATGGAGTGGAGACTGGAGGAGACTGCAACATCACTGGACATCGGATCACCGCGGTACATAGAGAACAACGCTGGACAGATTGGATAACATTGCTGGAATGGTTTTCTGTTTTTTTTTATTTTATAAAGGACTTATCCCAACTGTGTCTGTGTGTTTTTTTCAAATTTTTTACACTTTATTTGTGAAATGGTAGGGGTACAATGTACCCCGTTACCAATTCACATGGGGGGTGGAATCTGGGGGTCCCCTTTGTTAAAGGGGGCTTCCAGATTCCGATAAGCCCCCCACCTGCAGACCCCCACAACCACTGGGCAAGGGTTGTGGGGATGAGGCCCTTGTCCCCATCAACATGGGGACATCCCCCTGCCAGGTTGCATGCTCAGATAAGGGTCTGGTATGGATTTTTGGGGGGACCCCACATCATTATTTTTTTACATTTTGGTGCAGGGTTCGCCTTAATATCCATACCAGACCTGAAGGGCCTGATATGGAATTTGGGGGGACCCCCACGCCTTTTTTTTTCGGTTCAGGGTTTCCCTTAATATTCATACCAGACCCAAAGGGCCTGGTAATGGACTGTGGGGGGGGACCCCTGCCATTTTTTTCAACGACTTTGATCTGTATTGCCGGGAGCCCACAATTCATTATAGCCGTGAGTGGTTTTAAATTACTTTTTTTCCTTCAGAAATGACATTTTGTGCAGGGACAGTTCTAAACACGGGAAGCGCGACTTTACAGGCATACTATAGACACCCCCCATGTACGAAATTTAAAGGAATATTTCACTGTTATTGTTTCACTTTAAGCATTATTAAAATCACTGCTCCCAAAAAAACGTCCGCTTTTAAAACTTTATTTGCATTGATACATGTCCCCTGGGGTAGGACCCGGGTCCCCAAACACTTTTATAACAATAACTTGCATATTAACCTTTAAAATGAGCACTTTATATTTCTCCCATAGACTTCTAAAGGGTGTTCCGTGGCTTTTCAAATTTGCCGAAAATTGTTCGCTGTTTGCCGAACGGGCGAACAGCCAATGTTCGAGTTGACTCGAACATAAAGCTCATCCCTAGTGTAGCGACCCCTGAACTCTGCACTCTGTATGTAATGCTCTCCTGGTATTTCATGACCCTCCCACCTCCCACAGCACTTGGATTCATATAACAATCATATTTAAAGTAGAAAAATCACTTATTACATATAGTTAAAAAAGGTAACACGATGTGTACATAACAACAAACAACTGATGATCAGGGATGAGCCGAACACCCCCCTGTTCAGTTCGCACCAGAACCTGCGAACAGACAAAATGTTCGTGTAAACTTTAGAACCCTATTAAATACAATGGACTTGAACGTTCGAAATCTAAAGTGCTAATTATAAAGGCTAATATGCAAGTTATTGTCCTAAAAAGTGTTTGGGGACCCAGGTCCTGCCCCAGGGGACATGTATCAATGCAAAAAAAAGTTTTAAAAACGGACGTTTTTTCGGGAGCAGTGATTTTAATAATGCTTAAAATGAAAAAATAAAAGTGAAATATTCCTTTAAATTTCGTACCTGGGGGGTGTGTATGATATGCATGTGAAGTGTCGCATGTTTCCCGTGCTTAGAACTGTCCCTGCAAAAAATGTCATTTTTGAAAGAAAAAAAGGCATTTAAAATTCACTCGCGGCTATTAATGAATTGTCGGCTTTTATCAATACATTCAAAAGTCATTGATAAAAAAAAAAAAAAAAGCGTGGGGGTTCCCCAGAATTCAATTACCAGGCCCTTCAGGTCTGGAATGGAAATTAAGGGGAACCCCGCCGCAAATTTAAAAAAAATTGACGTGGGGTTCCCCCAAATATCCATTCCAGGCCCTTCAGATCTGGCATGGATTTTAAGGGGAACTCCACCCCAAATTAAAAAAAAAATGGCGTGGAGTCCCCCTAAAAATCCATACCAGACCCTTATCCGAGCACGCAACCTGGCCGGCCGCAGGGGAAAAGGGGGGGACGAGAGAGCGGCCCCCCTCCCTCCTGAACCGTACCAAGCCACATGCCCTCAACATTGGGAGGATGTCCCCATGTTGATGGGGACAAGGGCCTCATCCCCACAACCCTTGCCCGGTGGTTGTGGGGGTCTGCGGGCGGGGGGCTTATCGTAATCTGGAAGACCCCTTTAACAAAGGGGACCCCCAGATCCCGGCCCCCCCTATGTGAATTGGTAAGGGGTACATTGTACCCCTACCATTTCACGAAGAAAGCGTAAAAAAATGTTTAAAAAAAACACACAAACACCTTGAAAAAGTCCTTTATTTAAAAAAAAACAAAAAAACATTCCAGCGGTGAAATCCAGTGTCCCGCGGCGATCCCGATGTCCAGCGCTGTCCTTCATTGGTTGTGCCTGAGCGGACCTGATGGGGAACTCCCTCTCAGTGTTTTAAATGTACAGACCCGCCCCTTCTAAAGTTCCCCATCAGGTCCGCTCAGCGGACCAGATGCGGAACATGAGGAGGGGCGGGTCTATACATGTATTACCAAAGTGAGAGCAGTTCCCCATCAGGTCCGCTCCCTTGGTATGTCGGACCCGCCTACGTCATTGGCTTGAGCGGGGAACTTCCTTCACTATGTAAATTTAAATTACACAGTGAAGGAAGTTCCCCGCTCAAGCCAATGACGTAGGCAGGTCCGACATACCGAGGGGGCAGACCTGATGGGGAACTGCTCTCACTTTGGTAATACATGTATAGACCCGCCCCTTCTCATGTTCCGCATCTGGTCCGCTGAGCGGACCTGATGGGGAACTTTAGAAGGGGCGGGTCTATACATTTAAAATACTGAGAGGGAGTTCCCCATCAGGTCCGCTCAGGCACAACCAATGAAGGACAGCGCTGGACATCGGGATCGCCGCGGGACACTGGATTTCACCGCTAGAATGTTTTTTTATTTTTTTATTTTTTTTAAATAAAGGACTTTTTCAAGGTGTTTGTGTGTTTTTTTTAATCATTTTTTTACGCTTTCTTCGTGAAATGGTAGGGGTACAATGTACCCCTTACCAATTCACATGACGGGGGCCGTGATCTGGGGGTCCTCTTTGTTAAAGGGGTCTTCCAGATTCTGATAAGCCCCCCGCCCGCAGACCCCCACAACCACCGGGCAAGGGTTGTGGGGATGAGGCCCTTGTCCCCATCAACATGGGGACATCCTCCCCATGTTGAGGGCATGTGGCCTGGTACGGTTCAGGAGGGAGGGGGGGCCAGGTTGCGTGCTCGGATAAGGGTCTGGTATGGATTTTTAGGGGGACTCCACGCCATTTTTTTTTAAATTTGGGGTGGAGTTCCCCTTAAAATCCATGCCAGATCTGAAGGGCCTGGATTGGATATTTGGGGGAACCCCACGTCAATCTTTTTTTAAATTTGCGGCGGGGTTCCCCTTAATATCCATTCCAGACCTGAAGGGCCTGGTAATTGAATTCTGGGGAACCCCCACGCTTTTTTTTTTTTTTTTTATCAATGACTTTGTATGTATTGCCGGGAGCCGACAATTCATTAATAGCCGCGAGTGAGTTTTAAATGCCTTTTTTTCTTTCAAAAATGACAGGGACAGTTCTAAGCACGGGAAACATGCGCCACTTCACATGCATATCATGCACACCCCCCAGGTACGAAATTTAAAGGAATATTTCACCTTTATTTTTTCATTTTAAGCATTATTAAAATCACTGCTCCCGAAAAAACGTCCGTTTTTAAAACTTCTTTTTGCATTGATACATGTCCCCTGGGGGACATATAAGCCTTTATAATTAGCACTTTAGATTTCTCCCATAGATTTTTCGAATTTGCCGCGAACACCCCAATTTGTTCGCTGTTCGGCGAACAGGCAATGTTCGAGTCGAACATGAGTTCGACTCGAACTCGAAGCTCATCCCTACTGATGATACACCCACCAACTGTATCATGGTAATGACATAGAAAAGATATCCTTCACCCCATTGTGCTTCAAAACTGCTGCAGCAAAAAGTGCTGCTCCACCAAGCAAGACAGATCTGCACAGGAACATAGTAGCTACTCAACAAACCTGAATCCAAGTGTCCCACTTAAGGACCAAGCCTTTTTCCTTAGATTTGTTGTTTACAAGTTAAAAACTGTTTTTTTTTGCTAGAAAAAATATCCTATAACCCCCAAAAATTATACTTTTTTTTTTCCTAACACCCTAGAGAATAAAATGGCGGTCGTTGCAATACTTTCTGTCACATCGTATTTGCGCAGCGGTCTTACAAGCGCACTTTTTTTGGAAAAAATACACTTTTTTAAATGAAAAAAATAAGACAACAGTAAAGTTAGCCCAATGTTTTTTTTTATATTGTGAAAGATAATGTTACGCCGAGTAAATTGATACCAAACATGTCACGCTTCAAAATTGCGCCTGCTCGTAGAATGGCGACAACCTTTTACCCTTAAAAATCTCCTTAGGCGACGTTTAAAAGATTCTACAGGTTGCATGTTTTAAGTTACAGAGGAGGTCTAGGGCTAGAATTATTGCTCTCACTCTACGGATTGTGGTGATACCTCACATGTGTGGTTTGAACACTGTTTTCATATGCGGGCGCTGCTCACGTATGCGTTCGCTTCAGCACATGAGCTCGGCGGTACGGGGCACGTTTACATTTTTTTTATTTTTTTATTTTACCTTTTATTTGATACTGTCCTTTAAAAAAAAAAATGGTGTCACTTTTATTCCTATTACAAGGGATGTGAACGTCCCTTGTAATAGAAAAAAAGCATGACAGGACCTCTTAAATATGAGATCTGGGGTCAAAAAGACCTAAAATCTCATATTTACAATAACAAATAAATAAAATGTTGCTTTAAGAGCTATGGGCGGAAATTACTTTTTGATGCTGCTTCCGCCCTGCAATGGTATGGAGACGGGTGGGGGCCATCTTCCCCTCACTCGTCTCCATACAAAGCCAGGAAAAAGACCAGACGGCTCCGGTAAGTGGCGGAGGGCACCGGAGAGCGCCGGGAGGGAGGGGGGCCGATAAAAGTGATCTTGTGGCGAATCCGCCGCAGAGACCACTTTTATCGGAAACCGGACGGCTCACTGAAGAAGAGGATACCGGGGTTATGGTAGCTAGCTGCTGCCATAACAAAGATATCCCTCTTCAAAGTGCCGACGTATATCGGCGTGAGCCGGTCTGGAAGTGGTTAAAGTCCATATCCAAGGGGAACAAACCTTTTTTGTCTGTAGTTTAAGATGATGGCATGTTGAAGTAATCACTTGATACCTTCCGTATTTTATTTAATTTTGTACTTGCAAAATGTACAATAAAGTTACCCTTAAAAAATAAAAATAAAATAAAAAAGTATGACATGTTCGTTATTTTTTTTTTAAACAATCTTTTTTCCTTTAGGTTCCATTCACACCCGAGCGTAGTGATTTACTGGCGTTTTTGCAGCTTTTTCCAAGCATTTGACAGCTTCAGGCGGTTTTGTTTAGCCAATAGAAAGCCACTAGGGGAAGGAGAGGGAGAGGAAATTAGGGGTAGACATGTACAATTCCGCTCTGTCGAGAAATGATCAACCGATTTAAATTCTGTGTGAAGAATAGCTGGTTGTTAACCACTTCAGCATCGGAAGATTTGGCTGCTCAATGACCGAGCCATTTTTTGCAATTCGGCACTGCGTCTCTTTAACTGAGAATTGCGCGGTTGTGCGACACTGTACCCAAACGAAATTGACGTCCTTTTCCCACAAATAGAGCTTTCTTTTGGTGGTATTTGATCATCTCTGCGATTTTTATTTTTTGCGCTATAAACAAAAAAAGAGCAACAATTTTGAAAAAAACACAATATCTTTTACTTTTTGCTATAATAAATATCCCAATTTTTTTTTTTTTTTAAAGTGAATTTGTTCTCAGTTTAGGCCGATACGTATTCTTCTACATATTGTTGGTAATAAAAATCGCAATAAGCGTTTATTGATTGGTTTGCACAAAAGTTATAGCGTCTACAAATAGGGGATAGATTTAAAGCATTTTTATTATCATTATTATTTTTACTAGTAATTGCGGCGATCTGCGATTTACGCTCACCTCCTAGCCTGCTTAAAGCGAACGACGTACAACTACGACAGTTCACCCAGCGGAGCCAACCTGCCGCAGTATAACTGTGGGAAGCGTCCAAATCAACTGATGAGTTATCAGGCTTCCCAACTGACAGACAAAAATACCAAAATCCATACCAGATCCCTATCTGAGCATTTAGCCCGGTAGGCCGGGGGATGGGGGGGAGTGAACGAGTCTGGTATGGATTTTAAGAGGAGCCCCATGGCAAAAAAAAAAAAAACTGTGTGGGGTACCTCCCAAAATCCATACTAGACCTTTATCTGAGCATGCATCCCGGTAGTTCTGGGGGGGGGTGAGCGAGCGCCCCCCCCCCCCCCACATGAACCATACCGGGGCACATGCCCTCAACATGGGGAGTGATTTGGGGCAGGAACACCTTGACCCCATGTTGCCCCTTCCTCACAACCCTGGGCTGTGGTTGTCGGGGTGTGCAGGAGGGGGGCTTATCAGAATCTGGAAGCCCCCTTTAACAAAGGAGCCCCCAGATCACGCCCCTTCCCACTATGTGAATGAGTAGGGAGTACCCCTACCTATTCACCAAAAAAAGTGTAAAAAGTGTAAAAGTGTAAAAAGTGAATAAAGACACAACACAAGTTTTTAACAATTTCTTCATTATAAAATAAAAAAAACATTGTAAGTGATTGGGTTTAGTTCTATTTTGTTCTCTGGGGAGAGCAAATATATAGAAAAGGTCTGAAAATTCCAACATATTAGTAAATCCACTTTTGTGCTTTTGCAAAACACATTTTAAGACACCTTTCACGCTGAGGCGCATTTCAGGTGCTTTCAAGCTAAAAAAAAAAGTGCATGAAAAGCTCACGAAAACTCCATTAAAATCAATGAATGCTTTTACACTGGGCAGTGCGCTGGCAGGGCGGTGAAAAAAACGCCCCTCTCCATTGAAATTAATGGGGAGCTCTTAAAAAGTGCTCAGTGTTTACTGAGGCCTATTGCCGCGTACACGTGACTGTTTTTCATGACGAGAAAAATGCCATTTTTTAAAATGGTCATTAAAAACGATCGTGTGTGGGCTCCAGAGCATTTTTATCGATGCAAAAAATGGGCATTAAAAATTTAGAACATGCTCTATTTTTTCTCGTCGTTTTTCTCGTCGTGAAAAACGGCCGTGTGTACGCTTTAATGACGGGAATAAAACGCGCATGCTCAGAAGCAAGTTATGAGACGGGAGCGCTCGTTCTGGTAAAACTAGCATTCGTAATGGAGATAGCACATTCGTCACGCTGTAACGGACTGAAAAGCACGAGGCTGAAAAGCGCGAATCGTCTCTCACCAAACTTTACTAACACAAGGATCAGCAAAAGCAGCCCAAAGGGTGGCGCCATCCGAATGGAACTTCCCCTTTATAGTGCCGTCGTACGTGTTGTTGAACGTGTTGTACGTCACCGCGCTTTGCTCGAGCATTTTTTTTTCACAATCGTGTGTAGGCAAGGCAGGCTTGAGAAGAATCACGTCGAGAAAAACGTTTGTTTTTTCAATGACATTAAAAACGGTCGTGTGTACGCGGCATTAGTCTTGCTTCAAGGAAAAAAAAAGAAATGTTACCGCCTAAATGTAAATATTTTAATTTGAATTACCTCAAAGCACATTTGTATTTTTCTTACTGCATGTTAAACTAGTTTGAATGTCAGAAAAGCAGTCCCGAGAATTTTTAGCGTGTTGTGTTTTTGCGACCCCCTGATATTTTGCGTTCAATAACAACTTCCCTGCATAAAACCAATAGGTCATACATGGTGCAAATGGGAAAAAAAAAAAGAGCAATACAATATGTTGTTTTACAGCCTTGTTTTACACCTCCTTTCTTTCATGTAGCGTTTTAAAGTTCTTTTTTTTTCCCCCTGGCTGCCCATTTATTTCTTATTTCTAAACAAGGCGTGATCTCCTGCCTCCCTGAATACATTGGGTGGGGGAATGCTTCTCCTTTTTCTAAATGATTAGAGTTTTTATATTCAGTATCATGCCATTCTCTTTAAATGTTATACTGCCTGTTAGAATTACAGTAGCAATATCCATGTACATCAACCATAGCCAGCTATTTTTTTTTCTGTATATAGAAAATATTGGGCTCCATTCACTAAAGCAGATTGCATGCGGTATTTAGGTGTCCGGACACATTTTTCCAAAATATTGCATGCAATCCACAAACTGTCAATTCACTATACCGTTTTGCGGTATTTAGGTAGGCTTCCCAATTCTTTTGACAATATAGTGTATATACACTATATTACTAAAAGTATTGGGACACCTGCCTTTACACGCACATGGCATCCAAGTCTTAAGCCCTGTACACACGATCGGTTTGACTGATGAAAACCGTCCGATGGATGGTTTTCATCAGACCAACCGATCGTGTATGGGACCCATCGGTCTTTTTTCCATCGGTTTTAAAAAATAGAACATGTTTTAAATTTTTCCGATGGATAAAAAACCGATCGAAAACTCAGATCGTCTATGGGCAAGTCCATCGGATCAAAAACCCACGCATGCTCAGAATCAAGTCAACGCATGCTCAGAAGCATTAAACTTAATTTTCTTGGCTCATCGGAGAGTTTTACGTCACCGCGTTTGGAACGGTCGATTTTTTGACTGATGGTGTGTGGGCAAGACTGATGAAAAACAGTTTCATCGGATTTCCGATGGACAAATCCATTGGACGAAAATCCATAGGTTATCCGATCGTGTGTACAGGGCTTTAGTTCGTAGGGTTCAATATTGAGTTGGCCCACCCTTTGCAGCTATAACAGCTTTAACTCTTCTGGGAAGGCTGTCCACAAGGTTTAGGAGTGTGTCTATGGGAATGTTTGACCATTCTTCTAGAAATATATAAATATATATATATATATATATATATATACACACACACTATATTACCAAAAGTATTGGGGCGCCTGCTTTTACACTCACATGAACTTTAATGGCATCCCAGTCTAAGTCTGTAGGGTTCAATATTGAGTTGGCCCACCCATTGCAGCTATAACAGCTTCAACTCTTCTGGGAAGGCTGTCCACAAGGTTTGGGAGTGTGCCTATGGGAATGTTTGACCATTCTTCCAGAAACGCATTTGTGAGGTCAGGCACTGATGTGAACGAGAAGGTCTGGCTTGCATTCTCCACTATTATTAATCCCAAAGGTGTTCTATCGGGTTGAGGTCAGGGCCAGTGCACAAAGCAAGGTCCATAAAGACATGGATGAGCGAGTTTGGGGTGGAGGAACTTGACTGGCCTGCACCGAGTCCTGACCTCAACCCGATAGAACACCTTTAGGATGAATTAGAGCAAAGACTGCCAGTCAGGCCTTCTCGTTCACGTCAGTGCCTGACCTCACAAATGCATTTCTGGAAGAATGGTCAAACATTCCAGAAAGCCTTCCCAGAAAAGTTGAAGCTGTTATAGCTGCAATAGGTGGGCCAACTCAATATTGAACCCTACGGACTAAGACTGGGATGCCATTAAAGTTCATGTGTGCGTAAAGGCAGGCACCCCAATACTATTGGTAATATAGTGTGTGTGTGTGTATATATATATATATATATATATATATATATATATATATATATATATATATATATATATACATACATACACTGTATGTATACATATACAGTCATGGCCAAAAATATTGGCACCCCTGCATTTCTATCAGATAATGCACAACTTCCCCTAGAAAATGGTTGCAAATACAAATGTTTAAGCATTCTCATGTTTATTTCTGTTGCTTGTATTGGTATGACACAAATCTGACACATTCCACGCAAAACTCCAAAAATGGACTGGACAAAATTACTCACCTGTGTCAATTAAAAGGTGCTGACAATATGGAAATTGCACCGGCAACCAGTTAAAATGGTGAAAAAGTTGACTCAACCATTCTGTTGTGTGTCTCTGTGTGCCACACAGAGCATGGAGAAGAGAAAGAGCAGCAAAGAATTGTCTGAGGAATTGAGAACAAAAATTATGGAAAACAAGGACAATCTCAAGGTTACAAGTCCATCTCCAGAGATCTTAATGTTCCTGTGTCCACTGTGCGCAACATTGTCAAGAAGTTTTTAGCCCATGGCACTGTAGCTAATCTCCCTGGATGTGGACGAAAGGATTGTTCGAATGTTAGATAAAAAACCTTGATCAAATTCCAGACAAATTCAAGCTGACCTTCAGGCACAGGGTACAACTGTGTCAGCTCACACTATATGTCACCATCTGCATGAAAAGGGACGCTATGGTAAGACACCCAGGAGGACCCCACTGCTGACACAGAAACATAAAAAAAGCCAAATTGGAGTTTGCCAAAACTTACCCGAGGAAGCCAAAAACCTTTTGGGAGAACATGCAGTGGATAGATGAAACAAAATTACAGCTTTTTGGTAAAGTTCATAATTTTACTGTTTTCAGAAAAACAAATGAGGCCTTTAAAGGAAAGAATACAGTCCCGACAGTTAAACATGGTTTACTTTCACTGATGTTTTGGGGTTGCTTTGCTGTTTGAGGCACTGGATGTATTGACCATGTCCATGTCATTATTGGGCCAAATACCCTCCGGTTCGGTTTGCACCAGAACTCTCAAACATTGCAAGACTTCGGACCCAAACCCCATTGAAGTCTATGGGACTCAAACTTGAAAAATCAAAAGTGCCCATTTATTGGCCATAAAAATGGATTGGAGGGGGGGGGGCAGGTACTGCCCTAGGGGACATGTATCAGTGCTAACCATTTTTTATTAAAATATTCTATTTAAAGCAGCAGTGAAGTGAAACAATAAAAATTTCTAAATTCCTTTAACTATAGAGCATGGGGGTCCCCTTAGTCTGCCTGTAAAGTGGTGCATCTGTACCGTATATATAACATGCTGCAGCAAAACTGACACATATAAAAAAAAAATTACATTTAAATTAATTTTCCCTACAAGCTTTCTTTTTTTGTAAACAACGGCTTGGGGAGCCAGTCTGTATGACGAGACCACAATTTAGTGCACTCGGAACAAGATTCAAGATTTTCTGGATAAATTATGGTGTCTTTTTGGCAGACTTTGGATGGAAATAACACATTTTTGCACCACAGTGATCAAGCCTTATGTGAAGAAACCAAGTGATTGTACACTCAGGCCAAGATTATCATTTTTTTTTAGATAACGTCAGTGATCTCATCATCATCATCATCCCCTCCATCCTCATCATCACTGGAGCCAACTTGGCAATACGCTGCGGCTGGGGGAACATGACTGAAAAATTGTTGTTTATCAGTGTTCTCTCCTCTCTGTAGGCTCATGTTACTCCCTTCTTCAACCTCAGAACCAACATCAGAATCAAGTAATGGCTGTGCATCGTCAAGGTGCAAGTGGCTGACGCTGTGTTCAAATAACTCAGCTGACTCTTCCATGCATGATACTGGCAGTAGTAGCTGTGGACAAGGAGGCAAATTAAGCCGCTCTGGCAGCTGCGGTGGACTGCACACTAGTCTCTGCTTTGGTGACGGAGGATGAGTAGGATGAGAATGGTTTAGTAAGCTAGTCCACCACCTCCTCTTCATGCAGTGGCTGGATAACACAGGCAACATCACTAAACAGAGACAAACATGCCCTGCCTGAAGAAGCACTATGAGCACTGAGCCATGATTGGGCAAAGTCATCATGACTTTGTCCAATCATGGCTCTGACTGTGCTTTGCGCCCTGATTGGGCAAAGTTTTGCACCTAACTAGTGGTCAGGTGCATTGCCTCATCCAATAAGGGCCCTAGAATGCAGTGTATTGTGGGGCATTCGGCAGGCGAACATTCCTCAGAATGCCTCGCAAATTTGGGTGTTAACCGAAGAGGCAAACAGGTAATGTTTGGGCCGAATTTTTGCATGGCTCAAACTGTTCGCCCAACTCTAGTCATTATGAAATCTGAAGACTGCCAAAGAATTCTGGGGTCCAGTGTAGGGCTCAGTGTCAGAAAGTTGAGTCTCTGTCAGAGATCATGGGTCTTACAATAGGACAATGACCCAAAGCATACGTCAAAAAGCACCCAGAAATGGAGAGTACTGACTGGCCAGCAATAGGTCCAGATCTAAATCCCATAGAGCACCTGTGGAGAGATCTCAAAACAGCAGTTGGGAAAAAGAACCCTCTGAGAGACCTGGAGCAGTTGGTGAAAGAAGAGTTGTCCAAATCTCCAGTAGAGAGGTGTAAGAAACTCATTGATTGTTACAGGAAGCCATTGATTTCAGTATTTTTTTCCAAGGGGTGTGCTACCAAATATTAAATTGAGGGTGCCAATAATTTTGTCCAGTCCATTTTTGGAGTTGTCCATGGAATGTGTCAGATTTGGCTTTTTGTTTCTACACTTTTTGTGTCATACCAATACAAGTAAGAGAAAAAAAAAACATGAGAATGCCAAAACATCTATCTATCTATCTATCTATCTATCTATCTATCTATCTATCTATCTATCTATCTATCTATCTATCTATCACTATCTCTCTCTCTCGGCCTATCTATCCATCCCCAGTTGCTCTTAGTTACATTCAGCTTTTTGACAAATTATTTGGATAGTTAATTAAAAGTTAGTTGAACAATTCTTAGCAATTAAACTATTTCTATTTGCTCACAGAATGCCTAATGAAAAGGGGTTATCCGATGAAAATAAAAGTCCATTTGAATAAGGCGCACTTAATTAAAGTGTCAGAGCTTTACCGCCGCTCTCTCACCTTTGCCGGGACTTTTGTCTTTTTTTTCATGTAGAATTTGTGTTTCTTCCGCTTTACGTGCTGACCTGTGTTTGACTTTGCTGTAATAGACACAAATTAATTTAATTGTGACATAAAAACGCGAATGTGACCTTTTTTCCATTCTCACCGTTACCTGATAATTATACCCGGGGGAAATTATCAATCTGATAGCGGCTCTGTGTAATAATAATAATAATATGCTAATTAATAACATATCATTACTTTAAAGTGGAGTTTAGATGCTGGAAGCTTATACATCCCAATGTAGTGCCGGTGGCTATTTTACTTTATTACATTACTATATGTATATATTATAGTATTATACAAAATCCCTTGTGTGAGCTGCCCATGACTCTTCCAGTGAATTATAGAAGGAGTAATATTCATTCTATAATAATGGTTCCAGTTCGATGTCCAGAACTGTAAATGTGGTGTTCATGATGTTGGAATTCATGTAGATGATTGTATTAAAAAACAACAATAGTGCCGCGCTGTCCCTACTTCCAAGTGTCTCCTATATAATATATTTAATTACCACTTTAAATAAATGACAATAGTGAAAACAGAAATAAATAAAATAAAGTGAAAGTAAACATGCAAAATAAAAGTCCATCAGTGTACAGTATATCCTTTGTGAACTTCTTAATAATGATTAATCTATGCGATGTGCTCCACATATGATCAAAGTGCCACCGCTCTCGTGCTCCCCCCCCCCCGTGGTATTATCCTCCCCTAAGGCTGTCTGACCTCACAACTAAGTTTGGTCAAAAAGAACTGGTGAGCCACCCCTGTGCTCAATTGAAAAGGAATCTTGAGGCTCCTGTGCTGATCCTTGGATTAGTCTCCTCCGCAGGGGCGGCCCATCTATTAAGGGCGCACGGGCGACGCTCCCCCCATCCATGCGTCCGGTCCCCATGCTGGGTGCTTGGATTCCAATGGGGGGGTTATGAAGCACCTGATTAGAGCCAGAGGCTCTAATAGGCTCCAAATAGGGTGGGATCAGGGAGAAGAGCACTGAGCCACGAGCCCAATTAATATTTGCTATTGAAACACTGATCCTCCTCCTGGCCAATCAGAAAGCGGGTCTGAGACCCATTTCCCGATTGCCCGAAAGGACAAGTGTCCTGATTGGCTGCCGAGGAGGGAGGAAACGGAAGCTGTCGTAATTCCTGCAGGGGAAGAGGAAGCCGCCCGTAATGCTTGCCGACTGTGATGCCCGGCGCCCGTGATGCCCGCCGCCTGGGCAAAGTGCTGCCCACCATAGATGGGGTAAGTGCTCCAACCCGACTGACCAGAGTGGGGGGAGGGGGGAGGGGGGCGATAGGGGGGTTTTGGCTGTGGGTTCACTGTTTGCCACCACCAAAAAAAATTGCCACTGCTCCTCCGTACATGTAGATGGAAACCAAGCTACATAGTGCTTATAATGTTTAAAACCACTTATTTTACTAAAACATCAAAAGAGGTTCTCATACTCTTATGGTGCTTCCAGCGCACCAATCTCTAACATACAGTCTGTTAATAACACCAGATAAATCCGCACAGCCGTTGTCTGTCAGCAGCTCCTCGCTCCTCGTGGGATCACGTGTCTTCCTCGGGGGGATTTCTCCTGAGAGAGACACGTAATCCCTGTGTCGACACGCGTAGGGGAGGGGAGAGGACAGTGTAGGCAGCGGCAGGCTCACAAGGAGCTGCTGACAGACAACAGCTGTGCGGATTTATCTGAAGTTTATTAAACAGACTGTATATTAAAGATTGGTGCACTGGAAGCACAATAAAAGTGTGAGTACCTCTTTGATTTTTTTTTATAAAATATGTGGTTTTAAACATTATAAGCACTATGTAGCTTGTTTTCCATCTACATTTATGGAGGAGACTGATCCAAGGTTCAGCACAGGAGCCTGGTGGAGATTCCTTTTTTAATTGAGCCCAGGGGTGGCTCGCCGAACACCGGACCCGAACCCGAACATACAGTCAATTGTTCAGGTTCGGGTCCGGGACCCAAAAATCCAAAAGTCTGGTACGAACCTGAACTTTACAGTTCGGGTTCGCTCAACCCTACCAATAACCAATCTATACAGACAATTAATGTTAAAAATAGTTGGAATATGTGTTTTGTTAAAACCGATTTTATCTGTATTGTACAGTGTGATCCCGTCTGGATACTGGCCCCTGACGAAGGGACGGCTTGTGTCCCGAAAAGCGTTGGGATTTCCGGACCTCTCCTTGGGACCCACGTACCCTTGTATCATCAATGGTTTTAATCCTGTACATTTTTGCATATTTTGTATGATTTGTAATAAACAATTTTTTACACAACATACTCCATTGTTGCCCTTAAAGTCCCACCTGGGGGGGGGGGGGTTCCTTCTTTTGATTCACTCTTAGGGATGTTGGCAGCACAACTGGTCTAATTTTGATGTTCATATCTGTTCTTACCATTATCCGTAACCTGGTCCTATTAGAATTATTCCCTGTGGTGGTTGCTATTACCATTTGGCATGAAAAATTTGAGAATAAGAGGGTTCTTCTCCACACGGATAAAAAAGGAGTGTTTTTTGCTATAAATGGTTTATCATCAAAATCTGAATTAGTAATAAAATTACTCAGTTTTTGGTATTACAATGTATGACTTTTAACATTTGGTTGAAAGCAAAATATATCCCTGGTTTTACTAATGAGATTGCCGATTCATTATCTCATTCGCAGTTCCAGAAGTTTCGGGAACTCGCTCCAGAGGCAGACCAAGAAGGATTCTCATGCCCAGTTTTTCTCTGGGGCCTGATCTGGGACTAATTGAAGCAAATCTGAGGAATTCCATCACTTCTAAGACTTGGGAAGAATACTCTCAAGCTTGGTTTAGGTGGTGTAATTTTTGTACCGAATCTAATTTTGCTGTTAAATCTGTGAATGCATATGCGGCTTTACGCTTTGTTTCCTCTTTAATTCAAAATAAGCTTAGTCCAGCCTCAGTGAACAAGATTCTAGCCGGAGTTTCATTCTTTATCAAAATCTCTGGACTTCCTGCTCTTTCTTCCTTGTTTCCGGTTAGGCAGGTGATGAAAGATTTCACAAGGTCTGTCCCAGCGGTCGACAATAGACGACCTATTTCTTCTGAATTATTGTCTAAATTAATGGATACTTTGGAGTTAGTTTGTTTTTCTCCGTTTGAAACTTCTCTGTTCAGAGCGGTCTTCGTCATTGCTTTCTTTGGGGCTTTTAGAATCGGGGAGCTCACAGCACCAAATAAGGTTTCCTCATCTTTTCTAGTGTTTTCTAGTGTTTTCGGATATCTCTATTAATGAAGATTCACTTAAAATCTTTCTTCGTAGATCTAAGACGGACCAATTGGGCAAGGGTCGTTGGATAACTCTTTACAGGGCTCCTGTTCAGAACATATGTCCAGTTTTCAGAGTCAATCAATATCTTTCTGTTCGACCCTCGTTTCCGAGTTCATTTTTTATTCACAGTAATTTGTCTCCATTAACAAGATTTCAGTTCTCATCTG
Organism: Rana muscosa; assembly: GCA_029206835.1. NCBI lineage: Eukaryota > Metazoa > Chordata > Amphibia > Anura > Ranidae > Rana > Rana muscosa. Next base: position 181,341,942 of record CM055119.1, on the reverse strand, counting down.
TCCTCTCTTCTTGCCTTAAAAAAATGTAACCTTGCTGGTTTTCACTTTTCTTCACATTCTTTTAGGATAGGTGCGGCTACTGAAGCCAGCCTTCTTGGTTTTTCTAATGAGGGTCTTAAAAAATTGGGGCGTTGGGATAGCGATAGATTTAAATTGTATGTTCGTCCTGACCTTGTCATTGTTTGATTTTTCTTAGGTGTTTCCAAGAGTGTCATTTGGATAATAGGACATTCCTTTATTTTTTGGGCCAAAAGGAGAACTTCCATCAAGAAGTGCAAAACCAATCTTGGTTTGGATGAAGGACGCTTTCAGATTTTATGGTGGGGGGTAAGGGGTTTGAGATGGAGAAATTTAAAGGATCATCTGATTTTCTTGCTAGGGCAATGGCCTTCGCCGGATGTGCTTATTATTCATGCCGGGGCTAACGACCTGGGCAGGATTAAGACCTGGGATTTGATTTGTGATATGAAGAGGGATTTATCTTCTTTTAATTGTTATTTCCTTTTACGGTCATAGTATTTTCAGAGATGGTACCTAGACTCCTTTGGTCAGCAGAAAGTAATCTGCATTATTTACATTAGATTAGGAAACACATTAATAGAACTATATGCAATTTAGTAGTTTCACAAGGTGGTTTTTCCTACCACCACATGGATCTGGAGGGTTTCCTTCCTGGTCTGTACAGACCTGATTTTGTACATCTGTCAGATGTTGGGATAGATATTTTTGTCTTAGGTTTACAAAACATGATTGAGCAGGCCACAGCGTTTGGGGGGCTTCAGCCGCTCAGTCTCTGAGTGGCTTTCAGCTGGTGAGGTTTATCATCCAGTTCAGTTCTGGATGGACTATGAGATAATATTAATATATCATTTATGGTTATGGAATTTTAAGATTAAAGATTTTTCCTGTATGGATATTTATTGTTTATCTTTGGGTAACCCCTTAATAAACGTTGTGGCCATTATTAGCCAAAATAAACAATGGTGTGGTGTTTAATTATTTATTTAGTACATTAAGTCCTTTGTGCTGTCCCCTGAAAGAGCCCTTAGCGTTTATGCGGGGCTCCATGGTACAGTCCAAAGGGCTGCCTCGTTTTGTCTCCCCCCCCTCTTCTTGCTACCCCTTTAGGTTGCCCCAGGTGATGGAAGATGCAGAGCGGCATAGCAACAGGTCCCGATTGGCTGAATCGGGCCGGATTGAGCTGGGCAGTGTTAATAGAAGCTGGCGGCTTTCCCGCTCCGTTCACAGCCTGAAGGGACCCCGCAGAGTGAGGAGCCTGTGCTGATCCCACCCTCCCTCCCTTTAAATAAATGTTATTCGTCTGTCATGACGTTTGTTAGTGGGGATTGTCATCCAGTTCAGTTCTGGATGGACTACGAGATAATATTAATATATAATTTATGGTTATGGAATTTTTAAGATTAAAGATTTTTCCTGTATGGATATTTATTGTTTATCTTTGGGTAACCCCTTAATAAACGTTGTGGCCATTATTAGCCAAAATAAAGAATGGTGTGGTGTTTAATTATTTATTTAGTACATTAAGTCCTTTGTGCTGTCCCATGGTTGTATATTTAATTGCAGCAAACTGTAGATAGTAAAAAGCATCTTGGCGCCGGTAACACATTTATTCTATACAAAAAAAACATCCAGTTGTTAATAAATAGCACCAGAAGAAAGCTCCATCTGTATCACAAAATGGTATACAATTAACTTGGGTAATTGTCAATCAAAATGAAAAATGAATGGTAATGAAGGAGCATTACAGGCTGGTACTCTAACTTTTTTTTCAATGCATTGTCTGTCTATCTATCTATCTATCTATCTATCTATCTATCTATCTATCTATCTATCTATCTATCTATCCATTAAATGCATTGCTTGCAGACACAATACAAAAACACCAAATTGTGTTATTATTTTTCCACCTCAGTTTGAATGTTGGCTTACAGGAGTTATGTGTCCATATTACATGTATTGTCCCTGCTATTTATACATCGAATAAGGACTCTGGAAAAAAGTGGACGTGTTTTTATACAGATGGCTTTGAGGAAAAAAAAAGAATATATTTGGCCTGCAGCTCTGGATGTATTTCCTATTTTAAACTCTCCTCCTAACAACCTTGGTCTAGATATACCTTCTCCCTCCTGCACTCATCACAGTATCATTGGAGCTTGCGGCACTACTGCTGACATGCTAACCTGCAAGCCGAATGGGAAACAGCAGTGGCTTGACGACAGTGGCTCCATGTTTGTTTCAGTAAACAACATTAGGCTGAAGTATGATAAAGGGCAGAAAGAACGGTACGAGAGAGAGAGAGAGAGGACAGGAAAAAGCAGAATGATGTAAAGAAGGAATAAAGGATAGAAAGATATTGCTTTTTCAGTGTAAAATTAAGGTCTTGAAGTTATTCTCATTGTATGTACTCATAATATACAGTAACTCATAATATAACTCATCGTTTACTCATGATTTGGTCCTGCGCGGCCCGTTCATTGCTGACCAAAGCCTTCTCTGTGACTTTGCTACTGCCTCTGACTTGGTTCCACGCTACTTGTCAAGTACCTGCTCTGACTGGTCTGCTCTCCAAGATCCAGCTGTAGACTTTGATAATCATTCCTGTTGCCTACCTGCTAATGTTATAATTGGACTCATTGGTCACCCTGAACCCACTCTCAATGCTCCTCCCTGTGGTCCCACTGACTGCCCACCTGACCCTCCGGCCATGGAAAGTAAAGATTGGAAGCTGTCATAACCACTTCCTTCAAATGGTTGTACCCTTGAGTTTCAGTGGTTTATAACGGGGCCACGTTGAACACATATGTAAAACAGTGTTCAAACCACACATGTGAGGTATTGCTGCAAACATTATAACATAGCAATAATTCTAGCACCAATCCTCCCGTGTAAATCTAAACTGGTAACCTGAAAAGGTTTTAAAAGAGTTGCCTATGGAGATTTATAAGTATAGTTTGTTATTTGTATATATATATATATATATATAGTATATCTATATTATTATTATATATTAATATAGATATACTATATATATATATATATATATATATATATATATATATATATATACCGTATATACTCGAGTATAAGCCGAGTTTTTCAGCACATTTTTTTGTGCTGAAAATGCCCCCCTCGACTTATACTCGAGTCACCTTTTTGCGCCTGATCTCCCAGATATTGGGGACCCGGTAACGGCCGGCCGGCTTGGCACACATGTAGCCCTACTTTTCCTCTACATGTGTGAAAAGATTGTTGTCCGGGAGACCTACGGCCGGGGAGCAAATCCGGGCACCCCTTCCATAGACTCCCATGTTAAACAGTTATTTCTCTGGTGATTTTGGGGAACCGGTACTGTCAGGTATTAGGTCCCCTGGATTCCAAACTTGGCACACATGTAGCCCTATTTCTCCTCTACAAGAGTGCAAAGTTTTATGTCTGGGGGACCTACGGCCGGGAAGCACTGATTTTTCAAAGCCGGGCACTCCTTCCATAGACTCCTATGTTAAACATCAGTCTGATCATGGACACAGTGAGGCATAGGCACAGTGAGGCATGGGCACAGTGAGGCATGGTGGACATGGGCACAGTGAGGCATGGTGTACATGGACACAGTGAGGCAAAGTGAGGCACAGTGAGGCATGCAGATGGACACCCTAGGCTTATACTCGAGTCAATACGTTTTCCCAGTTTTTTGTGGTAAAATTAGGTGCCTCGGCTTATATTCGGGTCGGCTTATACTCGAGTACATACGGTATATATATAATATAATATATAATATATATAATTATATATATTGTAAGATTGGGGGTTGTTAGCCCTTGTGGTGGACGCGTATTTCCAGTGATGCAAGCCAGTCAGCAACTCTGTTTAAGGGCATGGTAGCCCATTTTTATTTAAAAGCACGAAAGTTCACAAACACATCTGTAGTATTCACAAGGGGGGTTCCACCATTCCTGTATCTTTCATACTAACAGTAGCCTCGTAGCTTTACCTTCTAGCGATCCAGGCCTTTAGCCTATGCCTGGCGGTCTGTTCCTCAGACCCAAACAGTGTCCAAGAGTTTCAGCTTTCTCCTAGCTTCTCCTGGTCAGCACCTTTGTTGCTGTATCACTAACGGTGTCTGCCTCCTGCAGACATGCACCGCCTTTGACTCCACTTCAGAGGATGAGAGCCCACCTGGCTCCCATGCACACAGACTTCCTCTCTGTTGGGTGGAGCCCTAATCCACAATCACCTCTGAACTAAATAGCCCAAGACACAGCTGTTCCATCAGTGTGTCTTTCTTTACCAAATCTGGCATAAACCAACCCTCTTGAAGGTCGCACAAAGTCGCACCCTCACAATATATATATATTATATATATATATATATATATATATATATATATATATATGTATATATATTTCTTGTTCATACATCACGGGACACAGAGCGGCATAGTCATTACTATGTGGGTTATATAGAATTACCTTCAGGTGCTGGCACTGGCAACTTCCAAAACAGGAAGTACCCTCCCCTATATAAGCCCCTCCCATCCGGGAGCACCTCAGTTTTTTGCCAGTGTCTAAGGTGTTGGCCAAGGTTAACATGTATTCATCTGGGCTTGTGTACAGGTTCTCTGGGCCTTAGCAAGCTATTCCGGATCCGACCAAAAAAGCTTCATAGCTAAACGGTCGGTACCCGGGCCTTGCAGAGAAGAGCAGGGTTTTGCCTGTAATGCCTCTCTTAGGAGGGCTGGACCCTGGGATCCAGAGCTCTGGTCATACCCAAAACCAAGAGGCTATCTGTGCAGGGTGCTATACAGGTCCAGGGGAGTGGAATCCTTGGGAACCCGGTCCCTGAAGGTCTAGTACAATGCCTGCCGTGAGAGGTGAAGTTTGGGCTTCTGTGGACCAAACAAAGTCCTGCGGCGGGGAAAAGGTAAGTGGGGGCCCCTCAGGAACTTGGTTCTATTGAGGGGACCCCCAAGCCTAATATGTCTTTCTGCCTGTTACCTAAAGGTATTCCCGCTAATAGCTGTATATGCCTAAGAAATCCTAGAAATGTCTTTTCATAAAGGAAGTTTTAAAAACTGTAAACCTAGAAATGTTTTTCATAAAGGAGGTTTTAAAAAAAAAAAAAAAAAAGACAAAAGTGCGGTACCTGTGTTTGTCCACTAGAGGCCGCTGTGGAACGTCTTTTTTTCTTGGGACTATTCCTTCCATGGTGAAAGTCCAGGCAGATGAGTGAGCTCTCTATCAGGGAAGCTGCATTCCTCTGTCATGCTGCCAAGTATTTTCCTTCCATCCACGAGTCCTGTGAAACAGGGACCCTGGCTCCTCTCCCTACATGGCGCCAAGAGCGCACACGTGCACGCGCGCTCGCGCGCACACACGCTTTCTTTTTATAAGATTTAGCTTCAAAAAAAGGGGCGGAGCCTGGCGGATGACGCGCTCTGTGCGCCCAGCGCTTCTGTGCATGTGCGGGCGTCCCAGCAAGATAAAAGGACTCAGTCCACGCTGCTTGCTATGGACACAGAGCATGAAAAGGAGCTGGTAGCATGGTATAGGGGCTTACAGCGGGCGGTTGATACAGGCATCCCCAGAAAGACGCATTAGTAGACACCCACTGATGTACATAGCAGCAAATTGCATTAGACTATTTCAGTAAAGGGGTGTATTGCGGCTGGAATACCTCAGCTTTGAACTAAGGAATATGCCGCCTAAAAAACTCCGAGATATACCTCTCAGGAAGTGTAGGGGGTCTCCATCGGGCTCTGAGGATCTGGAGCAGTCATCTGCACCTTCCTCCCCTGAGAAATCAGAGGTTAATACCCATAAGGAACCCCCGGGAGTGCCAGGTACTGCGGCTGTCCTCAGTCCACCTGCTCCTGCATATATAACAGAGGAGGTTTTTGCCTCAACTCTGGAGGGATTGGAGCAGAGATTGGCAGCATTGATCGCTTCTTCTCTACAGGAAAGAAAGCGCGCCAGATCTCCATCCCCTCCATTAGAGTGCCTGTTGGCAGAGCAACAGTCCCAGGAAGGGACTGACCTTCCTGAAGGGGATCAGGAGGAGGTTAACTCTGTTTTTGAGGAATCGACAGTAGATGAACCATTTTCAGCATCACAGACGGAAAGATTGTGGGTCCAGACCCTAACTGACATGGTTCGATCTGCATTTAAAATGCCTCTTGTTGAACCATCAACTACTGCTGTCTCCTCGTTGGGGTCGCTAAAAGCTCCCCAGATTAATTGCTCCTTTCCAATTCATCCATTATTGGAAGGACTTATATACCAGGACTGGGAACATCCTGATAAACTATTTGTTCCACCTAAGAAATTTCAGGTGATCTATCCCATGGAGGAAAAGTTCACCCAGAGATGGAATGTTCCTACGGTGGATGCAGCCATCTCTTCTGTGAACAAATCACTGACATGCCCAGTAGATAATGTTCAAATGTTCAAAGATCCAGTAGATAAAAAATTGGAATCTTTATTAAAATCTGCTTTTTCCACAGCAGGGGCTGTTACACAGCCAGCAGTGGCAGCTATTGGGGTCTGCCAAGCTTTAAAGGATCAAATGAAAATGGTCCTGAGGGATTTGCCAGACCAGCAGGCCCAGGCTCTGGCTGATCTGCCTAGAGCATTATGCTTTGCGGTTGACGCCATCAAGGATTCTATCCATCAGGCCTCCCGCCTCACGCTGTCTTTGGTACATATGCGTAGGCTTCTGTGGCTCAAGAACTGGTCTGCTGAGGCTCCCTGTAAGAAGCTCTTAGTTAGCTTCCCATTTCATGGAGAACGCCTTTGTGGCGAAGACCTGGATAAATATATCCAGAAGATTTCCAGTGGTAAAAGTATTCTCTTACCAATTAAAAAGAGGTCTAGGGGTCCGTCTTTTAAGAGGACTACCTCTCCTATCCCTGCGACGTCTGCTACTAAGCAGTTCCGACGGCCTCCTCGGTCAAACTCAGGAGGTAAAAATCAGGGACATTCACAGGGTAATAAAAAGCCCTGGATCCGAAGAGGTACTAAACCAGCCTCCAAGTCAAGCCTATGAAGGGCTGCCCCCACTCAAACGGGTGGGGGGAAGACTTCAGTTGTTCACAGAGACCTGGCGGGAGACGATCAAAGACAGATGGGTGCTCTCCGCAGTAACTCGGGGATACAAGTTGGAGTTAAAAGAGTCTCCTCCTTCCCATTTTATGTGGTCAGGCATGCCAAGAGACCCTCTGAAAAGAAGGTGTCTCCTAGTGGCGTTAGAACAACTATTGCTCCAAGGAGTAATTATTAGACTTGTGCACAACGGAAAAATTCGTTCCGTTTCGGTTCGTTTCTTTCCGGTCCTGTTGATTCGTAATCATTCGTAATTTTGCTAGACGGGATTTTTCGTGTTCGGACTCATTCGTATTTTTGCAAGCGACATTTTTCGTTGAATTTTTTGTTGCTTTATAATTCGTACTTTCGGTAGAGTACGTTGTTTTTTGTTGATTCTGGACACAACTCCTACTTTCGTAACTTTTTTTGGGTTCGTTGATTCGTAATTTTCCGTGTCTCTCTCACAACGACGCTGCCTATTATGCCTAATGTGCTTCGAATGGATTTGTACTTTTCTAAATACATAGCGGTTATTTGTAACGATTCGAAATCTCATATTTTACTTTCGTTTTTTACATGCGGCTATAGGCTCCGCCCCTGTACACCATTTTGAGAGGGTTCAGCACGGTGAGGGAGAAGCAGAGAGCAGAGCAGAGTGTTATTGTGCTTCGAATGGATTCGAAATCTCGTATTTTACTTTCGTTTTTTACATGCGGCTATAACCTCCGCCCCTGTACACCATTTTGAGAGGGAGTTCAGCACGGTGAGGGAGAAGCAGAGAGCAGAGCAGAGTGAGTGTTATTGTGCTTCGTATGGATTCGTACATTCGTAACTTTTTCATAACGAATTATGCCGAAGACATTCGGGCATTCGCTATTTGCGGTATAATTTATTTCGGATTCGGTCTTATTCGTAATTGCTTTGTTTGGAAATTCGAATGCTTCCGAATGTCCGAAAGTTGCTAAATTCGGACGAATTTCAATTCGTTACGAAACGAATTGCACAAGCCTAGTAATTATGGAGGTTCCTATGGAAGAGTGGGGGTTGAGTTTCTACTCAAACCTTTTCACAGTCCCGAAACCAAACGGGGACATAAGACCCATATTGGACCTAAAGAGTCTAAACAAATTTCTAAACGTCCGGTCCTTCCGGATGGAGTCGATCCGATCGGTCACCGCTGCCCTACAGGGGGAGGAATGGTTAGCCTCGATCGACATCAAAGATGCTTACTTGCATGTTCCCATCTTTCCAGGTCATCAAAAATTTCTACGCTTTGCAGTAGAAGGGCGCCATTTTCAGTTCAGAGCCTTACCATTCGGTCTGGCCACAGCACCACGAGTGTTCACAAAAATTCTGGCCCCACTGTTGGCCGATCTAAGAACACGAGGTGTAACGATAATGGCATACCTACACGACCTGTTGTTGATGGACCACTCAGTTGCCAAGCTAGAAGTGGTAATTGTCGATACAATCAAGTATCTAGAATCTCACGGTTGGGTCATCAACCTGGACAAGTCAGCCCTACAGCCAGTGAAAAACCTGGTATATCTAGGGCTACGGCTGGATTCAGACCAGAGGAAGATTTTCTTACCTCTAGACAAGGTATCCTCTTTGAGGGGCTTGGTCCGTCTGCTTTGTGCAAAAAGACAGCCGTCCATACGCCTGTGCATGAGGCTGCTAGGAAAGATGGTAGCATCATTCGAAGCTGTGCCATACGCCCAATTCCACTCAAGGAATTTACAGAGGGCCATATTGTCAGCCTGGAACGGAAAAATTCAGGCTCTAGACTTCCCGATGGCTTTGTCCCCTTCCGTTCGGAAGAGTCTCTGCTGGTGGTTGATCCCCCAGAATCTCCAGAAGGGAAAACCCTTCAGTCCGATATCCTGGAAGGTGGTCACTACAGATGCCAGCCTTATAGGCTGGGGGGCAGTACTGGAGCAATGGTCTCTCCAGGGCAGATGGTCAAATGTAGTAAAAACCCTGCCCATCAATCTCTTACAGATACGAGCAGCCCGGTATGCCCTAGTAGCCTGGGCATCCAGACTCCAAGGGTTCCCTGTCAGAATTCAATCAGACAATGCCACAGCAGTGGCATATATCAATCATCAGGGAGGCACCAGGAGTTGTGCAGCCCAGAGGGAAGTAAGTCACATCCTGGAATGGGCAGAAAAGCATGTCCCATGTATGTCAGCTGTCTTCATTCCAGGGGTGGAGAATTGGAAGGCGGACTTTCTTAGTCGCCAACAGTTATGCCCAGGGGAATGGTCCCTTCATCCCGAGGTCTTCCGAGCAATATGTCAGCGGTGGGGAACACCGGATGTAGATCTGCTAGCATCCAGATTCAACGCAAAGGTGGACAGATTTGTCTCCCGGACAAGGGATCCCCTCGCTTGCGGCTCGGATGCTCTGGTGTTCCCTTGGAATCAGTTCAGACTGATATATGCATTCCCTCCGCTACAATTGTTGCCTCGACTCCTTCGCAGAGTCAGGTTGGAAAAGAAGCCGGTGATCTTGGTGGCTCTAGCGTGGCCTCGAAGGGCCTGGTACGCGGAGATCATCAAAATGTCTGTGGGGAGTCCTTGGACCCTTCCACGTCGTCCGGACCTGCTTTCGCAAGGGCCAATATACCACCCTTCCTTACTAACTCTAAGTTTAACGGCCTGGCTATTGAATCCCACATCCTAAAGAAGAGAGGTCTCTCTAACTCTGTGGTATCAACTATAATCAATGCCAGGAAGCCTGTATCCAGGCAGATCTACTATAGAGTTTGGAAGGCGTACATCACTTGGTGCGAGGCCAGAAAGTGGCATCCACGTAAGTACGTTATAGGCAGAATTCTGGACTTCCTACAGTGGGCTGTAGACAGGAAGTTTGCCTTAAGTACTATCAGGGGTCAGGTTTCGGCCTTATCAATACTATTTCAAAGGCCCCTGGCTATGCATTCACTTGTCAAATCCTTTATGCAAGGGGTGACTCGTATTATTCCACCGATTAAAGCTCCCATATGTCCATGGGATCTAAATTTGGTTCTGTCGGTTCTGCAGAAGCAGCCATTTGAACCTTTGCGGCACATTTCCTTGGTTCTACTCACCAAAAAATTGATATTTTTAGTAGCCATATGCTCGGCTAGAAGAGTGTCGGAATTAGCCGCCATGTCCTGTAAAGAGCCATGTCTGGTTATTCATGAGGACAGAGTAGTATTACGTCCTCACTCAGCCTTTCTTCCTAAGGTGGTATCGAGGTTTCACTTGAACCAGGATGTGGTTCTTCCTTCTTTTTCCCCAAACCGAGCTCGGTAGAGGAAAAGTTATTGCATTCTTTGAATGTAGTAAGAGCAGTTAAAGCTTATCTAAAGGCCACTGCTCAGATTCGTAGAATGGATTCTTTGTTTGTTCTGCCAGAAGGCCCCAGAAAGGGTCAGGCAGCATCAAAATCTACTTTAGCCAAGTGGATTCGACAGGTCATAATACAAGCCTATGGCTTGAGAAGTAGACCGCCTCCGTTCAAAGTTAGGGCGCACTCCACGAGAGCAGTTGGAACTTCATGGGCAGTGCATCACCAGGCCTCCCTGGCTCAAATTTGTAAGGCCGCAACATGGTCTTCAGTACACACGTTTACTAGGTTCTACCAGGTGGACGTTAGAAGTCAGGAGGATGTCGCCTTTGGGCGCAGTGTGTTGCAGGCCGCAAAAGATCCTCATGCCTGATGGCGCCCAGCTTATGTATGGTGTATCCCCCCCCTCATTTGGCATTGCTTTGGGACGTCCCACATAGTAATGACTATGCCGCTCTGTGTCCCGTGATGTATGAACAAGAAAGTAGGATTTTTAAAACAGCTTACCTGTAAAATCCTTTTCTTGGAGTACATCACGGGACACAGAGCTCCCACCCCTCTTTTGGGGACACGTACTGCTTTGCTACAAAACTGAGGTGCTCCCGGATGGGAGGGGCTTATATAGGGGAGGGTACTTCCTGTTTTGGAAGTTGCCAGTGCCAGCACCTGAAGGTAATTCTATATAACCCACATAGTAATGACTATGCCGCTCTGTGTCCCGTGATGTACTCCAAGAAAAGGATTTTACAGGTAAGCTGTTTTAAAAATCCTACTATTTGTTATTCCACGAGTGTGACCAATTTTAAAGCGTGACATGTTGGGTATCGATTTACTCTGCGTAACATCATCTTTTATATTATACCAAACAATTGGGTATTCTATTGTGTTTTTTCGGAGTAAAGTGTATTTTTTTCCCCAAAATTGCATTTGAAAAATTGCTGTGCAAATACCATGTGACATAAAAAATTGCAAAACCCACCATTTTATTTTCTAGGACCTCTGGTTAAAATAAAATATATCATGTTTGGGGGTTCTAAGTAATTTTCTATCAAACAAAGCAGATTTTTACTTATATGTGAGAAGTGTCAGAATGGGCACGGGAAGCAAGTCGCTAAAGGCCAGTTGACCTATCTTGTTGCTGCTCCTCGCATTGTGATGTTATAATGCCACTACCAGAAGACATTAGGACCTCTTGTCAGGACTTTAAAGACCCTGTAGTCGGTTCTTCTGACAGCAGCTGCAATGGCACCAAAAAGTAGCATGGACACTGCAAGAAAAACTCTCCCACACTAAACACCAGAAATAAATTCTAGCCCTTGCCGAAAATAAAAATAATAATAAAATAAATAAATAGCAGTAAATTGCTAGGGCTGGTTTTGGAAGGGTAGAGTTGGAACCCCATTTTTTTCTTTTCTTCTCTTTCTTTGTGACTGAAGAAAAGCTTTAGGCATTATATGGTATGGATTTCAAGCAGAAATGTGAGACCTTTCGGGAACTAAGAAGTTCTACATGTCTGCTTGGCCACAAGTGGGTTAACAGCGAAGAATACACAACCTTGATGGACGAATCATAAATCACTCGCTTGAAATGGTATTGTCCTTCCAAAAGAAAGACAATTGAGATAAAATAGAGATTGCCCTTGCACAATGTGGATGGACATATTTATATTCACTCAAGTATGTCACTAGACAACATAATACGGCTGTTTGTATTGACAACATCTGTTCTCTGTCACCGCCCGGAGGTTGGAGAAACATAAATTGAAAAAATGTAAATTTCTTTTTTTCAGCTTAGTTGTATGGAACAAACCCTCTATTGATATATGACGAGTTGATGAATGATGTTTCACTCTGTTGAGGAGAAAGGAGATGTTTAGTAAAGGATTATGTTAGCTGTAACTACACAAGTTGTATAAACTATGTAAGGACAGCATTGCCAAAATTGGCCAATAAAAAGCTGGAATAGTTTTACAATGGGCAACGATTTCATATTATTTTCTTCCAGCTTTTATTTTTTTAACTAGGTAAAGTTTCCAATATAGCATGCAGAGTAATGCCGCGTACACACGATCAGAAATTCCGACAAGAAAACCGTGGATTTTTTTCCGACGGAATGTTGGCTCAAACTTGTGTTGCATACACACGGTCACACAAATCTTGTCTGAAATTCCGAACGTCAAGAACGCGGTGATGTACAAGACGTAGGACGAGCCGAGATCAATGAAGTTCAATAGGCAGTTCGGCTCTTCTGCTTGATTCTGAGCATGCGTGTTTTTTTGCGCGTCGGAATTGCATACAGACGATCGGAATTTCCGACAAGAACTTTTTCCGTCGGAAAAATAGAGAACCTGCTCTCAATCTTTTGTTGGCGGAAATTCCGACAGAAAAAGTCAGATGGAGCATACACACGGTCGGAATTTCCGACCAAAAGCTCACTTCGGACTTTTCTTGCCGATCGTGTGTACGCGGCATAACTCTAAAATCCAATGTACATTGCAGGGATTTTAACAAACTTTTTTTTCAGATTTCTACCTTTTGTTGTTCTGAAGAAGTAGCTGTTTTTTTTACCATGACTAATTTTAACCACTTAAGGACCGGAAGGACCGGAAAGCACTGCATCGCTTTAACTGACAACTGATCGATCGTGCGAGGATGTACCCAAATAAAATTTAGGTCCCTTTTTTCCCACACATAGAGCTTTTTTTTGGTGGTATTTGATCACCTCTATGGTTTTTATTTTTTGCGCTATAAATAAAAAAGGCGAAAATTTTGAAAAAAAAAAGCAAGATTTTTTTCTTTTTTGCTATTATAAATATCCCCAAAAAAATAAATATAAAAAAAACAAAGTTCTTCCTCCGTTTAGGCCGATATATATTATTCAACATATTTTTTGGTAAAAAAAAAAATCGCGTACGCGTTTATTGATTTGTTGTTTACGCAAAAGTTATAGCGTCTACAAAATAGGGGCTATATTTATGGCATTTTTATTATTATTTTTTTGTTTTTTGTAATGGCGGTGATCTACGATTTTTAGCGGGACTGCGACAATGCGGCAGACAGATCAGACACCTAACTGACATTTTTGACACTTTTTTTTGGGAACCAGTGACATTATTACAGTAATCAGTGCTAAAAATATGCACTGTTATTGTACTAAGGACACTGGCAGGGAGGGGGTTAACATCAGGGGCGATCAAAAGGTTAAATGTGTTCCCTGGCTGGGTGTGTTTACTAACTGTATAGGGGACTGTGTGACTGGGGAAACACACAGATCCATCTTCCTGCTTAGCAGAAATACAGGATCTGTGTGTCATCCCCTGTCAGAACGGAGATTTGCCTTGTTTACACAAGCAGATCCCCGTTCTGTCACTGCAGGGAATGATCGCAGGTGGACATCGAGTCCGCCCCACCCACTGATTGGCTCCCCCGCTGACCAGTGGGCACACACACCTTTGGTGGCGCGCACGCACCTCTGGCAGTGCGCGCGCACCCACAAAATAGGGTTTCAGAGCCAACGTACAATGACGGCTATTCGCGCGAACGAGCCAACCTGCCGCAGTATATTGACGGTGGCTGGTCGGCAAGGGGTCTGGTGAATTATAATCACGTAGTACACTCTCAGAGTCTGCTTCCCTTTAGAAGTATTTGAGGGTGCTGGGGGAGTACCTCACCAAAACTGAAATTCCCTTTGCACGATATACCTCAAACTTAACTTGTATCTTAGTATGGACTTCTGGGAAAATGAGTGAGCCAATCGCACAAACAGGAAATTACATCTCTGGGATTACAACTGTGTACAGAAGGCCTCCAGGATGCCACATTGAATTGAGTTTTGCAGAAAAGTATGGAAGCTGCAGATTGAAGGAAAGGAGATTTTTTAATAACATGGAATTACAATATGGCTTGTGTAGCAATTGTATATGCTATATTTTTTGTTTGCTATTTTTTAGTACACAAAAGTGGCAATATTATTCATGCTTAAAGAGGAAGTAAAGCCTCCTTAAAAAAAAAAAAAAAAAAAAATACACCCTGCAAGACAAAGGCATAATGAGCTAGTATGCATAGCATACTAGCTCATTATGAAGTACTTACCTCAGATCGAAGCCCCCACAGCCCCCCTCGTTCGCCTCCTCCGTCGCCGCCATGTCTCCCGGAGTGACTTCCGGGTAGACATGTGCAATTCGTTTAGTTTCTAATTTGTTTTTCACGAATTTAGAGAAATTTGTTAATTCCGAAATTTACGAATATCCAAATTTTTCATTTTCTGAATTTTCGGATTTGCGGATTTCCGAAACTTCGAATTTACGAATTTCTGAATTTTTCAATTTACCAATTTTTCGGATTTCCGAAATTTGGAATTTACGAATTTCGGAAATTCGTATTTTCGAAACTCCGAATTTCGAATTTTCGAATTTCCAAAATTCGGAATTTCGGAAATTCGAAAATTCGAAAATTGGAAATTTCGAAAGTTCGAGATTCGAAAATTCTAAATTGCAAAATTTGAAAATCTAAAATTTGAAAATCTAAAATTCGAAAATGGGAAAGTTGAATTTCCAAATTCCGAATTTTTTGAATTTCCGAATTTCCGAAAATCGGAAATTCGTTTTTGTTTTTTTGCTTTTTTTCGGAAATTCGAAAAATTCGTTTTTTTTGTTTTCGTTTTATTCGTTTTTTTTGGAAATTCGAAAATTCGGAATTCGGATTTCCTAAATTTAGAATTTACCAATTTCGAATTTTCGAATCCCCGAAATTCGGAATTTCGGAATTCTGGAAATTCGGAATTTCGAAAATTCGAAAATTGGAAATTTGGAAAGTTGAATTTCCGAATTTTTTGAATTTCCGAATTTCTGAAAATCGGGAAATTCGTTTTTTTCGAAATTCGGAAATTCAAAAATTCGGAATTCGGGAATTTCGAATTCCGATTTTCCGAAAAAAGCAAAAAAACGAAAAAACTAAAACAACTAATTTTTCAAATTTCCCGAATTTCCGAAAAAAGAAAAAAAAAGAAAAAAAAGAAAATAAAAAAAGAAATTTTTCGGTAGTGCACATGTCTACTTCCGAGTTTTGCGGCTCCAGCGCTGTGACTGGCCAGAGCCGCGATGACATCGCTCCCGCGCATTTAATATATAATTATAAAATCTTTGTTAGGTTAAATGTACATTTGCCCTCTTATTTAGCTTTGAATCTAGCACTTCAGTTTGGGATATTTCTTCAAGTGGTAAAGAGGGTTGGATTACTCAGTGGCGTTGATTTACTAAAACTGGAGAGTGGAAAATCTGGTGCAACTGTGCATGGCCAATCAGCTTCTAACTTCAGCTTGTTCAAATAAGCTTTGACAAAAAAAAAAAACTGTTTAATGTTTACAAACTTTTTTATTTGGTGTAAAATAGTGGTACAAAAATATTTGAACATGGCACCCAAGCTGGCACACTTCTAAGAACCCTGGCCACAGTGCACTATGCTCATCACCCGAGCCGGCCTCTCTGTACATATGTCCCACCCGGGCACACAAAAAATGGGAAAGTCTCACCTGGGAGCACACACATTAGGGTGTCCTCAGTGGGACCTTGAAAGCCAAGTTGCCACCCTTACAACCAACCATTGATCAGATGACCAAATAAAATAGGAGGATAGACCAGGAGATCCATCAGAAGAATAAACACAAGTCTCAACATCAACATCCTATATTGTATATAAAAAAAATTGTTTCATTTTGTGGTAAATCCAGGTGCTTATATTAAATATGTAGTGCCCTGGAGTTTAGTCAGGGGGCTCCTCACAAATTAACTTGCCAAGAGTAGTCCTCTTGGTCGATTGATAGGGATCTATTGATTTCTCCCTAAGCTTGGCCTTGTTGCACTTTTCTCATCTACCACTAGGTGGCCGGGTACTTGGTGGTACTAGATACGAGAAGGGCAACCTAAGGTCAGGTTGTGGGTATGTGGGTGTCCCAACCAATGGGCAGGGGTTTTCTTTAGGGATGAGCTTCGAGTTCGAGTCGAACTCATGTTCGAGTCGAACATTGCCTGTTCGCCCGTTCGCCGAACAGTGAACAATTTGGGGTGTTCGCGACAAATTCGAAAAGTCTATGGGAGGAATCTAAAGTGCTAATTATAAAGGCTTATATGCAAGTTATTGTCCTAAAAAGTGTTTGGGGACCCGGGTCCTGCCCCAGGGGACATGTA
The DNA here is from genome assembly GCA_029206835.1 of Rana muscosa. Classification (NCBI taxonomy): domain Eukaryota; kingdom Metazoa; phylum Chordata; class Amphibia; order Anura; family Ranidae; genus Rana; species Rana muscosa. The sequence continues at coordinate 181,325,328 of CM055119.1, read as the reverse complement.
TCAATGCAATTTTTTTTTTTTAAACGCCCGTTTTTTTGGGAGCAGTGATTTTAATAATGCTTAAAGTGAAACAATAAAAGTGAAATATTCCTTTAAATTTCGTACCTGGGGGGTGTGTATGATATGCATGTAAAGTGGCGCATGTTTCCCGTGCTTAGAACTGTCCCTGCAAAAAGTGTCATTTTTGAAGGAAAAAAAGTCATTTAAAACTCACTCGCGGCTATTAATGAATTGTCGGCTCCCGGCAATACATACAAAAGTCATTGATAAAAAAAAAGCGTGGGGGTTCCCCCAAATTCAATTACCAGGCCCTTCAGGTCTGGAATGGATATTAAGGGGAACCCCTCCGCAAATTAAAAAAAAATGGCGTGGGGTTCCCAGAAAATATCCATACCAGGCCCTTGAGATCTGGCATGGATTTTAAGGGGAACTCCACCCCAAATGTAAAAAAAATGGCGTGGAGTCCCCCCAAAAATCCATACCAGACCCCTTATCCGAGCACGTAACCTGGCCGGCCGCAGGGGAAGAGGGGGGGGACGAGAGAGCGGCCCCCCTCCCTCCTGAACCGTACCAGGCCACATGCCCTCAACATGGGGAGGATGTCCCCATGTTGATGGGGACAAGGGCCTCATCCCCACAACCCTTGCCCGGTGGTTGTGGGGGTCTGCGGGCGGGGGGCTTATCGGAATCTGGAAGACCCCTTTAACCACTTAACAACCACCTGCCGACAAATAACGTCGACAAGGTGGTTGCTTAACTCTGGGAGGACGTTATATAACGTCCTCCCAGAATCGCGCACACGGGAAACTCCGTGACCGCCGGGTCCAGAGGACCCGGCGGATCACGAATCGCGGTAAATCGCCGCTGATAGCGGCCGTTTACCACGTGATCGCTCCGTCAAATGACGGAGCAATCACTTGTAAACAGATCGGCGTCATTTGATGACGCCGGTTCCTCCCTCCCCTCTCTGTACCGATCGGTACAGTGTGAGAGGGGAGGGGGAGGGAGCGGATGGCAGCAGCAGCACTGTGGGCTGGATCTGTGACAATTGCAGTCACAGATCCAGCCATCCATCCATCCCTGCTCAGCCATCCCTGTGCTATACCCTGCCAATACTCTGCAATACACCCTGCCAATACTCTGCAAAATACCCTGGTGCAATACTCTGCAATACCCTGGTGCAATACTCTGCAATACCCTGGTGCAATACTCTGCAATACCCTGCGAAATACTCTGCAATACCCTGCGAAATACTCTGCAATACCCTGCGAAATACTCTGCAATACCCTGCGAAATACTCTGCAATACCCTGGTGCAATACTCTGCAATACCCTGGTGCAATACTCTGCAATACCCTGGTGCAATACTCTGCAATACCCTGGTGCAATACTCTGCAATACCCTGCACAATACTCTGCAATACCCTGCACAATACTCTGCAATACCCTGCACAATACTCTGCAATACCCTGCAAAATACTCTGCAATACCCTGCAAAATACTCTGCAATACCCTGCGCAATACTCTGCAAAATACTCTGCAATACCCTGCACAATACTCTGCAATACCCTGCACAATACTCTGCAATACCCTGCACAATACTCTGCAATACCCGCCACAATACTCTGCAATACCCTCCACAATACTCTGCAATACCCTCCACAATACTCTGCAATACCCTCCACAATACTCTGCAATACCCTCCACAATACCCTGTGCAATACCCTCCACAATACCCTGTGCAATACCCGTGCAATACCCTGCCATACACCGCAATACCCTGCCATACACCGCAATACCCTGCCATAGTCCGCAATACTCCGCAATGCCCTGCAATACTCCGCAATGCCCGGCAATACTCCGCAATGCCCGGCAATACTCCGCAATGCCCAGCAATACTCCGCAATGCCCGGCAATACTCTGCAATAACCACTTCCCGCCCTCCGGCCGTCATATGACGTCCTTGACTTTGTGCGGGGATATCTGAATGATGGGAGCAGCTACAGGCATCATTCAGATATTAGCTTTTTCAGCCGGCGATTCCCTACACCATAAGAACAATCATAGCGGCTGTTCCGCCGCTTGATCATTCTTACGGGAGGCGAGAGGGGATGTCCCCCCCCGCGCCGCCCTCCGGTGCTTCTACCGACTCACCGCTACGATCAAAGCCAGGATTGTTGTTTGTTTTTTTTGTATTTTTTTCAGGCTTCCCAGCCTAGAGGTGAGATGTGGGGTCTTATTTACACCCCCTCCCCCATATCTCACTGTAAAGAGGACCTGTCATGCCATATTCCTATTACAAGGGATGTTTACGTTCCTTGTAATAGGTATAAAAGTGATCAAAAAAAATGTTTAGGGCGGAAAAACATGTCAAACTAAAATAAATAAAGTAAAATGAAGAATTTTTTTTTTTTTTTTTTTTAAAGCGCCCCTGTCCCCGTGAGCTCGCATACAGAAGCGAACGCATACGTAAGTCCCGCCCACATATGAAAACGGTTTTCAAACCACACATGTGAGGTATCTCTGCGAACGTTAGAGCGAGAGCAATCATTTTGGCCCTAGACCTCCTCTGTAGCTCAAAACATGTAACCAGTAAAAATATTTAAAGCGTCGCCTATGGGGATTTTTTAAGTAGCGAAGTTTGGCGCCATTCCACGAGTGTGTGCAATTTTTAAGGGCGACATGTTAGGTATCTATTTACTCGGCGTAACTTCATCTTTCACATTATGCAAAAACATTGGGCTAACTTTACTGTTTTTTTTTTTTTTTAAGCACAAAACATTTTTTTTCCGTAAAAAACGCGTTAAAAAAATTGCTGCGCAAATATCGTGCGAGATAAAAAGTTGCAACAACCACCATTATATTCTCTAAGGTCTTTGCTAAAAAAACATATATAATGTTTTGGGGTTCTATGTAATTTTCTATCAAATAAATGATGATTTTTACATGTAGGAGAGAAATGTCAGAATTGGCCTTGGTGCTCCAGAACGCCTGAAGGTGCTCCCTGCATGTTGGGCCTCTGTATGTGGCCACGCTGTGTAAAAGTCTCACACATGTGGTATCGCCATACTCGGGAGTAATAGCAGAATGTGTTTTGGGGTGTAATTTGTGGAATGCATATGCTGTGTGTGAGAAATAACCTGCTAATATGACAATTTTGTGAAAAAAAAAAAGAGAAAAAAAAAATCTTGATTTTGCAAAGAATTGTGGGAAAAAATGACAACTTCAAAAAACTCACAATGCCTCTTTCTGAATACCTTGGAATGTCTTCTTTCCAAAAAGGGGTCATTTGGGGGGTATTTGTACTTTTCTGGCATGCTAGGGTCTCAAGAATTGAGATAGGCCGTCAGTACTTCAGGTGTGATCAATTTTCAGATATTGGCACCATAGCTTGTGGACTCTATAACTTTCACAAAGACCAAATAATATACACCAATTTGTACTTATTTTTAGACATGTGCATTCGTTTTCGTCCGAATGCATTTTCGTCCGAATTTCAGCTATTTTCGTTATCGTTTTAACAAACGAAAACGAAAGCACAGTATCCGAAAACCGAAAGATCCGACATAAACAAATGCTTTATTTTCGTTTTCGTTGCTACAACAGTTCGATATAGATAGGAGATTCGACGTGACGCTGACAATAACAATCTGTGTCTATCGAATCTGTGGTCGAATGTGCCTAACCTTAACTCTATTAGTCCAAGATTATTCTACATAGGAGAGAAAAGATTCGACATTATAGAGAGAAAAGATTCGACATAGGAGAGGAAAGATTCGACATAGGAGAGGAAAGATTCGACATAGGAGAGGAAAGATTCGACATAGGAGAGGAAAGATTCGACATAGGAGAGGAAAGATTCGACATAGGAGAGAAAAGATTCGACATTATAGAGAGAAAAGATTCGACATAGGAGAGGAAAGATTCGACATAGGAGAGGAAAGATTCGACATAGGAGAGGAAAGATTCGACATAGGAGAGGAAAGATTCGACATAGGAGAGGAAAGATTCGACATAGGAGAGAAAAGATTCGACATAGGAGAGGAAAGATTCGACATAGGAGAGGAAAGATTCGACATAGGAGAGGAAAGATTCGACATAGGAGAGAAAAGATTTGACATTATAGAGAGAAAAGATTCGACATTATAGAGAAAAGATTCGACATTATAGAGAGAAAAGATTTGACATTATAGAGAGAAAAGATTTGACATTATAGAGAGAAAAGATTCGACATAGGAGAGAAAAGATTCGACATTATAGAGAGAAAAGATTCGACATAGGAGAGAAAAGATTCGACATTATAGAGAGAAAAGATTCGACATAGAGAGAAAAGATCACTGCTTGTGGGCGGAACATTCGACCGGAAATGTATGATTGCAGAGTCGTACAGTTTCGCTGCTCCGTCGAATCTTCTTTGAACATTCGACAGACACCATAAGCCTTCAATGACAGATTCGACCTTAATTAATTCAGATTTTCGGACGAATGCAATTTTTAACGAAAAACGAAATAAATAAAAACGAATTTCGGGAGTAACTAAATAAATTTATTTTTTGGACGAAAACGAAATTCCGAAACGAAATATTTCAGTGTGCACATGTCTACTTATTTTTACCAAAGATATGTAGCAGTATAAATTTTGTCCAAAATTTATGAAGAAAAAATAGTAATTTGCAAAATTTTATAACAGAAACGGAAAAAAAATCATTTTTTTACAAAATTTTCAGTCTTTTTTCTCTTATAGCGCAAAAAATAAAAAACCCAACAGTGATTAAATACCACCAAAAGAAAGCTCTATTTGTGTGAAAAAAAGGACAAAAATTTCATATGGGTACAGTGTTGTATGACTGAGTAATTGTCATTCAAAATGTGAGAGCACCGAAAGCTGAAAATTGGTCTGGTTATTAAGGGGGTTTAAGTGCCCAGTGGTCAAGTGGTTAACAAAGGGGACCCCCAGATCCCGGCCCCCCCCTATGTGAATTGGTAAGGGGTACATTGTACCCCTACCATTTCACGAAGAAAGTGTAAAAAAATGTAAAAAAACACACAAACACCTTGAAAAAGTCCTTTATTAAAAAAAAAACAAAAACATTCCAGCGACGAAATCCAGTGTCCCGCGGCGATCCCGATGTCCAGCGCCGTCCGTCATTGGTTTTGCCTGAGCGGACCTGATGGGGAACTTCCTCCTCAGTGTTTTAAATGTATAGACCCGCCCCTTCTAAAGTTCCCCATCAGGTCCGCTCAGTGTACTTTTACACAGTGAAGGAAGTTTTCCGCTCAGGCCAATGACATAGGCGGGGTCCGACATACCGAGGGGGCGGACCTGATGGGGACCTGATGGGGAACTTCCTTCATTGCGTAATACATGTATAGAGTCTATAGACCCCTTCACTGCTATAGACTCTATACATGTATTACGCAGTGAAGGAAGCTCCCCATCAGGTCCGCCCCCTCGGTATGTCCGACCCCGCCTACGTCATTGGCCTGAGCGGGGAACTTCCTTCACCGTGTAAATTTAAATTACACAGTGAAGGAAGTTCCCCGCTCAAGCCAATGACGTAGGCGGGTCCGACATACCGAGGGGGCGGACCTGATGGGGAACTTCTCTCACTTTGGTAATACATGTATAGACCCGCCCCTTCTCATGTTCCGCATCTGGTCCGCTGAGCGGACCTGATGGGGAACTTTAGAAGGGGCGGGTCTATACATTTAAAACACTGAGGAGGAAGTTCCCCATCAGGTCCGCTCAGGCAAAACCAATGACGGACGGCGCTGGACATCGGGATCGCCGCGGGACACTGGATTTCATCGCTGGAATGTTTTTTTTACATTTTTTTACGCTTTCTTCGTGAAATGGTAGGGGTACAATGTACCCCTTACCAATTCACATAGGGGGGCCGGGATCTGGGGGTCCCCTTTGTTAAAGGGGTCTTCCAGATTCCGATAAGCCCCCTGCCCGCAGACCCCCACAACCACCGGGCAAGGGTTGTGGGGATGAGGCCCTTGTCCCCATCAACATGGGGACATCCTCCCCATGTTGAGGGCATGTGGCCTGGTACGGTTTAGGAGGGAGGGGGGGCCGCTCTCTCGTCCCCCCCTCTTCCCATGCGGCCGGCCAGGTTGCGTGCTCTGATAAGGGTCTGGTATGGATTTTTGGGGGGACTCCACGCCATTTTTTTTAAAATTTGGGGTGGAGTTCCCCTTAAAATCCATGCCAGATCTGAAGGGCCTGGTATGGATATTTGGGGGAACCCCACGCCATTTTTTTTAAAATTTTCGGCGGGGTTCCCCTTAATATCCATTCCAGACCTGAAGGGCCTGGTAATTGAATTCTGGGGGACCCCCACACTTTTTTTTTTTTATCAATGACTTTTGTATGTATTGCCGGGAGCCGACAATTCATTAATAGCCGCGAGTGAGTTTTAAATGCATTTTTTTCTTTCAAAAATGACATTTTTTGCAGGGACAGTTCTAAGCACGGGAAACAAGCGCCACTTTACATGCATATCATACGCACCCCCCAGGTACGAAATTTAAAGGAATATTTCACTTTTATTTTTCATTTTAAGCATTATAATAATCACCGCTCCCGAAAAAACGGCCGTTTTTAAAACTTCTTTTTGCATTGATACATGTCCCCTGGGGCAGGACCCGGGTCCCCAAACACTTTTTAGGACAATAACTTGCATATAAGCCTTTATAATTAGCACTTTAGATTTCGAACGTTCGAGTCCATTGTATTTAATAGGGTTCTAAAGTTCACAGGAACATTTTGTCTGTTCGCAGGTTCTGGTGCGAACCGAACAGGGGGGAGTTCGGCTCATCCCTGGTTTTCTTTAAACCCTTGGCCTGCTGGGAGAGCCTATATATTCGGGTGGAGTCTGGGTGGACGTGTGTTGTACACCCCGGGCTGCTGGGCCGGAGATTGGGCCTATCTAGCTGCCTGGCTGTTTGAGGGCCTATCCAGAAGTAAGAGGGCAGCACAGGGTTGGGACTGCGGTTTGCAGTCCAACCAAAAACGATGGTTCTGTTGGCCGGAGAACCTGTCAGTGGTCGGAGCTGGAAGGGAAGCTGTCGCCACGAAGGGACCAATCGCCTTTATCAGGGACCACAGTGAGTAACTGAAGAAAGTACCAGAATCATATTCTCACTGAAAGGGCACAGAAGAGAATCGGGAAACTTCAGGCGGTGATCAAGTCGGGGACCCAACCAGCAGAGGTAACGCTTGCAGAGCAGCCTTGTGTGTCAAGCTAGGGACCGAGCCAGTCAGCAGGGGTGAAGCTTGAAGGTATCCGAAGTGCCAAGCTAGGGACCCAGCAGGGAAGTGTGGGTGATGCTTGAGGGAGATACCGCCGCGGAAGCCTTGAGGAGCTCCCAGGATTCGGCGTCAGTGAATCAGATTGTCTAGTGAGAGACCAGGAGCTCAGTGTTGAAGAACTACAAGGATCAGTTGTAGTGGAGCTGAAAGAACTGTTACATTTGAGTTAGGAACTGTTAAAGGACTGTTACCATAGGAGACAGCAATCCTGCACGTGAAGAAATTGCGCCTTGCTGGGGCCTTTCCCTGAAACGGCTGTCCTCCTATAGAAGTCTCGAAGTCTACCAATTGAGTTTGCAACTATCTAAGGGTGTCCAGGCCCCGCTATGCCTCATTACCCACCACATATTGAAGGATGTCAGCTATCTTTGGCCTTGGAGGTTCTCATCAGACTTTCAAAATACACTTCATGATTTTTAGTGGATACATAATTGCGTTTATTGGTATTTTTTTATTACTATCTGCCTGTAGTTATACCGGTACTTTTGTAAGAAGAAGAATGTTTCAATGGTGCATTTGCGAATCATCACAGCAAGTTTTTTTCATAGTGTGGAGCAGTCTGTTGCATTTACCGTATATACTGGAGTATAAGCCGAGGCCCTAATTTTACCACAAAAAACTGGGAAAACGTATTGACTTGAGTATAAGCCGAGGGTAAAAATGCAGCAGCTTCTGTAAGCGGAAAAGAGGGTCAACAATGCCCATTTGCAGCTTCACTGTGCCCATTCTCACTGTGCCCAACACCTCACTGTGCCCATTACCTCACTGTGCCCATTATCCACACTCACCTTCTGCTTGCTACAGTGAAGGAAAGATCACCCCCCATGTCCATCGTGCTGCGGGCGTCCATTTTTTAAAATTTGCGGCTTCCTCCTGGTCCCGTGCGGTTCCGTGATAGGCGATTGACACTGTGATCAGTGTTCCGCCTATCACGGCCATCTTCTCATCCTCGGACTTTCCCAGCACACACTGTGTTTAGTGATCCGCCAATCACGGACGTTCTTTCATCCTCGAACAAGAGGAGAAGGTCTGTGATTGGCGGATTACTAAACACAGTGTAAATTGCCTGTGACGGAACCGCACGGGACCAGGAGGGAGCGCGAATTTAAAAAAATGGACACCCAAGGTACACTGACTCGAGTATAAGCCGAGGGGGGGGGGACTTTCAGCCCAAAAAAAGGGCGGAAAATCTCGGCTTATACTCGAGTATATACGGTAGTCCTAATTTCTCTGCCTTACCAACAGATGGGCTTTGGAAGCCAGCAGTGGAATCTCATTTTGTAGTACTAATAAGACCCCATTTGCTGCATTTCTTCACTTGAACCTCGGAGAAAATAATCAAGAGATTCTCCACAGCTCCAATCGATGTGATCTCATTGACCTATCAGACTGCTGAGAGGAGCATGTCATCTAAATACTTTAGCTGACCTGACTTGTTAGAAGAGGCTGTGATGGACATCGATAATGGTTGGAATTTGCAGTTTTGGGACAGCTATCTATTAGAAATCATTAGGATCTCATTCACGTAATGTATTGATGAGCCAATAGTCGGAGGATTGATTTAAAGATGAATCCTGTCACGTTGGAGGCTTCAACTTGAAGAGCCGCTTTGAAATCTATTTGCGGTTTTCTCTATGTGCACAGAAAAAAAAAAAATCCCCACAAGACTTTCCGTATTTGCAGTCAATACGCCCATTTGCAGCGCGAGGCTTAACCTTTTGGCTCGAAAGCAAAAACCGTAACAGGATTTGCATATTCCTATTAACTAAATGTCCATTTTCATTGGGGTTGTTTGCCTCTGCCGTTGTTGGTGAAAACAGCTTTGGGAGAAGTTTAAAGGAAAACAAAATGGGAGTTTTGGTGGGGTGTAACCTTAAAGTGGAATTAAACCTCAAAACAAAAATGTAATATGTTGCAGCTTACCAATCCTTGGATGTGGCGGCTGCATGAGTTTTCTTTTTTCGGCTTGTTCTTTCCTTTATTTTAACCTGGTGATCAAGCCATTAACGCACTTGCCATCTTAAAGCGGAGTTCCACCCTAAAAATGAACTTTTTATTTTATTTTATTTTTATTAACTTTTTATTAAATACATTTTTTTCACTCACTTCTATCTGGCTGTTACTAAGCAGATTTCATAATCTGCCTAGTTCCTAGTCTGCGGCGGTTCAACTTCCTGTCCTAGGACCCCATTGCCATTCCTGGGAAATGATGACACTCATTTCCCAGGAGTCTCTGGGCAAATATATACACACATATCTATTCGTATATATATATATAAAATATCTAGATATTTCTTTAAATCATTAACGTTTAATAATGCCAGATGCAAGTTATAACCCACCTTATCCAAGCGCTGGAAATATACTGCGTGGGGGATTCCGAGTTTTATTACATTCTGTAATCTACATTGTCATAACAACGGGGTGGGACGTTCCTCCGTCGCCGCCCATTGACATGACAACCAAACAAACTAACAGCGCTGCGAGCGCCGTTCTACTGCGCATGCACGAGATCGAGAGGTGCATGCTGGTTACCTAAAAAAAACAGGACGACGCAAGAACTGGGCTCCTCATGCCCACAGTTATGATGGAAACGGCCACAAGATCGCCAAGAGGATATAAGGTAAGTGTTTGTCACTTATGTCTGTTCCGATGGTGATTGTTTAATATGTTTTTATGGAGTATTCACTGTTATTAGTTTTATATTGCAAAAAAATATATAGTGCCCGGAACCCCACTTTAAGGTGTCTTCACTCTGGATGGAACCACCCTTGGACAGCAGCATGGAGAAACACTCAGATTTATTTTTTAGTCAAGTCCATCTAAATTAACGCTAGCAGAGCTTCATACCGCATTATTAATACAAATGAATAATAGTAATAGATATTAATAAAAATAATATTAATAACAACAACAAAATAAATTAAGGAACTTTGGGAAGAAAGGGCTTTAATTGTTGCTAGTTACAGCAAAAAATAAACAATAGTAATTGCTAATAATAATAAAATAATAATTATAATAATAATTATAATAACATTAATAATAATACAGAAACTATGGGAAGGAAGAGCTATAAACATTGTCAGTTACCACAAAAATGAACATTAGTATTATTATTAGTGTTATAATTATTATTAGTAGTAATAGTAGTAGTCGTCGTTGCTATTTCTATTGTTAACTATTAATAAAAATAAATAATTATAATTATAATAATAATTATTAAAATAATACAGAAACTATGGGAAGGAAGAGCTATAAACATTGTCAGTTACCACAAAATGAACATTAGTAATATTATTATTATTAGTGTTATTAGTAGTAGTAGTAATAGTAGTAGTCGTCGTTGCTATTACTATTGTTAACTATTAATAAAAATTAATTATAATAATAAAGCAGCTATGGTAAGAAAATGCTTTCATTGTTGCCAGTTACAGCAAAAATAAACAATAGTAATAGCAAATATTAAAGATAAAAATAATATAAATACAGAAACTATGGGAAGGAAGAGCTTTCAGCATTGTCAGTCACAGCATAAAATATTATTGTTAGTTTTAGTATTATTATCAGGTATGGTGGATTTTTACATGTTGTCACTGCTGATGAAAAGTTACCATTATTAGTAGCAATCATAATAAAAACAATAATAATAATAATAATAATAATAATTTAATGATATTGCAATGCAGTGAAAGGTCTTTAATTTTTGATGCTTACATCAAAAATTAACAATAGTCATAAATACTAACAATTATAATAATACAAAAACTATGAGATCCTTCAACACTGTCAGTCACAGCAAAAATGTATAATAATAATAATAATACTATTAGTAGTAGTATTACTATCATTATTACTATTATTATTAATAATAATATTAAAGCAACTAAGAGAAGAAAAGGCGTTAATCAGTGTCAGGTATGGTGTATTTTTACAGGTTGTCACTACTAAGGAAAAAACATTATTAATAGCAATAATAATAATAATAATAATAATAAAGGTCTTTAACTGTTGATGCTTACAGCAAAAATTAACAATAGTAATAAATACTAACAATAATATTAATAATAATTATAATAATAATACAGAAACTATGGGATCCTTAAACATTGTCAGTCACAGCAAAAATAATAATAATACTATTAGTAGTAGTATTAGTAGAAGTAGTATTACTATCATTATTAATAATAATAATAATAATAATAATAATATAGCAACTAAGAGAAGAAAAAACTTTAATCATTGTCAGGTATGGTTTGTTACTGGTTGTCACTACTAAGGAAAATAACATTATTAATAGCAATAATAATAATTACATAATTTAATGCTATTGCAATTAAGTGAAAGGTCTTTAATTGTTGATGCTTACAGATAAAATGAACAATAGTAATATATAATAATAATAATAATAATAATAATAATAATAATAATAATAATATAGCAACTATAGGAAGAAAATACTTTCATTATGACAGTTACAGAGACAATGAACAATAGTAATATCAATAATAATAACAATATTATTATTATTATTATAATTATTAATAAGACAAACATGCACAGAAAGACCTTTTTATCATTACCAAATAATAATAATAAGAAGAACAATAATAATAATAAGAATAATAATAACAAAAATACAGAAACCATGGGATGGAAGAGTTTTAATCATTGCCAGCTACAGAAAAAATGAACATTAGTAATTGCAAGTATTATTAATAATATTAATAACACTTATAGTAATAATTTTACAACGTAATATTATAGGAATTAATGGGTAGAGGCAGCTCTAATCAATGCTAGTTACAGCAAAAATGCATAGTAATAACAAATAATAATATTTATTTTATTATAGGAACTACAAGCGAACAAAGGACTTTAATCATTGTCAATAACGGCAAAAATGAATAGCACTTAATAACAATAATAATGACATTAATAGGGCAAATATGGGAATAAAGAGCCACTATCATTGTCAGTTATGGCACGTTTGTACAGGTTGTCCCTGCTACAAATACCTTAGCTGTGCACGCATAGCACAGAAGGGATATTATTTAAACACTGGCTACATCAAGCTTAAAACACTTGGGACATTAGAGAGAATAAAGATAGCATGTTTCACTGAGTAGACCAACAGCTCCATTGTTTGAACTATTACAAATGGCTGATATGGAGTACATATTGCATCCAAATTCATTACTACAATGGTGCATTTACATAATAATCTGTATCAGTGCACTAGAAGCAGATTTCCCTGCCGAGCCTGGAAGATGAATGAGGACTATGAAAGCCTATCTTCCCCAGGGATACAGCAATAAACCATCTCCTTCACTCACTCATTCACCTCTCTGGGCCAGCTGTATAATTCCTGCAGTGAACAGATACCATCATAGGGAAACAGCGTCTGACCTACCCCCCCCCCCCCCCTTCCCAATTATGTCTATTATAGGCTGCCATTAGAATTTTCTATGCGTTTGTTAGTGCAACATTATGTATACTGTATGTATAAAAAATATATATATATGTATACATGAGCCCTGTAGCCCTACAAATAAACAGGGCTAACCACTAAGTCATGTTGCTGCTTGTTACATTGCTCCAACGGCCCCTCCTGTAGGCAGGCAGGTAAAAAAAAAGACATATAGACTAGTGGAGGCTGCAGTTCTTCCTAAACCTGAAGGTGGCACTGTGCCATTTATTAAGCTTGGCAGGAACCCATTGAGGAATATTTGACTCCTGCTAAGGTCTCCAGGCAGCCATGTTGGGGAGGACGGCAATCCTATTGAATATGAAAATCCCGCAGGTTTTGAGCAGCCATCTTGACTGAGGATTCCATAAATAGTAAACAACTGCATCATTTGGTATGCCCACAGTGTGGAAATAAATTAGGGACAGAGCTCTGCTGTATAGGAAGAGAGAGAGAGAGTACCTGCCAAGGAGGGAAAGAGTAGGTGTTCCCTTTCAGGGTGGCTCCTCTCTCAGCCTCCATGAGCAGTCTCCCAATGGCAGACAGATATCTGCAGGGAAATTTGGAGATCGGAGTGTAGCCAGGTGTTGGCTAATTTTGCCTGTGTCATCGTGGGACATTCTGTAACACCAGCAGCAGTGAGCCTGTTTCCCTCTAGTGATCAGCCTGGACCCTGTGTAATCATCTCCTAAATGCAGAGCAAGCTGGTGGAGGTTGCAGCATTTCTTCGAACCTGAAGGTGGCACTGTGCCATTTATTCAGACTGGCAGGAACCTGTTGGGGGACATTTGTCTCCTGCTATGGGCTCCAGGCAGCCATCTTGGGGAGGACAGCAATCTTATTGGATATCAAAGTCCTGCAAGACTTGAGTAGCCATCTTGACTGAGGACTCCATAAATAGTAGAAATCTGCATAATTTGGTATGCCCACAGTGTGGAAATAAATTAGGGACAGGGCTCTGCTGTATAGGAAAAGAGTAGGAACAGTATTAGAGACAGATATCTGCAGGGACATTTGGAGATCGGAATGCAGCCAGATGTTGACTAACTTTGCCTGTGTCATCATGGGACATTCTGAAACACCAGCTGCAGTGAGCCTGTTTCCCTCTAGTGATCAGCCTGGGCACTGTGTCATCATCTCTTGAATGCAAAGCAAGCAGGTGGAGGCTGCAGTATTTCCTTAAAGGTTTCCCGTTGCATCAGAGGGGGGCGGGGTCACCCGTATATGTCACTAGGAAACCCCCGCGTTTCCCCTTGCATCAAAGGGGGACGGGGTCACGTGACGGGTGGCCCCACCCTCAGCTACATAAGAGCTGTCAGGCTGGCGCTGCGTCATTATCTGGGTGCGTGTTCCTCGCTGGAGTCTTTGGAGATCATCCATCGCTGGAGAACGAGAATTGGATTACATTGCTGGAGATCGAGGATGGATTCATTGGATTACAACGTTGAAATCTCTTTTTTTTTTTTTTTTTTAAAAAGGACTTGTCCCAAGCCGTCTGCTGTGGTTTTTACCATTTTGACACTTTTTTTTTACAATGTACCCCTTACCATTCACATAGGGGGGGCCGGGATCTGGGGGCCCCCTTTGCCCGCAGACCCCCACAACCACCGGGCAAGGGTTGTGGGGATGAGGCCCTTGTCCCCATCAACATGGGGACATCCTCCCCATGTTGAGGGAATGTGGCCTGGTATGGTTCAGGAGGGGGGCACACTATCGTCCCTGCCTCTTTTCCTGCGGCCTGCCAGGTTGCGTGCTCGGGATAAGGGTCTGGTATGGATTTTTGGGGGGAATCCCACACCATTTTTTTTTTATTTCGGCACGGAGTTCCCTTTGCTATCCATACCAGGCCTGAAGGGCCTGGTAATGGAATTTGGGGGGACCCCCACGCATTTTTTTTTTTTTATTTATCAATGACTTTCAATGACTTTTATCCGTATTGCCGGGACCCGACAATTCATTATAGCCGCGAGTAGTTTTAAATTACTTTTTTTCCTTTAGAAATGTCATTTTGTGCAGAGATGTTATGAATACGGGAAACATGCACTACTTTACAGGCATACTATAGACACCCCCCAGGTACAATTTTTTTTGCATTGATACATGTCCCCTGGGGCAGAACCCGGTCCCCAAACACTTTTTATGACAATAACTTGCATATTAACCTTTAAAATTAGCACTTTAGATTTCTCCCATAGACTTTTAAAGGGTGTCCCACGGCTTTTCAAATTAGCCGCGAACACTCCAAATTGTTCGCTGTGCGGCGAACGGGCAATGTTCGAGTCGAACTCATGTTCGACTCGAACAGATAGCCCATCCCTAATTTAAATGTGGAAGTGCCGTTTATTGGCACTCCTCACCTCACACTGACAGAGTGTGAGGAGGGGAGAGCCGATCAACAGCATCTCCTTGCAGGGGAGACTGTAGAGGTAATCAGGGCACTGATCATCAGTGCCCTGATTATGATTAGAGTGCAGCTCCAACAGTGCCCAACAAGTGATGCCAGTCAGTGCCCATCTGTGACACCAATCAGTGCTTATCAGTGATACCAATCAGTGCCCATCAGTGATACCAATCAGTGCTCATCGGTAATACCAATCAGTGTTACCTTTCAGTGCCCATCAGTGCCTGCTCATCAGTGCTGCCCATCATTGCCACCTATCAGTGCCTATCATTGCCACCCATCAGTGCCCATTAGTGCCACCCATCAGTGCCCTTCAGTGCCACCTATCAATGCTCATCAGTGTTGAATATCAGTGCCTGTCAGTGTGGCATATTAGTGCCTCCTCATTAGAGACACCTAATTAGTGCCCTTCAGTTCCGCCTCATCATTGCCAATAAGTGCCATCTCATGAGTGCCGCCTCATCAGGGCACATCAGTGAAGGAGAAAAATTACTTATTTACAAAATGTTTTGACAGGAAAAACTTTTTCAAAATTGTCTGTCTTTTTTGTTTTTTTTAGCAAAAAATAAAACACCCAGTGTTGATTAAATACCACCTAAAGAAAGCTCTGTGCGTGTTAAATGATAAAAATGACATATGGGTACAGCGTGGCATAACAGCGCAATTGTCCTTCAAAGTGTGACAGCGCTGAAAGCTGAAAATTGGCCTGAGCAAGAAGGGGGTAAAAGTGCCCGGTATTGAAGTAGTTAAAGAATTGTCAAGTAATCTACACATTGTTTCTTTCCAATTTCTTGCCTCTTCCATAAATCAATATCCTGATTGTTAGTAAGTTGGTCACAAAATGTAAGAACATTTTTTCCTTTGGCACAAAGTTCATATTATAAACTATTTTTGATGTTTCAGAAAAACATGAAGAAATTGAAATGTAATGTAAGTAAATGGATTTTTCTTTCTTTACTTTAATTTCTCCTTCTTGATAATACTGTTCAGAATAATAACACTGACAATCCTTTTGACAGTCTTTTACTAAGTATTGTAAATGGCCATCACTTGTTTGTCATCCAAATTCCAAAATCTATTCTGAACTGCAATTTCCGCCTTGTGGGTTCAAGCCAACAAGCAACATTTGGTAAGACAAACAAATTCAATCGTTAAACAAAATCTGCTCTAATACATTCTACTTTGTATATTCAGAAAAAAAAAAAAATTGATATTCAAAAGGAAGTTCCTAGCGTTGCACACAAATGGTACCCGAATCTGTAGCACTGCTGTTTGTACACACAGCAGCTGCCAAATTTCCTTTTAACCTTTGCATTATCCGTGTACGGATATTTAATAGATGATGCCTAAACCAAAAGCAGATGGCTGTTGGAGAAGATCCAAGGGTATTCGATTCGCAGTTATTTTTCTTGCTGTTCATTTTAATAAGCCATTTAAATGCCAGATGCACTTTTGCTTTTGTAAACAGACCAAGTGGATAACAGGGATTGGCTTGTTGGCATGGCTATAAATGCTGAGTTACCCAGGCCATGTTTTAGAAAGCTTCAAATACCATTGAAGACACCCCAAAGTGGGCTTAAAGTGTTACTAAACCCACAACAGTAAAATCAGTATGTGTATGCAGTAAAGCATGCTTGTTATACTCACTTTTTTCACTGTCCCCAATCCATCAACTAATAGAACAGAGCCTTGGGGGGCACTCTACACATGCTCAGTTTGGTGTGTATTGCTAGAGAGTTTTTTTTTCTTGGGGGGGTGCATGTGATCGGCACAGGGCCAATCAGCACAGAGGGTCAGGGGTCATGCAGCTTCATAGGACAATCGGAGGAGAATGAAAACTCCTCCTACAAGTTTAAACCAGACATTGATAGAAGTCACAATACTGCTATATACTGCTGATGAGAAAAGGTATATAGCAGTTTATATTTTCTAAAATAATTGCATTTCCATGTTCTGTGTACTGTGGGAGACCAGATATAGTGAATGCAGGGTCCTGGGTTAGGTAACTATTTAAAGCAGAACCACAATACTTACCTCTGCTTCAATGGTCCAAGGTCCTTTCTACAGCGCTGGCAACTTCTGCCTGCTTCTTCTGGGTGTCCGGCTGTGGCTGTCGTGATTGGCTGGTGACTCATTTTTATTCAAGTTCATTCATCAGGATCTGTGCCAGAATGTACACTCTGTGCCAGAATGTACACTGAGCTACATATTCACAGCTCAGTGTACATTCTAAAGAAGACTGCAAGCAGACAGGTAGGTTTATTTTGTTGCTGAAGAGACATTGCATGTCTCTTCAGCAATAAAGAACATGTATGGTCACAAAAAAAAAAGGGGTTAGGGGTGAACGTTACAGGATTATAACTCCACAGAGGCACCGTCCCTACGAAATGCAAAATTCAAAAAATACATAAAATGGGATGGGACTTTAGGTGTGCCTCGATGGGGTTGAAACAACAATCTTTTCCACAGTTTTAAAACAGCATAGAAAACTTTATTCGCCATCCATGGATGGAAACCTTAAAAACACTGTTTCTTTGGTCCAGGGTGTTGCAGATCCTGGTAAAGTAGATCAGAAGTGTGGCCTACGCGTTTCATGGGAAGCCCCACTTCGTCAGGGCCTTTAAAGTAGCACAAAAAAAAAAAAAACACATATAAATATTGGAAAATAAACTAAAGGTACAATATCGACAGCATTATGGAGTAGTGTTTAGTAAATATTAATATTATATATACGGCATGTAAGAAGTTCTTTTTATATCATAAGAACATTATGACTTTGTGGGGCGTTCATAAATGCCCGCTAAAAGATACTGACACATCAACTTTGAATTTTAATAGAGAACGTGCAGTTACAAAGCATTCTGTCTGATGTTCAGCTGTGTCTCACAACCGCAAGACTCGTTAAGGGTATAGAATAGATTAACTATGCACCTAGATACTGAATTCTCTTAACTTGAGTAACACAATTCATTCATGATTTACCTTCAGACTGTGGGGTTGGTGTATCGGTCCAGGAGGAGCAAGAAGCCTGGAGAGCCCAAGGGGATAACCTCCCGAGCCTCACCGAAGAGAGCGTGGTGGACCCCTATGTGTAAATGGTGATATTATAAATGTTTGGGTTCGTATTATACTAATAAAGATGCTGAGGAGAGGAAAACGAGAGGGCAAGAAAGGGAGGGGGAGAGGAAAATGGGGGAAGGGAGAAAGGGTGGAAAAAGGGGGAGGGGAAGGGAGAGCGGGGGGGAGGGGTTTGGGTTGAGGGGGAGTTGGGAGGGGGAAAGGTGAAGGGGGAGGGAAAGAGAAGGGGGAAATAGGGGAGAGGGGGAAAGAACCTGAGATGGGGAGTTGGGGGGGGGAGGGAGGGGAGAAAAGTAGGGGGTGGGAGAAGGAGGGCCCGAGATGGGAAGTTAGTTCAAAAGAGCTCCTACCTAATATGTAGTAGGGGAGTGCACCTACAGGTGTTGGTGAAAAAAGGGGTTACCAGCACATTCCAGATTGTATTCGATAACAGGCGATATATAGAGCTAATCACTATATCTTTGAGGTTCCAGACTGGACTCAGCAAAGCACTGTGTATCAAAGCTTTAATGGGTTTTGGTGCAGGGGCCCTAAAAACACATGAGTCAACAGGGGGAGGGAGGGAAAAGAAAGAGGTTCCTTCTTTTAAAGTGAAGTAAAATAAAGTAAATAAAGGTTGTAATTCAGTGTATAAGGGAGAGAGGAGTCTCACCTGTTTCACCTATGAAGGCTCTCAAAAATTATAGAGTTAGCCCTCCAGCCCAGTCCTCCCATACAAAGAGCCTAGCTTTTCAACAATACTAGCTGATTGAAATTTGTATTAATGAAGATTCTGGGTTTCAGGGCATCTGGTGCCCTCTGCACGGTACGTAGACTTGTATGAGGACACTACAAAGCCTGCTTTTTGTAACTTATAACCATTTTGATTTCAGTTTAAAGTATGCTTAAACCCAACCACTAAAAAATGATATAAAATTAACATGTTAATGCAATTTCATTTTGAATGATTTTATATATTCCAAGAAGGCCCTTGTTCAGATACTTCTTGTTATAGGGTAACAACACTATGGGGGTTGATTTACTTAAACTGAAGAGTGCAAAATCTGGTGCAGCTGTACATGGTAGCCAATCAGCTTCAAACTTTAGTTTGTTCAAGTAAGTGTAGCACACGGATCCTTTTCCCCCTCTGTCACATACTTGGGTCCTGCAGTTGAAAAGTCCCCTTCTTCTGGTTCTCCCCTCTATGTTTATAGAGGAGAGTCTCTATCTTTCCCCAATGAGGTCAATGTCCATACAACATATCAACTCCAACGTGAGTTCATTTTATCTTGCTTCCAGGAACCAGAGAGTTGAAGTGAGAAGAAAAAAGGTTAGCAGATAGAAGTGGATTCAGGCACACTCTTGGCTTCGTCGCCACTTGATCCCGAGTGGGTGCAGCTCACCCGGATAGTCACTCAATAGTACAAGCAGCCGGCGTGATGCTGAAACAATGACTCAGTCCCCTCCAAGGACCAAGTCAAGGAGATTCCTCCTTTTTAATCAGCAAACAGCTCCTCTAAGGCAGTCCGTGAAGCTAGGAATCCTTCCCCCTGACAGGTCACCAGGCCTTTCCCGAGTTAGCAATCTTTATCACTACCCTCTTGTTATGGGATCGATCCTCCCCCGGTTCCCCTTCAGTCAGAGCGGTCACCCCTCCAAGGTTCCCTGAGTTTCCTCAGCTTCTTCTATGGACTCAGTCAAAGGTACTGAGCCCATCCGGAACTCCGTAGTCTCGAGCTAAAGGTGCCCGAGACTCCTCGATCAAGATGGGGCGCACCCCGCCCCCTTGAGGGGTATCTCCCTCCTCGCATAAAATGGCTCCCCGTGTACTGGCGTCTGCCCCTTATATATCCTCTCCCGGCATGCACAGCAGGCCAGAACCACCCACCAACGGCAGCCGAGAAAGGACATCCAATATCCACTCCATCACCTGTGGTTCAACCCCGGGTATAGGTGACAACACCACCTACACGACTAAAAGGGAACTGCACGCCAGGTGACACAGCAGTAAAGCAGAGTCCAAATAATCAAAAGACCCAAGCTAAATATTGCTCTGGTCACCCCTAAATTTAGGTATATCAGGGTTAAATTTGGGGACCCCGCTACATAAGCTTGAAAACAAAAAAAACAAAAAAAAACTGCAAGGTGATTGGTTTCTATGCAGAGCTGCACCAGATTTTGCACTCTCCGGTTTTAGTAAATCTGCCTCAGTGTCAGTGTCCCTCTCTTACAATTGCATTGTTGTGTTGTCACGCTCTCACATGCACTTCCAGTGGAGACTACAATCATTGTAGATGTTTTGGTGCACTTTAAATACATTGCAAGACATAGTAATAAGAGTCCAACAGGTATTAAATAACTGGAAGCCATTAAACTGAGATCCAAATACTAGTCAGACAACAATAAGGACAAAGCCTTAGACAAGGTTTTTCGAAGGTAAAAAGAACATTACAATCTTATCTAATTAAGGTGTGATACTTCATCAAAATCTAATAGATGCCAAATTCAGTTTAATTACGAGAATTAAGTGTATTACTGATACATTAATAAGTCCATTTGTTTTTTTGTGGTTGGTGATGTTGAATGGGCTTTCTTCCATCTATAAAATAATTACGGTGCATTAGGGCAGCGAGCCAGACTTTATACCAATATTCTGAGCAATTTACTTGGTGACATACTGATTTGATGTTTCTAAGCTGACTATATTTATGTATCGCACCTACTTTTAAAATGATTAGTATTATGGTGTACCTATGCAGAAGACATTGTTTGATATGTTAATGTTATATTAGATTAATGTAATTTGAGAAGTTACAAAGCCTTTGAAGGTAACATTTAAAGGAATTGTGACAGCCTGAATAAATCATTTTAAACTTAAAGTGACCCTGTCATTAAGAAAACCAGACCTAAGCCCATAACGGTGAGAGAATGCAGTAAATGCATACCTATCACACTGCCTGTGATGCCAAGCTCCATTTTGATTGGTAGAAATGGTGCCCTGAAGACCACTTGGTGTGTCGATCTCCTAGATCCGTCAAACCCTCATTAATTCTGACCTCATATCACTGTAGGAAATAGTAGAGATGTGAGGTCAAATGGAGGAACCAGTGATGCCTGCAGGGGACTCAGGAGATCGAAACTGTCACACACCTGGTAGAGACCATCTCTCCAATACCCCTGCACTTGGTAATAGGGTGTAGCAGGAAGAGGAGTGGAACAGGCCTCTGCGGTGGGTCCAGACACAGTGGATGATCTGATGGTAGGTTTGATACAGTGGATTAAAAAAAAAAAATCACCTCCCCCTTAAAAAAATTACTCAAGTTAGTTAAATGTGATGGTGACCGTTTGTGGACTGCGGTCTTCTATTCATTCCACAGATTTTCAATGGGGTTTAAGTCTGAGCTCTGACTAGGCCATGCAAGGAAATTCACCCTTTTCTCCTTCAACCACTGTGTGGTCAATTTTGCTGTGTGCTTTGGGTCATTGTCATGTTGGAAGGTAAACCTTCTTCCCATTGACAACATTCTGGCAGAGGGCAGCAGATTTTCCTCAAGATTGTGATGGTATTTTGCCCCATCCAATTTTCCTTCTATCCTGACAAGTGCTCCAGAAATATCGCCATAACAGGATATTGATTCTGCACAGTAATGAATTGTCACAGATATTAAATGCAATACTAGTGCACCAAATGAAGTCCAAAAAAACACTAAAACTAACAAAATTCTTTGTGATAAAGTTGTCTCTAATGAATATTCATTCCGTGCCTTCACACAACTGTTATGTGCTCCCAGAACTCAGACTTTAAAGAAGTAAATATCAAGCCTTTAACCACTGAAGGACCAAGCCTCTTTCTGAGATTTGGTGTTTACAATTTAAAAAGTTTTTTTTTTTTGCTAGAAAATTACAAAACAAACATTATATATATATATTGTTTTTCTAACATCCTAGAGAATAAAATGGTGGTCATTGCAATACTTTTTGTCACACTGTATTTGCCCAGCGGTCTTAAAAGCGCACTTTTTAAAAAAAAAAAACACTTTTTTTTAATTCAAAAATAAGACAACAGTAAAGTTAGCCCATTTTTTTTATATTGTGAAAGATAATATTACGCCAAGTAAATTGATACCCAACATGTCACGCTTCAAAGATGCGCCCGCTCGTGGAATGGCGACAAACTTTTACCCTTAAAAACCTCCATAGGCTAGAATTATTGCTCTCACTCTAACGATCGCGGCAATATCTCACATGTGTGGTTTGAACAGCGTTTTCATATGCGGGCGCTGCTCACGTATGCGTTCGCTTCTGCGCGCGAGCTCGTCGGGATGAGGCGCTTTAAAAATGTATTTATTTATTTTCTTATTTATTTTACTTTATTTTCTTTATTTTGACACTGTTTTAAAAAAATAAATAATAATTGGGTCACTTTTATTCCTATTACAAGGAATGTAAACATCCCTTGTAATAGAAAAAAGCATGACAAGTCCTCTTAAATATGAGATCTGGGGTCAAAAAGACCCCAGATCTCATATTTAGACTAAAATGCAATAAAAAAGAAAAATTATGTCATTCTAAAAAACAAAACAAAAAAAATGTCCCTTTAAGAGCTATGGGCGGAAGTGACGTTTTGACGTCGCTTCCGCCCTGCAGTAATATGGAGACGGGTGGGGGCCATCTTCCCCTCACTCGTCTCCATACACAGGCAGGGACAGGACCGGAACGCCACCGCCGCTGCCGACGGTTTCGGTAAGCGGCGGAGGGCACCGTAGAGCGGTGGGAGGGGGGGCCTTCTCCTGCCACCGATTAAAGGGGATCTTGTGGCGTATCTGCCGCAGAGACCACTTTTATCTTGTAGTGGACCGCCCGCTGAAGAAGAGGATACCGGGGTTATGGTAGCTAGCTGCTACCATAACAACCGTATTCCTCTTCAAACAACCAACGTATTCCTGCGGCGGGCGGTAGTTAAGTGGTTAAAGATATAGGACTATCCAACCTTCAGGCTCCAAATAGTTGTATCTAGTGTTGAGCGGACCCGAACTGTAAAGTTCGGGTCCGTACCGAATTTTGGCGTTTTCCCGACCCCGGACCCGGACCCGGATTTTGCGCTAAAGTCCGGGTTCGGGTTCGGATTCGGGAATTTAATGGCGCAGTTAGAAATGCTTCAGGGGCCAGCCAATCACCATTTGATTAGCTGGTGTTCCCTTAGAAGCCATCATAGCCATGCCTACTAATGGCATGGCTGTAATTGGTCAGTGCAACATGTGACCCAGCATGTGACCAGCTTCTATATAAGAAAGAGGCACACAGCACAGATCGTCACTCTGCTTTTAGACAGTGTAGGGAAAGGATCCTGGCTGCTGTTGCTGTGAGGGAGAGAATAGGAGTTAGTCCTGATTCTGCAATCTACTGATAGAAAAGACAGGGAGACAGTGTAGTGTAGTGTAGTGTAGGGGCAGGATCCTGTTTGTGCTTTCAGGGAGAGAGATTTAGATAGGAGTCCAGATTGAGAGATATAATAGCTCAGCGATCTGCATAGGTTTATCTGTTTGTGTTGCAAGCTCAGTGCACCAGCACTGCATTACGTTGAGTGATACACCTATTCCATACTGTGGCTGTATTGTGCTCTTGCTAAAAGACCTATTTTGGTCAGAAAAAAAAAAAAAAAAAGGCACTTTATTGTGCTTTTGCTAAAAAGACCCATTTTTGGGCCCCAAAAAAAAAAAAAGGCACTTTATTGTGCTGTTGCAAAAAAAAAAACGGCACTTTGTTGTACGCAAAAAAGACCTATTTTTGGGCAAAAAAAATATTTTGCAGTGTATATCTCTAGTTGTGTGAAATAACCAATTTCTATATATTTTTCTTGTACTATGCTATACTAAAAAAAAACAAAAAACTTTTTTTTGAATAGCATTCTCTGCAGCTGTGCGATTCAGCGGTTATATACTGTGGTTGTGTTGTGCTCTTTCAAAAAACGCCATTTAGGGCCACAGAAAATATTTTGCAGTGTGAAATACACATGTGGAGGTGTGTAAAATAAACAATTTCTATATATTGTACAGTGCTATACTAAAAAAAACAACATTTTTTTTGAATAGCATTCTCTGCACTTCTATAGCTGTGTGATTCAGTGGTTAAATACTGTGGTTGTGTTGTGCTCTTTCAAAAAACGCCATTTAGGGCCACAGAAAATATTTTGCAGTGTGAAATACACATGTGGAGGTGTGTAAAATAAACAATTTCTATATATTGTACAGTGCTATACTAAAAAAAACAACATTTTTTTTGAATAGCATTCTCTGCACTTCTATAGCTGTGCGATTCAGTGGTTAAATACTGTGGTTGTGTTGTGCTCTTTCAAAAAACGCCATTTAGGGCCACAGAAAATATTTTGCAGTGTGAAATACACATGTGGAGGTGTGTAAAATAAACAATTTCTATATATTGTACAGTGCTATACTAAAAAAAACAACATTTTTTTTGAATAGCATTCTCTGCACTTCTATAGCTGTGCGATTCAGTGGTTAAATACTGTGGTTGTGTTGTGCTCTTTCAAAAAACGCCATTTAGGGCCACAGAAAATATTTTGCAGTGTATATCTCTAGTTGTGTGAAATAACCAATTTCTATATATTTTTCTTGTACTATGCTATACTAAAAAAAAACAAAAAACTTTTTTTTGAATAGCATTCTCTGCAGCTGTGCGATTCAGCGGTTATATACTGTGGTTGTGTTGTGCTCTTTCAAAAAATGCCATTTAGGGCCACAGAAAATATTTTGCAGTGTGAAATACACATGTGGAGGTGTGTAAAATAAACAATTTCTATATATTGTACAGTGCTATACTAAAAAAAACAACATTTTTTTTGAATAGCATTCTTTGCACTTCTATAGCTGTGCGATTCAGTGGTTAAATACTGTGGTTGTGTTGTGCTCTTGGAAAAAACGCCATTTAGGGCCACAGAAAATAAATTGCAGTGTGAAATACACATGTGGAGGTGTGTAAAATAAACAATTTCTATATATTTTCCTTGTACTGTGCTATACTAAAAAAAACAACCTTTTTTTTTGAATAGCATTTTCTGTAGCTGTGCGATTCAGCGGTTACGTGCTGTGGGTGTGTTGTGGTCTGGTAAAAAACGCCATTTAGGGCCACAGAAAATATTTTGCAGTGTGAAATACACATCTGGAGGTGTGTGTAAAAAAACAATTTATATATATTTTCCTTGTACTGTGCTATACTAAAAAAACAACCTTTTTTTTTTGAATAGCATTTTCTGCAGTTCTGTAGCTGTGCGTTTCAGCCATTACGTACTGTGGGTGTGTTGTGGTCTTCCAAAAAACGCCATTTAGGGCAAGATCCTAAATTTGGAAAATATGAGGGGAAGGTCAAAGGGACGTGGTGGCCCCGGTCGTGGTGCTGCTGGTGGAGCTCCTGTTGCAGGGAGAGGACGTGGTGGATCTGTGCCAGCTACACGCACAAGTGAAACACCTTCCTCAGGTGCGAGTAGGCGACCGAGCCTGCGGCGGTATTTTGTCATGCCTAATGAGGCTGTACCAATGTTTAGGCCAGGACAAGTACAGGCGATAGTAGATTGGGTTGCTGACAGTGCCTCGGGTTCCTTCACATTGTCTCCCACCCACTCTTCTGCTGAAAGATCAGAGTTGGCACCTGAAGCCCATGTCCATCAGTCTTTCACCTCACCCCCTTGCAAATCAGCCAAGCAGTCTGAGCCCCAAATCATGCAGCAGTCTCTTCTGCTTTTCGATGACTCTGTTAGCAGGGTTTCCCAGGGCCATCCACCTAGCCCTGCCCCAGAAGTGGAAGAGATTGAGTGCACCGATGCCCAACCACTTATGTTTCATGATGGGTACATGGGAGGACCATCGCAGCACGTCTCGGATGATGACGAAACACAGGTGCCAACTGCTGCTGCTTTCGCAATTGTGCAGACAGACATGGAGGGCAGGGGTGAAGACTGGGTGGAAGATGATGTGGAGGACGATGAGGTCCTCGACCCCACATGGAATCAACGTTATGCAGGTGACCAGTGTAGTTCGGAGGAAGAGGCGGTGGTCGCACAGAGCCACCAGCACAGCAGAAGAGGGAGCAGGGTGCAAAAACGGAGCATTCGTCCCCTAGACAGTACATCTGCTACTGCCCAACGCAGCAAGGGACCGAGCACACCAAAGCCAGGTCCAAGGACTTCCCTAGCGTGGCAGTTCTTCACACAGTGTGTTGATGACAAGACACAAGTGGTTTGCACGCTGTGCAATCAGAGCCTGAAGCGAGGCATAAACGTTCTGAACCTGAGCACAAGCTGCATGACCAGGCATCTAAGTGCAAAGCACGAGCTGCAGTGGAGTAGACACCTCAGAAACCAAGAAAGGTCTCTGGCTCTTCCTGCTTCCTCTTCTGCTGCAGTCTCGGCCTCTTCATCCACCTCTGTAGTGACAGTGGCACCTGTCACCACGCAAACAGAGGATCTGCCAGCAACACTACCACCTGGGTCACCGACCATCTCCACAATGTCCCATGGAAGCGTTCAGCTCTCTATCTCCCAAACATTGGAGCGGAAGAGGAAGTACCCCCCTAGCCACCCGCGATCCCTGGCCCTGAATGCCAGCATTTCAAAATTCCTGGCCTTTGAAATGCTGTCATTCCGTCTGGTGGAGACGCAGAGTTTTAAAAGCCTGATGGCATTGGCTGTCCCGCAGTACGTCGTGCCCAGCCGCCACTACTTTTCCAGGCGAGCCATCCCTTCCCTGCACAACCAGGTGGGGGACAAAATCAGGTGTGCACTGCGCAACGCCATCTGTGGCAAGGTCCACCTAACTACGGATGCGTGGACCAGTAAGCACGGTCAGGGACGTTATATCTCCCTAACAGCACACTGGGTAAATGCAGTGGCTGCTGGGCCTGAGGCAGATAGCGGTTTGGCGCATGTCCTTCCACCACCGAGGATTGCAGGGCGCTTCAGTTTGCCTCCTGTTGCTAACTCCTCCTTCTCCGCTTCCTCATCCTCTACCGCCTCCTCATCCATTCAGCGTAACACCTTCACCACCAACTTCAGCACAGCCAGGGGTAAACGACAGCAGGCAGTTTTAAAACTTTCCTGTTTGGGGGAAAATCCCCACACCGCGCAGGAGTTGTGGAGGGACATGGAACAACAGACCGATGAGTGGTTGCTGTCAGTGAGCCTCAAGCCCGGCCTGGTGGTGTGCGATAATGGGCGAAATCTCGTAGCAGCTCTGGGTCTAGCCGGTTTGACGCACATCCCTTGCCTGGCGCATGTGCTGAACTTGGTGGTCCAGAGGTTCCTTAAAAATTACCCCAATATGCCAGAGCTGCTGCAGAAAGTGCGGGCTGTGTGTGCGCACTTTCGGCGTTCTCACCCTGCTGCTGCTCGCCTGTCAGCGCTGCAGCGTAACTTCGGCCTTCCAGCTCACCGCCTCATATGTGACGTGCCCACAAGGTGGAACTCCACCTTGCACATGCTGGCCAGACTGTGCGAGCAGCAGCAGGCAATAGTGGAGTTTCAGCTGCAGCAATCACACGTGAGTCGCTCTGCGGAACAGCACCACTTCACCACCAATAACTGGGCCTCCATGCGAGACCTGTGTGCCTTGTTGCGCTGTTTCGAGTACTCCACCAACATGGCCAGTGCCAATGACGCCGTTCTCAGCGTTACTATCCCAGTTCTATGCCTCCATTGAAAAAACGCTTCGTGCGATGATGGAAGAGGATGTGGCACAGGAGGATGAGGAGGAGGAGGAGGAAGCGGGATCATTTCAAAGGCTTTCAGGGCAGTCTTTCACAAGTGGCTACGAGGGTGGGTTCCTGCACCAACAAACGCCAGGTACACAATTGTCCGGCAGAAAGGGCACAGTTCTGGAGGATGACGAGGTGGAGGAGGAGATGGAGGAGGAGGAGGAGGAGGAGGAGGAGCCATGTTCACAGCAGGGTGGCACTCAGACCAGCTCGTGGCCATTACTGGTGCGTGGCTGGGGGGATACAGAGGACACAGACGATACACCTCTCACAGAGGACAGCTTTTCTTTGCCTCTGGGCAGCCTGGCACACATGAGCGATTACATGCTGCAGTGTTTCCGCAACGACAGCCGAGTTGCCCACATTTTAACTGGTGCTGATTACTGGGTGGCCACCCTGCTGGATCCCCGTTACAAGGACAACGTACCGTCCTTAATTCCCTCACTGGAGCGGGATCGTAAGATGCGCGAGTACAAGCGCACGCTGGTAGACGCGCTGCTGGTGGCATTCCCACCTGACAGCGGGCGTACGGTGGAAGCACAAGGCGAAGGCAGAGGAGGAGGAAGAGGTCGCCAACGCAGCCGGGGCACCGGCAGCACCTCAGAAGGCAGGGTTAGCATGGCCGAAATGTGGAAAAGCTTTGTCAGCACGCCACAACAACCAGCACCACCAGCTGAGATGGAACGTCTTAGCAGGAGGCAGCATTTCACCAACATGGTTGAGCAGTATGTGTCCACAGGCCTACACGTACTGGATGACGGGTCTGCCCCCTTTAACTTCTGGGTCTCCAAATTGGGCACATGGCCTGAGCTTGCCGTTTATGCCTTGGAGGTGCTGGCCTGCCCTGCAGCCAGTGTATTATCTGAATGTGTATTTAGCACAGCAGGGGGCGTTATCACAGACAAGCGCAGCCGCCTGTCCAGAGCCAATGTGGACAAGCTCACGTTCATTAAAATGAACCAGGCATGGATCCCACAGGACTTGTCCGTACCTTGTGCAGAATAGACATGTATACCGGTGTTGTGACAAAAACTGTCCGGCCATCGGATTGTGCCCGGCCCGTACTGCGCAGGCGCAGCGCTTGCGCAGTACAGAGGACAAGGAGATTCACAAAATCTCCGAAGATGAACGGCGCCTGCGCTGTGAGTGCAGGTTCAAGCCCCACCATCCAAGAGGACATACGGTAGCACATAGTAACAGGGCCCCTCACGGGCTCGCTTCGATCGCGGCCTTGCTTGGCTCGGCTTGAACCACGGATGGTGTGGCCTTCACCTGAACTCAACACGCAGGCGCCGTTAGTCTTGGGAGATTTTTGAAATCCCCTTGTCCTACATACTCAGCAAGCGCAGTACAGGGCGGACACTATTCGACAGGGGACAGAATTCGACACATCACCGGCCTTACCCAGCCATTGTTGTATTTTTGAACCAGTGTTGGCTACCTCGTCCTCCTCCACCGCCGCTTCCACCTACACAGCCACATCCACCGCCACCTCAACCTCCTACTCCATATGGACCTCGTCCTGCTAGGCCAAGATTAAAATTTTTATTTTATTTTTTTGTAGCGCACAGATCCTTTCCCCCTTACCTGCCTTTATGTTGTTGGCTCTTCGCAGGAGGGAGAAAGGCACACCGCACTACCAGCCCGTATCATCCTATATAAAGAGGTTGAGCGGTGTACTTGACGGGCCGTGTCCACAGCCGGAGTCAAAACTCCTCCAGAGGATGATTCTCACCTCTACTGTAGGTAGAGGCAAGTCCTTTAATTGCCAGTAAAGTCAATGTCCACACCAGCTGAAACTCCAACTCTTATTCTCTCATGGCAAAATAAACTGTACTCAGATAGAAAAGGTTAGAGCAAAGAAACAGGACAGCTTAAGGTGTGGAGGAGGTCCAGGCACAAACGTAGCACATTCACTTCACTGCTTAGGTTTCTCAAACAGTTTTTGGCGCACGGTCTCTGCCACAGACATTGAGGTTGGTCTCTGCCACAGACCGGGTGTACAAGGCCCCTGCCACGGGCCTGGAGAACTTTGGTCTCAGCCACAGACCAGGGTGTATAAGGCCCCTGCCACGGGCCGGTTGAATAAGGCCTCTGATACAGTCAAGGTGACCTTGAGCTTCTCCTTCTACGAACCTAGCCCATATCAAGGGGAAGACATCTCTCCAGGGAGTCAACAGACCATTCCTTCACCGTGACTCCCGCATCGGTCCATCAGAATGATCCTCCCTTCCCTGGAACAGGGTCCCCTACACGAGGCGGCTCTGGACTCCAGGCTTTACTCCCGCCCCTAGGCCTCCATACCCAGGGCAGCAAGAACTCCAGGATAGTACCTCACCCCGGGCTAAAGGTGCCCGAGATGGAACAGGAACACATGCACCCAGGCCGAAGGCACCTGGGCGCGGACCCCACTGGACATCAGCCCCCAGGCCAAAGGTCTGCCCCTTTTATATGCTCTCCCGGCATGCACAGCAGGTTCCCCGCCCCGCTGTACTACTGCCAAGAGGGGACACAAAAGGCGCCACCTGTAGGCCGCAGGGAACTGCACACCAATACTGTCCCCCGAGGACAAAATGGTCCATGAATCCTACAGAATTAGGGTATTTGAGCCTATTTACCACTCAAACACTTTCCTTAAATTTAGCACCCCGCTACATTTTTATTTCAAAGTATTTTATTTTCCCACTAGCTTATCCATTAAATTAAATAATTTATTCCAGAAAGGGCGTATTCTGGGGCATTCCCACCATATGTGTGGCATTGTGCCGTTGAGTTTCTGAGGTTCTTAATGACTTCCTGTACCTCTTCTGCTGAAAAGGGGGCCTCCAGCATATTTTTTTATTTTTTATTTTTTTTTATGTTCTTTTAAGTTATTTCCTATCCACATTTGTTTGCAGAGCACTTGCCATGTTCTTAACAACATTTTGCTGCCATTTGCAGCCCTCTAGCCCTTTCCATTACTTTTTTAGAGCCTTTTTAGTCGTCAGAAGTCCGGGTCCCCATTGACTTCAATGGGGTCCGGGTCCGGGTTCGGGTTAAAGTTTGTCCCGAATCCGAACTTTTTTCCGAAGTTCGGCCGAACCCGCCGGACCCGAATATCCAGCTACCCGCTCAACACTAGTTGTATCGCCACAGGTTCCTCTTCATGGTGTATTAACAACTTCCTGAGATACAAAGAGTAGTATCGATATCCGGGCTCCACAACACCAGGATTTAAACTTCCACCATATGGCTATAAGCATCCATCCATGTGACTATGTATTTTTTTATTTTTTTTATTCCACACTTCTTTTAGTTTAAAGAAAATCTGTGCTTTAAGTAGGTTTGCTTTAATTCCTCACTTCGTCCCAGCATATACTTTCCTTTACTTTACTCTCCACATGCTCCATTCATCACTGGCAGTCAAAAAAATATATACCGTATTTATCGGCGTATAACACGCACTTTTTTCCCCTTAAAATCAGGGGAAAATCGTGGGTGCGTGTTATACGCCGATACTCCGTCGAATTCCCCTGCTGAAAACGAGCGAGAGGAGCGAGCGGAGCCGAAGCCGAAGTACACTCGTCTTTACTCGGCTCCTCTCG
Organism: Rana muscosa; assembly: GCA_029206835.1. Classification (NCBI taxonomy): domain Eukaryota; kingdom Metazoa; phylum Chordata; class Amphibia; order Anura; family Ranidae; genus Rana; species Rana muscosa. The sequence continues at coordinate 181,293,741 of CM055119.1, read as the reverse complement.
CAGTCCCGCCCATCTCTGACTGCGCCGCTGACATAGAGAAAGCCGAGTGTACTTTGGCTAGTCTCGGCTCCTCTCGCAGTCCTGCCCCTGACTGTGAGAAGAGCCGAGTCTAGCCGAAGTACACTCGGCTTTCTCCGTCAGCGGCGCAGTCAGTGGAGATGGGCGGGACTGCGAGAGGAGCCGAGTCTAGCCGAAGTACACTCGGCTTTCTCCGTCAGCGGCGCAGTCAGTGGAGATGGGCGGGACTGCGAGAGGAGCCGAGTCTAGCCGAAGTACACTCGGCCCCGCTCGCTCCTCTCCACAGAAATCGGCGCCAAATTTAAAAAAACGCCGAGACTGACAAGATCGCAAAGGCACTGGGCAAGGCTGCAGATGGACAGATGGACACTGGGCAAGGCTGCAGATGGACAGATATACACTGGGCAAGGCTGCAGATGGACAGATGGACACTGGGCAAGGCTGCAGATGGACAGATGGACACTGGGCAAGGCTGCAGATGGACAGATGGACACTGGGCAAGGCTGCAGATGGACACTGGGCAAGGCTGCAGATGGACAGATGGACACTGGGCAAGGCTGCAGATGGACACTGGGCAAGGCTGCATGCTGCATTTAAATGTAAGTTTTTTTTCCTTGAATTTCCCTCCTAAAAGTTTTTTTCCTTAAAATTCCCTCCTAAACTTGGGGTGCGTGTTATACGCCGGTGCGTGTTATACGCCGATAAATACGGTACCTATTACTTCTTGATATTGAAAATCATGTGACAGTAATAGGCCAATCAGTGCTATCACATGGTGAGATGATGACTCCAGTGACTTGCTAAATGGAGTGGCAGGGGAACACCATGAAGGTAAGTATAGCTTGCTGGGGAGGCTTTGGCAAACATGGGTTCACTTTAGCTTATCTCTCCAGATTACATTGTCCACAGTCTCTTCCACTCCGTGTCCATCAGCTATGGTGACCATATGATTTATAAAGAAAAGATTGATTGGGCTCAATTCATATTTTTTCACGAAGACCAATTGCTTCTTTTTTTTTTATTAAAATGATTAAACATTGATGGAGCATGACATTAATAAAACCTATTTCTGAAAGATGTGATTCAATTATAATAACAAATGATCATAGGTTGGGCATGCATGGCCAGCATTACATTGTGTCATTGTCTATAGCAAATCTAAGAGGATGTGAGCCCAGGGACAGGAAGTTTTGTAGAGCCATGTATATAACATAATACAAAAGGCTGTAATGGGTGCGGCGCTTATCCCTGGTGATATTTTGTTTTTGCTTCCAGTTGAGCTGTCAGGAAGTGACAAGGTGGTGAATTTCAGGAAAGATCAACAGGTATTTTCTGCCCCTGCTGAAAATGTTCTTAATCAAAAAAACAAAAGGTAATGCAGTCACTACATTAGTAAGCTACAATATATTAGACAAGTGCGCCGTCAATAAATTTGTTTTGTTTCGTTCCGTTTCGTATTAGACGAAAATTCGTATTTCATTAGATTCGTTAACTTTTCGTAACAATTACGAACATTCGTTATGATGAATTTAAAAAGCAAAAAATACCTTTCTTAATATGGCAGTCGTCGACTCATTATGCTCATTATGAGGGGCTCCCACCATCCCTGTGCTGTGCTCATTATGAGGGGCTCCCACCATCCCTGTGCTGTGCTCATTATGAGGGGCTCCCACCATCCCTATGCTGTGCTCATTATGAGGGGCTCCCACCATCCCTGTGCTGTGCTGACTTCCTCCTGGGGCTGTACCCCTGCTGTGCTCATTATGAGGGGCTCCCACCATCCCTGTGCTGCGCTCATAATAAGGGGCTCCCACCATCCCTATGCTGTGCTCATTATGAGGGGCTCCCACCATCCCTGTGCTGTGCTGACTTCCTCCTGGGGCTGTACCCCTGCTGTGCTCATTATGAGGGGCTCCCACCATCCCTGTGCTGCGCTCATAATAAGGGGCTCCCACCATCCCTATGCTGTGCTCATTATGAGGGGCTCCCACCATCCCTGTGCTGTGCTGACTTCCTCCTGGGGCTGTACCCCTGCTGTGCTCATTATGAGGGTCTCCCATCATCCCTGTGCTGACCTTCTGGGTTTTTAACTTCATCATAAGGAATAATCGTAATTATTATGACAATAATAAAATTATATTAATGAACATTCTTATTTTGTCCAATTCTGAATCTCCCATCGACTACCAGTACCAGTCTGAGCAGTCTCCCACTCCCGAAACCAAATTTCGTATTTCGTATAAAATTCGTAAGAATAGAAATTCGTATTTCGGATGCTTCCGAAACGAATCGCACATGTCTACAATATATTACATTTTTGATATTGGGTTTTTTATACTTTAAAACAATTACTTAACTAATATATAGCAACCAAACATTCACCTTTAAAGTATAACCAAAGAAAAACTTTTTAAAATAAGTTTTGTATAGGGTTAGGAGGGGATGGAACACCTGTCAGGTTTTTATTACTGTCTATGCCCACTTTAGGGAGATTCGCCCTCTCTATTTTTTGTTTACCGTTAACACCCAGGATGAAACTAAAATAAAATCTCAAATGTTGGGTTGTCACCAGAACAGGAATAGAAGGAAAATCTTCCATTGGAGACTCTAGTAATGGTGATCCTGGTAACAACCAGGGATTCCCTCACCTTGTTTGGAGGGATATTTTCTTACTTCCTGTTTAAGTATGGGATAGGAAGTGAAGGGAAATCTCCCCATTTGTACAGACTTAAAAAAAAAAAAAAAGACAGGGGTCATAACCATCCCTTACTCTATATAAAATGAAGAAAAAAAAGTTGCCTTAAAATCTACTTTAACCGCTTCCTGACCACCCGCCGCAGTTATACTCCATCAAGGTGGATGGATAGCGCGAATTGCCGAAGGTGCACGTCGATCCGTACATGTGATATAGCGGGCACGCGGGAGCATTGCAGTATACAGAGGCAGAACGGGGATCTTCCTATGTAAACAAGGTGAATCCCTGTTCTGACAGGGGTCATGATGGAGATCTGCTGTTCCCAGTCTTTGGGAACAGCGATCTCTGTGGTGTTCCAGGCAGTCCATCCCCCTTACAGTGAGAACACACCCAGGGAACACAGGTAACCCCTTGATTGCCCCCTAGCGTTAACCCCTTCCCTGCCAGTGTCATTTATACATATATCACTGATCAATGTAATAATTAGGGATGAGCTTCGTGTTCGAGTCGAACCTCGCCAAATTTTGAACATTATGGGCCGTTCGCGCCAAATTCGAGTGGCGCATCATGGCCCCTAATTCACTGAGGCATCGTAGTGCATTGCTGGCTGATGATTGGCCAAGCATGCACTATGACCCGCATGCTTTGGCCAATCACAGCACGGTAATAACGGAGAGCCGTAATTGGCCAAAGCCAGGGTGGCTTTGGCCACGCAGCCCAGGCGTTAGCAACGAGTGCAGGGAAGAGGCTCCACCCACCTCCTCCTTCGCTCCTGGTATCCTGGTCAGTCAGTGAGTCAGTGCGGCGTAACTTTACTACATTAGCGAGTCTCTCTATCGGCGCTGCTGATCGGCTGATGTGAGAGAGAGACTCGGGCAGACAGAGGCAGCGGCAGCCGCAGAGCAAGCGTGACATGATTATTATTAAAGGAACGGATCCTCAGGGGATCCGTACGTCTGAAAGGGCCCTAAGACTAAAAAGATTGTACAACCAGACTGTAAGGGGCCTTTCAGACGTATGGATCCCGTGAGGATCTGTTCCTTTAATATCCACTTGCTCAGTGGGGACCGCTCCATTGATCCCCTGCTGAGTCGGCAGATGACAGGGCGGTCCCTGCACACTGTGCAGGGACCGCCCTGTCAGATCTCCGCTCTCCTCTATGGGGGGATCGCATAACATGGACCGTCTGTCCGTGTTCACCCGATCCAATCCGCAGACAGATAGAAAAAATTGGATTTTCCTCCGTCTGCAGAAACGGACCATATCGGGGACTGATGAGATCGGGTGTCAGCGGATGTTCATCCGCTGACATCGGCAATCCCATAGGGATACATGTATGTCTGTATTTCATCTGAAAACGGATGGATTAAAAACGGACATACGGTCCGCGCGTGTGAAAGGGCCCTAAAGTGTATAGCGTGCTTTACAATGTGATCTATAGTAGCCAATCAGATATGCATTTCTTTCAGCTAAAGTCTATTGGTCAGGCTCACAGAGCACGTTATCACTCTGCACCATATTCTGTAAATCTAATTTTTAAAACCTAGAACTGCCTACAAAGACAAACCATTGCCCCTTTATACTGCAGCATTGTTTGCCTTTGACTGTAATTACAACTTACTGTATCACATAACAACGATGCAATCAGTTCAGTGAATTATTAAGTACCACCACCAACAATTTGCATATTAAGCAGGCCGACTAGAATACCAATATCATAGTTTTTTTAGTAGAACACAGTCCTAACAAATATGTTTTTATTAAACGTGCTATTACCTTTTATTACTAAACCCTGGTTTCTTTTACAGCAAATTGCAGAGGACAATAAATATACCGGCGGATCTCATCATGTGAATATTCATATTTGCAAAACAAAATTTTTGTTCCTTCTGTGGCTTTGTCTGAGAAATGTATATTAAGAGAAATTGGAATGACTTTACAGCGTTAGAAATAGGTCTCTTTGTTTTCCTAGAGGATGGAAAGCGTTTTCCCATTTTTACCTTTGCAAACCTTATGTACTGGTTTGTTAGTGTTCATTCATCCCTGTGTAGCTGTCTGTTTTGCTTTCATTTACACAATGGATTTGCATATCTTTCAAATCTTTGTACCACCAGAGTAATAATCAGTCTGTCACTGAAATGGTTCCAGGATCACAGAGTCAGTTTGCTGCAGGAAATCCACGAGAATGCCGGGTGAATTTAACCACTTAATCCCGGACCATATGGCTGCTAAATGACCAGAGCACTTTTTGCGATTCGGGACTGCGTCGGTTTAACTGACAATTGCGCGGTCGTGCGACTTGACTCCCATACAAAATTGATGTCCTTTTTTTCCCACAAATAGAGCTTTCTTTTGGTGGTATTTGATCACCTCTTCAGTTTTTATTTTTTGCGCTATAAACAAAAATAAAGCGACAATTTTGAAAAAAATTCAATATTTTTTACTTTTTGCTATAATAAATATCCCCCAAAAATATGTAAAAAAACTAATTTTTTTCACAGTTTAGGCCAATACGTATTCTTCTACATATTTTTGGTAAAAAAAAATCGCAATAAGCGTATTTTGATTTGCGCAAAAGTTATAGCATCTACAAAATAGGGGATAGATTTATGGCATTTTTATTATTATTATTTTTTTTACTAGTAATGGCGGTGATCAGCGATTTTTAGCGTGACTGCAACATTATGGCGGACAGATCAGACACTTTTGACACATTTTTGGGACCATTGTCATTTTTACAGCGATCAGTGCTATTAAAATGCACTGATTACTGTGAAAATGACACTGGCAGTGAAGGGGTTAACCACTAGGTGGCACTGTAGGGGTTAAGTGCAACCTGGGAAGTGCTTCTAACTGTAGGGGGGATGGGATGTGTGTGTCAAGACAGTGATCGCCGCTTCCGATTACAGGAAGCGATGATCACTGTCATTGTCACTATGCAGAGCGGCGAGATGCTTGTTTACATCAGCGTGAGATGATCACGGGCATCCCCGCGGCGATCGAGTCCATGGGACACGCGGTTGGACTCACGGAGCTCGCAGCGGGTGCGCGTCCACAATGCCGCTTCCTTAAAGGGACGTATATTTACGTCCTTCTGCCCAGGAGTGCCATTCTGTCTACGTAAAAGTGTGTGCGGTGGTCGGCAAGTTGTTAAAGTAGAACTAAAAGGGAAAACTTTTTTTTCTCCATTTTGGATAAAATAAGGAAGCGTGGTAACCCTTCTCAGCTTTTTTTTTTTTTCTGTATATGGCCCATTGGGGAGATTTCCCTTTAATTCCTGTCCCATAGGCACAACAGGAAGTTAGAGGAAATCCCATCAAAGTGAGGGAATCTCCACTGGAAAATGTCTCCATTGTCTCACCTAACCTGACCCACTGAGTGCTGGTGGCACTGTTAGATCTTTGGGCTGCAGTACCAATGTCCACCAGTGGGTGTCTCCTGGCAGTATGGAGCAGACATCACCTCCTGCGATCAGGCGTCACCTGAGTCTGATTGCAGGTGTGTGTGTATAAATACCATCCTGGGTGGACGTCATATGACGTCCTCAGCTTTGAGGGGGGATATCTGAATGATGCCTGCAGCTAGAGGCATCATTCAGATATCCTTTTCTTCAGCCGGCGATTCTGCGCACCATAAGAACGATCATAGCGGCGGTTCCGCCGCTTGATCGTTCTTATAGGCGGCGGGAGGGGACCCGGAGAGAATCGTCCGGCGCCGGTGGTGGGTCACGTGAAGAGCATAGAGATGACTGGTGACCAGATGGTCACCAGTCATCTCTATGATCGTCGGAGGCCCGGGCGCGATGTGATGACGTCACGCCCGGGTCCTCAGATGTAAACAAAGCCGCCATTGCGGCTAGTAAGTATGAGATCAGTGAAAAAATGTTCACTGATCTCATGCTTTCCAGCCTGGAGGAGAGATGTGGGGTCTTATTGACCCCGCATCTCTCCATAAAGAGGAACTGTCACACACATTCCTATTACAAGGGATGAGAAAAAATATATATAGTCGCGCTAACTTATAAATATAAACATAAGCCCACCACTGAATGATTGAAAAAATTATCTTCAAATCATCACAGTGAAGAATTATGTAAGTGCTCAGTGAAGAACAATAAATAAAAAATATATAAACAAAGCATATGGAATAATAATACAAACTTAATTAATAATATTAATACATGCTTGCATAGAACCTTAAATAATCAAATCCAAAGTCCATACAAAGAAGCACCCGTGATCAAGTGTCCATGTTAAATGAAAAAAGAAAAATGAAAAAAGCAAAAGAAAACAAAACAAAAACGATTCCAAATCTTCTTATATTGGTGACTTTCACCACCACCAGTAAGAATTCCTGCTTACCAAAAAGCGATGGTCCCCTATGACGGAGGACCCCAAACAGCCTCAAATGATAATCAGTAGGACTCCAGACTTCAGTGTATGCTGAACCTCAATTGTTTTGATAGCCAAAATGCTCATATACCATCATGCAGTACTCGATACGGAACATGGAAGGAAGGGAGGACACTACATAGTGTAAAATCCTTGGTGGATATTTATTTTAAAGAAGAAAACATACTTACAAAAATGCAGTTTAAAAAACAGCCTTAAAAATGTGACAGCGCCGACCGGTCAAAGGCGCTAGTCACACACATACGTCCGTGGAAGTCGAGCAGTGGAGGGTGACGTCAGCACAAAGCTCGTATCCTGCCCTACGCGTTTCGTGAAAATTCACGTCGTCTCGGGGCACGGGCGATGGGCTGCGTCACCCCCTCTTTATAGGGAACACAAGAACTCAAGGGTCCAGCCCGAGGGAAGGCGCGCGCGCGCACCTCGCGCAGCGAGGTAGCCACGCCTCGCTGTCGTATCCACCAAACAGCAAAAACAGCGGATGCGCGCGCATCTCTCCCCACGAGGAAGCCAAGCCTCGTTTGCAAATACATGCCATGCGCGTCATCACGCCAAACGGGATGACGAAAGCATGGCGGGGAGTATGCCGCACACACGCGTGTCCATGGCAACGATGGCCACGGCCGCAATGCGCGCGCCACCCAGGGGGGAGGAGCCTCCAGGTGTGTCACAGGAGGCAGTAAGACTCACAACCTCCGCCGCAGCCATAATGTGCGGTGAACATAATGGGACTTAAACTGCTCCAAATTTAAAATCCTAACTGTAGAGGACATATACATACATGAATATAATATAAGACATAAATGTCATACATGGGACTTAAACTGCTCCAAATTTAAAATCCTAACTGTAGAGGACATATACATACATGAATATAATATAAGACATAAATGTCATACCAGTATCTAAAGCCATACATGTTTGAAATATACGGAGATAGATTAACTCATAGTAGTTAATAATCCATAAATGATAATAAAATCACCAAGGTTACAACGATTACCATCTAATCTCGTCCCTCTTACTACCCCGCTTAACATGGTCAATGTCCATTACAAAACGGGAAAAAGAGACGGAAGTAAACGGTTAAATTTAAACAGAAAAAGGAAAAAGGAGAAGAGAAAGAGTGTACATACAACACGATCTACATCTCCCAAAAAACTATACTCCAATATAGTTCAATAGTCCACCCCAAACAGCCATTATAAAAACATAATTAACTGATTGGCTAGATTAATTCAAGAATTGTTAATAAAAGCGTTAACATCAGTGTCCACATTGAGTCCGTGCGGAACATAAGTCCTCAACCTGTACACCCATGCCATTTCTTGCTTGGAGATTTCTCTCACAAGCGAGCTGCCTCTCCAATGGGGTCTGTATTTGTCAATAGCGATGAATAGTGTACCAGATGGGTCTCTCTTGTGGACTTGATCGTAGTGCCTGGATACAGAGTGTTTATCGAAACCTTTGCGTATGTTCGCTATATGTTCGTTAAGTCTCACCCTTACTGCCCTTTTGGTCCTCCCCACATATTGGAGACCGCAAGGGCATTGTATGAGGTAAATAACCCCCAAAGATGAACAGGTGATAAAGGGTTCGATTTCATAGGAACGGCCCGTGCTCGTTGAAGAAAAATGGCTAATCTTCCTATCCCTACAGCTATTCAGGCTGCACACTTGGCATTTTTTGCATTTATAGTATCCTGTCAGGTTCTCTAGGAATGTTCTATTAGCCCGTGGGGGGTCCTGGACACTTGGGGCCACCCTGCTGGACAGTGTAGATGCCCCCCTAAATACAATAGCTGGTCTCTCTGGAAGAGACGGTGCCAACACTAAATCACTGGTTAGCACATGCCAGTGCTTACGTATCAGACTTTTGATGGTCTGATGCTGTACGGAGTAGGTGGTAATAAATGGAAGAGAGAACTTACCATCCCTTACCACTCTCTCCCTGTCGGCCAACAATGATCCTCGATCGATCTCACTGACAGATTGTATCAATTGAGACAGATCACTCTGTTGATAACCTTTATCAACAAATCTCTTAGAGAGAACCTCGGCCTGGCATTTGAAAGCCTCCAAGTCTGTACAATTACGTCTCAATCTGGTGAATTGTCCCTGAGGGACAGCCTTCAACCAAGGGGCATAATGACAACTGTCAAGCGGAATATATGAGTTTCTGTCAGTTGGTTTGAAATAAGTGGTCGTAACAAATTTGCTATCAACCACTGAAATTTTCAAATCCAGATAGTGTACTGACTCCTGACTGGCCTCAAAAGAGAATCTGATACCTCTGTTGTTATCGTTTAGGGACAGCATATAATCCCGCAAATCAGGTTCACTGCCGTCCCATAGGAGGAGGACGTCGTCGATGTACCTGACCCAGAGAACAACCTCTGGTCTCCGGCAAACATCGACGACGTCCTCCTCCCACTTGGCCATAAACAAGTTGGCCAGGCTAGGGGCGTACTTCGCCCCCATCGCCACACCTCGATCTTGGCGGAAGAACTGATTATCACACCAAAAATAATTATGGCCTGCTGCATATTTCAGTAGGGTCATAATAAAGTTAATTTGCCGCGATGGTAGATCTGATCCTCTCACCAAATACATCTCAACAGCCTCAAAGCCACACTCATGGGGGATGATGGTATAAAGCGAGGTCACGTCTGCCGTGACCATCCATATACCATTTGTGGGAGTGAGATCTTTGAGTAAATTGATAACGTGTTTAGTGTCCCTTACATAGGAAGGGATCTGCTGAACCAAAGGCTGCAGGAAAAAATCAATATACTTCCCGACCCGGGACGTGATGGAATCTATCCCACTTACAATGGGTCGTCCCGGGGGGGAAGTAAGACTTTTATGGATCTTCGGGAGGTAATATATAACGGGAGTCCGGGGGGCACAGGGTATCAAAAACAATCTCTCCCTGTCATTAAGAATGCCCTCCCGGTGTCCCTCATCCACAATAATCTCGAGGTCTCTTTTATACTTGACAACGGGGTCCCTGTTCAAAGGGGTATAGGTTTCGGTGTCATCGACGATCCTGTGTAACTCTTTCAGGTAGTCACACCTATCGAGAATGACTATCCCCCCCCCTTTGTCTGCAGGTCTAATGACCAGGGACTTGTTGGAACAAAGGGACTCAAGCCCGTTCTCCAAATTCTTTTGCATTTTGACCTTTTTTACCTTGATCTTTTCAAGATCCTTGAGTACCACATCCCTGAAAACTTTAATGCTCGGGGCCAATGAGCCAGGGGGATTAAACAGTGAAGCATTGGCCAACCCAGTATGTTTGTACCCAGGTAAGGGACTCACTCTATCCATAATAGGATTAGACAGAAAATGCCTCTTGATATTGAGCTTCCTTGCAAACTTGTGGACATCCATAAAGGTTTGAAATTTGCTCAAGCTCCTAGGCGGAGCAAATTTCAAACCCTTATCCAACAAGCGCTGCTCAGTCTCTGACAAGGCCTGTTGGCTCAAATTAAAAATACCCATACCTAGATTCTTTTTCTTTTTGAGCAACTGGGCCCTCCTCCCCCCTCTAACCTCTCTCTTCGTTCTGATGGGCCGAACCGGCCCTGGTGGCCCGTGGGAAAACCCCAACTGGGGTTCGGTCTGAAATCATATTGACCTGGGGGATAGGAGGGTCTAGAATAATCATAACCCCTGTCAAAATGATTAGACTGAGGAAATTGGCCATTCCCGTCCGGATTATTGAATCCATATCGCCTTTCCATAGGTTCACGGCCTAATGGCCCCAATGAGTCTGTTAAGGGAAAAAACCGGTTATGGGTGGGGATGTTAAAATCCCGCATACCATTGGACTCAAAACTGGTTCTTGGAAATCCCTGATTATGTCCCGCATCATGATGGATGGGTCCAAATGAGGGATGCTCCCATCCTCTCATGGATTCATCCTGATAATGCTGGAACTGTACATCAGACCTATATGATTTCACATTTTTAGGCATTTTGGATGAAAAATTGCCCTGTTTGGGCCCGTTCTTAGTCTTGACCTTATTGTTACGTTGAGCTGGAGTGGGAGTGGGGGGGTTAGAAACCCCTCTCCTACCAGTCATGGGAGGGTTGGCAATCGGGCCGGATGGCACCGCACCCTGAGGGGCAGTGTCCATCACTACCTCATTTATCTCATCTGCTGCCAACTTTTTCTGCCACAGAAAAACAAGGCCCGACTGGTAATCCTCAAAATCTCTAAGGTATTTTTTCTTCTTTTTTGTTTTTTGATCCTTTTCTTCCCTCTCTAAGGTTTTTTGGAGAGAGTTAGAACACTCCCTATATTCCTCTCCATTTTTGAAAGAGGTCAGCAAATCTCTAACCGTTTTAATTTCGGTATCAAGTCTCTGCAGCTTCTCGCTTTTTCTTTGGGCCAGAAATCGCAAAAAAGAAACTCCAGCATCATTGAAATATTTAGCCCAAACCTCCAAATCAGGCTCACCTTTTTGTGGGCTTACCTCCCAACGGAGGCTTCTTGGGACCATGGCATTCCGAATATAATTCTCAAGGAACGCTATGTCCCACTGAGTGTGTATCTCAGTTGTCATGATATTCTTTAGTCGCATAAAGAGACCACTGACATCAGAGCTACCGGGGGCCGGGGTGGAGTCGAACACCCCAGTCGTGTTGACTGTCCGTTTCGCTCGGAAGTCGAAAATATCCATTGTGGTCAAATTAATGACCACTCACTAAGCAGCAGTTAATGGTAGTTAATGTAAAGAGTTGGAAAGTGAAAAAAGAAACTGCGCTACAGATATAGAACTAGGCAGATATATCAAATGCCCAGAAACAAAAGGAAAAAAGCAGCAACTATTCTGAAAACTAACAGTGAACACAAACAAGAAAAAATATATATAGTCGCGCTAACTTATAAATATAAACATAAGCCCACCACTGAATGATTGAAAAAATTATCTTCAAATCATCACAGTGAAGAATTATGTAAGTGCTCAGTGAAGAACAATAAATAAAAAATATATAAACAAAGCATATGGAATAATAATACAAACTTAAGTGTGCAGCCTGAATAGCTGTAGGGATAGGAAGATTAGCCATTTTTCTTCAACGAGCACGGGCCGTTCCTATGAAATCGAACCCTTTATCACCTGTTCATCTTTGGGGGTTATTTACCTCATACAATGCCCTTGCGGTCTCCAATATGTGGGGAGGACCAAAAGGGCAGTAAGGGTGAGACTTAACGAACATATAGCGAACATACGCAAAGGTTTCGATAAACACTCTGTATCCAGGCACTACGATCAAGTCCACAAGAGAGACCCATCTGGTACACTATTCATCGCTATTGACAAATACAGACCCCATTGGAGAGGCAGCTCGCTTGTGAGAGAAATCTCCAAGCAAGAAATGGCATGGGTGTACAGGTTGAGGACTTATGTTCCGCACGGACTCAATGTGGACACTGATGTTAACGCTTTTATTAACAATTCTTGAATTAATCTAGCCAATCAGTTAATTATGTTTTTATAATGGCTGTTTGGGGTGGACTATTGAACTATATTGGAGTATAGTTTTTTGGGAGATGTAGATCGTGTTGTATGTACACTCTTTCTCTTCTCCTTTTTCCTTTTTCTGTTTAAATTTAACCGTTTACTTCCGTCTCTTTTTCCCGTTTTGTAATGGACATTGACCATGTTAAGCGGGGTAGTAAGAGGGACGAGATTAGATGGTAATCGTTGTAACCTTGGTGATTTTATTATCATTTATGGATTATTAACTACTATGAGTTAATCTATCTCCGTATATTTCAAACATGTATGGCTTTAGATACTGGTATGACATTTATGTCTTATATTATATTCATGTATGTATATGTCCTCTACAGTTAGGATTTTAAATTTGGAGCAGTTTAAGTCCCATTATGTTCACCGCACATTATGGCTGCGGCGGAGGTTGTGAGTCTTACTGCCTCCTGTGACACACCTGGAGGCTCCTCCCCCCTGGGTGGCGCGCGCATTGCGGCCGTGGCCATCGTTGCCATGGACACGCGTGTGTGCGGCATACTCCCCGCCATGCTTTCATCATCCCGTTTGGCGTGATGACGCGCATGGCATGTATTTGCAAACGAGGCTTGGCTTCCTCGTGGGGAGAGATGCGCGCGCATCCGCTGTTTTTGCTGTTTGGTGGATACGACAGCGAGGCGTGGCTACCTCGCTGCGCGAGGTGCGCGCGCGCGCCTTCCCTCGGGCTGGACCCTTGAGTTCTTGTGTTCCCTATAAAGAGGGGGTGACGCAGCCCATCGCCCGTGCCCCGAGACGACGTGAATTTTCACGAAACGCGTAGGGCAGGATACGAGCTTTGTGCTGACGTCACCCTCCACTGCTCGACTTCCACGGACGTATGTGTGTGACTAGCGCCTTTGACCGGTCGGCGCTGTCACATTTTTAAGACTGTTTTTTAAACTGCATTTTTGTAAGTATGTTTTCTTCTTTAAAATAAATATCCACCAAGGATTTTACACTATGTAGTGTCCTCCCTTCCTTCCATGTTCCGTATCGAGTACTGCATGATGGTATATGAGCATTTTGGCTATCAAAACAATTGAGGTTCAGCATACACTGAAGTCTGGAGTCCTACTGATTATCATTTGAGGCTGTTTGGGGTCCTCCGTCATAGGGGACCATCGCTTTTTGGTAAGCAGGAATTCTTACTGGTGGTGGTGAAAGTCACGAATATAAGAAGATTTGGAATCGTTTTTGTTTTGTTTTCTTTTGCTTTTTTCATTTTTCTTTTTTCATTTAACATGGACACTTGATCACGGGTGCTTCTTTGTATGGACTTTGGATTTGATTATTTAAGGTTCTATGCAAGCATGTATTAATATTATTAATTAAGTTTGTATTATTATTCCATATGCTTTGTTTATATATTTTTTATTTATTGTTCTTCACTGAGCACTTACATAATTCTTCACTGTGATGATTTGAAGATAATTTTTTCAATCATTCAGTGGTGGGCTTATGTTTATATTTATAAGTTAGCGCGACTATATATATTTTTTCTTGTTTGTGTTCACTGTTAGTTTTCAGAATAGTTGCTGCTTTTTTCCTTTTGTTTCTGGGCATTTGATATATCTGCCTAGTTCTATATCTGTAGCGCAGTTTCTTTTTTCACTTTCCAACTCTTTACATTAACTACCATTAACTGCTGCTTAGTGAGTGGTCATTAATTTGACCACAATGGATATTTTCGACTTCCGAGCGAAACGGACAGTCAACACGACTGGGGTGTTCGACTCCACCCCGGCCCCCGGTAGCTCTGATGTCAGTGGTCTCTTTATGCGACTAAAGAATATCATGACAACTGAGATACACACTCAGTGGGACATAGCGTTCCTTGAGAATTATATTCGGAATGCCATGGTCCCAAGAAGCCTCCGTTGGGAGGTAAGCCCACAAAAAGGTGAGCCTGATTTGGAGGTTTGGGCTAAATATTTCAATGATGCTGGAGTTTCTTTTTTGCGATTTCTGGCCCAAAGAAAAAGCGAGAAGCTGCAGAGACTTGATACCGAAATTAAAACGGTTAGAGATTTGCTGACCTCTTTCAAAAATGGAGAGGAATATAGGGAGTGTTCTAACTCTCTCCAAAAAACCTTAGAGAGGGAAGAAAAGGATCAAAAAACAAAAAAGAAGAAAAAATACCTTAGAGATTTTGAGGATTACCAGTCGGGCCTTGTTTTTCTGTGGCAGAAAAAGTTGGCAGCAGATGAGATAAATGAGGTAGTGATGGACACTGCCCCTCAGGGTGCGGTGCCATCCGGCCCGATTGCCAACCCTCCCATGACTGGTAGGAGAGGGGTTTCTAACCCCCCCACTCCCACTCCAGCTCAACGTAACAATAAGGTCAAGACTAAGAACGGGCCCAAACAGGGCAATTTTTCATCCAAAATGCCTAAAAATGTGAAATCATATAGGTCTGATGTACAGTTCCAGCATTATCAGGATGAATCCATGAGAGGATGGGAGCATCCCTCATTTGGACCCATCCATCATGATGCGGGACATAATCAGGGATTTCCAAGAACCAGTTTTGAGTCCAATGGTATGCGGGATTTTAACATCCCCACCCATAACCGTTTTTTTCCCTTAACAGACTCATTGGGGCCTATGGAAAGGCGATATGGATTCAATAATCCGGACGGGAATGGCCAATTTCCTCAGTCTAATCATTTTGACAGGGGTTATGATTATTCTAGACCCTCCTATCCCCCAGGTCAATATGATTTCAGACCAAACCCCAGTTGGGGTTTTCCCACGGGCCACCAGGGCCGGTTCGGCCCATCAGAACGAAGAGAGGGGTTAGAGGGGGGAGGAGGGCCCAGTTGCTCAAAAAGAAAAAGAATCTAGGTATGGGTATTTTTAATTTGAGCCAACAGGCCTTGTCAGAGACTGAGCAGCGCTTGTTGGATAAGGGTTTGAAATTTGCTCCGCCTAGGAGCTTGAGCAAATTTCAAACCTTTATGGATGTCCACAAGTTTGCAAGGAAGCTCAATATCAAAAGGCATTTTCTGTCTAATCCTATTATGGATAGAGTGAGTCCCTTACCTGGGTACAAACATACTGGGTTGGCCAATGCTTCACTGTTTAATCCCCCTGGCTCATTGGCCCCGAGCATTAAAGTTTTCAGGGATGTGGTACTCAAGGATCTTGAAAAGATCAAGGTAAAAAAGGTCAAAATGCAAAAGAATTTGGAGAACGGGCTTGAGTCCCTTTGTTCCAACAAGTCCCTGGTCATTAGACCTGCAGACAAAGGGGGGGGGATAGTCATTCTCGATAGGTGTGACTACCTGAAAGAGTTACACAGGATCGTCGATGACACCGAAACCTATACCCCTTTGAACAGGGACCCCGTTGTCAAGTATAAAAGAGACCTCGAGATTATTGTGGATGAGGGACACCGGGAGGGCATTCTTAATGACAGGGAGAGATTGTTTTTGATACCCTGTGCCCCCCGGACTCCCGTTATATATTACCTCCCGAAGATCCATAAAAGTCTTACTTCCCCCCCGGGACGACCCATTGTAAGTGGGATAGATTCCATCACGTCCCGGGTCGGGAAGTATATTGATTTTTTCCTGCAGCCTTTGGTTCAGCAGATCCCTTCCTATGTAAGGGACACTAAACACGTTATCAATTTACTCAAAGATCTCACTCCCACAAATGGTATATGGATGGTCACGGCAGACGTGACCTCGCTTTATACCATCATCCCCCATGAGTGTGGCTTTGAGGCTGTTGAGATGTATTTGGTGAGAGGATCAGATCTACCATCGCGGCAAATTAACTTTATTATGACCCTACTGAAATATGCAGCAGGCCATAATTATTTTTGGTGTGATAATCAGTTCTTCCGCCAAGATCGAGGTGTGGCGATGGGGGCGAAGTACGCCCCTAGCCTGGCCAACTTGTTTATGGCCAAGTGGGAGGAGGACGTCGTCGATGTTTGCCGGAGACCAGAGGTTGTTCTCTGGGTCAGGTACATCGACGACGTCCTCCTCCTATGGGACGGCAGTGAACCTGATTTGCGGGATTATATGCTGTCCCTAAACGATAACAACAGAGGTATCAGATTCTCTTTTGAGGCCAGTCAGGAGTCAGTACACTATCTGGATTTGAAAATTTCAGTGGTTGATAGCAAATTTGTTACGACCACTTATTTCAAACCAACTGACAGAAACTCATATATTCCGCTTGACAGTTGTCATTATGCCCCTTGGTTGAAGGCTGTCCCTCAGGGACAATTCACCAGATTGAGACGTAATTGTACAGACTTGGAGGCTTTCAAATGCCAGGCCGAGGTTCTCTCTAAGAGATTTGTTGATAAAGGTTATCAACAGAGTGATCTGTCTCAATTGATACAATCTGTCAGTGAGATCGATCGAGGATCATTGTTGGCCGACAGGGAGAGAGTGGTAAGGGATGGTAAGTTCTCTCTTCCATTTATTACCACCTACTCCGTACAGCATCAGACCATCAAAAGTCTGATACGTAAGCACTGGCATGTGCTAACCAGTGATTTAGTGTTGGCACCGTCTCTTCCAGAGAGACCAGCTATTGTATTTAGGGGGGCATCTACACTGTCCAGCAGGGTGGCCCCAAGTGTCCAGGACCCCCCACGGGCTAATAGAACATTCCTAGAGAACCTGACAGGATACTATAAATGCAAAAAATGCCAAGTGTGCAGCCTGAATAGCTGTAGGGATAGGAAGATTAGCCATTTTTCTTCAACGAGCACGGGCCGTTCCTATGAAATCGAACCCTTTATCACCTGTTCATCTTTGGGGGTTATTTACCTCATACAATGCCCTTGCGGTCTCCAATATGTGGGGAGGACCAAAAGGGCAGTAAGGGTGAGACTTAACGAACATATAGCGAACATACGCAAAGGTTTCGATAAACACTCTGTATCCAGGCACTACGATCAAGTCCACAAGAGAGACCCATCTGGTACACTATTCATCGCTATTGACAAATACAGACCCCATTGGAGAGGCAGCTCGCTTGTGAGAGAAATCTCCAAGCAAGAAATGGCATGGGTGTACAGGTTGAGGACTTATGTTCCGCACGGACTCAATGTGGACACTGATGTTAACGCTTTTATTAACAATTCTTGAATTAATCTAGCCAATCAGTTAATTATGTTTTTATAATGGCTGTTTGGGGTGGACTATTGAACTATATTGGAGTATAGTTTTTTGGGAGATGTAGATCGTGTTGTATGTACACTCTTTCTCTTCTCCTTTTTCCTTTTTCTGTTTAAATTTAACCGTTTACTTCCGTCTCTTTTTCCCGTTTTGTAATGGACATTGACCATGTTAAGCGGGGTAGTAAGAGGGACGAGATTAGATGGTAATCGTTGTAACCTTGGTGATTTTATTATCATTTATGGATTATTAACTACTATGAGTTAATCTATCTCCGTATATTTCAAACATGTATGGCTTTAGATACTGGTATGACATTTATGTCTTATATTATATTCATGTATGTATATGTCCTCTACAGTTAGGATTTTAAATTTGGAGCAGTTTAAGTCCCATTATGTTCACCGCACATTATGGCTGCGGCGGAGGTTGTGAGTCTTACTGCCTCCTGTGACACACCTGGAGGCTCCTCCCCCCTGGGTGGCGCGCGCATTGCGGCCGTGGCCATCGTTGCCATGGACACGCGTGTGTGCGGCATACTCCCCGCCATGCTTTCGTCATCCCGTTTGGCGTGATGACGCGCATGGCATGTATTTGCAAACGAGGCTTGGCTTCCTCGTGGGGAGAGATGCGCGCGCATCCGCTGTTTTTGCTGTTTGGTGGATACGACAGCGAGGCGTGGCTACCTCGCTGCGCGAGGTGCGCGCGCGCGCCTTCCCTCGGGCTGGACCCTTGAGTTCTTGTGTTCCCTATAAAGAGGGGGTGACGCAGCCCATCGCCCGTGCCCCGAGACGACGTGAATTTTCACGAAACGCGTAGGGCAGGATACGAGCTTTGTGCTGACGTCACCCTCCACTGCTCGACTTCCACGGACGTATGTGTGTGACTAGCGCCTTTGACCGGTCGGCGCTGTCACATTTTTAAGGCTGTTTTTTAAACTGCATTTTTGTAAGTATGTTTTCTTCTTTAAAATAAATATCCACCAAGGATTTTACACTATGTAGTGTCCTCCCTTCCTTCCATGTTCCGTATCGAGTACTGCATGATGGTATATGAGCATTTTGGCTATCAAAACAATTGAGGTTCAGCATACACTGAAGTCTGGAGTCCTACTGATTATCATTTGAGGCTGTTTGGGGTCCTCCGTCATAGGGGACCATCGCTTTTTGGTAAGCAGGAATTCTTACTGGTGGTGGTGAAAGTCACGAATATAAGAAGATTTGGAATCGTTTTTGTTTTGTTTTCTTTTGCTTTTTTCATTTTTCTTTTTTCATTTAACATGGACACTTGATCACGGGTGCTTCTTTGTATGGACTTTGGATTTGATTATTTAAGGTTCTATGCAAGCATGTATTAATATTATTAATTAAGTTTGTATTATTATTCCATATGCTTTGTTTATATATTTTTTATTTATTGTTCTTCACTGAGCACTTACATAATTCTTCACTGTGATGATTTGAAGATAATTTTTTCAATCATTCAGTGGTGGGCTTATGTTTATATTTATAAGTTAGCGCGACTATATATATTTTTTCTTGTTTGTGTTCACTGTTAGTTTTCAGAATAGTTGCTGCTTTTTTCCTTTTGTTTCTGGGCATTTGATATATCTGCCTAGTTCTATATCTGTAGCGCAGTTTCTTTTTTCACTTTCCAACTATTACAAGGGATGTTTATATTCCTTGTAATAGGAATAAAACTGATCAAAAAAAAAAAAAAAAGTGTCAAATAAGTGTTAAAAAAAAAAAAATAAGTCAAATAAAAAAATAAATAATAATAATAAAAAAAAAATTAAAACGCCCCTGTCCCCGGTAGCTCGCGATCAGAAGCGAACGCACACATAAGTCCCTCCCACATATGTAAACGCCGTTCAAACCACATATGTGAGGTATCGCTGCGTGCATTAGAGCGCGTGCAACAATTCTAGCACTAGACCTCCTCTGTAACTCTAACCTGGTAACCTGTAAAAAAAATGTAAGCGTCGCCTATGGAGATTTTTAAGTACCGACGTTTGGCGCCATTCCATGAGTGTGCGCAATGTTAAAGCGTGACCTGTTAGGTATCTATTTACTCGGCATAACATAATCTTTCATATTTTCCCCCAAAAATTGGGCTAACTTTGCTGTTTTGTTATTTTTTAATTCATGAAACCATTTTTTTTCCCAGAAAAAAAGGCGTTTGAAAAATTATTGCGTAAATACCGTGAAAGAAAAAAGTTGCAATGACTGTCATTTTATTCCCTAGGGTGTCTGCTAAAAAAACATATATAATGTTTGGGGGTTCTGAGTAATTTTCTAGCAAAATAATGATGATTTGTACATGTAGGAGAGAAGTGCCAGAATAGGCCCGGTATTGATGTGGTAAAAAAAGCCCGGTGTTAAAGTGGTTAAAGCGGAGGTACCGCGGAAAAAAAAATATTACAAGCCAGCAGCTACAAATACTGCAGCTGCTGACTTTTAATAAATGGACACTTACCTGTCCTGGAGTCCAGCGACGTCCGCAGCAGAGGACGAGCAATCGCTCGTCCCTCTGCTGCCCCCACCGCCATACTCGGTGAGGGAACCAGGAAGTGAAACCTTGCGGCTTCATGCCTGGTTCCCTACGGCGCATGCGCGAGTCGCGCTGCGCCGTTCTGACTGGTCCCCAAGTGTCTCCCAGAACACAACGGGTATTCTGCGGGAAGTGACATGCTTCCCGCAGATTTCCTGCAGAGAGGAATCCCGGAAGTGGGTGCAAATACCTGTCTTAGACAGGTATCTGCACCCCCCTCCCCCCTGAAAGGTGTCAATTGTGACACCGGAGGGGGGGAGGGTTCCGATCAGCGGAAGTTCCACTTTAGGGTGGAGCTCCACTTCAATAAATTATTATTCACTTTACATGCATTTGGTTCCCTCTTTGCAGTCCACACAGTTCTGGTCACACCTGTTCATGACAAAATGTATTCTCCCTGAAGAAGAGACGTTTGATAGGAGACATGATAACGATATACAAATATCTCAAAGGTGATCCCAGCGTAGGAAAAAATTGATTCAGTCTCTGGGACTGTAAGAGGACACGGGGCCGCACAATGAGATTGGAGTAGAAGCGGTTTAACCTTATGCTGCGTAGGGATTTTTTTTTCACTGTCAGGGTAAGGATGTGCAACTCTCTTCCACAATTGGTGGTATCAGCGGGGAGTATTGATATTTTTAAGAGACTCTTGGATATGCATCTTAGTGAACACAATATACAGGGATAAGGGAAATGATTGTCGACACTGACACAGGTACACCTGCACAGGTTGAACTGGATGGACTATTGTCTTTATTTAACCTTACCTACCAGTGGCGGCCCATCCATTAGAGGTACACAGGCGCCACACCGCTATCCATGTGTTCGGCCCCCTGATCTACAGTAATGCTATGAGTAAGCATCCTGTGATGTGAAACATGTTAGCCTTGTCCCTGTCTTCATTTCAAGTTTTGTATGCTGTGCTGTGATTTGGATTTTATCTTTGTGACGGATCTCAGATACCCCAGGTGGGCACATCCGCCAGACCTGTGTCTCCTGTCCTCCAAACGCACCCGCAGCCTGCAGATTCGCCATAACCAGCCCTTAAACCCTCAATCATGAGACAATCCACACAGGTGTTGAGGGACCGGGTTAAACATGCAGAGCATCAACAGTTTATTAAATACAAAACATACACTTTTACACACAGTTAGGAACACTCCCCTTAGCCTTGTCATAGAGGGGGGGTAGGGGACAAGGAAGAACCAATGGGTACTGAACATTGAAACAGAGACTACAGTTAAACATAAAGGGATTATGGTAAGCAGGCAGCCCTTCAATACACATCCCCTGCGGAGAGATATCTGCAGTCCAGACCATTGTCTATGTGTCATGAACCAACACAATTAAACACAGCAACAAGAGGGGGGATGGGGGGAGAAGGGATGTAGCATTACATTACATTATCTCAATGCCAGCTTGTCCCCAAGTCTCTCAGTCTCTTCTGGGCCATAATCTGTGGGTAGGAGGCCAGCCCACAGTCCCTTCCAAAACACACAGTGACAGTGGGTTCCGTCACAATTTTCAATAAAGAACGTCTTCAACAGAGTGCAGCAGTCCAGGATACATTTTCCTCCTTCCCCTGATCTACATGCAGGGCGCCGGATGCATGGATTCCAATGGGGGGGGTGTTTTTTTCTTAAGCACATGATTAGAGCCAGAGGCTTCAAAATAGGGTGGGCTCGGGGCGCAGTGCACTGCGCCCGAAGCCCACTCGGTTGTGTGACAAAAGTGAATGAATATTCACTATTGTAATACTGATTCTCCTCCCGGCCAATCAGGAAGCGGGTCATGAGACCCGTCACACGATTGGCCAAAAGGAGATCCGATTGAATTGGTCGCCAGAAAGAGGAGAGAGGAGACGCTGGGGAAGCGAGACAACAGCTGCCCGCAGCCCGAAGAGAAGCCGCCGCCGCCTGCCACCCAGAGCACTGTCCACGAGATGAGGTAAGTGCGGGGCCCTGACTGACTGACCGACATAGGGGGGAGGGGGGGGCTGCCACTGTTACCTACTATGTAGCTATGTAACCTTGTAAGTATCCTAAGCATTGAAGAGAGAGCATGAGCATGACTAGCAACCAGATTTTTCAGAAGGAAAAGTTAGCAAGAGCAGCCTCCATCTTTACATCATGGCAGGCTTCCTTAAAGATTAAAGCCAGCAGGACTGGCAAGAGTTATCCTGCAGGTGAAGGAAAAATCATACTCCAGCAGCTACTCTTCAATTACTTTATGATTAAGTGCTGAACGAGCAAAACACATCAGAGGTTCTCCATTGTTGTACCCACATTAAATCATCTTGAAGGCCAGTCACTCTAATGCTTTTTTTTCTCCTTACATGACACATTCTGAGGCTAAATAGGACCGTTATCAGCGTCAAGCTTTCTGCAAGTTCACTTAAAGCTTGTGCACCCAAGACCGCTGTTTGCTCTTTATAAAGCCTGATCTTTATAGCTGCTAGCAGCTCTACAGTATTTAAAGTAACAGAGTCATAGCAATTGTAGATGCATACTCATTCCCATCCTATTGTGATAGGGCACCAGTAGTGATGAGCCGAACACCCCCGGGTTCGGTTCGCACCAGAACCCGCGAACGGACCGAAAGTTCGAACGAACATTAGAACCCTATTAAATACAATGGATGCGAACGTTCGAATTCTAAAGTGCTAATTATAACAACTATTATGCATGTTATTGTCCTAAAAAGGGTTTGGGAACCCGGGTTCTGCACCAGGGGACATGTATCAATGCAAAAATAAGTTTTAAAAACGGTCGTTTTCCGGGAGCAGTCATTTTAATGATGCATAAAGTGAAAAAAAAAAAGTCAAATATTCCTTTAAATATCGTACCTGGGGGGTGTCTAAAGTATGCCTGTGAAGTGCCACGTGTTTCCCGTGTTTAGAACTGTCCCTGCACAAAATGACACTTCTAAAGGAAAAAAAAGCCATTTAAAACTGCTTGCGGCTTTAATGTAATGTCTGGTCCCGGTAATATGGATGAAAATCTTTAAGAAAAATGGCATAGCTACCCCATGACCCCCCCCCTACCCCAGCCCATTACCAGCCCCTTTGGGTCTTGTATGGATATTAAGGGGAACCCCGCACATAAAATAAAAAAGGCCCTATATACTCTGAACAGCCGTATACAGGCGGTGCATACAAGACAGGGACTGTAGGTTTGTTCTTATGTAGAATCTGTTTGTAATTTTGAACAGGTACATTGTTGAAGTGTAGCTCCAGACCAAAAATCTATTTTTAAACTTTTTGGAAAACATAGGTAAGGGTTATCACCCCTGTAACATTTGTTTTGCTGTCTGTGCCCCTGTTCAGAACATTTCACCTCACTTTCCGTCCTAATGACAACTGTTTTTGAAATGTGGTGTTTTTCTTGAAACAAGGATTGCTGATAAAGCATCAGTACAGAGGAGACACCTTTCTCCCATATTTATTCTTACAGGAGAGAATTTTCCTTCCTAGTGGTAGATTTCCTCTCACTTCCTGTTGTCTTCTTGCGTTTGCAAGTAGGAGTCGTTTGTAAGTTGGATGTTTGAAAGTAGGGACCTGCCGTATATACTCTGCAGAAATAGGCCCCTTAGTTGTTGGTGTTGGCACAACACTGTAAGCACTCACAGTTACTCTTGGTTGGTGCTGGAACGCCCTGCTGTCAACTATTATATCAGGAATTTTAATTACATATAATTGTTGAACAGTGGTAGTAAAAATTGGGCCTTTGATGGTGGTGCTGGTGCCACAACACTGTAAGCCCTGACAGTTACTCTTGGTGGGTGCAGCAATGGGCCCTGCTGTGAATTATTAGATCAAGAATTGTAATTACATGCCCCTGTTGAACAGGGGCTGAAAAATTGGGCCTTAGGCACTGGTGGCACAACACTGCAACCCTTCACAGATACTGTACTTGGAGCACAGCAATGAGCCCTGTTGCAAAGTATTGCTTCAAAAATTGTAATGACACGCCCCTGTTAAACAGGGGCTGAAAAATTGGGCCTTAGGCACTGGTGGCACAACACTGCAACTCCTCACAGATACTGTACTTGGAGCACAGCAATGAGCCCTGTTGCAAAGTATTGCTTCAAAAATTGTAATTACACGCCACTGTTAAACAGGGGCTGAAAAATTGGGCGTTAGGCACTGGTGGCGGCACCCATAAACAAAAATGATCTTCCAAGCTATCATCATCAATCGTATCATTGAGGACTCGGAGGAGGAGGATAGCCAGTCAACATAACAGCACAGGCACTCAGCATCAGCATCAGTCTTGAAGGGATGTGACATTTTAAAATCAATTAGTCTGTTATATCAGCATCAGGTGTGTGGTAGCTGGTGGTGATCCAAGACTGGTTCATCTTGATGAAAGTCAGTCGATCAACCGAGTCGGTGGACAGGCGCACCCTGTGATCCGTGACAAATCCTCCAGCAGCACTGAATGTGCGTTCCGAAAGAACGCTGGATGCAGGACAGGCCAGTAGCTCAATTGCATACTGTGCAAGCTCTGGCCAGTGATCCATCCTCAAGACCCAGTAAGCCAGAGGATTTTCGGTGGGGAAGGTGTCCAAGTCTGACCTTGCCCCTAGATATTCCTGCACCATGTTTATCAGACGCTGGCGATGGTTGCTGGAACCGATCATACTTTGGGGCTGCGGACTAAAGAATTGTCTGAACGCATCGGTCAGACGGCCACCTTCCCCACCGCTCCTTCTTTGACTGGCCGAAGCCTCAGCAACTCGTTGTCCAGGACCAGGAGTTTGCAACCTCCCAGTCTCTGGGAACGCGTTGCACAGACCTTTCTGCAAGGCCTCCCGGAGTTGTCTCATCCTCTGCTCCCTCTGCGACGGTAACATAAGGTCCGCAACCTTACCCTTGTACCGTGGATCAAGGAGAGTGGCCAGCCAGTAATGGTCCCTCTCCTTGATCCGAAGAATACGAGGATCCTTCCGCAGACTTTGCAGGATCAGGGAGGCCATGCAGCGTAGGTTTGCTGAGGCATTCGCTCCGGAGTCCTCTGGGTCACTAAGGACGACATGATCCGCAGCCACCTCCTCCCAGCCACGTACAAGTCCACTGGTTTCTTGGGACTGTAAATCATCCCTAAAAGACTGCTGCTGATGATGCTGAGTGCCAGCCTCCACCTCCATGCTGACACAATCCTCCTCCTCCTCCTCCTCCTCCTCCTCCTCTTCCTGTGCGATGGGTGGGACAGAAGGAACACTGTCTGGGTAAAGGGGGCCTTGAGAGGCAAGGAAGTCCTCCTCTTCCTGCCTCTGTTCTGCCTCAAGTGCCCTGTCCATTATTCCACGCAGCGTGTGCTCCAACAGGTGGACAAGAGGTACAGTGTCACTGATGCATGCACTGTCACTGCTCACCATCCTCGTGGCCTCCTCAAATGGTGCCAGGACAGTGCATGCATCCCTGATCATGCCCCACTGGCGTGGAGAAAAAAAACCAAGCTCCCCTGACCCTGTCCTGGTGCCGTAGTCGCACAGGTACTCATTGATGGCCCTCTGCTGCGTGTGCAGCCGCTGCAGCATGGCCAACGTTGAGTTCCACCTGGTGGGCATGTCACATATAAGGCGGTTCTTGGGCAGGTTCAACTCCTTTTGCAGCTCAGCCAGGCGAGCACTGGCATTATAAGATCTGCGGAAATGCACACAGACTTTCCTGGCCTGCCTCAGGACATCCTGTAAGCCCGGGTACCTGCCCAAGAAGCGCTGCACCACCAGGTTAAGGACGTGAGCCACACAGGGCACATGGGTCAGTTGTCCCTGTCGGAGGGCGGAGAGGAGGTTGGTGCCATTGTCGCAAACCACCATTCCTGGCTTAAGCTGGCGTGGCGTCAACCACCTCTCGGCCTGGCCCTGCAGAGCAGACAGGACCTCTGCCCCAGTGTGGCTTCTGTCCCCCAAACACACCAGCGCAAGCACGGCATGGCATCTTTTTGCCTGCGTACTTGCGTAGCCCCGTGAACGGCTACGGAGCACCGCTGGTTCATAGGACAAACCACAGGAAGAGGCCATGGAGGAAGAAGAAGAGGAGGGGGTGGAGGAGAGAGGTGTGTCACAACCAGTAGTAGCATTTTGGAGGCGTGGCGGTGGGACAACCTCCAACACTACTGCACCTTGTCCTGAATCCTTCCCAGCTGCCAAAAGAGTGACCCAATGGGCCGTGAAAGAAAGGTAACGTCCCTGTCCATGCCTGCTGGACCATGAGTCAGCGGTAATATGCACCTTACCGCTGACCGCCCTGTCCAGCGAGGCCAAGACATTGCCTTCCACATGCCGGTAGAGAGCCGGAATAGCCTTCCGTGAGAAAAAGTGGCGTTTGGGAACCTGCCACTGAGGAACCGCACATTGCACAAACTCACGGAAGGGGGCCGAGTCTACCAACTGAAAAGGCAGCAGTTGAAGCGCTAGCAATTTAGCCAAGCTAGCATTCAACCGCTGGGCATGTGGATGGCTGGGAGTGAACTTCTTTCGACGGTCCAGCAGCTGGGGCAGGGAAATTTGCCTGCTAGAATCGGACGTCGGTGTACTGCTAGCAGAGTGGGCGCAAGTACTTGGCTGTGACACACCTAATTCTACACCTTCATTCCTCTCAGTGCATGTTTCAGAGAGGACTGAAGTTATAGTGGGGTTGGAGATCCCAGCTGATGCGGTGCAAGGAGAGGTCCGCTTTGTTCTTTGGTGTGGGTCTTTGAGGTAGGCTTGCCAACGAGCTGCATGGCAGGTCAACATATGTCTGGTCAGGCATGTGGTACCCAAGCGGCTGATGTTTTGGCCACGCGATATACGCTTGAGACATATGTTCAAACAGCAGCTGTGCGATCTGATGCACTAGCCTCAAAAAAGGCCCACACCAAAGAACTTTTTGAATGACGGGCAGAGGCAGCGCCCTGCACAGGCGGAGCTCTGCGGTGTGATTCCGTCGGTGTACTGCCCTTACGCTGGCCACCAAAGGGCATCCTGCCTCGTTGGAGATGTGCCTCCTCCTCATCCTCCTCCTCCTCCTCTCTCCTATTAGGCACCCACGTGGAGTCATTGACCTCATCATCCCCTCCCTCCTCATCACTGGAGCCAATCTGGCAGTATGCTGCAGCTGCTGGAACATGACTGCCAGATTGGTGTCCTTCTTGAGCATCCCCTCTGTCTGCTCTCACGCTACTGCCTTCCTCTAGCTGGGTTTCATCATCAGACCCTTCGAAACGCTGGGCATCCTCCTGGAGCATGTACCCAACACTGTGCTGAAACAGTTCGGGGGACTCCTCAGGAGGAGGACATGGTGGGTCTAGGGAAGGAGTGACTGATGATTTGTCTGACATTGATACCAGGGAAGACGACGCTTTGGCAGCTGCTTTTCCAGTACCCTGAGCCTGGGTGAGAGAGGATGAGGAGGAGGAGGAGGGCTTGGTCATCCACTCTACCAAGTCTTCGGCATGATGTGGCTCAACATGTCCAGCTGCCGAAAAGAAGGACAAGCGTGTCCCATGGCCATGTGCTGATGACAATGCACCGCGTCCACGACCAGCACTGTTGCCCCCAGACACAGAGCCTGCTTGCCCTCTTTTATTGCCTCCTGACTGTCTGCCTCTCCTTGTTTGCCTTCCAGACATTCTAATAGATGGCCTGCAGGGAGATGGGAAAAAAGCAATAAGGGCTACCTTCAGGTGTCCTTCTCTGTCCCTTGAAACAAGGACTTTCACAGTGAAAGAAACTGACACTGTCCCTACCTAGAGTTTTCTGTCCCTAGAATAAATGTTTTTTTTAATCACAATATAGCACAAGGACAATTCACTCAATGTCTCTCCAGGTCCCTGGAAACAAGGACTTGCAGAGTGAAAGAAACTGACACTGTCCCTACCTAGAGTTTTCTGTCCCTAGAATAAATGTTTTTTTTAAGCACAATATAGCACAAGGAAAATTAACTCACTGTCCTTACAGGTCCCTGGAAACAAGGACTTGCAGAGTGAAAAAAAAAAAACACTCTCCCTACCTACAGTTTTCTGTCCCTAGAAAAAATGTTTTTTTTAAGCACAATATAGCACAAGGACAATTAACTCACTGTCCTTACAGGTCCCTGGAAACAAGGACTTGCAGAGTGAAAGAAAAAAAACACTCTCCCTACCTACAGTTTTCTGTCCCTAGAAAAAATGTTTTTTTTAATCACAATATAGCACAAGGAAAATTAACTCACTGTCCTTACAGGTCCCTGGAAACAAGGACTTGCAGAGTGAAAGAAAAAAAACACTCTCCCTACCTACAGTTTTCTGTCCCTAGAAAAAATGTTTTTTTTAATCACAATATAGCACAAGGAAAATTAACTCACTGTCCTTACAGGTCCCTGGAAACAAGGACTTGCAGAGTGAAAGAAACTGACACTGTCCCTACCTAGAGTTTTCTGTCCCTAGAATAAATGTTTTTTTTAAGCACAATATAGCACAAGGACAATTAACTCACTGTCCTTACAGGTCCCTGGAAACAAGGACTTGCAGAGTGAAAGAAACTGACACTGTCCCTACCTAGAGTTTTCTGTCCCTAGAATAAATGTTTTTTTTAAGCACAATATAGCACAAGGAAAATTAACTCACTGTCCTTACAGGTCCCTGGAAACAAGGACTTGCAGAGTGAAAGAAACTGACACTGTCCCTACCTAGAGTTTTCTGTCCCTAGAATAAATGTTTTTTTTAAGCACAATATAGCACAAGGACAATTAACTCACTGTCCTTACAGGTCCCTGGAAACAAGGACTTGCAGAGTGAAAGAAAAAAAACACTCTCCCTACCTACAGTTTTCTGTCCCTAGAAAAAATGTTTTTTTTAAGCACAATATAGCACAAGGAAAATTAACTCACTGTCCTTACAGGTCCCTGGAAACAAGGACTTGCAGAGTGAAAGAAAAAAAACACTCTCCCTACCTACAGTTTTCTGTCCCTAGAAAAAATGTTTTTTTTAATCACAATATAGCACAAGGAAAATTAACTCACTGTCCTTACAGGTCCCTGGAAACAAGGACTTGCAGAGTGAAAGAAACTGACACTGTCCCTACCTAGAGTTTTCTGTCCCTAGAATAAATGTTTTTTTTAATCACAATATAGCACAAGGAAAATTAACTCACTGTCCTTACAGGTCCCTGGAAACAAGGACTTGCAGAGTGAAAGAAACTGACACTGTCCCTACCTAGAGTTTTCTGTCCCTAGAATAAATGTTTTTTTTAAGCACAATATAGCACAAGGACAATTAACTCACTGTCCTTACAGGTCCCTGGAAACAAGGACTTGCAGAGTGAAAGAAAAAAAACACTCTCCCTACCTACAGTTTTCTGTCCCTAGAAAAAATGTTTTTTTTAATCACAATATAGCACAAGGAAAATTAACTCACTGTCCTTACAGGTCCCTGGAAACAAGGACTTGCAGAGTGAAAGAAACTGACACTGTCCCTACCTAGAGTTTTCTGTCCCTAGAATAAATGTTTTTTTTAATCACAATATAGCACAAGGAAAATTAACTCACTGTCCTTACAGGTCCCTGGAAACAAGGACTTGCAGAGTGAAAGAAACTGACACTGTCCCTACCTAGAGTTTTCTGTCCCTAGAATAAATGTTTTTTTTAAGCACAATATAGCACAAGGACAATTAACTCACTGTCCTTACAGGTCCCTGGAAACAAGGACTTGCAGAGTGAAAGAAACTGACACTGTCCCTACCTAGAGTTTTCTGTCCCTAGAATAAATGTTTTTTTTAATCACAATATAGCACAAGGAAAATTAACTCACTGTCCTTACAGGTCCCTGGAAACAAGGACTTGCAGAGTGAAAGAAACTGACACTGTCCCTACCTAGAGTTTTCTGTCCCTAGAATAAATGTTTTTTTTAAGCACAATATAGCACAAGGACAATTAACTCACTGTCCTTACAGGTCCCTGGAAACAAGGACTTGCAGAGTGAAAGAAAAAAAACACTCTCCCTACCTACAGTTTTCTGTCCCTAGAAAAAATGTTTTTTTTAATCACAATATAGCACAAGGAAAATTAACTCACTGTCCTTACAGGTCCCTGGAAACAAGGACTTGCAGAGTGAAAGAAACTGACACTGTCCCTACCTAGAGTTTTCTGTCCCTAGAATAAATGTTTTTTTTAATCACAATATAGCACAAGGACAATTAACTCACTGTCCTTACAGGTCCCTGGAAACAAGGACTTGCAGAGTGAAAGAAACTGACACTGTCCCTACCTAGAGTTTTCTGTCCCTAGAATAAATGTTTTTTTTAAGCACAATATAGCACAAGGACAATTAACTCACTGTCCTTACAGGTCCCTGGAAACAAGGACTTGCAGAGTGAAAGAAACTGACACTGTCCCTACCTAGAGTTTTCTGTCCCTAGAATAAATGTTTTTTTTAAGCACACTATAGCAGAAGCACAAAACACACTGACACTCTCCCTACCTATCCTTCTCTTTCCCTAAACTAAAGGAATCCAGGTTAAGCAAGAAAGAAATAACAGTCACTGTCCCTGCCTATGCTACTCTATCCCTGCTCCGGAACACACTACACTAGGCCGCCGTGCTGGCGGCCTTTTATAGTGTGGGGCGTGTACTAAACACCCTCAGCAATAATTGGCCACAGGCATCCTGCCTGTGGCCAATCATTGCTCTCCTCGCTGCCGGCGCTGTGATTGGCCAAGCATGCGGGGTCACAGTGCATGCTTGGCCAATCACAGCGCCTGGATGACACTGCGATGGCGTAGTGCATTGTGGGCCGTTCGCGTCACTCGAATTTGGCGCGAACGGCCCAAATCGTTCGATCTTCGTCGAACGATCGAACAGCCAATGTTCGAGTCGAACGTATGTTCGACTCGAACACGAAGCTCATCCCTAGGCACCAGCAATTCATTTATAAAGAAAACCCTTTAATATAAAAAGTCTCTGAAATACCTTTTAACCGCTTGCCGATCAGCCGCCGCAATTAGACTGCGTCAGGTTGGCTCGGCTGTGCAAATCATGCAAATCGATGTAGGTGTACGTCAAGCTCCTACACTGCGATCTGTGGGCCCAGTGGCCAGCGGTGGAGCCAATCAGCGGGTCCGGCGGACTCGATGTCCCCCAGCCGCCTGCGATCATTCCCCGCAGAGACAGAATTGGGATCTGCCGGTGTAAACAAGGCAGGTCTCCATTCTGTCAGGGGATCACACACAGATCCTCTCTTTCTGCTATGCAGGAAGACGGATCTGTGTGTTGTCCCAGGCAGCCCATCCACCCACACAGTTATGCTTCATACACACGATCGGATTTTCCGACAACAAATGTGTGATGGCAGGGTTTTGTCCGAAAATCCGACCATTTGTATGCTCCATCGGACAATTGTTGTTGTAATTTCCGACAAAAAATGTGTGCCGTCCCAGGCAGCCCATCCCCCCACACAGTTATGCCTCGTACACACGATCGGATTTTCCGATAACAAATGTGTGATGGCAGGGTTTTGACGGAAAATCCGACCGTTTGTACGCTCCATCGGACAATTGTTGTCGGAATTTCCGACAACAAATGTTTGATA
Organism: Rana muscosa; assembly: GCA_029206835.1. Classification (NCBI taxonomy): domain Eukaryota; kingdom Metazoa; phylum Chordata; class Amphibia; order Anura; family Ranidae; genus Rana; species Rana muscosa. Next base: position 181,261,834 of record CM055119.1, on the reverse strand, counting down.
GCATGCTCTAAAATTTTCCGACAACAAATGTGTGCCGTCGGATTATCCGATCGTGTGTACACAAGTCCGTTGGAAAAAAATCCAAATTACAAACACGCATGCTCAGAAGCAATGCTAAACATAAGACAACATTAGCAGAAGTTGCCCAAAGGGTGGCGCTAAAGAGCTGAAAAACCACATAGTTTCGTATTTGTTGGCTGACAAATTTTGCTGTCTGTATGCAGAACAAGTTCACGGCCAACGCCCTTCGGACAAAATTCCACAGATTTATCCGATGAAAATCCGATCGTGTGTACAAGGCTTTAGATACACAGTGAGGGAACACAGGTAACCCTTTGATCGCCCCTGATGTTAACCCCTTCTCTGCCAGTGTCATTAGTACAATAACAGTGCATATTTTTTAGCACTGATCACTGTAATAATGTCACTGGTTCTGCTAAAAATCGGTGATCACCGGCATTACTAGTAAAAAAAAGAAAAAATAATAAAAATGCCATAAATCTATCCCCTCTTTTGTAGACACTAGAACTTTTGTGCAAACCAATCAATATACCGGTACGCTTATTGTTTTTTTTTTTTTTTTTTTTACCAAAAATATGTAGAAAAATACAAATTGGCATAAACTGATGAAGAAATTCGATTTTTTTTTTTTTTTTATGTTTGGTTGTGTTTTATTGCAGAAAATAAAAAACATTGTTTTTTTTTTTTTTTTCAATCTTTTGTTTGTTGCGCAAAAAATTCAAACCGCAGAGGTGATCAAATACCACCAAAAGAAATCTCTATTTGTGGGAAAAAAAGGACATCAATTGTAATTGGGTACAGCGTTGCACGACTGCGTAAGTAAGGCCGTGCCATATCGCAAAAAATGGGGGAAAATCTATCCAGGGCCGAAGTGGCTCATTTTCTTGTTTAGTAGGACAGGTGAACACTTTCCTTATTTTTTCTTTTCATGGCCCAGGTTAGTGGGTGGGACTAAGCTTCAATACCTCAAATGTGCCAATGACGTTGCTGGGGGTTACTCATGTCCTCCACCAGCTAGTGACACCCAAGTGTTACCCGGAGAAGAGCTAATCATTGGGATGAATGACGATCAGATGGGCAGGAAGAAGCCACAACGATGTTGGATATTCATTCTGGAAAAGTTCAGGGGAAGAGAAAGTTTCCTCATTCACACGCCCTAGACTTGCGGTTCATTGTGAGTCAATGGTTTTGGGGAGGTATTACAAAAAAATGTTACAACAGTTAGGTGGGTCAGGAAGTCTTTTGGGGGGTCAGTAAATACTTGTATTGTACAAAACTGGGGGGGGGGGGCAATAGGGGTTGTACTGCTTCCACTTGGTTGGTTATTGGTGGTTTTCCGAGAAGCTACCTCAGTCTCCTGGAGAAAAAAGTAAGCGTGCAAGTTCGTACTGTCTTCAAGCCTGTTAGGGTGGCTGAGGACATGGGCAATTCTAGTTATAAATTGTGCTTTTAAGAACACCCATTTATTGTTTATTGTTTCTTGTACGAGTGATTTCTTTTATTTCGTAAATAAAATGGCTTCTGTGGCCAATTAAACCCATGTTATTATTTTAAGACTCAGTAGAATGGACCGAGGTTGACAAATCCTTTAGTTATGCTATATTATGACAGCAAGGCTCCCTTGAGGAGCTACTGTCAATCAAGACATCAATGAATGCATAGCATAATGAATTTGGCATGCCGGTACATTACTTTTTGTATGTTTATCCCTTCCTATTTCCTCTAGTATTTGGCTATTAATCTTTTTTTTTTTTTCCATTGTTTTCAACTAGTTCTCTTTATATCTCCAATGACCTCATCATAATTACAGTATGTGTGTTTGTTCAATATCATAAGCCCCTAAAACAATGTGCACTTCAATCACAATGAACTGCTAATGAAGCCGCCAGAATGGTGAAACAGAGCTATACAACAAGCAAAAATAGAGATAGACCAGATGACTCACTTTGGTCTAGGACTGTCTTCTTGGCCATCTAAATTTCAAGCTATTGTCACAAGTTTTGATTGCAGCCCGCTGGACTATAGCGCACTACTGGAAAAACCCTATCTCCTATTTCAGCTATTATCACATCACTCAATGACCCAGTGGCATCTGGTGGTATATTGTCCCCCCCCCCCCCAGCGGGCAGCGCTTCCTCCGGGCAATGGCTTCCCCTGATTCTCCTCCTCGGCATCATGGCGGATTTCAGCATGCGTCTCCTCCCTCTCTCCTCCTCCCTCCTCTTCCTCTTCCTAGGCAAATAGGATCGCTTCTCCTTTCGGTTAATCAGGTGACAGGTCTCAGGACCCGCTTCCTGATTGGCCAGAAGGAGAATCAGGAAGGCAATAGCGAATATTCATTCGCTTTTGTCACACAACTTTTTCACATGCTTAAAAAACAAACAAAAAAACATTGGAATCCATGCATCCGGTGCCCCGCATGTAGATTAGGGCTTCATTACGGGCCGCCACTGTAATGACCACTGCCACATGGAATTTCTCTTTGCTAAATCACACCTAACCATGGACAAATTTCAATCTCTGGCTTCCCTGGCTCTCTGATGCCAGGAGTACACCACTCCTCCCCATACGATATCCTCCTAGAGATTAACCTCCTAAGGATAACTGCGATTTTCAAGTAATTTTTGTCTACGGTATTCCTAGCCCAGATAGAGCCGTCAATTTCCAGGTCCTCACCTTGATTCATAATGGAATCTAGCAAAGGTTAATTGAGTGTATGAAATAGTCCAAATTAAATGTATGTCTTGAGGAAAACACCACTGATATTTTGTGGAGATCGTGCTAGTCCATTAATGTAGTCACCACGTGAGCCATCACTGTTGTAAGAAATGCACTTTTACCAGTGGTGGCTGCTCATGCAGGGCACCGCCCCTCCTATCCATGCGTCCGGCCCCCTAATCTACATGCGAGGCGCCAGATGCATGGATTTCAATGTTTTTTATTTTTTTGAAGCACATGATTAGAGCCTGAAACTCTAATTGGCTTAAAAATGGGGGAAGTTGGGGCGCAGAGCACTGCGCCCTGAGCCCACCAAGTTGTGGGACAATAGTGAATTAAGCAGTTCTGGTGACCCAATTGGCCAGGGAGTCTTAGGACTCCCCTGCCGCATTCACGTCTGTCTCTGGGGGTGGGGTGGGGTGCGATTGCCGCGCATTCCCGGCCGACTACCACGAGGGGGGTGTGGGTGGGGCTGTTTGGTGTTAGTTTGTCACCCCCCAATATATTAAGCACCAACTGCCACTGACTCTTACCAGACTGAAATGACCCCACTACAGAGTCTGACTCGCCTGTTCTAAATACTTCCCCTGGGAGAATTCAGTTGACACCCATTGGTTCTAATATGTCAGGCTGGCTTTCTCTCCAAGATTAGTAAAGACAATGGTGACCATATGTATAACCGAATATCCACATGGAATCAGCCACATGTGTAAATCGGCTAAAAACTTTAATGTAAACACATGATACACATTCTACTCACACAATAAAAACCGTTAAGCCCATAAAAAGTCAGAATTTCAAGCTGTAAAGCAAAGGTTCCAACTCCAAAGAAGCGTGACAGTGTCACGTGCCTAGGTTCCGCCCAACGCGTGTTTCATCCCATAGGAAATCATCTGGGGCGTACACCTGTTGGAGTCTGCAAAAGACTTGAGACTGGGGAGGAGGTTCACCTTCCAGCAGGACAATGATCCTAAACACACAGCCAGAGCTACAATGAAAAGATTTAGATCAAAACATATTCATGTGTTAGAATGACCCAGTCAAAGTCCAGACCTAAATCCAATTGAGAATCTGTGCCAAGACTTGAAAATTGCTGTTATAGACGCTCTCCATCCAATCTGACAGAGCTTGAAGAATGGGCAAAATTTTCACTCTCTAGATGTGCAAAGCTGGTAGAGACATCCCTAAAAAGACTTGCATCTGTAATTGCAGTGAAAGGAGGTTCTACAAAGTATTGACTCGAGGGGGCTGAATACAAATGTACGCCACACTTTTCACATATTTATTTGTAAAAAAATTGGAAAACCATTTACAATTTTCCTTCCACTTCACAATTATGTGCCACTTTGTGTTGGTCTATCACATAAAATCCCAATAAAGTACATTTACGTTTTTGGTTGCAACATGACAAAATGTGAAAAAATTCAAGGGGTATGAATACTTTTTCAAGGCACTGTACATACGGGTAAGCCTATAGTAAAGCTTACCTGCAGGTACAGTGAATATCTCCTAAACTGTCACTGTTTAGGAGATATTCACACAGGAGACGGCATCACAGCCATTCATACAGTGGGAGCCCTGGAACCCGGAAGGAAGAAGGGGTGAAGATGCAAGCGATTGGGACACGTGGATCAAGATCGGCCTTAGGTAAGTATAAAGGGAAGGTGGGGTTACATGCATAAGGTTTTTTACCTTAACCACTTGCTGATTGCGCTATAGCCGAATGATGTTAATATCACGGCGTGCCCTGATCACGCTTGCCGCGCTCCCACGGTGGGGCGTGGGTGGCACTGCAGAGGACTCTGCTGATCACAGATTGAGGTAAAGAGCCAATCAGTGGCTCATTACCATGTAATCAGCTGTGTCCAATCACAGCTAATCAAGAATGTAAATAGAATGTGTTCATCGGCCTTCAGCGTGAGGAGGAGAGGTGAAGAGAGCCAATGACCGGCTTCTGCATAAGGGACATGTACACTGATAATCAGGGCACTGTTCTGATTATCGGTGCAGTCCCTACAGTGCCCAACAATCTATGCCCACCAGTGCTGCCGATCAGTGCCAATCAGTCCCCGCTCATCAGTGTCATCTCTCAGTGCCGCCTATCAGTGGCCATCAGTGCCATCTATTAGTGCCACCTATCAGTGCCCATCAGTGCCGTCTATCAGTGCTCATCAGTGACGCCTATCAGTGATAATCAGTGATGCCTATCTGTGATGCCTATCAGTGCAACCTCATCAGTGCTTATCAGTGCAGCATATCAGTGCTCATCAATGCAGCCAATCAGTGCCTAACAATGCCCATCAGTGAAAGAGAAAAAATTACCAGTTTGCAAAATGTTATAACAAACTATAAAAAGGTTCCCCCCCCCCCCATATTTCGGTCTTTATTCGTTTATTTTGCAAAAAAAACAGTGGTGAATAAATACTACCAAAAGAAAGCTCTATAGGTGTGAAAAAACAAACAAATTTTATTTGGGTATAGTGTTGTATGACCGTGCAATTGTCATTCAAAGAGAGCGCTGAAAGCTGAAAATTGGCCTGGGCAGGAAGGAGATGAAAGTGCTAAGTAGGCAAGTGGTTCATGCAGAGAATGCATTAAGGTATAAAAGAAAAAAAAACTCTGCCTTTACAACCACTTTTAACTAAAAAAAAAATGTCCCTCAGCCTCCTCCAAATCTCCAAATCCCAGTTTTAGCTACTTTGATCCAACTTTCTGTTAGAGGGTGGCTACTTCAATCTCCATAGTACCAGTATATGTAGGAATGTAGCCATCCTCTCTTGCCGGCTCCCAAGATGAACTTTGGACTATGGGATTTGTAGTGTGCATAGAGCAGTGTACATGACTGTAACTAACATGCACTGCTCGTTCCAAACAAATGGATGCGAATGGGGAAAAGGAGAGGTTTGGGTGCTCACAGAGGACATTACGAGGAGGCAGAAAATTACATTAAAAAAGATTTAATGAACAATAGATTACAAGGCCATTAAGTTGTGGATGTGTTTGGATTATTTTTAGAGAGTAGGGATATTGTTTAGTGTCACCTTATGCGTTAAAAGCCCAGAAACAGGGAAAGGACTGTCCATATATAATAAAAAAGTTTTTACAATCATGGCATCAGATCCCCCCATACAAAGTCTTTCTGATTGTGACATGGGCAGTTAGGGGAATGAAGCTCCATAATAAGCCATGTGTGGACACATCTTACTTGTGAAAAAACCTTCAGCATGTGACCTGTTTAAGCTGGATGAACCCACACATCGTTGCCACCAAGTACCACGAGGTGAGTGGTGGAATCAACAAGTCATTCATATAAAAGTAAACTTTTTTGAAAAGAATGAAGAGCATAGGTAGATTAGAAAAAAATATTAGGGATGCTTTATTTTTAATTTTTTTATACATCATTCATTCTCAACCAGGATTCCATGGAGCCCTATGGCTCCTCCAGAGGTTTTTAGGGGTTCCTTGAGCCATGGCTAATTGACCTCTTATTTGATGGTGCCTTCATACATCCAGGTCCATCACTACTTTGCAGAGCCAGTAACATGACATCAATGATCTTTAAAGCTGTCTGTAGCCAGGCGCATGCGTGCAGCTGGAGATGGCGGCGGTGTGAAGATCCAGCTCCGCTCCCCGCTGGCCTAACGAACCCCGCCGGAACCACTAGTGATCCCGCCCATGCTTACAACCTACCCGACCGGACTGCCGCAGCATCCCTGACCCGGTGGAGGACCGAGAGACGGCTCACGAAACATCCCCAGCCACCCAAGGACGGAGGCAGTGAGAAGGCCCCAGCTCCGTAGCATGTCGGACGGACGAATCCCATCGGAGCACCCAGCAGTCCTCCTCACGATAGCCACACAATCGGCCTATCTCCTGCTGCCTCCCCAGCCCTGTGGAAAGACTAGGGGTAAGCTTGATAGCCCCCATTCCTGCCCGCAGACACTGTCACATAGACGGACCTTATGTCCAAAATGGCGACGGCCTCAAAGCACACACGGGTGCTGCAGCCAGAGACACAGGCAGGGCCCCTGGATCTGCCTGGTCCGAGCTTAATGAAGGATTTCAGTGTCAGAGCTTCTCAGGCTGCGTCCATGTCCCCATATAGGGACATGTTTTCCTCCCAGTCAGACCTGGATAGAGCACTCTGTGACATTGCAAGCCAGGGGAGCATGGAGGATGGACCACCCTCTTTCCCTAATTCCCAAACCACCACCAACAGAATACTCAGGGGATCCCATCTTGTTGGCAAGGTTTTCCACTCTGTTAGAACAGAGGCTTGAAAAAGCAAGCAAATGCATAACTTCTGATCTGAAACATGAATTTCAGGAGCTGGGCTTCCGCATAGGAACCATAGAGAACACACTGGAAGATACCATTACCAGAACCACTCAAAACACTGAATGTAATGAGGGCATACACAAGTGATTGGACGATGCGCTAAACAAGATTGACGACCTGGAAAATCGGTCTCGCCGCTATAATTTTCGGGTTTGTGGCATCCCTGAATCCTTTCTTGAACCCGAAGCTATCATTAAAGAACTTATCCACCATCTCATCCCTGACATACCTCCACACAAGATGGATCTGGATAGAGTTCACAAGGACCTGGCGGCGCCCCGGGATGATGGACTGCCAAGGGACATCATAGTAAAGCCTCATTACTATGCGGTTAAAGAGCAAGTCATGGCTAGAGCTAGAGAAATAGATGATCTACAATTGCGTGATCATAAAATCTAGATCTTCGCTGACATTTCCCTGCAACTATCCAGAAGCGCAGATCTTTGAAACCTTTGCTACAGGCTCTGATAGCCAAAAATATTAAATACTACTGGGCCTTCCCCTTTCGATTGAATTTCACTTTCCGCAACAAGAAACATTATTTTTCCACGTTTCCAGAAGGTGAAGTTCTGCTGAAAAAACTGGGACTTATATCCATGGATCCGGAGGGATTCCCCTGCACTCCTCAACCCAGATCACCTACCACCAAGGCTGCGCAGAATCCTCCTTCCCCAGTGTGGCGCTCCACCAGAAGCCAAGCCAGGCTTAAAAGTAGATCCCCATGATAACGAAGAAAAAAAAGATTTTTGGGTTCCATGGGACCTTATGGAGTGAATTTTTTCCTCCGTCTGTTTTCCAAATTTTTCATTGATCCTAGGGTGGGATCACAGATGGAACATTTAGGATGCTTCTTAAAAATTAATTGTTGAAAGTGGGAAAAGGAGACCCTGGAACTTAAGTTTTAGGCATATGTTTTTTCTCGTTTCTCCTGATTCTCAGTTATAGCTCCTTATGTTAATGTTGATTTTTTTAAGGCAGGTTAAGGCCAGTGGCGGCAGTCATGTGCCCAGTTTGTCTTTGTTTCCCTCCATTAGCGAGGGGACCAGAGCCAAACCAGGTCCTGGGCTTTGCCTAGCGTGAAATTGGTGAACGACCAGAGGGATTTTGTTTTCCCTGGCCTAAAGTACGTTTGGTTGAAATTACTGTCTAACTATTACATAATATACATTGATTTCTTATTTGCAGGACAGGTCTACCAAAGAACTTATTTTGATTTTTTTTTACTTCTTTTGTGAGTTTATTCTTTCCTTCTCTTTTTCCTAAACTCCCTTTGCTCCGTGTCCCCTCGGAACTAAGCCTTCAGCATCTGACCGGTACTGAGAACCAGGAAAGGCGACCGTCATTCTAGAGAGGGTTGGTGAGTGATTCTTCCAATTTCTTTGTGCACCATGGCAGACCATACTACCGGGGTCACCTTTAAGTTTCTCACCCATAATGTTAAGGGGCTGAATTCTCTGGTCAAGCGGAGGACGGCCTTCCAACATTACAAATCCCTACGAGCAGATGTTCTCCTCCTTCAGAAGACACATTTTCCGCCGACCTACAACCCAAAAATCTTTCACCACTACTACCCCCACTTCTACTTGGCTAATGGCCCAGGGAAGACAGGGGGTGCAGCAATCTGCTTTTCCAAGCAGCTTCTTTCTCGCTGGAAAGGAAGATTTGCGATCCAGAAGGATGCTATATACTACTGGTGGGGCATCTGGAGGGCTCCCCTTTTCCATTGCTCTCCTATTACGCTCCTAACTCATGTCAACTTCCTTTCTTTAGAACCTTACTTCATAATTGTGTCCCCTGATCTGAAGGGGATGGTACTCTTAGCGGGGGATTCCAATGTAGCCCTAGACTCTATAATTGACAAGACAAAAAGGCCATTGTCTACTGCTAGGCATTATCCCAAAATTGGGTCAAAACTGGCAACAATGTTACACTACCACAATCTGATTGATATGGCGGGAACTTAACCCTTCTAGGAAGGATTACACATTATTTTCCAACGTTCAACGCACCTATTCTAGGATAGATCACTTTTTTACCAATCCTGAAACGGTGCCCCTTCTCCAGGCGAGTGGGATAGTAGATGTGACATGGTCAGACCACTCTTTGCTCTGGACATCATGTGACTCTTTACAAGTACACAGGGGTCCTGCCCCTTGGAGACTGAATGAATCACTCTTGAGTAATCCATCAGTCTGTTTTGATATAGAACAACATCCTAAGGAATATTTTGCCTCAAATAACCTGGAAGATACCTCACCAGTGATCAACTGGGCGGCCCACAAAGCCACGATCAGGGGTTACCTGATTCAAATAGCATCCAGTCTCAAGAAAAACTCAAATGCTCTTATTCACGATAAAGAAAAAGAGTTGTCTGACCTGATGACTCGACATAAACAAAACCCAAACTTAGACCTTAGAGACAAAATAGATTCTATCCGGCTGGAACTTAATCTCTGTCTGACGACAAGTGCAGAAAAAAATCTTAGATGGTCCCAGGCCTCCTTTTACATGCTAAAAGATAAAGCAGGTACAATGTTAGCCCGTAATCTAACACCCAGAGTCCGCAGAACGAAAATCCCTAAACTTGGACATCCGAATGGCACCTAATACAAACGGTTATGAAATTGTTCCATGACTATTATTCTTTGTTATATGGTGTACAGAAGAATGCATCCACTGGAGCCATAGACAATTTTATTAAGGATCTCGCCCTCCCTTCCCTCTCAACTCCCCACCAGGAGATATTAGAGGGGGAAACAGTAGAAGAGGTGCTGGCGGTAATTAAACAAGCTAAGACTTCTAAAACCCCAGGCCCAGACGGTTTCTCTACAGCATATTACAAGAAATGTTCTGCTCTGTTAGCCCCCCATCTTCTCCAGTTCTTTATGGCAATATGAGACCGTGCGGCCCTTGACGCAGACTCTAACAAAGCTAACATATGTTTGATACCTAAACCGGACAAGGACCATACTGACGTGGCCAATTACCGCCCAATATCCTTGATCAATAACGACTTAAAGCTTCTGACCAAAATATACGCAAACAGCTTTAATACATTTTTAACACAATACATTCACATCGACCAGGTTGGATTTGTTTCAGGTAGACAGGCCACGGATCAGATTAGACGGGCCATACAACCTCATCTCTATTATGCGTTCTAACTGGGACGGCAAGGATAATAGACGAGGCATGCTATTATTGCTGGACCTGCATAAGGCCTTTGACACCATATCCTGGCCTTTTCTATTCCACATATTGAGGAAATGGAATTGTGGAACAAACTTTCTTAATCTAATGAGTGCATTATATTCAAACCCGTCAGCTAATATTATTGGGTTTGGTCGTTCATCGGATCATCTGAAAATCCGGAGAGGCACTAGGCAGGGATGTCATCTGTCGCCACTCCTTTTTGTGATAGCTTTTGAGACATTGGCAATAGCTAATAGATCCAATCCCAATATCCATGGTATTGATAGTGACGGTAAAACACATAAAGGTGGACTGTTTGCTGATGATATGCTACTGTTCGTATCGGATCCTATCACGATCTTACCCAATTTATTTGCATTAATGTCTGATTTCGAAACCATTTCGGGATTGAAGGTAAATCAATTAAAATCGGAGGCCCTAAATATAAATCTCCCGGAAACGGTCCTAGACTCTATACGGCCATTCTTCTCTTTTAAATTGTGCACGCAGGTGTTCCCGTATCTTGGAGTCAAACTGACTTCTGACATTGCTACCTTGCATCGGGCAAACTACACTCCTCTTTATGACTCCACGGAACGTGACCTGAAAACTTGGCAAACACATGAGATCTCCTGGATGGGTAGAATAGCGGCCGTTAAAATGACAGTCCTCCCTCGAATACTTTACTATTTTAGGTCCCTCCCAATTCCAGTTCCTCCTGGCTTCTTCCAGAAGTTACAATCCCTGATCTATAAGATTATTTGGAACAAAGGAGGCTATCGGGTGGCTCGTTCTACCCTGTACAGGTCTAAATGGCGAGGTGAACTGGGAGTTCTGCATTTTCTGTGATATTATAGAGCGGCACAACTGGTCCAGTTGTATCAAATTTTTAATGACAGATATAGACCTGACTGGGTCAGCTTGGAGGCACAAGCCAGCCCCACCATCCCCTTAGACCTCCTTATGTGGCTCCCTGCGAAGTAACATTGGGCGGTGTTGAGCCCTTCTTTATCCCACTCCCTGCATTTGTGGGACTGAGCTTGCAAACTGTACCCCTTAAAATCCCCCCACTCGCCAGTGGCTCCGCTTTTCAACAACCCCCATTTCATCCCGGGCCAACAGAATACCCAATTCACCTGGTGGGTTAACAAGGGGTATTATAGAATTGCTCATTTTATAGATCATAAGGGGATAAGACAGCCCAACTACTTTAAGGAAACTTTAGAAATGCCCCCCACGGAGGCCTATCATCTATACCAAATTATACACTTCCTACGAACCTTACAGAGAGATGGGGTAGATATCTCCACTAGGACACTCTTTGAGAACAGATGTGTAAAAGAGCCAGAATCAATGGGAGCGATCACGGAATTGTACTCCATGTTCAACAATCAGGGTACCAAACCCTCCTACCAAACGGCATGGGAGGCGGACCTAGGGGAGATAATTGAGGAGTAGGTGTGGAGGGAATGGGCGACCATGGTGCACAAAGGCATACTAAACACCTCACTGGTGGAGGCGAACTATAAAGTGTTATCGCGTTGGTACCTTGTTCCTACAAAGCTGGCAAAAATATACCCTGGTTCTTCCTCCCTATGCTTTAGGGGATGCGGACAGGAAGGAGATATGTACCATGTCTGGTGGTCTTGCCCGAAGGTCCAAGGGTTCTGGATTAGAATGTCCAACCTAATCTATTCAGTGACTGGACAAAATATACCTAGAAGGGCCAAAACGGGGTTGTTTAGTGATCTCCCCGAGGAGATCCCCAGACATCTGCGTACTCTCATATTCTTAATTCTTCTAGCGGCTAAAATAACCATTGCACGTACATGGAAATCGCCTGTAATCAATATTGCCATGGTGAAATCCAAGATATCATGGATCATGATCAATGAAAAACTGACCAGTATTCGACGAGATAAGCAAACTAGGTTTTAAAAAGTGTGGAATCCCTGGATCGCTTATCTACAGGCTCCTTGAGGGCGTGGCAGGTTCGTAAGAGGGGACCCGGAGTGAAGGGACACACCCAACTCTGCCCTTTTCTGATTCCCCCCCCCTTTTTTTTTCTCTCTTTTTTTTTTCTTCTTCTTTTCTCCCCTTCTTTATTTTTGAATTGTCTTGCTATCAGCTTTGTAATGTCATGTGGCAAAAATGTTTTGGTAGGATGCTGCCAGGAGATGGTAAAGTCTCCCCAACTACGCTACATTCTTGATTACTATGTATTAGTGATGTTTACTGGGCTGGGAACACTGATCTTATCGGATGCTGCATCCTTGTTGTAACTGTTTCATGACAATCATCTGTATGATGACTTAAACTTGCAATAAAAACCATTGACACAAAAAAAAAAGCTGTCTGTAGTTGTGATATTCTAGCCTCCACTGTAAGGGGGTGTTTTGCTTTGAGTCTTTAAAGGTCCTATGACGTAAAAGCAAGGAAGCATAGAAACCTTTGTAGTGTATTGATGTGTTTTTACTAAACAAAATGCTGTACATGTAAACTATTAAAATTATAGAAAAGCAATACCTGAATGGCAGATACACTATATTACCAAAAGTATTGGGACGCCTGCCTTTACACACACACATGAACTTTAATGGCATCCCAGTCTTAGGCCGTAGGGTTCAATATTGAGTTGTCCCACCCTTTGCAGCTATAACAGCTTCAACTCTTCTGGGAAGGCTGTCTACAAGGTTTAGGAGTGTGTCTATGGGTTCGTTTGATATCTCTTGGCAGTATTATGATATAAGTCTGTGCACAATCAAGAAATTAATTAATTTCTCCTTTGAGGCAGGAAGTCCCATGCAAAATTTGGCAAGCCAGAGCTTTATTATAGCAAGCTAAAATCAATTACCCCAAGAGAACACGGTGCTTATTGCAGAAAGTTTGAAAGTTACTCGGCATGGACAGGCTCCTTGATGTAAGAGGCATCTTGGTAAATAGACCACAATATATCTTATTTAGAGGAGATGACAGAACCATGCAAAGTTAATCTTCTTTAATAAATATATAAGTGGGTTTCTCTGAGGACACCGTTTTGTAAACTTGGACACAAACTTTCAAACTCTTGTTTTCAGGAGAACAAATTTTACAGAGATTGTCCACTGCTCTAAGCTAGGACATGGAACTGTGCTGGAAGCAAGTTGGTCACAATGTTATTCTATTACCATTTATTGATTTTATTTTTTTCTGAACACCAACACACACACACACAGGAGAAATTCCTGGGGGGAAAAAATAGAACAGTGTGCAAGTATATAAATCCGACATGTTTACAGAAGATGATTTATCATGTCAAGTATTGAAGGTTACCATGGGCAAAATAAAGTATTGATAAAGGAGAGGCCTTGGATGACTACAAGTCTGTAATATTTTGTTAGGGACCTTTAAATGAATCTTAGGCTCCATGCACAATGGATACTAAAATAATGTTATAAAAACGCCAGTAGCTTTGCAGGGAATCTTTCAACGTTTTTTAAAGTTTTTGCAATAGCGTTTATTAGCGTTTTATTAGTGTTTTTAGCGTTTTTCAGCGTTAGCGTTTTTAAGCGTTATTTTTTTTCAATGGATCAAAAACGCAAAAAAATGCTGGCGACCAGCGTTTTTGAGCGTTAATTAGCGTTTTGGCGTGTTGCATTTTTTGAGGTAGAAAAACGGCAATTTAAACGCAAATTTCTGTCGTTCAGAAAAAAGCCCATGAACTCCACTGCTCATTAAAGCTAAAAACTGTCTATGTGAGTGTAGCGGGTAGGTACTTTTAAGTATGTTGATTCGGGTGGAAACATCACTGATGTCCAGTTCCCTGCGGCCCAGCAGGTGGCGCTGTCACTTTGGGCCGGGGTTGAACCATCGCTGGAGTGCCGTACCCTTTTTGGTCTCTCGCAGCGGTTGTACGGTGGGGTGGGGAACCCGCTGTGCTAGCTGGGAGAGGCTATAAGGGGGCGGACATCTTCGCCATGAAGTCCGGGTCCCAGGCACCTTTAGCCTGAGGGCTGCTGTCCAGGGTCGGTGTCCAGGCGGCCACGTGGAGTTCGGGAGTCACGTGGAGTTCGGGAGTCACCCCAGACACCCTCAGTCTGGGGAGAGGTGCATCATTCAGGCCTGGGGCCCAGCTTCTTCCACTGGGATCCGCCCGGGAGGAACCATCCTAAGGCACCCACAGGATCGGGTGTCTGAATCCAGGCGTAAGGGACCGCGCAGGTGACCTTCCCATAGATCTGGTGCAGCAGATTGCCAGTGCCGGGACAGGGCCTCCAGAGACAGTCGGGATGGATGTCCTCACCAAACAGGGGCCATATTCCCACGGAAGGTAGTCCATGTTCTAAGGTCGGTGGCAGAGACCGTTACTCTAAGGTCGTGACAGAGACCGTTATTCAGGCCCGTAACAGGGGCTCCAAACAGTTCACCCGGTAGGTGCCAGCTACCAACTTCACGGTCGGTGGCAGAGACCGTGCGCCAGGCCTATCCGCATGAGAAAGGGATAGGAGAGTTCATTGTGCCTGGGCCTACTCGTATCCACACCCCTGTCTGTCTGTTATGAAAGTTCAACTGATTATGTTCATTCTGGCATTGAATAAATAAAGGAGTGTTGAACTTTTAATGGTGTGGGGCTCTATTACTGGCAGATACACCTCCACGGAAGAAGCGGAGGCTCCATATGCAGGATGCAGACCCGAAGGTAATTTAAAAAAGACTTTGCTAAAACCTCACATATATGGAGGGTGAGAGCTTGGCGTAGTGTCCTGCACTCTCTCCTCCAGAGTACCCCTAGACAACAGCCACAAACAACCAATACAAGAGAGAGAGAGAGAGTGAGGCCACTACATGTGCATGGACACATAGGCTAACATAGAGTGGAGTTTATGGGCTTTTAAAAAAAAACGCCCAAATTCCAATAAACTGCAGTTTATGAGCTTCAGTGTACATGGAGCCTAAATGTGAAATCATGCTGAAAAGCATAAAACCAGCTGGCAAAACAATCAACATAAATTGTGTATAAGTAAAATAAAGAACAAGGAAATGCCAGGCTAAAATACCTTAAAGAGGAACTGCAGTCTGCTCACATAATTTGTAATAAAAACATCTTCGCCATTTTGAAGCTTCTCTACAACCACTTTTCATATTATTTTATATATACTGTGATTCTGTACTTGCCAAATATGCTGCAGAAATCTCCTTCCACCAAGTCTGGCTGCAACCATTTTAACTGTGGGCAGCTGAAGCTGCTGTCTGTTCACTTCCTGGATTTACACAGACACAGCTCTAGCCCTGCAGCCCTGATTGGCCCTCTTATTACTCATCCCCCCTCCCTTCCTGGCAAACTCTCACAAGAGTGAAAGAAAGAACTGTGGATGAGGTCATAAGCCTAGGCTTTTTACCAGACAAGAAACAGGAAGTGGGCTGTATAAGGTATTTACTGGCAGAAAAAAAATATGTTTTACTACCCAAAGTTAAAACAACAAGGTCAGAAGATTTAATAGATGGAAAGTTGAAAAAAATTTCTGAAGTTCAGTTTTAAATAACAATAAAATAAAAATTAAATCCAATAAAGGAAAACATTGAATGAAAAAAAAAATTGTCTGAAAAGGTAAATAAGCAGTCCCAAAGAAGAAAGCTCTGATGTGAAATGTCCCAAAAGAAAAGTGCATCAGTGAAGAATATGTTGATGTACACCATGAATTCTCCAAGTGCTCCCCCACGTAAGAACTCTTGCAGGAGTTGGTGGACTCTTTGATCATAAAAAGAGTCAGAAAAGGCATATGAATTTTAATGGTCACTGTTAGAGGAAATAGGCCTCCTCCGGATCACCACCATATCCTCATGAGCACCTCATTGGCAAACGGAGTTAACCAGTAAAAACATGAAAGGAAAGCTGAGAGAGCCACATAGTGTGAAACCGTATGGAAACCTTTAGTAAAAAAGTATAGACTACTTACAAAGTCACGGATAATAAGCGCTCATAAAAACAATCAGTCCCTGGAGTCGGATAGAACACTTTGTGGTTTCTGAATACGTGATGACGTCACGAGTGGTAGCTCCCCTCTATGCGTTTCATCACATCTGACGTTGTCAGGGAACTTGAAATTAAACCTGCTATAACAGTATACATGCTGTTATACTGTATGCCAGGACTGTCCAAGTTAGTTGTCATAGGGCATGATGCTCCTAAGGTGATTGGATTGTTATACTAATATTGCAATTAAAAATTACAGGGCCATATACAAATATGATAGAGTCCCCTACTGCTGTGTGCCCTCATTGCTTTTGTAATCATTGTAGATTCCCATGTTGGATTGGGAGTTAGTAAGAAAAGGCCCCTGTTACACTAATGGTCATTGATGGTCATTGTATATGCCCCTATTATATCAGCAGTCAATGTGAATGCCCCATTACATTAGTGGTTAGTGGAAAAGTGCTGTCTCTTTCAAATGCAAAAGACATACAGTGTTCAGCTTACCAAAAAGACTTAAGCCTCGTACATACAATCTGATCTTCCGCAGACAAAGTCTCTGGCTTTTGTCCGAAGGGCGTTGGCCGGGAACTTGTCTTGCATACAAACGTTACACAATTGTCGGCCAACAAACACAAATGTTGTTACGTACTACGTGGTTTTTCAGCTCTTTAGCGCCACCATTTGGGCACCTTCTGCTAATTTTGTGCTTGGTGAGCATTGTTTCCGAGCATGCTTGTTTGTACTTTGGACTTTTGTACACATGATTGGAAAATCTGACAACAGACCGTTGTCTACGGAAAATTTTAAAGCCTGCCATCCAACATTTGTCCGCGGAAAATCCGACAACAATTGTCCGATGGAGGGTACAAACGGTCGGATTTTCCGCCAACAGGCTGTCAACACACAATTCCCATCGGAAAATCAGATCGTGTGTACGAGGCTTTAGAGTCTAATGAAATGTAGTTTTTTTTTCAGGCTTGACAATACAAAGGATGAGATTGCTTTTCTTTCTCAGGCTTTGGCGTTTAGCTTTGGATGGAGGGCACAGGTTTCCCATCCAGCTCTGCTCCAGGCAGGCTGTCAACCTCTATGAGACTCTGACAGCTGCTGTAGCTGCAGAGTGCACCTAGCTGTACAAATGTGTAGGCAGTCCAGTATACACCCAAGGCAGAATGCCCGACATGCAGACTTCTTTGTACCTTAGAGGTAGAAAGATTTATTTTATTTTTTTGAGAACCTTGTTAGATCATGAATAAACTGAGGGAGAATGAGGAAGAGCTGAAAATAAATTCCAGGCGGTGATGTCTATCTATTCCATAACAGGAGGAGAATGTACCAAGCTATCAAATATAACAGTATAAAAAAGGGGGGGGGGGGCAGTGCGCTAAATATGATTTGAGTAAAATAACAATTGAAAAAAATAGCAGCAACTCTAGTGTTATGCCCCGTACACACGACCGGTTTTCCTGACATGCCAAAAACCAAAGTTTTTCCCAACTTGAGAAGTTTTTCCTGACGTGATTCCTCTCAAGCCTGCCTTGCATACACACGTTCAGGCAAAAAAACGCTCGACCAAAGCGTGGTGATGTACAACACGTACGACGGCACTATAAAGGGAAAGTTCCATTCAAATGGCGCCACCCTTTGGGCTCCTTTTGCTGATCTCGTGTTAGTAAAAGTCTGGTAAGAGACGATTCGCGCTTTTCAGCCTCGTGCTTTTCAGTCCGTTACAGCGTGACGAATGTGCTATCTCCATTACGAACGCTAGTTTTACCAGAACGAGCGCTCCCGTCTCATACTTAATTCTGAGAATGCGCGTTTTTTTTCCCCTCGGAAAAGCATACACACGAGCGGTTTTCGCGACGAGAAAAAGACCGATGGGAAACACGACGGGAAAAAATAGAGCAGGTTCTAATTTTTTTGCGGGCAGTTTTCTCGTAAACTGCTATGGAACATACACACGACCGGTTTTCCCGACCAATCTAAAAAAATGGCAGTTTTCTCGTCGGGAAAACCAGTCGTGTGTACGAGGCATTAGATATAACACCTAAAAAACATAATATAAAACAGGGTCGCACTTAAACTGACATAAATGGTAAAGTAAATTTGAATGGGAAGTGCAATAAGCATCAATCAATGAGAAAAACAGTCCCCTTAAGGCAAGAAGGTGATTGATGACCAAAGGAAAGAGTCCTGCACAATGTTCCATACGTGGATCACAATCCCGATAATACACAGTCAAGCTGAATCCAAAAAGGTGACTAGACACCACAGAAACCACCACCGAGAACAAAAATGCCTGCTTACCAGCAGTACTGGCCCCTTCGCTAAGGCCAGTAACACTTGTGGCTGATTACCCTGCCAGGGCCTTGAATGGTATTCCAACCTGTAATCGATGGACCTGCAGGCAAATCCTCTCTCCGCGGTGTCCGGACAATCCCACTCAGAGATAATAAAAGAGGCTCCACATAGCATAAAATCAAATGATTTATTTGAAATCCTCACATACATAAATAACTGTAAAAACGCCGGCAGGCATACGCACACCGAGCACCCGCGCTTCCGGGACTCGTATCAAATATAACAATAAACGATTATAGGGCACACATAGTGCCCCATTACAATGGTGACAAAAGGATATCCACTTACATTAGTAGTTAGGGGAGAAGAATGCACCCTTACAATTCCAGCTGAAAGAAGCACGCCCATTACAAATGCCTATTTTCATTTGTGGTCATTGGGAGATGTAGTCGGTGGAAAGAAGCTTAGCCCTTTACATATGTGGTTACTAGGAGAAGAATGTACCAATACAATGGCAGCTGAAAGAAGCATGTCCTATACATTCCTGTATATAAATAGGAAGAGTAGTCAGTGGAAGGAAGCTTGGACCTTTACAGATGTGGTTACTTGAAGAAGAATGTCCTCTTACAATGATAGTAAGTTGAGAAGTGCCTCCTTATATCAGTGGTCAGTGGAAGGAAGAATGTTCCTACTAGTCAGTGGAAAAAGGATCCCCCGTTTCATCAATAATCAGTGGGGGAAAGAATGCCTCTTTAAATTAGTAGTCAGTGGCAGAAGAATGTCCCTTTTCACTGGTTATAATAACAATATAAATTAAAGTACCACACCACTGCTAAGAGGTCCAGATACAACTATATGCCAATATAAGTCAAAGGGACAATCCAGAAAGTATCCAACACATTGGATTGACCCCCAAAACATGTTGGATACTTTTTTGATGGCCCCCCTGACTTTTATTGGAAAAATGCTGTATGTTGGCCCCTTAGAAGTGGTGTAGCAGCTCAATTTCTATTTTTGTCACATTATGCCCTGTACACGCGATCAGTTTTACAGATGAAAACAGTCCGATGGACTTTTTTCATCAGACGAACCGATCGTGTGTGGGCCCCATCGGTCTTTTTTCCATCGGTGAGAAAAAATAGAACATGTTTTAATTTATCCGATGGAAAAAAAACGATTTCAAATTCCGATCGTCTGTGTGGAACTCCACTGGAGAAAAAACCCACGCATGCTCAGAATCAAGTCGACGCATGCTCAGAAGCATTGAACTTAATTTTTCTCGGCTCATCGGAGTGTTTTACGTCACGACATTTGGGGCGGTCGGATTTTTGACTGATGGTGTGTAGGCAAGACTGATGGAAGTCATCTTCATCGGAAATCCGATGGAAAAATCCATCGGATTTGAATCCATAGGAAATCCGATCGTGTGTACAGGGCTTTACACTACAAGCCAAGGAGAGCCTCTGAGGTGTAGAAAAAACCCTTCCTTCCCAAATCCAACCCACTTCTCTTCCTTTTTCTCCTTCCCCCCTCCCCTCCAGAGTGTATCCCTTTTCCTATGCTATTCCTTCTTTTTTTTTCTCCCTTTTTTCTCTCCTCTCTGCTTCCCCTGTTTCCCTTCTATTTTCCCTTCCCCATCCTTTCCTTCCCCTTCTCCTTCTCTCCTCCCTTCCTACTCCCCCTTTCTCCCCCCCCCCCTTTTTCTTCCTCTTACTGTTTTTTTCCCCTTACTACTTTGTATACATTTAATGCGCTCATGTTCATTTAAAACTTCCCATTTAAATGTATACTGAAAACCTACCTATATTTTTGTTATAACTTTACCTCCACCTATAAACGATCCCCCATGTTGGCAGTAGGCGAGTAATGGTGGCACCACGAGCCAGCTTAGTCTGTTGGCTCCTAGTGGTAAGCTTTGTCGTTCCTCTTTTCCTTCCCCGTACCTATATTTTTCTAACCCGACTGACTATATGCTGTATACCCTGCATATACGTTCATGAAATGTTGTTTCTTAGTTATTATTTGTATTTTATATTATCATTTTTCAGACAGCATTCCTCCTGAAGAAGCGGTACATATTCGTGAAACTAGTAGAGGAGTCTACGTCCGCTTGAGGACCCACTCAATTTCTTGACTCCCCACGGGAGTATATCAAGCATCAGTGGATTTAATGCAATAGCTAGAACTGTAATCCAATACACTATACTGTATTTTAATCTCTGTCCTTTTGATTGTATAATCTGGTTTTATTCTTTTGTATAAATAAAACACTTTTTTACTTAATTTATGTGTATGATGTCCAAGGTTCCGAGATAGTCCATGTTTCTTTAATGGGAGGCGGTTAGGGGAACTGCCTCTCCCTCCCTTAGCGCAACATTAGTGGAGTTACTCTTTAAGAAAAACATTGGTGTCAGTGTGGTTAATTACTTTACAGAGGAAATGCTACTGGCTGAGTCTGGTGATATTACCAATGGTAGTACAAGTCTACAATTGGGTGGAGATCATTCCACCCAGGAACTTGGAGCAGTACAGACAGGTTGTGAAAGCCATCCCTGCATTTCAGAACAATCATTACTTTCTGTATCTTGAACTGAGATTAGGGATACCAAGAAATGTAGTCCTCTGTAATCAGTGGATCAGTTGCTGATTGCTTTGGGCTGATCAGGGTCCTACAGGCTGCACACATGATTACTTCTCCCTGCTTTCTGGAAAGCTCCAGAACATAGGAGTGAAGCGGGCTGGTTGAGCTGTTTGAATATTTATGAGGCTCCAGCCAATCCCTGAGGAGGCATACCCAGAAGATGGCTGGAGAGAACATAAATAGTCTGAGGTTGGGGCACCCAGTCTGGTGGGCTATTGCCCTTCCAGGCCACTCTTGGCTGACACCTGCCATGAAGCTCAACACAGTGCCAGCAGACACAAAGGCTTTCATTCCAAGAAATCTCTGAAGCTAAAGAAGAAGGGTGATCTCACTCAGGGACCAGTCTGCAGAGTCCACGCTACAAATGTCTGCCTGATGCAGGAGGGAGACATCCAACTACTTGAGGACTTGTGAGTACTGACCTGGGAGCAGGCTTGCCTGGCCTGGGGCATTGTCTATGAAAAAATTTATGAGGGGTTCTAAGAAGTAGCTGGAGAGAGAAAGGTGTCCTGTTACTACTGTTCAGCATTTTGGAGTATCCCGCTGCTCCTTACCCTATACAAGTTACTCAGCAATCAATACAAAAAAAGGCAACCAAGCTGCAGTTTCCTACGTGAGCAAAATCCTCTCTTGTATTAAGAGAGGTGTGGACTCTAGAGAGAGAGAGATCATTTTTCCCCTGTACAAATCATTAGGAAGACCTCATCTGGAAAATGCAGTTCAGTTTTGGGCCCAGTTCACAAAAGGGATATCGGGGAACTGGAGAAAGTGCAGAGAAGGGCAAGCAAACTGATAAAAGGCATGGAGGAGCTCAGCTATGAGAAAAGATTAGATGAACTGAAAATATTCTCTCTTGAGTAGAGGAGATTAAGAGGGGATATGATCAACATGTACAAATACATAAGTGGTCCATATAGTGAACTTGGTGTTGAGTTATTAATTTTAAGATCATCATAGAGGACAAGGAGGCACTCTTTATGTCTAGAGGAAAATAAATTTCATCTCCAAATACAGAAAGGTTTCTTCACAGTAAGAGCTGTGAAAATGTGGAATAGACTCCCTCCAGAGGTGGTTCTGGCAAGCTCAGTAAAGTGCTTTAAAAAGGCCTGGATTCTTTCCTAAATGTGCATAATATAACTGGGTACTGACATTTATAGGTTAAGTTGATCCAGAGAATAGTCAATTGCCTCTCGGGGGATCAGGAATGATTTTTTTCTCCACTGGAGCAAATTGGATCATGCTTTGCTGCGGTATAGGACTCTGTATATACGCTTGTATGATTTTTTTTCCTATTTTATTGGTTTGAACTAGATGGACCTTTTTCAATCAAACTATGTAAATATATAACCACTAGACTGTTCTTTGAGCCAGAGGAGTGAATGCTGCTGTGTGCCTTGCTACTGCTGCACTACAAAGAGAGAGAGAGAGAGAGAGAGACTTGGGCCAAATAAGCGGCCCCAGCAGAGGTAGTGCTACACTATCTTTTATTTTTCTATCAACAGTGCCTTGAAAAAGTATTAATTTCCCACACTTTGTCATGTTACAACCAAAAACGTAAATTTATTTTATTGGAATTTTATGTGATAGACCAACACAAAGTGGCACATGATAAAAATTGGGAAACTCCCTTACCTGTGCAAGTGTTTGATATCCACTATATCATGTGTTGTATGTATTTGTATAAATTTCAGAGCTGCACGCATGCGACCCCATGATGACATCAGACGTGCTGATGAAACGCGTTGGGTGGAATCAAGCATGATATGTCACTTCCGCCACAGTGGAACGCAGATGGAACGCATGTCGGCGTCCCTGCTTTAACTTTGAGCTTGTTTAATCTTCACTTGTTGTAAGTGTAACTTTTATAGCGCTATTTTAATAAACTATACATACTTCACTATGGGAGACCTCCTTCTCTTTTAACCGGTGTTTGGAGATCTAGTGTGCGGTTAAACCACTGGTGGCTTTTGCTGAACAGCTGAGAGGACCATTGGGAGCGGTACCTCCAATTTCTGCTGTATATGGTCATATAAAGCTGGTGAGTGGGCTGTGTGCTTGGTGTTGGTGGAAGAAGACACATAGTCACTTATTGCTAAGAAGATACAACCTCACTTATCATTTGTATCTACTGGAGATATCTGATGGCAACTTAAGGACATTGAACTTGCACTTTGTATATATTTATGTATTTATTAATGTTGGATTAGTTCACTTTTGTCATTAGTCACTTTACTGCCAAGAGTATACACTGGAGACATCTGGTGGTAACTTATGGACATTGCACTTTATGCACTTTAATTTGAGAACTTGAATTTGTATATATGGTCATTCATATTCATTTGAATTTTGCATAAGGGAGCGCGTTGATACATATTATCTATCACAAAGTGGCACATAATTGTGAAGTGGAAGGAAAATGCTAAATGGTTTTAAATTTTTTTTTTACAAATAAAAATGTGAAAATTGTGGCGTGCATTAGTACTCAGCCCCCCTGAGTTAATACTTTGTAGAACTACAAAGTGCAGAGCTACAATGGAATGGTTTAGATCAAAGCATATTCATGTGTTAGAATGGTTCAGTCAAAGTCCAGACCTAAATCCAACTGAGAATCTGTGGCAAGATTTGAAAATTGCTGTTCACAGATGCTCTCCATCCAATCTGACAGAGCTTGAGCTATTTTGCAAAGAAGAATGTGCAAAAATGTCACTCCCTAGATGTGCAAAGCTGGTAGAGACATCCCCAAAAAGACTTGCAGCTGTAATTGCAGTGAAAGGGGGTTCTACAAAGTATTGACTCAGGGGGGCGCTATACAAATGTACCCCACACTTTTCACATATTTGTAAAAAAAAAAAAATTAAAACCATTTATCATTTTCTTTCCACTTCACAATTATGTGCCACTTTGTGTTGGTCTATCACATAAAATCCCAATAAAATACACTTTTGTTTTTGGTTGTAATATATACAAGTAAAAGGCGCAAAAATCGAATACAATGTTTTACTATAGGTGTATTATTATGTGCTGGATACATAAATTAAAATAATATATGCACAGTATGGCACCAAGTCCAAAGTCTCCTTGGTAGGTGTCCACAAGGACTTGAGTCTTTCAATGATAGTTTATAGAGGGTTAAAAATTGGAGGGGGGGGGGGGAGGGGGAGGAGAGGGAAATAAATGAAGTAAAATGGGATAAAATGAGATGGGAATGAACCACACTCAGGGCTGCCATCAAATTGGAACAGAGACCATGTTCCCAACGCTGAAAAGACAAAAAGGGAGAGAAGAGGCGCCTCTGGGTGCAGATTTTACAACAAGTTTAATATACAATAAGATTTTCTTATAGTGCACTCACATTTAAGTAGTTAAAAGCAGGCATTGAGTCATGTCCCATGATATGGGGCTGTCCTCGGTGGAGTCAATCCCTTTCCTTGATCTCCTGTGCTGTGCTTCCTGTGGTTGTAATGAAGGCTCTACACCGCTGGATAGAGTGCAGCACGTTGCAGTAGAGCAGTGGAGCGTGTACTCAGAGCGAGGCTTGGAGCGCAGGGAGATGTCAGGCGGAGGGGGATGATGTCATCGGTATGCGACCAGGTTTCGTGAGCGTACAGGCTGTGGATGGAGGAGACAGCCGTGCTCCTTTCTCAAGCTGACCGCCAGCTTAAATGTAAGTGCACTATAAGAAAATCTAATGCCGCGTATACACGACCGTTTTTAATGTCATTGAAAAAAACTAAGTTTTTCTCTACGTGATTCTTCTCAAGCCTGCCTTGCCTACACACTATCGTTGAAAAAAATGCTTGAGTAAAGCGCGGTGACGTAAAACACTTACGACGACACTATAAAGGGGAAGTTTCATTCGGATGGCGCCACCCTTCATGTTAGTAAAGTTTGTTGAGAGACGATTTGCGCTTTTCAGTCCGTTACAGCGTGACGAATGTGCTATCTCCATTACGAACGCTAGTTTTACCAGAACGAGCGCTCCCGTCTCATACTTGATTCTGAGCATGCGCATTTTTTTTCACGTCGTTAAAGCCTGCACACGGCCGTTTTTCATGAGGAGAAAAACAATGAGGTGAAAAACAACGAGAAAAATTAGAGCATGTTCCAATTTTTTCATGGCCATTTTTCACGTCGTGAAAAATGCTCTGAAGCCCACACACGATCATTTTTAATGACCATTTTAGAAAATGGCATTTTTCTCGTTATTAAAAACGGTCGTGTGTATGCGGCATTAGTGTATATTAAACTTGTTGTAAAATCTGCACCCATAGGCGCCTCTTCTCTCCCCTTTTGTTTTTGGTTGTAACATGACAAAATGTGGAAAATTTTAAGGCGTATGAATACATTTTCAAGGCACGCTATCCATCTATCTATATCTTTTGGCTACTTGTAACCTATATATTCTTTCACAGCTTACAAAATTGCCTCCTGCATCAATGTTCCTTTTAGTCTCCATTACATGGACCGGAAGGACATTATGATTTCAGACTGCGCTGACTCCCAGCAGGAAATGGTATTTTAGTTTTGCACAAAAGTGTTAGTTAAGGTTGCTGGTCAATACCAATGTAACTATTCACGCTTACTAGCAGCGGGTACCACGTACCATGCAGTGCTTCCATTACAGCTGGGAAACTCACAACTGACAGTTGTATTAAGGCACAAATAAGAATAAGGAGGGAGGGGGGGGGGGCTGTCAAGTGTTTCCTAGCTGGCATACATTTACTACAATACAAATATGTTGCAAAGGCTGGTGTGAGAAAAAGGCGTTTAAGAGTTTACTAAAGCAGAAATTAATTACAAACCGCTAGGGCCTATTATGTAAATATTATCCCTTTAGATCAGTGGTTCTCAACCTGGGGGTTGAATGATGATTTTCCAGGGGTCACCAAATCCTGGGCTGTTCCTCAAGCACGCACCGCTCTGCCAACCTTTTCGTGGCCGCCCAGCAGAGCTGTCCCTGGAGCCTGTGGCCTGCCCAGCTGGGCTGTTCCTGGAGCACATGGCCACCCACTCAGACTCTTCTCAGCTGCCCATTCAGTTTACGGCATGGATGGGGGGCAGAGACTAGAGGTCTGCTGACTGGTGAGGAATGTGAAGTGGGAGGGGCTGGAGGAGACACTATCTCCTGATTTTGGCATAGGTGTCACTGCTGCGAGACACCACAAAGTCAGACACAGTGAAGCCGGAGACACAGTGAGTAACACTACCTGTGATTAGAGTTGCCATTAGAATAGGGTGACCAGACATCCCCAGTTTCAGGGGACAGTCCCTGGATTGAGGACACTGTCCCCGGACCAAGTCTGTCCCGGGTTTTGTCCCCGGATTGGATTTGAACAGGGGCTGGGGCAATTTCAAAGACAGTCAGTGCAGAATAAAAAAAATTAAAAAAAAACGGAATTACACACCCCCGCTCCTACTAGCTTAGGAGGGTGTATTTTTTCCATTATCTGTGCCCCTTTCTGATGATCATGTGCTGGTCGGAGTGGAGGGAATATTTCTTCAGTTTCGGGCGCATGCCCATTCAGCTCCGCTCGCATGTTCTTCTGCCTTGGCTCAAGTCCCGGCCAGCCGCCTGCCTGCTTATCTCCTTGCCTTCCCTGGTGGAGTGATCTTCCTCTGCTCCCCACCCAGTAGTAGCCAGGGCCCCCGAGAGTAAAGCATGATGGGCTGCGAGGCGGGCGGCAGCGGCGAAGGGCAGAGAGTCACTGATTGCCGCCATTACTAGTAAAAAAAAAATATGTCCCCGGATTTCATTTTAAAAATCTGGTCACCTTACATTAGAAGTCCCCACCACAGTTCTCAGATCAGCAGATGACCTTGATCAAGAGCACCTACGTTAGCTGATCAGAACTCCCCCCAGCACTGCCACTGATCCTACCCCCCACCAGATCTGCCACTCATCCCAACTCCCCGTCAGCACTGCCACTCATCCCATTCCCCTCACCAAGGTGTAAGAAAAGGAATAAAAATAGAGAATACATGGAAGGGAGAGGAAAAGACAGGAAGGAACAAAAACATGGAGAGAAAGAATAAGAGAAAGAACAAGAAAGACAGCTAGAGAGAGGGATGGGAAGAAAAGAAAAAAAAAGAAATGAGCATAGAGAGAGATAAAAGGGAAAGAAAGGAGAACAAAGAGAAAGAGTGGTACATCCTAAAATGTACCATAAGTGGTTTTATTACTGTACGAGTGGAAGGGACTCAGGGAGCGCTAAATGTCCATGGGTTAGGGGCACAAATTACTTGTCTTGCCTTGGGTACTGACTACCCACGCTATGAAAATAATTTTACTGTTAGGGGTCCCAACAACTTGGGAAATTTTATCAAGTGGCCACGGCACTAGAAGGTTGAGAACCACTGCTTTAGATTGTAAACTCAATGTAGCTGCTCTTTTTCTTCTATTGTATCTATTTTTTCTCTAAACAATTGAATAGATGCATCTTTGGGGATATGTAATGTATTCGTTTTATCTGTACTGCCAATGCTGGATTTCCCATTAGGCACTTGTAGGCACATTGCCTCTGATCGATAATGTTTATAGTATCTATAAAAGAGAAGAAATTTTAAAAGATCACAAAATAATAATTAAAAAAAAAATTGCATTAAAGTCAAACTCTGCTGCAGTCCAGGACAAGTCCTAAGAGGCTTCACAATCTTTATAGTCAGTAAACTATTATTGTCAAGGGGTGGGGCAGAAAAGCAGGTAAATCTGGGCAATGCATGCCTGGATGTGGCCATATTGGTGCCCATTTTTTGGTGCCCATTTTTTGGTGCCCATGTTTTGGTGCACGTATACTGTTTCCTGGAGACAGCTGAAGAGGGTGAATGCTAAATTATACAGATAAGAATTCTAGTAGGGGCCAAACGACAGATCATGAGGACCATGGCAAAATGTAGACGTCCCTTCCTCCCCAGCTACCTTTCTGTTGTCAAGAATATATATTATTTAAAACCCTTAAAGTACCTTTCAGCAACATTGTGGGAGTGCTGAACACAGTTGAACAAAACTTGGTTTCTTTTTTTTCAAACTTCTTTTGTTTTAATTTCACCTGATGATCCTAAAAAAACACACCCTTTTCCTTGGTGGCATTGTCACCCCTTCACTGTATCTGTGGAGGGGGCCATGGTTGTCACCCTAAGCTCTTGCATCTCTTCATCTTCATTTGGGGGGGTTGCGGGGGGGCGGTCCGCCCCGGGTGCCACACATGGGGGGGTGTCAGGCCGATGCCCCACTTAGGGGTGTCAGAGACACAGAGCAGCCACAAAACCTCCTTTTCTCGGGTCCCCCGCCAGCACTCCTGGCCCCTCCTCCCTGTCTAGTGCCCCCTTGGGAAGCCGCTTCCCATGGGGGCACTCGTGCGTGGCTTGCTCCAATATTCAGCCCCGCCCCCTGCTCCCTCGTCACTGACTTTGATTGAAATCACTGGGAGCCAATATCTCCCGGTGCCCCAGCAAAGCAAGTGAGACCGGGAAGTGAGGGGAGAGAAAAGCTGCAGACGCTGAATCGAATGAGGGCTCAGGTAAATAAATGTCAATCAAAGCCAGTGAGCCAATGAGGAGAGAGTGGGGGCGGGGCCGAATACACACTCTGTGTCTCCATTCACAGAGTGAGGATTTAGAGAAGATCTGTAAAGAAGAATGGACCAAAATCCCTCCTGAGATGTGTGCAAACCTGGTCACTAACTACAAGAAACTTCTTACCTCTGTGCTTGCCAACAAGGGTTTCTTCACCAAGTACTAAGTCATGTTCTGCTTGGGGATCAAATATTTATTTTACTCACTGAACTGCAACTTCATTTATAGCATTTGTTTTATGTTTTTTTTTTTTTTCTGGATTTTTGGTTGATATTCTGTCTCTATCATTTAAAATACACCTATGATAAAAATGATAGACCCTTCATTTCTTTGTAAGTCGGCAAGCTTACAAAATCTGCAGGGGATCAAATAATTATTTCCCTTTAGATTGACTTTAACACCTTTGGGATGAATTTTGAGTCAGGTTTTCTTGTTCAACATTAGGTTCGACCCCTATAAATTATTTTTTTGGCTGAATGGGCAGAAAAAAAAATGCAACCAAGACACTCCAATAGCATTTAGAAAGCCTTACCAGAAAAGTGGATGATGTTATAGCCCCAAAGGGGGCCAGATCCATACTCAATCTTCAGTGCTGTCCCCTGCAGACTCATCCAGTCAATATTCCAGAATGCTGCATCTCTTCCAGGTCGAATAATAGGCAGCGTCATTCAACTTACAGTTCTTTCTGTGAGCCAGCATCATTCAATTTACTTCCTGTGAGCCCAGGGTGTCAAGCTCCGGCACCCTGAGCTCATAGGAGAATTTTGCAGAAAATGGCACCAAGTCATTTGCTACTCTCTGTAGCATTTAGGACTTGTCCGCCACAGGAAGGGAAAAAATCATGAAGAGGCCCTATGATGTCATCAGACTAGACACAGGGAAATAAGGAATGTATACACTTTTTTTAAGGATTGGAGGGTAGACATGTGCACTGCCAAAAAAATGTTTTGTTTTTTTTTTTGCTTTTTTCGGAAATTCGGAAATTCGGGAAATTCTAAACATTTTTTTTTTTTTTGTTTTCGTTTTTTTTTTTTTTGCTTTTTTTTGGAAATTCTGGAAATTCAAAAAAATCATTTTTTTTCGTATTTTTTCTTTTTTTGGAAATTCGGGAAATTCGGAATTTCCGAATTCCAAATTTCCGAATTACGAATTTTCGAATTCCGAATTTTCGAATTTCCAAAAAAAAACGAATAAAACGAAAACGAAAAGAACGGAAAAAAAATAATTTCCGATTTTTGGAAATTCGGAAATTCTAAAAATTCGGAATTCGGAAATTCAACTTTACAAATTTCCCATTTTTGAATTTTAGATTTACGAATTTTATATTTTCGAATTTTGTCATTTCGAATTTTCGAAATTTTCGAAATTTTCCAAAATCCGAAAATTCGGAAATTGAAAAGTTCGTAAATCCGAAAATTCGCAAATTAAAAAATTCTGAAATTCGGGAATTCGTAAATTGAAAAATTTGGGAATTCGAAATTTCGGGAATTCGAAAATTTGCAAATTGGAAAATACGGAAATTCGGAAATTTCAGAATTAACAAATTTCTCTAAATTTGTGAAAAACTGAATTAGAAACTAAATAAATTGCACATGTCTATTGGAGGGTGCTCCAATGGGGGAGGGGTACATAGGGGGTACAGAGCTCAGTGTTGGGTTTAAACATATCTGATTAAAGTGGAGTTCCATCCAGAAATGTAACTTCCACTTTTTGGCACCCTTCCCCCCCTCCGGTGTCACATTTGGCATCTTTCAGGGGAAGGGGGGAGCAGATACCTGTGTAATACAGGTATTTGCTCCCACTTCCTGGCATAGATCACTTCCGGCGCCTACTCTGTACCCCGCTGCCTTCTGGGAGACACACAGCTCCCAGAGCACAGCGGGACCAGTGAAGACGCGCAACGCAACTCGCGCATGTCCTGTAGGAAACCGGGAAGTGAAGCCGCAACGCTTCACTTCCTGATTCCCTTACCGAGCATGGCGGTGGCAGCAGCCGATCCTCGAGCGACAGAACGGCTTCGGCTGCCGACATTGCGGGCGACCTGGACAGGTAAGTGTCCATGTATTAAAAGTCAGCAGCTGCAGTATTTGTAGCTACTGGCTTTTAATATTTTTTTTTTTTGTGGGACCTCCGCTTTAAGGTTCGTGAGAAGGAACTGAAAAACACACAGTCATTATATAGTCAAATACAGAGTATATTGAGCTATTCGAGTTGCCATCATGTACATATAGAAACTATCGGTACTTAGTTTATTGATTTTGAAAAAAAAATTAAGTTGAAAACATTGTTTCTTATTAAGGTGACATGGATCCTTGCACTGAATGTACATTAAATTGTGATGCCAATTATATTTATGCACCTACCCATATGCCCATCTGTCAAACAGGCCTGAATGTGCAAATGTAATACACTACGGATCTCATTTTTTATTTTTATTTTTTTGTAAATAAAGCTTCCGGCTATTTCCTCCCTAATAAATCACTTGTCATACCAGACCGCGGACAGTCTCCTTTTTACATTATTTTGTCATATCCCATAATGATTTTTAGCAAACTCTTTTGCATCGTGTGCGGAGATCCGAAAAAAATCCCCCTGGGAGATCTGTGACATATTCATTCCGGCCCTCCACTTTGTATGCTGCCTGTTTTTATGGGCAGGGTGGCAATTTATAGATGTAAATATCATTGATCCCTCTTTTCTCGCAGAGATTAGCCAAGGCTGCTCAGGGTCATCAGGTACAGCAACGAAGAACTGAGAGAATGTGGTTAATAAACCAATTCACTGATCGACAAATGGAGCACGAGGCTACAGAATGTCCATTATTCTTCCCAGCACGGAATATTACTGCAGTCTGATTAGGTTTTTTTCTATTTTTTTTTTTTTCTTCTTCTTCTAATGACAGCTGAAGACGCTGCACAGTTTATGGATCAAACGGGAGACTTGCATCCGAAAAATTGTTCTTGCTCTCTGTGAGTCCATGATGGCTGATCAAAGAAGGCTTGTTGGTCCCTCTGTCTACTAAAATTAATATGCCTTGCAGAGTGATAATGGCTTTTTTCAGATTGCTTTTATAGAACAATGGGATTTTAACTAGCTTGCAGATGCTGTAAAGCACACTAAATTTAGCTGATTCTCCTAAAGATTGGTTTGGGTATGGGTATTGTTTTTGTGTGAATGCTGCTGACAGTTGTGAGTTATTTTAAACAGGATTTAAAATGTATCAAATGTAAAGGCAAAACTTTTTTTTTTATAGCTTTGAACAGGGTAGGAAACAATTTAAACCCATGCTAGTTTTCTTTTTTTTTGTCTGTGTCGAATTGGGGAGATTTACCTTAAATTCCTGTCCCACAAACAGGGCCGCCATCAGGAATTTTGGGGCCCCTTACACAGCTTCAGGCTCCCCCCCTGTAGCAGAGTATAATAACCGGGGGGGCTGCCACCGTAATTTGAGAAGCAAGGGGGGGGGCTGGCACAAATTGAGAAGCGGGGGGTGCTGTCGCCGTGAATTGTTGAGGTCGGGGGGGCTTTGGGTGCTGACGAACAAAATAAAAAACAAAGCCTAACCCCTGAAAAACAACCCCACACCATAATCCCCCCTTTCCCAAAATGATTTGGACCAGTGCACAAAGCAAGGTTCATAAAGTTCAAGTGCGTGTAAAGGCAGGTGTCCCAATACTTTTGACAATATTGTGTATTTT
This sequence comes from Rana muscosa, assembly GCA_029206835.1. Classification (NCBI taxonomy): domain Eukaryota; kingdom Metazoa; phylum Chordata; class Amphibia; order Anura; family Ranidae; genus Rana; species Rana muscosa. The sequence continues at coordinate 181,229,400 of CM055119.1, read as the reverse complement.
GGTTCTGCTTCTTCTATGGTTTACAGGAGTGCAGTTCTTTCTGCAGTCCTGTGACCCGTTTTCAGCTGACAGCAGGCTTTAGCTTCTGTCGGCTGACATCACTCACCTGGTCCAGGCTCTGGAAAAATTCTGATTTCAAAGTCAGGATCCACCAAGATACCTGGATGGGCAACTGGCTCAGCCTCTCAGCAAGCTGCTGGGAGACTGAGCTACCCGCTCCTATCCCCTCCACATCCTGGCACTCTATTGAACGTGGGGTGGGGCAAAGCAGAAGGCAGGTGGCTCAAAGTCACCAGTTCCCTGCTTCCTGAAGACTGAGAACTGAGTGATCAGAGGTCTTTGATCACTCATTTCTCAGTCTTAGAAGCAGCGGGGAACAGATGCAGCATGGGACCGATGCTGCATCCATCTAGGTGAGTATATATATATTTTTAAAGAACACCATACTTCACTTTTAAGTCTAGAGGGTTGCAGAAGCAGCTTTATCCTTGCTCCAGCAGGCTCCCTCAATTTGTTCTACTGCTCCCCAGCAGCCTCCAAGATACTCTTGGCCACGGTCACAAGCTCGCCCCCTTCACTTACAATGCAAAGTTATTAGCCCGTCATTGTACGTGATAATGCGGGGTGACTGCCCAAAGTCTGGAACTGCAGGGAGAAAAGAACATTGCTTAGTGGGAGTCAGGTAAGTAATGCAGCCTCTTCTGCAACTTACTAGACATTACAAGCATTTGATCCCTGTATTATGGTGGAGTGTCACTGCAAGGGTCTTCTTTGTTGGCCTACAAAATATTGTGTAAGTATGCATTAATATACCTTTTAAGGAAATTCCTCCCCGGGGTGGATATGGTGGGTGGAGCTAGTTTCTTCTGAATAATCTGGGACCAGAAGAAATGAGAAGAGAGAGGTTGATGAGAAGAGGATACCTGCAGTATACTACTATGTAAGCTTGTAGTCCAAGGGAGTGTACCCTTCGGGGTAGGCCTTCACTGGAGAACCCATCTAAGGGGAACTACAGAGAGGAAACATGTCGGCATCCCAATGTTAAAGTTGTATTTGAACTGTACTGTGTTACTGATGTCGGGTGTAAAGAGGCAGAGGTGAAGTCGTGTTTTGGGAAAGAACTGTACACTCTGTTCTTGTTACAGTAATGCATTAAAAAGGCTGATTGTGAGGACATTTGTTTATTTTGTGAGGTGTGCCTTAGACCAAGAGCATGCGAGTAAGCAAGATGGCAGAGTTCCTCTAAACTACAGGAGCATTCTGTATCTGTTGCAGGAGCAATGGTGGAAGGTGCCCCTGGCCAGCATGTCCATTGTTGGGGGACAAATCAGGGCTCTGCTTACAATTTGATTGCTCATCAGTTTCAAGGGTCACCAAGATGCATAGAGAGTGTAATATATATATATATATATTGTGACAGCAGGAAGGTAAAGTCACCTGGTTGCATCCAGGGGGGTAGGTATATTTCTCCCAGATTCAGGCTTTATGCCGACTTATACAACTAGGGAGAGAGTTGATGAAGCCCAGCTGAGGCTAGTGGGCTCATGGATGATTCATACCTCTAGGGAGAGTGCTGGGCGTCGTGCAGGCAGGGAGTTGATGAGACCAGCTGAAGCTTGTCAGCTCGTTTAAGGCCTCTATAAAAACTCCCAGCTTCATTAGGTGTTTGCTCATGCCTGGAACCAGACCTGTGTGGACTGTCTAGGGAGAGTGAACCCCTGTGCGGTGAGACAAAGCCTGTGTGGCTATTTGTTTGGACATTTACTAAACCAGGGACTTAGGGACTAGGACAGCACCAGGCTGATCCCAGTTGTTAGTTAGGAAACCTGCATGTTTAGTCAGAGGTCAAGCTGACCAGGGTTTATTTTGTTTATGTTTCTTTTTGCTTTGCTGTGTTTTTTTGTCACTGTAAATAGAGAAATAATCTTGATCTTGAAAACCACAACCTCCGTCTGCTGGGCCTGTTTTTGTGTGGGGAGCCCATCCAGGGGATCACACACACCCGCTGCCGAGCTAACCCCCCCCACAGTTGGTGGAGAACCAGTGGCAGTTTTTTTTTAAGCCAGCATGGAGGAGATACTGAAACAGCTGGCTCTAGCAAATGCCAATCAACAGCAGACAAATGCAGGTTTGCAAAAGAGCCTTGCAGCTCAACAACAGAGCTTCGCAGCCCAGCAGCAAGCTCATCAACAGAGCCTTGCAGCCCAGCAGCAATCTGAGGCCCGCTTCATAGACCTGTTACAGAAGCAAGAGCAGAGACTACAACAAATGGAAGCAGTAATGCAGCAACGTCCGCAGACCAGTGAGGAAAGCCGTCCCACTAATACCGCGTCCTTTGGGGTGAGTCGTTTATTGACAAAAATGACTGGAGAGGATGATCCAGAGGTATTTTTGACCACATTTGAAAGGACTGCTGAAAAAGAAAAGTGGCCTGAGGAGCAGTGGGCTGGACTGGTGGCTCCTCTGTTAACTGGTGAATCGCAGAAGGCTTACTATGACCTAGAGCCTGACCAAGCAAAATACTATGTGATGCTAAAAGCTGAAATATTGGCAAGGCTGGGTGTCACCCTGGCTGTCCGGGCTCAGCGTGTGCATAACTGGACTTTCCAGCTTGGAAAACCCCCCAGGTCTCAAATGTATGATCTCATTCACCTGAGCAGGAAGTGGCTACAGCCAGAGACTTTGTCCGCACCAGAGATTGTGGAACGTGTTGTAATGGATCGGTTTTTGAGAGCTCTTCCTACTGCCATCCAAAAGTGGGTAAGCCATGGAGACCCAGAGACGGCCGGTGGTCTTGTGGATCGTGTAGAGAAATACTTGGCTACAGAGAACCTGACGGCCTCTTCCAGAGACTCTCGGACTTTCCACCCTAAGACCAGACCATCCCCAGGGGCGGATAAGAGGATTCCAAGGGGTGAGGGTGGAGAGAGTGAGAGGGTGGGAGCTCTACCCAAAGTTTGGCGAGAACAGCCTGGGAAGTCAGGGGCTCAAGAGGCAGCCAAATGGATTGTTTGCTACCGCTGCCGGCAAGCGGGACATATTGCAGCAAATTGCCCGGTTGTGGAGGAACCCATGCAATGTGACTTTCTGACGGACAGACGTCAGTCGCTGTGTGCGACAGTCGCATGCACTGCCATTCGGGGAACTGAGAAACATTTATGCAAAATGTGTATTAATGGTAGAAATGTTGTGGTATTACTGGATTCAGGTAGCCTTGTGACCCTGATAAAGGCTGAATTAGTTAAAACAGAGGTCTCTGGGAATAGCAAGGTAGCTGTTATTTGTGTGCATGGGGACACCCGAGAGTATCCAGTGACTACAGTGTGTTTCAAGACCCCCAAAGGTACCCTCTCTCATCCAGTGGGGTTAGTATCTCAATTACCGCATGATGCCATTGTGGGAAGGGATTTTCCGAAGTTCTGGGAACTGTGGGATGATCCTGAGCCCCCCACTGGTGCCCCTATGTACCAGGAAGGTGATAGCCAGAACTCCTCTGAGAGTGGTGAGGACTCTCCAGAATTTCCCTTGTCAGTATTGGCAGGCGAGACTCAAGAAACTGGAGAGGAGCCCACCTCCTCAGATGAAAACCTACCGTCTGTGGAGTTTTCTGATCTTGAGGTTCACAGGGAAAATTTTGCCACAGAACAGTTAAAAGACCCCGCCCTAATAAAGGCACGGGAAAACATAGTGGAAATAGATGGCGAGTTAGTGAACCCAGATAATACCTGCACTTACCCATACTTCAGCGTAGAGAAGGACCTACTGTATCGGGTGGCAAAAAGGGCAGAAGAAACCGTTGAGCAGCTTGTGGTGCCCAAACCTTACAGGAAGTTGGTGTTGGAGTTGGCCCATGGGCACATTCTTGGAGGTCATCTGGGGACAGAGAAAACCCGAGAGAGGGTATTACAGAGATTCTATTGGCCTGGGGTGATGAAGGACATAGAAAATTATTGTTCCTCCTGCCCTGTGTGTCAGAGGTCGGCCCCGATGCCACATTTCCGTAGCCCGCTGGTCCCTCTACCCATCATTGAGGTCCCGTTTGAGAGGGTCGCAATGGATTTGGTAGGTCCTATAATCAAGTCCGCTAGGGGGCACCAGTACATATTAGTTATAATGGACTATGCCACCCGTTATCCAGAAGCGATCCCTCTCCGAAATACCTCGGCCAAAACCATAGCCAAAGAGCTATCTCTTGTTTTTAGCCGGGTGGGTATTTGTAAAGAACTGCTTACGGACCAAGGTACACCCTTTATGTCCCGGGTTATGAAAGAGCTGTGTAAATTGTTCAAAGTGACGCAATTGCGTACGTCTGTGTATCACCCCCAAACCGATGGGCTGGTTGAAAGATTCAACAAAACCCTAAAACAAATGTTGAAGAAAGTGGTGGATAGAGATGGAAAGGATTGGGACTGTATACTTCCTTATTTGATGTTTGCTATTAGGGAGGTGCCCCAATCCTCTACGGGATTCTCCCCCTTTGAGTTACTGTATGGGAGACACCCAAGAGGACTGTTGGATATTGCCAAGGAAACTTGGGAAAGTGAGAGTTCTCCCCACAGGAGTGTGATTGAGCATGTCGCCCTGATGCAAGATCGAATTGCACAGGTAATGCCCATCGTGAAGGAACATTTGGCCCAAGCGCAGTTGGCACAGCAGAGAGTGTACAACCGTGGAGCCAAGACCCGTACCTTTTCCCCGGGGGATAGGATATTGGTACTTGTCCCTACGGTTGAAAGTAAATTCCTTGCCAAATGGCAAGGCCCCTACGAGATAATGGAAAAAGTGAGCGAAGTGAATTACAAGGTCAGACAACCAGGAAGGCGAAAGCCCGAACAGATCTATCACGTTAATCTGTTGAAAGCCTGGAGGGATAGAGAGTCCCTAGTCGCAGAAACTTGGTCACCAGCTCAAACTGGTTGCGTGATTCCGGAGGTTGGAATAGCAGCCACCTTGTCACAACCCCAACAACAGGAGGTGAAGGAGTTTGTGCTTCGCAACAAGGAGGTGTTCTCTGAGCTGCCGGGACAAACATCTGGGGTAGAGCATGATATTATTACCCCGCCCGGTGAAAGGGTGAAGTTAAAACCCTATCGGATCCCAGAGGCCCGACGGGAGGCAATACGGGAGGAAGTACAGAAAATGCTGAACTTAGGGGTGATAGAGGAGTCCCAAAGTGATTGGTCTAGTCCCATTGTGTTGGTGCCTAAACCGGATGGGAGCTGGCGATTTTGTAACGATTTTCGTCAGTTGAACAAAGTTACAAAATTTGACACCTACCCCATGCCACGTATAGATGAGTTGATCGACCGGCTGGGAACAGCCCGATACATGACGACTCTTGACCTCACAAAAGGGTATTGGCAAATTCCCCTGGCCAAGTCGGCCAAAGAGAAAACCGCATTTGTAACCCCAGACGGGGCGTTCCAATATAAGAGAATGCCGTTCGGGTTACAGAATGCGCCGGCCACATTCCAGCGGAAAATGGACCAGATACTGAGGCCCCATCGGAAGTATGCTGTGGCTTACCTGGATGACGTAATTGTCCATAGCACAGATTGGGCCTCACATCTGCCAAAAGTGCAAGCAGTCCTAGACTCTATCCGGGAAGCGGGGTTTACGGCTAACCCCAAGAAGTGTACCATTGGGCAGGAGGAGGCAAAATATCTTGGGTACACCATTGGCAGGGGAGTAATAAAACCCCAACTCAACAAAGTCGAGGCCATCCAGAGTTGGCCACGTCCCAACAGCAAGAAGCAGGTACGAGCCTTTCTGGGAATCGCGGGTTATTATCGGCGCTTCATTCCCCACTTTGCTTCTAAGGCTGTGCCGCTAACCAACCTGACGAAAGGGAAAGGGTCGGTCATGATTAAATGGACCCCCGAGGCTGAGGCAGCATTCCAATTCTTGAAACAAGCCTTATGTAGCCAGCCAGTGTTGTACTCACCCGACTTCTCTAAAGACTTTGTCGTACAAAGTGATGCGTCAGATGTGGGATTAGGAGCAGTGTTGTCCCAGGTCTGGAACGGGGAAGAGCACCCAGTCATTTACCTCAGCAGGAAGTTGAAGTCCCATGAGGTAAATTACGCCACGGTTGAAAAGGAGTGTTTAGCGGTGAAGTGGGCTCTAGATTCCCTTCGGTACTATCTGCTAGGTAGGCACTTTGACATGGTTACGGATCACGCTCCGTTAAAGTGGATGGCTCAAAACAAGGAGACAAATAGAAGAGTAAATAGGTGGTTCCTGGACCTACAGGAATTCAACTTCACAGTAAAGCATCGCCCTGGCGTTCAAATGGGGAATGTGGATGCTTTGTCTCGAGTACATGAATGCCTGATTGCTGGTGTTCCAACCCCAAGGTTAAAACAAGAGGGGGGGGTATGTGACAGCAGGAAGGTAAAGTCACCTGGTTGCATCCAGGGGGGTAGGTATATTTCTCCCAGATTCAGGCTTTATGCCGACTTATACAACTAGGGAGAGAGTTGATGAAGCCCAGCTGAGGCTAGTGGGCTCATGGATGATTCATACTTCTAGGGAGAGTGCTGGGCGTCGTGCAGGCAGGGAGTTGATGAGACCAGCTGAAGCTTGTCAGCTCGTTTAAGGCCTCTATAAAAACTCCCAGCTTCATTAGGTGTTTGCTCATGCCTGGAACCAGACCTGTGTGGACTGTCTAGGGAGAGTGAACCCCTGTGCGGTGAGACAAAGCCTGTGTGGCTATTTGTTTGGACATTTACTAAACCAGGGACTTAGGGACTAGGACAGCACCAGGCTGATCCCAGTTGTTAGTTAGGAAACCTGCATGTTTAGTCAGAGGTCAAGCTGACCAGGGTTTATTTTGTTTATGTTTCTTTTTGCTTTGCTGTGTTTTTTTGTCACTGTAAATAGAGAAATAAACCGCACCTTTTTGATCTTGAAAACCACAACCTCCGTCTGCTGGGCCTGTTTTTGTGTGGGGAGCCCATCCAGGGGATCACACACACCCGCTGCCGAGCTAACCCCCCCCACAATATATATATATATATATATATACACACACAGGTGATACTCGAAAAATTTGAATATCGTGCAAAAGTTCATTTATTTCACTAATGCAACTTAAAAGGTGAAACTAATATATGAGACTCGTTACATGCAAAGCAAGATAGTTCAAGCCGTGATTTGTCATAATTGTGATGATTATGGCTTAAAGCTCATGAAAACCCCAAATCCACAATCTCAGAAAATTAGAATATTATGAAAAAGTGCAATATTCTAGGCCCAAAGTGTCCCACTCTAATCAGCTAATTAAGCCATAACACCTGCAAAGGGTTCCTGAGACTTTAAATGGTCTCTCAGTCTGGTTCAGTAGGAATCACAATCATGGGAAAGACTGCTGACCTGACAGTTGTGCAGAAAACCATTATTGACCCCCTCCATGAGGAGGGAAAGCCTTAAAAGGTAATTGCCACAGAAGTTGGATGTTCTCAATGTGCTGTATCAAAGCACATTAATAGAAAGTTATGTGGAAGGGAAAAGTGTGGAAGAAAAAGGTGCACAAGCAGCAGGGATGACCGCAGCCTGGAGAGGTTTGTCAGGAAAAGGCCATTCAAAAGTGTTGGGGACTTTCACAAGGAGTGGACTGAGGCTGGAGTCAGTGTATCAAGAGCCACCACACACAGACGGATCCTGGACATGGGCTTCAAATGTCGTATTCCTCTTGTCAAGCCACTCCTGACCAACAAACAACGTCAGAAGCGTCTTACCTGGGCTAAAGAAAAACAGACCTGGTCTGGTGCTCAGTGGTCCAAAGTCCTCTTTTCTGATGAGAGCAAATTTTGCATCTCATTTGGAAACCAAGGAGCCGGAGTATGGAGGAAGAATGGAGAGGCACACACTGCAAGATGCTTGAAGTCCAGTGTGAAGTTTCCAAAGTCTGTGTTGATTTGGGGAGCCGTGTCATCTGCTGGTGTTGGTCCACTGTGCTTCATTAAGTCCGGGTCACCGCAGCCGTCTACCAGGAGATTTTGGAGCACTTCATGCTTCCTTCCGCAGACGAGCTCTATGGGGATGCTGACTTCATTTTCCAGCAGGACTTGGCACCTCCCCCACACTGCCAAAAGCGCCAAAACCTGGTTCAATGACCGTGGGATTACTGTGCTTGATTGGCCAGCAAACTCGCCTGACCTGAACCCCATACAGAATCTATGATAGAGAATCTATGGGGCATTGCCAAGAGAAAGATGAGAGACATGAGACCGAACAATGCAGAAGACCTGAAGGCCGCTATTGAAGCTTCCTGGTCTTCCATAACACCTCAGCAGTGCCACAGGCTGATAGCTTCCATGCCACGCCGCATTGAGGGACCCAAACCAAATACTGAGCAGTGAGTACATATGCAGCTTCTACTTTTCACAGGTCCCATATTGTTCTATGTACAATCCTTGTTTTATTGATTGCATGTAATATTCTAATTTTCTGAGATTGTGGATTTGGGGTTTTCATGAGCTGTAAGCCAAAATCATCACAATTATGACAAATCACGGCGTGAACTATCTTGCTTTGCATGTAATGAGTCCATATCATATATTAGTTTCACCTTTTAAGTTGCATTAGTGAAATAAATGAACTTTTGCACGATATTCAAATTTTTCGAGTATCACCTGTATATATATATCTATTGAGAAAGAGAGAGAGAGAGGTAACTGTCATCCACAGCTCCAGATGTTCAGATGTGGTAAGTGGGTAGAAAACAAGTATCGGTAGATATTATAGGATGAAAAAGTGTTGCAGTAGCAGAGTCAGGTTTAAAGCTGTTCTTCACATGATACAAACCTGATCGCTCCAGTAAGAACACATAGCAGTTATAGGATATTGTAACTCTGCTTTCAGTCAAGACTGCAAAAAAAACAGACATGGGAATGGTGTACTGTTCCCAAAACATTTGGAAGCTCTTAAATTGAGCTTTTAAAGGGCCAGAGCTTGATTTTCAGTTTCTCCCTAGGAAGTGCAGTACACGGCTTATCACTTGGCTTCCAAGTTCTGATTCATGCCAGTGATGTTCAGTAGGGTTAAAGTGGTTGTAAACCCAAATATATATATATTTTAAAAATAATAACCTGCAAGAGAAAGGCATAATGAGCTAGTATGACTAGCATACTAGGTCATTATGCATTACTTACCTTAGATCAAAGCCCCCAAAGCCATCCTCATCTCCCCCTCCGGCCGCAGACATCGCTCCGGAAGGTTACTTCTGGGTATCGCTGCTCCGGCGCTCGGATTGGCCGGAGCGGCGATGACGTCATCCCTGGCATTATCCATTAATAAAACAGGCATTGACAGTGCAGCAGCGCTGTTGTCAATGGCGCCCAATGGGCCGTAGACAACGGTGCATTATTTTTGGGAAAATATCTCCTAAACCATGTAGGTTTAGGAGATATTGCAAACACCTACAGGTAAGCCTTAATCCAGGCTTACCTGTAGGTGCAAGTTGCATAAGTGGGTTTACAACCACTTTAAGTTCAGGGATCTCTGCAGGCCCCCATAGTTTCTAGATGCTATCAAACATTAGACCATGTCTTTATGGAGCTAGTTTTGTGCAATGGGGCACAATCATCCTTGAAGTCAAAAGAACCTTCAGCAACCTGTTAGAAGTGCACAATTGTCAAAAAAGTCTGTATGATGTCGTAACATCCACAGTTCCCTTGTCTAGAAACACCTGACCTATTTAGAGGAATGGCTTCGCTTTTTTGGCCATATACCTGTAGGTAGGTTTGATCCACGCATTTTCAGCCATATAGTGTAAATTTTCATAATATAAATCTATATAAAGTCTGAGAATGTCTGTATCAGGAGTCTCTAAACAAAGGGCCAGTTTACTGTCCTCCAGACTTTAGGGGGTCTGGACTGTGGCCATTGGGAATAGAAATTGTCCTGTTGTCAGTTGGGAATAAACAATACAACTTTGGTATTGGGGGGAGCAATAGATAGTGCCCTATCACTAGTACCAGTGGGAGAAATAGTGCCTCATCATTGGTGTCAGTGGGATGATTAATAGTGCCCTATCACTAGTGTCAGTGGGAAGAATAGTGTTGGTGTCAGTGGGAGAAGTAGTGCCCCATTGTTGGTGTCAGTGGGAGAAGTGGTGCCCCATTGCTGGTGTCAATGGGAGAAGTAGTGCCCCATTGTTGGTGTCAGCCGGAGAAGTAGTGCCCCATTGTTGATGTCAGTAGCAGGAATAATGCCCCAATGTTGGTGTCAGTAGGAGGAATAGTGTCTTGTATCAGTGGAAGGAAAAGTGTCCCAAGGGCCAGATAAAGGCAAGCAAAGAGCCGCAGTTTAGAGACCCCTGGTCATTAAGATTACTAGAAAAGCAATAAGTATTGAGTATCGCTAGAGTAATTGCTTTTTATAGAAGATATACCGTATTATTATTTTACTGTGACGTCCCATCCCACAGCTGATATTTTAGTGAATACATATTCTTTTTACCAGAGTTTCTCTTTAAAAAATATTGGTTGATGTGTTTTTTAGCTGGGTTGTATTGACTGAATTGTAGTCAATTTATTTACTTGCAGAAGCAATTTCTGCTGTTTGGCTGAATTCCCGACACACCGCAGGTCTCCTATGCTTTGTGTAGTCCTCTATTACATCAGCATGCTATGCAGGATATTTATTCACAGGAAAATGAGTCATGGCACTGGTGGTTGGGTTAAGTAAGGGACACAAAAATGGGCCGCCCGGGAAGTGCTGTTTACTGACTTTTTTTTTCCCTTTGCCTCTGTTGGCCCTGACACTTGATGGATTGGCCTTTATTAGAACCACAGCAATTACACAGCCTGGCAGCCTCAGCCAGAGATAGCATGAGTCTCACTGACTCATTACTGCATTACTGATCCATAGAGTGACCAACTCAGAGCCTTACGAATCAGAGCGCAGCTTTCTTGTACTGGGCCGGTGGATGATGGTGACCATTAGGGTTCCACTTATCACTTTGGATTATAGTAGGAGCAATTTCTGTTTCATAAACCTGCTTGGGAATTTGCATATTCTCTGCGACAGAAGTACAGTTTATATGTTGAAGAGGTTATTCTTGTGGTGTGTATGTGTTTTTATAGCTATCAAGACATTTAATTTGCAGGTGGGAAAAAGGAGCTTATGATCATTTAGAAATGTGCTAGGGATGTGCAGACACTACAGAGGCATAACATCAGGTATTTTAGTGAAAAATACAGTTAATGCTACAGCTTGCAACGGTGCTGTAGACCAGCCTTTTTCAACCAGGGTGCCCAAAAAATATATATATATATATATATATATATATATATATATATATATATATATATACTGTATAGTATCTCACAAAAGTGAGTATGCCCCTCACATTTTTGAAAATATTTTATTATATCTTTTTATGTGACAACACTGTAGAAATGACACTTCTCTACAATGTAAAGTAGTGAGTGTACAGCTTGTATAACAGTGTAAATTTGCTGTCCCCTAAAAATAACTCAACACACAGCCATTAATGTCTAAACCGCTGGCAACAAAAGTGAGTACACCCCTAAGTGAAAATGTCCAAATTGGGCCCAATTAGCCATTTTTCCTCCCCGGTGTCATGTGACTTGTTAGTGTTACAAGGTCTCAGGTGCGAATGGGGAGCAGGTGTGTTAAATTTGGTGTTATCGCTCTCACTCTCTCATACTGGTCACTGGAAGTTCAACATGGCACCTCATGGCAAAGAACTCTCTGAGTATATGAAAAAAAGAATTCGATGGTCTAGGCCAGGGCTTAAAATTTCAAGTCTAGACCTACTAGCCAGGCAAAAACCTTACTCTCCACTAGTTGCCCCACCAAACCTTTCCCAGGTCCGTCCCCCAACCCCGCCCGCCTTAAAGCCCCGCCCCCTTAAAGCTTATGAAATTACATTTTTCTTAAGAATAAAGAATCCAAAATATAAAAAAAAATGCAATTATAACATAGCTTTATTCAATTTAAACATAACAGCAATAGCGTTAATATTGGGGTCCCCAGAGTGCCCCCCTCTACATCAGTGTCCCCAGAGAGCACCCCCATACATCAGTGTCCCCAGAGAGCCCCCCCATACATCAGTGTCCGCAGAGAGCCCCCCCATACATCAGTGTCCCCACAGCCCCACACAGCCCCTTGCACCACTGGACTCCTTTACATCACACAGCCCCCTGCACCTCTGGATCCTTTTACATTACACAGCCCCCCTGCACCCCTTTACATTACACAGCCCCTCTGGACCCCTTTACATTACACAGCCCCCTTCACCTCTGGACCCCTTTACATTACACAGCTACCTGCACCCCTTTACATTACACAGCACCTCTGGACCCCTTTACATTACACAGCCCCCTTCACCTCTGGACCCCTTTACATTACACAGCCCCCTTCACCTCTGGACCCCTTTACATTACACAGCACCCTGCATCACTGGACCCCTTTACATTATACAGCCCCCACAGCTCTGGACCCCCTGCATGTTACACAGACCCCCTTCAGTTCACATCCCCCCTTCAGTGCAGACACCCCCTTCAGTGCAGACACCCCACTCAGTGCAGACACCCCCCTCAGTGCAAGACCCCCCAGTGCAAGACCCCCAGTGCAAGCCCCCCAGTGCAAACCCCCCTCAGTGCTGACCCCCCACTGCAAACCCCCCCAGTGCAAGACCCCCTCAGTGCAAACCCCCCAGTGCAAGACCCCCCAGTGCAAGACCCCTCAGTGCAAGACCCCCTCAGTGCAAACCCCCCAAGTACAAACCCCCCAGTACAAGACCCCCCAGTGCAGACCCCCCTCAGTGCAAGACCCCCCTCAGTGCAACCCCCCCAGTGCAACTCCCCCTCCCCATTCAGTACCTCAGCGGTGCATCACAGTGCAGTCTCCGGCTATCAGACCCAGCACACAGCCAAAACACTTCACTCTGCTGTGTGCTACATGGGTCTGCCAGGCGGGGGTGGGGAGGAAGGACCACAGAGCGCTGCTCTGCTTCATTCCCTGTCTCTGGTCCGCAACTTCTGACAGAGGGAGAAGCGGGACGGGCGGGCTCAAGCACATGAAGCCCGCAGCTGTCCCGCTCTCCTGTTATAATGTGGGAGCGCGGCGGGGTGGGGGGGATCGGCTGCTCTCCATGACTGCGCCCCCCCTTCCTCCAGTAAATGGATCCGCCCCTTCTGCCCACCCCTTGCAAAGCCACTACCCCTCCTCCTCCGTGACTGAAAGGAGACAGCGCCGCGGGTTTAACAGCAGCATCGCGCGGACACAGAACAGACATGTTCTGTCACCGAGCGATCTGCTGTTAAACCCGCGGCGGCAGCGCTGTCTCCTTTTAGTCACGGAGGGCGCGGGGGGCGCCAGCCTGACACTCCACAGTGTGTGGCACCTGAGCACTCGCCCAACGGCAATTTATGCTCGCATTTGGCGAGCGGGCGAGTGCATTTTTCAAGCCCTGGTCTAGGCTATAAGAAGATTGCCAGGACACTGAAACTGAGCTGCAGCACGGTGGCCAAGACCATTCAGCGGTTTAACAGGACAGGTTCCACTCAGAACAGGCCTTGCCATGGTCAACCAAAGAAGTTGAGTGCACATGCTCAGCATCATATCCAGAGGTTGTCTTTGGGAAATATACATATGAGTGCTGCCAGCATTGCTGCAGAGGTTGAAGGGGTGGGGGGGTCAGCCTGACAGTGCTCAGACCATGCGCCGCACACTGCATCAAATTGGTCTGCATGGCTGTCATCCCAGAAGGAAGCCACTTCTAAAGATGATGCACAAGAAAGCCCGCAAACAGTTTGCTGAAGACAAGCAGACTAAGGACATGGATTACTGGAACCATGTCCTGTGGTCTGATGAGACCAAGATAAACTTATTTGGTTTAGATGGTGTCAAGCGTGTGTGGCGGCAACCAGGTGAGGAATACAAAGACAAGTGTGTCTTCTTGTCTACAGTCAAGCATGGTGGTGGGAGTGTCATGGTCTGGGGCTGCATGAGTGCTGCCGGCACTGGGGAGCTACAGTTCATTGAGGGAACCATGAATGGCAACATGTACTGTGACATACTGAAGCAGAGCATGATCCCCTCCCTTCAGAGACTGGGCCGCAGGGCAGTATTCCAACATAATAATGACCCCAAACACATCTCCAAGACGACCACTGCCTTGCTAAAGAAGCTGAGGGTAAAGGTGATGGACTGGCCAAGCATGTTTCCAGACCTAAACCCTATTGAGCATCTGTGGGGCATCCTCAAACGGAAGGTGGAGGAGCGCAAGGTCTCTAACATCCACCAGCTCCGTGATGTCGTCATAGAGGAATGGAAGAGGACTCCAGTGGCGTCCTGTGAAGCTCTGGTGACCTACATTCCCAAGAGGGTTAAGGCAGTGCTGGAAAATAATGGTGGCCCCACAAAATATTGACACTTTGGGCCCAATTTGGACATTTTCACTTAGGGGTGTACTCACTTTTGTTGCCAGCAGTGTAGACATTAATGGCTGTGTGTGTTGAGTTATTTTGAGGGGACAGCAAACTTACACTGTTATACAAGCTGTAGACTCACTACTTTACATTGTAGCAAAGTGTAATTTCTTCAGTGTTCTCACATGAAAAGTTATAATGATATATTTAAAAAAATGTGAGGGGTGTACTCACTTTTGTGAGATACTGTGTATGTATATATATATACATATATATATATATATATATATATATATATATTGTGACAGCAGGAAGGTAAAGTCACCTGGTTGCATCCAGGGGGGTAGATATATTTCGCCCAGATTCAGGCTTTACGCCGACTTATACAACTAGGTGGAGAGTTGTATAAGCCCAGCTAAGGCTAGTGGGCTCATGGATGACTCATACCTCTAGGGAGAGTGTGGGGCGTCGTACAGACAGGGAGTTGAAGAGACCAGCTGAAGCTTGTCAGCTCATTTAGGCCTCTATAAGAACTCCCAGCTTCATTAGATGTTAGCTCATGCCTGGAACCAGACCTGTGTGGACTGTCTAGGGAGAGTGAACCCCTGTGCGGTGAGACAAAGCCTGTGTGGCTATTTGCTTGGACATTTAAAACCAGGGACTTAGGGACTAGGACAGCACTAGGCTGATCCCAGTTGTTAGTTAGGAAACCTGTATGTTTAGTCAGAGGTCAACTTGACCAGGATTTATTTTGTTTGTTTCTTTTGCTTTGCTGTGTTTTTGTCACTGTAAATAGAAAATAAACCGCACCTTTTTGATTTTGAAAACCACAAGCTCCGTCTGCTGGGCCTGTTTTTGTGTGGGGAGCCCATCTCGGGGGTCACCCACACCCGCTGCCGAGCTAACCCCCTCACAGTTGGTGGAGAATGCGGGCAGTTTTTTTTAAGCCAGCATGGAGGAGATACTGAAACAGCTGGCTCTAGCAAATGCCAATCAACAGCAGACAAATGCAGGTTTGCAAAGGAGCCTTGCAGCCCAGCAGCAAGCTCATCAACAGAGCCTTGCAGCCCAGCAGCAAGCTCACCAACAGAGTCTGGAAGCTCAGCAACAAGCCCTGCAGCAATCTGAGGCCCGCTTCATAGACCTGTTACAGAAGCAAGAGCAGAGACTACAACAAATGGAAGCAGTAGTGCAGCAACGTCCGCAGACCAGTGAGGGAAGCCGTCCCACTAATACCGCGTCCTTTGGGGTGAGTCGTTTATTGACAAAAATGACTGGAGAGGATGATCCAGAGGTATTTTTGACCACATTTGAAAGGACTGCTGAAAGAGAAAAGTGGCCTGAGGAGCAGTGGGCTGGACTGGTGGCTCCTCTGTTAACTGGTGAATCGCAGAAGTCTTACTATGACCTAGAGCATGACCAAGCAAAAGACTATGTGATGCTAAAAGCTGAAATATTGTCAAGGCTGGGTGTCACCCTGGCTGTCCGGGCTCAGCGTGTGCATAACTGGACTTTCCAGCTTGGAAAACCCCCCAGGTCTCAAATGTATGATCTCATTCACCTGAGCAGAAAGTGGCTACAGCCAGAGACTTTGTCCGCACCAAAGATTGTGGAACGTGTTGTAATGGATCGGTTTTTGAGAGCTCTTCCTACTGCCATCCAAAAGTGGGTAAGCCATGGAGACCCAGAGACGGCCGATGGTCTTGTGGATCGTGTGGAGAAATACTTGGCTACAGAGAACCTGACGGCCTCTTCCAGAGACACTCGGACTTTCCACCCTAAGACCAGACCATCCCCAGGGGCGGATAAGATGATTCCAAGGGGTAAGGGTGGAGAGAGTGAGAGGGTGGGAGCTCTACCCCAAGTTTGGCGAGAACAGCCTGGGAAATCAGCGGCTCAAGAGGCGGCAAGAAGGATCGTTTGCTACCGCTGCCGGCAAGCGGGACATATTGCAGCAAATTGCCCGGTTGTGGAGGAACCCATGCAGTGTGACTTTCTGACGGGCAGACGTCAGTCGCTGTGTGCGACAGTCGCATGCACTGCCATTCGGGGAACTGAGAAACATTTATGCAAAATGTGTATTAATGGTAGAAATGTTGTGGTATTGCTGGATTCAGGTAGCCTTGTGACCCTGATAAAGGCTGAATTAGTTAAAACAGAGGTCTCTGGGAATAGCAAGGTAGCTGTTATTTGTGTGCATGGGGACACCCGAGAGTATCCAGTGACTACAGTGTGTTTCGAGACCCCCAAAGGTACCCTCTCTCATCCAGTGGGCTTAGTATCTCAGTTACCGCATGACGCCATTGTGGGAAGGGATTTTCCGAAGTTCTGGGAACTGTGGGATGATCCTGAGCCCCCCACTGGTGCCCCTATGTACCAGGAATGTGATAGCCAGAACTCCCCTGAGAGTGGTGAGGACTCTCCGGAATTTCCCTTGTCAGTATTGGCAGGGGAGACTCAAGAAACAGGAGAGGAGCCCACCTCCTCAGACGAAAACCTACCGTCTGTGGAGTTTTCTGATCTTGAGGTTCACAGGGAAAACTTTGCCACAGAACAGTTGAAAGACCCCGCCCTAATAAAGGCACGGGAAAACGTAGTGAAAATAGATGGCGAGTTAGTGAACCCAGATAATACCTGCACTTACCCATACTTCAGCGTAGAGAAGGACCTACTGTATCGGGTGGCAAAAAGGGCAGAAGAAACCGTTGAGCAGCTTGTGGTGCCCAAACCTTACAGGAAGTTGGTGTTGGAGTTGGCCCATGGGCACATTCTTGGAGGTCATCTGGGGACAGAGAAAACCCGAGAGAGGGTATTACAGAGATTCTATTGGCCGGGGGTGATGAAGGACATAGAAAATTATTGTTCCTCCTGCCCTGTGTGTCAGAGGTCGGCCCCGATGCCACATTTCCGTAGCCCGCTGGTCCCTCTACCCATCATTGAGGTCCCGTTTGAGAGGATCGCCATGGATTTGGTAGGTCCTATAATCAAGTCCGCTAGGGGGCACCAGTACATATTAGTTATAATGGACTATGCCACCCGTTATCCAGAAGCGATCCCTCTCCGAAATACCTCGGCCAAAACCATAGCCAAAGAGCTATCTCTTGTGTTTAGCCGGGTGGGTATTTGTAAAGAACTGCTTACGGACCAAGGTACACCCTTTATGTCCCGGGTTATGAAGGAGCTATGTAAATTGTTCAAAGTGACACAATTACGTACATCTGTGTATCACCCCCAAACCGATGGGCTGGTTGAAAGATTCAACAAAACCCTAAAACAAATGTTGAAGAAAGTGGTGGATAGAGATGGAAAGGATTGGGACTGTCTACTTCCTTATCTGATGTTTGCTATTAGGGAGGTGCCCCAATCCTCTACGGGATTCTCCCCCTTTGAGTTACTGTATGGGAGACACCCAAGAGGGCTGTTGGATATTGCCAAGGAAACTTGGGAAAGTGAGAGTTCTCCCCACAGGAGTGTGATTGAGCATGTCGCCCTGATGCAAGACCGAATTGCACAGGTAATGCCCATCGTGAAGGAACATTTGGCCCAAGTGCAGTTAGCACAGCAGAGAGTGTACAACCGTGGAGCCAAGACCCGTACCTTTTCCCCGGGGGATAGGATACTGGTACTTGTCCCTACGGTTGAAAGTAAATTCCTTGCCAAATGGCAAGGCCCCTACGAGATAATGGAAAAAGTGAGCGAAGTGAATTACAAGGTCAGACAACCAGGAAGGCGAAAGCCCGAACAGATCTATCACGTTAATCTGTTGAAAGCCTGGAGGGATAGAGAGTCCCTAGTCGCAGACACTTGGTCACCAGCTCAAACTGGTTGCGTGATTCCTGAGGTTGGAATAGCAGCCACCTTGTCACAACCCCAACAACAGGAGGTTAAGGAGTTTGTGCTTCGCAACAAGGAGGTATTCTCTGAGCTGCCGGGACAAACATCTGGGGTAGAGCATGACATCATTACCCCGCCCGGTGAAAGGGTGAAGTTAAAACCCTATCGGATCCCAGAGGCCCGACGGGAGGCAATACAGGAGGAAGTACAGAAAATGCTGAACTTAGGGGTGATAGAGGAGTCCCAAAGTGATTGGTCTAGTCCCATTGTGTTGGTGCCTAAACCGGATGGGAGCTGGCGATTTTGTAACGATTTTCGTCAGTTGAACAAAGTTACAAAATTTGACACCTACCCCATGCCACGTATAGATGAGTTGATCGACCGGCTGGGAACAGCCCGATACATGACGACTCTTGACCTCACAAAAGGGTATTGGCAAATCCCCCTGGCCAAGTCGGCCAAAGAGAAAACCGCATTTGTAACCCCAGACGGGGCGTTCCAATATAAAAGAATGCCGTTCGGGTTACAGAATGCGCCGGCCACATTCCAGCGGAAAATGGACCAGATGCTGAGGCCCCATCGGAAGTATGCTGCGGCTTACCTGGATGACGTAATTGTCCATAGCACAGATTGGGCCTCACATCTGCCAAAAGTGCAAGCAGTCCTGGACTCTGTTCGGGAAGCGGGGTTTACGGCTAACCCCAAGAAGTGTACCATTGGGCAGGAGGAGGCCAAATATCTTGGGTACACCATTGGGAGGGGAGTAATAAAACCCCAACTCAACAAAGTCGAGGCCATCCAGAGTTGGCCACGTCCCAACAGCAAGAAGCAGGTACGAGCCTTTCTGGGAATCGCTGGGTATTATCGGCGATTCATTCCCCACTTTGCTTCTAAGGCTGTGCCCCTAACCAACCTGACGAAGGGGAAAGGGTCGGTCATGATTAAATGGACCCCCGAGGCTGAGGCAGCATTCCAATTCTTGAAACAAGCCTTATGTAGCCAGCCAGTGTTGTACTCACCCGACTTCTCTAAAGACTTTGTCGTACAAAGTGATGCGTCAGATGTGGGGTTAGGAGCAGTATTGTCCCAGGTCTGGAACGGGGAAGAGCACCCAGTCATTTACCTCAGCAGGAAGTTGAAGTCCCATGAGGTAAATTACGCCACCGTTGAAAAGGAGTGTTTAGCGGTGAAGTGGGCTCTAGATTCCCTTCGGTACTACCTGCTAGGTAGGCACTTTGACATGGTTACGGATCACGCTCCGTTAAAGTGGATGGCTCAAAACAAGGAAACAAATAGAAGAGTGAATAGGTGGTTCCTGGCCCTCCAGGAATTCAACTTCACAGTAAAGCATCGCCCTGGCGTTCAAATGGGGAATGTGGATGCTTTGTCTCGAGTACATGAATGCCTGATTGCTGGTGTTCCAACCCCGAGGTTAAAACAAGAGGGGGGGGTATGTGACAGCAGGAAGGTAAAGTCACCTGGTTGCATCCAGGGGGGTAGATATATTTCGCCCAGATTCAGGCTTTACGCCGACTTATACAGCTAGGTGGAGAGTTGTATAAGCCCAGCTAAGGCTAGTGGGCTCATGGATGACTCATACCTCTAGGGAGAGTGTGGGGCGTCGTACAGACAGGGAGTTGAAGAGACCAGCTGAAGCTTGTCAGCTCATTTAGGCCTCTATAAGAACTCCCAGCTTCATTAGATGTTAGCTCATGCCTGGAACCAGACCTGTGTGGACTGTCTAGGGAGAGTGAACCCCTGTGCGGTGAGACAAAGCCTGTGTGGCTATTTGCTTGGACATTTAAAACCAGGGACTTAGGGACTAGGACAGCACTAGGCTGATCCCAGTTGTTAGTTAGGAAACCTGTATGTTTAGTCAGAGGTCAACTTGACCAGGATTTATTTTGTTTGTTTCTTTTGCTTTGCTGTGTTTTTGTCACTGTAAATAGAAAATAAACCGCACCTTTTTGATTTTGAAAACCACAAGCTCCGTCTGCTGGGCCTGTTTTTGTGTGGGGAGCCCATCTCGGGGGTCACCCACACCCGCTGCCGAGCTAACCCCCTCACAATATACACACACACACACACACACACACACACACACACACATACACATATATCCCAACATAAAGGAAAACCAAAACATACAAAACCCTAAATTGAAAGCCCAAACATTTTCTATGGACAGGACAGCAGATAAAAGTGACTTCTCATGATAAAGTCCCAACTAAGTGCAAATATAAAAACATCCAATGATTATAATAAGTCCGTGAACATGAATAAGTATAAGTGAGGTATTATCAGTGACGTATTCCACCACCACATTCACTGTGCCAGCACCACATAGAATGCGCGCTTACCACAAGGCAAGCAAGATGGGCTTGCAGCTAATTACCCCGCCAGGGCCTTTATCAAGGGGGTTCTGAAGCGGCAACTCCGGATGGTCCGAATGGTGGAAGAAAAGTATGCAGCAGATGGCTTGATTATCTCGAACATTCAGATCTCATGTGAAGTGGTCAAGTATTGCCAAAAAGGAAAAAGGAACTCACCATAGTGTAAATCCAATAAAAATGGGCATTTATTAAGAGTAAAAACACACATACAGAAGTAAGATGATTATAAGCAACAAATAGCCGGCCGGCTAGCAAACGCCCGTCCACTCAGACAAACACACGCGATGTTGTCAGCGCGTCCACTCCTCCCGACGCGTGTTTCGTCATAAAATGACGTCGTCTTGGGGCACGGGCGACGCACTGATGCAAGACAACGTCATTTTATGATGAAAGGCACGTCGGGAGGAGTGGACGTGCTGACGTCATCGCGTGTGTTTGAGCGGACGGGCGTTTTCTAGCTAGCCGGCTATTTGTTGCTTATAATCGTCTTACTGCTGTAAGTGTGTTTTTACTCTTAATAAATGACAATTTTTATAGGATTTACATTATGGTGAGTTCCTTTTTGGCAATACTCGACCACTTCACATGAGACCTGAATGTTCGAGATAATCCAGCCATCCGCTGCATACTTTTCTTCCACCATTCGGACCATCCGGAGTTGCTGCTTCAGAACCCCCAGGATAAAGGCCCTGGCAGGTTAATTAGCCGCAAGCCCATCTTGCTTGCCTTGTGGTAAGCGTGCATTCTATGTGGTGCTGACACAGTGTATGTGGTGGTGGAATACGTCACTGATAATTAGGCTTGTGCAATTCGTTTCGTAGCGAATCGAAATTCGTCCGAATTTAGCAACTTTTGCACATTCGGAAGCATTCGAATTTCCGAACAAAGCAATTACGAATAAAACCGAATCCAAAATAAATTATATCGCAAATAGCGAATGCCCGAATGTCTTCGGCATAATTCGTTATGAAAAAAGTTACGAATGCACGAATCCATTTGAAGCACAATAACACTCACTCTGCTCTGCTCTCTGCTTCTCCCTCACCGTGCTGAACTCCCTCTCAAAATGGTGTACAGGGGCGGAGGCTATAGCCGCATGTAAAAAAACGAAAGTAAAATACGAGGTTTCGAATCGTTACAAATAACCGCTATGTATTTAGAAAAGTACAAATCCATTCGAAGCACATTAGGCATAATAGGCAGCGTCGTTGTGAGAGAGACACGGAAAATTACGAATCAACTAACCCAAAAAAAGTTACGAAAGTAGGAGTTGTGTCCAGAATCAACGAAAAACAATGTACTCTACCGAAAGTACGAATTATAAATCAACAAAAAATAAGGCTTACATTAATACGAATCATTCCGATTCAGCGAAAAATGTCGCTTGCGAAAATACGAATTAGTCCGAACACGAAAAATTCCATCTAGCAAAATTACGAACGATTACGAATCAACAGAACCGAAAAGAAAAGAACCGAAACTAAACAAATTTTTCCATTGTGCACAAGTCTACTGATAATACCTCACTTATACTTATTCATGTTCACGGACTTATTATAATCATTAGATGTTTTTATATATGCACTTAGTTGGGACTTTATCGTCATAATTTTTATTGATCCAGATACGGTGTAACCATACACCCTTTCTCAATATTGATTGTGTGGGTTTATTTTTGGTTCATTATTTTCATGGTTTGATTTTTTTTAGCGCGGCTACATTTTCTTTTTCATTTCTACCTAGTGTGTATCTCACTTCTAGCCGCTGCTTATTTGGTTCATTATTTATGTTTATGTTTAGTCACTAGGTATGTGTTAGCTCGGTTTTTTTCTATTACCAAAAGTGACTTCTGACCTTAAATAAACCACCAAAAATCCCTCAATATTACAAAAAAACAGCAAAAGGGGTTGATTGTACAAAAAGTTTTAGCTAAATCAGAATGAAAGTTTCCTTCCCCTTGGTTGGACACGCCAGGGCTATCCCCAGTTGATTTAATTTTGGATAGACTATTGTAAACTAACCTCTGGTATGCACTTTTCCCCGCTGCTATGTTTTTTTGGGGTACCATTGTAGACTCATGGGGTGGTGCCAGAATTGTGATTATGTCAATATGTGATGACGTGACATTGTTGGAAGGTGGAGCTTCTTTCTGGTTAAAAAAAAAGAAGGAGTTTCCTAATGAATGCTAATGTCTCCCTATGCTTTCCCTACAACAGCTTCCAATTCACACAATATGACTGCTCTTTATCAATTTTATAGTGAGGGGGCTGGCATAAACAGAAACCCCCTTATTGGCCCTACTAAGGCTGCTGGCCATAGTTCAAAGATCATGCTGTGCATTCTGGTTGAAAAAAATTAACCTGGGCGGATCTATACATACATTTCCCAGGACAATGCATCTGCAACCTGCAGGATTCCCCTTGCTTTGAGCCCATGGCAGCAGCAAACCTGAACAATATACCTAACTTTTCACCATACTGTGCATACACAGTACAAACATTGTATTTCCATTTCTAGGAAGCTGACTTTCCCGACTTCTTGATTCATACAAGCCCAAATGCCATCCTTGTGTCCAAAGGAAAAAAAAATATCCTTTATATTTTTTAATGTAGCCATCTCTGCGACACCAGTATGCGAGAAGAGCTCTTGATGAGACAGTCTACATTTCCACATTTCAGTTTTGGCCAAATCTTGACGGGCATTACCCTCACTTCCAATTACTATTAAAACAGAACAAACTTCTTTCTGCCTTTTTAAATACCTTATTAAAAGCAAATCTTGCTGCTACCTTTGATGGCAAATGATATCCGTCTGCTCTTGTTCCGACTCATTTTAGTTACAGCAATATTCAAAGAACAGATAGGGAACCAAATTGCAATTTGTGACCAGGTTTAATTTGAAGAACTCAGTCTTCATCCTTGAGATGTGATAGCTTATTAATTTAGCATTAAAGTGGGGAACATTGAGCCAAGGACCTGATCATATAAAATGCTTCATTTGGTGAGAGGACTCAGGTGTTTTGTTATATCAGAAACTTCAAGTTGCTATTTAAAGAAACCAGGCCGGTGTGTTCCCAAGTTCCAGCACTGCTTTATATAGTTAAAGTAGAACTCCATCCCTGCCTGAGCCTCCATTGTTTTTTTTTTTTTATCACTCTATACATACATTTTCTGCAGTCTTCAAACCAGTCTAGGGCTATCTTGGGTTCTTCCACTTCTTCCCTTGGCAGGGACAGAGGGTGGTTCCTCCTATAAACTCTTTAGCCTCGTACACACGACCGGTTTTCTCGTCAAGAAACTACAAGAAAACTGCCGGGAGAGCTTTCTTGCCGAGAAAACCGGCCGTGTGTACGAGGCTTTCAGGTTTCTCGTCAAGAAAACTGGCCAGAATCTCGAGGAGAAAAATAGATTCTCGTCGGCCTGTTTCCCGACGAGAAACCGGAGAGTGTGTACGCTTACCTGTCGCCGTGGAAACCCACGCATGCTCGAAATGACTTTGACGCATGCGCGGTAGCTTCCTAGGCATAGGTAGGGTGTAGCAAGATGGCGGCATCGAATGTGACGAGCACACGCTCGTCGTAGTCGATGACGTCACCGTGTTTGTTCCATTCAAAAGAACGGCGGTTCTTTTGAATCGAGCGTGTGTACACTCGGCCGGGACAAGATTCTTGTCAAGAATCTTGTCAGGAAAAACAACGTGTTTTTTCCTGACGAGATTCTCGGCCGTGTGTACGAGGATTTTGGCTTACCCCAATGGTTCTGTGAGGTGTGAGATTGGGGTGATCAAACTCAAGCAACAGGTGCATTTACAATGAGTTGCACCAGTCCAAACTGTATTTTTAGAGCAAAACAGCCCACTTTTATTCAATAAATGAAAAGTTCAAATCCAAATTTCCATTCAAATGACAGAGTGCCTACAACCTACATTAAACGACCTGCCCTTATTGAGAGACATCCAAGGAGATCTAGAAAAATGGCACAAGGGACTCTTCTCGTGGTTTGGAAGGAACGCCATTGTAAAAATGAATGTACTCCCCCGCCTTCTATATCTACTACAAACGGTGCCTATTTACTTACCTAAAGCTTTCTTTACAACGTATCGCAGAACTTGCACTTGTTTTTTTGGGGGCGTAAAGGCCCTAGAATCAGCTATGACATACTTACATTACCCAAAACTAAGGGTGTCATAGGCTTGCTTGACATTTACAAATATTACATGGCGTGCCATTTAGCAAGGATCGTGGACTGGAACTCTTCTCGAAAATATCAAAGCATGGGTCAAGCTGGAACAGGCAAATTCTGCAATACCAATACACCTGATTTCTTGGTGACCCACACAACATACACCAGTGGAATGTAAGGATCATCCGATGATGGGTTCCTTCCTCCGCTGCTTTTGAACAGCCTGCACATTATATGGTCTCTCTTCCCACCCAGGTCCACTTACCCCCTCAGGCACAACACAGATTTTTCACCAGGCATGTCGAACCAATTCCTAAAGGACAACTGACCTCATGACCAGGTCTCTGCAGAACACTTCTTTCACAGGGGTTCTTTTATTTCCTATGAGATATAAAGGTCAAGACACGCAACTCCACATTCCCTTTCTGGACTTATGTCCAACTAAGATACTTTTTCAATCGCCCGAGTTCTCCACCTGGGTGGTGCCGCCCGCACACATCATTTGAAGCTATATGCTCCAGATCCACGACTCAAAGACACATGACCTCTTTAAATTAACCTCACGGATGTTGAGTGGGATAACATACTCACTCATATACATATGGGTTCGGTGTATATCGCGGTTCAGGAACTAGGCTATAAAATACTCTCAGGATGGTATAGGACGCCAGTACGTATCCACACATTTTCACCTCAGACCTCTTCCCTCTGTTGGAGATGCAGTACTGAAACCAGCACTTTGCTACACATTTGGTGGTCCTGCTCAAAACTGCAGACGTTTTGGAAAGTGGTACATGATAATATCGCCAAGATAACCACCTTCCAACTTAACTTTACCCTAGCCCAGTACCTGCTAAATCATACCTCTCTCTCCCAAAATCCACCTACTACAAATGATTAGCTCTCCATCTAGTCAATCTGGCCAGGAAGTGCATCCCCTCTAGATGGGGAACCGCCACTCCCCCCACATTGGACGATTGGTATTGCGAAATGGGGAAACTGAACAGTATTGCCCACGATAACCCATCTAAATTCAGCTGCACATGGATGTGCTGGCTCCTTTTTCAAGAGTGTCTAGCAAAAACATAATAAATAAACATTTAACTGATTAATCACCAACAAATCAAACTCGTGACGCAGCTTGGTCGCAGAGAACACGGAACCAATGAGGCTCTATGTACTCTCCCCCCTTCATACGTAACTCTAATGCCGTGTACACACGGTCGGAATTTCTGACAAGAAAAGTCCGATGTGAGCTTTTGAACGGAAATTCGGACCGTGTGTAGGCTCCATCTGACTTTTGCTGTCGGAATTTCCGGCAACAAAAGATTGAGAGCTGGTTCTCAAATTTTGCGACGGAAAAAAATCCTATCGGAAAATCCGTTCGTCTGTATGCAATTCCGACGCGCAAAAAAACACGCATGCTCAGAATCAAGTACAAGACGGAAACGCTCGGTCTGGAAAAACTAGCGTTTGTAATGGAGATATCACATTCGTCACGCTGCAAATTATTGGATCTTTTAATGCAGGGCATACTTTTGTTCTTTAGAAATGCTAGAATAATGAAGTTGTTTTGCTGCTGATATTCACACAGAGTTCAGACAAACATATTTCTTTATTATTTCTCGTGATCTCATGAATAATCTTTTTTTTTTTTTAAAGCCAGATCTCCATAACATTGTTTAGAATTATTTTTTATAGTCATCTTTTTTCCTTTTTTTATTTTAATCAAGATCTACTGTTTTTTTGACTATTTAAATATTATTTTCTAGTGATCTCCATATTTATTTTATTTTACCACAACAACATTATTATCTTGTATTTTTTAACCTCAAGGAGGTTGGTGTTGTTGTCTCTTGTTATTTTGACATTGTATTTTTGAAATGTAACTGCGTACTCACAAACAAACTGTCCTTTTTAAGAAAAACACATAGGCAAGTATTTGCAGAAAAAAAAATATCCATTTATTCTGTCTCATAACAAAATAAAGAGGAAGGCAATGCTGGAGAAACTGCTGGGATTTGCGAAGCCTTTGGACCCCAGGGCAGACATCAACTATTTGAAAATCAAAGATGACATATATGTTCCCAGTCTGTGGTAATACAACAGCCTGCATCTTCTGTCAGACCAGACTGAACCCAGGCCATCACTTTCTTGTCTTGCCTGCAGCCTTCCCTCCACGCTTCCCTGCAGCCTTCTCTGCAGCCTTCACTGCACGCTTCCTTGGAGGTTGTGGCTCTGGAGGTGGAGTTGTGGCAGGAGGAGGAGGAGGATGGGCGAGCGCACATGAGTGGATGTTTTCAGTCAGTTGGCCCCTCATCCCCTTATGAAGGGCCTGAAAAATAATGTCCTCACAGATGAGGCGTTGGTCCTCCTCCGTTTTCTGCAATTTACCAGCTACATAGCAGCTATAGGCCTCTTTAGTGTCGGGGGGGGGGGGGGGGTTTAGGGCCGAATTAGCCTCCCTAATGAGGCCCAGTGCTGCCTCCTCCACGTTACTCCCCTTCCTGGGCCTTTTTTTTTTAAGGCGGAGGGGCGTCACCTGAAATTGGGTGAGGCTACTGGGCCCCGACCACCTCCTGGCTGACACTTACCCCTGCCTCCTCCTGTCTGCCACTTTCCAGACCCTCTTTCTGGCTGAGGTCTTCCTGTGTATGAAAATGGGACACAGTTTTCGTTTTTGGTTCATCAATCACACACAATTTTCAGCTCATGATTGTTGCAAATTGAATGGTAATAAATAGAAAAGACTATCATTCTGACCCCAGCATTTTTCATTCTTGTCCCAATCATTTTTGGCCACTACTGTCTATTAATATGTAAAACACTTTTTGTTAAATCATTAATTTGTTATCAATAATAACATCTAGTTAACATCATTAATTTTAGGACAATAAATATGTAGAAAAATACTATACCTGGCTTGAGCTGGGCTCCTCCACTTCTTCCTGGATGGAAGGCCCAGGTTGGTCCTCGGAAGCCTCAGCTGCGGTTGAGGGAGGGTGGCTGGAAGTGTAGAAAGTGATTCCCTGGCTTCAATCTGGTCTTCCAGAAAACTCATCCTGTTGTAGTACCACAGACTGGGTACATACACACCCTCTGCTGCTGCTCCTGATTTCATGGAAGCCTGGACCTTATTACGCTCCTTCCTTTACGTGCTTCTCAAGCTACCAATTTTTCTTTCCAAAAACTCAATGTCTGCGTTGGGGACCTGCGTCTTCACAAATTCCAGCAGTTTCTCCAGCGTTGCCTTCCTAACTGGTTTATTTCTATATAAGGGGTTTTTAATCTCCCATAAATTGCTCAGCTCCCTGTACCTGTCTATATTATTTTAGCTGTGTGCTTAGGGTCATTGTCTTGTTGGAAGGTAAACCTTCGGCTCTGTCTGAGGTCCTGAGCACTCCGGAGAAGGTTTTCGTTCAGGAGGATATCCCTGTATTTGGTCGCATTCATCTCTCCCTCGATTGCAACCAGTCGTCCTGTCCCTGCAGCTGAAAAACACCCCCACAGCATGATGCTGCCACCACCATGCTTCACTGTTGGGACTGTATTGGACAGGTGATGAGCAGTGCCTGGTTTTCACCACACATACTGCTTAGAATTAAGGCCAAAAAGTTCTATCTTGGTCTCATAAGACCAGAGAATCTTATTTCTCACCATCTTGGAGTCCTTAAGGTGTTTTTTAGCAAACTCCATGCGGGCTTTCATGTGTCTTGCACTGAGGAGAGGGTTCCGCCGGGCCGCTCTGCCATAAAGCCCCGACTGATGGAGGGCTGCAGTGATGGTTGACTTTCTATAACTTTCTCCCATCTCCCGACTGCATCTCTGCAGCTCAGCCACAGTGATCTTTGGGTTCTTCTTTACTTCTCTCACCAAGGCTCTTCTCCCCTGATAGCTCAGTTTGGCCGGATGGCCAGCTCTAGGAAGGGTTCTGGTCCTCCCAAATGTCTTCCATTTAAGGATTATGGAGGCCACTGTGCTCCTAGGAACCTTAAGTGCAGCAGAATTTTTTTTGTAACCTTGGCTAGATCTGTGCCTTGCCACAATTCTGTCTCTGAGCTCTTCAGGCAGTTCCTTTGACCTCATGATTCTCATTTGCTCTGACATGCACTGTGAGCTGTAAGGTCTTATATAGACAGGTGTGTGGCTTTCCTAATCAAGTCCAATCAGTATAATCAAACACAGCTGGACTCAAATGAAGGTGTAGAACCATCTCAAGGATGATCAGAAGAAATGGACAGCACCTGAGTAAAATATATGAGTGTCACAGCAAAGGGTCTGAATACTTAGGACCATGTGATATTTCAGTTTTT
Organism: Rana muscosa; assembly: GCA_029206835.1. NCBI lineage: Eukaryota > Metazoa > Chordata > Amphibia > Anura > Ranidae > Rana > Rana muscosa. The sequence goes on along the minus strand of CM055119.1, from coordinate 181,200,274 downwards.
CTTTTTTAATAAATCTGCAAAAATGTCAACAATTCTGTGTTTTTCTGTCAATATGGGGTGCTGTGTGTACATTAATGAGGAAAAAAATGAAATTAAATGATTTTAGCAAATGGCTGCAATATAACAAAGAGTGAAAAATTTAAGGGGGTCTGAATACTTTCCGTACCCACTGTATGAATTCCTCTTTTACAATGGTATCATCTATCACTCTCTCCCATTCTGTCACTGTAGGGGGGTTTTCCGCTTGCCACTTCTGTGCAATAAGTTTCCTTCTGTGAAACAAGCATCTTATTATTGCTGTTTGTTCATCTCCTGACAACCCCCCCCGCTTCCAAAAGGCCTAGTACACATAGTCTAACCCTTGGTTGCAGAGAAGTCGCAAACACAACATTTATTTTTTCTATAATTTGTTTCCAATATTAATATAACTTGGGACACCTCCAGACCATGTGAACTAGGTCCCCCCTCTCGTCCCCACATCTCTGGCATTTCGCATCCAACCTCCTACCAAACTGGTACATATTTTGAGGTGTATAGTACGCTCTGTATATCAAATAAAGATGAGACACTATTTGGAAGGGTGACAATGACACTCTTGGTCCTTATGCTAGTATATGTTCCCATTGTTCTTGTGATAGTGGGCCTACGTCTCTCTCCCATTTAGCCTTATTTTTGATAACTGATATTTCTCCCTTATCGGCCTTTTCTAAAGATCCATATATATCTGAAATCATCCCTCTAGAGGTCTCTGCATTTACTTTTTTCCTAAGAAGAGGTATGTCATCCCATACTGGTAAACCCTGTGAAAACTGTGTGTTCAATGCATGCCTAATTTGCAAGTATCTGTAGAAAAATCTGTTCGGAACTGCATAATCCTCCCTTATCTCTTGAAATTATTTTATGCTCTCTGCTGTAAAAAGCTGTGCCCAGCCTATCCCACTCCTCAATTTTTCCTATAGCTTTGAGTTCCTTCAAGTTACTGTTATCCCATAAGGGGGAAAACTCTGAAAATCCGCCATATCCCAGAATTTTCTTGACATCTGTCTAGCATTTTATCATCAATTGGGCTGTGGGACACCTAGAGCAAAAAGAGTCCGCCTCTACGACCTCTACGTCCGTATCGTGACTTGTATCGTTCAAAATGAACCCTTTTATCGTTTCTCTTCCTTCTATTTGATTACTACCCCACATATGTTGCATTTGAGCAGATAAAAAATAATATCTCTTGGTTGTTGTAGGGCTCGGAGGCGGATCCTTGCCACTCCATTCTTCCATATCAGTTCTCTAAACACCCTTTCCAGTTTCTTAAACCAATGTCTTGGGATCCACACTGGGTAATTGTGCAAAACATATAAGATTTGCGGCATCCAGACCATTTTAATCAAGTTGCTCCGACCCACCACTGAAAGTGGAAGCCGATTCCAAACCCAACATTTTTGTCTTAACTTTGTCAGTAGTGGTACAAGATTTCCCGCTATATACTGCCCTGGATCACTTGTTATATTTATTCCCAAGTATCTCATTTGACTCACCACCTTCACTTGTTCTATCTGCCCTAGTAATGGGTCTATCGACAAAAGTGCTGATTTATCCCAGTTAATTGTTAATCCTGAGAATTTACCAAATTCCCCCATTATCCCTATTACCGTCTCCAGTGAGGATTGCGTGTCCCCCAGGAAAAGTAATACATCATCCACATACATTGCGACCTTCTCCTCCCCCAGCCTCCTTTTAAAGCCCTGTATTCCCGGGGATGCCCTTATGGTGATCGCCAAAGGCTCCATAGCAAGGACGAAAAGCAGGGGCGATAACTGGAGCCAATCTGAGCACTCGCCATTTATCTTTACTTTCGCCCTGGGACTTTCGTACAATATTTTAATCCATTGGATGAAATTGGGGCCGAACTGGAATTCCACCAAAACCTTCCACAGATAGTGCCATTCAAGGCTGTCAAATGCCTTGGTTGCATCCAAGGATAAAATTGCTCTTGACCCTTCTTCTTCTGTTGGCAGTTAAGTGTTTAAAAAAACTCTTCTTATGTTGATACTGGTGGACCTACCGGGAATAAATCCTGTCTAGTCCGGATGCACCAGCTTTGAGACTATTTTATTTAGCCTCATTGCCAGTATTTTGGCCAGAATTTTTACATCTGTACATAGAAGAGATATCGGCCTATATGAGGCTGTCTCAAGTTGAACTTTCCCTTCTTTTAGTAATACAATGATTGTAGCTTCCGTCATAGACACGGGTAGCTTCCCTTCCTTCCGCTGCCCAATAAATACCTCCAGAAGTCTTGGAAGCAGCACCTCACCATAGGTTTTGTATATTTCTATTGGTAATCCATCGGGCCCAGGGGCCTTTTGGCCTGCCATATCCGCCGTTGCCTGCTGCAGCTCTTCCAGTGTAAGTGGTGCCTCCAATTCCTCTCTGCCCGCCTCTGAAAGCTGGGGGACCTGCAGCCCTACAAAAAAAATTCTATCTCCCCCTCTATATTGCTATGTGATGTACAACTGTACAAGTTCTGATAACACTTCCTAAAGACCTCTATTAATTCCGATGTCCCTCTCTTAATTCCCCCTTCCTCATCGCAGATCAGCGGGATGACAGATGGGGGGGGGGGCGTCGGCCCTAGCTATTACTCTCTCACACTCCCCAAAAAAATTCTGTTTTTGGAATAGCTTTTTATTTTCCGCCTTTTTTATTACTAAATTTTTATACTCTTCCTGTGTCTCTAACCATTCCTTATATTTCTCCATGGTTGGATTTTCTATATAGTTTATCTCTGCCCTTTTCACCTTATCTCTCGCTGCGGTTTCCCTAGCGCGCGTTTAATTCTTAATATTTTCCTATTATTATTATTACTTGCATGTTGCTCCATGTGCTTTTCTTTACTGTTGTACAGTTTAAAATGGCAACTTTCATGTTCGTGGGCACAGTAATCGGTCGTAGTAAACAACAATCATCCACAAAATACAATGTTTTTGGCAGATACAGGTTAACTACATTTGGTCATGCCTATTTGTATAAAAAGAAGTTTAGTACATTGTTGTCTAGATGTGTTTGTAACTAGAATGAAATGCAAACTTGATTCAGTGTAAGGAGAGGACACTCAGCAGCTGTTTATACATCTGGATTTAGGAGCACTAGTGTGAGACACCACCAGAACAACCTTTTTAGGGTGTCCCACACAGGTGCTCCAGTGGATACTTGGGGTGTCTCCATGTGTGAAACTTGTCACAAAAAGGTAAGTGTTCCAGCTTTGGTAAGGCAAAAAATCATGTCTTCAGCTTGTAACTCTGCCAAAACAGACAATTGTTCCCCACTTCCAAGCAATGTTTCATATTCCTATTTCTGGCCTCAAATATCTGTTTGCTAAGTATACCTTTTGTTTAATTCTCATAGGGGAGAAAAGACTCTGGACAGAGGACACCAGGAACCCCACACCTCCTAACGTGTGGGGAGGAGAGGTGAAGGTGGAGGAAAAATGCACTGGACCCTAGTATAGTGAGAAAAAAAAACTGGAAAAAAGAAGAAAAAAAGCACCTGGGATGCATCCAGAAACGCATTAAAAGCTAGGAAGATACTCCCATAATCCAGACCAACCTGTAGTTCAGACCCCCCCGAAAAATAATCAGCAATCACAACCTAAGCAACAACCTGGTGCCATGGGGATAAGGAAAATCCAGGGACAAGCACAGTCACTCTTAGAAGTAAGTGAGATGGAGAGAAGACTCTCGGGGACCAACGAGAAAAAAGGGACACTTGGACTCCTTGCTGAAGGCGGAAGTGAGGGGGACACAGAGCCATCATTAAAGGAGGTGTTAGCAGCAATTAACTTTTGCAAAACCTCTTTAAGTGCAGTAACTATCCAGCTTAGCTCCATACAGGAAGAATTGTCTTTGGCTAGACATGACTTGCAAAAAGCAAATGAGAGAACAACAGCCTTGGAGGTGAGGGTCAGCCTCGTGGAGGATGAACTAGCCCCCCTTAGAAGAGAAATGAGAGAAATGAGGGAACAAATGGCCAAACAAGAGTTGAAAATGGATGAAATCGAAAATAGAATGAGGAGGAAGAATATTAGAATTGTGGGTCTTCCGGAGCAGAGCGAGGGAGTAGACCCAGTAGCATTTGTGGAAAAATGGCTTAGAGAAACATTTGGCCAGGAAGTCTTCTCACCGTTTCTAGCGATTGAAAGAGCGCATAGGGTTCCAGCTAGACCTCTCAGATCGGGTGGTCCACCCCGCCCCCTTCTAGTGAAAATGTTTTACTATAAAGACAAAATGTTAATCATCCAGAAATCCAGAGAACTGGGCAACATTCTATACAATGGATCCAGGATATCTATATATCCCGACTTTTCACCGGAATTGCAAAAGAAAAGAGCTAGATTCGGAGAAATAAAGCGCAAGCTACAACAGATAAAAACTACATACGCACTATTATACCCAGCAAGACTAAGGGTGAATGCAACAGAAGGAATAAAATTCTTTGATACGCCTGAGGAAGCAACGGAGTGGTTACAATCTTATAAAGAATCCACATAGAAGACAGGACATGGATAGTTGTTCGTTACATTTTTCACAGAGGGAAAGAAAAGAGAAAGGGGATTTCTTCTCTTTTTCTTTTTTTTTTTTCCTGTGTTTCACACCTTACACACAGGCTTTTTTTTTTCTTTTGAATTTTGGAATAATTTTCCCCTTTTTTTTTTTTTGCCTTCTCTCCCCCTCTCCCACTTTGGGGGTAACCCCAGTGGCTGCAGGGGAGGTGAAGGGGAAGAGACGAGTAGACACGTATAGAAGTATTTGGGAATAAGTAACACAATTTAAAACGCATGAATTTTTTTTTTTGGGACGGCATGAGGGAGATACGGGGGGGTGGGGGAGGGGGCAAGGGGAGAGATCAAACTGAAGGGAGGGAGACGCATATTGCCCCCTTTTATAAGGGGGAGATGCGTGGAACTCCTTAAGTTAAAGCGAAAGCAAAGTATTTTATTAAGTATTGAGGGTATGAGACATAGGGGTATGAGAAACCCCCATAGGGGTATAGATGTATTTTGTGTTGGAGGGGAGGGAGGGAGGGAGGGAGGGAGGGTGGGAGAGGGAGTGAGAAAGATTTCAAACACTGGCAGGGTGAATGGTTGTTGAAAGAATTTAGAGAGGGTCACAATAGAAAGCCCCAACCCAAGCCACGGAAGGCGGTGAGAAGGGTATTTGAGAGAGGGAGTGGGTATGTAAGGGGGATACAGAGTGGTAGAACTACGATGACACTTACACAAAGAAATCACATAAAGAAAAAATTAAAAGAAGAAGTAAATAGGCACGTATTAGTAATTAAAGGTTCCACAATAAAATTTGGGTATTCTTCACTGCATACGAATGAATAGTAGAAGTGAAAAATTTGACAATATGTTCATGGAATGTCCGGGGATTGGGAGAACCAGGGAAAAGAGCAGCAGTAATCTCACTGATGAGAACATATGGTTCTTCAATAATATGTCTCCAGGAGACCCATCTCTCGAGTATATCTATACCCCAACTGAGGTGGCGAGATTATCAAACACAGTTTCATTCGGTCCATACCTCATACTCTAGAGGGGTAGGCATATTCATTAAAACTGGTATAATGTTTAATTGTATTCAGAGTAGGTGCGACGAACTAGGGCGCTATGTCTTTTTACATTGTAAGGTAGAAGATAGAACTTGTATCTTGGTTAATTTGTACATTCCTCCCCCCTTTAACACCTCGATATTGGGCAATCTGATGGAGTTTGTTCTGGAGAGGCCGGGAATACCGGTGCTCGTAATGGGCGATTTTAATATGGTCCTAGATTGGGATAAAGACAGATTTCCTAGTCAGTTGCTTCAGGGTAAAACAAGAGATGCTAGACTAGTCAAATTTTTGGAAGAAATAGGGTTAAGAGATATATGGAGATTACACAACCCTTCAGCCCGGCAATACTCCTGCCTCTCCAGGACACACTCCACGCTCTCGAGAATAGATTTAGTATTGGGCAATGAGGAAGCAATACCAATAATAAATAAGGTGAACTATATGCTGAGAAGCCTCTCTGACCATTCCCCAATGCTGGTTGTTCTTGATACGGGAGTAGCAAGGTACCAGAGAGAGGGGAGAATTAACCCGCACTGGATGGAATTAATGAATGACACACAAGAGATATCGGGGGAGATTAGGGAATTTATAGAAATAAATCAAGGTACCGCCTCAGAACAAGTGGTATGGGACACACTGAAAGCCTTTTTCAGGGGCATAATGATACAAAAAATATCTAGATTAAAAAGACAATCCAGTCAGGAAGAGAGAACCGCTAGTGAATTAGTAAGCGAAAAAGAAGCGCAATACATTAAAGACCCAACACCTAAAAACTCCAGTGTCTGGATGCAAGCACAACAGAATTACCGCCTAATAATGTTGAAGAAAGTAGAAAACAAGCAAATTTTTCAAAGACAAGTAGTGTTTGTGGAAGGAGAAAGTGCAGGCAGGATGCTAGCTCATTTAATTAAAACTAACACACCTAGCTCAGGGGTGCCAGCAATAAGGGTAAATGTAGATAGGGTGGCCCACCAAACATCAGAAATAGCACAAAGATTCCGTGATTTTTATGCAGACTTGTATAGTTCAATTCAAAAGGAAAGGAGAGAAGAAATGGACAAATTTTTTGGAAGTCTAGTGTTGCCCTCGCTCTCTGAGCTGGATAGACAGGAATTAGACAAACCCCTGACCTTAGAAGAACTACAGCTGACCGTACAGGAGATGGCAGGGCATAAAACCCCAGGCCCGGACGGCCTCCCAGTAGAGACCTACCGGTATTTCGGGAAGGAGTTGCTCCCGGTACTTACTAGGGTTCTAAACTGCGCATTAGCTAAAGGAGAACTCCCCACGTCCATGATGGACTCCACAATAATAGTTATTCAGAAAGAGGGTAAGGACCCACTTGAAACCGCCTCGTATAGACCTATCTCCTTACTCAACACTGACATAAAAATACTGTCGAAGCTCTTGGCAGCTAGATTAAATAAAATAGTTGAGAAACTGGTACATCCCGATCAATCGGGTTTTATACCAGGTAGGGCCACCTCTACAAACATAAGAAGAGTTTTTTTGAACCTCCAGATTCCAACAGAGGAAGATGGAAAAAGAGCAATTGTTTCGTTAGATGCTGCCAAGGCCTTCGACAGTATAGAGTGGCAATATCTATGGAGAGCCTTAAGGGAGTTTGGGGTTGGCCCTATTTTTATGAAATGGGTCAAGATGCTGTATAGCACCCCAGAGGCCAGAGTGAAAGTGAACAATGTGTATTCCGAGAGGTTCAGGTTGCAGAGGGGAACGAGACAGGGGTGCCCTTTGTCCCCCCTTCTCTTTGCCCTCGCAATCGAGCCCCTTGCGATTGCACTTAGGTCGGACTCTGAGATAAGAGGATTTATAAGAGGTGAGGTAGAGGAGAAAGTGGTACTATACACAGATGATCTCCTCTTGTTACTGGGAGATACACAACACTCCCTTGGTAAGGCCATGAAACAAATAGAGATTTTTGGATGTTTTTCAGGCCTTAATATAAACTGGGGAAAATCTATGCTGCTACCGGTGGACCCTCTGTCAAACCCACTCCCGCAAGAGGCTTCTCAAATTCAAATAACAGCACAAATTAAATATTTGGGGGTGTACATATCTAGAGACCCTAACCAGTATATTTTAGATAATCTGATTCCTCTACTTAAAAAATACAAAGGGAAAATCAAGGTGTGGAAATCCCTCCCATTGTCAGTAGCAGGCCGCTGCAATTTAATAAAAATGGTGTGGATGCCACAGCTCCTATACGTCTTACAAAACTCACCAGTTTGGATATATAATAAATGGTTTCAGAAAATAGATACTATGTTTAGGGAGTTGATTTGGAAAGGAGGGGTAGCTAGAATAAAATTAAATACCTTACAGAGGACAAAACAAGAGGGGGGAGTGGCACTCCCACACCCATTTAGTTACTTTTTGGCGGCACAGATTCAATACATGAAGGGTAGTAACATGCAGGGAGAAGAAATAAGGAAGAGAACATTACTACAACTTTCTATACATGACTCTATAGTAGAAGCCATGGAAGCAGGTTCTCTCCCATGAAAATTTCCTACCCTTGACCTTATGTCTAGAATATGGAAAGTGAAGATAGCGTTGGGATATGATGGCATCACGGAGTATACCCCCCTATGGGAGAATGACAATTTAAAGGAGGTACAGATGATGGGGACAGTTAAGGAATGGGAAAGACAGGGGATTAAATATATCTCCCAGCTGTACCAAGACGGCACACTAAAAACTTTTCAGACATTAAAAGAACAATATAATCTCTCAAATAAATCCTTTTATAAATATTTGCAGTTCAGACATGCCTTAACAAAACAATATAAAGGTATAGTAATGACCTGGAGCAAGATCCCCCTGTTAAAAGAAAACATCAACACCAAAACAACCAAGGGCTCAATAACAAAAATATACCTAAAATTACATAAGGGGAGCCTAAGGGAATCTCAGGGCCAGGTACAAAAGAGGAAGTGGGAAAGAGATATTGGTAACTTATCTAACGAACAGTGGAAAATAATTTTGGAACTTGCTTTGTTGGTCTCACTGTCTCCCTCGCAGAGGATGTCTCACTTGTTTTTGCTAAATAGAGCATATTATACTCTGTATAAACTTTTCCACTTTGGCCGTAGAACAGATGCCAGCTGTCCCAGATGTGGTGGAGTAAACGGTGATATAATCCATATGTTCTGGCGATGCCCGAAGTTATTCCGGTATTGGAGGGAGGTAGTGAGAACAATTGAGCACGTTTTTGAGGTTGACATAGAGCTGGAGCCCCTACAATGTGTATTGGGTTGGATAAAGGGCGAGGGGACAAATGCCTACACTCAGTTAGCAATAACAAGATGCTTATTTCAAGCAAGGAGGCTGATTGCACAGAGATGGCAATCAATCCCCCCCCCCCCCCTTAGTAAGGATTGGGAGCAAAACATGAACATAACTATCCTAAAGGAAAGGACAACTTACGTTAGACAAGGAGCCCTAAAAAAAATTGACAAGATTTGGCAACCGTGGCAAGAAAAAAAAAGGAAAGAAAATTATATATAATAAGTAAAGCAGTCGTAGAAGGGAATGGATGTTGTGGAGGAAGGAAGTGTGAGTGTGGTCTAGGTCAATTAGTGGCTGGATGAGAAATGTAGAATGGAGGGTGAGATAAGAAGTATCGGGGTAGAGGAGTTCTGGATTGAAATGATTTTAATGAGAAACAATGTTTTGATTAATTATTTTTTTTGTATGGGAGATAGGGGGGGAGGGAAGGAGGGAATGTATGAATTGTTGGAAAATGGAAAATGTTTAATAAAGATATGAAAATTTTAAAAAAAAGCACTATAAAACGCACCGGATGCATCAAAAACACGTTAAAAACGTGCATGCAGAAACGCTTCCTGAACAGATCTGGAGTGAGTTTGTGGCGTGAGCCGGCCCCAGAACTACAAAATCTGGAGAAAGACAAAAGCAGCTTTCTCCACTCAGAAATTATAGTTCTGAACCCCGTATTAACACTTAATGCAAATCCTGTGTCACATTTTGCCATATTCTTACAGTGACAGAGCCTCGATCTGTCACAGCGGTCAATTTAGGCCAAGTTCATACCTAACATTTCACGAATACGCGTTTTTGCGCGCGTATTTGGCGCATTTTCATGATGCACTCATAGGGCAGCTCATTTATTTGAATGGGCTGCCTTACATACAACAAGCGAGCCAAAGTAGCTCGTGTAGCTTTTAGGGCATTGAGTGTTGCTCTTTTTTTTTTTTTAACTGTGCATTTTGATGCGTTTGTCGCAAAAACGCACACCCGCTTGCTGTGTTTGGGGTGCCACTAACAATGACATGCTTTTTATTGCACATTTCCCACTTGCTGCATGCAATGTTGGACTGAAGGCAGCAAACACTGCAATTTTTATGCTCAGTGCAGAGAAGAATAGAGGAGGAAGCTGGGAACGGCACTGAAGCGTGGAGAGGATGAGTAGTGTATAAACAGAAGGGGAATATACCTTAAAAAAATCGAATATACGCTGAACAAGGATAATGCACCCTTTTATCAGTGCCAAAAAAAAAAGTTACTTAAAATTCACATAAAATATTTGTATAGATTTTTACCATCAGCAACTGTTGTTTAAAAAATAAACAACTTAATAAAAACTAACTTGACGACTGCTGCCGACATAATGAAAATATGGAACTGTTTATTTGTCACATAGTTGTCATGCTCACAAGTTGATATCCAGCCAATATGAGTTTACATTGGCAAGCGGTAGACAACTTCTCATTTGAGTTTTTATAGACTTTTTTTTTTTTTCCTATTGAAGTGTAAACGATCCCCTTGTAAAACAACATATTCAGTTTAAAATAAAAATAAAAGGTAAAACATTTGTGTATAGATAAAAAAAATAAACAATACAAACACTTTTTTCCCCCTTTTTTTTATTTTTTTATAAGGGATCACATTCCCTCTGTTCTCAGCTGCATAAGAGCTGGAGGAGGAGAAACAGCATTACACTGAACTTCCCAGTGACAGGCTGTGCGGGGTGTCAGTACAAGTCTGATCATTGTAAAAGAGCAGGCTGGCTTCCCAGCACAGGTAGAGAACCGACCACAGTGTGTTCTCCTGCCAAGTGTAGTCCGTTTTTAATAGGAAATCAGAGGGACTGGCAGGAACACCAGGGATTTCACACAAAGAAAGCAATACAAAGATAACATGAGACTTTTTCATACAAGTACATGGTACAGCAGACACATATCAAGAATATGAAATGTTGGGTTTACGTATTCTTTAAGTTTTGTTTTATTATAGTTTTTACTGTATTTTTTAATTTTTTTTTTTTTTATGTTTAATAAAATATGTACTTTTATATTAAAGTGATTGTAATTGCAATTAAAAAAAAATAATAATAAATACATAAATAACAGTTTTATACTTAACTGCTCTGTGCAGAACAGAATTTCAGTAAAAAATATGTTTTTTTTTTTGTTTTTTTTATTTTAAATTGACACTCTTTTTTTGTTTATAGTGCAAAAAATAAGAACCGCAAAGTAATGAAATACCACCAAAAGAAAGCTATTTTTGTGGGGAATTTTTTTTTTTATTATTAGGGTACAGCATTGCACGAAAACGCAGTGGTTAGTTAAAGTAACGCAGTGCCGTTTCGCAAAAAATGACCTGGTCATAAAGGGGGGTAAACCTTCCGGAGCGGAATTGGTTAAAAGGGGCAAGGTAGCAAATTAAAAAGAAATAGGTAAACTGGAGTTCATCTACACCAGATTATGATTGGAACATTCTGTACAAATATTTATGTTAATTATATGTACAAGTATTTGTTTTTTCTTTTATCCATCTAGTCCTGATGAAGAGGGAATTAACCCTTGAAACGTGCTAGCTATATTTCTGATATTAGAAATAAAAATTGGTTTTAGAGTTTTTACCAATTACCTGCTACCTTTACATCCAGTTCAAGGTTGACATTCCATGTCTATAAATACCAATTATAATGAGGGTGGATGACAGCAGTAGATCTGGCGGTGTGGTACAGGGGGGGTGCTCAGATTCCCACAAAAATATTTGCTGGCATCCAAAAATGCAATGATAGGTGGCACAGGCTGCCTGCATCCTTCTTCCTACAGAAACTCTTTGCAAACATTTTTCTTGCAGTGCTTTACCACCTGGCTCTGGTAGGTAGTCAATGGCTAATGGTGCGCCAGGCAAGGCAGGGGGTCAAACCAACATTTGTGTATAGCAGTTGTGGCCAGAAAATTTAAGGGAGAAGGATAGAACATTATTCTTGAAAAAACGAAATTCCAACAGTGAATTGGTTCTCATTCAGTGAAAAATTGTACATATAACATTTGCTAGGCAAATGAAACCTGTTTAAACCATTTAGGATTCCGTTCAAGCGGCAGGTCTGGATGAAATTATAAGGGCCTTTGACCAAAATGAGTTTCCTCAATGCCAAGAAAGAATACTCTGCTGAATGATTTTTTAGAATTCCTGTACTCATTTTCAGAAATAATTTCATTGGTATGTAACCATATGGACAAAATTCTACTGGTGTATGAGCAACTTTACTATTTACCTTGTCTTTGTCCCCTCTTTCTGCCTCTCTCTATCTCTTCCCTTCTGTCTTCTCCCCCAGCCTTTCACCCCCGGTGCCTCATCTTCACCCATCCCATCATCTCCTATTCTTTCATAGTCTCTTTCTCACTCTCCCCTCCTTTCTCATTCTTCTGTCATTCTTTTTTGTCTCTCTCCCCCACCCTCCATTTTATCACTCCTTTCTCTTTCTTTCCAATGCTATCCCTCTCACCTATCTTCTTATCTTCTTTTTTTTTTTCTCCTTCCTTTTCTCCCTCTTCCCCAACCCTCTCTCTTTCCTTCTCCAGTTCTTTCTCTCTCTCTCTCTCTCTCTCCTGCTCCATCTCTCTTTATTTCCTCCACCTCAGGCCTCGTACACACGGCCGAGATTCTCGTTGAAAAAAACATGTCGTTTTTTTCGACGAGATTCTTGGACAAGAAACTTGTCCCGGCCGAGTGTACACACGCTCGTTTCAAAGAACCCCCGGTTCTTTGAAAGGAGCGTACGCGGTGACGTCATCGACTACGTCGAGCATGCGCTCGTCACATTCGATGCCGTCGCCGCCATCTTGGTATACCCTACGTATGCCTAGGAAGCTACCGCGCATGCGTCAAATTCATTTCGAACATGCGCGGGCTTCGGGGAGGACATGTAAGTGTACACACACTCACTTTTCTCGTCGAGAAACATGCCGAGGAGAATCTCGACGAGAAAATAGAGAGCAGGTTCTCTATTTTCTCGTCGAGGTTTCTTGTCGGTTTTCTCGACGAGAAACCCGATAGCAGCGTACACACGACCGATTTACTCGGCAAGACCTCTCTGCCAGCAAGTTTCTTGCTGGTTCTTGCCGAGAAAATTGGTCGTGTGTACGAGGCCTCACTCCCTTTCTATCTCCATGTTCTCACTCTGCCTCTTTCTGTCTTTCTTTCTCTCTCATTCTGTCACCCTCACCAACCTCCCTTTCCAATTTCCCCTTCTCTCTCTTTTTCTTTCTCTCTTCCTTCCTTTCTCTTCACCCTGCTTTTCTCTCATTCTGCCCCTCTCACTAACCTCCCCTTCTAATTCCCCCTTCTCCCTCCCTCCCTCTCTCTGGCCCTTTCTTTACTTCTGCCCCATCTTTTTCTCTTTCTCATTCTGTCCCTCCCACAATCCCCCCTTTCTCTCTATCTCTGTCTCTCTTCTCTCTCCCTCTCCCCCTTTTTGTATTTCTGTTCCTTCTATCTTTCTCTTACCCCCCCCTTTCTTCCTGCGTCTCTCTCATTCTGCCCATCTTACCAACCTCTCCTTCTGAATTCCTATTCTCTTTTTTTTCTTTATTTTCTTCCTTCCTTCCTTCCTTCCTTCCTTCCTTCCTTCCTTCCTTCCTTCCTTCCTACCTTCCTTCCTTCCTTCCTTCCTTCCTTCCTCTTCACCCTGCTTTTCTCTAATTCTGCCCCTCTCACTAACCTCCCCTTCTAATTTCCCCTTCTTCCTCCCTCTCTCTCTCTGGCTCTTTCTTTACTTCTGCCCCATCTTTTTCTTTTTCTCTTTCTCATTCTGTCCCTCCCACAATCCCCCCTTTCTCTCTATCTCTGTCTCTCTTCTCTCTCCCTCTCCCTCTCCCCCTTTTTGTATTTCTGTTCCTTCTATCTTTTTCTTACCCCCTTCCCCCCCTTTCTTCCTGCGTCTCTCTCATTCTGCCCATCTTACCAACCTCTCCTTCTGATTTCCCATTCTCTCTTTTTTTCTTTCTTTTCTTTCTTCCTTTCTTTCTTCCTTCCTTTCTTTCCTTCCTTCCTTCCTTCCTTCCTTCCTTACTTCCTCTTCGCCCTGCTTTTCTCTCATTCTGCCCCTCTCACTAACCTCCCCTTCTCCCTCCCTCCCTCTCTCTGGCCCTTTCTTTACTTCTGCCCCATCTTTATCTCTTTCTCATTCTGTTTCTCCCACAATCCCCCCTTTCTCTCTATCTCTGTCTCTCTTCTCTCTCCCTCTCCCCCTTTTTTTATTTATGTTCCTTCTATCTTTCTATTACCCCCCTTTCTTCCTGCGTCTCTCTCATTCTGCCCATCTTACCAACCTCTCCTTCTGATTTCCCATTCACTCTTTTTTCTTTCTTCCTTTTTTTCTCCCTTTCTTTCTTTCCTTCCTTCCTTTCTCTTCACCCTGCTTTTCTCTCATTCTGCCCCTCTCACTAACCTCCCCTTCTAATTTCCTCTTCTCCCTCCCTCTCTCTCTCTGGCCCTTTCTTTACTTCTGCCCCATCTTTATCTCTTTCCCATTCTGTCCCTCCCAAAATCCCCCTTTTCTCTCTATCTCTGTCTCTCTCCTCTCTCCCTTTCCCCCTTTTTGTATTTCTGTTCCTTCTATCTTTCTCTTACCCCCCCCCCCCCTTTCTTCCTGCGTCTCTCTCATTCTGCCCATCTTACCAAGCTCTCCTTCTCATTTACCATTCACTCTTTTTTTTCTTTCTTTCTTTCTTTCTTTCTTTCTTTCTTTCTTTCTTTCTTTCTTTCTTTCTCCCTTCCTTTCTTTCCTTCCTTTCTCTTCACCCTGCTTTTCTCTCATTCTGGCCCCCTCACTAACTTCCCTTTCTAATTTCCCCTTCTCCCTCTCTCTCTCTCTCTGCCTCTTTCTTTACCTCTGCCCCATCTTTTTCTTTTTCTCTTTCTCATTCTGTCCCTCCCACAATCCCCCCTTTCTCTCCATCTCTGTCTCTCCTCTCTCTCCCTCTCCCCCTTTTTGTATTTCTGTTCCTTCTATCTTTCTCCTACCCCCCCCCCCTTCTTCCTGCGTCTCTCTCATTCTGCCCATCTTACCAACCTCTCCTTCTGATTTACCATTCTCTCTTTTTTTTTTCTTTTCTTTCTTCCTTTCTTTCTTCCTTTCTTTCTCCCTTTCTTTCCTTCCTTCCTTCCTTTCTCTTCACCCTGCTTTTCTCTCATTCTGCCCCTCTCACTAACTTCCCTTTCTAATTCCCCCTTCTCCCTCTCTCTCCCTCTCTGGTCCTTTCTTTACTTCTGCCCCATCTTTTTCTTTTTTTCTTTCCCACTCCATTTATATCCACTTATGCCTCGTAGACATGACCGGTTTTCCCGGCACGAAAAAAAACTATGATTTTCCCCGATGGAATTCCTCTCAAGCCTGCCTTGCATACACACGGTCACACAAAAGACCGCTGAACTTTTGAATGGCAAGAACGCGGTGACGTCAAAGACTACGACGAGCCTACAAAATGACGTTCTATGCTTCCGCGCATGCGTCAAATTGTTTACAAGCATGTGCGGTTTTTTTTCCCCCTCTGGAAAGCATACAGACAAACGTTTTTTGGGCAGGATTTTTTCCTGACGGGAAAATAGAGAACAAGTTCTCTTTTTTCTTTCCCCCGCAATTTTCTCGTCGGGAAAACTGCGATGGAGCATGCACAGTTTTCCTGGCCAAAAGCTGTCATGGCTTTTTTTTTTTTGTCATGTCCTTCTCTCCCCCTTTTTTTCTGTCTCTCTCTCTTTTTCCTGCGTCTCTCTCATTCTGTCCCTCTTACCAACCTCTCCTTCTGATTCCCCCTTCTCTCTCTCTTTTCTCGTTCCCCTCTTTCTTTCTCCCCCCCCTCTTCCCTATCCCCATCCTTTCTTTCTGTCCACCAGTCTCCTCCCTCTCTTTATCTCCCTCTCTGACGCTCTCTTTTACCATTTCACTCCTCTCACCACCCTTCATTTTTCCTATCCCTATACTATCTGTCTTCTTTCAGTCCCACCAGTCTTTCTCCTCCCCCTCTCCCCCCTCCTTCTCTTTCCCCCTCCCCCCGCTCTTCTATCTCCACCCTATATTTTTTTTCCGCCAGTCACCCCCCCTTTTTTTCTCATTTTTTCTGTCTCTCTCTCTCGTTCTGTCCCTCTTACCAACCTCTCCTTCTGATTCCCCCTTCTTTCTTTTTTCCCTCTATCTCTCTCCCTCTCTTTTCTCTCTCTCAGGTCTTTCTTTCTCTCCCCCCCAGTGGCGTCACTAGGGTTGGTGTCACCGGGTGCGAAAAAAATGGTGTCACCCCCCCACCAACTATAGTCCCCCCTCAGTACAGACCCCCCTCCCACAGTACAGACCCCCCTCCACTAACTACAGACCCCCCTCCCGCAGTATAGACCCCCCTCCACTAACTAAAGACCCCCTCCCGCAGTACAGACCCCCCTCCCTCAGTACAGACCCCCCCACTAAGTACAGACCCCCTCCATCAATATAGTATAGACCTCCCCCTCAGTATAGACCCCTCCATCAGTGCAGACCCCCCCATCATTACAGACACCCCCACCTAAGTGCAGAACCCCTATAAGTACAGACACCCCCACCCAAGTGCAGACCCCCCATCAGTACAGACACCCCCACCCTAGTGCAAACCCCCCATCAGTACAGACACCCCCACCTCAGTGCAGACCCCCCCAGCAGTACAGACACCCCCCTAGTGCAGACCCCCCAGCATTACAGACCCCCTCCCTCAGTACAGACCCCACAGCAATACAGACCCCCCCTCAGTACAGACACCCCCCTATTGCAGACCCCCAGCATTACAGCCCCCACTCAGTAGTACAGACCCCCCAGCAGTATAGACACCCCCTTACATACCTCAGAACAGCGCTGACAGAAACACACACTGTGTGTCCCTCGAGCGCAGGCTCCTCCTCCTCTGTGGATGTAAACAGAGAGGAGAAGGCGGCTTCGGTTCGCGCCGCTGAGGTATACAGCGGCGCGAGGCACAGCTAATCAGGGCAGCGGGCGGTGTTAAAGGTGCTGCTACCCACGGGTGTCACCCCTCTGGCGGGTGTCACCCGGGTGCGGCCCGCACCCCCTGCACCCGCCTAGCAATGCCTCTGCTCCCCCCTCTTCTATATCCCCATCCTATCTTTCTGTCCCACCAGTCTTTCTCCTCCCCCTCTCTCACCCTATCACCCCCCAGCTATCTTCATCCTAGCTTTCTGTCCCACCAGCCTTTGTCACCCCTCCTTCTCTTTCTGTTTCCCCCTCCCCCCGCTCTTCTATCTCCACCCTAGCTTTCTTTTTCACCAGTCATCCCCCCTCTCCACCCCCCCCCCCCCTTTTTCAAAAAAAAATTCTGTCTCTCTCTCATTCCATACCTCTTACCAACCTCTCCTTCTGATTCCTCTTTCTCTCTCTCACTTACCTCCCCCCCTCATGTATCCCCATCCTTTCTTTCTGTCCACCAGTCTCCTCCCTCTCTTTATCTCCCCCTCTGACGCTCTCTTTGACCATTTCACTCCTCTCCCCACCCTTCATTTTCCCTACCCCTATACTATCTGTTCTCCTTTCCTCTCTTGCCCCCCACCCACCCCCCCCCCCCCCCCAGCTCTTTGCTATCTTCATCCTAGCTTTCTGTCCCACCAGCCTTTTTCTCCCCCTCCTTCTCTTTCTCTTCCCCCCTCCCCCTACTCTTCTATCTCCATCCTATTTTTCTTTTCCACCAGTCAACCCCCTCTCTCTCTCCCTCTCCCCTTTCTCTACCCCCCCTTTTCTCTACCCCACCTTTTCTCTATCCCCCTCCCTTCCCTTCCCCCTTTTCTCTATCTACATCCTATCTTTCTTTTCCAACAGTCACCCCCCCTCTCTCTCCCTCTACCCTTTTCTCTAACCCCCCTTCTCTCTACCCCCCCTTTTCTCTATCCCCCTCCCTTACCTTCCCCCTTTTATCTATCCCCATCCTATCTTTCTTTTTCACCAGTCATCCCCCCTCTCTTTCACTCTCTCTGTCCCCCCCCCTTTTTTTCTATATCCCCACCCTATCTTTCTGTCCCACCAGCCTTTCTCTCCCTCTCTCTCTCTCCCCTTCACTACCTCTCTCTATGTCCCTCTCCCCCCCATCCCATCTTTCTTTCCCCCAGTTTTTTCTCCCCCTTTCTCTCTCTTTTTCCCCACTCATCCTATCAGCCCCCCTACACCCCCCATCCTCACTCTCCCTCTCTTCCCCACTCTCTTCCCTTGTTCCTCCTCTAATAATATCATTATTTTGAACATTTCTATCTATAAGCCCCATTTCATTCTGAAAGCGATAATGTCGAGGAGATAATAAACTCGCAGATCTTGCTTCTTCTAGCCAAATTCCAAATTTAAACTGTGTTTGGTGACAATGCCGTAGCTGAGTGCTAAGCGGAGTCGTTCAAATCTCTGTTTTATAGAGAGCCGCAATATGTCTTGCCAGCAGTCACGCTGAATACAGAGCTAAAATGCAATATTACGGGTGAATTTAAATAAAATGTATTTCCTGAAATCCAATAATGGAGATTTCCCTCATTCCTCCGAGCTGGCTAAATCATACAATCTGTTTATTGCAATGAGTTACCCTTTCCAGAGAACTTGCTGCAATGCTTGTAGCCTTAAAGAATAACTCCAGGTAAACATTTAAAATATAAGAGGAAGCTGTGTGGGAAATATTTCAGTTAAAGACACAGATGAAATACACACTCACCGGCCACTTTATTAGGTACACCTCGCTAGTACCGGGTTGGACCCCCTTTTGCCTTCATTTTTCTTGGCATAGATTCATCAAGGTGTTGGAAACATTCCTCAGAGATTTTGCTCCATAGTGACACGATAGCATCACACAGTTGCTGCAGATTTGTCGGCTGCACATCCATAATGTGAAAATCCCTTGTTCCACTTCCACCTCATCCCAAAGGTCCTCTATTGGATTGAGATCTGGTGAGTGTGGAGTCCATTGGAGTACAGTGACCTCATTGTCCAGTGGTGAGATGATTGGAGTTTTGTGACATGGCAACATTATCCTGCTGGAAGGAGCCATCAGAAGATGGGTACACTGTAGTCATAAAGGGATGGATATGGTCAGCAACAATACTCAGGTAGGTCGTGGTGTTTAAACGATGCTCAATTGGTACTAAGGGGCCCAAAGTGTGCCAAGAAAATATCCCCCACACCATTACACCACCACCACCAGCCTGAACCGGTGATACAAGGCAGGATGGATCCATGCTTTCATGTTGTTTACACCAAATTCTGACCCGACCATCTGAATGTTGCAGCTGAAATCGAGACTCATCAGACCAGGCAACGCTTTTACAATCTTCAATTGTCCAATTTTGGTGAGCCTGTGTGAATTGTAGCCTCAGTTTCCTGTTCTTAGCATACAGGAGTGGCACCCGGTGTGGTCTTCTGCTGCTGTAGCCCATCTGCTTCAAGGTTCGATGTGTTGTGCGTTTAGAGATGGTATTCTGCATACCTTGGTTGTAACAAGTGTTTTTTTGGAGTTATTGTTGCCTTTCTATCATCTCCAACCAGTCTGCCCGTTCTCCTCTGACCTCTGACATCAACAAGGCATTTTCATCCACACAACTGCTGCTCACTGGAAATTTTCACTTTTTCGGACCATTCCTCGTAAACCCGAGAGATGGCTGTGTGTAAAAATCCCAGTAGATCAGCAGTTTTTGAAATACTCAGACCAGCCTTTCCGGAACCAACAACCATTACCACGTTCAAAGTCACTTAAATCCCTTTTCTTCCCCATTCTGATGCTTGATTTGAACTTTATCGAGTCGTCTTCACCACTTCTAGATGCCTAAATGCATTGAGTTGCTGCCATGTGATTAGCTGAAAGGAGAAGCAGCACACTGATGAGTTCATCTCTCTTTCACTCTGCTCTTTCCTTCTATCAGCATGTTCACTAGAGATAGGTTGCAAATTTGTGGTAATACAGGGTTCACCATGAACTTTGGTTGTTTGTCATTCACCAAGCGGGAAAACAAAATGGCCTGTTTATCGGCCCGCCTGCTGAACAAAAGCTTCATTGGTTGCTAGGATGCTGGCAGCCACTTGCATCTTAGCAACCAGTGATGCACCTGAGCCCTATTCGGCTGCTGGCTAGCAGTGGGCTGGGACAAAATATGACTATGGCCAATAGCCTGATCCCTTTGTTTACATTCAGTCACCAGCTTGAGAATCTTCCTGCAAGCAGTGAAAGGCGAAGCAGCATATTGATAAGCTTGTCTCTCTTTCACTCTGCTCTCTCATTATACAGTGCCTTGCAAAAGTATTCACCCCCCTTGGCATTTTTCGTGTTCTGTTGCCTCCCAACCTGGAATTAAGATGGAGTGTTTGAGGATTTGCATCATTTAATTTACAGAACATGTCCACAACTTTGAAGATGTTTATTTTATTTTTTATTGTGAAGCAAACAACAAATAGGACAAAATAACAGAAAAAGTCAATGTACATAACTATTCACCCCCCAAAAGTCAATACTTTGTAGGGCCGTCTTTTGCGGCTATCACAGCTCCAAGTCGCTTTGGATAAGTCTCTATGAGCTTGCCACATCTTACCAGTGGGATTCTTGCCCATTCCTCCTTGCAAAACTGCTCCAGCTCCTTCAAGTTGGATGCTTTGCGCTTGTGAACAGCAATCTTTAAAGTGGTCGTAAACCCTTTTTAACAAATTTATGCTACAGGTATTAAGGCTTACCTGTAGCTACCCAGGATATCTCCTAAACCTGCACAGTTTAGCAGATACCCCCCTGTGTCTGCATGTGCCGAAGTCATCGGCACATGCGCACTGGGGCAAACTGAAGCAATGGCACCTATATGCCGTTGCTCCAGTCTTTGTGCCGTTACCGGCGGCTCCCGTGTGCATGCGCGGGAGTGACGTCATCACGACTCTGGCCAATAACAGCGCCAGAGCCGCGATACCCGGAAGTAGCTCTGGGAGGACATGTCGGCGGCCTTAGGGGGAGACGTGGACCGCTGAGGGGGCTTCGATCTGAGGTAAGTAATACATAATGAGCTAGTATGCTATGCATACTAGCTCATTATGCCTTTGTCTTGCAGGTTTTTTGGGGGGGGGATTTTTGGACGAGGGTTTACTTCCTCTTTAAGTCTGGCCACAGATTTTCTATTGGATTGAGGTCTGGGCTTTGACTAGGCCATTCCAACACATTTACATGTTTCCCCATAAACCACTCAAGTGTTGCTTTAGCAGTGTGTTTGGGGGTCATTGTCCTGCTGGAAGGTGAACCTCTGTCCTATCCTCAAATCACACACAGAGTGGTACAGATTTTGCTCAAGAATATCCCTGTATTTAGCACCATCCATCTTTCCCTCAACTCTGACCAGTTTCCCAGTCCCGACTGCTGAAAAACATCCCCACAGCATGATGCTGCCACCACCATGTTTCACTATGAGGATGGTGTTCTTTGGGTGATGTCTGTGACGTGTTGGGTTTGCGCCAGACAAAGCGTTTTCTTTGATGGCCAAAAAGTAAAATTTTAGTCTCATCAGACCAGAGCATCTTTCTCCATACATTTTGGGAGTCTCCCACATGCCTTTTCGCAAACTCAAAATGTGCCATTTTGATTTTTGCTGAAAGTAATGACTTTCTTCTGGCCACTCTGCCATAAAGCCCAACTCTATGGAGCGTACGGCTTATTGTCGTCCTATGTACAGATACTCCAGTCTTTGCTGTGGAACTCTGCAGCTCCTCCAGGGTTACCTTAGGTCTCTGTGCTGCCTCTCTGATTAATGCCCTCCTTGCCCGGTCCGTGAGTTTTGGTGTGCGGCCGTCTCTTGGCAGGTTTGCTGTTGTGCCATGTTCTTTCCATTTGGGTATGATAGATGTGATGGGGCTTCTAGGGATCATCAAAGATCTGGATATTTTTTTATAACCTAACCCTGACTTGTACTTCTCAACAACATTGTCCCTTACTTGTTTGGAGAGTTCCTTGGTCTTCATTGCAGTGTTTGGTTAGTGGTGCCTCTTTCTTGGGTGTTGCAGCCTCTGGGGCCTTTCAAAAAGTGGTGTATATGTAATGACAGATCATGAGACACTTAGATTGCACACAGGTGGACATCATTTCACTAATTATGTGACTTCTAAAGGTAATTGGTTGCACCAGAGCTTTTTATGGGCTTCAAAACAAAGGGGGTGAATACATACGCACATGCCAATTATCAGTTTTTTATTTCTGAAAAATATTTTTATGTATATATTTTTCTAATTTTACTTCACCAACTTAGACTATTGTGTTCTGATCCATCACAAATAATTCAGATTAAAAAAACATTGAACTAAAGGTTGTAATGTAACAAAATAGGTAAAAAGCCAAGGGGGTGAATACTTTTGCAAGGCACTGTATCAGTGTAGCGGTACCCCCGTAGGAGCTGCTGGTTTAGTTGTGGGTCTTTCCACGTTACCTTACTTTTCCAAATCTTCGGCTCAGGGGTTCTCCTTGAAGAGTCTATCCATAAGAAATGTCTTCACCAACACAAAGTCTCTTTCAAGAGTTTCTATTTGACTAAAACGTTCCAACAGAGGGGGTAGAGGAATGGGGAGGACTCAGGTATCTTACTTGTTAATCACGGAAACTTCCTAGGTCCAGAGGAGCGACTGTCTCTACGCTGGACTCAGCCACCACCGGATAGGCCTAATCTCACTGGCCTAGCAGCCGGTGCAAAGCTCAATCAATAGAATAGTCTCTGCCACAGACTTGGTATTGGAATTTGTTCAATAGAAAAGTCTCTGCCCCAGACTTGCATATCCCCTCACTGGGTTAGCTCCCTCAGAAAGAACACAGCTCTCAGTGCCAGGATCTTTCAGCCACTCCGGCAGCACTGTGACGTAGATTTTGGGATCCAGGTGCATCCTCCAATTGAGTCCTCAATTTCTCGGTCCCTTCCATCAGGCAAGGCGACACAGGATCATCCCTGGATCAGTAGGTCCCAGCAACTCCTGGGCCTACATCTCAGTTGCGAGGCTTCGGGTCAATGTGGCCCCGAGGTGGGAACTTCCAACACATCCCTGAGGCCAGGAGGGCCCTCAGGTGAGGTTCGAAGAAGACGACCCCCAACTCTCCTCCACCCTAATGGCGTCTGTCACTTAAGTACCCTCCCCAGCATGCACAGCGGGTTCACCACGCCCCCTGGGCTGCTGCTGGGAAAGAGGTACCCAATACGTCCAGCCTGTTGCCTTTCCAATCCTGACCAGCGGTGACAGCGACACCCACCGGTGGGGGAAAAATCATCCAACCAACCGAACTGAAACAGTGCCACAATTTTAATAAACAATCTCTCTGGGCTAAACTAATGCCCAGACAACTAAATTTCAACATATAGCGCCCACTTATTGGGAGCAGGGCGCTACATCAGTATGTTCCTTGTTAGCACTAGGGATATGTTAAAAATTTGTGGTGACACATGGTTAACCATGAACTTTGGTTGTATGTCGTTCACCAAGTGGGAAAAATAAATGGCCTGTTTACTGGCCCTTGTTAAACGGAAGCGTAATTGGTTGCTAGGATGCTGGCAGCCACCTACGCCTTAGCAACCAGTGATGCATCCCCCAGCCCTATTCAGCTGCTGACTGGAAGTGGACTAGGACAAAATATGACTACGGCCAATAGCTTGAGCCCTTTGTTTACATTCAGCCATCATCTTGATAATCTGCCGGCAAGCAGTGAAAAGAGGAAGCAGCACGCTGAAAGAAAGAGAGAAAGAAAGAAAGAACAAGATAGACATAGATAGATAGATAGATAGATAGATAGATAGATAGATAGATAGATAGATAGATTGATAGATAGATATGTGCTCATAGATGTCACCTGTGTCTTTAGCTGGTATCCTTGTGTTCCACTTGACGTCCTCCTTTCCTTTACCCCTCGTTCTATAATACCGCACTTTGATCGTGTTTATTGTGGTGGAAATTAATCGCACCTTTAAACCATGATCAGCAGAAAGAACAGAATGAGAGAGAGGGAGGGAAAATGAGAAAGGGAGGAGAAGAGAAAGAAAGAGAGAGAGAAAGAAAGAAAGAGAGAGAAAGAAAGAAAATATATACTGGTATCCTGGTGTTCCACTTGATGTCCTCCTTTCCTCCATCCCTTGTTCTATAATACCACCATTTGATCGTGTTTTATTGTGGTGGAAATTAAATGCACCTTTAAAACATGATCAGCAGAAAGAACAGCATGAGAGATAGAGGGGGGGGGGGAAGAGAAAGAGATGAGAGAAAAAAAGAGAGAAAGAGAGAGAGAAAAAAGAGAGAGGGAACAAGAGAGAAAAAGAGCATGAGAGAGAGAGGAAGAGAGAGAGAGAAAGAGAGAGATAAAAGAGAGAGAGAGAAAGAGAGAGGGGAGAGAGAAATAGAGAGAGAGAGAGAAGAGAAAGAGAGAGATTAATAGAGGGAGAGAGAGAAATAGAGAAAGAGAGAGAAAGAGGGGGGAGGGGGAGAGCGAGAGAAGAGAAGAGAAAGAGAGAGATAAAGAGAGAGAGAAAGAGAGAGAAAGAGAGAGAGAGAGACAGAGGGAGAGACAGAGAGAGCGAGAAAGAGAGAAATAATTTCCTGGTATCCTTGTGTTCCACTTGACGCCCTCCTTTCCTCCATCCCTTATTCCATAATACCGCACTTTGATTGTGTCTTATTGTGGTGGAAATTAAACGCAACTTTAAAACATGATCAGCAGAAAGAAACAGAAAGAGAGAGAGGGAGGGAAGGAGAAAGGGAGGAGAAGAGAAAAAAATAGAAAGAGAGAGAGAGAGGGGGAGGGAAAATGGGAAAGGGAGGAGAAGAGAAAGAAAGATAAAGAGAGAGAGGGAGAAAAAAAAGAGAGAGAGAGAGAGAGAGGGAGGGAAAAGGAGAAAGAGAGAGAGGGAGGGAAAAGGAGAAAGAGAGAGAGGGAGGGAAAAGGAGAAAGAGAGAGAGGGAGGGAAAAGGAGAAAGAGAGGGGGAAGGAAAAGAAGAAAGAGAGAGGGAACGGGGGAAAGAGTGCCTTGCAAAAGGGAAAGAAAGAAAGAAAGAAAGAAAGAAAGAAAGAAAGAAAGAAAGAAAGAAAGAAAGAGAAAGAAAGAAAAAAAAAGAAAGAAAGAGAAAAAGAAACAAAGAAAGAATGAAAGAATAAGGAAGGTAGATAGATAGATAGATATTGGCTGATAGATGTCCCCTGTGTCTTTAGCTGGTATCCCAGTGTTCCACTTGACGTCCTCCATTCCTCCATCCCTCGTTCTATATTACCGCCATTTGATTGTGTTTTGTTGTGGTAGAAATTAATCGTGTCTTATTAAAACGTGATCAGCAATTTGCGGCGGATAGAACTAGGACACAAATTGACAAGCAGTATATAAACATGGGAACAAAGCACCTGTTTGTCGGAGTAACACAGACTCTACGCTTGTAACAGATCTGTCCAAAGAGAATGACTAATGTGTCTATGTTTGCTGATAATGTGCTTTTCTTTCCCAACATGTATTTTTCTTTCAGTGAAATTTTCCCAAGGTATTAAAATACTGTCTGCTGTGCAGCGTCTCCCGGCGTGATATCGTACGCGGGGCTAATATTAGACATTTTTCACCAAATATAAAATGATCTGCTGCCATCAGACTGCAATCTTCTGGTTGCCATCTGGATCTCCACCAATTTACTGATGATCTGCAGCAGCTGGAAACTGCCGCCCCCTGGAATGCCAAGCATGTGTCTCCATCACACTTAGTCTCCTTTTACACTAGTAGCAGTGCTTATGCCCCCCCCCCCCCCCATGAAAAATGATCCATGGTGTATTTTGGCCTTATTTTGGTGAACCAAGCCTTAAGCTTGCGGTTGCGCCATAGTCCAATCCACCTACCTTGGAGGTGTGCCACCTGTCAAACTCAGTTTTTGATTTAAGCTAAACTTAGGCTTTAAAGGTTTTTTTTTAGAGGGGAAAACACAGCTAATCGTATATGTACATTTTAATTGGTGGTGCGATTAAACATTTCATTCAAATAGCGGTATAAAAGGATATGTAATAACAAGTCCTGAGCATGTAAATATCAAAGCCCAACTTTTTGAGTCATTTGCTAAGGAAAGGACTTGGATCGTTGGGCTTTGATGTCTATGTTAAGAACTTATTATGGAGGAAACATATCATCTTATAATGCTTTTTAATTGCACCAATGTTTACAACATATAGATGATAAGATGAACTGATATTAGATGAATACAAGAGTTCTAAAGTATTTTATTTTTTATTTTTTTGATGAATAAAGGGCATTTATACAGTGCAAAGATGAAAGATGTTTAATGAGACTCTGTTATTTAGAAAGGTTATCTTAATTATATTATATCACAAAGTCAACTTATGCATTGCCCATGGAGAAAAAAACAAAGATTTTCTTAATTGTCACCCTTCTTAGCTGCACATACTTACCTCTTTGCCACTTTGTCAAGCCATTGAGAGTGAACAGAAGAAGCATGGTGTAAGCTACAAGTTGAAGCTTGTTGTTTAGACAGTATTGAGTATTATTTTTACCCAGCCTTGTAACAGCAATAGATTCCCTAGTGGCCAAGCACCATCACCTTCCCATAGGAGGAAGGGGAGGAAATCAGCTGCCCCCCTATACCTGAAGGTACTAGGCCTTTCTGTTACCCTTCACCCTCCAACAGCACTACATTTCCAAGCAGCAAATCACCAAGCACCAGCGCCTTCACTTTGGAGGAAGAACAGGAAATCAGATGCTCCTCTATAGCTGGAGGTACTGCCCATTTCTGTTACCCTATGTCCTGTAACACCACTGGATGCCCGAGCGGCCAAGCAACAGCACTTTCACATGGGAGGAACGGGAGGAAATCAGCTGCCCCCCTATACCTGAAGGTACTAGGCCTTTCTGTTACCCTCCACCGTCCAACAGCACTACATTTCCAAGCAGCCAGTCACCAAGCACCAGCACCTTCACTTTTGGAGGAAGAACAGGAAATCAGATGATCCTCTATAGATGGAGGTACTGGGCATTTCTGTTACCCTACGTCCTGTAACACCACTGGATGCCCGAATGGCCAAGCAACAGCACGTTCACATGGGAGGAAGGGGAGGAAATCAGATGCTCCCCTATATCTGGAGGTACTAGGCATTTCTGTTACGCTTCAACTTGTAAAAACATTGGATACCCAAGTGACCAAGCACCAGTGCCTTACCATGGGAGAACGAAAATGAAATACAATGCTCCCCTGATTCTGGCAGTACTTGTCATTTCTATTACCTTTCGCACTGTAATACCATTGGATGCTCTAGAGGCCAAGCAGCATTGCCTTGTCTAGGAGGAAGAGGAGGAAATCAAATGCTCCCCTATACCTGGAGTTACTGGGCATTTCCATTACCCTCCACCTAGTAACAACACTGGATGCCCAAGCAGCCAATCACCAAGCACCAGCATCTTCAGCGGGACCCTTCGGGGTAAGACCACGCTATATTAAGATACCTCTCAACTCAACTCAACTCAACTTCACATAGGAGGAAGAACAGGAAATCAGATGCTCCCCTATAACTGGAGGTACTGGAAATTTCTGTTACCCCCCCCCGCGTCCTGTAACACCACTAGATGCCCGAGCAACCAATCATCAGCACCTTCACATTGGAGTAAGGGGAGGAGATCAAATGCTCCTTATACTTGGAGGTACTAGGCATTTCTGTTACCCTTCACCTTGTAAAAGCACTGGAGATCCAAGCAGCCAATCACCAAGTACCAGCACCTTCCCATGTGAGGAAGAACAGGGAATCAGGTGCTCCTTTAAAACTGGATGCGCTGAGTATTTGTGTTACCCTCAGTCCTGTAACACCACTTGATGCCTGAACGGCCAAACACCAGCCTCATTGGAGGAAGGGTCGGAGATCGGGTGCTCTCCTATACCTTGAGGTACTAGGCATTTTTGTTATTCTACACCTTGTAACAGCACAGGACATCCAAGCAGCCAATCACCAAGTACTGGCACCTTCACATGGGAGGAAGAACAGGAAATCAGGTACACCTCTATAACTGAACGTACTGTCCATTTCTGTTACCCCCGTCCTGTAACACCAATGCCCGAGCAACCATGCACCAGCACTTTTATGTGGGAGGAAGGGGAGGCAATCAGATGCTATACCTAGAGATGCTGGGTATTTCCCTTAACCCCCCCCCCCCCAGTGACCAAGCAGAGTTTGTTTATACCTGACCACTTTATTACATGAGCTTGTTGGGTGTCTAATTACAAAACCATGGGCATTACTATAGGAGGTTTTCAGCTATAACTCCACCTGTCTTTCCACAAGATTTTCAAATGTGTCTGTAGAAATGTATGCTCATTCACCTAAAAGAACAGGACAAGATCTGGCTCTCAATCTGTGGTCCAATTTATCCCGAAGGTATTCATTAGGAATGAGGTAAGGGCACTGTGAAGGCCACCAAACTCATCCATGTCTTTATGGAGCTCACTTTGTATACAGGGGCTCAGTCATGGCTTCCCCAAACTTTTCCCTCAAGGTTGGAAGTGCACCATTGTCTAAAATGTGTTTGTGTGCTGTAGTATTAACATTACCCTCCTTGGACAGACCTGAGTCATTTGGAAGAGTGTCCGAATATTTGGCCATGTAGCGTATAAGCAGGGGCAATTTTGTGAGCCTGTTGCTTTGCACTGCATGGGAAATACGCAAATTCACTTAATAATATCTTTTACAACATTTACCTATATTATATTGATTTAGAACACCAGTGGAGTGCTCCTTAAATTTTCTAACCAGACGTCATTAAGAGAAAAAAATGCAGCAAAATAGACTAATTTAAGTAGATGTTCCCATTTGTTTCTGCGATGCTGAAGTGGAGAGGTTGTGATGAGGTTGCATTAAAAGAATATAATGGGCCATCTTGACAGCTTCTATCCCAGCCCTCATCAGGTTCATCTCACATATTGACCCGGCCTGCTTTTCAACGGTAATTGATTTCAGATTGTAATATTTTAATCTCCTCGTCTCGTGGCTCGCTCCCCATGGGCTTCATTGGCAAGTCTGAGAAGAAGAAAGATCTAGTTTTCTGCCACGGTTTTAAATATCTAATTATTGAATTGCAGTAAATGATTGCGCATGTCTGTTCCAATGCCTTGACTGTTTGCTATTCCTCATGCATATGGCCAGCATGAAATATATGTTTAATGCCTGGGTATAGATTTAACACACAAAGGAGATAAACTTGAAGACACAGCCGAGCGCTCATGACTTGCCTTATAGATAAGGCAAGAAAAAGCTGTCCAAATATATTATTCATATATGGTGCTTTGACGATGACAAAGCTAAAAGCTGCAGATTTAATTTTGTTCTCTAGCCAACAGTTTAGGCATATTTCATATAAATATAAACTCCGAAGCATTGGTATATCTGCAGTGCTGGGTTGCCAGGCCCCTGAGCATTGGCCTATCTGTAGCAGTGTACTACAGGTCCCCCAGGTGTAGGCATATCTGCAGTGCTGGATTACCGGTCCCCCGGGTGTAGGCATATCTGCAGTGCTGGATTACCGGTCCCCCGGGTGTAGGCATATCTGCAGTGCTGGATTACCGGCCCCCCGGGTGTAGGCATATCTGCAGTGCTGGATTACCGGTCCCCTGGGTGTAGGCATATCTGCAGTCCTTGATTACTGGTCCCCCGGGTGTAGGCATATCTGCAGTGCTGGATTACCGGTCCCCCGGGTGTAGGCATATCTGCAGTGCTGGATTACCGGTCCCCTACACCTGGAAACAGCGCTTAAGTGAATATAAAACACCCCCCCCCCAAAACAAAAAACATGCTGAACAGATTAGAGGGGGGAAGAGGGGGGTGGGAGGCGTTTGAAGTGTTGCCTGAAGGTCAGCTTTAAAGATGAACTCCAGACAAACAGCTACATTTCCGAAGTAAAATTCATATCTGGACACTGTTTTTCCTGCCAAAAATGTGTGCTTCCATCCATCCAGTTCTGAGATTTGCACAGCTCTGCCCACAGGCAGCCAGCCAACCAAGTGACTTGACCTTTCTCTGTTTCAGTTAAAGAGGTTGCAAACCTCCAGAAAAAAATACTAGCTCATTATGAAATACTTACCTTAGAACGATGCCCTGAATCGGCGTCGGCAATCCGAGTACATGGTGGACATCTTCCACCGGAGTTACTTCCGGGTTCGCAGCTCTGGCGCTATGACGTCACTGCTGCTGGTAATGGCACGAGTCCTGAAGAAATGGCACCAGTTGCCCGTTTCTTTAGTGTGCATGCGCCGATGACCTCGGCAACAGCAGCACATATACTGAATATCTCCTAAACTGTGCAAGTTTAGGAGATATTCAAGGTACCTACAGTAAAGCCTTATTATAGGCTTACCTGTGGGTAAAAGTGGTGTAACAGAGTTTACAACCACTTTAAAGTGTTGCTAAACCCACAACAGTAAAATCAGTCAGTATATGCAGTAAAGCATGCTTGTTATACTCACTGTGGAACCAAAGGGGTTAGTCCTCTGCATTGTGTAAAAAGGCTGTTTGATCCTGTCTTCTCTGCTCCTCCCCTTTTTCCACTGTCCCCAATCCATCTCCTGATAGTACAGAGCCTTGGAGTCACTCTGCACATGCTCAGTTAGGTGTGTATTGCCAGAGAGTTTTTTTTTTTTCTTGGGAGAGTGCTTGCAATCAGCACAAGGCCAAACAGCACTGTCCAGACAGAGGGTCAGGGGACATGCAGCCTCATAGGACAGTCAGTGGAGAATGAAACTCCTCCTACAAACTTTACCCAGACACTGATAGAAGTCACAAGACTGCTATATACTGCTGATGAGAAAAGGTATTTAGCAGTTTATATTTACTAATATATAACTGTGGGAGACCAGATATAGTGATTGCAGGCTCCTGGGTTTAGTAACACTTTACCCACTTAAGCACCGGAAGATTTGCCCCCTTAAAGACCAGGCTATTTTTTGAGATACGGCACTGCGTCGCTTTAACTGACAATTGCGCGGTCATACGACATTGTACACAAACAAAATGTATGTCCTTTTTGTCCCACAAATAGAGATTTCTTTTGATGGTAATTGATAACCTCTGCGGTTTTTATTTTTTGCGCCATAAAAAAATAAATACGACAATTTTGGAAAAAAAAACAATATTTGTAACATTTTGCTATAATAAATATCCCCCCCACCCCAAAAAAAAATAATGTAAAAAAAATAATTTATTAGTTTAGGACCATATGTACTCCCTGTTCCAAATTATTATGCAAATTCTATTTCAGTGTCACTCACAAAGATTAAATATTTAGTTTTTCAGTTTAACTCATGGATGACATTGTGTCTCAGGGCTCATTTGATCACTGAAAACAATCTCGGACACCTGTGATAATTAGATTGCCAGGTGAGCCCAATTTAAGGAAAAACTACTAGAGGAGGGTGTTCCACATTATTAAGCAGAGCACCATTTTCAAGCAATATGAGGAAGAAAAAGATCTATCTGCTGCCGAAAAGAGTGAAATAGTTCAATGCCTTGGACGAGGTATGAAAATATTAGATATTTCACAAAACTTAAGTATGATCATCGCACTATTAAAAGATTTGTGGCTGATTCTGGGCACAGACGGGTTTCGTGCAGATAAAGGCACATTGAGGAAGATTTCTGCCAGATCCATGGATCGGATCAAGAGAGCAGCTGCTAAAACACCATTACATAGCAGCAAACAGATATTTGAAGCTGCTGGTGCCTCTGGAGTCCCACGGACATCAAGGTGTAGAGTCCTCCAGAGTCTAGCAACTGTGCATAAACCTTCCATTCGGCCACCACTAACCAATGCTCACAAGCAGAAACGGCTGCATTGGGAAGAAAAATACATAAAGACTAATTTACAAACAGTCCTGTTCACTGATGAGTGCCGTGCAACCCTGGATGGTCCAGATGGATGGAGTAGTGGATGGTTGGTGGACGGCCACCCTGTTCCAACAAGGCTGCGACGTCAGCAAGGCGGTGGTGGAGTCATGTTTTGGGCCGGAATCATGGGAAGAGAGCTGGTCGGCCCCCTTAGGGTCCCCGAAGGTGTAAAGATGACCTCTGCAAAGTATGTGGAGTTCCTGACTGACCACTTCCTTCCCTGGTACAGAAGGAAGAACTATGCTTTCTATAATAAAATCATCTTCATGCATGACAATGCACCATCTCATGCTGCAGAATACCTCGGCACCAATGGCTGCTATGGGGATAAAAGGAGAAAAAGTCATGGTGTGGCCTCCATCCTCCCCTGACCTCAATCTTATTGAGAACCTTTGGAGTACCTTCAAGCAAAAGATCTATGAGGGTGGGAGGCAGTTTACATCCAAACAGCAGCTCTGGGAGGCTATTCTGACATCTTGCAAACAAATTCAAGCAGAAACTGTCCAAAAACTCACAAGTTCAATGGATGCAAGACTTGTGAAGCTGCTATCAAATAAGGGGTCCTATGTTAAAATGTAACGTGACCTGTTAAAATGTTTAAAAAGTTAAAATGTTGTTCAAAGTTTGATTGAAATAGCTTTTGATTTCAGTAAATATGCTGCAAACACAACAAATGACAATTTTCAGTTCTGTACACCTATAAAGTGTTTTGAAACTTACTGTGCGTAATAATTTGGAACAGTGCATTGTAAGTTTTTTATTTTGGAAAAAAAAACTGTTATCATTAGGATAATTTGGAACAGGGTGTATATAAATATTTGTGGTAAAAGAAATTGCAATGAACGTATATTGATTGGTTTGGGCAAAAGTTATAGCGTCTACAAAATAGGGATAGATTTATGGCATTTTTATTATAATTTTTTTTTTACTAGTAATGGCGGCGATCAGTGATTTTTAGTGGGACTGCGACATTGCGGCAAACAGATCGGACACTTTTGACACTTTTTTGGGACCATTGTCATTTATACAGCGATCAGTGCTATACAAATGCACTGATTACTGTATAACTGTCACTGGCACGGAAGGGGTTAACTCTAGGGGGCAATCAAGGGGTTAAATGTGTTCCCTGCTAGGTGTTTCTAACTGTGGGGGGAGGGGACTGACTGGGAGTACAGAGAGATCGCTGTTCCTGATCACTAGTAACAGATGATCACTCTGTACTCCCCTGTCAGAAC
This sequence comes from Rana muscosa, assembly GCA_029206835.1. Taxonomy (NCBI): domain Eukaryota; kingdom Metazoa; phylum Chordata; class Amphibia; order Anura; family Ranidae; genus Rana; species Rana muscosa. The sequence continues at coordinate 181,167,252 of CM055119.1, read as the reverse complement.
GGGGATCTGTTTGTTTACATTGACAGATCCCCGTTCTATCTCTGTGGAGCGATCGCGGGGGGCCCGGTCCGGTGGACATCGCAGCCACCGGCCACGCGCATTGGCGACCCCTCCTGCTGTAGCTGTTAAAGGGACTGCTGTACAGCTACAGCGATACGTGGGAACGAGCCGACCTGCCGCCGTATAATGACGGCGGCTGGTCGGCAAGTGGTTAAAATAGAAGTTTTTTTTTTTGTTCCAGTGAAGGGAACTCTTAGGGCATCAGCATACCAAGATATTGTGGACAATTTAATGCTCCTAACTTTGTGGGAACAGTTTGGGGATGGCCCCTTCCTGTTCTAACATGACTGCGCACCAGCAGGGCCACCATCAGGGGGGTACAGGCAGTACACCTGTAAGGGGCCCAGAGGTCCCCACTGTGCGGAGTTCCCCAGGGCCCCGAATGTCAACCCCCCTTTTAAAAAAAAAAATAATTATAATTTTTTTTATTATTCACTTTTTTATTTAATTTGTTTATTTATTTTATTTTATTTTATTTTTTTGTAAGGGGCCCAGAGGTCCCCAGGGCCCCGGATGGAAACCTCCCTTTTCTTTAGTTTTTTTGTTCTGCTTTTTTTGTGTTTGTCGGCACCCAAACCCCCTGCTTCTCAATTCGTGCCCCCCCCCTGCTTCTGAATTTGCGGCAGCCCCCTCTGCTCCTCAATTTGCGGCGGCAGCATCACCCTCCCCCCCTCGGTTCTCCTCGGCTCCAGGGGGCCCACGCCTGAAGCTGTGTAAGGGGCCCCAAAATTCCTGATGGCGGCCCTGAGCACCAGTGCACAAAGCAAGGTCCATAAAGACATGGGTGAGCGAGTTTGGGGTGGAGGAACTTGACTGGCCTGCACAGAGTCCTGACCTCAACCCGAAAGAACACCTTTGGAATGAATTAGAGCGGAGACTGAGAGCCAGGCCTTCTCTCCAACATCAGTGCCTGACCTCACAAATGTGCTTCTGGAAGAATGGTCAAACATTCCCGTAGACACACTCCTAAACCTTGTGGACAGCCTTCCCAGAAGAGTTGAAGATGTTATAGGGTGGGCCAACTCAGTATTGAACCCTATGGACTAAAGCTGGATACACACTATACAATTTTCTTTCGATTTTTTCCTTTAGATTTACCAAAACCAAATAATATGAGGTCAAACCTTAACAGTTTCAATTTGTATGCAATCAGGCATGCCCTTGTACTACATGGTTTTGGAAAATCTAATGGAAATCAAACAAAAAAATGGAATAGCGTCTAACCAGCTTTAGACTGGAATGCCATTAAAGCGGAGTACCCCCAAAAAATGGAACTTCTGCTTTAAGAACTCGTGACCTCCTGACATGCCACATTTGGCATATCATTTTTTTTTGGGGGGGGGGGGCGGGTACCTAGTTTTGACAGGTACCCAGCTACCACTTCCTCTCCTAGTGCTGCGGGACAGAGCGGAGGTTCACCTCTCCCCCCTCCCTCCCTGCAGTCTTCTGGGACATGTCACAGGTCCCAGAAGATTGCCCGGCGATTCAAGACAGCGCAGCGCGACTCGTAGTGCGCGCCTGGCTGTGAAGCCGCAAGCTGTCACAGTTAGGTCGCCCACACTTGCAATGCCGGCGCTGTGGAGAGGAGGGGGAGAGGAGCGAGGCTTCCGACGGCCGCATTGCTTGATCGTAGGAGAGGTGAGTGTCTGTTTATTAAAAGTCAGCAGCTACACTTTTTGTAGCTGCTGACTTTTTTTTTTTTATATGTTTAATGGGTTTTTTACATTATATTAGTGCTTGGTAAATGAATTTCGATTCACATACATTCTTGTAAAATACAAATAAAAAGAAAACAGGAAACAAAGAGGAAAACAAACAACAACAACAACAACAACGGCACAGTGATTACCCGTATAAAACTATATTACAGCATTAGGATGATGAGGCTAGCTGCTGACTTTTAAATGGGTGGAAATCCGCTTTAAAGTTCATGTGCGTGTAAAGGCAGGCGTCCCAATACTTTTGAAAATATCGTGTACATTGCTCCAAGCTGGACCTGTGCAAAAATAGCCATACCTGGAATTATTCTTTAAACAAAAAGGGCTTTCAATACCCTCAAAATTGTCTGAACTTTATAAATTGACATTTATTATTATTACACCTTTATTATTAGTACCATCATTCTGTTTTTGCTTTTTCTGTTTTTACACTCTCCATTGCCCAAGCAGTTGTGATTGCTGTTTAATATATATTCACACATTGCTGTGCCACTTTTCCCAGTGAATGAGAGGTAATAAATCACAATGTCAGTCTCAGAGAAAATATGATGTACATTTTCCCCCAGCAGATGTAATAGCGCTAACACCAGTCAGAAAATAAGCACGCGGAAATACAATAGACATAAACAGATGTAAGATATTAACTCATTTTTTTTTTGTAATAGCGCAGGTAAGCAGCCATGGAATGAAATTTCCCTAAGACAACGCATTTCAGATCTGCTGTGGATCCTCAGCAATTCCACATGACGGAACAATTTCTTCTTATCTGACAAAACATGGAACTGGCAGACATATTATAGATATCAATTTGCTCCTGGATTCCTTAGATACGCTTACATCTCTGAATGGTGGGAAACACAAGACAGCCGTGTTTAGGGTTGAACATATTTTTATAGCATGCTCCACCTTGTATGTGCAAGTAGAGATTTGAGATTAAAGGGGTTGTAAACCTTCATGTTTTTTTCACCTTAAGGCCCGGTTCACACTGCTGCGAATTCTATTGCGAATTTGAGCCATTGCGATTTCTCAAATTCGCAAGTCATTTAAATTATAAAGGTTAACATTAGTGCCTTTCACATCAATGCGTTGCGAATATAAGCTGCGGTAAACAAGGGTCCTGTGCGAGTTTGATCCGTGTGCAATGCGAATTCAGCTCTATAGAATGGCATTCCCTAAAAATCGCGGCCGCGAATCGTTGCAAATTCGCGGCAAGATCGCGGCCGCGAAATCACTGTAAATTTGCGCGATTTTGAATTCGCAGCAGTGTGAACCTAGCCTAATGCATACTATGCATTAAGGTAAAAAAACACCTTGCAGTGTCCGGCCCCCCAGCCCCCTCGTTTTACTTACCTGAGCCCTGAATTTCCGTGGGCGTGATTCCGGGTCGCTCTCTCCGCGGCTTCTCGGCTCTTCATTGGATAGATTGATAGCAGCGCAGCCATTGGCTCCTGCTGCTGTCAATCAAATCCAATGATGCGGTCACCGGGGGGGGGCGGGGCCAAGTCATACACTCGGCGGCTATGGACGCCGAGTGTATGACAGGGGAGCGCGCCCGCAAGGTAACCCCCTCAGGAGAGAGCTTCCCAGAGGGGGTTAGCTATTGCGGGGAGGAGCCGCGAGAGCCGCCGTGGGACCCCAGAAGAGGACGATCGGGGCCACTCTGTGCAAAACTAACTGCACAGTGGAGGTAAGTGTGTAAGTGTGACATGTTTGTTATTTTTAAAAACAAAAAAAGGAACCTATACAACCACTTTAAATTAATCTAAAACACCTTTGTGCATAATGGCTCTAACAAAGTTGCATCTGCACTATACAGTATCCAATTGATCTCCGGAAGATTTACCCCCTTCATGATCAGGCCATTTTTTGTGATACGACACAGCATTATTTTAAGTGATAATTGCGCGGTCGTGTGACACTGTGCCCAAAAATAACAAATAAAATAAGTAATTTTTTTCTCACAAATAGAGCTTTCTTGTGGTGATATTTGACCACCACTGTGTTTTTTATTTTTTTGCGCTATGAACAAAAAAATACTGACAATTTTGAAAAAGTAAACAATATTTTTTACTTTCTTTCCGAAGTTCGGCCCCCTCCTCCTTCCGGGCCAATTAGAAAGCGCAGCGAGCTTCGCACATTCCCTTAGTGGAGATGGCGGCGGCAGCACCCGACAGCCATTCCGAAAATCGGCTGGGGTGCCGACATCGCGGGCTCCCTGGACAGGTAAGTGTCCATATATTAAAAGACAGCAGCTACAGTATTTTTATCTGCCGACTTTAAAAAAAAATTACCCCTGCCTGAACTCCTCTTTAAAGCGGAGTTACACCCAAAAGTGGAACTTCCGCTTGAAGCACTCCTCGCCCCCTTACATGCCACATTTGGCACACACTGGAAGGTGCTACGCCTTTTTTTTTAAAACCAGCGTTTAGAGTCACTTTAATGTCTTTTTATAGCTAAAATGTATATGTTGTGATGGACAGAGTAGGGGAGAGTAAAACTTATGCCCTGTACACACGATTGGACCTTTTTCCGGCCAAACTCCCATCGGAATTCCGATGGAATTTCATCGGAAAAAAATAGAAAAGGTTTCATCGAAAATTCCTATTGTGTGTACGCGGCATTAGGCTATTTTGGATAGATTTTTTTTCACTTCCTGTCCCAGAGATGTAATAGGAAGTGAGAGCAAGCTTATACGAAGTGGAGGGGGGGAGGGGGGGGTCGTTTCTCTTTTAGACAGTTGTCCCAAAGGGACCCAGGACAAGACTTATGCCGTGTACACACAATCGGTTTTACAGATGAAAACAGTACAATGGACTTTTCTCATTGGACGAACCGATCGTGTATGGGCCCCATCGGTCTTTTTTCCATCGGTGAGAAAAAAATAGAGCATGTTTTAACTACTTGAGAGCCGGGCCATATACAAATGACGGCCTCAAGGTGGCTCTAGAAATCCGGGAGGCCGTCAATAGACGTCCTTGGCTCCTCTGGCCACTGGGGGGCGCGCGAGCGCCGCCGCCGGCGCGTCTCTGAGATGCCAATGCGCGTGCCTGGCGGCCGCGATATCCGCCAGGCACCCGCGATCAGCCAGTACACAGACAAGGATGTGGATCTCTGTGTGTAAACACACAGATCCATGTCCTGTCAGGGAAAGGAGACCGATGCTGTGTCCCTTGTACATAGGGACACAGATCGGTCACCTCCCCCAGTCACTCCCCTCCCCCCACAGTAGTAATCACTCCCAGGTTACACATTTAACCCCTTCCTCGCCCTCTAGTGTTAACCCCTTCCCTGCCAGTGTCATTTTTACAGTAACCAATGCATATTTATAGCACTGATCGCTGTAAAAATGACAATGGTCCCAAAATGGTGTCAAAAGTGTCCAATGTGCCCGCATAATGTCGCAGTCACAATAAAAATCGCTGATCGCCGCCATTACTGGTAAAAAAAAAAATATTAATAAAAATGCTATAAAACTATGCCCTATTTTGTAGACGTTATAACTTTTGCGCAAACCAATCAATAAACGCTTATTGCAATTTTTTTGACCAAAAATATGTAGAAGAATACGTATCGGTCTAAACTGAGAAAAAATAAATATATATTTTTTTTAAATTGGGATATTTATTATAGCAAAAAGTAAAAAATATTGTGTTTTTTTCAAAATCGTCGCTCTTTTTTTGTTTATAGCGCAAAAAATAAAAACTGCAGAGATGATCAAATACCACCAAAAGAAAGCTCTATTTGTGGGGAAAAAAATAACATCAATTTTGTTTGGGAGCCACGTCGTACGACCGCGCAATTGTCATTCAAAGCGTGACAGCGCTGAAAGCTGAAAATTGGCCTGGGCAGGAAGGGGGTTTAAGTGCCCAGTAAGCAAGTGGTTAAATTTATCCGATGGGGAAAAAAAACGATAGCAAATTCCAATCGTCTGTGTGGAACTCCATCGGAGAAAAAACCCACGCATGCTCAGAATCAAGTCGACGCAGGCTCAGAAGCATTGAACTTCATTTTTCTCGGCTCGTCGGAGTGTTTTACGTCACGGCGTTTGGGACGGTCGGATATTTGACTGATGGTGTGTTGGCAAGACTGATGGAAGTCAGCTTCATCGGATTTCCGATGGAAAAATCCATCAGATTAGAATCCATCGGAAATCCGATCGTGTGTACAGGGCTTTAGTGAGAGTCTGAGAAAACATAATGTTTTCTTGTTTGCCCAAAGTTCTTATTTAATACCTTTTTTTATGTCAGCTGTAGAGTTATGGCCACTGAGTTTATCTTCCTGAACCTTTACAGTAGGGCATACCTTTGCCCCCAACTCATAATGGAAATACTCAAAGGTCGGTCAGTGAAATCAACACACTGAGAGCTCCCTGTGAAATATTCTTCTGATCTTGTCTCTGTTTAGATGGAACAATGTGTATTTTCTTCAAACTAGTCCTGCTGTCAGGCCGGACGCTGTGACAAACATACAAAAGCCTTTTTTCCTATCTACCAACCATGGACGGCTCGGGATTCAAGTGAGCAAAGTTCACTGAACCTATTCTATATATTATATGTTTCTATGAAGCAAAAAACTATATGAAGGTATATTACAACAGGACTACACCTTGAAACAGTATTTAAAATTTTGGAGGTCATATCATGATCCTCATAAGTAAATGAGGGAGATTGGGGAGGTTGGGACTTTGAGTGAGGCCATGACTGGGTAGAAGTCATGTGCCTCCATCCCTGTCATTGGACAAAAGAAAACACCATTGCGGCAAGGAGCGGCAGTGATGTGAGCAAGGGGGATCCTCATAAGATTCAAAAAATGGTGGGACACCAGCGTAAGTGCTTTGTCTTTACCCTTCATCTTGGGACTTGGGGGGAGTAAATATTTCTCATTGTTGTCCGTGACTCTACTGGGGAGATTTATAAATCCTTTAAGGATTTTCAGCATACATAGAAAAAGATACATGCGCCAAACATTTGACGCAACGCTAACCCTATAAGGGGAAAACACACATGACAACGGCTTACATAGACTTATGCTGCGTACACATGAACGTTTTTAATGTCATTGAAAAAAAATGCATTTTTCTCAACGTGATTCTTCTCAAGCCTGCCTTGCCTATACACTATCGCGGAAAAAAATGCTTGAGTAAAGCGCAGTGACGTACAACACGTACGCACTATAAAGGGGAAGTTCAGTTCGGATGGCGCCACCCTTCATGTTAGTAAAGTTTGTTGAGTGACGATTCGCGCTTCTCAGCCTCGTGCTTTTCAGTCCGTTACAGCGTGACGAATGTGCTATCTCCATTACGAACGCTAGTTTTACCAGAACGAGCGCTCCCGTCTCATACTTGATTCTGAGCATGCGCATTTTTTTTCATGTCATTAAAGCCTACACACGCCCGTTTTTCATGACGAGAAAAACGACGATGTAAAAAACGACGTGAAAAATTAGAGCATGTTTCAATTTTTTCATGGCCGTTTTTCACGTCGTGAAAAATGCTCTGAAGCCCACACACGATCATTTTTAATTACTATTTAAAAAAAAAAAAAAATTTCTCGTCATTAAAAACGGTCGTGTGTATGCGGCATGACATATAACACAAAAGAGAAGAAAAAAAATACAGAACACAGTGGATACAAAAAACAGCATAGGCAATGTCTTCAAGACGAGACATGGAGACCTTTAAAAGTACTTGAAATATGAGTTGGTTGGTGCCCACAAGAAGCTTACCCTTGTCAGTATCTCCTGTAGATCTACCGCCACAGGGGCTGCTGGCAACAGGTTCCCCTATTCCTGCACAGACAGGCACAACACGCATTTTCCACTTGTACCCAGACACAAAAAGTCTGTTTCTTGGCTTTGTTTTTGTAGTTTTATTAAGTGGTAACAACTTGGATGAGGTAGAGGATATTTTGGGATACCCAACTTAACTTGAAAAACACAGATGAGGACAACTTCCTTCCTATATACAGAGATAAGATCGTGGACTGTTCTCCTTCCCAGACACACTCAGTTTTTAGGGGTCAGTAACAAAAGTCCCTTACGAACTAGGACAGTGATGGTGAACCTTGGCACCCCAGATGTTTTGGAACTACATTTCCCATGATGCTCATGCACTCTGCAGTGTAGTTGAGCATCATGGGAAATGTAGTTCCAAAACATCTGGGGTGCCAAGGTTCTCCATCACTGGACTAGGAGATGTTAGTCCCCAGTGGAAAATAGCACAACAGGTTGCAAAAATGCTTGCAGGAGTATCTCCCCTCCTGTTATAGAACTAGCTCTAGATCCACCACTTGCAGGCACTACTAGCCCTCCCGGCTGCTGCTCTAAAGATATCCCAGGGCAAGGGATACAAAAGGTTAAGTGCAGCGATAACCTTTGAAAGCTTGATCCATGTGGCAGTCTCTCCCCTTGTAAATCCCTGGATGTGCTCATGTACTCACTCTGTCCTCCTTGCTCCCACTGCTCTCAGACAAGAATCCTGTTAAATCATGATGTTAAATGAATCTTCCGAAGCCAGGCCAAGCCTAGCCTGAATGTAAACAAGGCAGGACGCCGTTCTGTGACAGGAGAAGACAGAGATTCTGTGTTTCTGCTGAGCAGGAACATGGTTCTCTGTTTTCTTGCAGTATAAGCACCTCCCACACAATTAGAAAGCACCCCTAGGGACACATTTAAACCTTTGATTGCCCCTGATGTTAACCCCTTCCCTTCCAGTGCCATTAGCACAGTGACAGTGAATATTTTTAGCACTGATCACTGTATTAATGTCACTGGTCCCCAAAAAAAGTGTCAAAAGTTTCACTTAGTGTCCGATTAGACCTCCGCAAAGTCACAGTCCCGCTTCTAGTAAAAAAAAAAATCAATAAAAATTCTTTAAAAATATCCCATAGTTGTAGACACTATAACTTTTGCGCAAACCGATCAACATACACTTATTGGGATTTTTTTTTAGCAAAAATATGTATCTGAATACATATTGACCTAAACTGATGAAGAAATTCGATTTTTTACATTTTTCATTGGGTATGTTTTGTAGCATAAAGTAAAATATATATATTTTTTTTCAACATTTTTGGTATTTGTTTGCTTATAGCGCAAAAATTAAAAACCGCAGAGGTGATCAAATACCCCCAAAAGAAAGCTCTATTTGTGGGGGAAAAAATGACATCAATTTTATTTGGGTACCAGGTCACACAACCACGCAATTGTCAGTTAAGTATTGAAAAGGAAATCCTGGGGCTGCCCCAAGCATGCCCATGGCAAAAATAGAGAGTTTTGGTCTATCTCGGTACCGAAGCAGAAGATATAATTAAAATGTACCAATTTATTAATAGAAAGACATGATTAAAACAAGGGAATGGAAGAAACAATTGTACAAAATTATCTATATACAATCAATAGTTACATCTGTGCATGATTCTCAAAAAGTTTCAAAAGGTCGATGAACCCCAATGTTAAAAAGGGGTACCGGATATAGTAGATCTTGGCAAAGGTCCTCTACATGTTTCGTGGCATGAAACATGATATGACTGGCTCCTCCTGAGGAAGCAGTTCACGTCGCAAAATATGTAGAGCACACATGTCAAACACAAGGCCCGTGGGCCGAATCTGGCCTTCCAGGCTTTGTCAAGTGGCCCTCACATCTAGTTTTGCAGCAGGAACATGGTGTAACTCCATTCCACCACCTCCAGCCCTTCCCTACTGCTCCCAATTGCAAACACAGCGCCTCCCGGAACTAACAGATCCCGACACACACTCAAGGCAGGGACAGATCTCCAGAATCTAAGCAAGGCAGATCCATCTACACAGGTGGGTACTAGAACCAGGCCATGTAGGAGAAGGAGATGCAAGGGGGCTTTGGAAGGGCTGGGGTTGGGTTGTACACTCTGCATAGCACACCCCTAAACCCTGCACTCTGTATTGTACATAGTGCACTCCTGAACCCTGCACTTTGTACGTAGCACACTCCTGAACTCTGAACATAGCGCACCCCAGATACAACTGGCCCTTTGAGGGCAATCATACTGCTTATGCGGCCCCTTGATGAAATTGAGTTTGACACCCCTGAGTAGAGGACTTTTGCCAAGATCTATTATATCGGGTACCCCTTTTTATTAAACTCTCTTTATTTTTGCCAGGGGCATAATGGCCTGGTCATAAAGAGGGGTAATACCTTCCAGGGCTGAAGTGGTTAACCACTTGACGACTGCCACACGATGATATACGTAGACAGAATGGCACGGCTGGGCATAAGGGCGTACAGGTACGTCCCCTTTAAGATTCTAGCTGTGGGTCACGTGCGCGCTGGCAGGACCCGCGGACCCGATCGCCACTGGTGTCCCGCGATCGGGTCACAGAGCTGAAGAACGGGGAGAGGTAAGTGTAAACAAACATCTCCCCGTTCTTCCTAGTGGCACTGTCAGTGATCGTCTGTTCCCTGTCATCGGGAACCGCGATCAGTGACATGTCACGCCAAGCCACACCCCCTAACAGTAAGACTCACTCCCCAGGGCACACTTAACCCCTTCAGCGCCCCCTACATGTTAACCCCTTCACTGCCAGTGTAATTTTTACAGTTATCAGTGCATTTTTACAGCACTGATTGCTGTAAAAATTACAATGGTCCCAAAATGGTGTCAAAAGTGTCCACCATAATGTCGCAGTCATGATAAAAATCGATGATCGCCGCCATTACTAGTAAAAAAAAAAAATTATTAATAAAAATGCCATAAAACTATTTCCTATTTTGTAGACGCTATAACTTTTGCGCAAACCAATTAATAAACGCTTATTGCTATTTTTTTTACCAAAAATATGTAGAAGAATATGTATCGGCCTAAACTGAGGAAAAAAAATGTTTTCTTATGTAGCGATACCCCCAGGTAAGAGAGCCGCTGGTTCTGTTTCGGGCCCTGTACACAGCACCGCCAACCCCCGGCAATCTACTCAACCCTCCTCTGGCACAGTTAGTCTAGGGGATGTTCTAGTAATATAACTCTCTATACCTGGTTATGCACAATCTAACAGTAATATGAGCAGTTAATGTATGCAATAATGAACACTGATTCCGGAGTGATAAACTGTAACTGATTTACTTAGGCATAAGGGTGAATGATAAACATGTCACATAACATACATGCAGAGCCCTGCAGTAATAAACATGCTAATCAGCGATAGTGCAGAGTGATCACACGCCACGTGCAGCTATCTTCTCTATGCGCAATGTGGCGCACCAACAAAATTCTAATCCCTGGTCAGGCCTGACTCAGATAGACTTAGTCTCTATAAGAACAATTCTTTGCATGCAAGATGAACGGTGGTGCACATTCAGGAACAGTATTTGTAATCCAATAACGGTTAATAAAGAAAGAACACTTCACCGGAGACTATACAACTCAGTTCCGCCACTAGTCTCCGGCGGGACAGTAAATATAGCACGATGGGCCAAGGCAGTCACTAGGCCTAATCAAAATACTAGTTAATGACGTGAGCAGGTGCTCGCTCACCCCTCCGGACGCGATCCCAGTCCGGGACTTCCACCACTGTGTCTCCGCACACAGGGTCTGCAACGGCCGGGTCAACGGTCCAACTGATGTCAGCAAACTCGAAACAAATCAGGTGCCACCCAAGCTCAGCAGTGGGGTGGAAGGCTCTTTGGAAGGTGCGCAAGGCCCAGGCCTCGGCCCTTGCACTGCAGCAGTTCCGCACAGGGAGTCCTATTGATTGCAGCGCGGTGTCCAAAGAGAGCGAGCTTAGCCTCGCCCTTTCCTTTTATAGCCCCACCCATGAGTCTCTGCGGTGGCCAAATGCACCCTGGGTGCCAAACGGGGTTCTGGGTAACGTAGTCCATGAGGCCTGAAAGGAGACCCCGCTACACTTATATATTTTTTGTGGATATTTATTATAGCAAAAAGTTAAAAATATTGCACTTTTTTAAAATTGTCGCTCTATTTTTGTTTATAGCGCAAATATAAAAACCGAAGAGGTGATCAAATATCACCAAAAGAAAGCTCTATTTGTGTGAAAAAAAGGACGTCAATTTTGTTTGGGAGCCACGTGGCCGCGCAATTGTCAGTTAAAGCGACGCAGTGCCGAATCGCAAAAAAGTGGCCTGGTCTTTAACCCAGTGAAATGGTCCGGGGCTTAAGTGGTTAAATTACGTGATTGTCCTGGTCCCCAGTGGTTGTGATCTCACAGACATGTGCTCAATACTTTTGCCTAGGTGAACTTGTTTTATCTATTTGTTAGAATAGATTGGACGCGTGACGTCGTGGGCAAAACAAGTGCCTAACGTCAATGATGGCAAAGCCTAACATCACTGAAGGCATAGGCCATACTGTAAACCTTTTATAATGTTCCAGATGCAAAGATGTAGCAGTTCTTTTGTCTGTTCTATATATTGTTGTCCCTGTGTGCAGATCTGCTGAATATAGTCTGCAGTCATTCTTGGAGGATGAACTATAACATAATTCTTTTCTCTATTTCCTGCTTTCAGAAGCAGCATTGTCTTCATCTTCCCTTTCCTTCACTCCTACCAGTCTGTGAGTCAATGCACTTACCATCTGTGTATAACCTTAATATAAGGATTGTGTCCTCTCGGTCACTGTGGAAATCAGATGGTTCATAGACACAGAAGAGATGACTCACCGACTATTAATGTTGTCACCATAAACAAAAACATGGATAGAAAACACAGAATATCAAAGCTTTGGATAGCAAGAAAAAGGAGGCTTTGAAGTCCTACAGATGATACATTGTGTTCTATAAAACGGACGTCAGACAGCTCTATTCATATATATGTTTTTCTCTTCATATTCCCTTTGATTCTACTCTTGTTTGGTAGTAAATATGTGCTGTTTCTAAGCACGTATTTACATAATGGAATACCCAGGTATATTTTAGGCCATCAAACTGCACTTTTCTGACACCTGTGCATGCTGTTGTTTTCAACTGACAATTAGGGATGAGCTTCGTGTTCGAGTCGAACATACGTTCGACTCGAACATCGGCTGTTCGATCGTTCGACGAAGATCGAACGATTTGGGCCGTTCGCGCCAAATTCGAGTGACGCGAACGGCCCACAATGCACTACGCCATCGCAGTGTCATCCAGGCGCTGTGATTGGCCAAGCATGCACTGTGACCCCGCATGCTTGGCCAATCACAGCGCCGGCAGCGAGGAGAGCAATGATTGGCCACAGGCAGGATGCCTGTGGCCAATTATTGCTGAGGGTGTTTAGTACACGCCCCACACTATAAAAGGCCGCCAGCACGGCGGCCTAGTGTAGTGTGTTCCGGAGCAGGGATAGAGCAGCATAGGCAGGGACAGTGACTGTTATTTCTTTCTTGCTTAACCTGGATTCCTTTAGTTTAGGGAAAGAGAAGGATAGGTAGGGAGAGTGTCAGTGTGTTTTGTGCTTGTGCTATAGTGTGCTTAAAAAAAACATTTATTCTAGGGACAGAAAACTGTAGGTAGGGACAGTGTCAGTTTCTTTCACTCTGCAAGTCCTTGTTTCCAGGGACCTGGAAGGACAGTGAGTGAATTGTCCTTGTGCTATATTGTGCTTAAAAAAACATTTATTCTAGGGACAGAAAACTGTAGGTAGGGAGAGTGTCAGTTTCTTTCACTCTGCAAGTCCTTGTTTCCAGGGACCTGGAAGGACAGTGACTGAATTGTCCTTGTGCTATATTGTGATTAAAAAAAACATTTATTCTAGGGACAGAAAACTGTAGGTAGGGAGAGTGTCAGTTTATTTCACTCTGCAAGTCCTTGTTTCCAGGGACCTGGAAGGACAGTGACTGAATTGTCCTTGTGCTATATTGTGATTAAAAAAAAACATTTATTCTAGGGACAGAAAACTGTAGGTAGGGAGAGTGTCAGTTTATTTCACTCTGCAAGTCCTTGTTTCCAGGGACCTGGAAGGACAGTGACTGAATTGTCCTTGTGCTATATTGTGATTAAAAAAAACATTTATTCTAGGGACAGAAAACTGTAGGTAGGGAGAGTGTCAGTTTATTTCACTCTGCAAGTCCTTGTTTCCAGGGACCTGGAAGGACAGTGACTGAATTGTCCTTGTGCTATATTGTGATTAAAAAAAACATTTATTCTAGGGACAGAAAACTGTAGGTAGGGAGAGTGTCAGTTTATTTCACTCTGCAAGTCCTTGTTTCCAGGGACCTGGAAGGACAGTGACTGAATTGTCCTTGTGCTATATTGTGATTAAAAAAAACATTTATTCTAGGGACAGAAAACTGTAGGTAGGGAGAGTGTCAGTTTATTTCACTCTGCAAGTCCTTGTTTCCAGGGACCTGGAAGGACAGTGACTGAATTGTCCTTGTGCTATATTGTGATTAAAAAAAACATTTATTCTAGGGACAGAAAACTGTAGGTAGGGAGAGTGTCAGTTTATTTCACTCTGCAAGTCCTTGTTTCCAGGGACCTGGAAGGACAGTGACTGAATTGTCCTTGTGCTATATTGTGATTAAAAAAAACATTTATTCTAGGGACAGAAAACTGTAGGTAGGGAGAGTGTCAGTTTATTTCACTCTGCAAGTCCTTGTTTCCAGGGACCTGGAAGGACAGTGAGTGAATTGTCCTTGTGTTATATTGTGATTAAAAAAAACATTTTTTCTAGGGACAGAAAACTGTAGGTAGGGAGAGTGTTTTTTTTTCTTTCACTCTGCAAGTCCTTGTTTCCAGGGACCTGTAAGGACAGTGAGTGAATTGTCCTTGTGCTATATTGTGCTTAAAAAAAACATTTATTCTAGGGACAGAAAACTGTAGGTAGGGAGAGTGTCAGTTTATTTCACTCTGCAAGTCCTTGTTTCCAGGGACCTGGAAGGACAGTGAGTGAATTGTCCTTGTGTTATATTGTGATTAAAAAAAAACATTTTTTCTAGGGACAGAAAACTGTAGGTAGGGAGAGTGTTTTTTTTCTTTCACTCTGCAAGTCCTTGTTTCCAGGGACCTGTAAGGACAGTGAGTGAATTGTCCTTGTGCTATATTGTGCTTAAAAAAAAACATTTATTCTAGGGACAGAAAACTGTAGGTAGGGAGAGTGTCAGTTTATTTCACTCTGCAAGTCCTTGTTTCCAGGGACCTGGAAGGACAGTGACTGAATTGTCCTTGTGCTATATTGTGATTAAAAAAAACATTTATTCTAGGGACAGAAAACTGTAGGTAGGGAGAGTGTCAGTTTATTTCACTCTGCAAGTCCTTGTTTCCAGGGACCTGGAAGGACAGTGACTGAATTGTCCTTGTGCTATATTGTGATTAAAAAAAACATTTATTCTAGGGACAGAAAACTGTAGGTAGGGAGAGTGTCAGTTTATTTCACTCTGCAAGTCCTTGTTTCCAGGGACCTGGAAGGACAGTGACTGAATTGTCCTTGTGCTATATTGTGATTAAAAAAAACATTTATTCTAGGGACAGAAAACTGTAGGTAGGGAGAGTGTCAGTTTATTTCACTCTGCAAGTCCTTGTTTCCAGGGACCTGGAAGGACAGTGACTGAATTGTCCTTGTGCTATATTGTGATTAAAAAAAACATTTATTCTAGGGACAGAAAACTGTAGGTAGGGAGAGTGTCAGTTTATTTCACTCTGCAAGTCCTTGTTTCCAGGGACCTGGAAGGACAGTGACTGAATTGTCCTTGTGCTATATTGTGATTAAAAAAAACATTTATTCTAGGGACAGAAAACTGTAGGTAGGGAGAGTGTCAGTTTATTTCACTCTGCAAGTCCTTGTTTCCAGGGACCTGGAAGGACAGTGACTGAATTGTCCTTGTGCTATATTGTGATTAAAAAAAACATTTATTCTAGGGACAGAAAACTGTAGGTAGGGAGAGTGTCAGTTTATTTCACTCTGCAAGTCCTTGTTTCCAGGGACCTGGAAGGACAGTGACTGAATTGTCCTTGTGCTATATTGTGATTAAAAAAAACATTTATTCTAGGGACAGAAAACTGTAGGTAGGGAGAGTGTCAGTTTATTTCACTCTGCAAGTCCTTGTTTCCAGGGACCTGGAAGGACAGTGAGTGAATTGTCCTTGTGTTATATTGTGATTAAAAAAAACATTTTTTCTAGGGACAGAAAACTGTAGGTAGGGAGAGTGTTTTTTTTCTTTCACTCTGCAAGTCCTTGTTTCCAGGGACCTGTAAGGACAGTGAGTGAATTGTCCTTGTGCTATATTGTGCTTAAAAAAAACATTTATTCTAGGGACAGAAAACTGTAGGTAGGGAGAGTGTCAGTTTATTTCACTCTGCAAGTCCTTGTTTCCAGGGACCTGGAAGGACAGTGAGTGAATTGTCCTTGTGTTATATTGTGATTAAAAAAAACATTTTTTCTAGGGACAGAAAACTGTAGGTAGGGAGAGTGTTTTTTTTCTTTCACTCTGCAAGTCCTTGTTTCCAGGGACCTGTAAGGACAGTGAGTGAATTGTCCTTGTGCTATATTGTGCTTAAAAAAAACATTTATTCTAGGGACAGAAAACTGTAGGTAGGGAGAGTGTCAGTTTATTTCACTCTGCAAGTCCTTGTTTCAAGGGACAGAGAAGGACACCTGAAGGTAGCCCTTATTGCTTTTTTCCCATCTCCCTGCAGGCCATCTATTAGAATGTCTGGAAGGCAAACAAGGAGAGGCAGACAGTCAGGAGGCAATAAAAGAGGGCAAGCAGGCTCTGTGTCTGGGGGCAACAGTGCTGGTCGTGGACGCGGTGCATTGTCATCAGCACATGGCCATGGGACACGCTTGTCCTTCTTTTCGGCAGCTGGACATGTTGAGCCACATCATGCCGAAGACTTGGTAGAGTGGATGACCAAGCCCTCCTCCTCCTCCTCATCCTCTCTCACCCAGGCTCAGGGTACTGGAAAAGCAGCTGCCAAAGCGTCGTCTTCCCTGGTATCAATGTCAGACAAATCATCAGTCACTCCTTCCCTAGACCCACCATGTCCTCCTCCTGAGGAGTCCCCCGAACTGTTTCAGCACAGTGTTGGGTACATGCTCCAGGAGGATGCCCAGCGTTTCGAAGGGTCTGATGATGAAACCCAGCTAGAGGAAGGCAGTAGCGTGAGAGCAGACAGAGGGGATGCTCAAGAAGGACACCAATCTGGCAGTCATGTTCCAGCAGCTGCAGCATACTGCCAGATTGGCTCCAGTGATGAGGAGGGAGGGGATGATGAGGTCACTGACTCCACGTGGGTGCCTAATAGGAGAGAGGAGGAGGAGGAGGATGAGGAGGAGGCACATCTCCAACGAGGCAGGATGCCCTTTGGTGGCCAGCGTAAGGGCAGTACACCGACGGAATCACACCGCAGAGCTCCGCCTGTGCAGGGCGCTGCCTCTGCCCGTCATTCAAAAAGTTCTTTGGTGTGGGCCTTTTTTGAGGCTAGTGCATCAGATCGCACAGCTGCTGTTTGCAACATATGTCTCAAGCGTATATCGCGTGGCCAAAACATCAGCCGCTTGGGTACCACATGCCTGACCAGACATATGTTGACCTGCCATGCAGCTCGTTGGCAAGCCTACCTCAAAGACCCACACCAAAGAACAAAGCGGACCTCTCCTTGCACCGCATCAGCTGGGATCTCCAACCCCACTATAACTTCAGTCCTCTCTGAAACATGCACTGAGAGGAATGAAGGTGTAGAATTAGGTGTGTCACAGCCAAGTACTTGCGCCCACTCTGCTAGCAGTACACCGACGTCCGATTCTAGCAGGCAAATTTCCCTGCCCCAGCTGCTGGACCGTCGAAAGAAGTTCACTCCCAGCCATCCACATGCCCAGCGGTTGAATGCTAGCTTGGCTAAATTGCTAGCGCTTCAACTGCTGCCTTTTCAGTTGGTAGACTCGGCCCCCTTCCGTGAGTTTGTGCAATGTGCAGTTCCTCAGTGGCAGGTTCCCAAACGCCACTTTTTCTCACGGAAGGCTATTCCGGCTCTCTACCGGCATGTGGAAGGCAATGTCTTGGCCTCGCTGGACAGGGCGGTCAGCGGTAAGGTGCATATTACCGCTGACTCATGGTCCAGCAGGCATGGACAGGGACGTTACCTTTCTTTCACGGCCCATTGGGTCACTCTTTTGGCAGCTGGGAAGGATTCAGGACAAGGTGCAGTAGTGTTGGAGGTTGTCCCACCGCCACGCCTCCAAAATGCTACTACTGGTTGTGACACACCTCTCTCCTCCACCCCCTCCTCTTCTTCTTCCTCCATGGCCTCTTCCTGTGGTTTGTCCTATGAACCAGCGGTGCTCCGTAGCCGTTCACGGGGCTACGCAAGTACGCAGGCAAAAAGATGCCATGCCGTGCTTGCGCTGGTGTGTTTGGGGGACAGAAGCCACACTGGGGCAGAGGTCCTGTCTGCTCTGCAGGGCCAGGCCGAGAGGTGGTTGACGCCACGCCAGCTTAAGCCAGGAATGGTGGTTTGCGACAATGGCACCAACCTCCTCTCCGCCCTCCGACAGGGACAACTGACCCATGTGCCCTGTGTGGCTCACGTCCTTAACCTGGTGGTGCAGCGCTTCTTGGGCAGGTACCCGGGCTTACAGGATGTCCTGAGGCAGGCCAGGAAAGTCTGTGTGCATTTCCGCAGATCTTATAATGCCAGT
Organism: Rana muscosa; assembly: GCA_029206835.1. NCBI lineage: Eukaryota > Metazoa > Chordata > Amphibia > Anura > Ranidae > Rana > Rana muscosa. The sequence continues at coordinate 181,148,880 of CM055119.1, read as the reverse complement.
GCTCGCCTGGCTGAGCTGCAAAAGGAGTTGAACCTGCCCAAGAACCGCCTTATATGTGACATGCCCACCAGGTGGAACTCAACGTTGGCCATGCTGCAGCGGCTGCACACGCAGCAGAGGGCCATCAATGAGTACCTGTGCGACTACGGCACCAGGACAGGGTCAGGGGAGCTTGGTTTTTTTTCTCCACGCCAGTGGGGCATGATCAGGGATGCATGCACTGTCCTGGCACCATTTGAGGAGGCCACGAGGATGGTGAGCAGTGACAGTGCATGCATCAGTGACACTGTACCTCTTGTCCACCTGTTGGAGCACACGCTGCGTGGAATAATGGACAGGGCACTTGAGGCAGAACAGAGGCAGGAAGAGGAGGACTTCCTTGCCTCTCAAGGCCCCCTTTACCCAGACAGTGTTCCTTCTGTCCCACCCATCGCACAGGAAGAGGAGGAGGAGGAGGAGGAGGAGGAGGATTGTGTCAGCATGGAGGTGGAGGCTGGCACTCAGCATCATCAGCAGCAGTCTTTTAGGGATGATTTACAGTCCCAAGAAACCAGTGGACTTGTACGTGGCTGGGAGGAGGTGGCTGCGGATCATGTCGTCCTTAGTGACCCAGAGGACTCCGGAGCGAATGCCTCAGCAAACCTACGCTGCATGGCCTCCCTGATCCTGCAAAGTCTGCGGAAGGATCCTCGTATTCTTCGGATCAAGGAGAGGGACCATTACTGGCTGGCCACTCTCCTTGATCCACGGTACAAGGGTAAGGTTGCGGACCTTATGTTACCGTCGCAGAGGGAGCAGAGGATGAGACAACTCCGGGAGGCCTTGCAGAAAGGTCTGTGCAACGCGTTCCCAGAGACTGGGAGGTTGCAAACTCCTGGTCCTGGACAACGAGTTGCTGAGGCTTCGGCCAGTCAAAGAAGGAGCGGTGGGGAAGGTGGCCGTCTGACCGATGCGTTCAGACAATTCTTTAGTCCGCAGCCCCAAAGTATGATCGGTTCCAGCAACCATCGCCAGCGTCTGATAAACATGGTGCAGGAATATCTAGGGGCAAGGTCAGACTTGGACACCTTCCCCACCGAAAATCCTCTGGCTTACTGGGTCTTGAGGATGGATCACTGGCCAGAGCTTGCACAGTATGCAATTGAGCTACTGGCCTGTCCTGCATCCAGCGTTCTTTCGGAACGCACATTCAGTGCTGCTGGAGGATTTGTCACGGATCACAGGGTGCGCCTGTCCACCGACTCGGTTGATCGACTGACTTTCATCAAGATGAACCAGTCTTGGATCACCACCAGCTACCACACACCTGATGCTGATATAACAGACTAATTGATTTTAACATGTCACATCCCTTCAAGACTGATGCTGATGCTGAGTGCCTGTGCTGTTATGTTGACTGGCTATCCTCCTCCTCCGAGTCCTCAATGATACGATTGATGATGATAGCTTGTAAGATCATTTTTGTTTATGGGTGCCGCCACCAGTGCCTAACGCCCAATTTTTCAGCCCCTGTTTAACAGGGGCGTGTAATTACAATTTTTGAAGCAATACTTTGCAACAGGGCTCATTGCTGTGCTCCAAGTACAGTATCTGTGAGGAGTTGCAGTGTTGTGCCACCAGTGCCTAACGCCCAATTTTTCAGCCCCTGTTTAACAGGGGCGTGTAATTACAATTTTTGAAGCAATACTTTGCAACAGGGCTCATTGCTGTGCTCCAAGTACAGTATCTGTGAGGAGTTGCAGTGTTGTGCCACCAGTGCCTAAGGCCCAATTTTTCAGCCCCTGTTTAACAGGGGCGTGTCATTACAATTTTTGAAGCAATACTTTGCAACAGGGCTCATTGCTGTGCTCCAAGTACAGTTGCTGTGAGGGGTTGCAGTGTTGTGCCACCAGTGCCTAAGGCCCAATTTTTCAGCCCCTGTTCAACAGGGGCATGTAATTACAATTCTTGATCTAATAATTCACAGCAGGGCCCATTGCTGCACCCACCAAGAGTAACTGTCAGGGCTTACAGTGTTGTGGCACCAGCACCACCATCAAAGGCCCAATTTTTACTACCACTGTTCAACAATTATATGTAATTAAAATTCCTGATATAATAGTTGACAGCAGGGCGTTCCAGCACCAACCAAGAGTAACTGTGAGTGCTTACAGTGTTGTGCCAACACCAACAACTAAGGGGCCTATTTCTGCAGAGTATATACGGCAGGTCCCTACTTTCAAACATCCAACTTACAAACGACTCCTACTTGCAAACGCAAGAAGACAACAGGAAGTGAGAGGAAATCTACCACTAGGAAGGAAAATTCTCTCCTGTAAGAATAAATATGGGAGAAAGGTGTCTCCTCTGTACTGATGCTTTATCAGCAATCCTTGTTTCAAGAAAAACACCACATTTCAAAAACAGTTGTCATTGGGACGGAAAGTGAGGTGAAATGTTCTGAACAGGGGCACAGACAGCAAAACAAATGTTACAGGGGTGATAACCCTTACCTATGTTTTCCAAAAAGTTTAAAAATAGATTTTTGGTCTGGAGCTACACTTCAACAATGTACCTGTTCAAAATTACAAACAGACTCTACATAAGAACAAACCTACAGTCCCTGTCTTGTATGCACCGCCTGTATAGGGCTGTTCAGAGTATATAGGGCCTTTTTTATTTTATGTGCGGGGTTCCCCTTAATATCCATACAAGACCCAAAGGGGCTGGTAATGGGCTGGGGTAGGGGGGGGTCATGGGGTAGCTATGCCATTTTTCTTAAAGAATTTCATCCATATTACCGGGACCAGACATTACATTAAAGCCGCAAGCAGTTTTAAATGGCTTTTTTTTCCTTTAGAAGTGTCATTTTGTGCAGGGACAGTTCTAAACACGGGAAACACGTGGCACTTCACAGGCATACTTTAGACACCCCCCAGGTACGATATTTAAAGGAATATTTGACTTTTTTTTTTTCACTTTATGCATCATTAAAATGACTGCTCCCGAAAAACGACCGTTTTTAAAACTTCTTTTTGCATTGATACATGTCCCCTGGTGCAGAACCCGGGTTTCCAAACCCTTTTTAGGACAATAACATGCATAATAGTTGTTATAATTAGCACTTTAGAATTCGAACGTTCGCATCCATTGTATTTAATAGGGTTCTAATGTTCGTTCGAACTTTCGGTCCGTTCGCGGGTTCTGGTGCGAACCGAACCCGGGGGTGTTCGGCTCATCACTACTGACAATCTGCAGCAGCTGGAAAAAGTAGATAAGCTGTGCAAAGAGTGATCGTGCTGCTGCCAAAAGCCAATCAGGAGTGCCAGTCCCCTGAGAGCCAAGGTTCTCATAGACATTGCGGGATGAATTATAATGAAAACAACTAATTTGTTTGTTTTCATTAATTTCATTCATTTGTGACTTTAGAGGGCTTTGTATGTTCTGGTACAATAGCTTTTATTGAGTAAAACAATATCAAGCTACAGGCTTGAGCAAAAAAGGAAAAGCGTCCCACTCAGGGGAGCAAAAATGTAAAGTACATGTAGATACAAAATGAACAAAGGATTCCTCAAAGGGTGGGACTTTGAAGGACCAGAAAGAGTGAATGGTATATTATAAAAATACAAAATGTATTGAATCATAGAAAAAAAAGAATGAAATCAATTAAAACAAGCACATACTGTATCATATAAAGCAGCATTAAAAAGCATTGAGAACCAGTGGATAACCTATGAATCAGCTTTCCGTAGGAAAAAGATAAAAGAAGTCCAACGCGTTTCAACAAAAAAAAATGGTGAAAGTCTTCTTCAGGGACAATAGGTTATGCAGTTCCAAATTTTTCAAGGTTAATCCTATGTGCTGAGGACTAGACAAGTGGAAGTCATAACTAAAAACAGGATGAACCAACCGCTGAAATGTGTCAACAAGCAAGGAAACTGCCCAGCATGGCCCCAGCCTTAAACCAAGAACCTCAAAAGGGGCCAGAGCATATGGAAGACCGATGAGTCTCAAAAGGAGCTCTCAACATGTTAATCATATAAAGTGCATAAAGTCTCTGAATGTAAGGATAGTACAGTAGTGATATGGTAAGATATCAATTAATGATATCAATCGGGAAACATCAATATTTATGCCACCTATAGAGAACACCAAAGCAGAGACAAAAAAAACGTAGATGTAGCCTTAATTAGGTAGAGGCCTATTATAGCAGACTCCAGCATTCACTGTGTCTTCAAATGCAGCAGTGAAGTTTGCGGCTAACGTTTCCGACTTGAAGCGGTAGGTACAAAAAACAAAAACACATTTTCAAAAGTTTCAAAGCGAAGTAGAAGCATCTGGCATCTAGTGTCGGAGGTGATAATGAGTAACTGGGAATGGAGGCCTAGGATGTAGTGAGGCAAAGGGAGTGGTATATCATTGTCCCATAGAGGAGGGAAAAAAAAGAACCCCACAAAAAAAGGGGGGGGGCTGTTGTAGGAAGGGAAAGTGAGAAGAGAAAAGGCGGGTGACAGTCAGAATGAGGAAGGAAGAAGAGAAGTGCAGAACTAAGCATGGAGAGAAGGCAGGAAACAGTCAACACAAGACGAAAGGAAGGAAGGAAAAAGGTGTAGATCTAGGCAGGAAGAGAAGACGGAACAGTTAGATGGTGTTCCAGAATGGTTCGGAATACCCAAGCTGACCAGGGGAAGAGTGGGGAGAGAATAAGACCACCTCGGGTTCCACACTTTGAGGAACTTAGCTAGCGTGAGAATCAGGAAGTACGGTATACTCAGGGCCATAGATCATTTTTTGTTCTAGGTAAAAGCCTTTATAAAGAAAAAAAATTGCGCCAAATTCATAAAGACTGGAGAAAGGAAAAACGATGTGTTGCTCCAAGTAAGCAATCACATCCTTAATTCTATTTTCTCAAAACCTCTTGAAATTGAACCGATTTCCGTTTCCCAGTGAGGTTGGCTATTCTCCAGTCTAAGCCCTATTAGACACTGTCAGATAACCAGAGACTGCAGATGGACTACAGGAAATAACCAGAAACTGTGGATGGACTACAGGAGATCAGGGATGAGCCGAACACCCCCCTGTTCGGTTCGCACCAGAACCTGCGAACAGACAAAATGTTTGTGTGAACTTTAGAACCCTATTAAATACAATGGACTCGAACGTTCGAAATCTAAAGTGTTAATTATAAAGGCTAATATGCAAGTTATTGTCCTAAAAAGTGTTTGGGGACCGGGGTCCTGCCCCAGGGGACATGTATCAATGCAAAAAGAAGTTTTAAAAACGGCCGTTTTTTCGGGAGAAGTGATTTTAATAATGCTTAAAATGAAAAAATAAAAGTGAAATATTCCTTTAAATTTCGTACCTGGGGGGTGTGTATGATATGCATGTGAAGTGGCGCATGTTTCCCGTGCTTAGAACTGTCCCTGCAAAAAATTTCATTTTTGAAAGAAAAAAATGCATTTAAAACTGACTCGCGGCTATTAATGAATTGTCGGCTCCCGGCAATACATACAAAAGTCATACATAAAAAAAAAAAAAAAAGCGTGGGGGTTCCCCAGAATTCAATTACCAGGCCCTTCAGGTCTGGAATGGATATTAAGGGGAACCCCGCCGCAAATTTAAAAAAAAATTGACGTGGGGTTCCCCCAAATATCCATTCCAGGCCCTTCAGATCTGGCATGGATTTTAAGGGGAACTCCACCCCAAATTCTAAAAAAAAATGGCGTGGAGTCCCCCTAAAAATCCATACCAGACCCCTTATCCGAGCACGCAACCTGGCCGGCCGCAGGGGAAAAGGGGGGGACGAGAGAGCGCCCCCCCCTCCCTCCTGAACCGTACCAAGCCACATGCCCTCAACATGGGGAGGATGTCCCCATGTTGATGGGGACAAGGGCCTCATCCCCACAACCCTTGCCCGGTGGTTGTGGGGGTCTGCGGGCGGGGGGCTTATCGGAATCTGGAAGACCCCTTTAACAAAGGGGACCCCCAGATCCCGCCCCCCCCCCTATGTGAATTGGTAAGGGGTACATACCCCTACCATTTCACGAAGAAAGCGTAAAAAAATGTTTAAAAAAAACACACAAACACCTTGAAAAAGTCCTTTATTAAAAAAAAAAACAAAAAAAAAAACATTCCAGCGGTGAAATCCAGTGTCCCGCGGCGATCCCGATGTCCAGCGCTGTCCTTCATTGGTTGTGCCTGAGCGGACCTGATGGGGAACTCCCTCTCAGTATTTTAAATGTATAGACCCGCCCCTTCTAAAGTTCCCATCAGGTCCGCTCAGCGGACGAGATGCGGAACATGAGAAGGGGCGGGTCTATACATGTATTACCAAAGTGAGAGCAGTCCCCCATCAGGTCCGCCCCCTCGGTATGTCGGACCCGCCTATGTCATTGGCTTGAGCGGGGAACTTCCTTCACTATGTAATTTAAATTTACATAGTGAAGGAAGTTCCCCGCTCAAGCCAATGACGTAGGCGGGTCCGACATACCAAGGGGGCGGACCTGATGGGGGACTGCTCTCACTTTGGTAATACATGTATAGACCCGCCCCTTCTCATGTTCCGCATCTGGTCCGCTGAGCGCACCTGATGGGGAACTTTAGAAGGGGCGGGTCTATACATTTAAAATACTGAGAGGGAGTTCCCCATCAGGTCCGCTCAGGCACAACCAATGAAGGACAGCGCTGGACATCGGGATCGCCGCGGGACACTGGATTTCACCGCTGGAATGTTTTTTTTTTTTTTTTTTTTTAAATAAAGGACTTTTTCAAGGTGTTTGTGTGTTTTTTTAAAAAAAAATTACGCTTTCTTCGTGAAATGGTAGGGGTAAAATGTACCCCTTATCAATTCACATAGGGGGGGGCCGGGATCTGGGGGTCCCCTTTGTTAAAGGGGTCTTCCAGATTCCGATAAGCCCCCCGCCCGCAGACCCCCACAACCACCGGGCAAGGGTTGTGGGGATGAGGCCCTTGTCCCCATCAACATGGGGACATCCTCCCCATGTTGAGGGCATGTGGCTTGGTACGGTTCAGGAGGGAGGGGGGGGGCGCTCTCTCGTCCCCCCCTCTTCCCCTGCGGCCGGCCAGGTTGCGTGCTCGGATAAGGGGTCTGGTATGGATTTTTAGGGGGACTCCACGCCATTTTTTTTTTAAATTTGGGGTGGAGTTCCCCTTAAAATCCATGCCAGATCTGAAGGGCCTGGAATGGATATTTGGGGGAACCCCACATCAATTTTTTTTTAAATTTGCGGCGGGGTTCCCCTTAATATCCATTCCAGACCTGAAGGGCCTGGTAATTGAATTCTGGGGAACCCCCACGCTTTTTTTTTTTTTTTATCAATGACTTTTGTATGTATTGCCGGGAGCCGACAATTCATTAATAGCCGCGAGTCAGTTTTAAATGCATTTTTTTCTTTCAAAAATGACATTTTTTGCAGGGACAGTTCTAAGCACGGGAAACATGCGCCACTTCACATGCATATCATACACACCCCCCAGGTACGAAATTTAAAGGAATATTTCACTTTTATTTTTTCATTTTAAGCATTATTAAAATCACTGCTCCCGAAAAAACTGCCGTTTTTAAAACTTCTTTTTGCATTGATACATGTCCCCTGGGGCAGGACCCGGGTCCCCAAACACTTTTTAGGACAATAACTTGCATATAAGCCTTTATAATTAACACTTTAGATTTCTCCCATAGATTTTTCGAATTTGCCGCGAACACCCCAATTTGTTCGCTGTTCGGCGAACGGGCGAACAGGCAATGTTCGAGTCGAACATGAGTTTGACTCGAACTCGAAGCTCATCCCTACAGGAGATAATCAGAGACTCCATATTAATTACACTTATCTTAGGGTCCCTACTCTCCTCTTACATCAGTGACCCCTGCAGATTCTTTTCAGCAGATGGCAGCGCAGTCTGACTGTGGCGTGGAGCTTTCATTCACTGATCTTAATTTTCTGGTGCAGTCCAGGGCATTGAAGCAAGGAATTGATCCTCTTCTCCTGCCGCTCCCCCCCGCTTGCAGTACATTTGATTTTTTTAAAAAGAAAAGGTGCTCTTATGTCACCGCGCAGTGTGCACAGGGTCAGCAGACCGCCCCACCCGCGCCAAGCCGAGACGTCCGTCAGTGGAGTGCCCCGCCCGAGCCGAGATGTCAGCGGGGCACCCTACCCCTACGTCCGAGCCGAGATGAGCCAAACCAAGATCTAAGCGGCCTGGAGAGAGGAGGATGAAGGGAGGAGGGGGGGGGGGGGGTGGCAGCGGCTGGATTGACACAGGAGCTTGCCTTGTTCCCATCCATTGACAATTATGGACCTGATGGGTATGAGTGCAAAGCTCACTTTTTTTCACAAACGCAACTCTGCTCTGGGGGGGTTCAGACACCCCAAACCCCCCCTTATCTACGTCCATGTGTATACTGGTCATTTTCTCATGAAGCATGAGGGTAGTCAGAATGCTCTTCACCCCTGCAAACCCAACCAAGGGCTTCCTCCAAGCCCTGGCAATGGCACGCTTTGTGGCAATGAAGAGGTAGTTAGCCAGCTTCTGCTGTAGAGGGTTTTGTATGTTAAATATGTCACACTCTGTACTGTTATGATTGGCCAAAGTCATAAAACATCAAAGTTATTTCTGTCCTACATGGGTCTCTCTAGTTAGGACATTGCGATATTATTAAAATCTACCACAAGTCCATATGGTGATGCCGTGATAAATAACTGTTGATACCCTTAAGAAATGTGTTTTTCCAAACATAAGCAATTAATGCTCGTCAGGGATCAGGGGATGGTGATATACTCCTCCCCTACATTAGCAGAAGGGGGGTGGGGAGCCGGTTCGGGACGCCAGGTCGGCCCCGAGTGGGCCATGCGGGCCACAGTGAGATGCCTTTTGGGTGGCCTGCGAGGCCTGCTGGGGCTGTGGGGGACTGGAGTTGGCTCCACAGATTCCCCTGGATTCTCCCACCCTTATTTCATTACCCGGACCGACGAGATTATATTGCAACTTTTTCCATAAAGATGTCTTATGTACATTTATCAGATTATATAGAACAGTTTACACACAGTTCTTTTCAAACATAGAAGGCTGACTATATTTCTTACATGTATATGTCCTCCTTGATTGGCCATGTTGGTCTTTGTTACGAGATAATGTCTGCATTGTTACTTTATATGCCTTTATTGCAAAACTCAATAAACACATTAAAACATAAAACATCAAAGTTGCAAGCAAGTCGCACTGAGATCGCAAGCATGTCACAAGGCATCCAAGTCACATCGAAGTCACAGTACAAAGTTGAACAGGAAACATAAGGAATGAATCAATAATAAAGTATGAATCCGCCGTTTAGGACATGAACTAGGTTGCAGCCTTCCCTGGTGAGCTCCCCAACGGGGATTCTAAAAGTAAAATAAAAAGTGTGTGGTAAGTGGCGCTACCAAAAAAAACACACTGAAGAGTGATAGAGCAAATCACTCTTCATATGGTGGATCTAAACCACTGAAGTGAACTGTGCAAATGTGTCCTGTACCGTAACCTAAAACCAATGCAGTGGAACATTAACTGATGATCCACTTGTTACCATATAATTAACACAGAATGGCATCAAAATAACACCAAAACATAACCAAATGTGTGCTGTTAACCCCGTGGTCAATAGTGAACCTGGGTGTGTATGGCAACATCGACGTCGTCTGAGGCGGTCCAGACGACGCCCAGGCCAGACGACGCTTGCAGGTCGCTTCAGACGACGTCGATGACGAAACGCGCAAGGCAGAGCCATGCACACACGTCACTTCCGGGTACGATAGCCGAGCCGGTTGGAACGCAGTTGGAGCACACGCTGCATCCACGGCTTTAGCTAATCGTCACCTCTGCAGCAGCTATATTAAGCTAACGCTTGAACTTAATTTTTTTGTGCTTAGTACGTTGTTCTTAACCATTTTAATAAAGCCAGTTTTTTTGGGATACTACACTATGGGAGCCCATATCTCTTTTTTATGAGGATTATCACTAAAAGCGAAGGAGTATTGCCATATACTGGGACAGCGGAGTAAATCATACGGAAAGCCTGAAGGGATCCTTGACCGGGAGAAGGGATAAGCCACTAACAGCTGAGCAGTACCTATATCATATATGCGAATCACCCCTGTAGGGGTAATAGGAGCTGGTGAGTGGGGACCCTTGAGGGGGAGCATGGAAAGTCACCTGGATACATTTGCAAGCACTTGGCACTTTGGATTGTTGTTGGAACTTTTTTGCAATTTCCATAGCACTTATGCACTTTATGTTGGACTGCTCACTTTAAGGCCTCATGCCCACTGACGTTTTTACAGATGCGTTTTTTACAGCTTAAAAACGCCTGTCCATGTTATTGTAAATATATATATTTTTTTTTTTTTGAAAAAAAAAAAACAAAAAAAAACGTCGGAGCTAAAAACGCGACCGCGCGTTAGTGCGCGTTTTTGAGCGTTTTCTGATGCTCGCGTTTTTTTCTGCCTAACTCCGACGCTGAGGAACGCACTGGTCCTGGGCTTTTTTTACAGCTTAAAAACGTCTATGCTGTTTGCAGCTCAAAAACGTCTAGGTGGGCATGAAGCTATAGACTAACATGGACAGGCGTTTTTAAGCTGTAAAAAACGCTCAAAAACGGGGCTGTAAAAACGTCCGTGGGCATGAGGCCTTAAACTTATATGAACTTTTTGCGTTCATTTTGCATTTACTACTGTTTATTTATACATTACATTTCACTTGTGTTTTATGTATGTTGTATAAAGGAACTCCAACGGTGGAGTGACTGTGACTCACTATATCCCTAGTTACGGAGTTGCTATACACACCCAGGTTCACTACTGACCATGGGGTTAACAGCACAAATTTGGTTATGTTTTGGTGTTATTTTGATGCCATTCTGTGTTAATTATATGGTGGTAACAAGTGGATGATCAGTTAATGTTCCACTGCATTGAGAAAAATTAAATGAGACCCCTCCCAGCCTATAATCAAACCAGAATACCTCCATCCCTAAATATTATGCAAAAACAAAGAGGTAGTGGAGTTGGGACTTTAAATGAGGTATAAAGGTGTATGAATGAAATAAATGGAATAATTTTGATGTCATAGATCCCTACAAAATGGCATGATCCAATATTGATGAATCAGTAACAAAAATATGTTTATGATACAGAAATGTGATCACAAAAGAACAATTCATAATCATCATTAATTTAATAACACATGATTGGTTAGGGAACATAATTAATGACATACAAACATGATAATAATAAATGCAACAGCGAATGATAAATAGATAATAAATACATGATGAACATATATAAAAATTTATATAATAATAAGGAATTTGTATAGGGCATCCAGAGATGTATGCTCTACGCGTTTCGTGGCCACTTGCCACTCTTCATGTGTTTGGATGCATGAAGAAATTCTAGAATTAAATAAATATAGAAATTTGTTGTGGTCGTTTCTGGGGATCCACTACTCCCCATAGACAAACCCTAAAAGGTAAGAAAAAGGAGTAAAGGTAGAAAAAGTAAAGAAAATAAAAAGGGGGAGACAAAAACCATCAATGTACCTTGCCAGGCAGCCCATGTGCTAAAACCATAATGGAGAAAATGTATGGAAAGTTAGTCCCGCATATAGAGTCCTCCCCGGGGTTGAGGCAGGAGATCCACTGCATTGGTTTTAGGTTACGGTACGGGACACATTTGCACAGTTCACTTCAGTGGTTTGGATCCACCATATGAAGAGTAATTTGCTCTATCACTCTTCAGTGTGTTTTTTTGGTAGCGCCACTTACCTTACACTTTTTATTTTACATAAGGAATGAATCATAATCTTCTGAAATAACTTCCGAAAATATGAATCGATTTGAAAAAAGAATATACTAGTAATCAGATGAGAATAGAAGAAAGAACAAAAATATAAATCAAATGCAGCCATCCCATCTAAGAATTGGTAAGCTGCATTATGATAAACGTTTGCTTTTAGGTTTAACACTGCTTTAATGATAATTCAGGCTTTCAGTATTTGATGCTCTCTCCAGCTTTGTGGTTTCAAGTAGATCAATAGTAATTACCAGTTAACACTTTACTATTTTGGGCAACTTTGTATCATTTATTTCTATTGTATGGTAAATTATCTCTGTTGGAACTTCAATGCTGTAAGAGATGAAGTTTGAAAAAATAAATCTTAGATGTCAGGAGTTCACCATTGTATAATTACCATCTTATTGGTTTTTAAAGAATCAGCCGGGAATAAAACAGACAGCGTGCAATGTGGAAGTATGTAAAACTGAAAGCTTAATTCCAAATAACCAGCTAAGTACAAAGATGAAAAATATGTACGTGAGCAGAATCTGACAAAGGATTAGCACTGGACCCAGACAGACAACATAGCCAGGTCCCTGACATTCTGTGCAGTTAATCGGTACAGCTTGGTCCAGGATACATCCCAGCTTGCTGATTGGACACAGTGGCATTACTAGGGTTGGTGTAACCTGGTGCAGTAAAACATGGTGTCACCCCCTACCCTTCTATTTTCGGGCCAGCATTGGAGCTAGTTGGCACGTGTTGCAGTGGTCAATAAGGCCTAAAGGATAGCGGGTTCAGGCACTTCCTAATGGCTCAGTCCCTAGGAGCGGTAATGGATAATGGCCAACAGGCCCTCTTACCAGACCCAGTGAAACTGCAGCAGTAATCCCCCAGCTGGACGTTCGCTCACTCTGGGTTGCCCAGGCCAACTCTGGTCAGTAGTGTAGCACGTCTGTACCCTGGCAGTAGCTCAGTCTTTCTCTCTCTGGTGGTTCTGGGCAGCGTGGCTCCCTCTCTGGTGCTGCTGGGCAGCGTGGCTCCCTCTCTGGTGATGCTGGGCAGTGAAGCTCCCTCTCTGGTGGTGCTGGGCAGCATGGCTCTCTCTGTCTGGTGGTGCTGGGCAGCGAGGCTCCCTCTCTGGTGGTGCTGGGCAGCGTGTCTCTCTCTCTCTCTGGTGGTGCTGGGCAGCTTGTCTCTCTCTCTATCTCTCTGGTGGTGCTGGGCAGCGTGTCTCTCTCTCTCTCTGGTGGTGCTGGGCAGCGAGGCTCCCTCTCTGGTGGTGTTGGGCAGCGTTTCTCTCTCTCTCTCTCTCTGGAGGTGCTGGGCAGCAGCGTAGCTCCCCCTCTGGTGGTGCAGGTACAGCGTGGCTCTCTCTGGTGGTGCAGGTACAGCGTGGTTCTCTCTCTGGTGGTGCTGGGCAGAAGCGTGGCTCTCTCACTGGTGGTGCTGGGCAGTGTGGCTTTCTCTCTGGTGGTGCTGGGCAGCAGCGTGGCTATCTCTCTGGTGGTGCAGGTACAGCGTGGCTCTCTCTGGTGGTGCAGGAACAGTGTGGTTCTCTCTCTGGTGGTGCTGGGCAGAAGCATGGCTCTCTCACTGGTGGTGCAGGTACAGCGTGGATTTCTCTCTGGTGGTGAGGGTACAGCTTGGCTCCCTCTCTGGTGGTGCTGGGCAGCAGCATGGCTTTTTCTCTCTGGTGTTGCAGGTACAGCGTGGCTCTCTCACTAGTGGTGCTGGGCAGCAGCATGGCTCTCCCTGGTGGTTCGGGTACAGCGTGGCTCCCTCTCTGGTGGTGCGGGAACAGCGTGTCTCTCTCTCTCTGGTGGTGCTGGGCAGTGAGGCTCCCTCTCTGGTGGTTCTGGGCAGCGTGTCTCTCTCTCTCTCTCTCTCTCTGGTGGTGCTGGGCAGCGAGGCTCCCTCTCTGGTGGTGCTGGGCAGCGTGTCTCTCTCTCTCTCTGGTGGTGCTGGGCAGCGTGTCTCTCTCTCTCTCTGGAGGTGCTGGGCAGCAGCATAGCTCCCTCTCTGTTGGTGCTGGGCAGTGTGACTTTCTCTATGGTGGTGCTGGGCAGCAGCGTGGCTATCTCTCTGGTGGTGCAGGTACAGCGTGGCTCTCTCTGGTGGTGCAGGTACAGCATGGTTCTCTCTCTGGTGGTGCTGGGCAGAAGCGTGGCTCTCTCACTGGTGGTGCAGGTACAGCGTGGATTTCTCTCTGGTGGTGAGGGTACAGCTTGGCTCCCTCTCTGGTGGTGCTGGGCAGCAGCATGGCTTTTTCTCTCTGGTGTTGCAGGTACAGCGTGGCTCTTTCACTAGTGGTGCTGGGCAGAAGCATGGCTCTCCCTGGTGGTGCGGGTACAGTGTGGCTCCCTCTCTGGTGGTGCGGGAACAGCGTGGCTCTCTCTGGTGGTGCGGGTACATCATGGCTCTCCCTGGGGGTGCGGGTACAGCGTGGCTCCCTCTCTGGTGGTGTGGGTACAGCGTGGCTCCCTCTCTAGTGGTGCAGATACAGCGTGGCTCCCTCTCTGGTGGTGCGGGAACAGCGTCGCTCTCTCTCTGGCTTCTTCCAGCACAGTCCTCTCTTTTTCCTGCTTCCTGGTGTCACCCTTCTGGCAGGTGTCACCCGGGTGGAACTTTGAAAAAAAAAAAATTTGGAAAGATTGATGCAAAAATGTTTGTGAAATACAGTGCATTCGGAAAGTATTCATAGCGCTTCACTTTTTCCACAATCTGTTACAGTCTTATTCCAAAATGGATTAAATTCAATATTTTCCTCAAAATTCTACAAACAATACCCCATAATGACAACGTGAAAAAAATTTGTTTGAAATCTTTGCAAATTTATATTAAAAAAAAATGAAATAAATCCCATGTACATAAGTATTCAAAGCTTTTGCCATGAAACTAAAAATCGAGCTCAGGTACATTCTGTTTCCACTTGATTGGAGTCCACCTGTGGTCAATTCAGTTGATTGGACATGATTTGGAAAGGCACACACCTGTCTATATAAGGTCCCACAGTTAACAGTGCATGTCAGAGCACAAACCAAGCCAACCAAAAATTCTGCAGTATTGAAGGTCCCAATGAGCACAGTGGCCTCCATCATTCGTAAAAGGAAGAAGTTTGGAACCACCAGGACTCTTCCTAGAGCGGTCCGCCTGGTCAAACTGAGCGATTGGGGGAGAAAGGACTTTTCAGGGAGGTGACCAAGAACCCGATTGTCACTCTGACAGAGCTCCAGCATTTCTCTGTGGAAAGAGGAGAACCTTCCAGAAGGACAACCATCTCTACAGCACTCCACCAATCAGGCCTGTATGGTAGAGTGGCCAAATGGAAGCCAAAACAAAGGCACATGACAGGCCTCCTGGATTTTGCCAAAAGGCACCTGAAGGGCTCTCAGACCATGAGAAACAAAATTTTCTGGTCGGATGAAACAAAGATTGAACTCTTTGGCCTGAATGGCAAGGGTCATATCTGGTGGAAGCAAGACACTGCTCATCACCTGGCCGATACCATCCCTAGAGTAAAACATGGTGAAGGCAGCCTCATGCTGCGGGGATGTTTTTCAGCGACAGGAACTGGGAGACTAGTCAGGATCGAGGGAAAGATGAATGCAGCAATGTACAGAGACATCCTTGATGAAAACCTGCTCCAGAGCGCTCTGGACCTCAGACTGGGGTGAAGGTTCATCTTCTAGCAGGACAACGTCCCTAAGCACACAGCCAAGATAACAAAGGAGCTACGGGACAACTCTGTGAATGTCCTTGAGTGGCCCAGCCAGAGCTCAGACTTGAACCTGATTGAACATCTCAGGAGAGATCAGAAAATGGCTGTGCACCGACACCCCCCATCCAACCTGATGGAGCTTGAGAGGTCCTGCAAAGAAGAATGGGAGAAACTGCCCAAAAATAGGTGTGCCAAGCTTGTAGTATCATACTCAGAAAGACTTGAGGTTGTATTTGGTGCCAAAGGTGCTTCACCAAAGTATTGAGCAAAGGCTGTGAATACTTCTGTACACGGGATTTTTATCATTTTTTATTTTTAATAAATTTGAAAAGATTTCAAACAAACTTCTTTCACGTTGTCATTATGGGGTATTGTTTGTAGAATTTTGAGGAAAATAATGTATTTAATCAATTTTGGAATAAGGCTGTAACATCACAAAATGTGGAAAAAGTGAAGCTCTGTGAATACTTTCTGGATGCACTGTACCTAAACGCGTCTGCAAAATGTAGCTAAAGACCAAGTTTTTTTAAGCTGCTTCTGTAGCCAGGGGAAAAAGGCTTTCAGAGGAGCTGGTTTCCCGAACTGTGTTCTGGTGTTAACTGGCACCTTTTATTTGCAACATTTGTTTAAGGCTTCAATTACACGGCCGTAAAAAAAAAAAAAAAAAACTCATATACAAGTGTTTTTTTAGTTACAGATCTGAATACAACTGTATTGTTTTCAAAGTGCCATTCACACAGGTGCGTAAACATGAGCTGCTTTCAGATCTGTAATACAGAATCCAATACCTGCGTCTAAGAACATGCGCTTTACGCACTTATGCAAGTATAACACATGTATACGCATTTGTAAGCACGTAAATTAAGTCTAGCCAAAGGGGAAAAATAAATTATCATAAAAACAATTTATTTTATTTTTTTAAGTGAGTCCAATAGAGTTTAGGAAAAAAAATGATGATATTAGTATTTATATAAGACAGGAAGGAAAGATATTTTGTCATGTATGTGTAGCGGGGGTCCTAAATTCAGGGACTGCTATGCTAAATTTAGGGGTGATTCCAGTGGTATTTTGGCTCGAATCTTTAAATTTACTGGACTCTTTGCTGCTGTTTACCTGGTGTGCAGTTCCCCTAAGAAGTATGGGTGGCGCTGTCACTTGTACTCGGGGTTGAACTACAGGTGATGGGGTAGCGATTTGGTGTCCTCTCTCGGCAGCCGTACAGTGGGTGTGGTCTGCCTGCTGTGCATGCCGGGAGAGGGTACAAAGGGGCGGACACCATTGGAGAGGGAGCAATTCCCGGGGCCCATGCCCGGAGGGAGAACCTACGGTCCAAGTTCAAGTGCGTGGCTCTCCAGGCTATGGGGCCACGTGCGCTTCAGTCCCAGGCACCTTTAGTCCTGGGAGGAGGAATCCCAGGGTGCCGCCTTGCGAGGAGACCCGTTTCTAGAAGAGGAGGCTGGGGGAGGACAGTTCCGAAGGACTGGTGAGAGATCACAGTGAAGGAAGGGGCCCAGTAACTCTCCGGAGGGATGTCATCCATCCGACAAACAGGGATCTAGGGACCAGTAGGAGGTTTGGGACACTATAGATTCTGTGGCAGAGGATCTCCTGAACGCATCCATTAGGGAATCTGATTAAACTGTTCGAGTTACACGCCGGCTGCTAGTGCCCTTGGGTGACTTTCCGGGTGAGCTGTACCCACTCCGGATCGAGTGCCTGAATTGATTGTCTTCCTAACACCTTTCTCTTCTACTCAACGTTGTGGATGTTCATGCATATGGAAAAAAAAAAAACTCGTTGGAGTTGACACTGGTGTGGACCTTGGAGTTACTTAGGGTATAGAGACTTTGTTCTTACATTCTAGAGACGGAAACCAACTTTGAAGGGAACCCTGCTACAAGACCCATAAGTGAAAACAAGTGTGCTTATCCTCTGAAAACCAGGGGGTACGGGCATGGTGGGGACTGTGTGCCTTTTTCTCCTGTGAGCGAGCCAAGGACAGTGGAGAAAGAGGGCCGGTTGTTACATATAGAAATACACATGACTAGACTTTATATATGGTTGTTTAACCGCTTAAAGCGGGGTTCCACCCGCAATTTTGATTTTTTTTTAAAGTCAGCAGCAACAAACACTGTAGCTGCTGACTTTTAATAAGGACACTTACCTGTCCTAGGCGCCCGCGATGTCGCCCCCCCGAGGGCCATCTCTCGATCGTGGCAGGTCCCGGCGCCGCCATCCTCACTAAGGGAAACAGGCAGTGGAGCCTTGCGACTTCACTGCCCGTTCCCTACTGCGCATGTGTTTCCTACTGCGTAGTCTCGCAGTGTTTTCTGAATGGGCCGGCTGCTCTCTGAGATACACACAGTTCCCAGAAGGCAGCGCACACCATTCCCCAGAAGACAACGCGAGGATGAAGACCAGCTGCGGAGGATGAAGAGGCAGATTAGGAAGATCCGCATAGCAACCGCTATTTCTGGTAAGTAATTTTTTTTTTTTTTAGGGTGGAACTTCACGTTAATGACCGCCCCACGTACATGTACTGCGTCAGGGTGGCCCTCTAGTGCAAATTTACTTACCTGTACGTCATGGTTTCTTCCTGCTCTGGGACGCACGCGCGCGCCACTGGAGCCCCGTTACGGCTGTGATTGGACACAGCGGGAGCCAATCAGCGGATCCGGCGGCCCCGATGGCCGCCCGGACTCACCGATCATTCCGAGGAGAGGTGGAACGACAATCTGCCTATATTAAGGTGACCAGATTTTTTAAATGAAATCTGGGGACATTTTTTTTTTTTACTAGTAATGGCAGCAATCAGCGACTCTCTGCCCATCGCCGCCGCTGTCCGCCTCACAGCCTGTCAAGTCTTACTCTCCGGGTCCCGGCTACTACTGGGTGGGGAGCGGAGGAAGATCACTCCACCAGGGAAGGCAAGGAGATAAACAGGCAGGCGGCTGGCCGGGACTGGAGCCAAGGCAGAAGAACATGCGAGCGGAGCTGAATGGGCACCCGAAACTGAAGAAATATTCCCTCCGCTCCGACCAGCACATGATCATCAGAAAGGGGCACAGATAATGAAAAAAATACACCCCCTTAAGCTAGTAGCAGTGGCAGAGCGGGAGGGGTGAAATTTCGAAGTTTTATTTTTTAATTCTGCACTGACTGTCTTTGAAATTGCCCCAGCCCCTGTTCAAATCCAATCCGGGGACAAAACCGGGGACAGACTTGGTCCGGGGACAGTGTCCTCAATCCGGTGACTGTCCCCTGAAACCGGGGATGTCTGGTCACCCTAGCCTATGTAAACAAGGCAGATCGCCCTTCTGCCAAAGAGGAAAATGGAGATCTTGTGTTTCTGCCAAGCAGAAACACAGATCTCTGTTTTCCTCCAGTGTCAGCATCCCCCCCAACAGCTAGAAATCACTCCTTAGAAGCACACTTAACCCTTTGATCGCCCCTGATGTTAACCCCTTCCCTGCCAGTGACATTGCATTTTTTTTTAGCACTGATCATTGTATTGGTGTCACTGGTCCCCAAAAAGTATCACTTAAGCCCCGTACACACGATCGGATATCCTATGGATTTTCGTCCGATGGATTTGTCCATCGGATATCCGATGAAACTGTTTTCCATCAGTCTTGCCCACACACCATCAGTCAAAAAACCGACCGTTCCAAACGCGGTGACGTAAAACACTCAGATGAGCCGAGAAAAATGAAGTTCAATGCTTCTGAGCATGCGTCGACTTCATTCTGAGCATGCGTGGGTTTTTTATCCGATGGACTTGCCCATAGACGATCAGAGTTTTCGATCGGTTTTTTATCCATCGGAAAATTTTAAAACATGTTCTATTTTTTAAAACCGATGGAAAAAAGACCGATGGGTACCATACACGATCGGTTGGTCTGATGAAAACCATCCATCGGACGGTTTTCATCAGTCAAACCGATCGTGTGTACGGGGCTTTAGTGTCAAATTTGTCCGCCGCAATGTCGCGGTGCTACTAAAAATCGCCGCCATTACTAGTAAAAACAATCAAAAAATTAAAATGTCCATAATTCTATCCCATAGTTTGTAGACGCAATAACTTTTGCACAAACCAATCAATATGCGCTTACTGGGATTTTTTATTTTTTTTCATCAAAAACGTGTATCAGAATACATATTGGCCTAAATTGATGAAGGAATTCGATTTTTTACATTCTTTTATTGGATATATTTTATAGCAGAAAGTGAAAAATATTGTTTTGTTTCAAAATTGTGGCTCTTTTTTTGTTTATAGTGCAAAAAATAAAAACCGCAGAGGTGATCAAATACCACCAAAAGAAAGCTCTATTTGTAGGGGAAAAAAAAGGACATCAATTTTGTTTGGGTACAGCGTCGCACGACTGCGCAATTGTCAGTTAAAGCGACGCAGTGCCGTATTGCAAAAAAATTGCCCGGTCATGAAGGGAGTAAAATCTTTTGGAGTTGAAGTGGTTAAATAAGAGGAAATATGGATACTGAAAGATTTTTGTATTCTCTCTTTTATTTATTTATTTATTTCTCTGTTAAGGAAAATTTCATAAAAATAAGTTGAGTAAAAATAAAAACAAGTTAAGTACGTATACACAACTTTACGCATTTAAACGCATCTATACACAAGTAGACTGATTTAACTGATCATTTAGCAGGTACTTTTCTCCAAGAAAACACATGTGTAATAACATCAGTAATATTTTAACGGCCGTGTGAATGAGGCCTAAAAGTAATTTTTGTTGAGACCTTCACATTTTCATTTACTTGATGTTGGATATTTTGAGCATCGTGTTCCGTATGCAGAATAGTAAATTCTCCCTCTAGTGGTCATCAGTATGTTATTGAATGCTATTAGCATTCCTTGCTTAACCACTTGTACTCTGGAAGATTTACCCCCTTCATGACCAGGCCATTTTTTTGGCGAAACAGCACTACTTTAACTGACAATTGCACACTGTCGTGCAACGATGTACCCAATTAAAATTGACATCCTTTTTAACCCACAGATATAGCTTCTTTTTTTTTTGGTGGTGGTATTTGATCACCACTGCATTTTTATTTTTTTGCGCTATAAACAATTTTGAAAAAAAATATATATATTTTTATCTAATAAAAACATTTAAAAAATCTAATTTCTTCATAAATTTAGGCCAATATGTATTCTACTACATCTTTTTTGGTAAAAAATCCCAATAAGCGCATATTGATTGGTTTTCACAAAAGTTATAGCATCTACAAATTATGGTATACGTACTGGAATTTTTTATTTTTATGTTTTTTATACTAGTAATGGCAGCGATCAGCAACTTATAGCAAGACTGCAATATTGCGGCAGACAATCAGACACTAAATGACACTTTTGAAATTTTGTGGGAACAAGTGACGCTAATACAGTGATCAGTGCTAAAAATGTGCACTGTCACTGTACCAATGACACTAACTGGGAAGGGGTTAAACATCTAGGGCGATCAAAGGGTTAAATGTGTGACAGTGATTTTGTGTACTGTATGTATCAGAACAGAGTTCTGCCTTGTTTACATAGGCAGGGTTCCGCTTTGTGTCTCTGCCCGACAATTGGCGGGTGCTGGCAGACATCCAGTACCGCATAGCAGCTTCTGCTGTGAGTACACAGCAGAAGTGGCCTGCCGGTGGCGTGCACGCACCCCTCAGGCGGAAGTGCAGGATCACATATATATATATATATATATATATATGTGATTCTGCACAGGAGGGCAACCCCCATAGCAGATATATTGGAACTGGTTAAAGTGCATGTCAATCCTTAACTACGTAAGGACTGGAAGATTTTCCCCCTTAAATCGGAGTTCCACTCGTTTTTTAGTTTATTAAAAGTCAGCAGCTACAAAAAGCATAGCTACTGACTTTTAATAAACCGACACTCACCTGTCCCATGGTCCAGCGATGTGGCCACATGGAGCCCCGCTCCTCTCCCCCTCCTCTCCTCTGCACCGTCATATCTACTGTGGGCACCCAGCCGTGACAGCTTACGGCTTCGAGAGTCGCGCTGCGCTCTGCCATTGGCCAGCTAATATTCTGGGACCTGTGTTTGGTCCCAGAAGATCGCTGGCAGGGAGGGGCCACCTAGGGCGAGAGGAGGAGTTGCCTAGGCGGCCGAGGACAGGAAGGAGGAAGTGGGACAGGAAGTCCCACTAAAATAAGTTGACCAGATTTTTTAAATGAAATCCGGGGACATATTTTTTATTTATTTATTTTTTACTAGTAATGACGGCAATCAGCGACTCTCTTGCCCGTGGCTGCCCGCCTCACAGCCTGTCAAGTCTTACTCTCCAGGCCCCGGCTACTACTGGGTGGGGAGCGGAGGAAGATCACTCCGCTAGATAAGGCAAGGAGATAAGCAGGCGCCTGGCCGGGACTTAAGCCAAGGCAGAAGAACATGTGAGCACCCGAAACTGAAGAAATATTCCCTCCGCTTCAGCCAGCACATGATCATCAGAAAGGGGCACAGATAATGGAAAAAAATACACCAAGCTAGTAGGAGCGGCGGAGCGCGCGGGGGGGGGGGGTGTAATTCAGAATTAGTTTTTTTAATTCTGCACTGACTGTCTTTAAAATTGCCCCAGCCCAAATCCAATCTGGGGACAAAACTGGGGACAGACTTGGTCTGGGGACAGTGTCCTCAATCCGGGGACTGTCCCCGGAAACCGGGGATGTCTGGTCACCCTACACTAAAAAGAGGACACCCCCCCCCAAAAAAATGACATGCCAAATGTGGCACGTCAGGGGGCGAGGAGTGCTTAAAACGGAAGTTCCACTTTTGGGTGGAACTCCGCTTTAATGACCAGGACATTTTTTGCAATACGGCACTGTGTCGTTTTAACTGACAATTGCGCAGTCGTGCGACGACGTACCCAAACAAAATCTATGTCCTTTTTTCCCCACAAATAGAGCTTTCCTTTGGTGATATTTGATCACCTCTGTGTTTTTTTTATTTTTGCGCTATAAACAAAAAAGAGCGTAAATTTTGAAAAAAAAAACAATATTTTTTACATTTTGCTATAATAAATATCTCCCCCCCCAAAAAAAATAATAATTCTTCCTCAGTTTAGGCCAATATATATTCTGCTACATATTTTTGGTAAAAAAAAACGTAATAAGCGTATATCGATTGGTTTGCGCAAAAGTTATTGCGTCTACAAAATAGAGGATAGATTTATAGCATTTTTATTATTTATTTATTTTTTACTAGTAATGCCGGCGATCTACGATTTTTAGCAGAACTGCGACATTGCGGCGGACAGATCGGACACCTAACTGACATTTTTGTCATTTTTTGGGGAACCAGTGACATTATTATAGTGATCAGTGCTAAACAAAATGCACTGTCACTGTACTAATGACACTGGCAGGGAAGGGGTTAACATCAGGGGCGATCAAGGGGTTAAATGTGTTCCCTGCTTGTGTTTTCTAACTGTATGGGGGATGGTGTGACTGGAGAAACACACAGATCTAGCTTCCTGCATAGGAGAAAGACAGGATCTGTGTGTCATCCCCTGTCTGAACGGAGATCTGCCTTGTTTACACAGGCAGATCCCCATTCTATCACTGCGGGTAACGATCGCGGGTGGCCGGCGGACATCGAGTCCGCCCCACCTGCTGATTGGCTCCCCCACTGGCCAATGGGAGTGCGCGCGCGCCCACAAAAATGATTTCACGAGCCATTGGACACCTACGGGGATTTGCGGAAATGAGCCAACCTGCCGCGGTATAACGACGGCGTTAACCCCATTTTTGCTGAACAAATGTGCTGCAACTGCATGCATTGTATGCAATTGCAGGGCGTTTGTGGCACTTCCCTATTTACTTGTAGCAGTCTGATCACTGGGGATGAGGAGATCGAGGAAATGCTTCCTATTTTCTGCAGCAGACTGATGACCTCATCTTACCCTAGGCCAATGATGGCGAATTTTGGCACCCCAGATGTTTTGGAACAACATTTCCCATGATGCTCATGCACTCTGCAGTGTAGTTGAGCATCGTGGGAAATGTAGTTCCAAAACATTTGGGGGGCCAAGGTTCACCATCACTGGCCTAGGCATTGGATTTCAAGTATTTCCTTTTTTTTCTTTTTTTTTAAATGATTCTGTTGCAATGTATTACAACGTGTCGGGAATGTATTTATGAAGAGTTACTGAATGGTCCATGGATATTATCATTTGCATTTAACCAATCTTACCGACTAAGGATGAGCCGAACGAACACCCCCGGTTCGCACCAGAACTTACGTACAGGCAAAAAATGTGTTTGAACACGTGAACACTGTTAAAGTCTATGGGACACAAACATGAAAAACCAAAAGTGCTCATTTTAAAGGCTTATATGCATGGTATTGTCATAAAAAAGGGGACCTGTGTCCTGCCCCAGGGGACATGTATCAATGCAAAAAAAGATTTTAAAACGGACGTTTTTTCGGGAGCAGTGATTTTAATAATGCTTAAAATGAAACAATAAAAGTGAAACATTCCTTAACATTTTGTACCGGGGGGGGGGGGGGGGGGTGTCTATAGTATGCCTGTAAAGTGGCACATTTTTCCCATGTTTAGAACAGCCTTTAAAATTAGCACTTTTGATTTTTCATGTTAACCCCCCATAGACTTTTAAACGGTGTTCCGCGGCTTTCGAATTCACCGAAAATTGTTTGCTATTTGGCGAACACCCAATGTTTGGGTCGAGCTTACGTTCGACTTGAACATCGGGCTCATCCCTATTACCGACAAAGATATCTGAAGACCATAAACATGCATTTTTTGAAGTCCTATCATGTTCACTTCATTAAAAGTGTTTCTCTTTGTGAATAAATCATGTTTCCTCTTTATGACGGAGGAAGACTTGAGTTGTGTTGCTTGGAATGTGTGCAAATCAACATTAATGACTCTTAATGGCGAGCCCAGTGAATAAAATCTACATTACACATGTTTGCAAACCATTTCCCAGCTGTTTATCTACCTACTTCATTGTAAGTCATTAAAGCATTAGATGAATCACACGGCGTTATTAACATTCCAGTGTACATTCAGAGGAAAGGATCCGCACTATGACTTATACAACCGTCACTCGTTATCCCCTTAGCCTGCAATTAAAATGTATTCTTGTCTTTACAGTGCATATAATAAAGAGGAATAGACGACACTGACACAATGTTATTATTTTGTATCGTTACTTCCAGGGCCAGCTTTATTATTTTAGGGACCCTGGGCAAACATTTTCTGCCCCCCCCCCCCCATGCAATTTCGTTCTCCACCTGCTCTGAGACATACAAAAATATAGCAGTTTACTGAATCAAATCAGGTAGCAATTGCGATTGGTTGCCAGAGGTTACAGTGTATCATTACCGCTCACTGACTGGCTCACTGATTATTTAAGGTTACAGCACATGATTTTTGCTTGTTTATTGGTTACTGTACATCAATACTGCTCACTGGTTGCTAGAGGTTACTGGACATCCTTACCACTCACTAATTGGTTGCTAGAGGTTACTGCACATTATTACTGTACATTGATTGGTTGCTAGAGGTTACTGCACATCCTTACTGCTCAGTGATTGGCTGCAAGAAGTTAGTGGACATCATTACTGCTCACTGATTGGTTGCTAGAGGTTGCAGCACATCATCTCCTGACTGCCTGCACACCAGGGACTGGGGAGGTGAGGGGACCCATCAATAGACTGAAAACTCCTAGTGATCCTTAAGCCCTGTACACACGATCGGATTTCCTATGGTTTTTAAACCGATTGATTTTTCCATCGGAAAACCGATGAAGCTGACTTCCATCAGTCTTGCCTACACACCATCAGTCAAAAAACTGACCGTTCCAAACGTGGTGATGTAAAACACTCCGATGAGCCAAGAAAAATGAAGTTCAATGCTTCTGAGCATGCGTCGACTTGATTCTAAGCATGTGTTGGTTTTTTACCTGATGAAGTTCCCCACAGACGATAGTAATTTTCTATCGTTTTTTTTACCATCTGATAAATTTAAAACATGTTCTATTTTTAAACACCGATGGAAAAAAGACCGATGTTTTCATCGGTAAATCCTATTGTGTGTACACGGCTTAAGACTCCTGGAATCAGTGGCAAAGCTGAGGAGGGGGGGGGGTGATCAGTGGCAATGCTGGGGGGTTGATGGGGTCAGTGGCAGTGGTGGAGGTGGGGGGATTAGTTAATAAACACTACACTGTGGAAAATTCTGAATCATGTAGAGCAAAGCTGGAAATCTTTGACGAGTATATAGTGGTGGATTCTACACTGACCCCCAATGTAATGGGGAATTTGCAATGGCCACCAATGTGAGGGGGAATTTACACTCACAACCAAATTAAAGGGGGCTTCTACATGGACCACCAATGTAAGTGAGGATTTGAAAATGACCACAAATGCAAGTGTAGCGACCTCACCTCTCACTCTCTCTTTCTCTTCTCGGTCAATGGCTCTCATCTAGGGGACCAGGGAGGAGAGTGTGGCGCACCACCAGCTCTTATCCTCTTGTGTGCAGAGGTGTGAGCTATACCTTTTACCTTTGGGCCTGTGTCCCTGTCCAGAGCCAAAACTTCCCTTGAGGATGATTCTCACCCTCTACGCAGGTGGAGGTAGGACCCTTTAGCTCCCAGAAAGTCAAGTTCCACACCACTGAAAGTCCAACACTTATTTATTCTTCAGAGCAATAAATAGTCCTTTGAGAGTGACTGGTTAGACAAAGAACAGTTCAGAACAAAGTGGGGAGGAGGTCCAGGCACAAACTTGAACTTGGTTTTTCTCCTGTTCCGTTATAGCACACAGACCAGATGAATAAGGCCTCTGCCACAGACCTGGTTGTTGGGTCTCTGCCACCGACCTAATTCAAGATGGGTCCCTGCCACAGACCATGAGAACGTGGACTACCTTCTATAAGCAATGGCCCCTGTCAGGGAAAGGACATCCATCCGGACAGTTACCAGAGGCCCCGCCATCACCAGCAAATGCTGCACTGGGTCTTCGGAAGGGTCACCTCCCTGGCCTCTGTGTCCCACATTCGGACGTCCACACCGGGGGACACCCTAGGAGCTCTCGATCCCTTGCAGGACCCAGTCAAAGGTACTGGGCCCCAGGCCTGCAGAGAGTACCTCACCCCAGACCGAAGGTGTCTGGGGTGGAACCGCAACTCCGTCCCCGGGCCTAGGGCACCCGAGGACCACCATCACTCACCCCCAGGCTGAAGGTGCCTGGGAGTGGACCCCGAACGGAAGATGTCTGCCCCCTTTATACCCTCTCACAGCAGGTTCCCCGCCCCGCTGTACTACTGCCGCGAGAGGACACAAAGGGCGCAGCCCTCCAATGGCGATTCAACCCCGGCCTATGGCAACAGCGCCACCTATAGGCCGCAGGGAACTGGACACCATTGATATCCTCCACTGGCATAAATTGGTCAGCGAATCCTAACAATTGTTGCATCTGAGTCTGGTACCACTCAGATGCCTCCCCTAAATATGACCACCCGCTACACAAGTTTGGATTGTTTTACTGATTACCAATATAAAGAGAACACAGCAGTCTCATCAATTGTTAATGACAATGTTAAAAGAAAGAACTGCGCTATTTCACCTAAATAAAAAAATAAAATGAAACAAGCTGCAACTCAAAAGTGATATACACACCGACAGAATTAGTAACATAAGAAGCTGCGCTAATAATGAATCATTAAATGTGTTTACAAATGAAATAAACAATTGGATAAAAATGTTGATTAATTAATGTGATGAACACAACAAATAAAATATACCAAAAAAGGAAGCCTCATTCATGTGTATAGAAAAAGTTTAAATGCTGCAACACCCTGTGACGGGTATTCAATTAATCATAAAATGGGTTTACAAGTGAAATAGTAAAGCAACTAAATAATAATTTCGTGTAATAAACCACAATTGGGTAAAAAATAATCAGGTAAAAAAATAACAAAAAAAGTCTCTTTCGTGTGCATTCAAGAAGAATAAATGCTGCAACACCCTGTGACAGGTCTTCAGGTAAACAAGGGACACTGTGAATACACCACCACACAGATTGAAGGCTTACCAGGTTAATCAAGCTATAAAGGCTTGTCGCCCAGCCTGGGTTAATTACGATCCTCCCACATCAGCAAGTCGTTAGCAAGCCTGGCGTTCTTGGGGCTCCAGCCTGGGTCCTCTGGAAATCCCAAAGTGTCAGAAGCGGCTAACACGCCGGATGTTACTGGAGACGTCACCTCCAATAGATCTCACCGTCAACTTCAATAGATCTCACCACTACCTGAGGTGACGGTGAGATCTATTGGAGGTGATGGTGAGATCTATTGGAGGTGACAGTGAGATCTATTGGAGGTGACGGTGAGATCTATTGGAGGTGACAGTGAGATCTATTGGAGGTGACAGTGAGATCTATTGGAGGTGATGGTGAGATCTATTGGAGGTGACGGTGAGATCTATTGGAGGTGACAGTGAGATCTATTGGAGGTGACGGTGAGATCTATTGGAGGTGACAGTGAGATCTATTGGAGGTGACAGTGAGATCTATTGGAGGTGATGGTGAGATCTATTGGAGGTGACGGTGAGATCTATTGGAGGTGACAGTGAGATCTATTGGAGGTGATGGTGAGATCTATTGGAGGTGACAGTGAGATCTATTGGAGGTGACAGTGAGATCTATTGGAGGTGATGGTGAGATCTATTGGAGGTGACAGTGAGATCTATTGGAGGTGACAGTGAGATCTATTGGAGGTGACAGTGAGATCTATTGGAGGTGACGGTGAGATCTATTGGAGGTGACGGTGAGATCTATTGGAGGTGACAGTGAGATCTATTGGAGGTGATGGTGAGCTCTATTGGAGGTGACGGTGAGCTCTATTGGAGGTGACAGTGAGATCTATTGGAGGTGACAGTGAGATCTATTGGAGGTGATGGTGAGATCTATTGGAGGTGACAGTGAGATCTATTGGAGGTGACAGTGAGATCTATTGGAGGTGACAGTGAGATCTATTGGAGGTGACAGTGAGATCTATTGGAGGTGACGGTGAGATCTATTGGAGGTGACGGTGAGATCTATTGGAGGTGACAGTGAGATCTATTGGAGGTGATGGTGAGCTCTATTGGAGGTGACAGTGAGATCTATTGGAGGTGATGGTGAGATCTATTGGAGGTGACAGTGAGATCTATTGGAGGTGACAGTGAGATCTATTGGAGGTGACAGTGAGATCTATTGGAGGTGACGGTGAGATCTATTGGAGGTGACGGTGAGATCTATTGGAGGTGACGGTGAGATCTATTGGAGGTGACAGTGAGATCTATTGGAGGTGATGGTGAGCTCTATTGGAGGTGACAGTGAGATCTATTGGAGGTGACAGTGAGATCTTTTGGAGGTGATGGTGAGATCTATTGGAGGTGATGGTGAGATCTATTGGAGGTGATGGTGAGATCTATTGGAGGTGACGGTGAGATCTATTGGAGGTGATGGCTCCAGTAACATCCGGCGTGTTAGCCGCTTCTGACACTTTGGGATTTCCAGAGGACCCAGGCTGGAGCCCCAGGAACGCCAGACTTGCTAGCGACTTGCTGCGGAGGGAGGATCGTATTTAAAGGGGTTGTAAAGGTATTTTTATTTATTTTTTTAATAAAAAACATACCATACCTCCACTGTCCGGTACGTTTTGTGGCCCCGATCCTGGTCTTCTGGGGTCCCTCGGTGGCTGTCTCGGCTCCTCCCCGCAAGAGCTAACCCCCGTTCTGGGAAGCATAGGATGCATTAAGGTGAAAAAACACAAAGCTTTACAACCCCTTTAACCCAGGCTGGACGACAAGCCTTTATAGCTTGATTAGCCTGGTAAGCCTTCAATCTGTGTGGTGGAGGATTCACAGTGTCCCGTGTCTACCTGAAGACCTGTCACAGGGTGTTGCAGTGTTTATTCTTCTTGAATGCACACGAAAGAGACTTTTTCTGTTATTTTTTTACCTGATTATTTTTTACCCGATTGTGGTTTATTACACTAAATTATTATTTAGTTGTTTTATTTCACTTGTAAACACATTTTATGATTCATTGAATACCTGTCACAGGGTGTTGCAGCATTCAAACTTTTTCTATACACATGAATGAGAGTTCCTTTTTTGATATATATTATATTTGTTGTGTTCATCACATTAATTAGTCAACATTTTTATCCAATTGTTTATTTCATTAATGAACACATTTGATGATTCACTATTAGCGCAGCTTCTTATGTTACTACTTGTTAATGACAACCTCACGAATCTGCTGAGATGTGCGTGTTTACATGCACCAAAATTCACGGCGCTGTGGCACCCTCAGGGGAGGGCTGGCGGCCTTAGGCCTGGGGGGCAAGTCCAGTCAAGTGGCCCATTGAACTGCCCAATCAGCTCACCATCCATGGCCCACCTTGTTTTTCAATGCAGCTTCACCAGTGCCCATCAGTGCAGCCAACTCTAGTACCCATCCATGCAGCCTGATCACTGGGGCAGGTTACATGGGGTATATGGGGAGGAGATGGGGGGTCAGCTAGGGGTGTCAGGGTCTCTCACCTCAGCGATCTCAGCTCAGCAGGTCC
Source organism: Rana muscosa (assembly GCA_029206835.1). Taxonomy (NCBI): domain Eukaryota; kingdom Metazoa; phylum Chordata; class Amphibia; order Anura; family Ranidae; genus Rana; species Rana muscosa. Next base: position 181,118,734 of record CM055119.1, on the reverse strand, counting down.
TTGCAAGCCACGGTCTCCTGGGGGGATAACGCTCCTGATCCTGGGGTCAAGTTGCAGCCAGCGCCCAGCCCTGCAGCCCTGCGTCCCTACTCCCTGGCATGCCCTGCCTTTGCCTGCTTCCAAGAATCCGGTCCCAGGGAGTTGTAGTTTCCTCTGCGCTGCTGTGTTTTCCACCCATCAAAAGCTTGAGTGCGGACTACAACTCCCAGAATGTACCAGCTAGTGGTCGGCCACCATGGCCATGCCCCCCGCCCGACTTCCTAGGCCAGAATAAAAAAGAAAATGGTAGCGGGCAGCGGCTGCCGGCCATTTTGAACATAAGTTAGGGCGGCCTGGGAGGCAATTGCCACCCTGCCCCCTGGCCCAGCCCTCCCCTGGGCACCATGTTATTTTGAAAAAGGGTTCCACCTCCAATTTAGTTACCTTTGTACAACAGGCTGATGTTAGGCTTAATGACCACAGTTGTAGGCAAGACTTGCAAGCATGCCCCTTTACCTTCGCAGTGGGCAATATTCAGCAGAAGTGATGGTGACCTCAGGGGGACATGATATACATATGAATGCCGATGGTCAGCGGCTATTTACATATTAATGCCGACGCTATTCACATAACGATGCATGTTATTTACATGTAAACATAGTGTCTACAGGTGAGTCATCTGTACATGTCAATAGGGCAGAGCTGGGCAGCATTAGTAACAGAACTTCACACTGAGATATTGGTACACAGCACGGGATTAAAACTTTAAGGGACAAGGGAACTTAAACTAGGATAGTTGGCAAGTATGAGGCAGCTGCTATGGGCCCCACAACAATGATGGGGCCCAGGGCAGCTTCCCCTTTTGCCCTGCCTTAAAGACGGCCCTGGTTACTTGTATTAGAACTTGCAGTAGTGTGACTTAAAAATATACCACGGTGCCAACATCCCAGCGGGATGCCCGATTTTTTTTATTTTTTTTTTACGTTTTTATTGAAGATATGAAAGACATAGCAGATAAGAGCACAAACGCTGATGCAGCCACTGTGCTAAACATATGAATGGAACAATATATCCGTTCAAGACAGAATACAAATAAAATTGCATAACGTAAAACACTTTGGAATAGGCAAATGGTCAAATCAGATTCAGTGTTTTTTCCGTTCTTTTAGATATCAACAGGTGGTATGATATGTGGTCGTTTTTATAGTGTGTCTAGCATCTATATCAGGGATATGCAATTAGCGGACCTCCAGCTGTTGCAAAACTACAAGTCCCATCATGCCTCTGCCTCTGGGAGTCATGCTATGCCTCATGGGACTTGTAGTTCTGCAACAGCTGGAGGTCCGCTAATTGCATATCCCTGATCTATATTATCTATATTCTGGTGTGGGGATCTGAGACGTTGGGATAAAGAGTTAGGGTTAGGGGTGTAATGGGGGGGGGGGAGTGGGGAAGGAGGAATATATCAGGGAGGGTGATTGAAGAGTACTGAATTGTTTTCTGGTAGAATGCTGAAGAGAACGGTGAAAGGGGGAAGCCCGGAGTGTTACCTGATCCACCTCTCCGTCACAGCACCCAAGGCTATTTCAGGTCAGAGCTAGACGGATGTTTGCTAAATTTGGAGGGGGCGTCTTTTGCTTGATGTACCAATTCCTCCATTTCCGCGGTTTTTTGGATGCATCTAAACCAGCCTGCTACGGACAGTGGTTCTGGGGAGCGCCATTTAGCTGGAATACACATCTTCGCCACATTTACCATATGCTTGACAAGTCAGCGAGGATAAGCTTTTTTCAGGGTCGAAGAGTGGTGTAGTAAAAATTGTGCTGGTGATGGTGAATACTCAAGTGTGTACGTGGTTATCTGGTTTGTCAGTCGGTGAACCTCTTTCCAGAAAGGTTGTAATTTAGGGCATGTTCACCAGATATGTAAAAGGGATCCCAGCTCCCCCCTCACATCTCCAACAGTTTGAGGAGAGTGAAGGATAGACTTTGTGTAAACTAATGCCCTGTACACACAAGCGGAATTTCCGTCGGAAAAAAGTTGGATGGTTTTTCCACTCAAGCTTGGCTTGCATACACACAGTCACACAAAATTTCTCGGAACTTTTGAGCGTTAAGAACGCGGTGACGTACAACACTACGACGGGGCGAGAAAAATAAGTTTAATGCTTCCGAGCATGCAATGAATTGTTTCCGAGCATGCATGTTTTTTTTTCCGTCGGAAATGCATACAGACGATCGGAATTTCCTATAGGAACTTTTTCCGTTGGAAAAACAGAGAACCTGCTCTCAATCTTTTGCTGGTGGAAATTCCGACAGAAAAAGTCTGATGGAGCCTACACACGGTCAGAATTTCCGACAAAAAGCTCACATCAGACTTTTGCTGGCGGTAATTCCGCTTGTGTGTATGGGGCATAAGAGGGTAGAGGGGTACCATCTTGAGTATATTTTTAATGCATTTTCTTGTGCATACACATTAACTGTTCCTTTGTGAATACATGTATATATATTTTCCCAGTCTTGGTCCGATAGATCGATTGAGAGTTCTAGTTCCCCATTACGACTGGCCCAGTTCGATTTGAGAGTTTGGTCTGTGAATAGCATAGTGTATCTATAGGAAATTAAATGGCATTGGGGTTCGGTTTTCAAGTATAACGATTCGAAAGGGGTGAGTTGTCTCTACCAGGGGATACTCAACTTTTAAAGCATCATATATTAGACAACCAATATATAACTGTAGTACTATCCCCGTAGGAGTTGCTGAAGTTAGGGTTCCCCACTGCTGCACTAGACATGTGCAATTTGTGCCGTTCCAAATTTGTTCTTTAACGAATTTCGACAAATTAAACCCATTTAACAAGTTTTTCCCAATATTCGAAAATTTGAATATTCGAAAATTCATAAATTCGTAAATTCGTAAAATCGTAAATTTGTAAATTGGAAAATTTGGAGATCTGAAAATTCGAAATTCGAAAACCCGAAAATTCTAAAATTTGAAAAAAGAACTAACTAACTAACTAATAATAACTTAATTATTACTAACTATTAAATTATAGGTATTGGCAAAATGTTTTAAAAATGTACCATATGTCCAAGATATTATTTGAAATCTATGTTCTTTACTTATCGGTAGCGTAATTCTTTTGATAATACTTGTTATGCAACTTCAAATTTAATAAAATACAATTGATTTTAAAAAAAAAGCATATATATATAGGTATTGGAATTACCTTTCAAATTTGGCTGTTAGTGAATGTACTGAATACAAATTTATCCGAAGTTACGAATTATCCAAAACAACGAATGACGTATCTAAACAAATGGAACGTAACAAATTATAAAATAAATAACAATAATAAAAACGTTTTATTAGTATTATTATTTATCATGAATTCATTCCATTTGTTTAGATGGGGCATTCGTTTTTTTTGGATAAGTCGTAACTTTGGATAAATTTGTATTCATTACGTTCACTAACAGCCAAATTTTAAGAGAAATTCCAATGCCTATAATTTAATAGTAAGATATCATTAGTTAGTTAGTTAGTTATTCTTTAAAATTTTCAGATTTTCTTTCTTATTTTCAGATTTTCTAACTTACGAATTTGTGAATTCACAAATTTATGAATTTACAAATTTACGGATTTAGGTATAGCGAATGACCCGAAAAACTAAATAAAAATAAAAATAAAACGAACAAATTTTTCATCACATATCCATTAGAAAACCAATATATAATTGTAGTACTATCCCCGTAGGAGTTGCTGAAGTTAGAGTTCCCCAACGTTCCCACTGCTGCACTAGACATGTGCAATTTTTTCCGTTCCAAATTCCTTTTTTAACAAATTTTGACAAATTAGTTAATTCTGAAGTATCCGAATTAACGAAAACCCGTTTAACAAATTTTTCCGAATATTCGGCATTTGTTATTTCGTATAATTCGTAGCTTCGGATAAATTTGTATTCGTTATGTTCACTAACAGGCAAATTTCAAAGGAAATTCCAATACCTATAATTTAGTAGTTAGTTATTATTAGTTAGTTAGCTATTCTTTCAAATTTTCTGATTTTCTTTCTTATTTTTGAATTTACAAATTTACAAATTTTCTAATTTACAAATTTTCAAATTTACAAATTGCGATCATAACGAATGACCCGAAAAACAAAAAAATTCAATAAAAACTAAAACTAACACATTTTTCGGCAGTGAACATGTCTATGCTGCACAGCTGGTAGAGACATCCCCAAAAAGACTTGCAGCTGTAATTGCAGTGAAAGGCGGTTCTACAAAAGTATTGACTCAGGGGGGCTGAATACAAATGTACCCCCCACACTTTTACGATATTTATTTGTAAAAAAAATGTTGAAAACCATTTATCATTTTCCTTCCACTTCATAATTATGCGCCACTTTGTGTTGGTCTATCACATAAAATCCCAATAAAATACATTTACGTTTTTGGTTGTAACATGACAAAATGTGGAAAATTTCAAAAGGTATGACTACTTCTTCAAGGCACCTGCTCTGTGTAATGGTTTTGCACAGAACAGCCCAGATCCTCCTCTTCTTGGGTCCCTCTTCAGTGCTCCTGGCCCCTCCCACCTGCCGAGTTCCCCCACAGTAATCAGCTTGCTATGGGGCACCCGAGCCGAGCGGCATCTCCCTGTGTCCATTCACACACAGAGCTGTGACCCAGCCCCCCTCTCTCTCTCTTTATTTGCTTACTGCATTTGATTGACAGCAGAAGGAGCCAGTGGTGACACTACTGCAACATCGCTGGATAGAGATGGGGCTCAGGTAAGTATTAGGGGCCTGATTGGGGCTGCTGCACACAGAAGGTTTTTTATCTTAATGCATAGAATGTACAACCACTTTAATGCATTCTCTGCATTAAGGTAAGAAATTACTACCTGTCCTGCCCTCCTGTATCCCTAAATAATTATCTGTCTCCATGTCACCACTCCAGCACTTTTTGGCTCTAGTACCACTCCCTTCACAGGAGAAACTGAGGGCAGCAGAGCCTCCTGCTGCTGTCAGTCAAACTCCTGTGGCGAGGCAGTGGGGGCGTGGCTTACAGGCACTGTGCTTGTCTATGGACGCACACAGTCCAGCTCGGGAGCACGCAGGCACGGGTGCCGCCTCAGCACATGACTTGCTACAGGAAGCATCCGGAGGAGAGAGAAGCAGGCAGCACTGATAGGGGACTGTCATAAAAGGAGGAACGTGACCTTTCTGCGCAATATGGTTGCACGAGCAGGAAATTATAACTTCTTGGTATCTAAAAAACAAATGTTAGCCTTTAGTATCACTTTAGTGATGCTTACAGGCCTTCTCCCCTGGCCTGTGACTGGACAGCGAAAGGAGAAGCAGCAGACTGATCATCCCTCTGTCACTTTGCTCTCTCTTCCCATCAGCATGCTCCTTGTTAGCCCATAATAATTGAAGCACACAGTGGCAGCAGCTCAGTTTTTTGGGGGGGTGGGCGGCCCCCCAGCCAGCCAAATCACCCCTCCGTAGCTTGATCAATCGCCACTTACCCCCCGTCGCTTAATTGTTGGCCACCCACCCAGCCCCGCACTTACCCCATCCAGGTCACAGCTTCCGCGGCTTCCCCCCCTGCATCTCCTCCTGAGTCCCGACGGTTGCTTCTCCTCCCAGCCAATCAGGACTTAGGACTCGTGGCCAATCGGGTCTCAGGACCTGCTTCCTGATTGGCCGGGAGGAGAAGCAGGAAGACATTAGTGAATATCAATTTGCTAATGTCACACAACTGGGTGGGCTCCAGGCGCAGTGCTCTGTTCCCCAAGCCCACCCTTTTTGAAGCCAATTGGAGCCTCAGGCTCTAATCATGTGCTTAAAAAAAACAACATTGAAATCCATGCGTCCGGCGCCCTGCATGTAGATTAGGGGCCGGCGGCAAGGATTAGGGGGGGCGGCACCCCTGCACCCTGCTTGGACTTGGCTGCCACTGGAAACACAACTTGCTGGCTATTTGTGCTGCATCTCTCTTTCTCCAATCTGTGCTGTAAAGTCGACTACAATGGATGCTAAATCAAATTCAGATACTTAAAGTGGAATTTAAAGTGGAATTCCTCAGAATCTCTCCCCAGTCTGTAACTAATTTGGCTGGATGTTTTTTTTTTTTTCGGGAGGGGAATGAGTACTGTTTTTTATCAGTACCTATGACTTCCTCACAATCTTCACCTATGCAAGGATGACAACACTTCTCCTGCCCCCTCTCCCTATGCAGCCTCCCAGAAAACATCACATGTCCCAGGAGGCTGCAGGACCAGTCTCCCTGGCACAGTGGGGAGCAGGCTGCGATTAGTTAGGAAGTCACAGCTGGCTCCCAGATCCAAGATGGAGGTTCTGTGGATCGGCAGCAGTGAGAAGAATCAGCTGTGCGAAGATAGCGTTGGAATCTATGGCCTGGTAAGTTCCTGATTTTTAAAAATTCAGTAGTTACAGCTTTTGTGTCTGCTGGTGTAGTGATACATACGCAATACACCACAAAACGCATTTTGTATCCATCAGAGTACTCACTTTTTGATCAATGTGACCACATGACAGTGCTGACTCATGAGAAGCGCTTTTTTTTTTTTTTTTGGGACACCCTACTGGAAGAAGAAGCCTCAGAAGAGCTTCTAATTGGTCAGCATTGTCAGGTGGCTGTGCTGACCAATAACGACTTGTGAACAATGATGGAAACTCACTCTGAGGCTGTGTATGATGGTGTACAGTGTACAGCATGGGTGCTCAACCTGTGGCCCTCCAACTGTTGCCGAACCCCATCATGCCTTATATTTACAAAAATGTGAGGGGTGTAGCAAAGTGTCATTTCTTCAGTGTTGTCATATGAAAAGTTAAAATCAAATCAAATACAAAAATATGAGGGGTGTACTCACTTTTGTGAGATACTGTATATGAAATTTATAATTGTCCATGTTTCATATGAACATTTTTAGAAAAGTATCAAGCATAGGTTCTTATAATTCCATTTGATTTGCTTGTCATGCGAACAATAGTGATGTTAAAAAAAATAAAAATAGATGAATAAATAGAACAACCCTCAAAGCTTAACTCTAGGCGCATATAAAAAAAGCTAATTAATTCAGCTCTATATTTATTAATTGAATAAGACATTAACCAACTCAGCTTCGGAAGGTTTCATGACCAGGCCATTTTTTTTAGCTATTCAACACTGCGCTAATTTAACTGGTAATTGCACGGTCATGCAACGCTGTACCCAAATAAAATGTATAGCATTTTTTTTCACACAAATAGGGCTTTTTTTAGGTTTTTTATTTGTTATTATATAACTGAGAAAAAAAAAACGTAAAATGTTGAGAATTTTTTTTTCACTTTCTGCTATTAAACATATCTAATAACACATAAAAAAAAAAGTCTTCATAAATTTTACTCTTAGAACGTTGCTAGGATGTTGCTAAGTGAGGCCTAGTCGTTCCTGCTCACCTCCATCATCACAGGAGTGAGCTCTCAAACTTTGAGCTCAGACTACTGCATCAGGGGAGAGAAAGTGTGTGTGAGGGGGTTTGAATCAGAGACAAAGCTCACTCCTGTGATGGTGGAGCAGGGGTGGCCCGTCCATCAAGGGCACACGGGCGCCGCCCCCTCTATACACGCCACCCCCTATATGAATATATATGAATAATGGATAGATTCATGCAGTTGATGTCTTTTGCAGACGAAACGCGTCGGGTTTACACGCTAGCTCCAGCTGCCCATGCCACGCTTGTTTGATTTGTCATTTCGGATTTGTATTGGTTCTGTCATTTGAACTTTTCAAAGGATTTTTTTTATAAATTCCAATCATTTGTATTTGCACCATGTGGAGGATTTTTTGTCTTTATCCATTTATGTTTGGTGCAATCTTTAATTGGGACACCTGACCCTGCTGACCGCTTTGGAGATCCTGATCCGGTTGGAGTTGCTGCTCGTGGAGAGAAGAGGACACTCTCAGATCACCACTCTTTGAGTCCCCATAGTGGACATAAGCTCAGTCGATCCACCACCATACGGTGAGCTGGGTCCACACACTTCGGTAAGAGTATTTATTTTTTCTCTGCTGTTCCAAGGTGAAGACGCCCCAGATTTTGCAAATTATCTGTTTACCAAAGAATAATTGAGGCATTCTCCTTTCACCACAAGCTTATTAGCATTTGATTCAGGTCCGGATGCCCATTGATGAACATTGTAGGGTCAGTTAATACTGAACCCTGTGAACTTTACACAATTCTACCTGTGACTGTTTTTCACAATATTTTTTGAACATTATTATCACTTATTATTGGTATTATTACCACTGTGTGTCACTTTATGATTTATTTTTGGATCACTTGCACATTCCCTTTGTGATCTTAGGATCAATTGGTAGCTCAACGCTGTATGTGTTTGTTTTAGGTGATCACACGTTTTCTCTTGTTCTCAATATGTTTGATTAATTCATTTTCTATCACATGTTTTGATATTTTATTATTTGATACACCAGCTGGTCACTGCTGATTCTATTGTTTACACTTCCAATAGATTTACGTTTTCTGTAGGACTCCCTATTCCTACTTCTCACTCAGTGCCACACTTTGTATATTTATGGCATGAATCTATCCACGGTCGCCAAAGAAACCCCCTTTTCATGCATCCGACCCCTTTCAGGACGCCAGGTGCATAAATTACAGCGGCGGGGGTGTTTTTTTGAAGCAAAGGCTCTAATAGGCTTCAATATAGGGTGGGCTCGTGGCGGAGATTATTGCGCTCGGAGCCCACCCAGGTGTGCTAGAAAAGCAAATGAATATTCCCTTTTCTAACACTGAATTGCCTCTGACAATCAGGAAGCGTGGGTCTGATACTCGTTTCCCTGATTGGCTGAAATGTCAGGCGATCCTATTGGATGCCTAGGAGGAGGATGCAGGGCAGAAGCCGCCGTGATCCTCACCACAGGAGGAGGAAGAAAGCTGCCGGACACGCTGCCCGCCCACCCGCTCCCTAGATGGGGTAAGTGCAGGGTTTTGATGCCCAGACTGTCCTCCGGAGTGGGGGGGTTGCCGACAGCCTGCCACCCGACCGGGGGGGTGCCGCCCCCGAAAGAAAAAAACACCAGCCGCAATGGTGGTAGTTGTGAACAGTAATGACTTGGCCTCACTTAGCAACGCCCTGGGAGTTTTCCATCCAGGCTTCAGGAGATACCCAAATGGCCTACACCTATAGCATGGGCATTATTCAACTTTGGTCAGATCTGTTTGTTTTTATCTAAAAACACCCCTTTTCTGCATAGGCAGTTTTTTGGTAAAGGTGAACTAACCCTGTAAGGCAGAGTGGATGGAGTGCGGTACAAATGTGGCTCAATTGCATGATTTTATTGCCCCCCAACCAAAGTGTACCCTTACCCTATAGGTGCATTAATGCCCTTTAAAAGCCAATGCAATATGCAATGCCTGTGTAAAGGAGGCCTTTCACTGTGATGAGATTTGCACAAGACTTTCACCTTTTGCGCTGCCCGCTACGGCTAAAAAACGCGAGCGCGTCTACTAAAAACCTAACAAATCTTTCTTAAATAGCGGGACTCCGGCTGTGGAAGTTTAGAGCGAATACCCGGGACTTTGAAATAACTTCTATGATTATTTTTTCTGTCTGTCCTAAAGAAAAACAGCCGCATTCATAGACAGATTCTCATTACGCCTAGAGTAACGGCTTTCTGTAAAGATATTTGGTCCAAGTGATGATTATAGCTGTTGGAATGAAGACAGTGGTGATGACAGATTGTCTCGACAAGGAGGGAGGAGATTGGAAAAAGGGGGAAAGAGCGAAAAGAACAATGGAATCCGCGGTCGCCTTATAACAGACATAACCTTGTAAGCGCCAAGAAGACGAGAAACAATCTTCACACTGATGGCTTAGAATATAACACCGGTGACGTCCACGGGCAGCTTGACAGCTTATTTTAAGGATGGAAGCAAACATGGCATTTTGCGATTTTCATCTGCTCACTTAATATCTCGACTGATGTATCTGCAACCTCCTGTACATCTGCATGATTTAACTTTCCCAGGCTTAGTCAGCTTACAGACTCCTGATAGAAAAGAAAATGATAGAGAAAGAAAATATCCTCCATATTCACGGGATTCTCTTCAACCCCATATTTGTGCTTTTCCTCTGATTTCCTGTGATCTTCTTTTGATCCCTGTGTGTTTAAAAGTTCTTGATCTTACCAGCTGCGGTTAAAGTAAACCTCTCAGTAACTTTACATGCCTTCATGAATAAATTCTAGGCATACCACAGTACACAGCGGAACTGGGCAAAGTTCAGCCCCAGGGCCACATCCGGCCCTTTGGCTGTCCCTTTCTGGCACTTGATGCCTCTGCTGTTGAAATGCCTCTCTGAGCATTAGGACAACTTTGATGGCACGTACACAAGACCATTTTTAATGACGAGAAAAATGTCATTTTTTAAAATGGTCATTAAAAACGATCGTGTGTGGGCTCCAGAGCATTTTTCACAACGTGAAAAATGGCCACAAAAAATTTGGAACATGCTCTAATTTTTCTCGTCATTTTTCACGTCGTCATTTTTCTCGTCATGAAAAACGGGCGTGTGTAGGCTTTAACGACGTGAAAAAAAATGCGCATGCTCAGAATCAAGTATGAGATGGGAGCGCTCGTTCTGGTAAAACTAGCGTTCGTAATGGAGACAGCCCATTCGTCACGCTGTAACGGACTGAAGAGCACGAGGCTGAAAAGCGCAAATCGTCTCTCACCAAACTTTACTAACATGAGGATCAGCAAAAGCAGCCCAAAGGGTGGCGCCATCCGAATGGAACTTCCCCTTTATAGTGCCGTCGTACATTTCGTACGTCACCGCTCTTTGCTCGAGCATTTTTTTCATGATAGTGTGTAGGCAAGGTAGGCTTGAGAAGAATCACGTCGAGAAAAACTTTGTTTTTTTCAACGACATTAAAAACGGTCGTGTGTACGCGGCAAGAGAAAATGCTCTTCCACCAGAACCAAGTTTCCCTGCTGTACTGATCAACTCCTCAGGCTTTCTCCTTCCAGTTCTTTCAGCTCTCCACACAGACATATGTAGCAACCCCTTGTGTACATACACAATATTATAAAAGGTATTGGGACACCTGCCTTTACACACACCTGAACTTTTATTGCATCACAGTCTCAGTCCATAGGGTTCAATATTGAGTTGGCCCACCCTTTGCAGCTATAACAGCTTCAACGTTTCTGGGAAGGCTGTCCACAAGGTTTAGGAGTGTGTCTATGGGTATGTTTGGCCATTCTTCCAGAAGCGCATTTGTGAGGTCAGGCACTGATGTTGGCCTGCATTCTAATTCATCCCAAAGGTGTTCTATCGGGTTGAGGTCAGGACTCTTTACAGACCAGTCAAGTTCCTCCACCCCAAACTCGCTCATCCATGTCTTTATGGACCTTGCTTTGTGCACTGGTGCACAGTCATGTTGGAACAGGAAGGGGCCATCCCCAAACTGTTCCCACAAAGTTAGGAGCATGAAATTGTCCAAAATGTCTTGGTATGCAGACACCTTAAAGAAGAAGTCCAGCCTGAGCTCATTTGGCTGGGCTTCTTCTATGGGTCACAGGAGTGCAATTCGTTTTGTATTTCTGTGACCTGTTTTCAGCAGAGAGCGGTCTGAAGTCCGCTCTCTGCTGACGTCACTGGAATCAGTCCAAGCACCGTGTCATTACAACAATAAAGTCTGGATCCCCCTGGTGCCTGGACTGATGCCTGTCTCAGCCTTTCAGCAAGCCGCTGAGAGACTAAGATGGCCGCTCACCGCCCCTCCACAGCTCAGCACTCCAATGAGCATAGAAGAGCAGAGAGGAGAGCTGATGACTGACAGGAAGCAGCTCTCCACTCATGGAGGGGAAAGAACCGAGCCATTGGCGGTGTTCGATGGCTCAGTTCTCAGTGTAGAGACGCCGGGGACAGATGCAGCATCGGTCAGATGCTGCATCCACCTAGGTAAGTATGATGGGTTAAAAAAAAACATACTTCTCTTTTAAGGGTTCCCTTCACTGGAACTAAGGGGCCAACCCCAACTCTTGAAAAACAAACCCACACCATAATCCCCCCTCCACCAAATGATTTGGACCAATGCACAAAGCAAGGTCCATAAAGACATAGATGAGGGAGTTTGGGGGTGAGGGAACTTGACTGGCTTGCACAGAGTCCTGACCTTAATCCGATAGAACACCTTTGGGATGAATAAGAGCGGAGACTGCGAGCCAGGCCTTCTCGTCCACATCAGTGCCTGACCTCACAAATGCGATTCTGGAACAATGGTCACACATTCCCATAGACACACTTCTAAACCTTGTGGACAGCCTTTCCAGAAGGGTTGAAGCTGTTATATCTGCAAAGGATGGGCCCACGAAATATTGAACCCTACGGACTAAGACTGGGATGCCATTAAAGTTCATGTGTGTGTAAAGGCAGGCGTACCAATACTTTTGGCAATATAGTGTATGTGAACCTAGCCTTAAAAGCCTTCCTTGAGATCCAAGCAAGTGGCATTGCCTAGTTTGCGGTGATGTCATCAATCTTCTGCAGGCAGGTGCAAGCATTTCCTTAGTCTAGTCCCCCCCCCCTCCCCCAGTGATCAAAGTGTAACATTATAACATTCTAGCAAGTCAAAGTCACAAGTAGGGATGAGCTTGGGTTCAGTCCGAACATAGAAAGAAGCTCTCAGTGCCAGTTTTAGATTTACTCTTAATTTAATTCCCGGAGACACTGGTGATCAGTAGTGATGGGTGAATCTGCTGGGATTCCATTCACCAAGGATTCACAAACTTGAGGTGAATCCTACTGAGGTCTATGTGAGCGTCCTTTATGGTAAATTCTGTTAATTTTTAGGGCTGATAGGAAAATTACTGTAAGAACATAAAGGCACAGGATGCCGGGCACTGACATGTACAAATGCAAAAAAAAACACGTTAGGCACACCCCCCCAAAGGGGACTTCAGGGTCTGGGTTTCATAAAGATGTCCCACGGCCCTGTACCTGTATCACACACTTTTTCTAATGACAAGCGTTGCACCAAGTGATAAAGAAAAAAAACGCGCCAATGTAGGTAATTATAGGATCCTAAAGTCAATAAAGACAAAAAGATAGTCCAGAAAAATGTCCCACAGATGCTGATGTGAGATCAGAAGGGAGGGATCACATATGCAGAAAAAACCTCCAAACAAATTACAGTACAGTAAAACCGCGTTTGACACCGGAATAACCACCACCGTATTAAATTGGCTGTGTCAGGGTCACCTGTGGCCAGGTGACAGATGCACACCGTAGGGGGACAGGAGTGCACCGCGAGGTAGTGAACCCTATGGCTGGCTTCTGTGGATAGGAAACTGGGTGGTTGTGGAAAGCGGGACCAGAGGAGCACAACCGGGATCCCAACGGAAGCGAGAGCCAAGATTCCCCAGGGCGCGGAGTCTAAGACCCAGCTGGTCTTCTCCAGGGCCTCTAGTGGTGAGGATGTTACGCTGCAGGCTGGGACCAGGTCGCGGCCCCTGGAGTTTCCTAGCTCACGCCCCGTAGGATAAGGGGAAGCAGCAGCACACGATAGAGAGAACCGAATAACAAGCCGAAGGTCAGGGGCCACAAGCAGACAAGGATAACGAAGAACGAGCCGAAGGTCAAGGGTCACGAGCAGACAGGGATGGTCGGGGACAAGCCAATAACGTAACAGAGAGACAGACGTAGCACACGGCAGGCAGGAACCCAAACACACAATGCCTAACAAACAAGTTGATCAGCAAAGCAGGCTTGCAGTGCACAGGTTAATATAGTGTTCAGTGATAGGGCCTGGGGTGGAGTCAGGCTGGGAGGAGATTATAAAGGAAGCCAGGTGAAGGAGGTCTGGTCTCTAGATGAACACATGAGGAGGAAGGTAAGATGGCAGACAGACATTAATGCATATCCATGACAGTACCCTCCCTCTTACGAGGCCTCCCCCTTCCCCGCCTGGGCCCAGGTTTAGAGGGAAACTTCAGATGAAACTCCTTTAACAGACGAGGTGCAAAGACCTCAGATGCAGTGATCCAAGACCTCTCCTCAGGACCAAACCCTTTCCAATGAACGAGGTACTGAAGAACGCCTTTACAGAGTCGGGAGTCCAGAATTTGACTGATCTCGTACTCCTGATTATCCTCCGAGACAGGCGCCACGGTAGGAAGAGGACGAGAGAATTTATTGAGGACTAAAGGCTTTAGAAGAGCAACATGAAAGGAGTTAGTGATTTTAAGGCTCTTAGGAATCTGGAGTTTGAAACAAACCGGATTCAGTTTAGCAGTTACCGTGTATGGACCGATGAATCGTGGAGCAAACTTCAGAGAAGGAACTCGGAGCTTGATGTTCCTGGTAGAGAGCCAGACTTTGTCCCCTGGCTGAAGAGAAGGCGGTTTACGCCTGCGGCGGTCGGCAAAGCCTTTGAATTTTTCAGCAGCTGCCCGGAGGGAATCATGAACTTGACCCCAAACGGAATTGAGAGACTCCTGAACCGAAGCCAAAGCTGGAATGTCTGGAGAACAGATCATAGGAAGAGGAAGTTGAGGGTGTTTTCCATAAACTGTGAAAAAGGGTGTCTTCTGCGAACTGGTATTCACATGATTGTTATGGGAGAATTCTGCCCACGGGAGTAGAGAGGACCAATCGTCATGGTGAGAAGACACAAAGGTGCGAAGAAAGACCTCTAACTCCTGATTAACCCTCTCAGTCTGTCCATTGGATTGGGGATGGTAAGAAGAAGAAAAATCCAAGACAATATTGAGGGATTTGCAAAAGGCTCTCCAAAAACGAGACGTGAATTGGACTCCCCTGTCGGAAACAATATGAGAAGGGACCCCATGTAGGCGGAGAATTTCTCGAATGAAAATGGGAACCAAGGCAGGGGCAGAAGGAAGACCAGGAAGAGGAACAAAATGAGCCATCTTGGAGAATCGATCGATTACCACCCAAATGACTGTATTATTCTCAGACAGTGGGAGATCGGTGATAAAATCCATGGCAATATGGGCCCAGGGTTCCTTAGGAATAGGCAAGGGCATGAGGAGACCAGCAGGAGCTTGTGTGGAGGATTTGGACTGAGCACAGACATGACAAGCTTTAACGTAGTCTTTGACGTCTGAGCGGAGATTAGGCCACCAGTAGTGACGACTGATGAGTAGGAAGGATCGGAGGAATCCAGAATGCCCTGCCACCTTGGAATCATGTCCCCAACGAAGGATCTTAGCTCTTAGCTCAGTGGGGACAAAGGTCTTACCAGGCGGAATTTTAGACTTCAGGGTGGTAGAGTGGGCAACAATGCATGAGGTGGGAATGATCGGCTCAGGTTCAGGGGCGGACTCCTCGTCCAAAGTGTCAAATGACCTAGAGAGCGCATCAGCCCGACCGTTGCAGGAACCAGGTTTGTAGGTAATCGTGAAATTAAAACGGGCAAAGAAGAGACTCCACCTGGCCTGTCTAGGATTCAGACGTTTAGCATTCTGTAGATACTGTAAATTCTTGTGATCGGTAAAGATCGTTATGGAGTGAGGGGAACCCTCCAAGAGATGACGCCACTCCTCTAACGCCAATTTAATTGCGAGAAGTTCCCGATCACCGATGGCATAATTCCTCTCTGCCTGAGAAATTTTTTTGGAGAAGAACGCACATGGTTGGCGTCTCTTCTCAAAGATTTGAAGAAGCACAGCTCCCACCCCCATTGAGGAAGCGTCCACTTCAATAAAAAATGCATTCCCAGGATTTGGTCTCCTCAAGAGGGGGCCAGAAACAAAGGCCTGTTTCAGGTTGTGAAATGCAGAGACAGCTTCGGGAGGCCAGTCTCTGGCATTCACACCCTTCTTGGTCAAAGCGATAATAGGCGCGGCAATGGAAGAGTAATTCCTTATGAACTGCCTATAATAATTAGTGAAGCCAAGAAAGCGCTGTGTGGCCTTGAGGCTAGCAGGAAGAGGCCAGTTGGTGATAGCCAAGACCTTCCCAGGGTCCATACGAAGCCCCGAACATGAGACAAAGCACCCCAAAAACAGGACCTCAGAACATTCAAAGGAACATTTCTCCAGCTTGGCATAGAGATTGTTCTCTCTAAGACGTTGAAGTACAGTGCGGACATGGTTTCTGTGGACGAGCAGATTTTCAGAAAAGATCAGAATGTCATCCAGATAGATGACAACAAACTGGTACAGCAGATCTCTGAAGATTTCATTGACAAAGTTTTGAAACACGGCTGGAGCATTACACAGACCAAAAGGCATCACCAGATATTCGTAATGCCCGTCTCTAGTGTTAAATGCAGTCTTCCATTCGTCACCCTCCCGTATTCGAATGAGATTGTACGCGCCTCTGAGATCCAACTTGGTGAAAATGGAGGCACCCTTCAACCTATCGAATAGCTCAGATATTAAGGGTAAGGGGTATCGATTTTTAATAGTAACCGCATTTAAACCCCGATAATCGATGCAGGGTCTTAAGGTACCATCCTTTTTGGCAACAAAAAAGAACCCTGCCCCTGCAGGCGATGAGGATTTCCGGATGAACCCTCTCTCCAGATTCTCTGCTACATACTCCGACATGGCCTGGGTCTCTGGGATGGACAGAGGGTAGGTACGACCCCTGGGTAGAGTTGCTCCGGGGACAAGATCAATAGCACAGTCAAAAGACCTGTGGGGAGGAAGCACCTCAGCTGATTTTTTACAGAACACATCCCGGTAATCGCTGTATGCGGCGGGAAGATCAGAAGAAACAGAAGTGGCAGCAACCGGAAGACTCTCCTTGGGGGTCACCTTGAGAAGACACGACGAGAAACATGAGGAACCCCAGGCCAGGATCTGCCCAGAGACCCAGTCCACATGTGGAGAGTGGAGCTGTAGCCAAGGGAGGCCCAATACAACTGGGGTAGAGGCCTTGGGTAGAATAAGAAAGGATATCCACTCCTGGTGGAGAATCCCTACCGACATCCTAATGGGTAGCGTCTGGAAGCGAATAGGGCCCCCTGGGAGAACAGTGCCATCAATTGCCGAGACTACCAATGGGGTAGTGAGAGGTGAAAGGGTAAGCTTCATAGAAGAAGCAGTTCTCCAATCCATGAAATTGCCGGCAGCCCCGGAATCCAGGTATGCAAGGGTTGACTGAGGAGAAGTGCCTACATGAAGGGACACCGGCAAGAGCAGGCGAGAAGGTGATGTTTCTGGGTCCAATACTCCACCTTCCAAATGTATTAGACCCGAGCGTTTCCCGGACGAAGCGAGCAGGAGTCACGAAAATGACCCTTGCCCCCACAATAGAGGCACAAGCCCAGAGTTCTGCGCCTAGCACGTTCTTCGGGGGTTAGTCTGGTCCGGCCCAGCTGCATAGGTTCTTCAGCAGGTAGAGGATGCTCCACGGAATGAAGGGAGGGGAGCTCAGACTGGCTAGGACCCAGAGAGTGCTGGCGTCTTTTTTCTAAGGACCTCTCTTGAAAACGAATGTCGATCTGGTTGCATAATGAAATTACATCGTCCAGACCGACGGGAATGGCTCTTCCCGCTAATTCGTCTTTCACTCGGTCAGAGAGGCCATGTAAAAAGGTAGCGACCAGGGCCTCATTATTCCAGCTCAATTCAGCTGTGTGGATACGGAACTGAAGAGCATATTGCCCCACTGAACTAGATTCTTGGCGAAGACGTAAGACAGCACTAGCCGCTGAAGAAGCCCGAGCCGGCTCTTCGAAGATATTACGAAAGAGCTTCAAGAATTCGGACAGACTGGAAACCACCGGATCGTTCCTCTCCCACAGGGGGGCAGCCCAGGCCAAAGCTTCACCGGAGAGGAGGGAAATGATATAGGCTACCTTAGCCCGGTCAGATAGGAAGCTTTGAGGCTGAAGCTCAAAATGAATAGTGCATTGGCTGAGAAACCCCCTGCAGGCCTTGGAGTCCCCAGAGAAACGGAACGGAGCTGGCAATCTTAGTGAGTGTGAGGCTGCGACTGGTGCGATAGGTACAGCCGCTGGTTGTACTTGGGGTTGCGGATTCGGGGTTCCCAAGGAGACCTGAAGCTGCTCGAATCGAGAAGCCAGATCCTGGAGGAATCGCATCACCTGGGTCTGATTTGATTCCTGGGTCTCAAGTCTGCGAACTATGCCCTGCAATGGATCATCCGCGGGAAGCGGGATGTCAGCCGGGTTCATGGCTGATCAAACTGTCAGGGTCACCTGTGGCCAGGTGACAGATGCACACCGTAGGGGGACAGGAGTGCACCGCGAGGTAGTGAACCCTATGGCTGGCTTCTGTGGATAGGAAACTGGGTGGTTGTGGAAAGCGGGACCAGAGGAGCACAACCGGGATCCCAACGGAAGCGAGAGCCAAGATTCCCCAGGGCGCGGAGTCTAAGACCCAGCTGGTCTTCTCCAGGGCCTCTAGTGGTGAGGATGTTACGCTGCAGGCTGGGACCAGGTCGCGGCCCCTGGAGTTTCCTAGCTCACGCCCCGTAGGATAAGGGGAAGCAGCAGCACACGATAGAGAGAACCGAATAACAAGCCGAAGGTCAGGGGCCACAAGCAGACAAGGATAACGAAGAACGAGCCGAAGGTCAAGGGTCACGAGCAGACAGGGATGGTCGGGGACAAGCCAATAACGTAACAGAGAGACAGACGTAGCACACGGCAGGCAGGAACCCAAACACACAATGCCTAACAAACAAGTTGATCAGCAAAGCAGGCTTGCAGTGCACAGGTTAATATAGTGTTCAGTGATAGGGCCTGGGGTGGAGTCAGGCTGGGAGGAGATTATAAAGGAAGCCAGGTGAAGGAGGTCTGGTCTCTAGATGAACACATGAGGAGGAAGGTAAGATGGCAGACAGACATTAATGCATATCCATGACAGGCTGCTTACCAGAAGCAAGCAAAAGTGCACAGTCGGCTATAACCTAACCGCGGCCTTTGGCTTGCATGTTGGGTAGAAGGAACTCAAACCCAATCGGAACACCCAGGATGCTCCTCCAGCTTACAATATGGCGCTGCTGATGGCTCCGTATGCAACAGGTATCAGAAAAAAAGGAGAATACCATAGGGTGATAACGTAATGACAATACAAGAACACGACCGTGCTTAACAACCAAAGTGACCACCACCGTAGTAGAAATGGCTGCTTACCAGAAGCAAGTAAAGAAGCGCAATCGGCTATAGCCTAGCCGTGGCTCTTAACTTGTAAGTAGTGGACCCAATCAGAACACCTAGGACTCTCCTCCAGTAGACATTAAACGCTGCTGATAGCTCCGTTTGCAAGGAATACCAGAAAGAGAGGAAGACCATAGGGTGATAACGTCTATAACGTTTATTAAGTAAAAAGTAGCGTACTTACATGCATATAGATTTAAAAAACATAAGAGCAAAAAGTCGGCCGGCATATACAGAAAGCCCTTTCTCGAACGAGCTGCATGGTGACATCACTGCGTGTCACCCAGACGCGTTTCGTCACATTTGACATTCTCAATGGGATCCAAGGGATCCATAGCTGACTCAGTGCTTACTCATAGCTGAGCTATGAATAAGCAATGAGTATCAGTGCGAAACGTCAGCTGTGTGTCCCCATTTTCTGTTTGCTGTGGATTGTAGTGTATTCCAGTTTTACTAATAAAGGACATTTAAGCATTTTTTTCCTGGAGTGCAGCTGTCCAGACATCCTTTTCGTTTTCTACAGCAGACACTGGGACCATATTGCCTCTTCCATGGCCACTTTAGTGGCGCATTGGGAACTAAGGACAGAACCGTTGTTGTGATTTGTTGGGATCAGATATTTTTTGATAGATATGGATGTGGCTTATTAACTCCTGGCAACACTCCTACTGAAGAAGCCGTTGTCGGCGAAACATGTAGAGGAAATAAAAGTGTATCCTTAATGGAAAGGAACAAACAACTGTATTCTTTGCTATATATGAAAAATGAAGCCGTATGTTGTTTTTTAATATGATTTTAATGTATATAACACCTCCCTGGCACTAAGGACCGGCTGCTCGGAAGTCAACCCCTCCATGGACCGGGGGAGGGGGGGGTTTATTCTGTGTCTCACCAGTGCTATTAGATCCTGTCCCTGGCCTGGC
Organism: Rana muscosa; assembly: GCA_029206835.1. Taxonomy (NCBI): domain Eukaryota; kingdom Metazoa; phylum Chordata; class Amphibia; order Anura; family Ranidae; genus Rana; species Rana muscosa. The sequence goes on along the minus strand of CM055119.1, from coordinate 181,098,637 downwards.
TCTCTTTCCTCACCTTCTCCCTCTTCATGAGCACAGAGGGGGAAGGGAGTAGCTGTGCTAGGAGAAGAGGAGCGGGCACCCTCTGGTGGTCAGAGAGTGCCAGTGCAGGTTGTGCCAGATTGCTCTGCCTGCCGCGTAGCCACGCTCCCAGCAGGCCACGGACCGGCAACGATCCGCGGCCCGGGGGTTGGGGACCCCTGATATGGGGAATAAAATAAAGCTTTTATGGAGATTTTGTTGTTTTAGCACCATAAAAATCCTGTGTATGTTCAGGTTGGAGTATAAAACATTTTAAAGGGATGTAAGTGCAAAAATGATGGCTTATATCCATCCCTGGACCCAGTATTACTTTATGTATATTACATTTTGGCCACTAGATAGAGCTGTCAATACAGGCATTAATCTCTTAGAAATAATACGGGACCTTTATAAATTCCTCTGACTAATGTTTTATAAATATTCCCCCAGTGACTGACTGAGTGAAAGGGGTACTTTTTAATTTTCTTTCTGAATATATATTGCCTTTAGAATATATATCAAGTGCAAAATATGTTGTTTTTTTTTTTGAATATTAATTCGGAATGAAAGGAACCGCACATGTCTACTGGATGGACTTGTGTCTTTTTTCAACCAGACTATGTAACTATGACACCAATGATGTGGTCCAATGATATCAGTGGTGGGGCACAATTCCTCCCACTGACACCAATGATGGGGTTCAATGACATTAACAATGAGGCACAATTCCTCCCTATGATGCCAATGAAGGGGCCCCATGTCATATACAATGGGGCTCAATTCCTCCCACTGACGCCAATGATGGGGTCCACTGACGCCAATGATGGGGTCCACTGACGCCAATGATGGGGTCCAATGACATCAATGATGGGGCACAATTCCTCCCAATGACAACAATGATTGGGTCCTGTGACATCAATGATGATGCACAATTTCTCCCAATGATACCAATGATGGGGCCCAATGACATTAATGATAGGGCACAATTCCTCCCAATGACACCAATGATGGGTCCAATTACATTAACGATGGGGCACAATTCCTCCCATTGAAACAAGTGATGAGGAATAATTTTTTCCCACTGATGTCAGGGCCTTTTCTACTCCCACTAGCCACAGTCTGGCCCTCCTAAAGTCTGTAGGACAGTAAACTGTCCCTTTGTTTAGAAAGTTTGGAGACCCCCGGTCTATGAGATTTGTAACGTGCATAGAACAGTGGACATGACTGTAACTGACATGCACTGCTCATTTCAAACATAGGGAAATTAAGGGGAAAGGAGAGGTCCATTATCTCATGGAGAATGTTTCAAGGAGGCAGAAAAACACGGTAAGAAACTAATTAATGAAATATAGATTGTAAACCAAAAAATTACTACGCTTGTGTACAAATTAATAGTCAGGAAGCTGAAAACACATTAGTGAGATATTTATCACCAAAATTGCATATGCGAGCATAAAGAGGTGCGCTAAAAACTGTGTAATCAGTATATATTGATCCAATATAATCTACCGTGAAAAACAGTTCATAAATGAAAAAAAGTGAAAAAAGTATGGTTCCAATAGGGATGAGCTTCGAGTTCAAGTCGAACTCATGTTCGACTCGAACATTGCCTGTTCGCCCATTCGCCGAACAGCGAACAAATTGGGGTGTTCGCGGCAAATTCAAAAAGTCTATGGGAGAAATCTAAAGTGCTAACGTAGGAGCGGTCTGACATACCGAGGGGGCGGACCTGATGGGGAACTTCCTTCACTGTGTAATTCATGAATAGACCCGCCCCTTCTCATGTTCCGCATCAGGTCCTCAGCCTTACACTGACTCATTGGCTGAGCGGACCTGATGGGGAACTTTAGAAGGGGCGGGTCTATACATGTAATAGACTGCGGAGGAAGTTCCCAATCAGGTCCGCTCAGGTTTAGCCAATGACGGACAGCGCTGGGCATCGGATCGCCGCGGGACACTGGATTTCACCGCTGGAATGTTTTTTTTTTTTGTTTTTTTTTTAATAAAGGACTTTTCCAAGGTGTTTGTGTGTTTTTTTTTACATTTTTTGACACTTTCTTCGTGAAATGGTAGGGGTACAATGTACCCCTTACCAATTCACATAGGGGGGGCCGGGATCTGGGGGTCCCCTTTGTTAAAGGGGTCTTCCAGATTCCGATAAGCCCCCCGCCCGCAGACCCCCACAACCACCGGGCAAGGGTTGTGGGGATGAGGCCCTTGTCCCCATCAACATGGGGACATCCTCCCCATGTTGAGGGCATGTGGCCTGGTACGGTTCAGGAGGGGGGGGGGCGCTCTCTCATCCCCCCTCTTTTCCTGTGGCCTGCCAGGTTGCGTGCTCGGATAAGGGTCTGGTATGGATTTTTGGGGGCACTCCACGCCATTTTTAAAAAAAATTGGGGTGGAGTTCCCCTTAAAATCCATGCCAGATCTGAAGGGCCTGGTATGGATATTTGGGGGAACCGCATGCATTTTTTTTTTAATTTGCGGCGGGGTTCCCCTTAATGTCTATACCAGACCTGAAGGGCCTGGTAATTGAATTTGGGGGGACCCCCACGCTTTTTTTTTTTTTTTATCAATGACTTTTGTATGTATTGCCGGGAGCCGACAATTCATTAATAGCCGCGAATGAGTTTTAAATTACTTTTTTTCCTTCAAAAATGACATTTTTTGCAGGGACAGTTCTAAGCACGGGAAACATGCGCGACTTTACATGCATATCATACACACCCCCAGGTACGAAATTTAAAGGAATATTTCACTTTTATTGTTTCACTTTAAGCATTATTAAAATCACTGCTCCCGAAAAAACGGCCGTTTTTAAAACTTTTTTTTGCATTGATACATGTCCCATGGGGCAGGACCCGGGTCCCCAAACACTTTTTATGACAATAACTTGCATATTAGCCTTTATAATTAGCACTTTAGATTTTGAACGTTCGAGTCCATTGTATTTAATAGGGTCCTAAAGTTCACGCGAACATTCTGTCTGTTCGCAGGTTCTGGTGCGAACCGAACAGGGGGGTGTTCGGCTCATCCCTGGGTTCCAACAGCCAAGAGACCGAGGGAAAAATGCTGTCTCCTTCCCTTCATCAAAGAAACCAGTCACCAACTCCTTAGTGAGAGTGTCCTCTTACCAGAGTTCGTGGACCCCCTATGTACAGGCGGGTCTAACAGGCTTTTGGGGATTCGCTCCCTCGAGCTGTGCTTGAACCAGGCAGCACAAGCTCTGGGATGGTGTCTCAGGGTATGGATCCAGAAAAGTACCTCCAACTCTCCATATGTAGTACGTTCAAATAAAGAGCACTAAATAGTGTAATACCCATATACAAATTTTTATTAAAAGCGAGTGCTACTCACATTAGTATAACAAACAAGTGCATGTCTTTGTAAATAGCTCCCGATCAAGCAAGATGGCATCCGCCTCCACTTCCACTTCACTGATGTGATCAAGCCACTACACCTATGCGTTTCGTCACCATAGGACTCCTGCCGGTTACTACGTATGGAGAGTTGGAGGTACTTTCTCCACACCCTGAGACAAGATCTCAGAGACTGCAGTATCTGGTTCAAGCACAGCTAGAGGGAGCGAATCCCCAAAAACCCATTAGACCCGCCTGTACATAGGGGGTCCACGAACTCTGGTAAGCAGACATCTCACTAAGGTGTTGGTGACTGGCTTCTTTGGTGAAGGGAAGGAGACAGCATTTACCCTCGATCTCTTGGCTGTTGGAACCATACTTTTTTTTACTATTTTTCATACACGGACTGTTTTTCACGGTGGATATATATTGATTACACAGTTTTTAGCGCAACTGTCAGGAAGGGTTTGCCAGAAGACAAGATGGTCCCTGCAGGTAACTTCTCTTAGAAGAGATGTGTTAGCGCGTGCTAACGGCATGCATTAGTGTGCGCAGCGCATCCCATGACAGATGAGGGAGCCAAATGGGCTATTTAAACTGGGTCAGTACCCAGGATCAGTGCTATCTTGTTTACAACATTCCCATGAATGTCCTTTTCCCTGTTTATCTGCATCTACTTCCAGTTACCTACCTGGCTTGTTCTGACTACTCCTGCTCTCCATCTACACCAACCCCGGCTTGCACCACTCTCCAGTCTCCGTATCTGATCGCACTGTGTATGACCCGGCTTGCATGATGTTCATGTTTCAGTCCATACAGATTTACCTAGCTGCAAGCATCTGTCCACCTGCTGTTGGGACCTGCTCATCCACTCACCACGCCAAAGTACCGGTTTGTTCTAGTACTCGGGACATCCGCTGTCATCTGGCATACCACTCCACCGGAAGTCCAGCAGCTAGCACGACTACCGGCACTTGTGTGACTCTGCACAGGTAGACCACCTGTCTTCACTATCAAGGGCCCAGAGTCAGAGGTGTAAGAGAGGCCTTCCTCTGCAAACCAGGCTCTTCCTACCAGGTACGTGACAGCAACACTTTATGTTCACGTATGAAATATAGATTACAGACCCATGAAGTAGTGGAAGTGTATGGATTATTTTTGGAGAATAAGGATATCATTTGGTGTCACTTTAATGACTACAGAAGTGCCTTTTATATCTGCCAGGGGTTCAGATTTAAAGGTAATTCTTTTCACCGTAGCAGAATGTTCTTTAATTTCAGGGCCATAATCCTCCATAAATCTGCATATTGTCTACAACTGCTGTTTGTAAGATTAAATGGAGCTTTAAATGAGGCTCGGTCTTTAGCAAACATTCCGAGGCAGCCTAGGCAAGTGCTTTCTGCGGGCCCGGGGAGCCCAATGATACCGATCGCCCTCTCCACCGCGTTTGTCTGTGTGTAAAACACAATTTCATTAAAGGACCTTTCATCGCTTCCTTGAAGCAGGTCGCTTGACTTTATAGCCTCATAAACCTTTCTCATACGGCCTTGTTGCTGAAAGGATTCATGGCTTCTCAGCCCGGTTCTATGGCCGTCCCTAGAATTACGGGGAAATCTTGTTTTTTCTTCCCATGCTGATGAGACGCCCCGCTCAGCTATTATAATGTATCTTAATATGGCAGGATGGATGAAAGATGGAGATGTTGTTGTTTTCAAAGGAGTCGTTTTTCTTCTTAATAAGCATACAAATGGTGGTGTCGCTCACAAATAACATTTTCATTTAGAGCTCATCCATCCCCCAGCATCCTGCCCTAGTATGTCTTAAAGCAGAACTCCAGGTAAAAAAACAAACAAAAAAAAACAAAACAAATAGCTCCTTAAAAGATTACATTTATTAAGCAGACTTTCCTGCAATATTCACCTTCAGTCCAGTACTGGCCCCTCAGTACTTCTTTTTGCCCATGAAATATTTGCAGTCTTCCAGGTTGAATGATAACCACCATCACCCAGCCCACTTACTGTGGTCCCAGGCTGTCATGGACCCGCCCCTGGGCAGAAAAGTTATTTTACAGCACCCAAGTCCTTTGTGCTGGGTGGCTTAGGCCGGATGACGTATACACTATAATGTCAAAAGTATTAAGACGCCTGCCTTTACACGCACATGAACTTTAATGGCATCTCAGTCTTAGTCCATAGGGTTCAATATTGAGTTGGCCCACCCTTTGCAGCTAAAACAGCTTCAACTCTTCTGGGAAGGCCGTCCACAAGGTTTAGGAGTGTGTCTATGGGAATGTTTGACCATTCTTCCAGAAGTGCATTTGTGCCGCTGTGTCTTATTACAGCAAGAGCGGGTCGCCGGCTGCGAGCATGCTCGCCCCAAACCCGGGAAGTGTTGAATCAAGTACTAGGTACATAGTGATATAAAGATCTATATAGAGGTATCAGGACCTCCTAACTCCTGGTGACCCCTCTAGTGATATAAAGATCTATATAGAGGTATCAGGACCTCCCTCCCCCTGGTGACCCCTCTAGTGATATAAAGATCTATATAGAGGTATCAGGACCTCCTTCCCCCATGTGATATAAAGATCTATATAGAGGTATCAGGATCTCCGTCCCCCTGGTGACCCATATGGAGATATAAAGATCTATCTAGAAGTATCAGGACCTCCGTCCCCCTGGTTCTATATAGAGGTATCAGGACCTCCTCCTCCTGGTGACCCCTCTAGTGATATAAAGATCTATATAGAGGTATCAGGACCTCCATCCCCCTGGTGACCCCTCTAGTGATATAAAGATCTATATAGAGGTATCAGGACCTCCTCCCCCCTGGGGACCCTTCTAGTGATATAAAGATCTATATAGAGGTATCATGACCTCCTCCCCCCTGGGGACCCCTCTAGTGATATAAAGATCTATATAGAGGTATCAGGACCTCCTTCCCCCTAGTGACCCCTCTAGTGATATAAAGATCTATAGAGAGGAATCAGAACCTTCTTCCTCCTACTGGTGATCGCTCTAGTGTTATAAAGATCTATATAGAGGAATCAGAACCTTCTTCCCCCTGGTGACCCCTATGGAGATATAAAGTTCTATATAGAGGTAGCAGGACCTCCTCCCCCTGGTGATCGCTCTAGTGATATAAAGATCTATATAGAAGTATCAGGACCTCCGTCCCCCTGGTGACCCCTCTAGTGATTTAAAGATCTATATAGAGGTATCAGGACCTCCTCCCCCCTGGGGACCCCTCTAGTGATATAAAGATATATATAGGGGTATCATGACCTCCTCCCCCCTGGGGACCCCTCTAGTGATATAAAGATCTATATAGAGGTATCAGGATCTCCTTCCCCCTAGTGACCCCTCTAGTGATATAAAGATCTATATAGAGGAATCAGAACCTTCTTCCCCCTGGTGACCCCTATGGAGATATAAAGATCTATATAGAGGTATCATGACCTCCTCCCCCCTGGGGACCCCTCTAGTGATATAAAGATCTATATAGAGGTATCAGGACCTCCTTCCCCCATGTGATATAAAGATCTATATAGAGGTATCAGGACCTCCGTCCCCCTGGTGACCCATATGGAGATATAAAGATCTATCTAGAAGTATCAGGACCTCCGTCCCCCTGGTTCTATATAGAGGTATCAGGACCTCCTCCTCCTGGTGACCCCTCTAGTGATATAAAGATCTATATAGAGGTATCAGGACCTCCATCCCCCTGGTGACCCCTCTAGTGATATAAAGATCTATATAGAGGTATCAGGACCTCCTCCCCCCTGGGGACCCTTCTAGTGATATAAAGATCTATATAGAGGTATCATGACCTCCTCCCCCCTGGGGACCCCTCTAGTGATATAAAGATCTATATAGAGGTATCAGGACCTCCTTCCCCCTAGTGACCCCTCTAGTGATATAAAGATCTATAGAGAGGAATCAGAACCTTCTTCCTCCTACTGGTGATCGCTCTAGTGTTATAAAGATCTATATAGAGGAATCAGAACCTTCTTCCCCCTGGTGACCCCTATGGAGATATAAAGTTCTATATAGAGGTAGCAGGACCTCCTCCCCCCTGGTGATCGCTCTAGTGATATAAAGATCTATATAGAAGTATCAGGACCTCCGTCCCCCTGGTGACCCCTCTAGTGATTTAAAGATCTATATAGAGGTATCAGGACCTCCTCCCCCCTGGGGACCCCTCTAGTGATATAAAGATCTACATAGGGGTATCATGACCTCCTCCCCCCTGGGGACCCCTCTAGTGATATAAAGATCTATATAGAGGTATCAGGATCTCCTTCCCCCTAGTGACCCCTCTAGTGATATAAAGATCTATATAGAGGAATCAGAACCTTCTTCCCCCTGGTGACCCCTATGGAGATATAAAGATCTATATAGAGGTATCATGACCTCCTCCCCCCTGGGGACCCCTCTAGTGATATAAAGATCTATATAGAGGTATCAGGACCTCCTTCCCCCTAGTGACCCCTCTAGTGATATAAAGATCTATATAGAGGTATCAGGACCTCCTCCCCCCTGGGGACCCCTCTAGTGATATAAAGATCTATATAGAGGTATCATGACCTCCTCCCCCCTTGGGACCCCTCTAGTGATATAAAGATCTATATAGAGGTATCAGGACCTCCTTCCCCCTAGTGACCCCTCTAGTGATATAAAGATCTATATAGAGGAATCAGAACCTTCTTCCTCCTACTGGTGATCGCTCTAGTGTTATAAAGATCTATATAGAGGTATCAGGACCTCCGTCCCCCTGGTGACCCCTATGGAGATATAAAGTTCTATATAGAGGTAGCAGGACCTCCTCCCCCCTGGTGATCGCTCTAGTGATATAAAGATCTATATAGAAGTATCAGGACCTCCGTCCCCCTGGTGACTCCTCTAGTGATATAAAGATCTATATAGAGCAGGTTAATGCAGTTAGCGGACCTCCAGCTGTTGCCAAACTACAAGTCCCATCATGCCTCTGCCTCTGGGTGTCATGCTTGATGCTGTCAGAGTCTCGCTATGCCTCATGGGACTTGTAGTTTGGCAACAGCTGGAGGACCGCTAATTGCATATCCCTGATATAGAGGTATCAGGATCTCCTTCTCCCTGGTGACCCCTCTAGTGATATAAAGATCTTTATAGAGGTATCAGGACCTCCTCCCCCTGGTGACCCCTCTAGTGATATAAAGATCTATATAGAAGAATCAGGACCTCCTTCCCCCTGGTGACCCCTATAGAGATATAAAGATCTATATAGAGGTATCAGGACCTCCTCCCCCTGGTGACCCCTCTAGTGATATAAAGATCTATATAGAAGAATCAGAACCTTCTTCCCCTTGGTGACCCCTATAGAGATATAAAGATCTATATAGAGGTATCAGGACCTCCTCCCCCTGGGGACCCCTCTAGTGATATAAAGATCTATATAGAAGAATCAGGACCTCCTTCCTCCTGGTGACTCCTCTAGTGATATAAAGATCTATATAGAGTTATCAGGACCTCCTTCCCCCTGGTGACCCATATAGAGATATAAAGATCTATATAGAGGTATCAGGACCTCCTCCCCCCTGGTGACCCCTCTAGTGATATAAAGATCTATATAGAGGTATCAGGACCTCCTCCCCCTGGTGACCCTCCTAGTGATATAAAGATCTATATAGAAGTATCAGGACCTCCATCCCCCTGGTGACCCCTCTAGAGATATAAAGATCTATATAGAGGTATCAGGACCTCCTCCCCCTGGTGACCCCCCTAGTGATATAAAGATCTATATAGAAGTATCAGGACCTCCATCCCCCCTGGTGACCCCTCTAGTGATATAAAGATCTATATAGAGGTATCAGGACCTCCTCCCCCTGGTGACCCTCCTAGTGATATAAAGATCTATATAGAAGTATCAGGACCTCCATCCCCCTGGTGACCCCTCTAGAGATATAAAGATCTATATAGAGGTATCAGGACCTCCTCCCCCTGGTGACCCCCCTAGTGATATAAAGATCTATATAGAAGTATCAGGACCTCCTCCCCCCTGGTGACCCCTCTAGTGATATAAAGATCTATATAGAGGTATCAGGACCTCCTCCCCCCTGGTGACCCCTCTAGTGATATAAAGATCTATATAGAGGTATCAGGACCTCCTTCCCCCTGGTGACCCCCCTAGTGATATAAAGATCTATATAGAAGTATCAGGACCTCCATCCCCCTGGTGACCCCTCTAGAGATATAAAGATCTATATAGAGGTATCAGGACCTCCATCCCCCTGGTGACCCCCCTAGTGATATAAAGATCTATATAGAAGTATCAGGACCTCCATCCCCCTGGTGACCCCTCTAGTGATATAAAGATCTATATAGAGGTATCAGGACCTCCATCCCCCTGGTGACCCCTCTAGTGATATAAAGATCTATATAGAGGTATCAGGACCTCCTCCCCCCTGGTGACCCCTCTAGAGATATAAAGATCTATATAGAGGTATCAGGACCTCCTCCCCCCTGGTGACCCCTCTAGTGATATAAAGATCTATATAGAGGAATCAGAACCTTCTTCCTCCTACTGGTGACCCCTCTAGTGATGCATTGTAGAATTCTATTCACTTTTCCCACTGCATGGTCACACTGTTTGCTCATTTTGCAATCATCTGAAATAAGTACCTACACCTTTTTCTTCTGTAGTGCTGGCTAACACTGTACCCCCCCCCCCCCCCCAATGTTGTACGCTCTCTCTCTCTTCTTTTTCCCTAGGTGCATTATTTTACATTTAGAAACATTGAGAGTGGCAACCTTGCTATGCAATCAGGATCATTGCAGAATTGTAGCCACCTCATCACCGGAAACTGCATTAGATCGAGTTCACTGGTTTGATAAACAGATATTTTTGGGACTTTGCAGAAAACTGTAATAATATAATAAGTGCTAGAACACTTTTTTTTTTGTATGGCAGGCCATAGTTCTACTTTAAAGTAGTTTAAGTGAACTCTCAACATAACATCAGAACCTTTTTGACTGGCTTTGTTATCTGGAGTGAATTTTTAAAGTCGAGTCTCTACAGTATTTCACAGGAAAAAAGCAACAATGATAAAGAAAAATAAAAAAAACTGTCTTTTCCTTATTTAGGACTTTTATCTCCCCTAATCTCGATTCATTTCTACGGTCTGTTAGAGTTGGTCATGAAACGATAAAGTGCAGTGTACTGTATTGCTATGCTGTCTGGAGATATTCTGGGGAAAGTGAAAGAAATGTGTTACATGGATGAACGCTTTCCATTTTTTGTTCATTGTTCGGGTTATTCGGCAGTGGCTGGCGTTGTGGCTCTATAATGTTGTAGATCACAGGGGCTCTGCTCAGGAAAAGGAATTACTGCTGTTTCTCTCGCAGCTGGCCAAATTTGCATTGCAGTGCGTACATGGCGGGATCCGATACTCAAAGTGGAACGTAACTCTTGTAAGGAAGTTGGGTCCATTTTAAGTTCCCCCCTCCCAAGCAGAATTACTGGAATATTAACCACTTAACCCCTTGCTTACTGGGCACATAAACCCCCTTCCTACCCAGGCGAAATTTCAGCTTTTGGCACTGCATCGCTTTGAATGACAATTGCACGGTCGTGCGACGTGGCTCGCAGACAAAATTGACGTCCTTTTTTCCCCACAAATAGAGATTTCTTTTGGTGGTATTTGATCACCTCTGCAGTTTTTATTTTTTGCGCTATAAACCAAAAAGTGCGACAATTTAAAAAAAAAAACACAATATTTTGGGATTTTTGCTATAAAAAATATCCCATTTTTTTTTTTAAAAAACGATTTTTTCCTCAGTTGAGGCCGATACGTATTATTCTACATATTTTTGGTTAAAAAAAATCCCAATAAGCGTATAGTGATTGGTTTGCGCAAAAGTTATAGCGTCTACAAAATAGGGGATAGAATTCTGACATTTTTTTTTTTTTTACTAGTAATGGCGGCGATCTGCGATTTTTGTCAGGACTGCGATATTGCGGCGGACACATCGGACACTTTTGACACATTTTTGGGACCATTCACATTTATACAGCGATTAGTGCTATAAAACTGCACTGATTACTGTATAAATGTGACTGGCAGGGAAGGGGTTAACACTAGGGGGCGAGGAAGGGGTTAATATGTTCCCTAATGTGTGATTGCTACTGTGGGGGGAGGGGACTGACTGGGGGAGGAGACCGATCTGTGTCCCTATGTACAAGGGACACAGCATCGGTCCCCTCTCCCTGACAGGACATGGATCTGTGTGTTTACACACACAGAGATCCATGTCCTTGTCTGTGTACCGGCCGATCGCGGGTGCCTGGCGGACATCGCGGCCGCCAGGCACGTGCATCGGCATCTCAGTGATGCGCCAGGCGCGCGCCCCCCAGTGGCCGGAGGAGCGGAGGCTGTATAAAGACGGCCTCCCGGCATTGTAGAACCACTTTGCGGCCGTCATTAGTCGTATGACGGGCGCAAAGTGGTTAAGGACCGAGCCTGTTTCTGAGATTTGTTGTTTACAAGTTAAAAACTATTTTTTTTTTGCTAGAAAGTTACTTAGAACCCCCAACATTATACATTTTTTTTCTAACACCCTATAGAATAAAATGGCGGTCGTTTCAATACTTTATGTCACACCGTATTTGCGCAGCGGTCTTACAAGCGCACTTTTTTGGGAAAAAATACAAATTTTTGAATAAAAAAATAAGACAACAGTAAAGTTAGCCCAGTTTTTTTTTTATATTGTGAAAGATGATATTACGCTGAGTAAATTGATACGCAACATGTCACGCTTCAAAATTGTGCCCGCTCGTGGAATGGCGACAAACGTTTAAGTTTTTACGTTTACTTTACGTTTTGACGTTGCTTCTGCCCTGCTATGGAAATACTCGGAAATACTCAGTTCCCGAGTGTTTCCGAACCTTTCCAAGGGTTTCCGAGATCAGTCGAGCTGTCCCTGAGTATTTCCGAGCCTCTCCGGCGCCCCCCCCCCCACCTCTGGCCACATGCAGTATTGCATGCCATAGAAGTCAATGCGGAACAAATTATCTTCGTTTCCATTGACTTCTATGGGGAAACTCGCTTTGATGTGCGAGTGCTTTGGATTACAAGCATTCTCCTGGAATGGATTATGCTCGTAATCCAAGGTTCCACTGTATTGGAATTTCCTTTCAAATTTGGCTGTTAGTGAACGTAATGAATACGAATTTATCTGAAGTTACAAATTATCTGAAATAACAAATGCCGCATATAAACAAATGGAACGGAACAAATTAATACTAAATAATAATACAAAAAAAGTTTTTTTATTATTATTGTTATGTATTATTATCAATGTGTTACGTTCCATTTGTTTAGCTATGGCATTCGTTATTTCGGATAATTTGTAACTTTGGATAAATTTGTATTCGTTACGTTCACTAACAGCCAAATTTGAAAGGAAATTCCAATACCTATAATTTAATAGTTAGTTATTATTGGTTAGTTATTATTTCTGGTTTTTGAATTTTTGAGTTGCTGGGTTCTTTTCAAATTTTCAGTTTCTAAATTTTTGAATTTACGAATTTTCGAATATTCAAACTTACGAATATTCGGAAAAATTTGTTAAACAGGTCTTCGTTAATTCGGATATTTCCGAATTAACGAATTTGTTGAAATTCATTAAAAAACTAATTAGAAACAAAACAAATTGCACATGTCTATAACCACGTAACCGGAAGAATCGCTTGATAGTGGAAAAAGGTACAACTTTTCTGAAACAGTATACAGGGGGTCGCCGACTTGCGAACGAGTTAGGGACTTTCCTCCTGTTTGTAAGGTGGAAATGTTCGTAACTCAGGCCGCGCATGCGCAGACCGGCAATTACGGACATTTCCGATGTTTTCCGATGTTCCGTCTAATGGCCGCGCATGCGCAGAACGGCAATTACGGACATTTCCGAGGCTCCGCTTGCCGCTCAGAACGGCAGATGGTCCCCGCAGCGTCCCGTTCGCAAGTAGAAGTTGCTCGTAAGTTGAGTGTTCGTAAGTCCGGGACCCCCTATACCGTTGCTGAATATTGAGACATTTTAAGAATTTTAACTTGCACGCTTGCAAAGTTACTTCCTTTGAAATGTAGACCTGAACTTAAATGAAACAAAGGTATTGCACAAAGAGATCTGTCACATGTTAGGCGAGTGACACAGCAAACAAAAATCTTCAACATCGACACATACAAGAGTCTTTGCTGTCATAAAAGAACAAGAGTCTTAGAAATCGCCAAGATTAGAGCTGACCTAAACACAATGTTCACCCTGAGTCTGCTACTTCAGGCTCTGTTCTCAGTAGATAGGGATTCTGGGTCATCCAATCTTGCTTCTGTCATTCAGTGTTAAAAGTAATTATTTATAGGTAAATGCTGCTGTGTATGGTACATGTACTGTATCTATCTGTGTAGGTATGTTGCTGCGAAACGCTTTTAAAGCTTTCCTACGAGCCCACAAAGGCTTGATAGAAAGTCAATATGGCTGCTGATATGCCAAGTCAACAACTATTAACTTAAAGCCGCCTTTTACCTTTCAGCAAAATTAAAACCGTAATGCAGCACAACAAAATATTTAAAGGGAAATGTGTAGGTGGAAAAATCCTGAAACCGTTCCTTTTCTCAAAAGTGTGCGGGTCCAAAACTCAACCAATATCGGTCCCTAACCACCATACCCTCCTGCTCCATGAACAGGGGTGTATCTTCTGGCCAGAAAAAAAAGACATTTGCCTTGGGCGTAATTTTTTATAGGGGCGGCGCCGCCTCCAGGAAGAAGGGCAGAGGTGGCTCTTTAACCACTTCCCATCCTTTCGGTGGTTGTGTCGGGAAGATGCCTGCAGTGGCAGGCATCCCCTCGGTATCATTTTTTAGAGCCGTTGGTTAGCTCTCTTGTATAGGCAGTCCTCAAGTTACGAACGACTCCTACTTACGAACGGCCTCAAATGCCAGCCACTTGTGCTCCACGCTGGTCCTGGATACCTCCGAGCACCTCCGGACACATCCCACACTGCAGTACTACATGTACTGCATGACCAGAGGAGCCCCAGATAACATAACAAGCACCCGAAACATCCCACATCCATGCACAGGCGGAACTTACACTTACGAATGGAGTGTTTCCGACCACAAGTTACACTTACAAATGCAGTGTTGCGACTTACGAACAACTATCTACTTACGAACAAACCTACAGTCCTTATTGTGTTCGTAACTCGGGGAATGCCTGTAATAGCAATCGGAGCACCTTACTAGCCCCTCAATTGATATTACAAGCAGCAGGAGGGGACCACTCCCCCTCCCGCCACCTTCCGCGGCCCTCCCAGGCTCTCCTGTCCTATGCTATGAGTAAGCATCATGTCTTGATGTGAAACGCGTTAGACTTTGTTCCCTGCATGTCCACTTTTCATTTTTTGATTGTTTTGGATTGTTTTGGAATACTTTTGGATTTTTACTTTTTCAAAAAAAAAGTTTGAACAGAGTGCGGCAGTCCAGGAAATTTTCTTTCTCCATGGATCAGAGCAGAGCCAGCACCTGTGAGTGAAGCAGGGCGGGAGCAATCAGAGGGGTTTGGAACCTTAGAGCGGTACACCTTCTCTCAGCTCTCCTGTCCTACCCGGAGACCCGAGTGACCAACTGGCACCTCCGCCGGCTGGCCGGACAGCCAAGAAAAGTAGGGATTGGCTTTGATCTGCTGTTCATAACAGTAAACCAGAAGCAATGACATGACATCACTTCTGGTTTACTCGGAAACCATCCGCGCCAGATTTTAAAAATCAAACGCATTCAAAATCATAGATCTTGGTGTTTTGAATGCTTTTAAATTGGTTGTAAACCTAATTACACCACTTTTATCTACAGGTAAGCCTATAATAATTGTAACTCAAGAATAAAAAGCCTGAATTTAACTCAACCGCCTCCCCGCTTGACCATTTGATGAGGCTATACAAACTTTCCTCGTTTATTTTCATTTATATTAGCATATACAGGCTTTACTTTGAGGGTTCTTTCTTTTCCGAGTGACGCAATAAGTTTATAATAAGGCTTACCTGTAGATACTGGAAAAAAATTCTCCCAAACCTGCACGGTTTAGGAGATATTTACTATATACGCTTGTGCTAAAGTCATGCACACTGAAGAAGGGCTACCATCGAGCCAATTCTAAAGGGCCCGTGCCGAGACCGGCGGTTCCCGCGTGCATGCGCTGGAGTGATGTCACAGGTCTCCAGCCAGTCTCAGAGCCGGAGTCCACGGCCCCGGAAGTAAGAGGGGTGAAGATGGATGCGGCGACCAGCGGGGACAGGTAAATGCAACATAATGGGCTAGTATGCGATGCATACTAGCCCATTATGCTTTTACTTTGCAGGGGGAAAAAGAGGAAGTAAAACCCATCAGGTATGACTTTCATGCAACTTTTGAGGGCTATCAATGAAGTCTGTGGCTCTCAAGTTGCATACAAGTCAGACCAAAGTAGGGCATGAACTACTTTGAAGTTGCTGCGACTTTATGTCGCAATATATGAGTGGTTATCATTGGAAAACATGGGGTACAACTTGTCGTGTGACTTTGATGAAGTCGCACAAAAGTGAATGGGGTGTAAGTCAACAACCATAGGGGTGCACCCCAGAGCTCAAACGCACGTGTGTAGGGCGTCAGTAGGACAATGGATGGTGTCAGTCAGTAGAGCAGTGGACGGTGTCAGTAGGGCAGTGGACTTTTTTCGACAGACCTTTGATGTCTCACTTTTGAGACAGAGAAAGGGACTGAGGACAGAGATTCCCAAGTTACTTTCTCTGTAGCCTCAGCTGCACTGGACAGTGAATGAATGGGAAGTGCTCTTTGCTGAGTGGCTTCCTGTTAATTCACAAACTGAAGCATATTAAACACATTTTACTATGCTTCAGTTATGAATGGACATAGTGAGCGATCAGTATCAATCACTTACTGTGTTCATTCAGAAAAGGAAGGGGTCAGTAAATGTCATATTTACCGCATCCTTCCCGTGCTCTCCATCCTGAAACAACCCCCCCAAGCAGGAGCCAGGACAGGAGGGCAGCGGACAATGCTGCAGAGGGATGGGACACAGGGGGGGGCAGCAGTGTCAATTGGGGCCACATGGGGTGATTAGTGTGTGCCCAGGCACAACCGGAACACCTATGTCAACAACTTTTAGCTTAACCACTTAAGACCCGGATCAACACGCAGCATAAGGACCAGGCCCCTTTTTGCGATTCGGCACTGCGTCGCTTTAACTGACAATTGTGCGGTCGTGCGACGTGGCTCCCAAACAAAAATTGACATCCTTTTTTTCCCACAAATAGAGCTTTCTTTTGGTGGTATTTGATCACCTCTGCGTTTTGTTTTTTTGCGCTATAAACAAAAAAAAAGCGAAGATGTTTGCTATAATAAATATCCCAATTTAAAAAAATTAAAAATAATAATTTTCCTCAGTTTAGGCTGATACGTATTCTTCTACATATTTTTGGTAAAAAAAAATCGCAATCGGCGTTTATTGATTGGTTTGCGCAAAAGTTATAGCGTTTTTTTTTACTAGTAATGGCGGCGATCAGTGATTTTTTTCGTGACTGCGACATTATGGCGGACACAGCGGACACTTTTGACACTATTTTGGGACCATTCACATTTATACAGCGATTAGTGCTATAAATATGCACTGATTACTGTATAAATGTGACTGGCAGGGAAGGGGTTAACACTAGGGGGCGAGGAAGGGGTTAAATGTGTGCCCTGGAAGTGATTAATACTGTGGGGGGAGGGGACTGACTGGGGGAGGTGACCGATCTGTGTCCCTATGTACAAGGGACACAGCATCGGTCTCCTCTCCCTGACAGGACGTGGATCTGTGTGTTTACACACACAGAGATCCATGTCCTTGTCTGTGTACTGGCCGATCGCGGGTACCCGGCGGACATCGCGGCCGCCAGGCACGCGCATCGGCATTACAGTGACGCGCCGGGCAGTGGCCAGAGGAGCGGAGGCGGTAAAAAGACGGCCTCCCGGCATTTAAGAGCCACCTTGCGGCCGTACATAGTCGTACGGCGGGCGCAAGGTGGTTAAATAGTGATCATTTACATCTGCTTGTATTTTATCTTCAACGGGAAAGTAATATCTGCCCAAACTAGAACAGCAAAACTTTAAAGAGTCAGTAAAAAGTTACTGTTAAACATTTTTTTTTTCCTTTTCACCAAAGCACAGATGACACATTTATTGCTGAGTCGCGCTGTTTTTTGAAATGCCGCCCACTGTTCTCTGCGTTTACAACCCTACATCATTATGTGTCACCAACAAACTCTGATTTACCGCTTTCCATTCTAGCTTCTAAATCATTAATAAACAGGTTAAATAGGATGGAGAACAAAGAACAGGTGCAGGTACAGGGGAAATGGCTTCTAGGAAAATTCCAAAATCTTTATGATACACTAACAGAAATATACAGTTTGCTGAGCGGGAAGTACCTTGAAGGGATAGTAGAGAAGAGAAGTACTCAAAAATTTGTCAGGAAAGAATAATGGCACTTAAAGTGTAAGTAAACCCTGATGCCGCGTACACACCACCGTTTTTAATGTCATGGGAAAAAACAACGTTTTTCTCGACGTGTTTCTTCTCAAGCCTGCCTTGCCTACACACGATCGTGAAAAAAAAATGCTTGAGTAAAGCGCGGTGACGTACAACACGTACAACGGCACTATAAAGGGGAATTTCTATTCCAATTGCGCCACCCTTTGGGCTGCTTTTGCTGATTTTGTGTTACCGCGTGTTAGTAAAAGTTTGGTGAGAGACGATTCGCGCTTTTCAGTCTTCGCGCTTTTCAGTCCGTTACTGCATGACGAATGTGCTATCTCCATTACGAACGCTAGTTTTACCAGAACGAGCGCTCCCGTCTCATACCTTGCTTCTGAGAATGCACGTTTTTTTCCCGTCATTAAAGCGTACACACGGCCGTTTTTCACGATGAGAATAAATTTTTAATGGCCGTTTTTCTTGTCGTTTTTAATGACCAATTTAAAAAATAGAATTTTTCTCGTCATGAAAAACGGTCGTGTGTACGCGGCATAACAATTAATTTCTATTATTTGCTTCCTTTAACCAATTCCAGCCAATTCTGGCATTCCTCTACTACATGAAAAAAACATAATTTTTTTTGCTAGAAAACTACTCAAAACCCCCAAATATTATATATGTTTTTTTTAGCCGAGACCCTAGGAAATAAAATGGCAGTCGTTGCAATTTTTTATGTCGCACTGTATTTGCGCAGCGATATTTCGAACAAGATTTTTTTGGGAAAAAAACAAACACTTTCATGAATAAAAAAACAAACAAACACTAAAGTTAAGATAAAAAGCATCCTGTGTGCAGCAGCCCCCCTAATACTTACCGGAGCCCCATCTCTATCCAGCGATGTCCACGAGTCCCTCGGCCGTCTGGGACTCTCCCTTCTGATTGGCTGAGACACAGCAGCAGCGCCATTGGCTCCCACTGCTGTCAATCAAACTCAATTAGCTATATAGGAGAGAGAGTGGGTGGGGATGAACCACAGCTCTGTGTCTCTGAATAGATACACGTAGCTGCAGCTCAGCTCGTGTGCCCCCCCCCCCATTGCAAGCTGCTTGCTGTGGGGGGCACTCAACAGGAGGGAGGGGCCAGGAGCTCCATCCAGGGACCCGAGAAGAGGAGGATCCGGGTTGCTCTGTGCAAAACCAACTGCACAGAGGAGGTAAGTATAATATCTTTGTATACAAGACTTTACAATCACTTTAACCACTTCAGCCCTGGAAGGATTTACCCCCTTAATGACCAGGCCATTTTTTGCGAAACGGCACTGCGTTGCTTTAACTGACAATTGCGTGATCATGCGACGTTGTACCCAAACAAAATTGATGTTCTTTTTTTCCCACAAATAGGACTTTCTTTTGGTAGTATTAAATCACCTCTGCGTTTTTTTATTTTTTGCGCTATAAACAAAAAAACACTGACAATTTTTAAACAAAAAGCAATATTCTTTACTTTTTGCTATAATAAATATCCCCCAAAAAAATATAATATGAATTTCTTCATCAGTTTAGGCCGATATGTATTCTTCTATATATTTTACATTTCTACATATGGTAAAAAAAAATTGGTTTGAGCAAAAGCTATAGCATCAACAAAATAGGGGATAAATTTATGGTATTTTTATTATTATTTTTTTTTTTTACTAGTAATGGCGGTGATCAGCGATTTTTAGTAGGACGCCAACATTGCGGTGGACAGATCAGACACATTTGACACTTTTTTGGGACCAGTGACATTATTACAGTGATCAGTGCTATAAAAATGCACTGATTACTGTATAAATGACATTGGCAGGGAAGGGGTTAACACCAGTGGTGATCAAGGGGTTAAAGGTGTTCCCTGGGAGGTGTTTCTAACTGTGGGGGGAGTGTACTGACTGGAGGAGGAGACATATCGCTGTTCCTGATCACTAGGAATAGACAATCTCTCTCTACTTCGGGGATCTGTTTGTTTACATTGACAGATTCCTGTTATGGCTCTCTGTGAAGCGATCGCCAGTGTCATGCCCCGTACACACGACCGCTTTTAATGTCATGGAAAAAAACAAAGTTTTTCGCAACGTGATTCTTCTCAAGCCTGCCTTGCCTACACACGATCGTGAAAAAAAATGCTCAAGCAAAGCGCGGTGGCGTACAACACGTACGACGGCACTATAAAGGGGAAGTTCTATTCGGATGGCGCCACCCTTTGGGCTGCTTTTGCTGATCTCGTGTTAGTAAAATTTAGTGAGAGACGATTCGCGCTTTTCAGCCTCGTGCTCTTCAGTCCATTGCAGCGTGTCGAATGTGCTATCTCCATTCAGAACGCTAGTTTTACCAGAACGAGCGCTCCCGTCTCATAACTTGCTTCAGAGCATGCGCGTTTTTTTCCGTCATTAAAGCCTACACACGCCCGTTTTTCACGACGAGTAAAACGACGACGTGAAAAACGACGAGAAAAATAGAGCATGTTCTAAATTTTTAATGCCCATTTTTCTCTGGAGCCTACTAACGATCGTTTTTAATGACCAATTTAAAAAATGGCATTTTTCTCATCATGAAAAACGGTCGTGTGTCCGCGGCATTAGTGTCATTTATACAGTAATGAGTGCATTTTTATAACGCTTATTGCTGTATAGTTGTCACTGGTCCCAAAAAAGTGTCAAAAGTGTCCGATCTGTCCGCCGCAATGTCGGCGTCCCGCTAAAAATCGCTGATCGCCGCCATTACTAGTAAAAAATAAAAAATAATAATAAAAATGCCATAAATCTATCCCCTATTTTGTAGACGCTATAACTTTTGCGCAAACCAATCAATATACACTTATTGCGATTTTTTTTTTAACCAAAAATAGGTTGAAGAATATTTATTGACCTAAACTGAGGAGGAAATTAGGTTTTTTTTTTTTGGGGGGGGGGGGGGGATATTTATTATGACAAAAAGTAAAATATATTGGTTTTATTTTCAAAATTGTCTCTATTTTTTGTTTATAGCGCAATAAAAAAAAAAAACGCAGAGGTGATCAAATATCACCAAATGAAAGCTATATTTGTGGGGAAAAAAAGGGACATACATTTTGTTTGGGTACAATGTCGCACGATCACGCAATTGTCAGTTAAAGCGACGCGGTGCCATATCGCAAAAAATGGCCTGGTCATTAAGGAGGTAAATCCTTCCGGTCCTTAAGTGGTTAAGCAGTCAGCATGAAGCTAAAAGGGTTAAAACACGGGGAAATGTGCATGTATTGGTGCTGGACAGCAAGTCCTGGCTTGGTCTACATCTAGCGGTACATCGCCCGTGGTATTTCTACACTTTCGCTGCAGTATGTTCGAGGTGCACATTAATCTACTGAAAAGAAATGGACCTCTGTTGAATTAATGTTAAAATAATTCTGTTTACCTTACCTTCGCTGTATCCAGTCTGGGCTCTGGGCACCCCTCTGTTCTCTGTATACATCACTCTACTTTGTTGCTATTGATTTTCTCTCCTCTTTGTTTTGGTTTCTTGGCTCCGACATAATAATTGGGAATGGAACAGAAAAAAAATATATATATCTATATAGCAAAAAAGGTTAAAGAAAGAAATATCTAGTTCAGCCAAACTAATAATCAAGTCTGACTTCCATTGAAGGATAAATAACAAGTCCTTGGAAATGTATAATATCAGGAATCCAAATCTAACGCACCAATGCTTTATACTTTCTTAAAGGGACAGAGTATCCAAAATAGACGATTCCGATAGATGCCACTATGTTGAGTCACAGACTGGGTTCTTGATCTTGTTGGCTCCAAGATCCCAGCGTATTCCACATACATAGCTCCCAATTGTCTCTGATTTTGAGGGACTTTCCCGGGTTTGAAACAAAGTTCCTCTGTCCCTCTTTCCTTCTCATTTGTCCTTCATTTTGGTCTGATCTATATAGTTGTATATGTAGCACTACCCCCGTAGGATAAGGGGACCAGAATTTTAAAATGAAATCCGGGGACATATTTATTTTTTTACTAGTAATGGCGCCAATCAGCGACTCTCTGCCCATCGCCGCTGCCGCCGCCCACCTCAAGGCCTGTCAAGTCTTACTCTCTAGGCCCCGGCTACTACTGGGTGGGGGGCAGAGGAAGATCACTCCGCCAGGGAAGGCAAGGAGATAAACAAGCAGGCGGCTGGCCGGGACTTGAGCCAAGACAGAAGAAGATGCGAGCGGAGCTGGATGGGCACCCGAAACTGAAGAAATATTCCCTCCGCACCGACCAGCACATGATCTTCAGAAAGGGGCACAGATAATGGAAAAAATACACCCCCCTAATCTAGTAGGAGCAGCGGAGCGCGCGGGGGGGTGTAATTCAGATTTTCTTTTTTTTTATTCTGCACTGACTGTCGTTGAAATTGCCCCAGCCCCTGTTCAAATCCAATCTGGGGACAGACTTGGTCCGGGGACAGTGTCCTCAATCCGGGGACTGTCCCCGGAAACCGGGGATGTCTGGTCACCCTACCGTAGGAGCTGCTGGTTATATTTTTGGGTCATGCCGTTACCTGTCTGTTCCACGGTATCCGTCATAGGGGTTCCATTGAAGAGTTTTCACAGATGTCAGCACCAACACACAGTCTCTTTTCCAATGGTTTTATTAAAGAAATGTCAATGGGAGGGATGGAGGGTTGGGGGAGGTTCAGGTATCTTGTATTTGCGGATCACGGGTACTTCCTAATCCAGAGGACAAACAGCTTCCACACTGGATCTAGCAACTACCGGATAGGCCTCTCTCACTGACCTAGCAGCCGGTGCGGTGCTCGGCCAAAAGTCTCTGCCACAGACTTGAAGAACATGCATAGTCTCTGCCACAGACTTGAAGAATACACATAGTCTAAGTACAGTCACACAGTACCAGTTTCTTTCAGCCGACCCGGCAATACTGTGAGGTAGATATGTCAGGATGCGTCCTCCAATTGAGTCTCCAGGCTCTTCCCGAGGCACCAGCCTTTTTGCTCAGTCCTCTCCTGGGAAAAGTCCTCCCTTGGTTTCTTCATTTGCTCTGCTTCTTCCCGCAGGCAAGACAGCAAAGGACCACCCCTGATCAGTAGGCCCCAGAAACTCCTGGGCCTACTTCTAGTAACGAGGCCTCGGACCAGCTGGCCCCAATGCAGGAAACTGCTACAGCACACCTTAGGCCAGGAGGGCCATCAGGTCAGAGAGAGCCGGAAGACGGTGTCTGTCCCTTAAGTACCCTCTCCCAGAATGCACAGCGGGGGGGACCAATCCCACTGAGCTGCTTCTGGGCAAGAGGTACTCAATACATCCAGCCTGCTGCATTTCCGACCTTGACCTGGGGGGACAGCGACACCCACCGTCAAGTGGAAAAATGCGCAACACAGCTGGACTGGAACAGAAACCAGTAATTACCAAAATTATTCTGAGCTAAACTACAGCTTAGACAACTAAATTTACAACTAGCGCCTACCCAATAGGAGCATGCCGCTACAAATATAAAATACACTTTTTATCTTTCAAATAGTGTTCCCCAGTGCTAAACATTTTGTCCAATTTCTACATTTCTGTATTTGTAAATATAGTATAAAGAAATAGTAGTGGTTAAAAAAAAAAAAAAACACTTGTGGGTTTAACTATTTTATTTTTTATTTTTTGCACAATAAGGGGGGTGTGGCAGGGGGTGTGTCCTATGCCTGCATTCTTTTGCTAATAGGTGTCCCTCATTCCCATCTCAGAAAGTTGGGAGGTATGCACATACTGCAGTCAGTATGAAAAGATGGGGCTGTTGAGTGCATATCCACTTGACCTACGGAAGATATACCTAGACATGTGCATGACGAAAAAAAAAATGTTTTCTTTAGTTTAGATTCGTTAATCTATTTGTTTTGTTTTGTTAAATTTGATTGATTCCTTGAATTTGTTTTCAGAATTCGTATTCGGAATTTGTTTCCTTTATTATTTAAAATTTTCTTTGATTTCCCAATTTTTATTTTTTTGATCGGAAACGTTCAAACTGAAAACTTTTGCATCCGCCAAATCGATTTTTTTTTTAATTGTTCTATTCAAATGCGGCTGCCAAAATGGTTTCTTACATAAATAACATTTACAATTGAGGTTCTATATTTTTGTCTTTAGACCAGAGATGATTCTTGTTCCTCACAGTCTGATGCCTCGTACACACGACCGTTTTTTCAGACGGGAAAACTGTTATGAGAGCTTTTGGCCGGGAATCACGGCCGTGTGTATGCTCCATTGCAGTTTTTCCGACGGGAGAACTGCCAGGCAAAAAAAGAGAGCAGGATCTATTTTTTCCCGTCAGGAAAAAATCCTGGCAGGAAAACCGTTCGTCTGTATGCTTTTCCGAGGGGAAGAAAACCGTGCATGCTCGGAAACAATTTGACGCATGCTCGGAAGCATAGAACTTAATTTTGTCAGTTTGTCGTAGTCTTTTACGTCACCGCGTTCTTGGCAGACAAAAGTTCACTGGACTTTTGTCTGAGCGTGTGTATGCAAGGCAGGCTTGAGAGGAATTCTCTCGGGAAAACCGTCAGCTTTTTATCCAACGGAAAAACCGGCCGTGTGTACGAGGCATAAGAGCCCTTCAGGTGCTTTTTTGAAAAATCCAAGAAAAATGTAATGTGTTTTGCAATGAGGAGAGGCTTCCATCTTCATCTAGCCACTCTGCCATAATAAAGGCCACATCAATGGAGGCCGGCCATGATGGTTGTCTTCTCGAAAATTGTACCATCTCCACACAGGTTCACTGGAGCTCAGTCAGAGTGACCAAACATTTGATTGTTATTTATACACATTGATCGTGTTTGTATTAATAATACATTTATACAATTAATGCAACGTGTTCCAATTAATAAAAATAATATCTTACTTTCAACATTTTACTGTGTACACTACTGTGCAGACATTTTAGCCAGCTGAGAAAGAATAATGTCAACTACAAATGATTTCAAATATATATATTTTACTGGTTTCTTTTTATCAATTTTACACATGCAAAGTGAACAAACAATAGAAAAAATCTTCACTAATTAACCACTTAAGGCCCGCAAGGATTTGACCCTTTAATGACCAGGCCATTTTTTGTGATACAGCACTGACAATTGTGCGGTCGTGCAACGCTGTACCCAAACAAAATTTCCTTTTTTTCCCACAAATAGAGCTTTCTTTTGGTGGTATTTGATCACCTCTGTGGTTTTTATTTTTTACTTTTTGCTATAATAAATATCCCCAAAAAAATAAAAATGTCTTCATCAGTTTAGGTCAATATGTATTCTTCTACATATTTTTTGTAAACAAAATCGCAATAAGCGTATAGTGATTGGTTTGCGCAAAAGTTATAGCGTCTACAAAATAGGGGATAGATTTATGGCAATTTTATAATTTTTTTTTGTATTTAAACTTGCTTTATTTTTTCCGAAAAAACAAAGGAACAAATATCATTAGGCAGTTTGTCACAACCATCATGTTTAGAACCATTTACTTCTCCTTTTCCTTCAATCCTAGTACATTTCCATCTCCTTAACCATCTATCGTGTTATACATATACACATGCATACAATTTTGGTTACTTATATATTTTACTTTCTGAGACCACCTTGTGCTTTTGGACTGAAGGAATATTAATTAATGACTTTTCCTTTTCCTACCCATATTTATTTATTTTTTACTAGTAATGGCTGGGATCTGCGATTTTTAGCGGGATTGCGACATTGCGGCGTACAGTTCGGACACTTTTTTGCGACCGTTGACATTTATACAACGATCAGAGCTAAAAAATAGCCACTGATTACTGTATAAATGTCACTGGCAAAGAAGGGGTTAACACTAGGGGGCGATCTAGGGGATAAGTGTTCCCTAGGGAGGTGTTTCTAACTGTGGGGGGAGTGTACTGCTGCCGTCTCTGGCAGAGCACGCCACCCATCGCTCTTAAAGTGGCCAACGTACACCTACGGTGATTCACGCGATTCACTCAGCCGTGCCAACCTGCCGCAGTATAATGACGACGGCTGGTCGGCAAGCAGTTAAAATCAATCGTTAAATCACCTTTAGGTTAAAAAACAGCATTATTTCGAATTGATATACTAATAAGACACACAGTCTTTGATTTCAGCAATATGTTTATTGTTCGCCAAGCGGCAGCATGAACTGGATAGGAGGGGTGGCATATAGAGGAGCTGATCCCTTCCATTTTCCTCTCGCAGCCACTGAATGCCTGAAGGAGGGAGAGGAGGAGAAATGGCTTTCAGCAGTTGCAGATGGAAAATGGAGAGAATTGGTTCTTCTATATGCCACTGCCCCTCCTCTCCAGGTGTACAGGGGTGCTGCATGGGGGCCCTGGAGAATAGACCTGGGTTGCAATTTAGACCCCTGTGACCCCTGTAGTTACACTCCTGAGCCATGTTCAACTTATCACAGTAAAGCCAGGGGGATTTTAAGATAATTTTTTTTATTTTTTTGTACAGTGCTAAAGGCCGTGAAGTGGGTTCTGTTCCAAATTGATCACTTTGGGTTGAGTTGCTGTTTAATGAGCCGGGATTTCAAATGACCACAGGCTCATTATTAAACACTCCTTTTGGCTCCACAAGAAATAAACTTCCAAGCCATGCCGTCTCTGATTCCTTTGAAGCTTGCAGAAATGCCTTAAAACTGTAACATGGTGCTTTTCAAGGTTCTGCAAACATATTACAACTCAATCGGTGGGGGGGAAAAAAGAATAACCTTGTTTTCTGCTTTGATCACGCTGACTTTGAAACAATCTGAAAATTCATGCAACAATTAACAGGGCTTAATCACTTACAAATCTCCTGAGAGACGTCTTGGCAATAAAATTGGCATATTAAAGATATGAAAAAAATAATTGCAGGTGCAACTAAACATGATTAATGATCAGACAACGGCATCCGCTCAAAGTGAATATTAAACAGTTTCGGACTTTGGCAATAAGTAGGTAATTAAGTTGTTGGTGGGTTTGTTTGCTTTGAAACTTGGCCTACCCAGAGGGTGTCACCGTCACCCAAGGTGCTCTGTTCATCAGCAAGCAGTGCCAGAAAACAGAACATGTTGTGCCCATATAAGAAGCAGTATGTTCGGCGTGGTAATTATTTCCTCTGTATTAGAAATATAGAGATATTTAAATGCAGAAGTGCAGAAGTATTACAGTAATCTCCTTTGGACAGATGGGAGGAGATTTACTAAAATTGGTGCACACAGAATCTGGTGCAGCTGTGCAAGATAACCAATCAGCTTCTAGGTTTTATTGTCAAATCTTAATTGAACAAGCTGAAGATAGAAGCTGATTGGTTATAGCTGCACCAGATTCTGTGTGTACTAATTGTAGTAAATCTCTCCTATAGTGTTCAAACAAATATTGATCCAATCTTCTAGGTCCAATCCTCACAAGTCGTGCTTGGTTACCTGTTTCCCTGGCGGCCTAACAACCAAGGAATGACAGCTCAGAAACCAGAAATTACAAAATCCTCATTGCTTCTTCCAGGATCCTTCATCACATAGGAGATGGTGGAATGGATGTTCCTACATCTCCTCTGTGGGGAGCTGCTCCAACCATTTACTGTGGTCCTGGGCTCTCTGGAGGAACAGGCGATCCAGGAAACACTGCAGGCTGTGATGGGCGGACAACATTTGGAGTACTGTAAAAGTGATCGAGCGGCTTTGCAGGATCACCTTTACAAAAAAACTGGTTGTTTGCTAAAAAAAAAAAAGCTCAGGCTTCAATATCCACCTTATCTGTGTCGCTGTCCCCTGCAGACTCACCACTCTGATTCATTGCAGGTTCACTTCTGGCCCATTCAATTCTAAGACGAGGGCATCAAGACCCTGCAATCTAGACAGTGTGAGTATAACAGCATGGTGCAGGGACTTACAAGGGGAGAGATGGCCATACGTAGCAGGTCTCTTGGCAAGATAGCGGTCTGCTTAAATATTCTGTAACCTTTCCCTGGGGGATCTCTGGAGAGTCAGTCGGTATCAAAAGAAGAGGAATCTGCTGCTTCAGGTGTGTGCAATACCTTGATTGGAACCAAGTAGGAGTGCTAGCCTCGGCCCGCCTCCGTAAAAAACTTGAGAAAAAGAAGAAATGGCTGCACATCCAAAGTTTCCAAAAGTGCTTTTTATTGCAGAAGGTCAAAATACACCAGGGACACCAAGTGTTAGTCACGTAGACCCGTTTCACACATCTGATCTGTGCTTAATCATTAATGTTGATTAATCGGTAATGATTAAGCACAGATCAGATGTGTGAAACACGTCTACGTGACTAACACCTGGTGTCCCTGGTGTATTTTGACCGTCTGCAATAAAAATCACTTTTGGAAACTTTGGATGTGCAGCCATTTCTTCTTTATCTCGAGTCAGTCGGGTAGACTGGTGAAGAAACAGCTGGGTGGGCTGGTGAAGAGTCAGTCGGATAGACTGGTGAAGAGTCAGTTGGATAGACTGGTTAAGAGTGAATAGGGTAGACTGGTGAAGAGTCAGTCAGATAGACTGGTGAAGAGTTAGTCGGGTAGACTGGTGAAGAAGCAGCCTGGTGGGCTGGTGAAGAGTCAGTCGGATAGACTGGTGAAGAGTCAGTCGAATAGACTGGTGAAGAGTCAGTCGGGTAGACTGGTGAAGAAGCAGCCGGGTGGGCTGGTGAAGAAACAGCCAGGTGGCTAGCATGTCCTGCAATTGGTAGAGCTGGGACCAGTGTCTACAAGGGAGTTGGAGGTACTCCAGGATGCAGTTCACAACACGTTGTGCTGCTTTCTAAAGGGACCGGGAGTTCCTAGTTCATAAGGGGCTGTTGCTTTTCTTACAAAGACTGTTAGTTGTTGAGAGAGGAATCAGAGTTGAAGATAGGGAGGAAATTGTCAATGGTTTTCTTGCTATAAAGTTGGGCATCCCATAATTCCTGTTACCCATCCAAGTTATTACCCCTAATAAAACATCAAAACAAAGATTAATGTCTGTTCCTTGTCTTTGGAGTAAGTGTGGAAGTTACTTGTTGCCTGACTGTCATCTGCAACCCCTACGGGGGTAGTGTTACAGATTTGCCTTCAGCTGCAAATTAAATTACATATGGGAACACTCTGGAATTAGCCCCACACAGGAAACAAGACAGTTAAAAAAAGGAAAAAAAAATAGTAAAAAAGGCTTTTAACTGTTCTCCACTCTATCCAAAACTTAAACCAAAAATAATAATAATGTCTTAGCTTTACATACTGCATACCTAAAGAGGACGTAAACCCTGATAGGTTTTACTTTCACTTTTGTTCCCTGTAAACCCTGCAAAGTAAAAGCATAATGGGCTAGTATACATCGCCTACTAGCCCATTATGTGCCACTGTCCCCGCTGCAGGCTGCATCCATCTTCGCCCCTCTGACTGCCCGAAACCGCGTGATGTCACTCCCACACATGCGCGCTGGAGCCACCAGTCACGGCACTCGCTCGCGAAGGAATGGCACGGAGGGCCGTTTCTTCACAGCTCATGCGCCGATGACATCATCGGCGCACTGCAAGGTAAATATCTACTAAACGGCGCACGTTTAGGAGATATTTGCAGTACCTATAGGTAAGCCTTATTCTAAGTTCTAAAAAAGGGGTTTACAACCACTTTAATGTGGAGTTTCAAAAACTGTATCTGGTGACTTTTAATATACAGAGCCAGTTCTTCGACAGTCTTCGGGTCCCCGGCACTGGTATGGTAACTGTGGGGAGCCTACTCTTCCAAGCTTCACAGCTGGCTTCCCGAAAGCACATGCGCGAGCCGTCCCACAGCCTTCTAGGAGCTGCGACATGTCTCAGAAGGTTGGAGAGGGGGAAGAGGCGGAAGAGCGGAGCTTCCCTCTTTGGATGAAGTTCTGATTTTAGGGCTCAGGCTATTTTTACTGTATCAGTCCTGCCAAAATAAATCAATATCTATTATTCACGTAGAGTAGTAGTTGCTCCCTATAATGTAAGCTATACAAGAAGCAATCAACTGCACACAATCCGGAGCATTATACAATAATGCAAGAATAATTACTACTATGCACTGCTTGCCTATTCCACACAACAGGATGAACGTTGTTCTATTTGTTTAGAAAATGATGGCTGCTCTTAGCAATTTATCGCTAGCGATTTTGGTAACATGACTGAGTTACTAAGAATAAATAGCCCTTGACTTAAAATAGATAAGGCTAACACTTTTTTTTTGTTTTGGATAGAGTAGGGAACAATTAATACATGGAGTTTGCATGTTCTCCCTGTGTTTCCTTCTACACTCCAGAGACATGCTAGTAGGTTAACTGGCTTCTGTCTTAACCGGCCCAATATATATATATATTTACAAATTGGCTGTGCTCATGTGTTATCCAAATCTCCATGCCAGTACAAAGTTGAGCATCCGGGGAGGGTTGAGTAAAGACCTGACAAGCAAAAAAAATTCTGTGGAAAAGGCTTAAGTGTGGTGCCCATACAGCTGCCATGGAAATACCAATAGAGAGGTACAACACACACACACAGCAATTAAAAGTCCTGTTCATTATTTATTTATACAATAATGGGGAGGTTCAGAACTTTGAGTGAGGCACATAAGTGGAGCAATGGACAATTTTTGAAAAAAGAACGTTTTAATAAAATCACACAAGTTATACACATATCTTGGCCAGCAGGCTCCATATAAAGATATAAGTTAACATAAAATATTAGAAATGGCTAAATCACAGCATGTTATGGTAACATAGTGTATCTAGGATAGCCTAAGGTACTGAAAGGCTTGTTGTCTCAACGCGTTTCGGCGACTAATCACCTCATCAGGAGTAGATGCATTTAGTCTGAAAGAACATTAAACACAGGTATGAGGGCCAATAAATGGATCTTGGAAACTTCAAAAGGTATAAGGGAGAGTATAAAGAAAAAAAGGGGCAATAAGGGATATGGAGGAAGGGAAAAATTCACCCTCCTACTTACACCTGCTCCTGATGAGGCGGTAAGTCGCAGAAACGCATCGAGCCAACGAGCCTTTCAGTTTCTTAGGCTATCCTAGATGCACCATAACATGCTGTGATTTAGCCATTTCTAATATTTGATGTTAACTTATATCCGTATATGGAGCCTGCTGGCCAAAATATGTGTAAAACTTGTGTGATTTTTTAAAACTTGCTTATTTCAAAAATTGGCCATTGCTCCACTTATGTGCCTCACTCAAAGTCCCGAACCTCCCCATTATTGTATACATTGATTAGGGATGGAGACATTTATCTAGGGTGTCTCATTTAAAGTCCCGCATTTCCCTCCCTTTTACCCCCCCTCTCAATATATTTCATTATTTATTTATTATGCCCTGTGGGACACTTTTATCACATGGAGCTCCCAGTGGCATTTCCAATGTGCAGACAAAGTTAAAGAGGAATTCCAGGTATAGATATTTTATACTTGACCAATGCCCCTGTAAGCTGGAATTAACTTAAGTAGACACTTCTGTTCCAATGATGTCCACTTACTTCTGGTTCCTGTGCTGAAAGGCAGGCCTAATGCATTCTGAATATTAGACGTGCAATTTGTTTCGTTCCAAATTGTTTATTTTTACGAATTTCGACAAATTCAGAATATCTGAATTAATGAAAACCCGTTTAACAGATTTTTACGAATATTCGTAAATTTGAATATTCAAAAATTCATAAGTTTGAATATTCAAAAATTTGTAAATTCATAAGTTCATAATTTTGAATATTCACAAAATTTTGAATTTACGAATTGACGGATTTTCAAATTTTCTAATTTACGAATTTCGATCATAACGAATGACCTGAAAAACACAAAAAAAACCCCTCAAAAAATAAATGAAACGAAAACGAACACATTTTTTGGCAGTGCACATGTCTACTGAATATAGGAGGTCAGCCACT
This sequence comes from Rana muscosa, assembly GCA_029206835.1. NCBI lineage: Eukaryota > Metazoa > Chordata > Amphibia > Anura > Ranidae > Rana > Rana muscosa. The sequence continues at coordinate 181,066,804 of CM055119.1, read as the reverse complement.
CGATGTGGGTGCCATTCATGGAATGCTTTTGCAAAAACAAATTTACTGCATAGTCAGATTAAGGGTCTGGTGGGGGATATAAGGGGATCTCTTACCGTTTTTTTTTGTTTGTTTTTTTTTTTTAAATCCAAAGTCTGAAATAGATTTTTTGGGTGAGGGACATTGTTTTTTGTGCGGTTCCCCCTTAGAATCCATACTGAAATGAAAGGAACTGTTATGCATTTTGTGGGGGGGGGACCCCACGCTGTGTTTTTTTTTTTGTTCCATTTTTGCTGTGGGGTGTACTGCAGTGAAAGAAAAAAAAACACTTTTAAATTGCCGATAAATTACATTTCATTGCCCTAAAGGTCCCCCCAAAATACTAACCAGATCCTGGTATGTACATATTTCTCTTTTTTTTTTTTGGGGTGGGGGGTGGGGATTGGCAGGGAACTGCCTCTACCAGCATTAAGCAGTAGTGATGAGCCGAACACCCCCGGGTTCGGTTTGCACCAGAATCCGCGAACGGACCGAAAGTTCGTACGAACATTAGAACCCTATTAAATACAATGGATGCGAACGTTCGAATTCTAAAGTGCTAATTATAACAACTATTATGCATGTTATTGTCCTAAAAAGGGTTTGGGAACCCGGGTTGTGCACCAGGGGACATGTATCAATGCAAAAATAAGTTTTAAAAACGGTCGTTTTTCGGGAGCAGTCATTTTAATGATGCATAAAGTGAAAAAAAAAAGTCAAATATTCCTTTAAATATCGTACCTGGGGGGTGTCTAAAGTATGCCTGTGAAGTGCCACGTGTTTCCCGTGTTTAGAACTGTCCCTGCACAAAATGACACTTCTAAAGGAAAAAAAAGCCATTTAAAACTGCTTGCGGCTTTAATGTAATGTCTGGTCCCGGTAATATGGATGAAAATCTTTAAGAAAAATGGCATAGCTACCCCATGACCCCCCCCCCCCCCTACCCCAGCCCATTACCAGCCCCTTTGGGTCTTGTATGGATATTAAGGGGAACCCCGCACATAAAATAAAAAAGGCCCTATATACTCTGAACAGCCGTATACAGGCGGTGCATACAAGACAGGGACTGTAGGTTTGTTCTTATGTAGAATCTGTTTGTAATTTTGAACAGGTACATTGTTGAAGTGTAGCTCCAGCCCAAAAATCTATTTTTAAACTTTTTGGAAAACATAGGTAAGGGTTATCACCCCTGTAACATTTGTTTTGCTGTCTGTGCCCCTGTTCAGAACATTTCACCTCACTTTCCGTCCCAATGACAACTGTTTTTGAAATGTGGTGTTTTTCTTGAAACAAGTATTGCTGATAAAGCATCAGTACAGAGGAGACACCTTTCTCCCATATTTATTCTTACAGGAGAGAATTTTCCTTCCTAGTGGTAGATTTCCTCTCACTTCCTGCTGTCTTCTTGCGTTTGCAAGTAGGAGTCGTTTGTAAGTTGGATGTTTGAAAGTAGGGACCTGCCGTATATACTCTGCAGAAATAGGCCCCTTAGTTGTTGGTGTTGGCACAACACTGTAAGCACTCACAGTTACTCTTGGTTGGTGCTGGAACGCCCTGCTGTCAACTATTATATCAGGAATTTTAATTACATATAATTGTTGAACAGTGGTAGTAAAAATTGGGCCTTTGATGGTGGTGCTGGTGCCACAACACTGTAAGCCCTGACAGTTACTCTTGGTGGGTGCAGCAATGGGCCCTGCTGTGAATTATTAGATCAAGAATTGTAATTGCATGCCCCTGTTGAACAGGGGCTGAAAAATTGGGCCTTTCGTGGTGGTGGTGGTGGTGGTGGTGTTGCCACAACACTGTAAGCCCTCAGAGTTACTCTTGGTGGGTGCAGGAATGGGCCCTGCTGTGAATTATTAGATCAAGAATTGTAATTGCATGCCCCTGTTGAACAGGGGCTGAAAAATTGGGCCTTTCGTGGTGGTGGTGGTGGTGGTGGTGTTGCCACAACACTGTAAGCCCTCAGAGTTACTCTTGGTGGGTGCAGGAATGGGCCCTGCTGTGAATTATTAGATCAAGAATTGTAATTACATGCCCCTTTTGAACAGGGGCTGAAAAATTGGGCCTTTCGTGGTGGTGGTGGTGGTGGTGGCGTTGCCACAACACTGTAAGCCCTCAGAGTTACTCTTGGTGGGTGCAGCAATGGGCCCTGCTGTGAATTATTAGATCAAGAATTGTAATTGCATGCCCCTGTTGAACAGGGGCTGAAAAATTGGGCCTTTCGTGGTGGTGGTGGTGGTGGTGTTGCCACAACACTGTAAGCCCTCAGAGTTACTCTTGGTGGGTGCAGCAATGGGCCCTGCTGTGAATTATTAGATCAAGAATTGTAATTACATGCCCCTTTTGAACAGGGGCTGAAAAATTGGGCCTTTCGTGGTGGTGGTGGTGGTGGCGTTGCCACAACACTGTAAGCCCTCAGAGTTACTCTTGGTGGGTGCAGCAATGGGCCCTGCTGTGAATTATTAGATCAAGAATTGTAATTGCATGCCCCTGTTGAACAGGGGCTGAAAAATTGGGCCTTTCGTGGTGGTGGTGGTGGTGGTGGTGTTGCCACAACACTGTAAGCCCTCAGAGTTACTCTTGGTGGGTGCAGCAATGGGCCCTGCTGTGAATTATTAGATCAAGAATTGTAATTACATGCCCCTTTTGAACAGGGGCTGAAAAATTGGGCCTTTCGTGGTGGTGGTGGTGGTGGCGTTGCCACAACACTGTAAGCCCTCAGAGTTACTCTTGGTGGGTGCAGCAATGGGCTCTGCTGTGAATTATTAGATCAAGAATTGTAATTACATGCCCCTTTTGAACAGGGGCTGAAAAATTGGGCCTTTCGTGGTGGTGGTGGTGGTGGCGTTGCCACAACACTGTAAGCCCTCAGAGTTACTCTTGGTGGGTGCAGCAATGGGCCCTGCTGTGAATTATTAGATCAAGAATTGTAATTGCATGCCCCTGTTGAACAGGGGCTGAAAAATTGGGCCTTAGGCACTGGTGGCACAACACTACAACCCCTCACAGATACTGTACTTGGAGCACAGCAATGAGCCCTGTTGCAAAGTATTGCTTCAAAAATTGTAATGACACGCCCCTGTTAAACAGGGGCTGAAAAATTGGGCCTTAGGCACTGGTGCCACAACACTCCAACCCCTCACAGATACTGTACTTGGAGCACAGCAATGAGCCCTATGGCAAATTATTGCTAAAAAAATTGTAATTACACGCCCCTGTAAAACAGGGGCTGAAAAATTGGGCCTTAGCCACTGGTGGCGGCACCCATAAACAAAAATGATCTTCCAAGCTATCATCATCAATCGTATCATTGAGGACTCGGAGGAGGAGGATAGCCAGTCAACATAACAGCACAGGCACTCAGCATCAGCATCAGTCTTGAAGGGATGTGACATGTTAAAATCAATTAGTCTGTTATATCAGCATCAGGTGTGTGGTAGCTGGTGGTGATCCAAGACTGGTTCATCTTGATGAAAGTCAGTCGATCAACCGAGTCGGTGGACAGGCGCACCCTGTGATCTGTGACAAATCCTCCAGCAGCACTGAATGTGCGTTCCGAAAGAACGCTGGATGCAGGACAGGCCAGTAGCTCAATTGCATACTGTGCAAGCTCTGGCCAGTGATCCATCCTCAAGACCCAGTAAGCCAGAGGATTTTCGGTGGGGAAGGTGTCCAAGTCTGACCTTGCCCCTAGATATTCCTGCACCATGTTTATCAGACGCTGGCGATGGTTGCTGGAACCGATCATACTTTGGGGCTGCGGACTAAAGAATTGTCTGAACGCATCGGTCAGACGGCCACCTTCCCCACCGCTCCTTCTTTGACTGGCCGAAGCCTCAGCAACTCGTTGTCCAGGACCAGGAGTTTGTAACCTCCCAGTCTCTGGGAACGCGTTGCACAGACCTTTCTGCAAGGCCTCCCGGAGTTGTCTCATCCTCTGCTCCATCTGCGACGGTAACATAATGTCTGCAACCTTACCCTTGTACCGTGGATCAAGGAGAGTGGCCAGCCAGTAATGGTCCCTCTCCTTGATCCGAAGAATACGAGGATCCTTCCGCAGACTTTGCAGGATCAGGGAGGCCATGCAGCGTAGGTTTGCTGAGGCATTCGCTCCGGAGTCCTCTGGGTCACTAAGGACGACATGATCCACAGCCACCTCCTCCCAGCCACGTACAAGTCCACTGGTTTCTTGGGACTGTAAATCATCCCTAAAAGACTGCTGCTGATGATGCTGAGTGCCAGCCTCCACCTCCATGCTGACACAATCCTCCTCCTCCTCCTCCTCCTCCTCTTCCTGTGCGATGGGTGGGACAGAAGGAACACTGTCTGGGTAAAGGGGGCCTTGAGAGGCAAGGAAGTCCTCCTCTTCCTGCCTCTGTTCTGCCTCAAGTGCCCTGTCCATTATTCCATGCAGCGTGTGCTCCAACAGGTGGACAAGAGGTACAGTGTCACTGATGCATGCACTGTCACTGCTCACCATCCTCGTGGCCTCCTCAAATGGTGCCAGGACAGTGCATGCATCCCTGATCATGCCCCACTGGCGTGGAGAAAAAAAAACAAGCTCCCCTGACCCTGTCCTGGTGCCGTAGTCGCACAGGTACTCATTGATGGCCCTCTGCTGCGTGTGCAGCCGCTGCAGCATGGCCAACGTTGAGTTCCACCTGGTGGGCATGTCACATATAAGGCGGTTCTTGGGCAGGTTCAACTCCTTTTGCAGCTCAGCCAGGCGAGCACTGGCATTATAAGATCTGCGGAAATGCACACAGACTTTCCTGGCCTGCCTCAGGACATCCTGTAAGCCCGGGTACCTGCCCAAGAACCGCTGCACCACCAGGTTAAGGACGTGAGCCACACAGGGCACATGGGTCAGTTGTCCCTGTCGGAGGGCGGAGAGGAGGTTGGTGCCATTGTCGCAAACCACCATTCCTGGCTTAAGCTGGCGTGGCGTCAACCACCTCTCGGCCTGGCCCTGCAGAGCAGACAGGACCTCTGCCCCAGTGTGGCTTCTGTCCCCCAAACACACCAGCGCAAGCACGGCATGGCATCTTTTTGCCTGCGTACTTGCGTAGCCCCTTGAACGCCTACGGAGCACCGCTGGTTCCGAGGACAAACCACAGGAAGAGGCCATGGAGGAAGAAGAAGAGGAGGGGGTGGAGGAGAGAGGTGTGTCACAACCAGTAGTAGCATTTTGGAGGCGTGGCGGTGGAACAACCTCCAACACTACTGCACCTTGTCCTGCATCCTTCCCAGCTGCCAAAAGAGTGACCCAATGGGCTGTGAAAGAAAGGTAACGTCCCTGTCCATGCCTGCTGGACCATGAGTCAGCGGTAATATGCACCTTACCGCTGACCGCCCTGTCCAGCGAGGCCAAGACATTGCCTTCCACATGCCGGTAGAGAGCCGGAATCGCACAAACTCACGGAAGGGGGCCGAGTCTACCAACTGAAAAGGCAGCAGTTGAAGCGCTAGCAATTTAGCCAAGCTAGCATTCAACCGCTGGGCATGTGGATGGCTGGGAGTGAACTTCTTTCGACGGTCCAGCAGCTGGGGCAGGGAAATTTGCCTGCTAGAATCGGACGTCGGTGTACTGCTAGCAGAGTGGCCGCAAGTACTTGGCTGTGACACACCTAATTCTACACCTTTATTCCTCTCAGTGCATGTTTCAGAGAGGACTGAAGTTATAGTGGGGTTGGAGATCCCAGCTGATGCGGTGCAAGGAGAGGTCCGCTTTGTTCTTTGGTGTGGGTCTTTGAGGTAGGCTTGCCAACGAGCTGCATGGCAGGTCAACATATGTCTGGTCAGGCATGTGGTACCCAAGCGGCTGATGTTTTGGCCACGCGATATACGCTTGAGACATATGTTGCAAACAGCAGCTGTGCGATCTGATGCACTAGCCTCAAAAAAGGCCCACACCAAAGAACTTTTTGAATGACGGGCAGAGGCAGCGCCCTGCACAGGCGGAGCTCTGCGGTGTGATTCCGTCGGTGTACTGCCCTTACGCTGGCCACCAAAGGGCATCCTGCCTCGTTGGAGATGTGCCTCCTCCTCATCCTCCTCCTCCTCCTCTCTCCTATTAGGCACCCACGTGGAGTCAGTGACCTCATCATCCCCTCCCTCCTCATCACTGGAGCCAATCTGGCAGTATGCTGCAGCTGCTGGAACATGACTGCCAGATTGGTGTCCTTCTTGAGCATCCCCTCTGTCTGCTCTCACGCTACTGCCTTCCTGTAGCTGGGTTTCATCATCAGACCCTTCGAAACGCTGGGCATCCTCCTGGAGCATGTACCCAACACTGTGCTCAAACAGTTCGGGGGACTCCTCAGGAGGAGGACATGGTGGGTCTAGGGAAGGAGTGACTGATGATGAGTCTGACATTGATACCAGGGAAGAGGATGCTTTGGCAGCTGCTTTTCCAGTACCCTGAGCCTGGGTGAGAGAGGATGAGGAGGAGGAGGAGGGCTTGGTCATCCACTCTACCAAGTCTTCGGCATGATGTGGCTCAACATGTCCAGCTGCCGAAAAGAAGGACAAGCGTGTCCCATGGCCATGTGCTGATGACAATGCACCGCGTCCACGACCAGCACTGTTGCCCCCAGACACAGAGCCTGCTTGCCCTCTTTTATTGCCTCCTGACTGTCTGCCTCTCCTTGTTTGCCTTCCAGACATTCTAATAGATGGCCTGCAGGGAGATGGGAAAAAAGCAATAAGGGCTACCTTCAGGTGTCCTTCTCTGTCCCTTTACTTAAGGATTTCTAAATATGGTTGAGGATGATTGCTTTTGCACAGAATAGCACAACGACAATTTCCCTGACTGTCCAAAAAAACAAGGATTTCAAAGATGGTTGATGAGGAATGCTTTAGCACACTATAGCACAAGGAGAATTTCCCTCACTGTCCTTCCCTGTCCCTAGAAACAAGGATTATCACAGTGAAAGAAACTGACACTCTTCCTACCTATAGTTTTCTGTCCCTAGAAAAAATGTTTTTTTAAAGCACACTATAGCACAAGGAGAATTTTCCTCACTGTCCTTCCCTGTCCCTAGAAACAAGGATTATCACAGTGAAAGAAACTGACACTCTCCCTACCTATAGTTTTCTGTCCCTAGAAAAAATGTTTTTTTAAAGCACACTATAGCACAAGGAGAATTTCCCTCACTTTCCTTCTTTGTCCCTAGAAACAAGGATTATCACAGTGAAAGAAACTGACACTCTTCCTACCTATAGTTTTCTGTCCCTAGAAAAAATGTTTTTTTAAAGCACACTATAGCACAAGGAGAATTCCCTCACTGTCCTTCCCTGTCCCTAGAAACAAGGATTCGCACAGTAAAACACACTGACACTCTCCCTACCTATAGTTTTCTGTCCCTAGAAAAAATGTTTTTTTAAAGCACACTATAGCACAAGGAGAATTTCCCTCACTTTCCTTCCCTGTCCCTAGAAACAAGGATTATCACAGTGAAAGAAACTGACACTCTTCCTACCTATAGTTTTCTGTCCCTAGAAAAAATGTTTTTTTAAAGCACACTATAGCACAAGGAGAATTTCCCTCACTTTCCTTCTTTGTCCCTAGAAACAAGGATTATCACAGTGAAAGAAACTGACACTCTTCCTTCCTATAGTTTTCTGTCCCTAGAAAAAAATGTTTTTTTAAAGCACACTATAGCACAAGGAGAATTCCCTCACTGTCCTTCCCTGTCCCTAGAAACAAGGATTCGCACAGTAAAACACACTGACACTCTCCCTACCTATAGTTTTCTGTCCCTAGAAAAAATGTTTTTTTAAAGCACACTATAGCACAAGGAGAATTCCCCTCACTTTCCTTCTTTGTCCCTAGAAACAAGGATTCGTACAGTAAAACACACTGACACTCTCCCTACCTAGAGTTTTCTGTCCCTAGAAAAAATGTTTTTTTAAAGCACACTATAGCACAAGGAGAATTCCCCCACTTTCCTTCTTTGTCCCTAGAAACAAGGATTATCACAGTGAAAGAAACTGACACTCTTCCTACCTATAGTTTTCTGTCCCTAGAAAATTTTTTTTTTTAAAGCACACTATAGCACAAGGAGAATTCCCTCACTGTCCTTCCCTGTCCCTAGAAACAAGGATTCGCACAGTAAAAGACACTGACACTCTCCCTACCTATAGTTTTCTGTCCCTAGAAAAAATGTTTTTTTAAAGCACACTATAGCACAAGGAGAATTTCCCTCACTTTCCTTCTTTGTCCCTAGAAACAAGGATTATCACAGTGAAAGAAACTGACACTCTTCCTACCTATAGTTTTCTGTCCCTAGAAAAAATGTTTTTTTAAAGCACACTATAGCACAAGGAGAGTTCCCTCACTGTCCTTCCCTGTCCCTAGAAACAAGGATTCGCACAGTAAAACACACTGACACTCTCCCTACCTATAGTTTTCTGTCCCTAGAAAAAATGTTTTTTTAAAGCACACTATAGCACAAGGAGAATTCCCTCACTGTCCTTCCCTGTCCCTAGAAACAAGGATTCGCACAGTAAAACACACTGACACTCTCCCTACCTATAGTTTTCTGTCCCTAGAAAAAATGTTTTTTTAAAGCACACTATAGCACAAGGAGAATTTCCCTCACTTTCCTTCTTTGTCCCTAGAAACAAGGATTATCACAGTGAAAGAAACTGACACTCTTCCTTCCTATAGTTTTCTGTCCCTAGAAAAAATGTTTTTTTAAAGCACACTATAGCACAAGGAGAATTCCCTCACTGTCCTTCCCTGTCCCTAGAAACAAGGATTTGCACAGTAAAAGACACTGACACTCTCCCTACCTATAGTTTTCTGTCCCTAGAAAAAATGTTTTTTTAAAGCACACTATAGCACAAGGAGAATTTCCCTCACTTTCCTTCTTTGTCCCTAGAAACAAGGATTAACACAGTGAAAGAAACTGACACTCTTCCTACCTATAGTTTTCTGTCCCTAGAAAAAATGTTTTTTTAAAGCACACTATAGCACAAGGAGAATTCCCTCACTGTCCTTCCCTGTCCCTAGAAACAAGGATTCGCACAGTAAAACACACTGACACTCTCCCTACTTATAGTTTTCTGTCCCTAGAAAAAATGTTTTTTTAAAGCACACTATAGCACAAGGAGAATTCCCTCACTGTCCTTCCCTGTCCCTAGAAACAAGGATTCGCACAGTAAAACACACTGACACTCTCCCTACCTATAGTTTTCTGTCCCTAGAAAAAATGTTTTTTTAAAGCACACTATAGCACAAGGAGAATTTCCCTCACTTTCCTTCTTTGTCCCTAGAAACAAGGATTATCACAGTGAAAGAAACTGACACTCTTCCTACCTATAGTTTTCTGTCCCTAGAAAAAATGTTTTTTTAAAGCACACTATAGCACAAGGAGAATTCCCTCACTGTCCTTCCCTGTCCCTAGAAACAAGGATTCGCACAGTAAAACACACTGACACTCTCCCTACCTATTGTTTTCTGTCCCTAGAAAAAATGTTTTTTTAAAGCACACTATAGCACAAGGAGAATTTCCCTCACTTTCCTTCTTTGTCCCTAGAAACAAGGATTAGCACAGTGAAAGAAACTGACACTCTTCCTTCCTATAGTTTTCTGTCCCTAGAAAAAATGTTTTTTTAAAGCACACTATAGCACAAGGAGAATTCCCTCACTGTCCTTCCCTGTCCCTAGAAACAAGGATTCGCACAGTAAAAGACACTGACACTCTCCCTACCTATAGTTTTCTGTCCCTAGAAAAAATGTTTTTTTAAAGCACACTATAGCACAAGGAGAATTTCCCTCACTTTCCTTCTTTGTCCCTAGAAACAAGGATTATCACAGTGAAAGAAACTGACACTCTTCCTACCTATAGTTTTCTGTCCCTAGAAGAAATGTTTTTTTAAAGCACACTATAGCACAAGGAGAATTCCCTCACTGTCCTTCCCTGTCCCTAGAAACAAGGATTCGCACAGTAAAACACACTGACACTCTCCCTACCTATAGTTTTCTGTCCCTAGAAAAAATGTTTTTTTAAAGCACACTATAGCACAAGGAGAATTCCCTCACTGTCCTTCCCTGTCCCTAGAAACAAGGATTTGCACAGTAAAACACACTGACACTCTCCCTACCTATAGTTTTCTGTCCCTAGAAAAAATGTTTTTTTAAAGCACACTATAGCACAAGGAGAATTTCCCTCACTTTCCTTCTTTGTCCCTAGAAACAAGGATTATCACAGTGAAAGAAACTGACACTCTTCCTACCTATAGTTTTCTGTCCCTAGAAAAAATGTTTTTTTAAAGCACACTATAGCACAAGGAGAATTCCCTCACTGTCCTTCCCTGTCCCTAGAAACAAGGATTCGCACAGTAAAACACACTGACACTCTCCCTACCTATAGTTTTCTGTCCCTAGAAATTTTTTTTTTTTAAAGCACACTATAGCACAAGGAGAATTCCCTCACTGTCCTTCCCTGTCCCTAGAAACAAGGATTCGCACAGTAAAACACACTGACACTCTCCCTACCTATAGTTTTCTGTCCCTAGAAAAAATGTTTTTTTAAAGCACACTATAGCACAAGGAGAATTCCCTCACTGTCCTTCCCTGTCCCTAGAAACAAGGATTCGCACAGTAAAACACACTGACACTCTCCCTACCTATCCTTCTCTTTCCCTAAACTAAAGGAATCCAGGTTAAGCAAGAAAAAAATAAATGTCACTATCCCTGCCTATGCTTCTCTTTCCCTGCTCCGGAACACACTACACTAGGCCGCCGTGCTGGCGGCCTTTTATAGTGTGGGGCGTGTACTATAAAGTATAGCGTGGGGAGTGTCTCCTCGCTGCCGGCGCTGTGATTGGCCAAGCATGCGGGGTCACAGTGCATGCTTGGCCAATCACAGCGCCTGGATGACACTGCGATGGCGTAGTGCATTGTGGGCCGTTCGCGTCACTCGAATTTGGCGCGAACGGCCCAAATCGTTCGATCTTCATCGAACAGCCGATGTTCGAGTCGAACGTATGTTCGACTCGAACACGAAGCTCATCCCTATTAAGCAGCATTTTTTACTTTGGAAATATCAGTTTTGCTTTAGTAGGTTGTATACATTGTACAGATGCGTCATATCACAGGAGGGTTAAAGCAGAGTTCCGCCCGCCCCTTTAAAGATTAAAAGTCAGCAGCTACACAGTCTATAGCTGCTGATTTTTAACATTAGGACACTTACCTGTCCTGGAGTCCAGCAATGTCGGCACCGCAGCCGATGTTTACATTGGCTGGTCAGGTGCTGTCATTGACATTGCGGGTAAAGGAACCTGGCAGTGTATAGTCCTTCAGCTTCACTCACTCACTCTCACTGACCCGGCAGAAGGGGAGGGGGGAGGGAGGAGGGAGGACGAGGGGGGGGTCGAGCTCCACTTTTGGATGGAACTTCCGCTTTAAGCACTCCTCCCCCCTTACATGCCACATTTGGCATGTCATTTTTTTTGAGGGGGAGTGGGTGACTACTTTAGAGGAAGGACTTCCTGTCCCACTTCCTCCTTCTGCCTACGGGTGGCCTAGGCGACTCATCCTCTCCCCCTAGGCGGCCCCTCTCTCTCGGCAATCTTCTGAGACATGTGACAGGTCCCAGAAGATAGCCTGTCCACTGGGAGAGTGCATCGCGACTCGCGCATGCGCAGTGCGCGTCCGGCCGTGAAGCCGCAAGCTGTCACGGCCGGGTGCCCACAGTTCTAATGGAGGCGCCGAGGAGAGGTAGAGGAGCGGGGCCCCTTGTGGCCGCATCGCTGGACTGTGGAACAGGTAAGTGTCGGTTTATTAAAAGTCAGCAGCTAAACTTTTTGTAGTTGCTGACTTTTAATAAACGTAAAAAGCCTGGAACTCCACTTTAAGGAAATCCCCCAGGTAGGATATTTAACCACCGGCTCACGCACATTTACGTCGGAAAAGTGGTTTGTTCCCGTGAAACGCCTTTAAGAGCCATAGCACCCCATGGGGACAAAAAGAACAAGCCCTCCTCCGTCGCTCCAATTTAAAGTCCTGGATAATGAGTATACCACTGGGAGCAATCGTACCTGACTCTTTCCCACCCACCATGAAAGCTTCTGCCCTCTCCTGGAAGAAACTACTCACTCTGATGGAATACTCCCCTTCAACACCTAATCACCAAATACCACTAGACACCCTCCATTTTTTCACCCCGGATCTCTATATCTCACATTGGTCCCTGCTGGGGGTACAATCCCTCCAAAGTCTTATCCTCGAGTCTCGCCCTAAACCCCTTTCTGTCCTACAAAAGGAGTTCAATATCCCCAGGTCAGATTTCTTTACCCATATGCAGATCTCACATAGTCTAAAGACTATACCCCTACCCCTCTACGCCATCCCCACTAAAACATGGGCTTATCTCACGGACACTCTCACCACTACCAAGGGTATATCCCATTTTTACAACCTCCTTCGGTCCAAAACCCAATTCGTTAAACTCCGGGCTCACTACCATTGGGAAGCAGATATATCCACATCATACTCAGAGGACCAATGGACCTTAGCCTTTCGATCTATATATAGATCCACACAGTGCTCCGCCCTATGGGAACTTACACAAAAAATTACGCTGGTATCTGACTCCAGCGAGACTAGCATCCTTCAACTCCCAGACTTCCAACCTGTGCTGGAGATGTAAATCCTCTAAAGGAGATATGTTACACATCTTCTGGTCTTGTCCACACATTAGACACTTCTGGAAGGATGTTTTCAACCTCCTTTCGGATACTCTCAATGGCAATATTACTCCCTCCCCTGCCTTGGCATTACTCAACCTAACAATAGAGAATATACCCCCAAACTATAGGTTTGTTCTATCTCACATACTTCTGGCTTCCAGGCTATGTATAACTTGGAAGTGGAGGTCAGAGGAATCACCGGTAATTGCCCAAACTATAGACCTAGTGAACCTGCACCATTGCTATGAATCAATAATGGCTGCCAGTAATGGACGAGCAGAAAAAATCTGGAAAGCCTGGAGTCTCTGGGCCTCGGGATCTAGAGCTGTCCCACCTCCTTAAACCCTACTAACCTAACATATGCCACAAAATACTTTCTCTTGACCGAGCAACCTGTACCATACCCAATGCAAACGTAGATGATAATACTTTACTTTTTTAAAGGGTCCAATCCCTACGAGAGGCTTAACCTCTCTCAGCTGAAGCAACAATGGGCCGCTCTCCTCTTGGATCACTATTTGCTCCCAGTTGGGGTGATCCCAGAGGAGATAAGCTCCCGAAAGTCGATACTCGCACTACTGTTTGAATATGTTTTCTTTTACAAACTAGAAATTCATCGTGTTAACGTTACTGCTAGTGTATGCTTGTTCTCTTTTTTTTGTACCACCTGTTACTCTCAAATCGTTGCAAGTACAATGTACAATGTATTGCATATTACCCTGCTTCATATTTTTCAATAAAAATGATTGAAATAAAGAGCCATAGCACCCACTGCACAACGGGAGACCCGATGCGTGCGGCCGGCAGGCAAGAATCGGCGCCGGCCACTCACGATCACAGGCACAAGAGCCAGAATGGGGATTTGTGTGTGTAAACACACAAATCCCCATTCTGTCAGGAGAGGAGAGACAGATCGTCTATTCCTGCTAAGTAGGAACAGTGATATGTCTCCTCCTCTAGTAAGTTCCATCCCCATACAGTTAGAAACACACCCAGGGAACACATTTAACCCCTTGATCACCCCCTAGTGTTAACCTCTGCCTTGCCAGTGACATAGGGTTGCCACCTGTCCAGGATTAACCCAGACAGCCCCAGGTCTGCTACAATCCTATAGTGTATGTCCGTCGCAATGTCGCAGTCCTGCAAAAAATCGCAGATCACCGCCATTACTGGCCAGGCCACAGGTCAGAACAGACTTCTCTCCACCAATGCCCTCTATCTTCATGAGGAAATCGATAGGCAGCAACTCCGCTTTGCCTTTAGGAGGTGATTGAAGGCCCACTCCGGCCTTCCGGGACTTCCGTGGCTGCAGGCAACAGAGTCCTGAATGCAGGTCTACCATGTAGTAGCGTGGCTCCTGCGGCATGGACGCCAACCGGGTTAATGGTTCATCACAATGGCCAAACCAGGCCCAGGCAGTGACTACCGAACCCCCCACGAGGCTCCAGCTGGACACCAGTATCTGCCAGTGCCCGCTCCTGCTTCTCAGGCAACCACGTCAAGGTGGGTAGCAGCCAGCTAACTTCCGCCATCTTCCTTCGCCTCGTGGTGTCTGCTGCTAGCAGGAAACTTTTGGTCTCCTCTAGGGCGTGGCACCGCCCCCTTGCTTCCAAATGGGCTGGCGCTTGTGGAACTGATAAGAAGGAATACTCCTCCCTGGCACGCTGCTGTAACCCCTTGTTAAACGGACTGAAGTTAGAAGGCATGCTGATGCTAGCAGGACTTGTCCAGGCATTTTGCTCGGCACCGACTATGCCCGAGCAACTGGGAACTGATGACCGCTGGCTTTTCCGGTGGTTGCCGGTAGCAACAATAAAGTTTGCAACCAATGTCTCACTGAAGGGCAATATCTCAGCCGCCGTGTAGCGGAGGAGGAGGAGGAGACGCAGCGAAGCCGCCGTGAAGCTGAGGAGGAGGAGATGCAGGGGAAGCCGCTGTGAAGCCAAGGAGGAGAAGACACAGGGGAAGCCGCCGTGAAGCCAAGGAGGAGGAGACACAGCGGAAGCCGTTGTGAAGCTGAGTAGGAGGAGACTCAGGGGGGAGGCTCCAAGGAGAAAGCGCTGCCTGCGACCGAGACGGGGTAAGAGTGGGGCTGATGGGCTGACGATCGAGCGACTGGCACAGGAGGGGGGTGCGACCGACCTACCAACCGGGGGGAGTGGCGGGCGGTTTGCTTGCTCCCCCTCCCCACCAAATAAAATGAAGCACCGGCCGCCACTGCTTCAAAGCTTAAAAAAGTGAAAAAAAAGAAAAAAGCCCATTTTACCAGCTTGTTTTCGTGTGTATTTTTTTTCGTTCCTACATTCAGCTTTTCTTTCAAAATCCATCTCTAACAATGCTAACTATAGGCAGTAGTACGGAGAACATGTCTCACATTTCATGATTTCCTCAACACTGTCCTCCCAGACAATGCCCGTCTCTCTTGACTCCTAAGTTAATATCACCAATACCCATCATTGTCACAGCACTAAAGCACTGGCTCAGCACCATAATCCGGGGACAGCCATAATGTTTATTGACATAAAAAGTGTGAAAGTTCTAATTAAATCCGCACCGGATCTTCCAGCTAGTAAGCCAGCACTGTAAAACCCCCTTTTTCATATACATAAAAATAAAGCAATTTACAGTGTTCTCGTAATTCTATTCTGTAATGTAACCAGTAATCTCAGCTCATAACTGCTTGATGCATTATTCAGGCTCTTAATACATTAATCCCGACAAACATTTGAATATATACAATCCTAATACAGTTTTATGCTTGAAAAAGAATGTTTGCATGATCAGGAGGTTGGGAAAAAGAGCTGATGTTACATTTCTTATTCATTTTTTTAATGAAGGTTGCTTAGTTATGGACCTGGGGCATACCTTGTACATCCTTGTGTTTTAAAGAATAATTTGAGTTAAAATGTGAAAATATTCACTAAGCTGCTATTGTTAGTCAGTAAACACAGTACTACCTGCTGAATGCAACAGGGGGTAACATTTTTACCGCAGCAACAGAAGCAAAGCATTGCATGTTCGGCATGTTAACACCAGCCCAGGCTGCTTGTGCAGGTGAGAAGGAGAGAGAATGTGGCAGTAAATTTGCAGATCAACCCAGGGCCGTCTTTATTATTGATTGGACCCTGGTCAAACATTTATTTGGGCCCTCCCGAATCCACTTATCAACTATTTGCAGGCAGTGTGGGCTCAAAGGGCAGCTGCTTTGGGCCCCACAACAATGACTGGGAACGGGGCAGCTGCCCCTTTTGCCCTGCGATAAAGATGGCCCTGGTTCAACCACCCCTTAAAGGCAAGCATAAACAAGCCATAAGCCGTGTACACACGATCGGTTTTACCGATGAAAACAGTCTGATGGACTGTTTTCATCGGACGAACCGATCGTGTATGGGCCCCATCGGTCTTTTTTCCATCGTGTGAAAAAATAGAACGTGTTTTAAATTTATCCGATGGGAAAAAAAATGATAGCAAAATCCGATCGTCTGTGTGGAAATTCATCGGATAAAAAACCCATGCATGCTCAGAATCAAGTCGACGCATGCTCAGAAGCATTGAACTTAATTTTTCTCGGCTCATCGGAGTGTTTTACGTCACAGCATTTGAAACGGTCCGTTTTTTGACTGATGGTGTGTAGGCAAGACTGATGGAAGACAGTTTCATCGGATTTCCGATGGAAAAAAACATCGGATTAGAATCTATAGGATATCCAATCGTGTGTACAGGGCTTTAAAGTGTAACAAAACTTTTTTTTTTTTTTTTGAAAGGACTAGAGATGGATTAGAACACCTGTCAGTTTTTTTTTTCTTATTGCTGCCTATGTCCCTGTTAGGGAGATTCATCCTATAAAAGTGAAAGTAAAAGAAAATCCCATATTTTGGGTTGTCCCCAGAACAGTAATAGAGGGGAAATCTTCCAATGGGGACACTAGATCTGATGGCCTGGGGGTCACCAAGAGATTCCCCTAATTTTCAGGGATTTCCTCCAACTTCCTGTTTTCACTATGGGACAGGAAGTGAAGGTAAAACCCCCACATATTGCAAAGAATAAATTAAACAGGGGTTACAACCCCAGTAACAAAGAGATGGCCCCTTCCCCCACCTGGCCTTCACAGCAAGGAGCACATGGAAGGGCAAACCAACCAAATTAACCTGTCCAAAAGTATGCATTAAAAAACAGGGGTTTAGTTAGCACACATTTGCAAACGCATGCCTAAGCTGCAAGGACCATTACGGCCTTGCTGCGCGTCCTGAATGGCCGGGCAATCTTCTGGGACCTGTGACGTGTCCCAGAAGATTGCAGGGTGGGAAGGGGAGAGGAGAGCTTCCACTTGAGTCTTCTAGGCGGCCCGAGTGGAAGTGGGAGCTGGGTACCTGTCAAAAATAGGCTCCCCCCCAAAAAAAATGACATGCCAAATGTGGCATGTGAGGGGGTCAGGAGTACCTAAAGTGGAAGTTACACTTTTGGGTGGAACTCAGCTTTAAGTAGATGAAGGAAGAAGGAGTAGCAGTAAGAATTAATCAGGCTCTGCTGCATGCACATATGCTAACAGGGAACACGCTGACAGGACGTCAGAAAAGAGAGAGTAGAACTGACATCTAATAGGTTTGTTACTGTTCCTTTTATTGTCCAATCAGCTGGTTTGGGTCAGGTTGATGACATAACTCAATTACTTAACTCGTTGCTCTTGGCTGTGTTGTCTGGTAAAGGCAGGGCTTTTTTTCCAGGCAGAACGTGCCTGAAATCAATTCCTTTACCCCCAGAGCTAGAATCTTGCCTGACCCTCACTACTGTCACCTGTACGCACAGAAGCCCAGATTCTGCCTGTACAAGTGACAGCTCTCCTCTCTGGTGGTGCATGCACAGCCCTCCCTACCCTTCACTATCCCTGTGACAGCATAGGAGGGAGATGGCATAGAATGCACACAGCCACTCTAGTGTCCCGGTAGTAGTTCCAGCTGAAGCAAACACCTGCAGCCTGCACACACCTACTGTAAGTTGTAGCTGCTCTTCTGCAGCAACAGCCACCCTCTCCCATCTCTAATACTTTCTAGGTGGAGGAGAGAGGATTTGGGTAAAATATGCATTCCTTAACTCTGCAGCTTGTACATAGTACACTCCTGGGCCCTGCACCATGTACATAGCGCACTCCTGAGCCCTGCGCCCTGCACATAGCGCACTCCTGATTCATGTGCCCTGTACATAACACAGTCTTGAACTCTGCATTCTGTATGTAGCACATTCCTGAACCCTGAAATCTGTACGTAATGCACTCCTGATTCTGCACTCTGTGCATAGCACACTCCTGAACTCTGTATATAGAGCACTCATGAACTCTGCATTTGTACGTAGCACAGTCCTGAATCTACACTCTGTATGTAGCACAGTCCTGAACTCTGGATTTCATATGTAGGGCACTCCTGAACCCTGCAACCTGTAGACGGCTCACTATTGAACTATGCACTCTACGTAGCACACTCCTGAACTCTTCACCCTGCACATAGTGCACTCTGAACTCTGTACATAGAGCACTTCTGAACTCTACACTCTGTACATAACACACTCCATAGTCCTGCACCCTGTACATAGCGCACGCCTAACCTCTGCACTCTGTACTGTATGTAGCACATTCTTGTACCCTGCACCCTGTATGTAGTGCACACCTAAACCCTGTGCATAACAAACTAATGGTATTTAAGAATGCCTTTGTAAAGTCCTCCCACTGTGCAATTTGGCCACACACACCATTATATGCAGCATGCTCTTTCCCTGAAGGGGGGGGGGGGTCGGCTTTTCGGTTTGGGCATGGTTGCGTTCCTGCACCTACTGTCTGAGAACATAGGCAATGAGTAAAGCTGTATAAATCACAACAGTAGCTGGACCGATTTACAGATCCTTTCGAGGATTACAGAATCTTTTGCCTGATAAGTCAGTTCATATCTGTGTATTTTATCTCGGAATTCAGCTTTAGGATTTTTTTATATATATATTTGACCAGTATTCTTTAATACATCCTGTATCATCAACCGTCCTCCGACCATTGCTCAGACATTTTAACGTACTATAATCAATTTTAGTTTTAGCAAAAGGCGGGTTAAAAAAAGCAAAACCCAAGAGATATAATCCAGGAGACAGTTATTAGAAATTGGCCTTCTGGGCAGAAGAGATAGTGAGGTGAGAGCCTGTTAAATACTATTCCCTCGCAGGCACCAAGCTCAGATTTATATAGGTAATGTTTTCTTCCTTTTCCCCCCAAGAAGTAATTGTTACTTTTCCATCATTACTTATAGCTCATGAGAGCACAAAATTTTTACTTGGAAGACATTTGTTTTTCACGCTGGCTAAGGAAGCACAAAGGAGCCCGCAGGATCCCAAGTGTTTTGAATGCTGGGGAGGAGGTTTGAAGTGCGCATCAAGTAACTGTGCCAACTCCTTTCCCGGTTTAGTTATAAGCTTTAATTATTGGTAAAAACAGAACAAGGTTGTTATAAGGAGAATTCTAAACAAGGAAAAACAAAATTGATTCAAGCGCTTTATGGAGAAAATGTTAAAATGGAAGGAAAGTCAACCCCTAACTAAGCTTAAATCTTTCCCCAACCTCATTCCAAGCCTATTCTATCTAACCTGTAAAAGCAAAGTTACCTATACCTACCTATTCTAAAGTCGGTCACATGATCGGTCACATGACCGGGCCCCGGCGTCGGCTTCAGTGTAGAGGAGGGACAGCCAACAACAGATGCCCCATAGTGAACCTGTGGGTGACATCACCACCTGGGCTCTGCAGTCGTTGTTGGTGATCTCTCCTCTTTACTGAAGCCGACGCTGGAGAGATAATGTGACCGGATCAGAGTGATTTCAGAATAGGTCGGTATACACATTTTTCCTTTTACAGGTGTAGCGCCCACCCCATTTAGGGGTGCTATATACCCAAATTTAGGGGCTGGTCTGAGAGAGTAGTTAGGCTCAGACCATTCTCAATTGGTAGGTTGTCCTGTTTTATTTCCAGGATGGTATACTGGTGTGCAGTTCCCTGTGGCCTATAGGTGGCACTGCCATAATGGGTCAGGGTTGAACTGCTGGTATTAGTGGTGTGCCTTAGGGTGTCCTCTCTCGGCAGCGGTACAGTGGGTGTGGTCGACCTGCTGTGCATGCCGGGAGAGGATACATAAGGGGCAAATGCCGCCTGGGAGGTCTTCGGTATTCGTTCCAGAGTCGGAGTCCTGGTGCGTGGCGCATGACCCTCCAGGCCATGGGGCCACGTGTGCATCAGTCCCAGGCACCTTTAGTCCTGGGGCTGCATCTTCAACACTGGGCCCAGCACCTTTAGCTGGAGCCCGCTTCGCAGAGGAGAAGTCCCAGGGTGTCCCTCGCGAGGGAGCCCGCTTCTAAGAAGAGGAGGCCGAGGGAGGACCATTCTGACGGACCGTGAGAGTTCACGGTGAAGGAAGGGGCCCGGTAACTCTCTGGAGGGATTCTTCTATCCACCAAGGGCCTAGTAATGTGTTGCTGCTGGCACCTGTCCTTAAGTATCCAGAAGCTAAGAGGTTCGGGGTCTGATAGATTCTGTGGCAGACAGTCTCCCGATTGCATCTAGGAAAAGAACTTGATCAGGCGTCCAAGCATCACTTCGGCTGTTGGGATCCATTTTTGTAGGAGATTATCCAGGTGAGCTGAACCTACTCGGGGATAGAGTAGTGATTGTGCTATCCATTGTGCCTGGACTAACCTCCCAAACCTTGCTGTCCTGTCTCTCTTCCACCCTTTCCTATCTACTGAACATTGAGAAAATAAACTCAACGTTGGAGTTTGAAGTGGTGTGGACATTGGAATTACTGGGGGGAATACAGAGACTTGTCCCTATATCCTAGGAGATGAGAACCAACTGACGGAAGAACCTAGCTGTGGGACCCAAATACATAACACTGCTTAACCTCCTCATCCAGGAGTATATAGTACGGTGTGCCTTTTTCCTGCAATTGAGCCAACGCAAGGGAAAAGGGTCCGTGTGCTACACAGGGTAGATAGAATAGGCTTAGAATGGGGGTGGGAGCTTAGTTAAGGTTTTGCCTTCCACTTTAAACCAGCCATTCTCAACCAGGGTTTCTCCAGAGATGGATAGAGGTTCCACGAGCTGTGGCTAACCGACCATCTAATTTTAAGTCCAATGCCATATGGCATGACTGCAAGGGTGACATTCTGACCAACTCTGTAAGGGGTGCATTCTACCCACTGACCATCACCAATGTAAGTGACATTTTCACAATGACCCCTGATTGATTAATCTTAGCAGGGGACCTGAAAATTATTTCAAGGGTTCCTTTGGGTAGGATAAAAAAAAGGTTGAGAAAGGCCGTGCTAAACTGTAAAATGTTGGCCCTAGGGCTGGATTTTCCCATAGGCTCACATAGGCACACGAACGAGGGAAAGATGAAATGATTTGCCAATACCAACTATCTTCTCTGGGGTTTTTTTTGTTTGTTTTTTCTCTTTATTTAGAGTTTTTGCACCATACAAGAACAAACTTAGACAGTAAAAGAGTGAGTATGATGTGTATCAAGAGTGAGTATGATGTGTATCAAGAGTGAGTATGATGTGTAGCGAGAAGAATCAAAGATTACCCGACCATTATTGTTCACAGCTACATTACTCATGACAGTACAGCACTGTAACACCCATGAGCTTCAGCTAGGGTGACCAGGTGTCCCGGATTGCCCGGGACAGTCCCGCATTTTGCAGGTCTGTCCCGGGCACCTTCATTCCAGGACAATACAGTGTCCCGGAATAAAACTGACACAGACACCCCCCGGGCCAAACTGATGCCCCCAAAAAAGGACGCCACATCACCTCTTTACTCACTGACAGTACTTGTCCTGGCCGGGAATGCCTGGAGGAGCACAATTCCTGCCCTCTGCTTGTGATTGGAGAAATCATAAATCCCACCTTTTGTGTCCAATCACTGTGCTGTGATTCGTTACAGCACAAGCTGATTTTTGGGAAGGGGGGGGTGTCTCTGAATGGCAGTTTGGAAATGTGGTTACCCTAGCTTCAGCGCTTTTATTCATCTATAGATTGAGTGTCACAGATCAGCTGTTAGGTGTCCTACAGACATGTAGATTGCTTCTATCTTGCTATGGCTGCAGCGCGTAACTGTTACCTGTGGTCCCATTGACTGGTGGTCTGATTTCACTTGACTCTTGCACTGGCTTGGCAGCCTAGAGCCTCATGTGCACCGGGTGTTTAGCCCCTCTGCATGCCATTCAAGTATTTTCGTGTGGGCAGAAGAAACAGATGCATTGTCTAACCCTCTGTCAGCAGCCACTGTGGCTGGAAGGGGCTGAACAGTGCAGTTCTTGTGTTCTGGGCATTTGTCCCTGGATGCACACTGTGCTCAAGCAAATAGGGCCACTCCACAAGAACCCTGCAAATGAGTGCAATTCACAGTGGTATGGCATTTACGGCTTAAAACAGGCAGTGAGGAGGCCACATACTGCGACTGTCTCTGAAAAGCGGTCCCACTCCAGATAGGCTTTTCAGAAGCACAGCACTTTGAAAAAAAGTGTATTTTTTTTTGCCCCCTTTCCCTGACCTAGCCTAATCCACCCGTTCCACAGATGCACACCTCCACGGTTCCGTTATTTGCTTACATCCATTATTGGTGCAAATTCTTTATTGCCCTGTCCATGCCTACCCATTAATTCCCCATAGACATCTAAGGAGCTGTGTCTCGAGGCGGGAGACCATTGGAAATAGTCCCAAAAAACTCTGTGGGGCTGTAATGAGCAGGCAGAGCAAGGTGCGCATTGATGAATGTAAAGGACAGCGGATTCGTGGCTGTCACATAGATTATCTGGAAGTGGGCAGAGGGGTTAAAGCTAACTTTTTTCTAGCTAGAGTTCAGGTTTAAGACAGATGGATTTGTATCCAAAAAGACTGTCCCCTCCAAAAGAGGAACAGTTGGAAGCTATGCTTTAGATCAGGGGGTCTGCAAACTTTATAAATGTAGCGGGGTCCCCTTTAAGACTCTCGGGACTACCTTGCCCAGAATCCCTTTCGGCATGTTTCCACCCCAGAGACTCATGGGAGGGGTTATAAAAGGAGGAGGCGAGGCTGGGCTCGGCCTCTTTGGGACACGAGACTACAGTGACTGATCCTCCTGTGCGGATGTGCCGGAGTGCAAGGCCTGATGCCTGAGGCCTTGCTCAGCACCAAAGAGCCTTCCACCCCACTGCGAGCCTGGGTGGCATCTGACTTCGCTGGTCTACAACCTTGGTTGGATCGGGGACCCGATCGCTGGAGACACTGTGTGTGTGAGGACACAGTCGGTGGAAGTTCCCGGACTGGGATCGTGTCCGGAGGGGTGAGAGGGCGTATGCTCAGACCATATTTTGGAGATATGAGAGGAGGTTTTTTTTTTTTTTTTTTTTTTTTAAATTTATTTTTTTTCTTCTTTCTCTCCATTCACCCTCATAACGCGGGCATGGGTTGTATGTTGTACTGTATGTTTTTGGTTGTTTTTGTTTTTGTATGTATGTAAGAAATAATAATAAAAAGATTATTTGATCAAAAAACAAACAAATGGTATTCTGTTAATGTGCACCACCTTTAAAGAATTGCCGGTGAAGAAACCATCGTTCCCTATAGACTGAGTTGTAGATATCTGAGCCAGGCCTGGCCAGCTAGTTAGTTCATTTGGTTACTGCGTCACAGGACGCCTAGTTAACGGTCGCCCGCGCGGCGCACCTTTACTGTTCATTCTATATGCATAGTGTGTTATTGCTGCAGGGCTCTGCAATTTATTATCTGTGAACCGTTACCACTGTTAACCTTTCTTACCAAAAACTTAAGTAAATTTGATACCCTTTTCATTATTGTCTTGGTGTCTGGGTTTACTCATACAGTATAAGAAAATATATATTGCTGCCAATACTAACTGTGCCAGTAGGGGGTCGAGTACATTGCCGGGGGTTGGCGGAGCTGTTTTCAGGGCCCAAACTAAACTTGCGGCCTTCTTAGTTGAAGGTATCGCTACATAAACAAAGGGCCAGTTTACTGTCCTTCAAACTTTAGGGGGGGGGGCAGTGGTAGAAGAAAATGTCCTGCCTCAGTGGGAGTAAACAATGACTCATCATTTCTAATAATGGGAGGAATAGTGCCGCATCATTGGTGTCAGTGGGAGGAATAGTGCCCCATGAGTGGTATCAGTGGGAGGAATAGTGCCCCATGGCTGGTATCAGTGGGAGGAATAGTGCCCCATGACTAGTATCAGTGGGAGGAATAGTGCCCCATCATTGGTGTCAGTGGGAGGGATAGTGCCCCATCATTGGTGTCAGTGGGAGGGATAGTGCCCCATGACTGGTTTTAGTGGGAGGAATAGTGCTCCATGACTGGTATCAGTGGGAGGGATAGTGCCCCATGACTGGTATCTGTGGGAGGAATAATGCTCCATCATTGGTGTCAGTGGGAGGAATAGTGCCCCATGACTGGTATCAGTGGGAGGAATAGTGCCCCATCATTGGTGTCAGTGGGAGGAATAATGCCCCATGACTGGTAATAGTGGGGAGGAATAGTGCCCTATCATTGGTGCCAGTGGGAGAAATAGTGCCTCATGATTGGAATCAGTGGGAGGAATAGTGCTCCATCATTGGTGCCAGTGGAAGGAATAATGCCCCATCATTGGTGTAAGTGGGAGGAATAGTGCCCCAAGACTGGTATCAGTGGGAGGAATAGTGCCCCATGACTGGTATCAGTGGGAGGAATAGTGTCCCATCATTGGTGTCAGAGGGAGGAATAGTGCCCCATGACTGGTATTAGTGAGAGGAATAGTGCCCCATCATTGGTGTCAGTGGGAGGAATAGTGCCCCATGACTGGTATTAGTGAGAGGAATAGTACCCTACTGTTACTGACAGTGGGGGGAATAATACCTCAAGGGCCGGATAAAAGCATGCAATGGGCCGCATCCGGCCCCGGGCCACAGTTTGGAGACCACTGCTTTGAATAAATCCATAGTATCTTGTATGCCAAGGAAAGAGGCTTTTTTTTTCTTTCTTTTTTTTTTTTTTGTTAAAAAAAAGTGTTAAAAAGAAGGCACATTGGCTTTATCAAGTCCATGACCTAAGTAGATCAGGTGAACCGCAGCAATGCGAATTCTTCAAAATTCGCTTATCTATAGTAACAATGTATCATTGCCAGAGGCAAGCCTCGCAAGATGTCATTCCTGTGACTGACAGGTGAGGAGAGCTCGGTGCATAGTGCAAAAACAAGCTCCAATAATGAATACGAACATCTCTGGGGATAATATTAACTCTTCCTCACCTGGATTTCCTGTTTTCCTATGCAGCCATATAATTATTGTATTTTCCCTTTAACAGAGCATACATGAATTACACCTTTAATTCCTCTCTGTAGTCACTGTATCATACATATAACACCTTGGGAGATATGTTGGTTTTTCTCTGACTCTTCCTCTTCTCCCATTTTCGAAAAAAAATCAAAAAAAAAAATCTCAATTTTATCTCCCGCGAGGCGCGCAGATAGGAACAGAGACCGTTCTATATGAAAAGGTTAATTTCCCAAAGCAGACACCTCGCAGGCTGCAAATGTCACTTCTCCAACCTGACAACGCAACAAGCTGTCACTTGGCCCCGGCGATTTTCCCTGGCGCTGCGTTGTCATGCTAGTTTGCTCCTGTTTTGAAATGTTCTGCCAGATTTGAGTAAATAGGATCTGATTAATCAGATTTGCCACACCTCATTTTGCTCGAGACGCCACGTTGAAATGTAGTCTGACTTTTTGCTAATGGATTATGGTGTTGATAACAGACGACATTTTAATCACCGTACCGTGATGATAGATGACTCGGCCATTTAATTGAATTGTTTGTTGACAGCATATTGTCTTTTAGGTGTGCGTGTTTTGGGTCCACATGAGGAAGACAGGCAGTAAGGCAATGGTGTGTTATCTATTAACTTTTTTTCTAAAACTGTCACTGGGTTATTGTTCACTTTATGACTTTGGTATTAAACGCGGCTGTCTCTTTGGAGCTGTTATGGAGCTACAGTAAAGACATGGCAGTGCAAGACCCCATTCAATCTAACTCCTACTGGGAGGCAAAATAGTTTGGCTTTGTGCTGCAGTGAAATTCATGGAAACTGATTTGATATAATAATTTACAGGAACATTCTGTTCCGTTCTAAACAATAATATCACAGGATTGCCTTCAAGGGTATAACATGTTTCCTGTGTACTACTGCGCTGGGGCCAAGAAATTGCAAGGGGCCCCAAATATACAGTCAGTTCCATAAATATTGGGACATCGACACAATTCTAATCTTTTTAGCTTTATAAACCACCACAATGGATTTGAAATGAAAGGAACAAGATGTGCTTTAACTGCAGACTTTCAGGTTTAATGTAAGGGTATTTACATCAGGGCTTGACAAATTTGCTTGGAATCTAGGAGCCAGCTAAAAAAGTTAGGAGCCAGGAACGCGCCCCGTCCCGCCGAGCTCGCGTGCAGAAGCGAACGCATACGTGAGTAACGCCCGCATATGAAACCACACATGTGAGGTATCGCCACGATTGGTAGAGCGAGAGCAATAATTCTAGCCCTAGACCTTCTCTGTAACTCAAAACATGCAACCTGTGGAATTTTTTAAACGTCGCCTATGGAGATTTTAAAGGGTAAAAGTTTTGTCACCATTCCACGAGCGGACGCAATTTTGAAGCGTGACATGTTGGGTATCAATTTACTCGGCGTAACATTATCTTTCACAATATAAAATGAATTGGGCTAACTTTACTGTTGTCTTATTTTTTAATTTAAAAAAAAAAAAATTCCCAAAAAAGTGCGCTGGTAAGACCGCTGCGCAAATACGGTGTGACAGAAAGTATTGCAACGACCGCCATTTTATTCTCTAAGGTGTTAGAATGAAAAATATATATAATGTTTGGGGGTTCTAACTTCTAAGTAAAGGGAAGGAGATGGAAACTGGCAGGGAAGCTCCATTAGCATTGCTGGTTGTCTTGTCATACCAACGGCCACCACAAGAGGACACCAGATTCCAGAAGGAACCATAGGACTGCAGAAGGCCACAAAGCCGCGGCCTCGGTTACCGGCCGATGCGGCCCGACACAATCGCGAAGGGGGTGCGCACGGAGACAGGGTACCCCAGCTGTGCCGCCCCAGGCGCCAGGTCGCTAATTCTAGTCGCAATTGCGACCTGGCGCCCGGGGTTTGTCGAGCCCTGATTTACATCCAAATCAGGTGAACGGTGTAGGAATTACAACAGTTTGTATATGTGCCTCCCACTTTTTAAGGGACTAAAAGTAATGGGACAATTGGCTGCTCAGCTGTTCCATGGCCAGGTGTGTGTTATTCCCTCATTATCCCATTTACAAGGAGCAGATAAAAGGTCCAGAGTTCATTTCAAGTGTGCTATTTGCATTTGGAATCTATTGCTGTCAACTCTCAATATGAGATCCAAAGAGCTGTCACTATCAGTGAAGCAAGCCATCTGTAGGCTAAAAAAACAAACAAACAAAACCCATCAGAGAGACAACAAAAACATTAGGTGTGGCCAAATCAACTGTTTGGAACATCCTTAAAAAGAAAGAACGCACCGGTGAGCTCAGCAACACCAAAAGACCCGGGAAGACCATGGAAAACAACTGTGGTGGATGACCGAAGAATTCTTTCCCTGGTGAAGAAAACACCCTTCACAACAGTTGGCCAGATGAAGAACACTCTCCAGGAGGTAGGTGTATGTGTGTCAGATGAAGAACACTCTCCAGGAGGTAGGTGTATGTGTGTCAAAGTCAACAATCAAGAGAAGACTTCACCAGAGTGAATACAGAGGGTTCACCACAAGATGGAAACCATTGGTGAGCCTCAAAAACAGAAAGGCCAGATTAGAGTTTGCCAAACAGCATCTAAAAAAGCCTTCACAGTTCTGGAACAACATCCTATGGACAGATGAGACCAAGATCAACTTGTACCAGAGTGATGGGAAGAGAAGAGTATGGAGAAGGAAAGGAACTGCTCATGATCCAAAGTATACCACCTCATCTGTGAAGCATGGTGGTGGTAGTGTCATGGCGTGGGCATGTATGACTGCCAATGGAACTGGTTCTCTTGTATTTATTGATGATGTGACTGCTGACAAAAGCAGCAGGATGAATTCTGAAGTGTTTCGGGCAATATTATTATCTGCTCATATTCAGCCAAATGCTTTAGAACTCATTGGACGGCGATTCACAGTGCAGATGGACAATGACTTGAAGCATACTGCGAAAGCAACCAAAGAGTTTTTTTAAGGGAAGTGGAATGTTATGCAATGGCCAAGTCAATCACCTGACCTGAATTCGATGGAGCATGCATTTCACTTGTGAAGACAAAACTGAAGGGAAAATGCCCCAAGAACAAGCAGGAACTGAAGAAAGTTGCAGTAGAGGCCTGGCAGAGCATCACCAGGGATGAAACCCAGCGTCTGGTGATGTCATCGCGTTCCAGACTTCAGGCTGTAATTGACTGCAAAAGATTTGCAACCAAGTATTAAAAGGTGAAAGTTTGATTTATGATTGTTAATCTGTCCCATTACTTTTGGTCCCTTAAAAAGTGGGAGGCACATATACAAACTGTTGTAATTCCTACACCGTTCACCTGATTTGGATGTAAAAACCCTCAAATTAAAGCTGAAGGTCTGCATTTAAAGCACATCTTGTTTGTTTCATTCTATTGTGGTGGTGTATAGAGACAAAAAGATTAGAATTGTGTCGATGTCCCAATATTTATGGACCTGACTGTAATTTTATAACTTTAGGATGTTTCCTTGCTGGAGGGCAAAAAAAGGTGACATGGAGCAGATCTGGATAGTACAACCAGGATAAGACCCACAGCTATAGACAAAGCCCAACTTCATTTTTTTTTTTTTTGAGTCCGTGATGGGTGCTAAATAAACGAAACTCCATGTGAACAAAAAAAGTGTATGTATTGCACAGAAAAAAGTGCACAGGGTGTGTCATTGGTCCCCTCCCAAAGAAGAAGGACCTTTCTGGACTCCCAGGGGCACAAGGCTCCCAATAGAGGCAAGGACACTCTGGTCCATCCAGCCAAAAGACCTGGTGGACTCCTCTCCTCTTAGATAGGCTAAGTCAACCACAGAGGAATAGGTTAGGGGCGTTAGAAATGATTGCCCAACCTAACTCTGGTGAGTGCAGGGTCCCATGGGGGAACAGAGAAACTAATAAAAACTGATTTTATATAATAATTTACAGGAACATTCTGTTCTGTTCTAAACAATAATATCACAGGATTGCCTTGAAGGACATGCTTTCTGTGCAGACTGTGCTCCTGCACTGGGACCAAAAAATTGCGAGGGGCCCCAATATACTTTTAAAGCTTTAGGGTGTCTTCTTGCTGAAGGGCAAAAAAAGGTGACATGGAGCAGAGCTGGATAGTATAACCAGGGTCAGATCCACAGCTACAAAGCCCAACTGAATTGGGCCATAATGGGTGCTTAACAAACCAAACACTGTGCAAACAAAAAGAGTCTATGTATATTGCACACAAAAAAGTGCACAGTGTGTATCACCGGTCGTTCCTCCCACCCCCCCCCCCTTTCCTGACCCCCAGGGGCACAAGATTCCCAATAGAGGCAAGGACCCTTCATAATGTGCAGAAAATGTATGGAAAGCCACTGCATTGCCTTCTTATTGTCCATGCATGCAAGACAAGTCAAGTAGGGAAAAGGCTAATAAAGTGCAGAGATGAGGAAATACCATAATGTGTAAAGCGCAAACCTGATCGGCCTAGGACTGATGAGGGTTGGAGAAATGGAGAAAGTGGTCACCCTCTTGACGTGAGAAGATCTCTTCCTCAGTCCAGGTGGCTTGGGCTCCCATGTCTCCCATGTCTCATGGGCCTCAGGCGTTCAGAGCCGTAACCTGCAACCACTATAAATTGCAGGTACATGCATGAGAGTTTGCTCTAGGCATGTGGGAAGTTGGAAGTGAATCAGGGGATGAAGTGAAGAGGGTCTAGGCCCTGCCATCATGAACATGTGTGGCAGACATAGGAGCAGGGCTTTTTTTCTCAGAAAATAGGTGCAGGAACTCCCCATTTCCGAGTCACCCCTTTTCTCCGCCCCTAGTCACCTCCCAGTACCGTCCCTTTTAGACACTATAGAACCAAGTATCATTTGGTGGTGCTAAGTAATTTGTATGGAATTTGATAATATCAAGAAAAGCAGTAAAATAGATCCCTTTCAGCCAGCAACAATAGATCCCCTAACAACAATGGACCACCCACAACAAAATTTCCCCGCCAGCAACAATAGACTCCTGGCAGCATCAATAGATCTCCGCACAGCCAGCATTAATAGTCTCTCTGGCTGCCATCAACAATAGACCCCTCCCGCAACACTAGATCTCTTTCAACAACTGACCCCCCAGCAACATAAGCCCCCCCAGAAACAGTAGGTCCCCCATCAGCAACAATAGACCTCCCCAGCAACAATAGATCCCCCCTTGCAAAAATAGATCCCCAGCAGTGAGCATCAATACCCTGCAGCACACCCCAGCATCCCTTGCCATTACATACAGTCAGTCCAAGAGGTGCCGGAACTGCGTCCCCCGCGTTCCCGCTGAAAAAAAGCCCCGCATAGGAGTACTGTATATACTCACGTATAAGCCGAGTTTTTAAGCACAATTTTTTGTGCTGAAAATGCCCCCCTCGGCTTATACTCGAGTCACCTTTTTGTGCCTGATCTCCCGGACTTTGGGGCGCTGGTACTGGCCGACCGTAGGTCCCCTGGACCCCAAATTTGGTTCACATGTAACCCCACTCTTCCTCTACAAGTGTGCAAAGTTTCTTGTCTGGGGGACCTACGGCTGGGGAGCACCGATTCTTCAAAGCCGGGCCCCCCTTCCATAGACTCCCATGTTAAACATCAGTCTAGTCATGGACACAGTGAGGCAAAGTGAGGCACACCCTAGGCTTATACTCGAGTCAATACGTTTTCCCAGTTTTTATGGTAAAATTAGGTGCCTTGGCTTATATTCAGGTCGGCTTATACTCGAATATATACGGTATGTGTTGAGTGCCAGGATTGGGAACTGGTTAATTGTCAAGATAGCTTGGGGCATGAACAAACTGATATTGTCTATTTAATACAACTCAAATTGATCAAATATATATATATGTGTAAAATTAGAGCATGTGAGGTCAATGTGCAGGTCACCTGAGGATATTCAAACAAATTTGTATCTGTTAAAATCACAGAAACTTGCTATAAACTGGCTGAGCATTTGTTTCCCAGCAACATTGCCAGTGTTTTCCATGCCTCACTTAAAACAAAAGAAGATGCAGTTATATTGTAAAGTGAATTCATGTATATCAAAACACGATGCTTTCTCTGGTTTTGGACAAAAGATAAAACAGCCATTCATCTCTCAGACCTTACTCGGGGGTTAGAGTCAGGGCCTCCAGAACATGCCTTTGGTAGAGGAAAATCTTGCGGCTGATATTGAACATTGTTGTACAACAGCTCAAACACTTTTAGATATTTCCACTCGCTTGCAGCTTGTTTTAAAAGCTCACCTCCATTTTGAACGTCTAAAAACAATACAGTGAACACGTAGGGGAAGGAGAGATTGAGTGTGTCCTTGGTTCTACTACCAAAGTTCGGGTATTTTGGAATATTCTTGTTTAATGGGACCCTGTCTGTTATTAATAGTTTCCTCAAAAGTGTTAAATCAATAAATCTGTAATACTCTCGGCGCTATCCAGAGTCACCAATGTCATTAAACCCAGAAGAGGATATCAATAGTAATAATAAAAATAATAAGTGCAGAGTGTCATGGACCCACCCATCACCATAGCACCATGCATTTACAGTGGTTTGATGTCAACCCTGATCTCTTCGTCATTGCAGGCTGCCCTGCTCGGAAGAAAGTCCTCCTCGTCCCCCCCACTTCTGGCATGCTCGAATTAGGGTCTGGTGTGGATATTTGGGGGGGCCTTGCATTGTTTATTTATGTATTTATTTTGCATGGCCCCCCTTAAAATGTGTAATAGATGTAAAAAGCCTGGTATGAGTTATGGGGGATCCCAACACACCGGCCAAGTAGGTGAATGGAGCTGGTAACTTCACTGGTTGTTAAGGATCCAGCAGCGCCTGTATCCACTGACATCCTTAACAACCATTGACAGCAGGAAGCTGTCATGTATAATCGAGGTGGTAAAACGCCTTTTTACATGAAGTTCGGGCCAAGTAAACGTCCGGACATTTGTCCGAATGCCCAAACAGCCAAGGTTCACTATAGACTACTAGACTAGTATTTAGACCAAACCATAAGCCCTAGATAACTGGAATGCGTTTAGCTTGGGCTTTCATTTTACTTATCACATGAAATTATACTTTAGAGTGGGTTTAAAGTGGTTGTAAAGGCTGAAGGTTTTTAACCTTCATGCATTGCATGCATGAAGGTAAAAAATATTCTGTGTGCAGTGCCCCCCACAGCCCTCCCTTACCTGCACCCCCTCTCGATCCATTAATGTGCATGGGAGCCTCGACTGTCCCAATACTCCCTTTCCTCATTGGCTGAGACAGAAGCAATAGCCGTTGTCTGTCAATCACATCCAGTTAGTCCACCGATGAAGAGAGGTTGGGTGACAGGGCCGAGCCATGGCTGTATGAGTCTTATGAAAACAGAGATTATCCTTCTCCTCTCTTCATGTGATCCCTATCGCTAATTTTATCATCCATTTGTTGAGGTTATATGCTCGGTTTACCTGGATGTGTGACTAGTATTACCTGGATCTTCATTGTAAATGGTGATCATCACCACAAGCTTGTTTGACTTAAGTGGTATGTAGCCGACCCCCAAATTTGGGGTCGCTATGCTTGAAATTTAGAGGGTGGCCTCAGCAATAGTTTGGCTCAGGCCTTCTGATTCTTTAAATTGGACTCTGCTCTGCTGCTGCCTGGATGTATAGTTCCCCTTGACCTGTATGTGGCGTTGTTGTCCAGGTCTCAGGTTGAACCACAGGTGGCATTGTAGCGTGATTGGGTGTCCTCTCCCAGAGGCCGTGCAGTGGGCGTGGTCTGCCTGCTGTGCATGCCGGGAGGGGGTACATAAGGGGCAGACGACATTAGGGGAGAGGAGAATTCCAGGGGGACCCCTGGTGGTGGAGTCGCACCTTTGGCCCTGCTGGCCATGGGTGCGTGTGTTGATCGAGAAGTCTCGGGCACCTTTAGCCTGAGGCTACAGTGTTCCTGGTAGGCCCAGTACCTTCAACTGGGTCTACAATCAGACCATCGGAATCCCAGGGTACCCGTGGGAGGGTGGCCCGTTCTGAAAGAGAGGAAACCAGGGGATGACCTGTCCGGAGGACCGGTGAAGGAAGTCACTGTTCCGGGAGAGGCCTGTTTTCCTATTAGAGGGAAGGATTCCGTAAGTCGCAAGATAGCTCCTGTAATGTGCCCCATTGGCACTTATGGTGTCTAAAAGTTACAGGCGCTAAAGAGTTCTGGATTCAGGAACTAAAAGGATTCTGTGGCAGAGGATCTCCTGAACCTGTCCTTGGAGGGGACGAATCCAAAGTAATTGTTCGTGTTTCACTCCGGCTGCTAGAACTGTGAGAGGGGACTATCCGGGTGAGCAAGACCCACTCAGGCTTGAGTGGCGAGGAATATAGATAGATGTTGTGTGCCTGAACCTATCTCCCTATTCAACTTATTTTCTCTCTTCAACTTTCCCTGTTGATTGCAAACAAAGGAAAATAAACTCTTTTGTTGGAGTTGATATTGTCTGGACATTGGCCTTCTTAAGGATAGAAGATAGACTTTTCCCTACATTCTAGGGACGAGAACCAACGAAAGGAGGTGACTCGCTGCAGGACCCAAAAACATTGTTAACACCGCTCACCCTCTACAAATGGAGGATATTGGGCACGTGGCATGGTGTGTCTCACTCTGCAAATGGAGGTAAACTTGGGCAAGAGAGAGATGGGTGTGCTACAGGTATATACCTCTTTAAGTCCATCGTCTCTGGTAAGCCCCTACACAGCTGGTGGCGGTTCTTCTCACAAGTCTTCACCTTTCACTCCAGTGTGACGTCTCCTTATTCAGTGACGCCTTATTGATGTTCAACCATCTTTTTATTTGAACTTTTGATATTTCACTTACTTTGGTGGACTGTTCCATTTATAAACTTTATGGTTCATTCATTCATACTTTTTTCATATTATTCACTTATATGATGACATTATATCATTTTGTTGTCAGTCATAACTGTTAATAATTTTATAACCATATATAAGGCGCTGCACTATTTTTCACATGTATGTGTCTTATGGACGCATAGAGCAGGGCTCGGGAGCGAGCATGCATCAGTGCCACCATAGCAAACGGCTTGCTATTGGGGGCACTAGTCATTGGGGTGGAGTGAGGCAGACCTGAGAAGAAGAGGATCAGGGCTGCACTGTGCAAAACCACTGCACAGATCAGGTAAGTATGACATGTTTGATTTTTGTTTTTTTAAAGACAAATCTTTGATACCACTTTAAACCTCTGAAATGAAAAATGAACAAAGCAGGCCCACATACTTTAGTGTGGTTCATGACTGAACTTTCCTGCCTTGGCTATCTGTATGGGGTACTTCTGATATTTTTTCTAGATACCAGGCAATCTATGATGACAAAGGCCCCCACCCCTCAGAAAACAGCAGGTGAATTGAAGGTCGGGCCAGGTGTTCTATCGAGATTTGCCCGCTATCGAGAAGTGCCCAGGTCGAACTGCGCATGTGCATCACAACAGCTGAGTTTAGCTCAGCTGTTGTGTCGGCGAGACGGCGCCTGCGCACAATAGCATCCACTTCTGGATAGAACACCGCGGCTTGCCGAGGCACGTTTATGCCGGTGAGAGGCGGATTTTTACATGATGGGGCCGGATTATTAAATGATGGGATGTGCTGCTAAAATGGGGGCGGATTTTTTAATTATGCCCAGTGCTGCAAAACACATATTTTTCTGATACAAAAACCCGCTCTTCAGTTTACTAAACATGCCCTGCAAGCGTCCTGGAAGAATAGCAGAAACATATGTGTTTTGCATCACTGCCCATCCTTTAATAATCCGCCCCCATCATGTACTAATCCGCCCCCTCCCTCATGAACACGCCTCGCCAGCGTGGTGCACAATCTGACAGAAAAATTCTTCCGTCTGCTATTGTGCGCAGGCGCCGTCTGGCCGTCACAACAGCTGATCGTAAACTCAGCTGTTGTGATGCACATGCGCAGTTTGTCCCGGGCATTGTTCGATGGGGGGTCACTTCTCAACAGAACACCGGGCTTGGAAGAGGAATGGCGGTGTATTGGCTGCGGGAATGGGTGTGAGGTGCGCACATCTGTCAGAGTCTGTCCCCATTGGAGTCTACCAAGCTACCTACATTCTGAACAGGACACCACCAGGCTACATCATAATAGATAGGGCTGGTTTTTTTTTGCCATCTGGTGAGTGTATAGATTGGTGGAGGGATTTCACGGTGAAAAGAACACCTTACAGCACCTGTGGTCTAATGCCGTGTACACACGATCGGTTTTACGGATGAAAACAGTCCGATGGACTTTTCTCATCGGACAAACCGATCGTGTATGGGCCCCATCGGTCTTTTTTCCATCGGTGAGAAAAAATAGAACATGTTTTAAATTTATCCGATGAGAAAAAAAAAAATAGCAAATTCCGACCGTCTGCGTGGAACTCCATCGGCAAAAAACCCACGCATGCTCAGAATAAAGTCGACGCATGCTCAGAAGCATTGAACTTAATTTTTCTCGGCTTGTCGGAGTGTTTTACGTCACCGCGTTTGGGACGGTCGGATTTTTGACTGATGGCGTGTAGGCAAGACTGATGGAAGTCAGCTTCATCGGATTTCCGATGGAAAAATCCATCGGATTAGAATCCATAGGAAATCTGATCGTGTGTACAGGGCTTTAGTGTATAGATCTTAATGCTAGAAACGATTTACCCTCTGGTGAGTGATTTAGGCACACTGCACTAACACAGCATTTATTGGATTCAGAGAAGATTTCTGTGGTCACATCATCATTTCATCTATGGGACTATATGTGTTTGTTTAACCACTTCAGCCCCAGAAGGATTTACCACCTTCCTGACCAGGCCATTTTTCGCGATACGGCACTGTGTCGCTTTAACTGACAATTGCGCAGTCGTGCAACGTTGCACCCAAATTAAATTGATGTCCTTTTTTTCCCACAAATAGAGCTTTCTTTTGGTGGTATTCGATCACCTCTGCGGTTTTAATTTTTTGCGCTATAAACAAAACAAGAGCGACAATTTTGAAAAGAAAAACTATATTTTGTACTTTTTGCTATAACATCCAAAAAAAAAGTAAAAAAAATGAATTTCTTTCTCAGTTTAGGCAAATATGTATTCTTCTACATATTTTTGGTAAAAAAAAAAACAAAAAAACAATTAGCGTTTATTGATTGGTTTTCACAAAAGTAATCGCATCTACAAAATAGGGGATAGATTTATGGTATTTTTTTACTAGTAATGGCGGTGATCAGCGATTTTTAGTGGGACTGCAACATTGCGGCGGACAGATCGGACACTTTGGACACTTTTTTGGGACCAGTGACATTTATACAGTGATCAGTGATATAAAAATGCACTGATTACCGTATAAATGACACTGGCAAGGAAGGGGTTAACACTAGGGGCGATCAAAGGGTTAAATGTTCCTTAGGGAGGTGCTTTCTAACTGTGGGGGGAGGGGACTGACAGGGAGTAGAGAGAGAAATCACTGTTCCTAATCACTAGGAACAGACAATCGCTCTCTCCTCCCCTGACAGAATGGGGATCTGCTTTGTTTACACTGGCAGATTCCCATTCTGCTTCTCTGTGGAGCGATCGTGGGTGGCCGGCGGACATCGAGTCCGCCGGACCCGCTGATTGACTCCCCAGCTTGCGAATGGACACAGATCGCCGTGTTCATGCCCGATGTACAATGACGGCTATTTGCGCAGCCGAGGAAACCTGCCGCAGTATAACTGCGGCGGCTGGTCGGCAAGCGGTTAATATACGGACATTTATTTTTTCATCGAGAAACGCTTCACTTTACTAGATTTTGCAAGGTAATTGAAATCCTCAGCTGTGCATGTTTCCCAGTGAGACTGTGTAGAGGGGTGTGTGTCATTTTCCTCCAATCAGGTCTCAGATTACACTAAGCTCTATGCTGTACGGTGTGTGACACCAGATCCCCACCCCCTGTCCTGAAAGCTGAGAAATATTGCCTATACTGTGTACTTTTGAAAAGCTGTGGATGAGAGAGGGTTTGCAGATAAACAGGTACAGCTTATGTTGGAGGATTTAATTCTTCCATGTGCATCACCTGAGGCCAATCACTTCAGTGGGCTTGTTAAAGAGTTTTTTTTAGCACTTTAACACAGAGCAGTACCTATACTGTAATTGTCATTCTTTCCCTTCTCTGCTTGGAAATTAGCCTCAGTTTTTGAAATTCCCAGCAGCCTCTTGGAGCTGCAGCCTGAAACATTTCTCTTTCCCCTAAACTGAACTAGAAAAGTCACAGGAAACATAAGTGAGAAATGTTATTAGATGTCTTTACTGGAAGTCAGTAAATAGCTCATTAGAGCAGTTTAGGAGGAGAGACCTTTAAGTCTTCAAAAGGGGAGCCAGTTTGGCGCTGACACGGCAGCCATGCTTGGATCCGCAGCAGAGAAATCGCGAGTTCCCAGGTCACTAATAAATGAGCCATCGTCTTCTGGCCCAGCAGTGATGGATGAGCGTGCTGCGCAGTAACTACAATTCTCCTGAGGTGCAAGATAAACGTTAAACTTCCATAAAGCACTACTAGCTGTCCTTATTGCCTGCATTCAATAAGTAAACCACAACGCACAACCCCAGAGTCAAGCATAACCTACTTTCTACATGAGGGCGAGAGCGACACATTCATGGACGTTGGTAGGGATCCGTAAACAATGGAAAGAAGGAGTTACAGAAAAACCAAACTGGATTTTGTTTGCTAAAGCACTGTGTAAAATAAACAATTGCCATTATCTTTTTACAAAATATGTTTTCACCTTTTTTTTTTTTATCCTTTTGCATCTCAATACTGCTCATCTTACCAGCCTTTTTCACCACTTTCTGTTTACGTTCACTTGCTCTACTTCAGCGTCAGCTGCACATTAGTCCTCAGAAATAGGAATGAGCATGGTGGGTTCAGTCTGAATCTGGAAGTTAGCTCTCATTGCTGAGCCAATATGCTGCCGGAGGGGGATTACCCAACCTGCAACTGCATATATGTGTATACATAAGGACAGGGATGTTCATCACATCATTGGCTTTATATGGCCTTATGACCAAGTTAGGTCAATGACATTGACCTAATATGGCCATGTGATCATATTAGGCCAATTATGTCAGCTCATTGGCCCAAGAATGACTGCTGACTTCCAGAGTCAGACCTGACCTGAGTTCAGAACAAACACAAGCTCATCTCTAAGCAGAATGGGCATCCAGATAATGACAAGAACAGACCATCCATGCTCATGAAGACATCCATGCTCATTACATCATTGCCTTTACTGAATATGGTCACATGACCAAGTTAGGTCAATGACATTGACATACCTCCCAACTTTTATAATGTCCACTGCGGGACGTTAATTTTTTATTTTTTTCATTTTTTCCCCTCCCGTTAAAGTTGTTGAGCGGGGGGGGGGGCATGGCTTTTGGGTTGAGCAGGGGGGGGGGGGCTTGTTTGTAGCGGGACGGTGACTTCTTTTAATGGGGACTTTTTGTTTTGTTGAGCGGGGGGGGGGTCTAGTCGTAGGATAGTTCGTCAGCCCCCTCCCGCCGAGCCACCCGACATACCTGATCGCAGCTCTAGGTCCCGCCTCACATCCCTCCTGCCTGTCGCGCTCCTCCTCTCTCATCCTCCCTCTGTGCGGGAATACAGTGTCCCGCGCGGGAACGCGGGAAGATGGTGTCCCTGCGGGCAACACCCGCACAATCCGTGCAGGTTGGGAGGTATGCATTGACCTAGTATGGCCAAGTGACCATATTATGTCAATGATGCCACATTGTCTACATCAGCTGTGATTTCAGGGATTGCTCTGCCTTCAGCTCATTGGCCCAAGAATGACTGCTGAGGTCAGACCTGACCTGAGTTCAGATCAAATACAAGCTCATCCCAACTTAGAAAAGGCTTGCAGATAACGTCAAGAACAGACCACCCATGCTAATGATGACCATCTATGCTCATGACCTCATTGGCTTTATATGGCTACATGACAAAGTTAGGTCAATGACATTGACCTAATATGTAAGGTGACCAGATTTTTAAAATGAAATCCGGGGACATCATTTTTTTTTTAATAGTAATGGCGGCAATCAGTGACTCTCTGCTAGGGATGAGCTTCGTGTTCGAGTCGAACATACGTTCGACTCGAACATCGGCTGTTCGATCGTTCGACGAAGATCGAACGATTTGGGCCGTTCGCGCCAAATTCGAGTGACGCGAACGGCCCACAATGCACTACGCCATCGCAGTGTCATCCAGGCGCTGTGATTGGCCAAGCATGCACTGTGACCCCGCATGCTTGGCCAATCACAGCGCCGGCAGCGAGGAGAGCAATGATTGGCCACAGGCAGGATGCCTGTGGCCAATTATTGCTGAGGGTGTTTAGTACACGCCCCACACTATAAAAGGCCGCCAGCACGGCGGCCTAGTGTAGTGTGTTCCGGAGCAGGGATAGAGCAGCATAGGCAGGGACAGTGACTGTTATTTCTTTCTTGCTTAACCTGGATTCCTTTAGTTTAGGGAAAGAGAAGGATAGGTAGGGAGAGTGTCAGTGTGTTTTGTGCTTGTGCTATAGTGTGCTTAAAAAAAACATTTATTCTAGGGACAGAAAACTGTAGGTAGGGACAGTGTCAGTTTCTTTCACTCTGCAAGTCCTTGTTTCCAGGGACCTGGAAGGACAGTGAGTGAATTGTCCTTGTGCTATATTGTGATTAAAAAAAACATTTTTTCTAGGGACAGAAAACTGTAGGTAGGGAGAGTGTCAGTTTCTTTCACTCTGCAAGTCCTTGTTTCCAGGGACCTGTAAGGACAGTGAGTGAATTGTCCTTGTGCTATATTGTGATTAAAAAAAACATTTTTTCTAGGGACAGAAAACTGTAGGTAGGGAGAGTGTTTTTTTTCTTTCACTCTGCAAGTCCTTGTTTCCAGGGACCTGGAAGGACAGTGAGTGAATTGTCCTTGTGCTATATTGTGCTTAAAAAAAAACATTTTTTCTAGGGACAGAAAACTGTAGGTAGGGAGAGTGTTTATTTTCTTTCACTCTGCAAGTCCTTGTTTCCAGGGACCTCTAAGGACAGTGAGTGAATTGTCCTTGTGCTATATTGTGCTTAAAAAAAACATTTATTCTAGGGACAGAAAACTGTAGGTAGGGAGAGTGTCAGTTTATTTCACTCTGCAAGTCCTTGTTTCCAGGGACCTGGAAGGACAGTGAGTGAATTGTCCTTGTGCTATATTGTGATTAAAAAAAACATTTTTTCTAGGGACAGAAAACTGTAGGTAGGGAGAGTGTTTTTTTTCTTTCACTCTGCAAGTCCTTGTTTCCAGGGACCTGTAAGGACAGTGAGTGAATTGTCCTTGTGCTATATTGTGCTTAAAAAAAACATTTATTCTAGGGACAGAAAACTGTAGGTAGGGAGAGTGTCAGTTTATTTCACTCTGCAAGTCCTTGTTTCCAGGGACCTGGAAGGACAGTGAGTGAATTGTCCTTGTGCTATATTGTGATTAAAAAAAACATTTTTTCTAGGGACAGAAAACTGTAGGTAGGGAGAGTGTTTTTTTTCTTTCACTCTGCAAGTCCTTGTTTCCAGGGACCTGTAAGGACAGTGAGTGAATTGTCCTTGTGCTATATTGTGATTAAAAAAAACATTTTTTCTAGGGACAGAAAACTGTAGGTAGGGAGAGTGTTTTTTTTCTTTCACTCTGCAAGTCCTTGTTTCCAGGGACCTGTAAGGACAGTGAGTGAATTGTCCTTGTGCTATATTGTGCTTAAAAAAAACATTTATTCTAGGGACAGAAAACTGTAGGTAGGGAGAGTGTCAGTTTATTTCACTCTGCAAGTCCTTGTTTCCAGGGACCTGGAAGGACAGTGAGTGAATTGTCCTTGTGCTATATTGTGAT
The DNA here is from genome assembly GCA_029206835.1 of Rana muscosa. Taxonomy (NCBI): domain Eukaryota; kingdom Metazoa; phylum Chordata; class Amphibia; order Anura; family Ranidae; genus Rana; species Rana muscosa. Next base: position 181,025,845 of record CM055119.1, on the reverse strand, counting down.
TAAAAAAAACATTTTTTCTAGGGACAGAAAACTGTAGGTAGGGAGAGTGTTTTTTTTCTTTCACTCTGCAAGTCCTTGTTTCCAGGGACCTGTAAGGACAGTGAGTGAATTGTCCTTGTGCTATATTGTGCTTAAAAAAAACATTTATTCTAGGGACAGAAAACTGTAGGTAGGGAGAGTGTCAGTTTATTTCACTCTGCAAGTCCTTGTTTCCAGGGACCTGGAAGGACAGTGAGTGAATTGTCCTTGTGCTATATTGTGATTAAAAAAAACATTTTTTCTAGGGACAGAAAACTGTAGGTAGGGAGAGTGTTTTTTTTCTTTCACTCTGCAAGTCCTTGTTTCCAGGGACCTGTAAGGACAGTGAGTGAATTGTCCTTGTGCTATATTGTGCTTAAAAAAAACATTTATTCTAGGGACAGAAAACTGTAGGTAGGGAGAGTGTCAGTTTATTTCACTCTGCAAGTCCTTGTTTCCAGGGACCTGGAAGGACAGTGAGTGAATTCTCCTTGTGCTATATTGTGCTTAAAAAAAAACATTTATTCTAGGGACAGAAAACTGTAGGTAGGGAGAGTGTCAGTTTATTTCACTCTGCAAGTCCTTGTTTCCAGGGACCTGTAAGGACACTGAGTGAATTGTCCTTGTGCTATAGTGTGCTTAAAAAAAACATTTATTCTAGGGACAGAAAACTGTAGGTAGGGACAGTGTCAGTTTCTTTCACTCTGCAAGTCCTTGTTTCCAGGGACCTGGAAGGACAGTGAGTGAATTGTCCTTGTGCTATATTGTGCTTAAAAAAAACATTTATTCTAGGGACAGAAAACTGTAGGTAGGGAGAGTGTCAGTTTATTTCACTCTGCAAGTCCTTGTTTCCAGGGACCTGTAAGGACAGTGAGTGAATTGTCCTTGTGCTATATTGTGATTAAAAAAAACATTTTTTCTAGGGACAGAAAACTGTAGGTAGGGAGAGTGTTTTTTTTCTTTCACTCTGCAAGTCCTTGTTTCCAGGGACCTGTAAGGACAGTGAGTGAATTGTCCTTGTGCTATATTGTGCTTAAAAAAAAATATTTTTTCTAGGGACAGAAAACTGTAGGTAGGGAGAGTGTCAGTTTCTTTCACTCTGCAAGTCCTTGTTTCCAGGGACCTGGAAGGACAGTGAGTGAATTGTCCTTGTGCTATATTGTGATTAAAAAAAACATTTTTTCTAGGGACAGAAAACTGTAGGTAGGGAGAGTGTTTTTTTTCTTTCACTCTGCAAGTCCTTGTTTCCAGGGACCTGTAAGGACAGTGAGTGAATTGTCCTTGTGCTATATTGTGCTTAAAAAAAACATTTATTCTAGGGACAGAAAACTGTAGGTAGGGAGAGTGTCAGTTTATTTCACTCTGCAAGTCCTTGTTTCCAGGGACCTGGAAGGACAGTGAGTGAATTGTCCTTGTGCTATATTGTGATTAAAAAAAACATTTTTTCTAGGGACAGAAAACTGTAGGTAGGGAGAGTGTTTTTTTTCTTTCACTCTGCAAGTCCTTGTTTCCAGGGACCTGTAAGGACAGTGAGTGAATTGTCCTTGTGCTATATTGTGATTAAAAAAAACATTTTTTCTAGGGACAGAAAACTGTAGGTAGGGAGAGTGTTTTTTTTCTTTCACTCTGCAAGTCCTTGTTTCCAGGGACCTGTAAGGACAGTGAGTGAATTGTCCTTGTGCTATAGTGTGCTTAAAAAAAACATTTATTCTAGGGACAGAAAACTGTAGGTAGGGACAGTGTCAGTTTCTTTCACTCTGCAAGTCCTTGTTTCCAGGGACCTGGAAGGACAGTGAGTGAATTGTCCTTGTGCTATATTGTGATTAAAAAAAACATTTTTTCTAGGGACAGAAAACTGTAGGTAGGGAGAGTGTTTTTTTTCTTTCACTCTGCAAGTCCTTGTTTCCAGGGACCTGTAAGGACAGTGAGTGAATTGTCCTTGTGCTATATTGTGATTAAAAAAAACATTTTTTCTAGGGACAGAAAACTGTAGGTAGGGAGAGTGTTTTTTTTCTTTCACTCTGCAAGTCCTTGTTTCCAGGGACCTGTAAGGACAGTGAGTGAATTGTCCTTGTGCTATAGTGTGCTTAAAAAAAACATTTATTCTAGGGACAGAAAACTGTAGGTAGGGACAGTGTCAGTTTCTTTCACTCTGCAAGTCCTTGTTTCCAGGGACCTGGAAGGACAGTGAGTGAATTGTCCTTGTGCTATATTGTGATTAAAAAAAACATTTTTTCTAGGGACAGAAAACTGTAGGTAGGGAGAGTGTTTTTTTTCTTTCACTCTGCAAGTCCTTGTTTCTAGGGACCTGTAAGGACAGTGAGTGAATTGTCCTTGTGCTATATTGTGCTTAAAAAAAACATTTATTCTAGGGACAGAAAACTGTAGGTAGGGAGAGTGTCAGTTTATTTCACTCTGCAAGTCCTTGTTTCCAGGGACCTGGAAGGACAGTGAGTGAATTGTCCTTGTGCTATATTGTGATTAAAAAAAACATTTTTTCTAGGGACAGAAAACTGTAGGTAGGGAGAGTGTTTTTTTTCTTTCACTCTGCAAGTCCTTGTTTCCAGGGACCTGTAAGGACAGTGAGTGAATTGTCCTTGTGCTATATTGTGCTTAAAAAAAACATTTATTCTAGGGACAGAAAACTGTAGGTAGGGAGAGTGTCAGTTTATTTCACTCTGCAAGTCCTTGTTTCCAGGGACCTGGAAGGACAGTGAGTGAATTGTCCTTGTGCTATATTGTGATTAAAAAAAACATTTATTCTAGGGACAGAAAACTGTAGGTAGGGAGAGTGTTTTTTTTCTTTCACTCTGCAAGTCCTTGTTTCCAGGGACCTGTAAGGACAGTGAGTGAATTGTCCTTGTGCTATATTGTGCTTAAAAAAAACATTTATTCTAGGGACAGAAAACTGTAGGTAGGGAGAGTGTCAGTTTATTTCACTCTGCAAGTCCTTGTTTCCAGGGACCTGGAAGGACAGTGAGTGAATTGTCCTTGTGCTATATTGTGATTAAAAAAAAATTTTTTCTAGGGACAGAAAACTGTAGGTAGGGAGAGTGTTTTTTTTCTTTCACTCTGCAAGTCCTTGTTTCCAGGGACCTGTAAGGACAGTGAGTGAATTGTCCTTGTGCTATATTGTGCTTAAAAAAAACATTTATTCTAGGGACAGAAAACTGTAGGTAGGGAGAGTGTCAGTTTATTTCACTCTGCAAGTCCTTGTTTCCAGGGACCTGGAAGGACAGTGAGTGAATTCTCCTTGTGCTATATTGTGCTTAAAAAAAAACATTTATTCTAGGGACAGAAAACTGTAGGTAGGGAGAGTGTCAGTTTATTTCACTCTGCAAGTCCTTGTTTCCAGGGACCTGTAAGGACACTGAGTGAATTGTCCTTGTGCTATAGTGTGCTTAAAAAAAACATTTATTCTAGGGACAGAAAACTGTAGGTAGGGACAGTGTCAGTTTCTTTCACTCTGCAAGTCCTTGTTTCCAGGGACCTGGAAGGACAGTGAGTGAATTGTCCTTGTGCTATATTGTGCTTAAAAAAAACATTTATTCTAGGGACAGAAAACTGTAGGTAGGGAGAGTGTCAGTTTATTTCACTCTGCAAGTCCTTGTTTCCAGGGACCTGTAAGGACAGTGAGTGAATTGTCCTTGTGCTATATTGTGATTAAAAAAAACATTTTTTCTAGGGACAGAAAACTGTAGGTAGGGAGAGTGTTTTTTTTCTTTCACTCTGCAAGTCCTTGTTTCCAGGGACCTGTAAGGACAGTGAGTGAATTGTCCTTGTGCTATATTGTGCTTAAAAAAAATATTTTTTCTAGGGACAGAAAACTGTAGGTAGGGAGAGTGTCAGTTTCTTTCACTGTGAAAGTCCTTGTTTCAAGGGACAGAGAAGGACACCTGAAGGTAGCCCTTATTGCTTTTTTCCCATCTCCCTGCAGGCCATCTATTAGAATGTCTGGAAGGCAAACAAGGAGAGGCAGACAGTCAGGAGGCAATAAAAGAGGGCAAGCAGGCTCTGTGTCTGGGGGCAACAGTGCTGGTCGTGGACGCGGTGCATTGTCATCAGCACATGGCCATGGGACACGCTTGTCCTTCTTTTCGGCAGCTGGACATGTTGAGCCACATCATGCCGAAGACTTGGTAGAGTGGATGACCAAGCCCTCCTCCTCCTCCTCATCCTCTCTCACCCAGGCTCAGGGTACTGGAAAAGCAGCTGCCAAAGCGTCGTCTTCCCTGGTATCAATGTCAGACAAATCATCAGTCACTCCTTCCCTAGACCCACCATGTCCTCCTCCTGAGGAGTCCCCCGAACTGTTTCAGCACAGTGTTGGGTACATGCTCCAGGAGGATGCCCAGCGTTTCGAAGGGTCTGATGATGAAACCCAGCTAGAGGAAGGCAGTAGCGTGAGAGCAGACAGAGGGGATGCTCAAGAAGGACACCAATCTGGCAGTCATGTTCCAGCAGCTGCAGCATACTGCCAGATTGGCTCCAGTGATGAGGAGGGAGGGGATGATGAGGTCACTGACTCCACGTGGGTGCCTAATAGGAGAGAGGAGGAGGAGGAGGATGAGGAGGAGGCACATCTCCAACGAGGCAGGATGCCCTTTGGTGGCCAGCGTAAGGGCAGTACACCGACGGAATCACACCGCAGAGCTCCGCCTGTGCAGGGCGCTGCCTCTGCCCGTCATTCAAAAAGTTCTTTGGTGTGGGCCTTTTTTGAGGCTAGTGCATCAGATCGCACAGCTGCTGTTTGCAACATATGTCTCAAGCGTATATCGCGTGGCCAAAACATCAGCCGCTTGGGTACCACATGCCTGACCAGACATATGTTGACCTGCCATGCAGCTCGTTGGCAAGCCTACCTCAAAGACCCACACCAAAGAACAAAGCGGACCTCTCCTTGCACCGCATCAGCTGGGATCTCCAACCCCACTATAACTTCAGTCCTCTCTGAAACATGCACTGAGAGGAATGAAGGTGTAGAATTAGGTGTGTCACAGCCAAGTACTTGCGCCCACTCTGCTAGCAGTACACCGACGTCCGATTCTAGCAGGCAAATTTCCCTGCCCCAGCTGCTGGACCGTCGAAAGAAGTTCACTCCCAGCCATCCACATGCCCAGCGGTTGAATGCTAGCTTGGCTAAATTGCTAGCGCTTCAACTGCTGCCTTTTCAGTTGGTAGACTCGGCCCCCTTCCGTGAGTTTGTGCAATGTGCGGTTCCTCAGTGGCAGGTTCCCAAACGCCACTTTTTCTCACGGAAGGCTATTCCGGCTCTCTACCGGCATGTGGAAGGCAATGTCTTGGCCTCGCTGGACAGGGCGGTCAGCGGTAAGGTGCATATTACCGCTGACTCATGGTCCAGCAGGCATGGACAGGGACGTTACCTTTCTTTCACGGCCCATTGGGTCACTCTTTTGGCAGCTGGGAAGGATTCAGGACAAGGTGCAGTAGTGTTGGAGGTTGTCCCACCGCCATGCCTCCAAAATGCTACTACTGGTTGTGACACACCTCTCTCCTCCACCCCCTCCTCTTCTTCTTCCTCCATGGCCTCTTCCTGTGGTTTGTCCTATGAACCAGCGGTGCTCCGTAGCCGTTCACGGGGCTACGCAAGTACGCAGGCAAAAAGATGCCATGCCGTGCTTGCGCTGGTGTGTTTGGGGGACAGAAGCCACACTGGGGCAGAGGTCCTGTCTGCTCTGCAGGGCCAGGCCGAGAGGTGGTTGACGCCACGCCAGCTTAAGCCAGGAATGGTGGTTTGCGACAATGGCACCAACCTCCTCTCCGCCCTCCGACAGGGACAACTGACCCATGTGCCCTGTGTGGCTCACGTCCTTAACCTGGTGGTGCAGCGCTTCTTGGGCAGGTACCCGGGCTTACAGGATGTCCTGAGGCAGGCCAGGAAAGTCTGTGTGCATTTCCGCAGATCTTATAATGCCAGTGCTCGCCTGGCTGAGCTGCAAAAGGAGTTGAACCTGCCCAAGAACCGCCTTATATGTGACATGCCCACCAGGTGGAACTCAACGTTGGCCATGCTGCAGCGGCTGCGCACGCAGCAGAGGGCCATCAATGAGTACCTGTGCGACTACGGCACCAGGACAGGGTCAGGGGAGCTTGGTTTTTTTTCTCCACGCCAGTGGGGCATGATCAGGGATGCATGCACTGTCCTGGCACCATTTGAGGAGGCCACGAGGATGGTGAGCAGTGACAGTGCATGCATCAGTGACACTGTACCTCTTGTCCACCTGTTGGAGCACACGCTGCGTGGAATAATGGACAGGGCACTTGAGGCAGAACAGAGGCAGGAAGAGGAGGACTTCCTTGCCTCTCAAGGCCCCCTTTACCCAGACAGTGTTCCTTCTGTCCCACCCATCGCACAGGAAGAGGAGGAGGAGGAGGAGGAGGAGGAGGATTGTGTCAGCATGGAGGTGGAGGCTGGCACTCAGCATCATCAGCAGCAGTCTTTTAGGGATGATTTACAGTCCCAAGAAACCAGTGGACTTGTACGTGGCTGGGAGGAGGTGGCTGCGGATCATGTCGTCCTTAGTGACCCAGAGGACTCCGGAGCGAATGCCTCAGCAAACCTACGCTGCATGGCCTCCCTGATCCTGCAAAGTCTGCGGAAGGATCCTCGTATTCTTCGGATCAAGGAGAGGGACCATTACTGGCTGGCCACTCTCCTTGATCCACGGTACAAGGGTAAGGTTGCGGACCTTATGTTACCGTCGCAGAGGGAGCAGAGGATGAGACAACTCCGGGAGGCCTTGCAGAAAGGTCTGTGCAACGCGTTCCCAGAGACTGGGAGGTTGCAAACTCCTGGTCCTGGACAACGAGTTGCTGAGGCTTCGGCCAGTCAAAGAAGGAGCGGTGGGGAAGGTGGCCGTCTGACCGATGCGTTCAGACAATTCTTTAGTCCGCAGCCCCAAAGTATGATCGGTTCCAGCAACCATCGCCAGCGTCTGATAAACATGGTGCAGGAATATCTAGGGGCAAGGTCAGACTTGGACACCTTCCCCACCGAAAATCCTCTGGCTTACTGGGTCTTGAGGATGGATCACTGGCCAGAGCTTGCACAGTATGCAATTGAGCTACTGGCCTGTCCTGCATCCAGCGTTCTTTCGGAACGCACATTCAGTGCTGCTGGAGGATTTGTCACGGATCACAGGGTGCGCCTGTCCACCGACTCGGTTGATCGACTGACTTTCATCAAGATGAACCAGTCTTGGATCACCACCAGCTACCACACACCTGATGCTGATATAACAGACTAATTGATTTTAACATGTCACATCCCTTCAAGACTGATGCTGATGCTGAGTGCCTGTGCTGTTATGTTGACTGGCTATCCTCCTCCTCCGAGTCCTCAATGATACGATTGATGATGATAGCTTGTAAGATCATTTTTGTTTATGGGTGCCGCCACCAGTGCCTAACGCCCAATTTTTCAGCCCCTGTTTAACAGGGGCGTGTAATTACAATTTTTGAAGCAATACTTTGCAACAGGGCTCATTGCTGTGCTCCAAGTACAGTATCTGTGAGGAGTTGCAGTGTTGTGCCACCAGTGCCTAAGGCCCAATTTTTCAGCCCCTGTTTAACAGGGGCGTGTCATTACAATTTTTGAAGCAATACTTTGCAACAGGGCTCATTGCTGTGCTCCAAGTACAGTATCTGTGAGGAGTTGCAGTGTTGTGCCACCAGTGCCTAAGGCCCAATTTTTCAGCCCCTGTTTAACAGGGGCGTGTCATTACAATTTTTGAAGCAATACTTTGCAACAGGGCTCATTGCTGTGCTCCAAGTACAGTATCTGTGAGGGGTTGCAGTGTTGTGCCACCAGTGCCTAAGGCCCAATTTTTCAGCCCCTGTTCAACAGGGGCATGTAATTACAATTCTTGATCTAATAATTCACAGCAGGGCCCATTGCTGCACCCACCAAGAGTAACTGTCAGGGCTTACAGTGTTGTGGCACCAGCACCACCATCAAAGGCCCAATTTTTACTACCACTGTTCAACAATTATATGTAATTAAAATTCCTGATATAATAGTTGACAGCAGGGCGTTCCAGCACCAACCAAGAGTAACTGTGAGTGCTTACAGTGTTGTGCCAACACCAACAACTAAGGGGCCTATTTCTGCAGAGTATATACGGCAGGTCCCTACTTTCAAACATCCAACTTACAAACGACTCCTACTTGCAAACGCAAGAAGACAACAGGAAGTGAGAGGAAATCTACCACTAGGAAGGAAAATTCTCTCCTGTAAGAATAAATATGGGAGAAAGGTGTCTCCTCTGTACTGATGCTTTATCAGCAATCCTTGTTTCAAGAAAAAGACCACATTTCAAAAAGAGTTGTCATTGGGACGGAAAGTGAGGTGAAATGTTCTGAACAGGGGCACAGACAGCAAAACAAATGTTACAGGGGTGATAACCCTTACCTATGTTTTCCAAAAAGTTTAAAAATAGATTTTTGGTCTGGAGCTACACTTCAACAATGTACCTGTTCAAAATTACAAACAGACTCTACATAAGAACAAACCTACAGTCCCTGTCTTGTATGCACCGCCTGTATAGGGCTGTTCAGAGTATATAGGGCCTTTTTTTATTTTATGTGCGGGGTTCCCCTTAATATCCATACAAGACCCAAAGGGGCTGGTAATGGGCTGGGGTAGGGGGGGGGGGTCATGGGGTAGCTATGCCATTTTTCTTAAAGAATTTCATCCATATTACCGGGACCAGACATTACATTAAAGCCGCAAGCAGTTTTAAATGGCTTTTTTTTCCTTTAGAAGTGTCATTTTGTGCAGGGACAGTTCTAAACACGGGAAACACGTGGCACTTCACAGGCATACTTTAGACACCCCCCAGGTACGATATTTAAAGGAATATTTGACTTTTTTTTTTTCACTTTATGCATCATTAAAATGACTGCTCCCGAAAAACGACCGTTTTTAAAACTTCTTTTTGCATTGATACATGTCCCCTGGTGCAGAACCCGGGTTCCCAAACCCTTTTTAGGACAATAACATGCATAATAGTTGTTATAATTAGCACTTTAGAATTCGAACGTTCGCATCCATTGTATTTAATAGGGTTCTAATGTTCGTTCGAACTTTCGGTCCGTTCGCGGGTTCTGGTGCGAACCGAACCCGGGGGTGTTCGGCTCATCACTACTCTCTGCCCATCGCCACCGCCGCCCGCCTCACAGCTTGTCAAGTCTAAAGCCCCGTACACACGGTCGGACTTCCATCGGACTTTTCCGTGGTTTTTTTTGTCCGAACGGAGTTGGTCGGGAACACCCATGGCATACACACGCTCAGACTTTTCTGCAAACTTTCCCAAAACTTTTTCCAACATCACGTGGTTTTTCTGCTCTTTACTGCTCTTTACCGCCACCCTTTGGTCAACTTCTGCTATTGTTGGTTGATTTTAACATTAGTTGTTTTGTCCATTGGACAAAAGTCCGATGGTTTTCTGTACACACGGTCGGACTTTGCTCCATCGGACTTCTGTTGGGCAAAAGTTTGTCCGTTTGCAGACCCAACTTTTGTCCGATGAAAACAAGAAAAAAAGCAAAAAAAGTTTGTCCGATGGAGCGTACACACGGTCGGATTGTTGGTCCAACTTGCTCAAAATGAAGTTTGTTGGCCAAAAGTCCGACCGCGTGTACGGGGCTTTACTCTCTGGGCCCCGGATACTACTGAGTGGGGAGCGGAGGAAGATCACTCCACCAGGGAAAGCAAGGAGATAAGCAGGCAGGCGGCTGGCCGGGACTTGAGCCAAGGCAGAAGAACATGCGAGTGGACCTAAATGGGCATGCACCAGAAACTGAAGAAATATTCCCTCCGATCCGACCAGCAGATAATGGGAAAAAATACACCCCCCTAAGCCAGTAGGAGCAGCGGAGCGGAGGGGGGGGGGGGAGGGAGGTGTAAATCAGAATTGTTTTTTCTTTCATTCTGCACTAACTGTCTTTGAAATTTCCCCAGCCCCTGTTCAAATCCAATCCGGGGACAAAACCGGGGAAAGACTTGGTCCGGGGACAGTGTCCTCAATCAGGGGACTGTCCCCAGAAACTGGGGATGTCTGGTCACCCTACTAATATGGCCATGTGACCATATTAGGTCAATTATGTCACTTTGTCTACATCAGCTGTGATTTCAGGAATTGCTCTGTCTTCAGCTCATTGGTCTAAGAATGACTGCTGACTTCCAGGGTCAGACCTGACCTGAGTTCAGAACAAACTCAACTTAGCTCATCCCTACTCAGGACGGGCAATAAAATAGCATCCATGTGCAAACCAAGGGTTCTGAAGCTTTGCAAAAGCTTGTTGTATACTCTTATGCCGCGTACACACGACCGCTTTTCTCGACGAGAAAAACTGCATTTTTTTTTTCGCCGAGAAAGACGATCGTCTGTGGGCTTTATGTCGTTTTTCTCGTCTAGAAAAACGGCATAAATAACGACGAGAAAATTTAGAACATGTTCTAAATTTTCTCATCGTTTTTTCCAGCATTTTTTTCCGCGGCAGTTTTCCCATAGGGAGACACTGCTGCGGAGCCCACAGACGGTCGTTTTTCTCGTCAAGAGAAAAAATGACGGGAAAACGACCGTGTGTAGGGAACCAAGCGGTTCCCTCGTTTTTCCTGTCATTATTCACGGCGGTTTTTTAACCGCCGTGAATAATGATCGTGTGTACGCGGCATTATACAAGCTGCAGCCCAGGTGCAAAAACCAAAGGCTCATCTTTTCCCAAAAGGATTCAGTAAGGCCCTTTTCACATCTGTGCTCTGGGAAAAGCTGCCTAAAATTGCGGGTATTCCCGCAAACCCAGACTAACTGCAGCTTTTCTTCTTACAACACTGAGGTTGGTCAGGAGGAATTGAACAATTGAACAATGAAAGAATTGAATCTATATATAAACCCAGAAAATAAAAAAAGAGGGGAAAAAGGGAGGGGAGAAAAAAAAGGAAAGAGGAAAGGAATACCATATCATTGGTAATAATGTGATTGCAAAACAGTGAACTGGTAGTAGAAAATCGTTAAATAATAAATTCTATTTTGTGAAAAAAAACATATCAAATCATCACACCACCATTTTTTTCACAAAATATAATTTATTATTTAACGATTTTCTACTACCAGTTCACTGTTTTGCAATCACATTATTACCAATGATATGGTATTCCTTTCCTCTTTCCTTTTTTTTCTCCCCTCCCTTTTCCCCCTCTTTTTTACTTTCTGGGTTTATATATAGATTCAATTCCTCCATTGTTCCACAAACTATGACCACATATTATTACCTAATGAGATACTATATGGCCATACTGCCCATTTAAATCTGACTTCTATGTTCCTAAATTCTTTGTAATCTTTGACCTTGTAGCTTAACCGAATACATGATGTTCCTCCCTGTAGCGGAGGAACATTTCTTTATATACAATCTGTTACTATTACCCACAGATTACACACCGTTGACTGGCTATATGTTTTAAACATTGCCGTTGTCTTGCCATGTAATGAGCAGTCTTCCCAATGACCACCAATGTAAGGGGCATTCTTCCCACTGACCACCAATAGAAGGAACATTCTTCCTACTGACCATCAATGTACAGGACATTCTTCCCAATGACAACCCCTGTGAAGGGTATTTTTCCCACTGACCACCAATATAAGGAACATTCTTCCCACTGACCACCCATGTAAGGAGCATTCTTCTCAATGACCACTAGGGATGAGCCTGATGTTCGAGTCGAACGTAAGTTTGACTCGAACATCGGGTGTTTGCCTGTTCGCCGAATAGCGAACATTATGCAGTGTTGGCGGCAAATTCGAAAGCCGCGGAACACCGTTAAAGTCTATGGGAGATTAACATGAAAAATCATAAGTGCTAATTTTAAAGGCTTATATGCATGCTTTTGTCATAAAAAGTGTTTGGGGACCGGGGTCCTGCCCCACGGGACATGTATCAGGACATGTATCAGGGTGCAGGGTTCCTCTTAATATCCATACCAGACCTGAAGTGCCTGGTATGTATTTTGGGGGGATCCCCACGCAATTTATTTTTTTCATTTTTGGTTCAGGGTTCTCCCTAATATTCATACCACACCCAAAGGGCCTGGTAATGGACTGGGGGGGGAACCCATGGCATTTTTTTCAATGAGTTTTATCTGTATTGCCGAGACCTGACAATTCATTACAACCGCAAACAGTTTTAAATGACTTTTTTTCCTTTAGAAATGTCATTTTGTGCAGGGACTGTTCTAAACACGGGAAAAATGTGCCACTTTAGAGGCATACTTTAGACACCCCCCAGGCACGAAATTTAAAGGAATATTTCACTTTTATTGTTTCACTTTAAGCATTATTAAAATCACTGCTCCCGAAAAAACTGCAGTTTTTAAAACTTTTTTTGCATGTAATACACTTTTTATGACAATACCTTGCATATAAGCCTTTAAAATTATCACTTTTGATTTTTCATGTTCGTGTCCCATAGACTTTAACGGTGTTCGAACAAATTTTTTGCCTGTTCGCAAGTTCTGGTGCGAACCGAACCAGGTGTGTTCGGCTCATCCTTAATGACCACCAATAGAAGGAACATTCTTTCCACTGACCATCAATAGAAGGAGCATTCTTTGCACTGGCCATCAATATAAGGAGCATTCTTCCCACTGACCACTAGTGATGAGCCGAACACCCCCGGTTCGGTTGGCACCAGAACTTGCGAACGGACCCAAAGTTCGCGCAAACTTTAGAACCCTATTAAATACAATGGATGCGAACGTTCGAAATCAAAAGTGCTAATTATAACGGCTAATATGCAAGTCATTGTCCTAAAAGGGTTTGGGGACCCGGGTTCTGCCTCAGGGGACATATATCAATGCAAAAAAAAGTTTTAAAAACGGCCGTTTTTTTGGGAGCAGTCATTTTAATGATGCATAAAGTGAAAAGAAAAAAGTAAAATATTCCTTTAAATATCATACCTGGGGGGTGTCTAAAGTATGCCTGTGAAGTGCCACGTGTTTCCCGTGTTTAGAACTGTCCCTGCACAAAATGACATTTCTAAAGGAAAAAAAGCCATTTAAAACTGCTTGCGGCTTTAATGTCATGTCTTGTCCTGGCAATATGGATGAAAATCTTTGAGAAAAATGGCATAGCTACCCCATCACCCCCCCCCCCCACCCCAGCCTATTACCAGCCCCTTTGGGTCTTGTATGGATATTAAGGGGAACCCCACACCCAAAATAAAAAAAGGCCCTATATACTCTGAACAGCAGTATACAGGCGGTGCAAACAAGACAGGAACTGTAAGTTTGTTCTTAAGTAGAATCTGTTTGTAATTTTGAACAGGTACATTGTTTAAGTGTAGCTTCAGCCAAAAAATATATTTTTAAGCTCTTTGGAAAACATAGGGAAGGGTTATCACCCCTGTAACATTTGTTTTGCTGTCTGTGCACCTGTTCAGAAGATTTCACCTCACTTTCCGTCCCAATGACAAATGTTTTTGGAAAAGTGGGGTTTTTATTGAAACAAGGATTGGTGATAAAGCATCAGTAGAGAGGAGACACCTTTTTCCCATATTAACTCTTACAGGAGAGAATTTCCCTTCCTAGGGGTAAATTTCCTCTCAATTCCTGTTGTCTCCTTCCGTTTGCAAGTAGGAGTCGTTTGTAAGTTGGATGTTTGAAAGTAGGGGCCTGCCGTATATACTCTGCAGAAATTTGCCCCTTAGGTGTCGGTGTTGCCACAACACTGTAAGCCCTCACAGTTACTCTTGGTGGGCACTGGAATGCCCTGCTGTGAACTATTATATCAGGAATTGAAATTACATGCCATTTTTGAACAGTGGTAGGAAAAATTGGGCCTTTGGTGGTGGTGCTGGTGCTACAACACTGTCAGCCCTCACAGTTACTCTTCGTGGGCGCATGAATGGGCCCTACTGTAAATTATTAGATCAAGAATTGTAATTGCATGCCCCTGTTGAAGAGGGGCAGAAAAATTGGGCCTTTGGTGGTGGTGGTGGTGTTGCCACAACACTGTAAGCCCTCACAGTTACTCTTGGTGGGCGCAAGAATGGGCCCTACTGTGAATTATTAGATCAAGAATTGTAATTACACGCCCCTGTTGAACAGGGCAGAAAAATTTGGCCTTAGGCACTGGTGCCACAACACTGCAACTCCTCACAGATACTGTACTTGGAGCACAGCAATGAGCCCTGTTGCAAAGTATTGCATCAAAAATTGTAATTATACGCCCCTGTTAAACAGGGGCTGAAAATTTGGGCCTTAGGCACTGGTGCTGGTACCATGACACTGCAACCTGTCCCAGATACTCTAGTTGGAGTGCAGGAATGAGCCCTGCTGCAAAGCATTGCATCAACAATTGTAATTACATGCCCCTGTTAAACAGGGGCTGAAAAATTGGGCCTTAGCCACTGGTGGCGTCACCTAGAAACAAAAAAGTTCTTCCAAGCTACTGTATCATCAAGAATCGGATCATTGAGGAGGAGGAGGATAGTCAGTCAACATAACAGGACAGTCACTCAGCATCAGCATCAGTCTTGAAGGGATGTGACATTTGAAAATAAATTATTCTGTTATATCAGCTTCAGGTGCTTGGTAGCTGGTGGTGATCCAAGACTGGTTCATCTTTATGAAGGTCAGTTGATCAACCGAGTCGGTGGACAGGCGCACCCTGTGATCCGTGACAAAGCTTCCAGCAGCACTGAATGTGTGTTCCGAAAGAACGCTGGATGCAGGACAGGCCAGTAGCTCAATTGCATACTGTGCAAGCTCTGGCCAGTGATCCATCCTCAAGACCCAGTAAGCCAGAGGATTTTCGGTGGGAAAGGTGTCCAAGTCTGACCTTGCCCCTAGGTATTCCTGCACCATGTATATCAGACGCTGGCGATGGTTGCTGGAACCGATCATACCTTGGGGCTGCGGACTAAAACATTGTCTGAACGCATCGGTCAGACGGCCACCTTCTCCACCGCTCCTTCTGCTACTGACCGAAGCCTCAGCAACTCGTTGTCCAGGACCAGGAGTTTGTAACCTCCCAGTCTCTGGGAATGCGTTTCACAGACCTTTCTGCAAGGCCTCCCGGAGTTGTCTCATCCTCTGCTCCCTCTGCAATGGCAAGATAAAGTCCGCAACCTTACCCTTGTACCGTGGATCAAGGAGAGTGGCCAGCCAGTAATGGTCCCTCTCCTTGATCCGAAGAATACGAGGATCCTTCCGCAGACTTTGCAGGATCAGGGAGGCCATGCAGCGTAGGTTAGCTGAGGCATTCAGTCCGGAGTCCTCTGGGTCACTAAGGACGACATGATCCGCAGTCACCTCCTCCCAGCCACGTAAAAGTCCACGGGTTTGTTGAGACTGTAAATCATCCCTAAAAGACTGCTGCTGTTGATGCTGAGTGCCATGCTCCACCTCCATGCTGACACAATCCTCCTCCTCCTTGTCCTCTTCCTGTGTGATGGGTGGGACACAAGGAACACTGTCTTGGTAAAGGGGGCCTTGAGAGGCAAGGAAGTCCTTCTCTTCCTGCCTCTGTTCTGCCTCAAGTGCCCTGTCCATTATTCCATGCAGCGTATGCTCCAACAGGTGGACAAGAGGTACAGTGTCACTGATGCATGCACTGTCACTGCTCACCATCCTCGTGGCCTTCTCAAATGGTGCCAGGACAGTGCATGCATCCCTGATTATGCCCCACTGGCGTGGTGAAAAAAACCCGAGCTCCCCTGACCCTGTCCTTGTGCCGTAGTCACACAGGTACTCATTGATGGCCCTCGGCTGCGTGTGCAGTCGCTGCAGCATGGCCAACGTTGAGTTCCACCTGGTGGGCATGTCACATATAAGGCGGTTCTTGGGCAGGTTTAACTCCTTTTGCAGCTCAGCCAGCCGAGCACTGGCATTATATGATCTGCGGAAATGCACACAGACTTTCCTGGCCTGCCTCAGGACATCCTGTAAGCCCGGGTACCTGCCCAAGAACCGCTGCACCACCAGGTTAAGGATGTGAGCCACACAGGGCACATGGGTCAGTTGTCCCTGTCGGAGGGCGGAGAGGAGGTTGGTGCCATTGTCGCAAACCACCATTCCTGGCTTAAGCTGGCGTGGCGTCAACCACCTCTCGGCCTGTCCCTGCAGAGCAGACAGAACCTCTGCCCCAGTGTGGCTCCTGTCCCCCAAACATACCAGCGCAAGCACGGCATGGCATCTTTTTGCCTGCGTACTTGCGTTGCCCCTTGAACGCCTACAGAGCACCGCTTGTTCCGGAGACAAAGCACAGGAAGAGGCCATGGAGGAAGAAGAAGAGGAGGGGGTAGAGGAGAGAGGTGTGTCACAACCAGTAGTAGCATTTTGGAGGCGTGGCGGCGGAACAACCTCCAACACTACTGCACCTTGTCCTGCATCCTTCCCAGCTGCCAAAAGAGTGACCCAATGGGCCGTGAAAGAAAGGTAACGTCCCTGTCCATGCCTGCTGGACCATGAGTCAGCGGTAAAATGCACTTTACCGCTGACCGCCCTGTCCAGCGAGGCATGGACATTGCCTTCCACATGCCGGTAGAGAGCCGGAATCTCCTTCCGTGAGAAAAAGTGGCATTTGGGAACCTGCCACTGAGGAACCGCACATTGCATAAACTCACGGAAGGGGGCAGAGTCTACCAACTGAAAAGGCAGCAGTTGAATTGCTAGCAATTTAGCCAAGCTAGCATTCAACCTCTGGGCATGTGGATGGCTGGGAGTGAACTTCTTTCGACGGTCCAGCAGCTGGGGCAGGGAAATTTGCCTGCTACAATCGGACGTCGGTGTACTGCTAGCACAGTGCCCGCAAGTACTTGGCTGTGACACACCTAATTCTACACCTTCATTCCTCTCAGTGCAGGTTTCAGAGAGGACTGAAGGTATAGTGGGGTTGGAGATCCCAGCTGATGAGGAGCAAGGAGAGGTCCGCTTTGTTCTTTGGTGTGGGTCTTTAAGGTACGCTTGCCAACGCGCTGCATGGCAGGTCAACATATGTCTGGTCAAGCAAGTGGTGCCCAAGCTGCTGATGTTTTGGCCACGCGAGATACGCTTGAGACATATGTTGCAAATAGCAGTAGTGCGATCTGATGCACTAGACTCAAAAAAGGCCCACACCAAAGAACTTTTGGAATAACGGGCAGAGGCAGCGCCCTGCACAGGCGTAGCTCTGCGGTGTGATTCAGTCGGTGTGCTGCCCTTACACTGGCCCCCCGGAGGGCATCCTGCCTCGTTGGAGATGTGCCTCCTCCTCATCCTCCTCCTCCTCTCTCCTATCAGGCACCCACGTGGAGTCAGTGACCTCATCATCCCCTCCCTCCTCATCACTGAAGCCAATCTGGCAGTATGCTGCAGCTTCTGGAACATGACTGCCAGATTGCTGTCCTTCTTGAGCATCCCCTCTCTCTGCGCTCACGCTACTGCCTTCCTCTAGCTGGGTATCATCATCAGACCCTTCGAAACGCTGGGCATCCTCCTGGAGCATGTACCCAACACTGTGCTCAAACAGTTCGGGGGACTCCTCAGGAGGACATGGTGGGTCTAGGGAAGGAGTGACTGATGATGACATTGATACGAGGGAAGAGGACGCTCTGGCAGCTGCTTTGCCAGTACCCTGAGCCTGGGTGAGAGAGGATGAGGAGGATGAGGAGGGCTTGGTCATCCACTCTACCAAGTCTTCGGTATGATGCGGCTCAACACGTCCAGCTGCTGAAAATAAGGACAAGCGTGTCCCATGGCCACGTGCTGATGACAATGCACCGCGTCCACGACCAGCACTGTTGCCCACAGACACAGAGCCTGCTTGCCCTCTTTTATTGGCTCGTGACTGTCTGCCTCTCTTTGTTGGCTTTCCAGACATAGTAATGGCCTGCAGGGAGATGGGAAAACCAGCAATTGGGTAGTATATATTGTGCTGGAGGCACACAACACCCACTAACTCCAGCAGATGCCTTTATTAGAGAACAGCAATGATGGGTATATACAGGTGTATACTGTGCCACTAACTCCTGCAGATGCCTGTATTAGAGAACAGCAATGATGGGTATATACAGGTGTATACTGTGCCACTAACTCCTGCAGATGCCTGTATTAGAGAACATCAATGACGGGTATATACAGGTGTATACTGTGCCACTAACTCCTGCAGATGCCTGTATTAGAGAACAGCAATGAAGGCTATATACAGGTGTATACTGTGCCACTAACTCCTGCAGATGCCTGTATTAGAGAACAGCAATGACGGCTATATACAGGTGTATACTGTGCCACTAACTCCTGCAGATGCCTGTATTAGAGAACAGCAATGACAGCTATATACAGGTGTATGCTGTGCCACTAACTCCTGCAGATGTCTGTATTAGAGAACAGCAATGACAGCTATATACAGGTGTATACTGTGCCACTAACTCCTGCAGATGCCTGTATTAGAGAACAGCAATGACGGCTATATACAGGTGTATACTGTGTTGGGGGCACACAACACCCACTAACTCCTGCAGATGCCTGAGAAAAGAATAGAACATAGAACACACTGTCCCTGCCTATGTATCTCTTTCCCTGCCTGCCTATCTAGCTTAGAGAACAGCAATGACGGATATATACATGTGTATACTGTGCTGGAGGCACACAACACCCACTAACTCCTGCAGATGCCTGAGAAAAGAATAGAACATAGAACACACTGTCCCTGCCTATGTATCTCTTTCCCTGCCTGCCTATCTAGCTAAGAGAACAGCAATAAAGTGTAGATCCAGGTGTATACTGTGCTGGAGGCACACAACACCCACTAACTCCTGCAGATGCCTGAGAAACAAATAGAACATAGAACACACTGTCCCTGCCTATGTGTCTCTTTCCCTGCACGCCGGAACACACTGCACGAGGCCGCTGCGCTGGCGGCCTTTTATAGTGTGGGGCATGTACTAAACCCCCCTGAGCTATGATTGGCCACAGGCATCCTGCCTTTGGCCAATTATGGTTCTCCTCGCTGCCGGCGCTGTGATTGGCCAAGCATGCGGGGTCACAGTGCATGCTTTGCCAATCACAGCGCCAGAAATGCAGTGCGATGGCGCAGTGCATTGTGGGCCGTTCGCGTCACACGAATTTGGCGCGAACGGCCCATAATGTTCGCAATTCGGTGAACAGACGAACAGGCGATGTTCGAGTCGAACATGCGTTCGACTCAAACACCGAGCTCATCCCTACTGACCACCATAGAAGGAACATTCTTCCCACTGACCACCATAGAAGGAACATTCTTCCCACTGACCACCATAGAAGGAACATTCTTCCCACTGACCACCATAGAAGGAACATTCTTCCCACTGACCAACAATGTAAGGGACATTCTTCCCACTGACCATCAACAGAAGGAACATTTGTCCCGATGACCACAAATGTAAGGGGCATTCTTTCCACTGACCACCAATGTAAGGAGCATTCTTTCCAATGACCAACAATGCAAGGTTCATTCTTCCCACCAATAGAAGGAACATTCTGATCACCAATGTAAGGGGCAATGTAAGAATGTGTTCCAGCAAGGGAACCTGAAAATGGTTATCTGGTGTAATAAGGTTGAGATCATCTGCCCTCATCCAAGGATTGGTGAGCTACAATATATTACTCTTGTATCCTTGGGTTCATATACACTTTAACATTAGATTGTAATGACCGATGGAACATTGGCTAGTGTGAAAGGCTCTGTGCACTGTGAAATAGATATTGGCTCTATATAAATAGACAGTAAAAAAAAAAACAGTATTCACTCTTAGCTTTTCTTTTTTGGTTAACAAACAGATCCGTCTTCTTTTGTTCACCTGACCATTTCGGATTGCCAAAGCATTGTAATATATATATATATATATATATTTTTAGTTAAGGCACTGAACAAATCATTTTACTTTAGCCAATAAAATTAAATTTTTATTTATTTTTTTCCTCATGTAACAACAACATATATCTGCCACCATCTTGGCATTTTATCCTCAACTATAACGACATTTTTATTTTATTTTTATATTATTTTTTAACTTTTTCCTTTTTCTAGCCATTTGCTTCCAATTATTTTTTAATCGTTGTAATTTTAATAGTTTGTCATAAAAACTTGGAATCACCTGAAATCATTGCTTGGCTCAAGGGCAATAAAATGTTCAAAGTTTATAGGCTGAGAGGAAGTCTTTAGTATTCAGACGTTGTCCTGTTTCAGCTCATCTTGGCTGCAGCAATTTGGTCTAATCTAAAGGCAGCAAATGGTGAGTGTTTCTTGTGTGCGGTAAGTAGTCCATCTGGAAACATATTCTAGGAGTGCTTGTCTTAAAATACAAATAAACACTAGAACTAGTCATGAATTTAACATATGGGCAAAGGGGACATCTGTCTAATGCTCAACTGTTTTTTGAGGACTACATATTTTAAGTGTCTTTTTAAATAGACAGCCTAAATGATATAATTAAAAATACAATATATGAGGTGTGTCTAAAAAGTTTGATGAATGGTCTGATGTCTGAATGGCAACACGTTGAGAAGCGCCACCTAGTGTGGAGTACATGTGACCGTCAGGGTAAACCCGTTGTGGGCAGTCGAACGTAGTCAGTGTGAGAGGTAGGGTCACAGTGCAATGCAGCAATGAGAGAACATCAAGTTTTGCTACAACTTGGGGAAAACGGAGACACATGAAATGTTGGTGCAAGTGTACGGGACAGAAGCCGTGAGCTGAAAATTTGGTTCAAACACTTTCACGTCAGAAAGGAAACATCTAAGGATGAGCTAGGTTCGGGTTGGTCGTTGAACCCCAGACATAATTGAGCGAGTGTGACAAATGCTGGCATGAGATCGTCTACTGACTCTATGATTGTGCATTAGCAAGGACACGGTGCGCACCATCGTCCGCAAAGATTTTGGTAAGCGGAAGATCTTTTCCCGGTTTGTGCCACACAAGTTGGCAGATGAACAGAAAGCAAAACGAAAGCAAAAAGCAAAACCTCTGGAGATTTCATTACCATGTGTGACCAGGATCCATCCTTTCTGTGAACCATCATCACAGGGGACGATCATACACCATACTCCCCTGATCTGGTGCCTGAAGACTTTTTTCTGTTTACCCGCCTGAAGAGCGTCATGAAAGGCACACGTTTTGCAGACGTGGTGGCAATCCAAGAATGTGTGATAGCGGTTCTGCAATTGATTCCTAAAGGGGCCTTAGCTGATGGTTTCCAGAAGCTTAATGAACGTTGCCAAAAGTGTGTTGTGAAGGATGGTGATTATTTTGAAGGCCAATAAAGGTCATTTGTTTGTATCTTCTGTTTTCTTTGTTTTCTGATACCATTCACCAAACTTTTTAAACACCCCCCTCGTGTACACAACACGTAACAACTTTATAATATCTGCAAAGCATTTGTACAGGCCTGATGTATTTTTGTACCTTAATGAAAATGCATCAAAAACTCTGTGTGTGTACCTAGAAGAATTTATGCTGTTTTGAATGCAAAGAATAATCACACCAAATATTGATTTGATTTGGATTTCTCTTCTGTTTTACTTTCAATTTTGTTTAATGATAAAATTAAACAATTAACACTTATATTTCTGAAAGCATTCTTCCCTTACAGCATTTTTTCCCACCTGCCGAAATTGTTTGCACAGTAATATATATATATATATATATATATATATATATATATATATATATACAGTATCTCACAAAAGTGAGTACACCCCTCACATTTTTGTAAATATTTTATTCTATCTTTTCATGTGACAACACTGAGGAAATGACACTTTGCTACAAAGTAAATTAGTGAGTGTACAGCTTGTATAACAGTGTAAATTTGCTGTCCCCTCAAAATTACTCAACACACAGCCATTAATGTCTAAGCTGCTGGCAACAAAAGTGAGTACACCCCTAAGTGAAAATGTCCAAATTGGGCCCAAAGTGTCAATATTTTGTCTGGCCATCATTTTTTTCCAGCACTGCCTTAACCCTCTTGGGCATGGAGTTCACCAGAGCTTCACAAGTTGCCACTGGAGTTCTCTTCCACTCCTCCATGATGACATCGCGACATATGACGCTGAGCATGTGCACTCAACTTCCTTGGTCGACCATAGCGAGGCCTGTTCTGAGTGGAACCTGTCCTATTAAACCGCTGTATGGTCTTTGCCACCGTGCTGCAGCTCAGTTTCAGGGTTCTGCCAATCTTCTTATAGCCTAGGCCATCTTTAAGTAGAGCAACAATTCTTTTTTTCAGATCCTCAGAGAGTTCTTTGCCATGAGGTTTCCATGTTGAACTTCCAGTGACCAGTAGGAGAGAGTGAGAGTGATAACACCAAATTTAACACACCTGCTCCCCATTCACACCTGAGACCTTGTAACATTAATGAGTCACATTACACCGGGGATGAAAATTGCTAATTGGGCCCAATTTGGACATTTTCACTTAGAGGTGTACTCACTTTTGTTGCCAGCGGTTTAGACATTAATGGCTGTGTATTGAGTTATTTTGAGAGGACAGCAAATTTACACTGTTATACAAGCTGTACACTCACTACTTTACATTGTAGCAAAGTGTAATTTCTTCAGTGTTGTCACATGAAAAGATATAGTAACATATTTACAGAAATGTTAGGGGTGTACTCACTTTTGTGAGATACTGTATATATACATTGTGTGTGTGTATATATATATATCTATAAATGTGACAGACCTAGCCCGGACAGGGGCTTTTGGAGAGAACGGGGAAACCTTTGTTTCAGCTCCCCATGTCCCTCTTATGTCTAAGTTACCCTGTGTCTATCAGGGGCACAGGGTGACCAAGCAAATGGGACCATAATATTTATCAACAATAACTCCCAGGAAATATACAAAGACTATTCTTGGTTTATTTTATTCTGAACTATACATATTAATTGAAAGAGTTGATCACATTGGCCTCTGTACAAATTGGGAGACGGATAGTCTGCTACTGGGAGCTCCTGCTATTGTGTTAAGATGTCCTGTGTTTATACTTATGATAATGTGGATTGTGTCTTCTGAGCTAGAAGACGACAAGGCTGACCTGAAAGGTCAGGCCTCTGAGTCACCTAGGCTGGTTAAATGATTAGTTAATTAGCTCATGTTGATTTATGTTTCTGGTTACAGTTGTAGTGTTAGGGTCATATGATCAGGAGGGGGGAACCTCCTCCTCAAGTTTATCAAAGACTGTATTTTTGTTCTAATAAGCAGTTCTATTTCTGGTGTACTCCACAACTGGTGTTGCCTGGTTCTTGGGGTTACTATAGCCAGATACACTGGTCTCGTGTTCCAGAGCTTAGGAAGCGATATTCTGACGGAAGCACTCAAGTGGAGTGTGGGATATTCCGTCACAATATATATATATATATATATATATATATATATACATATATATACTTATACTGTATATACTCTTAACACACTAATACTATAGAGTGCTGTCCTGATAAAGTGCTCAGTGAGTGTGTATATATGTGTTGATGTTTTTTGGATCTTTTTTATTTTATTGTTATAGTGAAATGCTTATACTGTATAATATTACTGCAAGCCTTATTAACCTGTTTTTCATTGGGACCAATTTTCTCTTTTTTTATGTATTTGGTGTTTCTATTTCTTGAAAAAGGGCACACATAATTGGCAGTTGGCAGTTATTTGAAACAATTTAAAGCAAAGTGCCTTATGCAATAGGCGAGTAACGGATATACAGTACACAATAAATTATATTTTTGTAGGAAACATAAAAGAGATTCCTCAGCAGAAAACAACCACTGGACGTCTGGCATAAATCTTTATACTGTATAATGTACCGTACAGTAATTGACATGTAGGCTGTGTGTTATTTTACTGGTAATTTTTCTTTCTTCTTTCCTCCTGTAAATAGCAGGGCATGGATGGTGCCTGTGATGTCACAGGGCTATTTTTTGCAGCAATCAAAGTACATATTGTTCAGGTAATGTATTTGTTGTTTATTTGGAAGCTGGAAACCTTTTTGTGTTTCATATCCATAAATAAGTCGACAAGAATGAGCTAAATTGGTAAAATGGTGAAAATAACACAAACCTGATATGTACCTGTAGCGCTACCCCCAGTTAAGAGAGACGCTGATATTGATTTGGGCCCTGCAGTGCACCGCTGTCAACCCCCGGCAATCGGCTCTAACCTCCCGTGGCACAGCTGGTGATAGAGAGATAGGACCGCGTGATCGCAACTGTTGGTGACGCAGTCCTATAACAAACATACACAGTGATATACTTTAAAACTCCTATTAAAGTAAGCGGAACTGACACCAAATGTACTTTACCCAGATATTTTACTGAGGCTAATGGGCAAGTAATAAACAACAGTATAACAAGTTGCAGATCCCTGCAATAAACAGTAATAAAGATAAACAGAGTAATCAGAATAATAAAGTATTGCTATGCAACTCTAGTGCTGCCCTTTTACAGCTACTTCCCCTCATGGGTAGACTAACACCCAGCAATGTCTACCTATGCAGTCAGGCCTGACTGATCTAAATGGAAGTTCAGTGAAACAATATTCGCTAGCAATCTCTCGGTGGTGCACTTGAAGAACAACTTTGTAATCCCAACGAATAGTAAAGATAAAGTATCTGTCTTTAAACAGCTCTCACCACCTGGACAAGTCCAAGTCCGTTTCCTCCATCGATTCGTCTAGGAACAGGAATCCACCGACATCCAAGTCTTCAATCCTTCTGGTGTACTGCAGCAAGGAGGATTAGATGTCTCTAAGGCTCTGCTAGGCTGGCAGAGGGCTCTTTGGAAAGGAGCACACGGCCCGGGCTTCAGGCCTTGTGCACACAGCAGTTCAGCACAGACATCCTCTTGCTAGGAGAGGGGGGTCCAAAGAGGCCGACCAAAACTCCGCCTCCCCTTTATAAAGTCTGCCCCAGCAGTCTCTGTTCTGGAGCAATGCACCCTGGGTGCTGCAAGATGTACTGGGAGATGTAGTCTCTCTCTCCTCTGCTTTCACTTCCATAATGTCTCTTTACTTCCTCCCGACTCACCTCTCACCTGGAACTTCTTGTCTCTCTGCATTAAAGGGGAACACCCCGCTACATACCTTATATCAACACATTTTATATGGGTCTTTATTAAGCTGTTGGGGTTGGGTGGCGCTATTCTCTTGTTATAATTGGTAACATTAAGAGTGGTAGTAAACTCTGTTCTACCACATGTACCTACAGGTAAGCCTATAATAAGGCTTACCTGTAGGTACTGTGAATATCTCTCAAACTTGCACTGTTTATGAGATATTCAGATTGCATGCAGCCGGTGACATCACGTACGCGCTCTAAAGGTCTGGCATACAGTGTATGCGAAGGAGTGACGTCATCACGCCCCCGGCCACTCATGTAACCGGAGGCCGTGAACCCAGAAGGATGACCGGGAGAAGGTGGGAGCCCTCCAGCCCTGTGTTGTCACCGCTGAGAGGGCTTCCATCTTCCTCCAGTCTTCCTTCCGGGTTCGTTTCTCCACGTTGTTGAGGTTCCTTGCACACTAGACACGCAGAAAACGCTGAAAAACACTGGTTAAAAATGCTAATATTTACAATTTTACAGTGTTTAGGAACGTTTTCAAAAGTGTTTAGGAGCGATAGCACTTTTGTTAAGGAGTGAGCAGCCACCGGTGTCCTTAACAACCAGTGAATAGCCGGCCACTGCGTCCTAAACAACGGATTACTCATCAGCTGTCCAACCATTACAGGCTGCCTGCAGAAAACTACAGGAGGGGGTGGCAGCAAGACCAGTCACCCTGCACAGGGAGAGAGAGCAGCAGTGACTGATGTCATTATCAAGGGTCAGGCTCAGAGGCCAGTTGCTATAGCAGTGGAAAGGTTCATACAGGAACCAGCAGGATAAATCCACATGCAGGTCCCCCTGGTGGGTGGGGGAGGCTCACCTGAGGTGCTGAGTCTAAGCATTAACCGGTCTTCACCAGAGCTCCTGATGGTGGCGATGGGTTTTGCTGTGTGCTAGTGCCAGGTCGTTGTCCTCATGACAGAAGAAGACCCACTTTAGTGAGGCCACATATATGTGTACAGATGGTGGCAAGGGGTTAAAGTGGAACTTTAATCATATCATTAAGTCCTGATGGATTACTTAATTCTGGCTCCTTTTGCCGATATACAGTAGCTTTGTAAAACATTAAACGTAAGTGACTGTACTATTTAACATGCAGTAAGACACTGTCTCATCCTGCTTTGCACAGCCTCAGTATTGAGCTGATGATCTGTGAGTCACTAGAGGCTGACCTGCTCACAGCCTAAAGATTTACTGCTGCTGGAGGGGGGGGGGGGGGCAACAGGAATGATACATACTGTACGGAGGGAGCAAAGAATAGGGAGGGATAAAAGAAAATCAGGAGAGGTGACAAGACAAATTTTTGTAAAGTTCAGATCTAAATAGGTTCATGGGAGGAGCAAGAGGTGAAGTAAGGTTTTCCAAAGGATAAGGCAGGGAGCTGGCCAGCATCTCAGGTGGTAGACATGTGCAATTAATTTCGTTCCGAAATCGTTTTTTAACAAATTCTAGACACATTTTTAAATTCGGAAATATCTAAATTAACCACTTAAGCCCCGGACCATTTCGGGCCATTAGGACCAGGCCTGTTTTTGGGATTCGGCACTGCGCTGCTTTAACTGTAAAGTGTGTGAGCTTTCTTTTAATGGTATTTGATTGCCTCTGCGATTTTTATTTTTTGCGATATAAACAGAAAAAGACCGAAAATTTTGAAAAAAAATGATATTTTCTACTTTTTGTTATAAGAAAAATCGAATAAACTCAATTTTAGTCATACATTTAGGCCAAAATGTATTCAGCCACATGTCTTTAGTAAAAAAAATGTCAATAAGCGTATATTTATTGGTTTGCGCAAAAGTTATAGCGTTTACAAACTAGGGTACATTTTCTGAAATTTACACAGCTTTAAATTTATGACTGCCTATCTCAATTCTTGAGGTGCTAAAATGGCAGGGCAGATGTGGAAAGGCGCGGTAGCATGTTTAGAGCAGTGAACCTGGTAACATCATTATTCTTCCTGATAATCTAAATACAGGTATTGTTGTAGTGTTAAATTAGATATGGGTCATACTATGAATATTTTCTCAAGTACCGTGATACTCTGTCCCAATAATATAGTATCAATCTACACACATGTGCAATTGGGGTCGGCCAAATTCTGGGCTGCGCTTTCTATGCCTGGACCTTCATATAAAGGGCCTGCTCACAGAATATTCCCGAGAGGGGTGACAGGCTCCCTAGCCTAAGTTTACTGTTGATTATAGTTCCTGGACTGATGTTATGGAGCCAACGCTCCTGACCCATGATAAAGTCCCAAGAAGGCCGGAGTTGTATTATTTAGAGTGTTGTTAAGCCCTGCATGTGCAATACTTGGAGATGTATGTTGCTAAAGTAATGTATGTAACTTGAGACTGTACCTGTATGTAATGTCCATCTTATCATTAATTTAAAAATAAAGAATAAAAATTTTTAGTCAAAAAAAATAAATAAAATGGCAGGGCAGTACAAAACCCCCCCAAATGACCCCATTTTGGAAAGTAGACACCCCAAGGAAATTGCTGAGAGGCATGTTGAGCCCATTGAATATTTTTTTTTTTTTGTCCCAAGTGATTGAATAATGACAAAAAAAAAAAATACAAAAACTTGTCACTAAATGATATATTGCTCACACATGCCATGGTTATATGTGGAATTGCACCCCAAAATACATTCTGCTGCTTCTCCTGAGTACGGGGATACCACATGTGTGGGACTTTTTAGGAGCCTAGCCACGTACGGGACCCCGGAAACCAAGCACCGCCTTCAGGATTTCTAAGGGCGCAAATTTTTGATTTCACTCCTCACTACCTATCACAGTTTCGAAGGCCATAAAATGCCAAAATAGCACAAAACCCCCCCAAATGACCCCATTTTGGAAAGTAGACACCCCAAGCTATTTACTGAGAGGCATGTTCAGTCCATGGAATATTTTATATTTTGCCACAAGTTGCGGGAATATGACAAACTTTTTTTTTTTTGCACAAAGTTGTCACTAAATGATATATTGCTCACACATGCCATGGGCATATGTGAAATTACACCCCAAAATACATTCTGCTGCTTCTCCTGAGTACGGGGATACCACATGTGTGGGACTTTTTGGGAGCCTAGCCGCGTACGGGACCCCAAAAACCAAGCACCGCCTTCTAGGTTTCTAAGGGCATAAATTTTTGATTTCACTCCTCACTACCTATCACAGTTTTGAAGGCCATAAAATGCCAAGATGGCACAAAACCCCCCCAAATGACCCCATTTTGGAAAGTAGACACCCCAAGCTATTTGCTGAGAGGCATGTTGACCCCATTGAATATTTTTTTTTGTCCCAAATGATTGAATAATGACAAAAAGAAAAAAAAAATGTACAAAAAGTTGTCACTAAATGATATATTGCTCACACATGCCATGGTTATATGTGGAATTGCACCCCAAAATACATTCTGCTGCTTTTCCTGAGTACGGGGATACCACATGTGTGGGACTTTTTGGGAGCCTAGCCGCGTACAGGGCCCCAAAAACCAAGCACTGCGAACGCTGCAGTTATGTGTGTTGTGTTTGGTAAGTGACAGTGATCGATCGATACTGCACTTGGGTGGGCTGGGCTGGGCTGGGCTGGGCGGAGGGGCTAAACACAGGCGCTAGCAGGTATCTGGGCTGATCCCGCTAACACTGCATTTTTGGGAACCCTAAACCGCTGGGGATGCTAGTATAGATCTGATCAGATACTATACCACTAAGGGGGGTGTATGCTTTGCGCGTGGGTGTTAGCGTTACTGTCACTAACCTAACACTGCCTGGGGCGACGCAGACCCTCTCTGGCGCTAAAACCTAATTGATCTCACCCGCCGGGCGATCAGGGGGGTTAAACCTTTATTGGGTTATATACGGCGGGTGCCCTGATGCTATAAAAAGCAAACTAATCAACCAGCGTCACCCGTAACCTTTATATGGTGATCACTGGTGAAAGGGTTAACTAGGGGCAATCAGGGGGTTAAAACCTTTATTAGGTTGAATATGGGGGTACCTGACACTATATAAAAACCTGACGGGTAACCTAAATAACTAAATAACTTACTGGCTAACCAGTGACACCAGTGACGCTTATACGGCGATCACTGGTGAAAGGGTTAACTCTAGGGGCAATCAGGGGGTTAAAATAATATATGGGGGTACCTGACACTAATAAAAACCTGCGGCGAACCTAAAAAAAAATAACTGCCTATCTAAAACACCAGCGACACGAATACAGCGATCGGAAAAACAATCGCTTAGTGACGCTGAAGTTAGGGGGTGAAAGGGTTACCTGGGGGGTGATCAAGGGGTTAAACCTTTATTAGGGGGGGTTAGGGGGCTACCCTGGACCTAAAGGGGCCTAATCCTAACTGCCCTGCAACTTTTTACAATCACAGATGACACTAAATGCAGTGATCAGTAAAATAAATGATCACTGCAATCAGTGACAATGTGATTGGGGGCTTTGGGGTGACCTGGGGGTGATCTGGGGGTGACTGGGGGGTGATTTGTGTGCCTATGTGTACCTACGTGTCAGTGGACTGTTGGTGCACTAACCTGCTTCTTCTCTGCTCGGCGCCGGGAACGAAAAGACCGCGGCGAGGGAGATGACATCACTTCCTCCAGCCTTGTTTACATCACATGGCGGAGGAAGCATTTTCATTGGCCGGGAGCGATCGCGAGGGGGGGGGGGGCGGAATCGAGCAGCCGCCCCCTCATGCCTGATCACTCCCGAACACTTAACGGCCGCTCACTGCAGTGAAGGGGGGTCCGGATGGACCCCCCAACTGCACAAAGGCGATCACGTAGATCTACGTGATTCTGCCTGTCCGTGCCATTCTGCCGACGTAAATCGGCGGTGGGCGGTCGTTAAGTGGTTAAGGAAAACCCGTTTAACAATTTTTTCAGATTATTCGTAAATTCGAATATTCGAAAATTTTAATATTCAAAAATTCGGAAATTCAGAAATTCAGAAATTCCAAATTAGAAAATCTGAAATTTTCGGAAATTCGAAAATCTGAAAATAAGAACGAAAATCTGAAAAAATCGAAAATCTGAAATAATAACTAACTAATAATACATTAACTATTACTAACTATTAAATTATAGGTATTGGAATTTCCTTTCAAATTTGGCTGTAAAGCCCGGTACACACGATCGGATTTCCTATGGTTTTTAAACCGATGGATTTTTCCATCGGAAAACCGATGAAGCTGTCAGCCATCAGTCTTGCCTACACATCATCAGTCCAAAAACCGACCGTTCCAAACGCGGTGACGTAAAACACTCTGATGAGCCGAGAAAAATGAAGTTCAATGCTTCTGAGCATGCGTCGACTTGATTCTGAGCATGCGTGGGTTTTTTAACCGATGGACTTGCCCATAGACGATCGGAATTTGCTATCGGGTTTTTATCCATTGGAAAAATTTAAAACATGTTCTATTTTTTGACACCGATTGAAAAAAGACCGATGGGGCCCATACACGATCGGTTTGTCCGATGAAAAAAATCCATCGGACTATTTTCATTGGTAAAACCGATCGTGTGTATGCGGCTTTAGAGAATGTAATGAATACCAATTTATCCGAAGTTACGAATTTTCCGAACTAACGAATGCCGCATCTAAACGAATGGAACATAACAAATTAATAATAATAAATAACAATAATAATAAAAACTTTTTATTATTATTAATTCATTCCGTTCCATTTGTTTAGATGCGTCATTCGTTATTTCGGATAATTTGTAACTTCGGATAAATTCGTATTCATTGCGTTGACTAACAGACAAATTTGAAAGGAAATTCCAATACCTATATTTTAATAGTTAGTTATTTTAGTTAGTTAGTTAGTTAGTTAGTTAGTTAGCTAGTTATTATTTCCAATTATTGGATTTTCGTTCTTTCAAATTTTCTTTCTTATTTTCGGATTTTCTCATTTTTAAATTTACAAATTTTCAAATTTTGAAATTTACGAATTTACACATTTTTTTAATTTTCTAATTTATGAATTTACAAATTTCAATCATAACGAATGACCCGCAAAAACAAAAAACAAATGAAACGAAAACGAAAACAAACACATTTTTCGGCATGACTATGAGGTGGCACAGTAAGAAGAGCTACTGCCAGATGTAACAAAGGTCCTGGGTGTGGATCTGGCTCCTAACAACTGGTCTCTATTACAGAGGCAAAGTTTTACACTGGATTACTAATGGACTTGTGCACAACGGAAAAATTTGTTTAGTTTCGGTTCGTTTCTTTTCGGTCCTGCTGATTCGTAATCATTCGTAATTTTGCTAGACAGGATTTTTCGTGTTCGGACCAATTCGTATTTCCGCAAGCGACATTTTTCGTTGAATCGGAATGATTCGTAATAATGTAAGCCTTATTTTTAGTTGATTTATAATTCGTACTTTCGGTAGAGTACATTGTTTTTAGTTGGTTCTGGACACATATATAGTGCCGTCGTACGTGTTGTACGTCACCGCGCTTTGCTCGAGCATTTTTTTTTCACGGTAGTGTGTAGGCAAGATAGGCTTGAGAAGAATCGCGTCCAGAAAAACGCTGTTTTTTTCAATGGTATTAAAAACGGTCGTGTGTACGCAGCATTATTGTGCTTCGAATGGATTCGTACATTCGTAACTTTTTCATAACGAATTATGCCAAAGACATTCGGGCATTCGCTATTTGCGATATAATTTATTTCGGATTCGGTTTTATTCGTAATTGCTTTGTTCGGAAATTCGAATGCTCCCGAATGTCCGAAAATTGCTAAATTCGGAAGAATTTCGATTCGCTACGAAACAAATTGCACAAGCCTAATTACTACAGAGATCTGGAAGTAATACGCAAAGCACATCATGATTCAAGGATGAATACACACGATGAATGTATTTAGACAACATTTACTGTATCCCAGGGTTCAGTTTTCAGTTTACTCTAAAGACATGCTGGTAGGTTAATTGGCTCCTATCTAAATTGGCAATAGTGTGTGTATATGTGCATGTGAGATAGAAATTGTAAGCTCTTTGAGTTAAGCGACTGATGTGTCAGTAACAATAGATAAAGGTATCACTTGCTTGTTCCAAACCTCCATACTATTTTTTTTTTTCTTTCAAACATTCGGTTTCATAATTTTTTAACAGTTTCTAATCCTCGTGTATGAGGTAAATGGAGATTTTCATTAGAAAGACGGGCACATCTAGTAAATTCAACTTCCTGACAGGCACCAGCTGGGATAAGGATGATAAAATTCACTCTTGGCTCTGGCCTAGCCGGGGACATCCTCTCGGTGTGGAAATTTGTAAACTGATGTGAAATTAGAAGTAATTAGCTCCATGGTTTTGGCGACCCCATGAAATTTATTAAAACCGCAGAGCAGATGCTGGCTGATCGGATGGAACCGCATGTTCATTTGGACTCATCGGAAGTACCACTCATCAACATATTATTATCTCATCGAGGAAGGATGTTTGTCAAATTGCTCAGACGGAACGTAATCACGTACTGGAAGAGAGATGATTGACTTCTCTGGGAGGACTGTTGTGTCAGTCAAGTGCTCAGATGTATCATTGTTTTATTTAATGAAAAACAGGCTGGACTTTTTGCATCTCTGTAAAGGGTAGACACTTTTATGGCTCACTTAGTCTTGCGGTTGGGGGTAATTAAAACTTGTGGTTAAGCTACGTTTTTAGCACCCCCCAACGCTCCTGCTTTAGCTGCAAAGGCAGTGGACCGGTGTGTTTACATGCCAAAACAATCACTTCTGTCTAGACAGTGATCCTGCTGAATGCCACCTATTCAAGCAAATGTAGAAACACCACAAGCCTTGAATTGAGATGGGTTGTTTTGGCAATGGCTAGGGTAAAACAGGCAGTGAAGAGTTGTCAAGACACAAGTCTAAACTTAGCATTATGCCAAACTGACCTGCACTCTTCCACAACTCAGATGCTCCAGGAGTCAAACCCTGTGTATGCTCTGTGTCAGATGGTCCTGGAGCTTACACAGGGGTAATAATGTTGTCCTCCTTCTCACGTGTGTGTCAGTTATTGGATGTTTTGGTTTTTGGGTTTTTAGGTTTAAGCAGTGCACCATGGGTAAAGGTCACAAGCTCCTCCATACCCAAAAGCACAGCAGCAACTCTGACGGAGGTCAGGGCAGTGGGAAAGGTAAGTCAATGTGCTATATGTATAGGGCACACCGGAAGCTGGGCCCAATCTATCTGTCTGAATGGGCCTCTCACTATGTACTATCGAGAACACTTTGAACAGCCAACCTACATCTAACAGAACCAACAACTAGCAGACTACAATCCACTAGCAACAGGCGCCTGGTCACAAAGGGCAATGAGCTATGGAACTCACTACCATCGACCCTAAGGTCATTGCCCTCCCTTCTGAGCTTCAGGAAGGGTTTAAAAACCTTTCTATTTATCCAAGCCTACGGATAAAAACCTAAGGATAATCCTGCTATATACATGGTTTCTTCTCATGCTCTTCCCCCCCCACTCTATTCAGTTTTACTTTGTTCTACCTCCCCCTCTTATAGCTCTGTACTTTCAACCCAGGGCCCTCTACCAGTTTATCGGTCATATTAGTTGATTCTAGGGTCAGTGTGCGCCTAGACGCGCTCCTAAGGGGGCGTATTCGGCGCAGTACAAATCCTATATCATCATCATCATCATCAAAAGTGTGCATACAGTAGGTGGGTCAAGGCAATGAGTTTTGGGGAAGGTGGGCATATGTGGGTCAAGGCTAGGGATGAGCTTCGAGTTCGAGTCGAACTCATGTTCGACTCGAACATTGCCTGTTCGCCCGTTCGCCGAACAGCGAACAAATTGGGGTGTTCGCGGCAAATTCGAAAAATCTATGGGAGAAATCTAAAGTGCTAATTATAAAGGCTAATATGCAAGTTATTGTCCTAAAAAGTGTTTGGGGACCTGGGTCCTGCCCCAGGGGACATGTATCAATGCAAAAAGAAGTTTTAAAAACGGCCGTTTTTTCGGGAGCAGTGATTTTAATAATGCTTAAAATGAAAAAATAAAAGTGAAATATTCCTTTAAATTTCGTACCTGGGGGGTGTGTATGATATGCATGTGAAGTGGCGCATGTTTCCCGTGCTTAGAACTGTCCCTGCAAAAAGTGTCATTTTTGAAAGAAAAAAATGCATTTAAAACTGACTCGCGGCTATTAATGAATTGTCGGCTCCCGGCAATACATACAAAAGTCATTGATAAAAAAAAAAAAAAAAGCGTGGGGGTTCCCCAGAATTCAATTACCAGGCCCTTCAGGTCTGGAATGGATATTAAGGGGAACCCCGCCGCAAATAAAAAAAAATTGACGTGGGGTTCCCCCAAATATCCATTCCAGGCCCTTCAGATCTGGCATGGATTTTAAGGGGAACTCCACCCCAAATTAAAAAAAAAATGGCGTGGAGTCCCCCTAAAAATCCATACCAGACCCCTTATCCGAGCATGCAACCTGGCCGGCCGCAGGGGAAAAGGGGGGGACGAGAGAGCGGCCCCCCCTCCCTCCTGAACCGTACCAAGCCACATGCCCTCAACATGGGGAGAATGTCCCCATGTTGATGGGGACAAGGGCCTCATCCCCACAACCCTTGCCCGGTGGTTGTGGGGGTCTGCGGGCGGGGGGCTTATCGGAATCTGGAAGACCCCTTTAACAAAGGGGACCCCCAGATCCCGCCCCCCCCCCTATGTGAATTGGTAACGGGTACATTGTACCCCTACCATTTCACGAAGAAAGCGTAAAAAAAATGTTTAAAAAAACACACAAACACCTTGAAAAAGTCCTTTATTTAAAAAAAATAAATAAATAAACATTCCAGTGGTGAAATCCAGTGTCCCGCGGCGATCCCGATGTCCAGCGCTGTCCTTCATTGGTTGTGCCTGAGCGGACCTGATGGGGAACTCCCTCTCAGTATTTTAAATGTATAGACCCGCCCCTTCTAAAGTTCCCCATCAGGTCCGCTCAGCGGACGAGATGCGGAACATGAGAAGGGGCGGGTCTATACATGTATTACCAAAGTGAGAGCAGTTCCCCATCAGGTCCGCCTCCTCGGTATGTCAGCGGACGAGATGCGGAACATGAGAAGGGGCGGGTCTATACATGTATTACCAAAGTGAGAGCAGTTCCCCATCAGGTCCGCCCCCTCGGTATGTCAGACCCGCCTACGTCATTGGCTTGAGCGGGGAACTTCCTTCACTATTTACATAGTGAAGGAAGTTCCCCGCTCAAGCCAATGACGTAAGCGGGTCTGACATACCGAGGAGGCGGACCTGATGGGGAACTGCTCTCACTTTGGTAATACATGTATAGACCCGCCCCTTCTCATGTTCCGCATCTCGTCCGCTGAGCGGACCTGATGGGGAACTTTAGAAGGGGCGGGTCTATACATTTAAAATACTGAGAGGGAGTTCCCCATCAGGTCCGCTCAGGCACAACCAATGAAGGACAGCGCTGGACATCGGGATCGCCGCGGGACACTGGATTTCACCACTGGAATGTTTATTTATTTATTTTTTTAAATAAAGGACTTTTTCAAGGTGTTTGTGTGTTTTTTTAAACATTTTTTTTACGCTTTCTTCGTGAAATGGTAGGGGTACAATGTACCCGTTACCAATTCACATAGGGGGGGGGCGGGATCTGGGGGTCCCCTTTGTTAAAGGGGTCTTCCAGATTCCGATAAGCCCCCCGCCCGCAGACCCCCACAACCACCGGGCAAGGGTTGTGGGGATGAGGCCCTTGTCCCCATCAACATGGGGACATCCTCCCCATGTTGAGGGCATGTGGCTTGGTACGGTTCAGGAGGGAGGGGGGCCGCTCTCTCGTCCCCCCCTTTTCCCCTGCGGCCGGCCAGGTTGCGTGCTCGGATAAGGGGTCTGGTATGGATTTTTAGGGGGACTCCACGCCATTTTTTTTTTAAACTTGGGGTGGAGTTCCCCTTAAAATCCATGCTAGATCTGAAGGGCCTGGTAATTGAATTCTGGGGAACCCCCACGCTTTTTTTTTTTTTTTTCTCAATGACTTTTGTATGTATTGCCGGGAGCCGACAATTCATTAATAGCCGCGAGTCAGTTTTAAATGCATTTTTTTTCTTTCAAAAATGACATTTTTTGCAGGGACAGTTCTAAGCACGGGAAACATGCGCCACTTCACATGCATATCATACACACCCCCCAGGTACGAAATTTAAAGGAATATTTCACTTTTATTTTTTCATTTTAAGCATTATTAAAATCACTGCTCCCGAAAAAACGGCCGTTTTTAAAACTTCTTTTTGCATTGATACATGTCCCCTGGGGCAGGACCCCGGTCCCCAAACACTTTTTAGGACAATAACTTGCATATTAGCCTTTATAATTAACACTTTAGATTTCGAACGTTCGAGTCCATTGTATTTAATAGGGTTCTAAAGTTTACACAAACATTTTGTCTGTTCGCAGGTTCTGGTGCGAACCGAACAGGGGGGTGTTCGGCTCATCCCTGGTCAAGGCAATGAGTTTTGGGGAAGGTGGGCATAGGTGGGTCAAGGCAATGAGTTTTGGGGAAGGTGGGCATTGGTGGGTCAAGGCAATGAGTTTTTGAGATAAGGTGTGCATAGGTGTTGTCAAGGCAATGTGTTTTAGGCAAGGTGGGCATAGGTGGGTCAAGGCAATGAGTTTTGGGGAAGGTGTGCATAGGTGGGTCAAAGCAATGAGTTTTGGGGAAGGTGGGCATAGGTGGCTCAAGGCAATGATTTTTCGGGAGGGTGGGCATAGGTGGGTCAAGGCAATGAGTTTTCAAAATAAGGTGTGCGTAGGTGGGTCAAGGCAATGAGTTTTGGGGAAGGTGTGCATAGGTGGGTCAAGGCAATGAGTTTTGGGGAAGGTGTGCATAGGTGGGTCAAGGAAATAAGTTTTAGGTAAGGTGTGCATAGGTGGGTCAAGGCAATGAGTTTTAAAGCCTAAAGCTGGCCACAGATTTTATTTTTTTCATTTAGCCAGTGAAAAAAAAAAAAAAAAGAATTGATTCCTCTATCCACACAAGCGAGGTATATGGAGGAATCCTCCCCCCACTGGGACTTTGTATTCTAATGCCGCGTACATGGTCAGTAAAAATGATCGTGTGTGGGCTTCAGAGCATTTTTCACAACGTGAAAAATGGCCATGAAAAAATTGGAACATGCTCTAATTTTTCTCGTTGTTTTTCACGTCGTCGTTTTTCTTGTCATGAAAAACGGCCGTGTGTAGGCTTTAACAACGTGAAAAAAAATGTGCATGCTCAGAATCAAGTATGAGACGGGAGCGCTCGTTCTGGTAAAACTAGCGTTCGTAATGGAGATAGCACATTCGTCACGCTGTAACGGACTGAAAAGCACGAGGCAGAAAAGCGTGAATCGTCTCTCACCAAACTTTACTAACATGAGATCAGCAAAAGCAGCCCAAAGAGTGGCGCCATCCGAATGGAACTTCCCCTTTATAGTGCCGTCGTACGTGTTGTCGTACGTGTTTTACGTCACCACGCTTTGCTCAAGCATTTTTTTCCACGATAAGAATCACGTTGAGAAAAACGCCGTTTTTTTCAATGACATTAAAAACGGTCGTGTGTACGCGGCATGACAGTGGCACTCCCTGATGTCGGAATACACTGCAGCCGCTAATTGACAAAAGTTTTCCAACATTTCCGTTCAACAGATGTCAATCCAACAATCGACTTTTGTTGAAGAGAAATTTCTGCAGATGGATTGAAATTAGGCCGGTCCCTGCTTTACTGGCCAAAATTCCGGTTCATCTATGGTCAGCTTAAATGATTAAAAGCTCCAAAAAATATTGTTTTTCGGTAAAGGCAGCACTGTAACATACACCACTAAAAAAATTCATAATTATACATTGAATAACACCCAGCCCTGCACGCTCCCAGCACAGTTGCCGACTGATAATGGAAAGCTACCGATCGCGGCGGTCATAGGATCATAAGGCGCCGGCGCCAAGAGGTTATTGTCCTTACTTATTTAAGTTACTATATAACTTATCCTGACAATATTAATTATTACTTTTTTTCTTTAACTTAATGATGTACACATAGAACTTTTATTTTTTATGGGTGTAGATTACTTTTGTAAAAAGTATTTGCTTTTCTCATTTGGTATTCTCACATTGCTGTACACGTAGGGTGAATATAGCTTTCATTTAAGAAGCAATCATTTAAAAAGAAAGTTATCATTAAAAAAAAAAGAAAAAAATCTATCTTTTTCAACCCAGATTTATGGTCTTATGTTTGCTTTCATACTGTGTTTGTTGTTTTAACAATACCCCACTAAAGACCCTTTCAATGACTGTAAATACAACATCAAAATCCTTTTCTCCCAGAAATGCTATTTCAAGCCACACTGCATCACATAATCACAAATCAATTACCGTTGTTTATTTAGTGGGATGTCTTCAATTGTTTTGCCACCCGAGGTAAGAGTATCATGGGTGCAGCCTGTCCAAATGATTGAGAGAAATGTGCGTGTCTGGCCAGAGTCTTGGTATTCCCTTGGTGAAGGTCCTGTGCTTGTTAGAAAAATGAGAAAGATAATAAAAGACAAAAAAAATAAAAATAAACGAGAAATGATGTTCGCCTCTGCAAAATGCCAGAGAAATTGCAATTAGTCAACAGTGTCCAAGTCGTGTTGGCTTCTTGCGAGGCCCGTGCTTTTTTCATTGCCAATCAAGAGAAGACAAAAAAGGAACATTATACATTTATATAGTGCAAGAGCTGAGGGCATTGTTTGCAATAATTAGGAGCCCCACTCTGGGGAAAAAAAGTGCATTGGATAAAATGATGAAAAGTTCAGAATTCTGTCACATTTTTTGTTTCTGTGACCTCAATGGGGAAGGTTTTTTCTCATGTGATGCCCATACAAGACTGAGGGGTGCAGTTATCAGCAATATAGGAAGGCACCAACAGCGCTGTTAGATGTTCTAACCCTTCTTTGCTTTACAAAAAAATTTCCCCCCGTAGGAGCCGCTGTACTTTAACCACTTAAGCCCCGGACCATTTTGCAGCTAAAGGACCAGGCCACTTTTTGCGATTCGGCACTGCGTCACTTTAACTGACAATTGCGCAGTCGTGCGACGTGGCTCCCAAACAAAATTGACGTCCATTTTTTCCCACAAATAGAGCTTTCTTTTGGTGGTATTTGATCACCTCTGCGTTTTTAATTTTTTGCGCTATAAACAAAAATAGAGCGACAATTTTGAAAAAAACGCAATATTTTTTACTTTTTGCTATAATAAATATCCCCAAAAAATATATAAAATAAAATGTTTTCCTCAGTTCAGGCCGATACGTATTCTTCTACATATTTTTGGTAAAAAAAAAATCGCAATAAGCGTTTATTGATTGGTTTGCGCAAAAGTTATAGCATTTACAAAATAGGGGATAGTTTTATGGCATTTTTATATATATTTTGTTTTTATTAAAAATGGCGGAGATCAGTGATTTTTTTCGTGACTGCGACATTATGGCGGACACATCGGACACTTTTGACACATTTTTGGGACCATTGTAATTTTCACAGCGATCAGTGCTATAAAAATGCACTGATTACTGTGAAAATGACACTGGCAGTGAAGGGGTTAACCACTAGGTTGCACTGTAGGGGTTAAGTGTTCCCTGCATAGTGTTTCTTACTGTAGGGGGGGTGGGCTCTGTGTCACATGACACTGATCTCCGCTACGAGTACACAGAGCCGAGATCAGTGTCATTGTCACTAGTCAGAACGGGGAGATGCTTGTTTACACAAGCATCTCCCTGCTCTATACCTCCGTGAGACGATCGCGGGGATGCCCGCATGATCGAGTGCATGGGACCCGCGGTCCGACTCACGGGGGTGACGGCAGGGTCGCGAGCGCGCCGCTGGCGGTGCCCGCGCGACCACACGGACAGGCATTTAAAGGGGACGTACAGGTACATTGATATGCCTGTCCGTGCCATTCGGCCGATGTATATGTGCAGGAGGCGGTCCTTAAGCGGTTAACCAATTCTTCCCCAGAGGCCCACAACAACATATCACTCATTCTGGCTTAATAATTAGTCTAGGGCAGTGGTCTCCAAACTGTGGCCCGGGCTGGATGTGGCCCTTTGCCTATATCTGGCCCTTGGGGCATCATTCCTTCAACTGACACCAACAATGGGACACCATTTCTCCAACTAAAACCAACTATGGCACATTGTTTACCCCCAATAACATTAGGAAATGTTCTAATCCCACTGGCCCCAATCCAGTCCCCCTAAAGCATGAAAGACAGTAAACTGGCCCGTTGTTTGGAAATTTTGGAGAGCCCTGGTCTAGGGGATGGCTTTTAGGATTTTTATTTTTTGCTAAAGAACTTGGGATACTCTATATTCCCTGATTCCAATGTCACAGGATCACCATATAACTCCTTCCAGTATCCACTGGACGCTTTTCATTGAACTCCACAGAACAAGTCCTTGGATGAGGGTTACCTTGACTTCCTTGGATGAGGGTTACCTTGAC
This sequence comes from Rana muscosa, assembly GCA_029206835.1. NCBI lineage: Eukaryota > Metazoa > Chordata > Amphibia > Anura > Ranidae > Rana > Rana muscosa. The sequence goes on along the minus strand of CM055119.1, from coordinate 180,985,188 downwards.
TAGATTCAAAATTGGGTCTTTAGGAATAGGACCCCCAGCTATGCCACAGCTGGAACCACAATGATATTAGCTGGAACCATGAGAACTGCTGCAGGTAGATGGATTCCCCTTCAGATCTAAACATCATACTATTTATGAGCCTCTCCAGCCACCTTCTGGGAACTCCCTCCCCCCCCCCCCCCCCCCCCCCCCAGGCTTGTCTGGAGCACACTACGTATTCAGGCTGCCTATTTGCCTTGCATCACCCTCTATGATCCAGAAATCTCTGGAAAGCATGGGAGAGCAATCAATCCAAAATGAAAACATATGTTTTGCCTATAGTTCTACTTTAGGTTTCCACCACTCCCTTATCTTTGATCTCTTCACTTTAACCACTTGCCGACCAGCCGCCACAGTTATACTGCCACAAGGCATCTCTATTGCGCGAATCGCTGTACCGGTACAACGCTTCGTTTAGTAGATACAGCCGGCCACCCGCGATTGCTCCACAGAGAACGGGGATCTGTCAATGTAAACAAAGCAGATCCCCATTCTGTCAGGGGAGTACAGTGTGATCATCTGTTCCTAGTGATCAGGAACAGCGATCTCTCTCTACTCCCAGTCAGTCACTACACTCCCCCGGACCATTAGAAACACCTCCCTAGGACAAACTTAACCCCTTGATCTCCCCCTAGTGTTAACCCCTTCCCTGCCAGTGTCATTTATACAGTAATCAGTGCATCTGTATAGCACTAATCGCTGTATAAATGTCACTGGTCCCAAAAAAGTGTCAAAAGTGTCCGATCTGTCCGCCGCAATTTCACAGTCCCGCTAAAAATCGCTGATCACCCGCCATTACCAGTAAAAAAAATATAATAAAAATGCCATAAATCTATTCCCCATTTTGTAAACGCTATTACTTTGGCGCAAACCAATCAATATATGCTTATTGTGATTTTTTTTTTGTACAAAACATATTGGCCTAAACTGAGGAATACAATTTTTTTTTTTTTGGGATATTTATTATCGCAAAAATTTCAAAATTTACGCCCTTTTTGTTTATAGAGCAAAAAATAAAAACCGCAGTTAAAGCGACGCAGTGCTGTATCGCAAAAAATGGCCTGGTCATTAAGGGGGTAAATCCTCCTACATTACAGCCGCGAGCAAGTTTAAATTACATTTTTTACTTTAGAAATGTCATTATTGCTGCGGCATGTTCGATACATCACACAGATGCGCTACTTTACAGACAGACTAAGGGGACCTCCCAGGCACGATATTTAAAGGAATATTTCATTTTTATTGTTTCACTTTAGGCATCATTGAAATCACTGCTCCTTTTAAAACAATTGTTTTAAAAAACGTTTTCTTGCATTGATACATGTCCCCCAAGACATATCCGGGTCCCCATACACTTTTTATGGCAATAACTTGCATATAAGCCTTTAAAATTAGGACTTTTGATTTCTCATGTTCGTGTCCCATAGACTTTAATAGAGTTTGCATGTTCAGTAGAACTTTTTTGCCTGTTCGATATGTTCTGGTACGAACCAAACCAGGGGGGGGGGGGGTGTTCGGCCCATCCCTACTCCCTTATCTTCAATCTCTTCCCTTTAAGCAAAAATTAACAAATGGATCAGGAAAGAGTAATATATATACCAGTATTTTTTTTATGCAGCAGATATAGAACAATGGTATAAAAATGGAAAAAATAAATAAAAATAATTGCTCCACCCTCCAAAAAAGTCTCCTCTTAAAGCAGAACTAAAAGCATTTTGTTTACAATTTGGATAGAGTAAGGGAGGGTTATAACCCCTGTCAGTTTTTTCTTTTTTGTTCCATTGAGGAAATTATCCTTCACTTCCCGTCCCAAAGCCAAAACAGAAAATAAGGGAAAATCCCTACAATGTGAGGGAATCCCTGGTTGTCCCGAGAACTAGTTCTGGTGTCAACCCAACATTTGGGATTTTCTTTTGCATTCACTTTCTGTGATAATGATAAACAGGACCAAGAGAGAGTGAATTTCCTTAACCGCTTCAGCCCCGGAAGATTTGGCTGCCCAATGACCGGGCCATTTTTTGCGCGGTCGTGCGACGTTGTACCAAAACAAAATTGACGTCTTTCATTTCCTACAAATAGAGAGTTTCTTTTGGTGGTATTTGATCACCTCTGCGTTTTTTGGTTTTTTTTGAGCTATAAACAAAAAAGTGCGAAATTTTGAAAAAAACACAGTACCTTTTACTTTTTGCTTTTGTAAACATCCCTTTTTAAAAAAACAAAAACAAATTATATCCTCAGTTTAGGCTGATATGTATTTTTCTACATATTTTTGGTAAAAAAAATCGAAATAAGCGTTTATTGATTGGTTTGCGCAAAAGTTATAGCGTCTACAAACTATGGGGAAGATTAAAGTGGAAGTAAACCCATTGATTTAACAGTTTAAAAAAACTGTTAAATTCCCGGCATGCCAGAATGCTAACTGCCACATTGGATGTGCTCTCAACCAAACTGTCGAACCATCCAATGGCTGGTGTCATAACTGGTCACATGTGCAGCATCATGGCAGTTGAAGATTAAACAAAGGTCAAGATGGCAGCTTCCTTGGCTGAAAACGATAGGAGGGTTTACTTCCACTTTAATGGCATTTATATGGCGTTTTTATTTTTTTACTAGTAATGGCAGTGATCTGCGTTTTTTTTTTTTTTTTTGTTGCGGTATTGTGACAAACTATGGGAAAGATTTATGGCATTTATATGTCGTTTTTTGTTTTTGTTTTTTTACTAGTAATGGCGGTGATCTACGATTTTTTGTGGTATTGCGACGTTGCAGCGGACAGGTCGGACACTTTTGATACATTTTTGGGGCCATTGACATTTACAGAGCGATCAGTGCTATAAATATGCACTGATTACTATATGTAAATGTCACTGGCAGTGAAGGGGTTAACACTAGGGGGCGATCAAGGGGTTAAAGTGGTTGTAAACCAAACCACACAACTTATACCTACAGGTAAGCCTAGATTAAGGCAAGAAATATCTCCTTAACCTACACGGTTAAGGAGATATTTGCTGTAAAGCACAGCACTGATGACGTCATGCGCATGCGCACTAGCGGGCCGGCATCGTTGCCCTGTTTTCTGAATGGATCTTGCCGGCCCGAGCGCGCATGCGCGTGACGTCATCGCCGTTCCGGGCCAATCACAGCGCCGGAGTGGCGATAACAGGAAGAAGATCGTCGGAGACATGGCGGCGGCGGGGAAGGCATGGAGGAGAATTTCGGGGGCTTCGATCTCAGGTAAGTTGATCATAATGAGCTAGTATGCTATGCATACTAGCTCATTATGACATTCTCTTGCGGGGTTCATTTAAAAAGATAAAAATAAATGAATGAGGGTTTACTTCCTCTTCAACTGTGTTCCCTATTGTGTGTTCTAACTGTGGGGGGGGGTGGGGACTGAATATAGGAGATGACAGATCGTGTTTTCTACTTTGTAGAAAGACACAATCTGTCCTTCTCTCCTCAGACAGCACAGGGATTTGTGAGTTTACACACACAAACCCCCTGTGCTCCCTCTCGTGCACGCGATCGCGCGTGGCCGGCGGCGATCGTGCGCCCTCTGGTGGCACGTAGGAGAGCCATTCTGCCGCAGTTTATCTGCGTGAGCCGGTCGGGAACCGGTTAACCTGGACACAGACAGCAAACACAACCTGACAGGTGTGCTAATCCCTTTCCACTGTGTCAAAAAACCCCAAAAAAGAAATTCTCCAGAGAATAGAGTTATAAGTGGTTATCAAAATAATATTAAATTGAAGCAGCAAGTGTAATAGTTATTGAAACAAACCTAAATGAAAAAATAAAATAATACAGCAATTATTTTCTTTTTTTTCCCATTCACTCACGCCGTTAAACAGTAGCACACTTTCGTTCTTCGCGCACGTAACAAAGCACAGACGCTGCGGGTGAGATTCATGTAACGTTTACATTTTTTGGGGCTTTTTTAATAGATCAATATTTACAGACATATTAAAAAACAAACAGGATATTACCGGGGATAAGGAAGAATAAAATATTCCTTAACAAATCATTTTGAAAGTGATCGTTTTGTATGATTGGGGCTCCCTGCAGTTCCTTCTTCAGCGCACAGATTTACATCTATCGACAGTCTGAGTAAGGACTTCCCAGCTGAGCGCAGTAAATTAGTTGTACAATAACAGATACTGTACGCTGCTGAATGTTTGTCATGCACCCTTGATTTGCCGTAGTCAATATGAAAATAATCGTTCGAACGTGCAACAAACGATACACCAAAAACAAGGCTCTTTACTTTTGTAGGTTTGGGGGGCCGTACCGAAAGTAATGTAAAAGTGGGAATAACTTTTTTATTGACTTGCATAGGTCATTCGAACTTCACGTGTTGGAAGAGTAACTCTTCCGCTATAGCAGTGGTCTCCAAATTGCAGCGCGGGGGCTGGATGCCGCCCTTTGCTTGCTTTTATCTGGCCCTTGAGGCATTGTTCCCTCCACTGTTGCTGACATCGTTTCTGCTACTGACACCAACAATGGGGCACTATTCCTCAACCTAAAACACCAATCATGGCGCACTATTCCTCCCATTGACACCAATGATAGGGCACTAATCCTCCCATTGACACAATCATGGAGCATTAATCCTCCCATTGACACCAATAATAAAGCACTAATTTCCCCATTGACACCAATGATAGGGCACTAATCCTCCCATTGATACAATCATGGGGCATTAATACTCCCATTGACACCAATAATAAAGCACTAATCCCCACTTGACACCAATGATAAGGCACTATTCCTCTCATTGACACCAATGATGGGGCACTAATCCTCCCATCAACACCAATGATGGGGCACTATTCCTCCCCCTAATACCAGTCATGGAGCATTGTTTAATCCCACTGATGCCATTGATGCCAGGACATTTTCTTCAACTACTGGTCACAGTGCCCCCCCCCCCCTCCAAAGTTTGAAGGAGCCATTGACACCAATGATAGGGCACTAATCCTCCCATTGACACAATCATGGGGCATTAATACGCCCATTGACACCAATAACAAAGCATTAATCCCCCCATTGACACCAATGATAAGGCACGATTCCTCTCATTGACACCAATGATGGGGCACTAATCTTCCCATCAACATCAATGATAGGGGACCAATCCTCCCATTGACACCAATGATAAGGCATTAATCCTCCCATTGACACCAATGATGGGGCACTTTTCCTCCTCCTAATACCAATCATGGATCATTGTTTACTCCCACTGATGCCATGACTTTTTCTTCAACTACTGGCCACCGTGCCCCCCCCCCTCCATAGTTTGAAGGAGCCATTGACACCACTGATAGGGCACTAATCCTCCCATTGACACAATCATGGGACATTAATACTCCCATTGACACCAATAATAAAGCACTAATCCCCTCTTGACACCAATGATAAGGCACAATTCCTCTCATTGACACCAATGATGGGGCACTAATCCTCCCATCAACATCAATGATAGGGCATCAATCCTCCCATTGACACCAATGATGGGGCACTATTCCTCCCCCTAATACCAATCATGGAGCATTGTTTACTCCGATTGATGTCACTGATGCAAGGACATTTTCTTCAACTACTGGTCACAGTGCCCCCCTCCCTTCCAAAGTTTGAAGGACAGTAAATTGACCCTTTGTTTGGTCCTCTTTTCATTGCAGGTAAATAATGGATTCCAAGCAGAGGTATCAGCCGTATAATCATTCTGTAGCCTTCTGTGGATAAAGGACAGCCTGCACACTTCCTTCGTCAAGAACTCAATGGCGGCATGTTACTTCTGCTTGGAATCCATTACTTACCTGCAATGAAGAGAGGAAGAAGAAGATTTGCTGTAGATGAAGAGTTGGTCTACCAACATGCAAAATTTGAACATCCCATGTAAGTTAATAAAAATGTTATGCTCACTTTTGGTACTACCCTTATATACAGTATATTAAAACACTGTATAGGACTGTATATATATATATATATATATATATATATATATATATATATACACACACACACAGTGCATTGATAAAGTATTCACACCCCTTGAAATTTTCCACATTTTGTCATGTTACAACCAAAAACGTAAATTTATTTTATTGGGATTTTATGTGATGGACCAACACAAAGTGGCACATAATTGTAAAGTGAAAGGGAAATGATAAATGTTTTTCACATTTTTTTGCAAATAAATATATGAAAAGTGTGGTGTGCATTTGTATAGCGCCCCCCTGAGCCAATACTTTGTAGAACCTCCTTTCTCTGCAATTACAGCTACAAGTCTTTTTGGGGATGTCTCTACCAGCTTTGCACATCTAGAGAGTGATATTTTTGCCCATTTTTCTCTAAAATATCTCAAGCTCTGTCAGATTGGATGGAGAGCGTCTGTGAGCAGCAATTTTCAGGTCTTGCCACAGATTCTCAATGTGATTTAGGTCTGGACTGTGACTGGGCTATTCTTACACATGAATATGCTTTGATCTAAACCATTCCATTGTAGTTCTGGCTGTATGTTTAGGGTCGTTGTCCTGCTGGAAGGTGAACCTGCGCCCCGGTCTCAAGTCTTTTGCAGACTCTAACAGGTTTTCTTCTAAGATTGCCCTGTATTTGGCTCCATCCATCTTCCCATCAACTCTGACCAGCTTCCCTGTCCCTGCTGAAGAAGATCATCCCCACAACATGATGCTGCCACCACCATGTTTCACGGTGGGTATGGTGTGTTCAGGGTGATGTGCGATGTTAGTTTTCCGCCACACATAACGTTTTGCTTTTAGGCCAAAAAGTTTGATTTTGGTCTAATCTGACCAGAACACCTTCTTCCACATGTTTTCTGTGTCCCCCACATGTCTTCCTGCAAACTGCAAACGGGACTTATTTTTTTTTTTTCAACAATGTCTTTCTTCTTGTCACTCTCTCATAAAGGGCAGATTTGTGGAGAAGCACGACTAATAGTTGTCCTGTGGACAGATTCTCCTGAGCTGTGGATCTCTGCAGCTCCTCCAGGGTTACCATGGGCCTCTTGGCTGCTTCTCTGATGAATGCTTTCCTTGCCCGGCCTGTCAGTTTAGGTGGACGGCCATGACTTGGTAGGTTTGCAGTTGTACCATACTCTTTCCATTTTTGGATGATGGATAGAACAGAGCTCTGTGAGATGTTTAAAGCTTGGGATATTTTTTTTATAACCTAATTCTGCTTTATACTTCTCCACAACTTTATCCCTGACCTGTCTGGTGTGTTCATTGGCCTTCATGATGCTGTTTGTTCACTAAGGTCCCTTTCACACTGGGGCAGGAGGTGCGTCGGCGGTAAAGCGCCGCTATTTTTAGCCGTGCTTTACAGTCAATTTTGTGGCGCTATTCGGGCGGCAGCGGGGCGGTTTTACCCCATGCCAGCGATCGAGAAAAGGTTAAAAACCACCGCAAAGAGGCGCTATGCCGGCGGTATAGCCATGGTGCCCCATTGATTTCAATAGGCAGGAGCGGTGGAGGAGCGGTATACACACCGCTCCAAAGATGCTGCTAGCAGGACTTTTTTTACCGTCCTGCTGGCCCACCGCTCCAGTGTGAAAGCCCTCGGGGCTTTCACACTGGAGAGACAGCAACGGCTGTTTCAGGGCGCTTTGCAGGTGCTATTTTTAGCGTTATAGCGCCCGCAAAGCAACCCAGTGTGAAAGGGCTCTTAGGGTCCCTAACAAACCTCTGAGGGCTTTACAGAACAGCTGTATTTATACTGAGATTATATTACGCACAGATGGACTCTATTAATTAGGTGACTTCAGAAGGCAATTGGTACCGCTAGATTTTAGTTAGGGGTATCAGAGTAAAGGGGGTGAATAGAAATACACGCCACACTTTTCACATATTTATTTGTAAAAAAAAAATTAAAAACCATTTACCATTTTCCTTCCACTTCACAATTATTTGCCACTTTGTGTTGGTCTTTCACATAAAATCCAAATAAAATACATTTACATTTTTGATTGACATAACAAAATGTGGAAAACGTCAAGGAGTATGAAAACTTTTTCAAGGCTGTATATATATATATAGCCTTCAGGGTGCCTACACCTGCTTCTGCTTTAACATGCTGTATATGGATACATCATATTGGTGTAATCAGGTTGCAATGACTCTCCCCATCCCATTCAGTTGTCCTTGGAAAAAAAACAAAGGTAGTAAGCCTGGGGCCATCGGACAGCAGCTATCATTAAACACTGTGCTGAGTAGGCCACCCTAAGGTCAGACATGCAAGCTCTGTCTGTCTCAGCTTGGGGGGGTGAGGGGCGCATTTTCGGCTTCATTGCCTTGGGTGCCGGAGGACCTTGTCATGGCACAGCTGGAACTGATCAATTGATTATAGCTAGCATACCCTCCCATTGTACAGTGAGGTTAGCATAATTATGTTTCTTATTGCAGAAGAGAAGCAGGTAAGAAGCTGCTTTAGCCCATGCAATCAATGTATGCCAATGGCCTACAGAGGACTTTATTTATTGATTGATTATTGTTTTTTGCCAAAAGTACATTTTTATTCTAAAATGGGCCAGTTTTTGAGACCATAAACTGTTTGTGAATGACGGTGATGCTAACACATTGAACTAATGTGGTCCAGCTAAGGCTGTATTCACCACTATGCATGTTGGTGCTTGCGCATGCGATGCTTTGTAGGCATGTTGTGCATTTTAAGTACATTTTTACATGCATTACTCTTTATCCCCAAGCTGTTTTGCTGTCCATCCCTCATTTATTATCACATACTTTTTAAAGTGGTATTAACCACTTCAGCCTTGGAAGGATTTGCCCCCTTAACCGCTTAAGGACCGCGCACTGTAGATATACGTTGGCAGCATGGCACGGACAGGCATAATCACGTACCTGTACGTGGCCCTTTAAATGCCTGCCGTGTGGTCGCGCGCGCGACCCTGCCGCCTTCCCCGTAAGTCGGACCGCGGACGCGCGTCTCGATCGCCGCAGGAATCCCCGCGATCGTCTCACGGAGGTATAGAGCAGGGAGATGCTTGTGTAAACAAGCATCTCCCCGCTCTGCCTAGTGACAATGACACTGATCTCGGCTCTGTGTACTCGGAGCGGAAATCGGTGTCATGTGACACAGAGCCCAACCCCCCTCAGTTAGAAACACAATGCAGGGAACACTTAACCCCTACAGCGCCACCTAGTGGTTAACCCCTTCACTGCCAGTGTCATTTTCACAGTAACCAGTGCATTTTTATAGCACTGATCGCTGTGAAAATGACAATGGTCCCAAAAATGTGTCAAAAGTGTCCGATGTGTCCGCCACAATGTCGCAGTCATGAAAAAAAATCACTGATCGCCGCCATTCCTAGTAAAAAAAAAGTAATTATAAAAATGCCATAAAACTATCCCCTATTTTGTAAACGCTATAACTTTTGCGCAAACCAATCAATAAACACCAATTGCGATTTTTTTTTTACCAAAAATATGTAAAAGAGTACGTATCGGACTAAACTGAGGAAAAAAAAAATGTTATATCTTTTTTGGGGATATTTATTATAGTGAAATTGTCGCTCTATTTTTGTTTATAGCTCAAAAAATAAAAACCCCAGAGGTGATCAAATACCACCAAAAGAAAGCTCTATTTGTGGGGGAAAAAGGACGCCAGTTTTGTTTGGAAGCCACGTCGCACGACCGCGCAGATGTCAATTAAAGCGACGCAGTGCCGAATCGCAAAAGGGGCCTGGTCTTTAACCAGCCAAAATGGTCCCGGGCTTAAGTGGTTAATGACCAGGTCATTTTTTGCGATACGGCACTGCGTCGCCTTAACTGACAATTGCGTGATTGTGCAATGCTGTACCCAAACAAAATTGACGTCCTTTTTTTCCCCACAAATAAAACTTTCTTTTGGTGGTACTTGATATATTAGGCCATTATATATTTTTCTACATATTTTTGGTAAAAAAAAATCGCAATAAGCGTATATTGATTGGTTTGCACAAAAGTTATTGCGTCTAAAAAATAGGGAATAGATTTATGGCATTTTTATTATTATTTTTTTTCTTTACTAGTAATGGCGGGACTGCGACATTGCGGCGGACAGATCGGACACCTTTGACACATTTTTGGGACCAGTGACATTTATACAGCGATCAGTGCTATAAAAATGCACTGATTACTGTGTAAATGTCACTGGCAGGGAAGGGGTTAACACCAGGGGGCGATCAAGGGACTAAATGTGTTCCCTGGGAAGTGTTTCTAACTGTGGGGGTGGGACTGACTAAAGGAGGAGAGAGATCGCTGTTCCTACTTAGTAGGAACAGATGATCTGTCTCTCCTCTCCAGTCAGAACAGGGATGGGTCTGGGTCTCATGCCCGCGATCGCCAGCCACGCGTATCGGGTCCCCCTGTTTAAAGGGCCGACGTACAGCTATGGCGATTTGCGGGAGAGAGCCAACCTGACGCAGTATAATGACGGCGGCTGGTCGGCTAGTGGTTAAATCCAGAACCAAAAATGTAATATCTTCCAGCTTACTAATCATTAGATGTGGTGGCTGCATTACTTTTTGTTTTTTTCCCCTGTGTTTTCACCTGGTGATCTGGCCAGTAACACCCTTCCTGTAAGAGAGCGCCCCCTCTCTGGATGAAGGAGAACAGGGGAAAGCAGCATTGTTAATCTGGGGGGGAAAAGAGTGTATGGCCGGCCATAGATGGTGAAATTTATTTTCCTGCAACCACGGGCTGCAGGAAATAAATTTGCATGGTTCCCCCATCAACACAGACAGTGTTGACAGGGGAATCCCTCCTGACAAGCAATTGTGTTCTCCCGGAAGGGAGGCGGGCAGGGGAAGCCGTCCATGCTGGGATAAGACAGCGATTATCGCTAGCGGCTATAGCAGTCACTTGCGATAATCGCAAGCGAACCTGGCAGGCTGGTTGTACCCAAGCTGATCAACCGGTCAACTTGGTACATTCATCCTGCCATTTAATGGTTTGAATCTCGGCCAGCTCCTGTTAAACCGGCCGAGATTCGAAAACGTCTATGACTGGCCTTAGATGCACTAGCAGATTTTGATACACCAACATGTTGAAGCCAAACTCCAGGAAATACCCTATACAGGAAGTCCCCGAGTTACAAACATCCGACTTGCGAACGACTCCTACTTATGAACAGGAGGCTGCGTGGCCACTTTTCGACGGCGGGCACATTCGAGGGAACCTTTTAGACGGCGGGCACATTCAACGGAACATTGGAAAACAACGTATCTGCCTTTCTGCACATGCTGTTCCGACTTATGAACATATTCGACTTAAGAACAAACCTACAGTCCCTAGCCCGTTCGTATCTTGGGGACTGCCTGAAAGCAGTTACAGCAAACAGTTTTGTTCCTTTTGGTATAAAGGTTTTACATAAATAAACGCTGAGCCTTGTAAGCACCTCTGTGAGTGTTAAATGGTTTGTCTCATCCCTACAACTACTACATCTGCAGGAGAACTTGTTCTTTTGATAAACAACAGACTTAGGCTGCATTCACACTACAGCGTTTTGAATCGCGGGCAGATTTGCCGCAGATCTGCCTTAGATTTGCCCGCTCCGAGGTGTAAATGACAAAACGCGAGACTCGCATTCGAGATACCATTCATTTGAATGACAACTCGAATCGCGGTGCGGGTCTGCCGCGATTGTCACACGATAAAATGCGCTGCAATCGCGAAAACCCCCATTGCGGCTCGCATGTCGGCCAAAAGTAGCTCCTGAACGATTTTTGGGCGACGTGCGTCCCGCGATGCGGGTCGCCGCGATCGCAGCGCCTTTTATTGCGCGAGAATCGCGGCAGACCCGCACCGCGATTTGAGTTGTCATTCAAATGAATGGCATCTCGAATGCGAGTATCGCGTTTTGGCATTTACACCTCAGCGCTGTCAAATCGTAAATCGCAAATATGCCTGCGATTCAAAACGCTGTAGTGTGCATGCAGCATTTACTGGCTGAATCACTGGATGAAAATAGAAGAAAAAAAGCTACCGCACCTCACACACAACCGTTTTTAATGTCATTGAATAAAACAGCATTTTTCTCGACGTGATTCTTCTCAAGCCTGCCTTGCCCACACACCATCGTTGAAAAAAATGCTCGAGTGACAACACGTACAACGGCACTATAAAGGGGAAGTTCCATTCGGATGGCGCCACCCTTCATGTTTGTAAAGTTTGTTGAGAGACGATTCGCCTTTTCAGCCTCGTGCTTTTCAGTCCATTACAGCGTGACGAATGTGCTATCTCCATTACGAACGCTAGTTTTACCAGAACGAGCCCTCCCGTCTCATACTTGATTCTGAGCATGCACATTTTTTTAAAGCCTACACACGGCCGTTTTTCATGATGAGAAAAACAACGAGGTAAAAAACGACGAGAAAAATTAGAGCATGTTCCAATTTTTTCATGGCCATTTTTCACGTTGTGAAAAATGCTATGAAGCCCACACACGATCGTTTTTAATGACCATTTTAAAAAATTGCATTTTTCTCGTCATTAAAAACGGTCGCGTGTACGCGGCATAAGAATTAGTAAGCTGCAGTATAATAAGTGTTTACGTTTGGTTTTAATACCACTTTAAGCCTATTTCCAACAAGCAGTGATCTCACTTTGAGATGGGCTAGAACAAACATCACACATACCTTAATTAATGTTACAGAATGCAGTCGCCTCACTAAATGCCAATGGAAGTTGTACACAAGGAAATAAAGAAAATGTCTTTACCTCATAAATATTGCACATTTTAGAACCCCCGAGTAAATATTGATGATATATTGATATTTTTCAGATCCCTATATAAATTAATGAGCCTATGTCAGGGGTGCCCCAAAGGGACTCCCGTGATTTGTGACTCTGCCGTTTCCCCCAATTTGCTGTCTTCTCCCAGGGCTGTACATTATCACAAATAACAAATGGCAGCTATACAGCGCTCTCATTAACATGCATTAGGCACATCGAGAAACAATACTTCTGCTTCACGGATTCTGCTTTATTAGGATCCCTACAATGAAATCTTTACAAGCTGCTTTTGACCTAATGAATTGGAGTCATCATTTCAGAAGTCAGGTCGGCGAGCGTTTACTTTTAATCATGACGGCCTAATATTGGCGAGCCGTGTAAAGTTTTCTGAACCCTTCACCTGCCTGCAGTGACCTTGGGACTCAAAGTGCCTGCATACTGTGGTGGGCAATATAATAGGACAACCCAACCAACAGTATATTAAAGTGGCCTTGTCTCTAGGAGAACAAAAGACAAACAAATCCAGCCTGTCAAAGAACTTATTGAATAATTACCTTTCTGGTGGGTGGCATCCATTCTTCAGTGTCTTCCAGAGCTACCAGCTTTGATGCTATTTGGCATTTCTGGGTGTGTTGGACATCATGTCCGCCACTGGATCCTGTAGTTCCTCCTGTAGGTTGGTGCAGTCTGTTTTCTCCACTGCAGGTGGCGCTTGTCCGCAGCAGCGATGCAGGTGGAGGAGGAAGTCAAGAGAAACCTAGTTCCTCTATGGTTTCCTCGGTCACATTGAGGCAGCTATCCGATTGGATGCTGGTACCCCATGTGACTTTGGTGACCATCTTGGGTCTCATTAAGACCCTGGCTCCCGAGTTTGGTTAGCATTTTGCGATTGGCTACAGTAGGAACAGGTCAGCTGTCTGTCTGGGACAGTGCTTAGCATCAGAAAAAGGTTTCGGAGGAGTGAGAAATGTGCAGGTAAACGCCATCCTTCCTAAAAGCCTTCTCGTTTGGGTAGACCAGCCAGGCCACATTCCACTCCTCGGGACAGATGCTATTCGTCATTTCCGGGTGTGTCAAACAGCCTGTCCACCATGGGATGCTGTAGTCCCTCCTTTAGTTACAGTCTGTTTTCTCCACTGCAGGTGGCACTTGTCAGCAGCAGCAATGCAGATGGAGGAGAAAGTCAAAAGAAATCTAGTTCCTCTATGGGTTCCTCGGTCACAGGGAGGCAGCTATCCTACTGTATGCTGGCACCCATGACTTTAGTGACCATCTTGGGTCTCATTAAGACCCTGGCTCCTGGGTTTGGCGTGCATTTAGCAACTGGCTAGAGTAGGAACAGGTCCCCCATCTGTCAGTGCTTAGCGTCAGAAAAAGGTTCCGGAGGAGTGGGAAAAGTGCAGGGACATGCCATGCTTCCTGGAAACCTTCTTGTTTGGGTAGATCAGCCAGGCTGCATTCCATTTGAGACAGACGTTGTCGTCACCTCTGGCCCACCACTCTACTGCTGCTTTTCTGTTACAACTTGTGAGTGTTCCCGGTCAGGTTGCTTTCCCACCAGATCTGTTTGTATTGATGGACCTCTGTTACAATATATTTGTGTTACTGCACCTAGGCTCTGTGTGTTTTCTGCCCGCAGCATCACGCTGTTCCTTCCCACGCTCCCATCATCCACTATGTCACTACAAAGTGCCTGCATACTGTGGTGGACAATATAATAGAAAAACCCAACCAACAGTATATTAAAGTGGCCTTGTCTCCAGGAGAACAAAATACAAACAGAACTAGCCTGTAAAAGGACTTATTTACCTTTCTAGTGGGTGACATCCATTCTTCAGTGTCTTGCAGAGCTACCAGCTTTGATGCTATTTGTCATTTCCAGGTGTGTTGGACAGCATGTCCCCCATGGGATGCTGTAGTTCCTCCTGTAGGTTGGTGCAGTCTGTTTTCTCCACTGCAGGTGGCGCTCGTCCGCAGCAGCAATGCAGGTGGAGGAGGAAGTCAAGAGAAACCTAGTTCCTCTATGGTTTCCTCGGTCACATTGAGGCAGATATCCGATTGGATGCTGGCACCCCATGTGACTTTGGTGACCATCTTGGGTCTCAATAAGAACCTGGCTCCTGAGTTTGGTTTGCATTTTGCGATTGGCTACAGTAGGAACAGGTCACCTGTCTGTCAGGGACAGTGCTTAGCATCAGGAAAAGGTTCCAGATGAGTGGGAAAAGTGCAGGGACACACCATCCTTCTGCTGAGGGGAATGGGGGAAGGGGTGGCAAAGATTTTTTGGTGGGGGATTTCAGTGGGGGGGGGGTGGATTTTTACTGAGAAGAGAGGGGATATTATGCTTAGGGGGTAAGCATGGGGGGGGTTTGCTGACACATAATGCTCAGAAATCTTGGGGGGCGCAGTTTGGCTTGTTCACTCTGGGCCCTAGATTACATTACTGGCTGGGAGTTATGATTGCTGGTACTGACACCAACAATGGGGATTATTTTATTCCCATAATCTCTTTGATGTACCTCCAGGCTCTATTTTGTCTAAACCATAGCAAAGCATTGGAGGAAAGGTGGCACACTACCATCTATACACCATGAAGCAACACCCACTTTATTAATCCTGCACCTAAAGCGGAGCTCCACCCTAAAGTGGAACTTCCACTCATCGGATTCCTCCCCCCCCCCTCCGGTGCCACAATTGGCACCTTTCAGGGGGGAGGGGGTGCAGATACCTGTCTAAGACAGGTATTTGCACCCACTTCCGGGCATAGATTCTGCGGGGACCTGCGGGTAGTACGTCAGTCCCCCCCCCCCCCGTTGTGTTCTGGGAAACACACGGCTCCCAGAACACAGCGGGTAACAGTGAGGACGGCGCAGCGCGACTCGCGCATGAGCAGTAGGAAACCGGGCAGTGAAGCCGCAACGCTTCACTTCCTGATTCCCTCACTGATGATGGCGGTGGGGGCAACGGAGAGATTGTTCGTCTTCTGCTGCCGATGTCGCTGGACTCCAGGACAGGAAAGTGTCCATTTATTAAAAGTCAGCAGCTGCAGTATTTGTAGCTGCTGGCTTTTAATATTTTTTTTACGGCGGAGCTCCGCTTTAAGAGTGCAGTGGGTGGCATGCTATATATGCTATATGTAGCGCTACCCCCAGTTAAGAGAGCCGCTGGTTTGATTTCGGGCCCTGCTCGCAGTACCGCCAACCCCCGGCAATCTTACTCGACCCACTCTGGCACAGTCAGCATAGGGTTAAACTCCTATCACTCTCAGGTGTATTGTACTTAATAATCTCTAATCAGTCAAACAACACGCTGAGGCAAGAATAATAGGATTTTTATAACAGCTTACCTGTAAAATCCTTTTCTTGGAGTACATCACGGGACACAGAGCGACATAGTCATTACTAATGGGTTATATAGATACCGTCAGGTGCTGGCACTGGCAACTTCCAAAACCGGAAGTACCCTCCCCTATATAAGCCCCTCCCATCCGGGAGCACCTCAGTTTTGTAGCAAAGCAATAAGTGTCCCTAAAGAGGGGCGGGAGCTCTGTGTCCCGTGATGTACTCCAAGAAAAGGATTTTACAGGTAAGCTGTTATAAAAATCCTATTTTCTTTCTCGTACATCACGGGACACAGAGCGACATAGTCATTACTAATGGGATGTCCTAAAGCAATGCCAAATGAGGGGGGGGGATACACCATATATAAGCTGAGCGCTATCAGACATGAGGATCTTTTGTGGCCTGCAACACACTGCGCCCAAAGGCGACATCCTCCTGACTTCTAACGTCCACCTGGTAGGACCTAGTAAACGTGTGTACCGAAGACCATGTTGCGGCCTTACAGATTTGAGCCAGGGAGGCCTGGTGATGCACTGCCCATGAAGTTCCAACTGCTCTCGTGGAGTGCGCTCTAACTTTGAACGGAGGCGGTCTCCTTATCAAGCCATAGGCTTGCATAATGACCTGTCGAACCCACTTGGCTAAAGTAGATTTTGACGCTGCCTGACCCTTTCTGGGGCCTTCCGGCAGAATAAACAAAGTATCCGTTCTGCGAATCTGAGCAGTGGCCTTTAGATAAGCTTTAACTGCTCTTACTACATCCAAAGAATGCAATAACTTTTCCTCTACCGAAGTAGGTTTGGGGAAAAAAGAAGGAAGAACCACATCTTGGTTCAAATGAAACCTCGATACCACCCTAGGAAGAAAGGCTGGATGAGGACGTAACACTACTCTATCCTTATGGATAACCAGATATGGCTCCTTACAGGACATAGCTGCTAATTCCGACACTCTTTTAGCCGAACAAATGGCTACTAGAAAAATCAATTTCCTGGTGAGAAGCACCAAAGAAATATGCTGTAATGGTTCAAATGGTTGTTTCTGTAGAACCGACAGAACCAAGTTTAGATCCCATGGACATATGGGAATATTAACCGGAGGACTAATACGCATCACTCCTTGTATAAAGGCTTTGACTAGTGAATGCGAAGCCAAGGGCCTTTGAAAATATATTGACAAGGCCGAAATCTGACCCTTGATAGTACTCAAGGCAAGCTTCCTATCTACAGCCCACTGTAGGAAGTCCAGAATCCTACCTATTACGTACTTATGTGGATGCCATTTCTTGGCCTCACACCACGCGATGTACGCCTTCCAGATTCTATAGTAGATCTGCCTGGATACCGGCTTCCTGGCATTGATCATGGTAGATACCACAGCATTAGAGAGCCCTCTCTTTTTTAGAATGTGGGCTTCAATAGCCAGGCCGTCAAACCTAGGGCTGGTAAGGAAGGGTGGTATATCGGTCCTTGCGAAAGCCGGACGACGTGGGAGAGTCCAAGGACTCCCCACTGAAATTTTACAATCTCTGCGTACCACGCTCTTCGGGGCCACGCTGGAGCCACCGGAATCACCGGTTTCTTTTCTACCCTGATTCTGCGGAGTAATCGAGGTAACCATTGTGGCGGTGTGAATGCATATATCAGCTTGAACTGATCCCCAGGGAACACTAGGGCATCCGAGCCGCAAGCTAGGGGATCCCTTGTCCGAGAGACAAACCTGTCCCCCTTTGCATTGAATCTGGATGCTAGAAGATCTACATCCGATGTTCCCCACCGCTGACATATTGTCCAGAAAACCTCGGGGTGAAGGGACCCTTCCTCTGGGCCTAATTGCTGGCGACTTAGAAAGTCCGCCTTCCAATTCTCCACTCCTGGAATGAATACCGCAGATATGGCTGGGACATATTTTTCTGCCCATTTCAGGATGTAATTTACTTCCCTCTGGGCTGCACGACTCCTGGTGCCCCCCTGATGATTGATATATGCCACTGCTGTGGCATTGTCTGATTGAATTCTGACAGGGGACCCTTGGAGTTTGGATGTCCATGCTACTAGGGCATACCGGGCTGCTCGTATCTCTAAGAGATTGATGGGCAGGGCCTTTTCTGCATCCGACCATCTGCCCTGGAGAGACTATTGCTCCAGTACTGCTCCCCAGCCTATAAGGCTGGCATCTGTAGTGACCACCTTCCAAGAAATCGGACTGAAGGATTTCCTTTTCCAGATTCTGGGGAACCAACCACCAACGGAGGCTCTTGCGAACGGAAGGGGACAAGGACATTGTAAGTCTAGGGCCTGAACTTTTTTGTTCCAGGCTGACAGTATGGCCCCTTGCAAATTCCTTGAATGGAATTGACCGTAGGGTACTGCTTCGAATGATGCCACCATTTTTCCCAGCAGCCTCATATACAGGCGTATGGACGGCTGTCTTTTTTGTACCCACTAAGTGGATCAAATCTTTCAAAGACAACACCTTTCCTCGAGGCAAGAATATTTTTCTCTGGCCTGAATCCAACCTTAGCCCCAAGTATTCCAGACTTTTGACTGGTTTTTAGGGCTGACTTGTCTCGGTTGATAATCCAACCGTGAGATTCCAGATACTTGATCGTCTTGTGAACGACCACGTCTAGTTTTTTCACTGAGTGGTCTATCAGCAACAAGTCATCCAGATATGCCATTATCATTACACCTTGTGTTCTTAGATTGGCCAATAAAGGGCCAGAATTTTTGTAAACACTCGTGGTGCTGTGGCCAAACCGAAGGGTAAGGCTCTGAACTGAAAATGGCGCCCTTCTACTGCAAAGCGTAGAAATTTTTGGTGGACTGGAAAGATGGGAATGTGCAAATAAGCATCTTTGATGTCGATCGTGGCTAACCAATCCTCCCCTTGTAGGGCAATGGCCACCGATCGGATCGACTCCATCGGAAAGTCCTGATATACAGGAATTTGTATAGCCCTTTTAGAATTAATATGGGCCTCCCGTCCGCGTTTGCTTCGGGACTGTAAAGAGGTTTGAGTAAAACCCGAACCCTCATTCTTCCAGGGGAACCTCCATAATTACTCCTTGGAGCAATAGTTGTTCTAGTGCCAACAGGAGGGACTCTCTCTTCCGGGGATCCCTTGGCACGTTTGACCTCAAAATGGGAAGGAGGAGAGTCTTTTAACTCCAAACTGTATCCCAAACCTACTGCGGAGAGCACCTATCTGTCTTGATCGTGTCCCGCCAGGTCTCTTGCGAACAACTGGAGTCCTCCCCCCACCCGACTGAGTGGGGGCTTCAATGAATTTAACTTTGGGGGAGGTTTTGTACCTCCCCTGACCCAGGGTTTCTCATTACCCTGCTACTGTCCCTGTTTTTTACCCCCGGGATTTGACCGAGGAGACCGTCGGAACTGTTACACAGCCGATGCCCCAGGGACTGGAGAAGCAGGCCTCTTAAAGAGGGACCTCTAACTCTGCTTTTAACCGGCAAGAGCGTATTTTTACCGCTGGAAATTTTCTGGATATATTTGTCCAGGTTTTCCCTGAATAAGCGTTCACCATGAAATGGGACGCTAACCAGCCATTCTTTACAGGGAGCTTCAGCAGACCAGTTTTTGAGCCATAGGAGCCTACGCATATGTACTATAGACAGCGTAAGGCGGGAGGCCTGATGGACTAAATCCTCTATGGCGTCAACCGCAAAGCCTAAGGCTCTAGGTAGATCAGCTAGGGCAAAGCCTGCTGATCTGTCAAGTCCCTCAAGACCTGTTTCAACTGATCCTTCACTGCTTAGCAGGCCCCAATAGCTGCTACTGCTGGTTGTATCACCAAGCAGATTTTCATAAGGACTCCAATCTTTTATCTATTGGGTTCTTGAACATTTGGACATTATCCACTGGACATGTCAGTGATTTATACATACAAGAGATGGCTGCGTCCACTGTAGGGACCTTCCATTTTTTTTTTTTTTTTTTGATGAACTTATCCTCCATGGGATAGACCACCGGAAATCTCTTGGGGGAATAAATATTTTCTCAGGACGTTCCCAATCCTGGTAAATGAGCCCTTTCAGTAAAGGGTGAAGTGGAAAAGAACAAACAGTCTGGGGGCTTCTAGCGACCCCAACGAGGATACAGTAGTGGTTGATGGTTCCGCAAGGTGCATTTTTAAATGCTGATCGGACCATGTTAGTCAGAGACTGAACCCATAATCTTTCAGCTTAAGATGCTGAGAAAAGGTTCCCCCACTGTTGATTCCTCTATAACAGAATCAACCTCATCCTGATCCCCTTCAGGCAGGTCGATCCCTGTATGGGACTGTTGCTCTGCTAACAGGTACTCTGAAGGAGGAGACGGAGATCGGGCGTGCTTTCCCTGACAGGGAGGCAGCGATAAATGTTGACAATCTCTCTCTAATCCTCCCAGAGCTGAGGAAAAAACCTCCTCTGTTACATACACAGGAGCAGGTGAACTGAGGACAGCCACAGTACCAAGTACCCTGCGCGGTCTCTACGGTCACTTACCTCTGAACTTCAGGGGAGACTGGTGCAGCAGGAGTATGCCCAAGATCCTCCGAGCCCGATGAGACCCCCTTCGCTTCCTGGAAGATTCAGTTCCGGAGCTTCTGGACGGCATATTCCTAAGCCTAAAGCTGAGGTATTCCAGCCGTAATACACCACTTTTACTGAGAATAGTCTAGCACAATTGCTGCTATATCACAGTTGGTGTCTACTAATGTACCTTTCTAGGGGATGCCTGTATCAACCGCTTGCTGTATGCCTTTAAATGTTGCCAGCTCTGTCTCTGTACTTCATAGCCAGCTCACTACAATATTGTGGTTTTTTTAAAACTGCTGGGACGCCCGCACATGCGCAGAAGCGCTGCGGCGCGCACAGAGCGTCATCCCCCAGGCTCCGCCCCCTTTCCCGGCTCACCTCTATATATAGAGGCGCGTGCGCGCGCGCGGGCACGTGCGCCTTCGGCGCTAATTTCAAATATGGTAACAAGGGACAGGAGCCAGGGCCCCTCTTTGCCGCAGGCCGGGGGATGGACGAGCAC
Organism: Rana muscosa; assembly: GCA_029206835.1. Taxonomy (NCBI): domain Eukaryota; kingdom Metazoa; phylum Chordata; class Amphibia; order Anura; family Ranidae; genus Rana; species Rana muscosa. Next base: position 180,964,017 of record CM055119.1, on the reverse strand, counting down.
TGCAACATGGCAGAGGAAGCAGTTTCCTATAAGAGAACTCACCATCTGCCTGGACTTTGCTCTGCTGAGAAGAAGCTAGTCCACATGACAAGAAAACATTCCACAGCGGCCTCTAGTGGACAAACACAGGTACCGCAGTCTAATATATTAAATATATATAAAAAAAATTTTTTTTTTTTTTTTTTTTTTTTTTTCTTGACCACCATTAAAAATTATTACATTTTTTTAGTAGTTACAGGCATGCACAGAATTTTGCGGGAATACCATTAGGTAACAGACAGAAAGACAAATTAGGCTTGGGGGTCCCCCAATAGAACCAAGTTCCTGGGGGCCCCCACTTACCTGTTCCCCGCCGCAGGACTTTGTTTGGTCCACAAAAGCCCAAACTTCACCTATCACGGCAGGCATTGTAATCAAACCTTCAGGGACCGGGTTCCCAAGGATTCCACTCCCCTGGACCTGTATAGCACCCTGCACAGAAAACATCTTGGTCGTGGGTATGACCAGAGCTCTGGATCCCAGGGTCCAGCTCTCCTAAGAGAAGCATTACAGGCAAAACCTTGCTCTTCTCTGCAAGGCCCGGGTACCGACCGTTTAGCTATGAAGCTTTTTTGGTCGGATCCGGAATAGCTTACTGAGGCCCAAAAGAACCTGTACGCAAGCTCAGTGAAAAACACATGTTTCTTCTTGGCCAACACCTTAGACACTGGCAAAAAAACTGAGGTGCTCCCGGATGGGAGGGGCTTATATAGGGGAGGGTACTTCCGGTTTTGGAAGTTGCCAGTGCCAGCACCTGACGGTATCTATATAACCCATTAGTAATGACTATGTCGCTCTGTGTCCCGTGATGTACGAGAAAGAAATAAATATATATCAGCTTTACTGGTAACGAAGGAGTCAAGGTATAACATGCAACATATACATGGGCCTGCAGAGCCCTGCATCAATCAATGTACTAGGTGCAGCACAATAATATGGCGCCACGCAGTGTCCACCACGCGGAGCTATTATGGCGTGCGCTCTTCTATGGCGTAGTAACACAAACTTTCTAACTCCCCGCCTAAGTCAGGCCTGACATGGGATGGAACTGAGTCTCTTTTCCCTAAGGAAGGAAGGTTTCTTCACCGGCCAGCTTTCGTTGGTGCACTTGAAGAAATAACCATTTGTAATCCACATTGGGTGGTAACTTGAAATAACAGGGCAAAATGGGGGGGGTAGGTACTTCAACTCTGTCCCGCTACCGGACCCCCAAGAAACACTGGTGAGCGAACAGCGGGCCTAGGCAGTCTACAGGCCTGAACACAACTCAGTCTATTGATATGGGCAGGTGCCTGCTCACCACTCCAGGCGCGATCCCAGCCTGGGACTTCCACTGCATGTGTGTCGCACACAGCGTCTGGTCCGATCGAGTCCCCGATCCAACTCAGGTCCTATCACGACGGGTCAGGATCCACCCAGGCTCCGCAGTATGGTGGAAGGCTCTTCGGACTTCAAGCAAGGCCTCAGGCTTCAGGCCTTGCCCCACAGCCGATCCGCACAGGATGACTTGTTGCTTGAAGCGCCGTGTCCCAAAGAGAGTGAGCTCCGCCTCGCCTCTCACTTAAGTAACCCCTCCCATGAGTCTCTGCGGTGGAACCTCCGCCCTGGGGCCGAATGGGGTTCTGGTTAATGTAGTCCTGGGGCCTTAAAGGAGACCCCGCTACACACTCCCCCCACTTGAACTCTTTGGTCCCCAAAGATAACATAACTTCAAGCTACACATTTAACAACATCCATCAATTCTCCATATGATGTCGGCAGAGGAAATTCCCACCAGAAACGAGGCAGTGAACTCCTCTGCCCACAGGACACATTAACAACAGTATCCTGTCTAACTGTGCCAGAGAGTGAGTTGGGGTTGCCCCCCACCAAATGAACAGTGGGAGGGTCAGGGTCTTCCATACTCCTTCTGGCAGTGAATACAGTGTCTTCCGCACTCTTCCCCATTTGTGGGTAGGTTAATCTCCTGGGAGGTTTTATTGCCCTCCGCTTCCTCTGTCCTCTTGGACTTTCTGTGGGAACAGATTCTTCTTCTGTAACCAACTCGGGAGTTCCTTCTAATTCAGGAGCATCTGGCTCCGGAGCAGGAAGATACATGGCCTCCCTTAGGTCCTCCTCGGGGGATAGTTCACCGACACTCTCCCAAGCATCTGACCAGTGACTAGATGGAATGAACTCCGTAGCTTCTGCATTCAGTGTCTGATCCTCGGTATCTTCGTCAGGTGGAAGATCAATAGCAGAAGTCGTTGGGCCCTGGGAAAGCCAAAGCCAGCCAATTTCCTCTCCCTCATCTTCACTCATTTCTGAATCTTCTGTATCCTCTATCCGAGGTGTCTGAGACCGAGTGTTGGGTCTAGGGGTGTTCAGAATGGACATGGGTTCAGGAGAATCCATCCTAGGAGGCAACCAAACTGCTTCAGCTAGCGGTAGTAGGTGGTTCCGATGCCAAGTCTTCAAGGGCCCCAACTTCCCCTCGGGTTTAAGTCTGTAAACGGGTAGGCCCGGTAATTTTTTACAAATGACATAAGGTTCTGGTCTCCATCTATCCGCAAGCTTATGTTTTCCAGGGACCCCCAGGTTCCGCAACAACACTCTGTCTCCTGGTTGTAGGTTTTGGATCCTAACCTTTAGGTCAAAATTCCTCTTGTTGCGAGCCCCCCTCTGTTCCGAGGCCGCCTGAGCTTGCTCATAGGCCATCTTCAAATTGTGTCTATGTCTATGATCTATGGAAGTGCCGTAGGCCAGATCCACCGGCAATCTTGCTTCCCTCCCGAACATAAGTCTGTAAGGTGAATATCCTGTAGCATCGCTGACAGTGCTGTTGTAAGCATGCACAAGGGCCGCTATGTGATTACTCCAATGTTGCTTCTTTTCGCCACTTAAAGTTCCCAGCATGTTGAGCAGGGTTCGATTGAACCTTTCCGGCTGAGCATCACCTTGAGGATGATAAGGAGTAGTCCTGGTTTTCTTGATCCCTAAGGCATCTAGGAGTTTTCATATCAGCTTACTCTCGAAATCCCTTCCCTGATCTGAATGGAGTCTTTGTGGCAGTCCATAATGTATAAAGTACTTCTCCACGAGTATTTTGGCCACAGTAGAGGCCTTCTGGTCCTTGGCTGGAAAAGCCTGTGCATACCGGGTGAAATGGTCGGTTACTACCAGAACATTTCCTAGTCCCTTCAGGTCGGGTTCGAGGCAGAGGAAATCAATGCACACCAGGTCAAGCGGGCCTTCACTTTGTAAATGGCCCATTGGGGCAGCTTGATGGGGCAGAGTCTTTCTCTATATGCATCGTGCACATGAATGGCAGTATTCCTCAACTTCAGCCCTCATGCAGGGCCAATAGAAACGGTCTCTAACAAGTTGGAAAGTCCTTTCCGCTCCCAGGTGACCATGGTTGTCATGTAAGGCAATCATGACCGTCTCCCTGTGTTTCTCCGGCAGGAACAACTGCCACTTGTCTTCTTGGCCATCAGAGGGGCCCCTTCGGTAGACCACTCCCTGATGCACCTGTAGCCTGTCCCACTCTTTTTTCAACAGGCGGGCTTCCGTCGAAGGGTGACATAGGAGTATGTTTGGGTTCTGATTCTCTAATGCTTCTAAGACCAATCTCCCCATAGGGTCTTCCCATTGGTCGGATCTCAACTCCTTTTTGGTCAGTCTGGGTAAGTTGTCTTCCCCCAGTAAGGTTGCTCCACAGTACTGCTTGGGGACTCCTACGATAGTGACCCCTATCTCTTCTGCTCTTGAGCCTCCCTTGGCTTGGAGTTCAGCCCCTTGGCAAAGGGCCCGCACCCCATCAGGTGCCACTTGGGTTCAGTCTTCAATACTGTGGGTGGGGACATGAGACCTCCTGGACAGGGCGTCCGCATCTCGGTTTCCCGCCCCAGGTCTATATTTCAAGCTGAAACTGAAGGCAGACAACGCCGCCAGCCATCTATGTCCTGTGGCGTCCAGCTTCGCTGTGGTAAACAGGTAGGTAAGGGGGTTGTTATCCGTTTTGACAGTGAAGTCTGCCCCATATAGGTAATCCCGAAGTTTGTCTACTACAGCCCACTTGAGGGCCAGGAACTCCAACTTATGGGTGGGATAGTTCTTTTCGGAGGGGGTCAAGCTTCTGCTCACATACGCAACAGGTCTCTGCTGCCCTTCATGCTCCTGGTAGAGTACTCCCCCCAGACCATCATGACTGGCATCCACATGGAGTTCGTAAGGCTTCCTTGGGTCTGCATAGGCCAGAACAGGGGCGGTGGTCAAGCTCTTTTTCAGCGTCTGGAAGGCGCCTTCACACTTCTCATTCCACTGGTCCTTGACTGACTCCCCCGGCTTCTTGGGGCCCGAGTCATCCTCTTCCCCCTCCGTCTTCAGCAACTCATTCAAGGGTCTCGCTATTCGAGCAAACCCCTCCACAAACCTCCTGTGATAGGAACAGAATCCTAGGAAGGACCTGAGTTCTTTTACGGTGGTAGGTCTTGGCCAGGAGGTGACAGCCTCCAGTTTTTCGGGTTCTGTGGACACCCCATTTTCGGACACTATGTGTCCCAGATAGTTGACTGAAGACTGGTAAAATTGGCATTTTTCAGGTGAGAGCTTGAGTCCTTCTTCACTCAGTCTCTTCAAGACCTTCTCCAGCCTTTCTTCATGTTCCTCCAAAGTTCTGCCAAAGACTAGGGATGAGCTTCGAGTTCGAGTCGAACTCATGTTCGACTCGAACATTGCCTGTTCGCCCGTTCGCCGAACAGCGAACAAATTGGGGTGTTCGCGGCAAATTCAAAAAATCTATGGGAGAAATCTAAAGTGCTAATTATAAAGGCTTATATGCAAGTTATTGTCCTAAAAAGTGTTTGGGGACCCGGGTCCTGCCCCAGGGGACATGTATCAATGCAAAAAGAAGTTTTAAAAACGGCCGTTTTTTCGGGAGCAGTGATTTTAATAATGCTTAAAATGAAAAAATAAAAGTGAAATATTCCTTTAAATTTCGTACCTGGGGGGTGTGTATGATATGCATGTGAAGTGGCACATGTTTCCCGTGCTTAGAACTGTCCCTGCAAAAAATGTCATTTTTGAAAGAAAAAAAGTCATTTAAAACTGACTCGCGGCTATTAATGAATTGTCGGCTCCCGGCAATACATACAAAAGTCATTGATAAAAAATAAAAAAAAAGCGTGGGGGTTCCCCAGAATTCAATTACCAGGCCCTTCAGGTCTGGAATGGAAATTAAGGGGAACCCCGCCGCAAATTAAAAAAAAAATTGACGTGGGGTTCCCCCAAATATCCATTCCAGGCCCTTCAGATCTGGCATGGATTTTAAGGGGAACTCCACCCCAAATTTAAAAAAAATGGCGTGGAGTCCCCCTAAAAATCCATACCAGACCCCTTATCCGAGCACGCAACCTGGCCTGCCGCAGGGGAAAAGGGGGGACGAGAGAGCGGCCCCCCTCCCTCCTGAACCGTACCAGGCCACATGCCCTCAACATGGGGAGGATGTCCCCATGTTGATGGGGACAAGGGCCTCATCCCCACAACCCTTGCCCGGTGGTTGTGGGGGTCTGCGGGCGGGGGGCTTATCGGAATCTGGAAGACCCCTTTAACAAAGGGGACCCCCAGATCCCGGCCCCCCCATGTGAATTGGTAAGGGGTACATTGTACCCCTACTATTTCACGAAGAAAGCGTAAAAAAATGTTTAAAAAAACACACAAACACCTTGAAAAAGTCCTTTATTTAAAAAAAAAAAAAACATTCCAGCGGTGAAATCCAGTGTCCCGCGGCGATCCCGATGTCCAGCGCTGTCCTTCATTGGTTGTGCCTGAGCGGACCTGATGGGGAACTCCCTCTCAGTATTTTAATTGTATAGACCCGCTCCTTCTAAAGTTCCCCATCAGGTCCGCTCAGCGGACCAGATGCGGAACATGAGAAGGGGCGGGTCTATACATGTATTACCAAAGTGAGAGCAGTTCCCCATCAGGTCCGCCCCCTCGGTATGTCGGACCCGCCTACGTCATTGGCTTGAGCGGGGAACTTCCTTCACTGTGTAATTTAAATTTACATAGTGAAGGAAGTTCCCCGCTCAAGCCAATGACGTAGGCGGGTCCGACATACCGAGGGGGCGGACCTGATGGGGAACTGCTCTCACTTTGGTAATACATGTATAGACCCGCCCCTTCTCATGTTCCGCATCTGGTCCGCTGAGCGGACCTGATGGGGAACTTTAGAAGGGGCGGGTCTATACATTTAAAACACTGAGAGGGAGTTCCCCATCAGGTCCGCTCAGGCACAACCAATGAAGGACAGCGCTGGACATCGGGATCGCCGCGGGACACTGGATTTCACCGCTGGAATGTTTTTTTGTTTTTTTTTTAACCACTTGACCACTGGGCACTTAAACCCCCTTAATAACCAGACCAATTTTCAGCTTTCGGTGCTCTCACATTTTGAATGACAATTACTCAGTCATACAACACTGTACCCATATGAAATTTTTGTCCTTTTTTTCACACAAATAGAGCTTTCTTTTGGTGGTATTTAATCACTGTTGGGTTTTTTATTTTTTGCGCTATAAGAGAAAAAAGACTGAAAATGTTGTAAAAAAATGATTTTTTTTTTCGTTTCTGTTATAAAATTTAGCAAATTACTATTTTTTCTTCATAAATTTTGGCCAAAATTTATACTGCTACATATCTTTGGTAAAAATAAGTACAAATTGGTGTATATTATTTGGTCTTTGTGAAAGTTATAGAGTCCACAAGCTATGGTGCCAATATCTGAAAATTGATCACACCTGAAGTACTGACGGCCTATCTCAATTCTTGAGACCCTAACATGCCAGAAAAGTACAAATACCCCCCAAATGACCCCTTTTTGGAAAGAATACATTCCAAGGTATTCAGAAAGAGGCATTGTGAGTTTTTTGAAGTTGTCATTTTTTCCCACAATTCTTTGCAAAATCGAGATTTTTTTTTCTCTTTTTTTTTTTTCACAAAATTGTCATATTAGCAGGTTATTTCTCACACACAGCATATGCATTCCACAAATTACACCCCAAAACACATTCTGCTATTACTCCCGAGTATGGCGATACCACATGTGTGAGACTTTTACACAGCGTGGCCACATACAGAGGCCCGACATGCAGGGAGCACCTTCAGGCGTTCTGGAGCACCCAGGCCAATTCTGACATTTCTCTCCTACATGTAAAAATCATCATTTGTTTGCTAGAAAATTACATGGAACCCCAAAACATTATATATGTTTTTTTAGCAAAGACCTTAGAGAATATAATGGTGGTTGTTGCAACTTTTTATCTCGCACGATATTTGCGCAGCAATTTTTTTAACGCGTTTTTTACGGAAAAAAAATGTTTTGTGCTTAAAAAAAAAAAAACAGTAAAGTTAGCCCAATGTTTTTGCATAATGTGAAAGATGAAGTTACGCTGAGTAAATAGATACCTAACATGTCGCCCTTAAAAATTGCACACACTCGTGGAATGGCGCCAAACTTCGCTACTTAAAAAATCCCCATAGGCGACGCTTTAAATATTTTTACTGGTTACATGTTTTGAGTTACAGAGGAGGTCTAGGGCCAAAATGATTTCTCTCGCTCTAACGTTCGCAGAGATACCTCACATGTGTGGTTTGAAAACCGTTTTCATATGTGGGCGGGACTTACGTATGCGTTCGCTTCTGTATGCGAGCTCACGGGGACAGGGGCGCTTTAAAAAAAAAAAAAAAAATTATTCTTCATTTTACTTTATTTATTTTAGTTTGACATGTTTTTCCGCCCTAAACATTTTTTGATCACTTTTATACCTATTACAAGGAACGTAAACATCCCTTGTAATAGGAATATGGCATGAGAGGTCCTCTTTACAGTGAGATATGGGGGGGGGGGGTGTCAATAAGACCCCACATCTCACCTCTAGGCTGGGAAGCCTGAAAAAAATACAAAAAAAAAAACAACAATCCTGGCTTTGATCGTAGCGGTGAGTCGGTAGAAGCACCGGAGGGCGGCGGGGGGGGGGACATCCCCTCTCGCCTCCCGTAAGAATGATCAAGCGGTGGAACAGCCGCTATGATTGTTCTTATGGTGTAGGGAATCGCCGGCTGAAAAAGCTAATATCTGAATGATGCCTGTAGCTGCTCCCATCATTCAGATATCCCCGCACAAAGTCAAGGACGTCATATGACGGCCGGAGGGCGGGAAGTGGTTATTGCAGAGTATTGCCGGGCATTGCGGAGTATTGCCGGGCATTGCGGAGTATTGCTGGGCATTGCGGAGTATTGCAGGGCATTGCGGAGTATTGCAGACTATGGCAGGGTATTGCGGTGTATGGCAGGGTATTGCACGGGTATTGCACAGGGTATTGTGGAGGGTATTGCACAGGGTATTGTGGAGGGTATTGCAGAGTATTGTGGAGGGTATTGCAGAGTATTGTGGAGGGTATTGCAGAGTATTGTGGAGGGTATTGCAGAGTATTGTGCAGGGTATTGCAGAGTATTGTGTAGGGTATTGCAGAGTATTTTGCAGAATATTGCGCAGGGTATTGCAGAGTATTGCGCAGGGTATTGCAGAGTATTGCGCAGGGTATTGCAGAGTATTGCGCAGGGTATTGCAGAGTATTGCACCAGAGTATTGCAGAGTATTGCACCAGAGTATTGCAGAGTATTTTGCAGGGTATTGCGCAGGGTATTGCAGAGTATTTTGCAGGGTATTGCGCAGGGTATTGCAGAATATTGCGCAGGGTATTGCAGAGTATTTTGCAGGGTATTGCAGAGTATTTTGCAGGGTATTGCAGAGTATTTTGCAGGGTATTGCAGAGTATTGCGCAGGGTATTGCAGAGTATTGCACCAGGGTATTGCAGAGTATTGCACCAGGGTATTGCAGAGTATTGCACCAGGGTATTGCAGAGTATTGCACCAGGGTATTGGCAGGGTATTTTGCAGAGTATTGGCAGGGTATTTTGCAGAGTATTGGCAGGGTGTATTGCAGAGTATTGGCAGGGTATAGCACAGGGATGGCTGAGCAGGGATGGATGGATGGCTGGATCTGTGACTGCAATTGTCACAGATCCAGCCCACAGTGCTGCTGCTGCCATCCGCTCCCTCCCCCTCCCCTCTCACACTGTACCGATCGGTACAGAGAGGGGAGGGAGGAACCGGCGTCATCAAATGACGCCGGTCTGTTTACAAGTGATTGCTCCGTCATTTGACGGAGCGATCACGTGGTAAACGGCCGCTATCAGCGGCGATTTACCGCGATTCGTGATCCGCCGGGTCCTCTTGACCCGGCGGTCACGGAGTTTCCCGTGTGCGCGCCCCAGGGGGCGCGCGGGAGCGCGATTCTGGGAGGACGTTATATAACGTCCTCCCAGAGTTAAGCAACCACCTTGTCGACGTTATTTGTCGGCAGGTGGTTGTTAAGTGGTTAAATAAAGGACTTTTTCAAGGTGTTTGTGTGTTTTTTTTAAACATTTTTTTACGCTTACTTCGTGAAATGGTAGGGGTACAATGTACCCCTTACCAATTCACATAGGGGGGCCGGGATCTGGGGGTCTCCTTTGTTAAAGGGGTCTTCCAGATTCCGATAAGCCCCCCGCCCGCAGACCCCCACAACCACCGGGCAAGGGTTGTGGGGATGAGGCCCTTGTCCCCATCAACATGGGGACATCCTCCCCATGTTGAGGGCATGTGGCCTGGTATGGTTCAGGAGAGGGGGGCGCTCTCTCGTCCCCCCCTTTTCCCCTGCGGCCGGCCAGGTTGCGTGCTCGGATAAGGGGTCTGGTATGGATTTTTAGGGGGACTCCACGCCATTTTTTTTTAAATTTGGGGTGGAGTTCCCCTTAAAATCCATGCCAGATCTGAAGGGCCTGAAATGGATATTTGGGGGAACCCCACGTCAATTTTTTTTAAATTTGCGGCGGGGTTCCCCTTAATATCCATTCCAGACCTGAAGGGCCTGGTAATTAAATTCTGGGGAACCCCCACGCTTTTTTTTTTTTTTTATCAATGACTTTTGAATGTATTGCCGGGAGCCGACAATTCATTAATAGCCGCGAGTCAGTTTTAAATGACTTTTTTTCTTTCAAAAATGAGACTTTGTGCAGGGACAGTTCTAAGCACGGGAAACATGCGCCACTTTACATGCATATCATACACACCTCCCAGGTACGAAATTTAAAGGAATATTTCACTTTTATTTTTTCATTTTAAGCATTATTAAAATCACTGCTCCCGAAAAAACGCCCGTTTTTAAAACTTTTTTTTGCATTGATACATGTCCCCTGGGGCAGGACCCAGGTCCCCAAACACTTTTTAGGACAATAACTTGCATATTAGCCTTTATAATTAACACTTTAGATTTCAAACGTTCGAGTCCATTGTATTTAATAGGGTTCTAAATTTCACACAAACATTTTGTCTGTTCGCAGGTTCTGGTGCGAACCGAACAGGGGGGTGTTCGGCTCATCCCTGCCAAAGACTATGATGTCATCCAAGTACACAAGGACCTCAATGAGGTTCATGTCTCCCACAGTCTTCTCCATGAGTCTTTGGAATGTGGCTGGAGCTCCAGACAGACCTTGAGGCATCCGGTTGAATTCAAAGAACCCCACTGGGGTTATGAAAGCCGTCTTTTGTCTTCTGGGTGCATCGGGATCTGATAATACCCACTCTTTAAGTCCATAACACTGAACCACTTGGCTCCGGACAAGCTCTGCAAGGCATCTTCTATCCTTGGAGTGGTATATTGATCCGGAGTGGTTCTCCTGTTGAGGGTCCTATAGTCAATACACAACCTTAGTGACCCGTTCTTCTTCCGGACCACTACTATGGGGGAGGCATACGGACTTCTAGATTCTTGGATCACACCTGTTCGCTTGAGCTCAGCAAGCTGTTCCCTCAAATCTTCGAGGTCTGCCAATGGAACCCGCCTAACCCTTTCTCTGAAGGGCTTGTCTTCCTGGAGTCGGATTTGATGGGTGGCACTCCTAGCACACCCCACATCAAACTCATCATGTGAGAAGATCCTCTCCCGCTGAATCAACTGGTTCCGGGCTCTCTCCCTCCAAGCCCTGGGCAGGTTTGGATTCTCCATGGAAAGCTTCCCCCACACTGTACTCTCTCCATCTGTCTTCCCCACATCTGATGAGGCAACTGGTGTGGCTGGGCTCACCCGGCCCAATAACAGCCTGGCTGGGACTTCCATGGGACCATCCATGGTGTTTCTGACACTCACAGGCACATTGTAGTGGGCCTTCTTCAGGGCCCTCACCGGGACCACTTCCGGGACTACCTCCAAGCCCGAAGGTTCTTCTCTTGGGTCGGGTTCCAACATCACAAAAGGGCCCGGCTGCTCCCAAGTGAGTTTTACTGTGGCCTTCAAGCAGGTTACTTCACCGGGTTGCAGCACTATCCCTTTTTTCCGAGTCTCCAGACCTTCCCTACCCCCTCTTCCGGGGCCTTTTGCTCTAAGATCAGCCGTTGGAAGGCGGTCTTCAACATTGGGTGAATCTCCGTGACTGGGAGGTTCTTCCTTCTTGTTAGCGGGACCAAAAGTCTTCGGACCAGATCCGTGTTGGTTCCTATTATCAAGGAACTCCTGTTAGCTCCAGGCGGTCGGGGGCACACCACAGCCAAGGTGTCGAACACTTCCCCCTTCCCAGCTATGGATGGGTCAAACGTCAGTTTTATGGGTAGATAGCCATCATAAGGAAACTTCTCTGTTCCAATTCCCCATATCTCCAAGTCTTCAATCTTCTGGATGGGTAGGTGACTTAGGTGCCTGTCGTAGAAGTCTCGATACAACAGAGTCACCTGCGTCCCAGTATCCAACAGGGCTCTTGTGTAGACCCCCTCTACTTGAATGGATACAATTGGAGAGGGACCCACCAGTTTCTCTGGGTACTGCTTCGAAGGGGTCTCTTTCCTTGGGTCTTTGCATTTCCCTTTTTGACTTTCCTTTCTCCTTTTGTCTTTGGACCTAAGTCTCTCCTGGGCCTTGTATGCATTGATCTCTCTCCTCTGTATGGGTGTAGCTACCCGCTGAGGGACATTATTGTGTTTCTTTGGAGTGCGTTCCTTCTGAGGAACCCTTGGTTTCTTCTGTGGGGTCCTGGCCCCTTCTCTCATGTGCTTCTTATTCAGTATGGAGTTCCTTGATGATGATGGGCACCCGGTTGACTCCTTCACCGGGGCCCGTTGAAGTTTTCCGGCGGCTTGCGGTTATTAAGTCTCTTCTTCTTGGGACTGGCACATACTTTGGCAAGATGGCCAGCTCCCCCACAATTGAAACAGATCACATTTCCCCAATCTTCCAGGGATGCGGGTGCTGAGGTATTCGGGAACAATTCCTTCCTCGGACTTTCCCTCTCTGGTACCCTTGACTTCTTTTCCATCAAGGAGGTCAACATTCCCAGCACTTGGGACATCTGAGACTTCAAGGTATCCACCTCTGCATCTCTTTCCAAGGTCACAGCCGTCCTGACCATCACCGGAGGAGGGTTCACCGTCTCAACTGGTTGGCTCCTCTTTTTCTCCTCCAGCATAGCTTCTTCCTCTCTGACTACTCGGATCAAGTCAGGGTACTCCAGGCTCTTCCCGTCCTGTCTTGTACGTAGCGCCAGTGCGATGGGATCCAGGGGTTGAGATCCTCTCATCACCTGTTGGACCCGGGCCTCATCCACCTTCTTCGGGTCAATCCCCTTCTTTAGGATCATCTTGTGCAGTATTTTATCTAGGCGCATCATGAACTCTGATAGCTTCTCCCTTGCCTTTTGATAGCAATGCTCCAGTTGGTAGGTAAGTTCAGTGATCTTCTCTGTTCCGCCGAACACATTCTGCAGAATGTCTACATAGTCCTGCGCAATACAGTCTGTCTTACTCATCTTGAGGTTGCGTACGGCCTCTAAAGCAGGCCCCTTCAAGCTCTCAGCAATCCTCTGCTTCTTTCTGTGGTCTGGGACTTCCCACTCCTCTAAAGCCTGAGTTGCACCGTCTAACCACTCCTCAAATCCTTCTTCGCCTGAAGGTACAGGTTTCCTTCCTGAAAACATTCTGAGTTTCCGGTATCCTGATATTTGATAATCTGCCGGGTCTTTCTTGCATTGCGCTATGATTTCCCCTAGAACCGCGCATAATTCTGTGCTGAGGGTGCCCTGCGGCGACCCGGGACTCTCTTCTTTCTTTACATCTTTTAGGTTGGGTGGGGCGCGTATTATCTTATAAGTTTGTTTATCTGCCGTTTCTATGCTTGGCTTCTTGAAGTCTTCTGGGACTCCATCCTTCCATTTTATCAGTACATATGTCAAAGGAGGTTCTGATCTGACATCCACTATCCATGCCTTCTGTTGTGGGGACAGTGACATCACTAACTGTTTCACTGCATCTTCTTGCCAGATCCCTGGGAGTTCTATGATCACTGCCCCATTTGGATCTGTGTTGACTGCTGCGCACCACTTCACTACTTCTAGTGGGTCCATGATGGTACTTTTTGGCTGCTATTTGCTGCAACAGGATCCCGGACTCACGAGCCCCCACGTGTAGCGCTACCCCCAGTTAAGAGAGCCGCTGGTTTGATTTCGGGCCCTGCACGCAGTACCGCCAACCCCCGGCAATCTTACTCGACCCACTCTGGCACAGTCAGTCTAGGGTTAAACTCCTATCACTCTTAGGTGTATTGTACTTAATAATCTCCAAACAGTCAGACAACACGCTGAGGCAAGAATATAAATATACATCAGCTTTACTGGTAACGAAGGAGTCAAGGTATAACATGCAACATATACATGGGCCTGCAGAGCCCTGCATCAATCAATGTACTAGGTGCAGCACAATAATATGGCGCCGCGCAGTGTCCACCACGCGGAGCTATTATGGCCTGCACTCTTCTATGGCGTAGTAACACAAACTTTCTAACTCCCCGCCTAAGTCAGGCCTGACATGGGATGGAACTGAGTCTCTTTTCCCTAAGGAAGGAAGGTTTCTTCACCGGCCAGCTTTCGTTGGTGCACTTGAAGAAATAACCATTTGTATTCCACATTGGGTGGTAACTTGAAATAACAGGGCAAAACGGGGGGGGGGGTAGGTACTTCAACTCTGTCCCGCTACCGGACCCCCAAGAAACACTGGTGAGCGAACAGCGGGCCTAGGCAGTCTACAGGCCTGAACACAACACAGTCTATTGATATATGCAGGTGCCCGCTCACCACTCCAGGCGCGATCCCAGCCTGGGACTTCCACCGCATGTGTGTCGCACACAGCGTCTGCTCCGATCGAGTCCCCGATCCAACTCACGTCCTATCACGACGGGTCAGGATCCACCCAGGCTCCGCAGTATGGTGGAAGGCTCTTCGGACTTCAAGCAAGGCCTCAGGCTTCAGGCCTTGCCCCACAGCTGATCCGCACAGGATGACTTGTTGCTTGAAGTGCCGTGTCCCAAAGAGAGTGAGCTCCGCCTCGCCTCTCACTTAAGTAACCCCTCCCATGAGTCTCTGCGGTGGAACCTCCGCCCTGAGGCCGAATGGGGTTCTGGTTAACATAGTCCTGGGGCCTTAAAGGAGACCCCGCTACATATACATGTTGCATTTTTTATCTCAACCCCTCCAGGAAAAAAAAAAATACATATCTATGCTTCTGCTGTACAAAGCCCTCAGCGTAACTCAATGGAACATCTTTTGGATCAATTGGAATGCCAATTGTGAGCCAGGTCAACATCAGTACATGACCTTACAAATACTTTTTTGCTGAATGGGCACAAATTCCACTCTCACCTGCCAAAAAGTTGCAATGTTACAAAAGTCCCAGTGTGTGATGATTGGGGGACTGAAGAAATGTTCGCTCCTGCCTGCAGCAAATTGATGAAAACACCTAGATTGCATCACTCAGCCTTGGCACACTGACTGGATCGGTGCTGAAAAACTGTTCTTAATAATTTAAGGTTAAAATGTTTTCCAATAGCTATACTTTTGCTGTTTATTGTGACATGACAAGCTTGTAGACTTGTAAAGTTACTGATAGGCCAACTTGAACAGATAAATGCTTTTAGTTTACAAGACCTCTGAATACAACACAAGATAGAGACAGGCACATATTTATGCAAATACACTCTGGACTCCCTGACTGATATAATTAGAGGTTCTATATTCACATGTGATATCATTAGTCAGTTAGCGGGAAAATGAGTTTCCGCGTTTCCTTAAGCCTACAGAGACGGAGATTATCAGCATTGTGGATCTTATCACAGCTGAAAAACAAAATGTGATTACAAATAGCTTTTAACCCGGCATTGAAATAACCTCAGAGCTCCAGAGAGGGGCATTTACATCAAAGACAATAGCAGTAAAATCAGAAGCCTGGGACGCCAATTTGCAGCATTGGCTGCCTACAGATGGTAGCTGGAAATCCTAAGATCTTTCTACAAACACACAAAATGAGCACCGACTCTCTAATATTTCATGAATCGTGACTCCACCAGACCTCTTTTTTCATAACACTTACTAGAGCCCCATGACCAAACTACTGTCAGGGCACAATTTTGCTTAAGGCCATGGCCTAGGGCACCATGGCACTTAGGGACGGCACTATGCTTCTATCACTTGTATTTATTAATAGGGCTGATATAGTCTAAAAAAAATTACAAGATCAACACTTAACAGGCATTTTTAGCAGGTTGACTCTACCCCCTCCAGTAATAACTGCCAGCAGCCCAGAACTTTCCTTGCAAGCTGCCCCAACTCAGAAGACATAATTGGGATGGCCATATGGCTTACCTTGTATAGTTGCTCATCTGGTGCAAGAAGGTTTTGGAAGAATTTACCAGGTCCTGGTCTCAAAAAGGCTGAGAACCCCTGGCCAAAGGTCACTTTAAGATAACTAGGAGTCCCTACAGGACTTTTTTTGTTTGTGCCTACCCCCCCCCCCCCCCTTTCACCACTGACCACTATGGCCACACAGAGGAAATGGAGTGGTCAAAGCTATTTGATATTTGTAGTTCATTACTCCACACAAGACTGAAAGACTCAAAAAAATCTCATAAAATGTATAGATGTTGTTCAATAATAACCTGCAAACTAAAGTCTTTTGAAGAGTAGATAACAGATATCAAATGCTCTTAGCAAACATGAATCCAGTAATCAAAGAATTGATTTTGGCCTTTTTTTAAATAGTCCTTTTTGGATTATAATGACTTATAGTAATTATCTACAACCACTGATCCATGTATTCTGACAGCTGCAGAAGCCATTGTTGGAATAAAATGTCCCAGCAGGGGTGGTTGCTTCACCCTTCTCGCTGGCGGATGGAAAAAAAATCAACAGTGTATGGCCAGCTTTAAGATGCCATCAAGCTTTTTTTTTCTCTCTGTGACCTTTTGGGGAAATTTACCTTAATTCCGAGTCCCAGACCCACAGTGGGAAGTGAGGGAAGGTCTTTCCAAAGTGTCACAGACAGGGTCCAATATCCACTGGGTGAAGGACAGTCCAGGTCAGTTCAGGAACATTTTAGAGGTTAGAGAGGCTGCAGAGGGTACTGACGGTGGAGCATAGGAGGCTAGACAACTGCAGGGAATGCCAGAGACTGTATGGAGGCATGGGTGTCAGGGAGGTGTACAGGGTGCCCTAGTAGTCACTAGAAGATACAGGGGTGCGCTATAGTCGTCTGACAGAAAGGATCACACTGGGGTCATGAGAAGCCACCAGAAACTCTAAAGGGAGTGCACTAGAGTTGCAGGTGCACAGAGATGCACTGGAGTCCCTAGACGACAAAGGATGGTTTGATATTCCAGGGTGCAATGGAGTTAGAGTTGCTGCAGATACTCACAGATAAGGAGGCACAGAAAAACACAATGAGGGCTGGACACAGACATGGAGGAGGCACCAGGACTCTGGATCACCATGGAGGCTCAGGAGGCAAGGAGAAGACACCTTGACTCTGGAGCACAGTGTCATGTACCTATATGTGGAGCCAGAGAAGACGATGGTGGCCTCTTGCACAGATCCCATCCAAGCAACCCCAGGTAGTGAGACAGGGACCTCAGTGGCAAAAAAAGAAAGGAACAAGTGCCAAGGTGTAGCCACTGAGAACAGGAACTTCAGAGCGCTGGCATCTGGCGAGCAAAAGTACCGCTGGTGATGACCCGAGGTGGCACCAAGTTCAGTGGATGGCATACACTGGGATGTACACAGCACCAGAGTCAGGGTCAGGCAGAAGTTGGCAACGATCAGGCAGCGAGGGACAGAGACACACTAGGCAGAAGCATGGTCAGTAATCCAGGCTGGGGTCAGTAGCAGAGACAAATAGCAGACATGAGCAGGTAAGGATAATCCAAGAGGAAGGTCAGAACAAAATCAGGGTCGGTAACAGGATCACGGATGCACATAGAGACTGGATCTTGGGGAAAAGGCTGAAGACCGCACAGAACCAGTGCAGAACTCTGGTTTAAATAGGCCACCTGTCAGCAGTGCATGCACGAGTCCTCATACGTGCGGACAAATGAGCAATCTATGCTCATGCCCATGCACACGTGCATTAGCCAAATAGCAAGTCCTGGCCTGACGAATGGTACTACGTTTCTGACATACACAGTGGCACTCAAGAAGCACATAGGAAACTGAAGCTACAGACACAGAAGACACTGGGGCATGAGGATGCAGGTAGGACTCTTGGAAGCACAGGGCGTGGTTTATTAACACAAAACGATCAATTGCTAGAAACACAGAGCCATGTGTCACTTCGAAATTTAAATCAGGAGGGCTGTCTCCTAATCACTCAAGCAGCCATCAAACCTGGTGAAACCCTGAAGTGTCAGCGGCCATGCCTCGGAGAAGACATCTGGCATGGGATTTTGGAAGAAGTAGGTGTAACACAAAATTAGGTAATATCCTTTTTTAGGTAGTTGTCAACCAGAACAAGTTTTCCCATTGGAAGATTTCAGCTCCTCTTTTTGTGACATTGAAACATTCTGGATTTTTCATCTCTTTGTATAATGGAGACAATGGTCTCCAGGCCTAAAGAGAAGGCTAATCTTCCCAGCAGTGACATGGGCAGAAATAAAAGCTGAAAAGAGGTTCTGACCCTTCCACTTTTTATCTTAACGTGAAAAAAAAAAGTTTTGGCTTTACATACACTTTTTACCAAATTGCAAGATGGAAGCAAATCTTAACTTGCAATGATAAATCACATACGTTCCGAACAATGGCTTCTCGAGGAATTTCATCTCAACACTGATACAAAAACTTTATCTAGAATAAACCCATTTTCATGACGAATGTGAGAAGCTATACATATAAGACTTTGTAAAAGAATTTCTGTTGAATCTTTTTTATTGCCTTCTTTTTGATTGCCGTGATAAAACCTTTATTTCATGCTTTGTCACTTTCCTGCTAAATTCCGCAGGGGGATGAAGTACTGTATGTGGCTCCAACCAATATTGACAAAAAAGAGGTAGCTTAAAAGCAGTGATTATATTTTTTTCTTATAGAAAAAGCTAATAAGGTATTTTACATTTCTAAACCAAGCCAGGAGCCATTTAGTTTGAAACAATGGTAAGTGGTTTATTTTAAGGAGATAAATACGGAAATAACAGTTTTCATTCAACGCTTCTGCCTTGAGATATGTATTTAAATGAACTGAAAGCTTTGGAAGTTTCTAGTAAAGTTGTAGAAAAATAAGTTTTAGTTTTTTTACTTTTTCTTTGAAAAGATGACTATACACTAGTAGATTAAACATTCACACGAAAATTATCAGTACGTTAGATGACTTGATGAAAGTTATTCAGAAGTACTTCTCAGTTTTTAACATTCAATTTTGGAATAAATGGACCTTCTATCAGCAAAAAAAAAAACACACAGAAATATTAGAAATGTGTTTGAGACATATTTTTCTTCCTTCAAATTTTCAAAAAAGAACGTCATTTTGACCCTACTAATTATTAAAAAAACAAATACCGTGTATACTCGAGTATAAGCCGACCCGAATATAAGCCAAGGCACCTAATTTTACCACAAAAAACTGGGAAAACGTATTGACTCGAGTATAACCCTAGGGTGTCCATCTGAATGCCTCACTGTGCCCCACTTTGCCTCACTGTGTCCATGTGCATGTCTCACTGTGCCCATGCCTCACTGTGCCCATGCCTCACTGTGCCCATGCCTCACTGTGCCCATGACTAGACTGACGTTTAACATTGGAGTCTATGGAAGGGGTGCCTGGTTTAAAAAAATCGTTGCTCCCAGGCCGTAGGTCCCCCAGACAACAAACTTTGCACATGTGTAGAGGAGAAAGGGGGCTACATGTGCGCCAAGTTTCTGGTCCAGGGAACCTACGACCGGCCAGTACCAGGTCACCAAAATCACCAGAGAAATTACTGTTTAACATGGGAGTCTATGGAAGGAGTGCCCGGGTTTGAAAAATCGGTGCTCCCCGACTGTAGGTCCCCCGGACAACAAACTTTGCACACTTATAGAGGAAGAGTGGGGCTAAATGTGTGCCAAGTTTGGTACCGGGTCCCTAAAGTCCAGGAGATCAGGCGCAAAAAGGTGACTCGAGTATAAGGCGAGGGGGGGCATTTTCAGCACAAAAAATGTGCTGAAAAACTCGGCTTATACTCAAGTATATACGATAAACATTCTTTAAACAATTTTTTTTTAACAAAATTCAATATGGCCATTGGCCAGCTTAACCACTTGCCGACCGCCTACCGTATATTTACTGCGGCAGGTCAGCTCTATTATGCAAAATCATGTACCTGTAGGTCATTTCGTGCAATAGCCACTGGGGGGGGGGTGATATCGTGTGCTGATTGGACACAGGGGATGTCAATCAGCGGGTCCGCTGGGTGCCCACAATCATTCCCAGAAGTGGCAGAACGGCGATCTGCCTGCGTAAACAAGGCAGATCGCCGTTCTGACAGGGGAGAAGATGGAGGAAGCAGGAACACCGGTCTCTGTCTTCTCCCAGTCAGACCATCCCCCACACAGTTAGCAAGCATTGACTAAGAGCACATTTAACCCTTTGATCACCCCGATGTTAACCCCTTCCCTGCCAGTGTCCTTGGTACAGTAACAGTGCATATTTTTTAGCACTCATCACTGTATTAGTGTCACTGGTTCCCAAAAAAGTGTCAAAAGTGTCAGTTAGGTGTCTGATTTGTCCACCGCAATGTTGCAGTCCCGCTAAAAAACGCTGATCACCTCTATTACTAGTAAAAAATAATTAAATAAAAATTCCATAAAAATATCCCATCATTTGTAGACACTATAACGAAACCAAACAATATACGCTTATTAGGATTTTTTTTTACCAAAAATATGTAGATGAATACATATTGGCCTAAATTGATGAAGAAATTCAATTTTTTTTATTAGATATGTTTTATAGCAGAAAGTAAAAAATATTGCTGTTTTTTTTCAAAATTGACGCTCTTTTTGTTTATAGTACGAAAAAGAAAAAAAACGCAGAGGTGATCAAATACCACCAAAAAAAGGCTCTATTTGTGGGAAAAAAAGGACATAAATTTTATTTGGGTACAGCGACCGAACAATTGTTAGTTAAAATAACGCAGTGCCTTGTCGCAAAACATGGCCTGGTCATTAAGGGGGTAAAGTTTTTTCCGGGGTTGAAGTGGTTAACCTTGCCTGTGGTCAGATAGGGGCTAGATCCAAACACCCCAGAGGGATCAAGTATTTAGAGACTGAGCCATTACAAAACATGTGATGGGGTTGCCAAAGCTTGCCTTCAGAGATTATAAAGAGGGTCGTCTGCAGTGCAGCTGAGGCCACAGAGAAAGGGACTGGGGAATGTGTCCTCAGTTCCTTTCTCTGTCTCAAAATTTAGGCTAAAGGGATCTGTTTAGACCATTAAACTACTGACACCATCAAATCCCCTACCCAAAAGGTATTGTGATTAAAAAAAAAAGAATAAATTGTAAAAAAAAAAAGTGTAAAAAAAAATTTAAAATAAAAAACTACTAACACTACCCCTGCCTTGCTGACAGCATTCACTGCTCTACTGACATCACCCACTAACCCCCCCCCCCCCCCTAAAAACCATTGTGAAAAAAAATTGTAATACAAAATTAAAAATAATAAGAAAAAATAAGTTGTAAAAAAAAAAATATATTAACAAAATATTAAAATAAAAAACTTATGACACTGTCTCACTAACACTATCTGCTGCCCCCCCCCCCCCAAAAAAAAAAGCACTGTGTAATTTTTTTTTTTTTTTATAATTATAAAAACAAAATGCCTCTCTTACCTGGGGTCTCTTGTGCATACAGTGTGAATGAGTTGGTTTTAAATATTTAATTTGTTTTAACAAAAATAAATTGTTTGCATTTTCATTTTATTTATTTCCATAAAAAGGCCCACCAAAACCCTGAGCACCAGGCCCATGATGCTCTTTTTCCGGCCCTTACACAGACCGCAAAGAACGATGTGCAACAAATCGTTGGTTAAACCCAAAAGTTGTTTTTTTACCACTGTATTTCGAAAAATGGCTTTTTTAAATTAAGAAATTAAAAATGTAGAGGTTGGATCACTGGGGAAGAGGAGAGAGACTGAGAAAATGCTTTCTCCTGTGTGTGTTACCGGTCTCAAAATATAAATTAAGAGAGCCGATGATTGTAGACGCGATGTGATCAGCTCGGCGGGTACTGCAAAGAAATATGAAGATATGACCACTCATCTTTATGGCTGAAGCAGTTTCACTTTTACATAACAATACATATATTAATTTTTCTTATAGTCACATGTTCATAACCGTTAATAGATTAACCATACAGATTTTGACTGAAATACTTTAAAACATAGTTACAACAATGAACATTATTATATTTTAATAAACATATATTTTCCTTTTATTCAGTATTATAGATAATTATCTTTATCTCTCTGATACACTTTAGCTGTGCCATAATGATAATTGCATTGTATTGCTTTAACACTGTTTAATGCAAATACCCTGTAGTAGTTCTCTCTTTTGACCACTAGATGGTGCACATTGCATGTCTATACGAAGCAATGCATAATCCTTTACAATACAATGGATTCTTAACCATTTAATCGTTTTTAAACATGTGGCTTCTAATTTATGTAACTTTGCATAAACCAAGTTTAAATATACCCCTATATAACAGTTTAGTGCTTATAATAAACATTTGCTCTGACTAATACAATAGTTTTATGATTTTGCGCACTTTTTACTGTTCCCAACACATGCTGTTCTGAATCTCTAATTACAGCAAAACTATTGCATAAAATCTGCTGAAACTTTTCCTGCATCTGCTCAAGATGTTTAGGAATCTTTCTATCACAGTTCAACAAGGATTAGAAACGATTTAAAGTACATACCTGCAAAGAAATACACGAACAGTAGAAGATATGACCACTCATCTTTATGGCTGAAGCAGTTTCACTTTCAGTCACATGGTGTGTGAGGTCTTATATAGACTCTGCTCGTGTGCCTTCTCTGCCATCTACTGGTTGTTGATAGAATAGCATGATAGCAATTCAATTTTCTTTGCTTAGACATAAAAAAAAAAATGAATATGGACTTTGGGGTGTCTGTTTTGTCTTTTATGTGACCATATAAACCCCAGTCCATCACATGTGCAGCAGGCTGATAACATCATCTAAGCCTGGGGACAGCTCTTGGACTGCAGGGATAGCTTTTTAATGGTAAAAGGTACAGTTTAAATTAAAAATGACACTATTGTTGTAGTTGGTGATGTGTCAGGAATTTCTTCATGTGGCTTAAAAGGTTATTGAAATGTCCTCCTTAACATTTAAAGCAAGAAAGAAAATAGTATTAAATGTACCAGCTTAGTAATTCTGCCAGGATGGAAGTTTGGTCCTCTGTGACCGTGCTGTAATTTGTACAGGAACACCGCTTCAGAAGTGTCTCTGGGAATTATCCTAAACTGCGGGTGAATATGCACCGCGCTCCACTCTCCAGTCAGCAGTGATGATCATGAAGTTGGTTGATATCTAAACAGGACAGAGGTGAATTGTGAGACTTGTTTTTTTACCACTACTAGCTGGCTTGACAAAAATTCTCACTTTGTCTTATAGAATGACTCTACTCACAGAGATGCCAAAGTCAATTACCAAGATCATATACAGTAATGTGTTCAACAAGTGCTGAATGTTGCTATCAATTTCCTTCTACAGCCCCAACCTGATCAACAGAACTACACATCTACACTATATTATCAAAAGTATCGAGACGCCTGCCTTTACACACACATGAACTTTAACCACTTCTCTACTGTGCACGAAAACCCCCTTCCTGCCCAAGCCATTTTTCAGCTTTCAGCGCTGTCACACTTTGAATGACAATTGCGCGGTCGTGCGACGTGGCTCCCAAACGAAATTTGCGTCTTTTTTTCCCCACAAATAGAGCTTTCTTTTGGTGGTATTTGATCACCTCTGCGGTTTTTATTTTTTGCGCTATATACAAAAGAAGAGCGTACAGTTTGGGAAAAAAAACAATATTTTTTAATTTTTGCTATAATAAATACCCATTTTTTTTTTTAATAAAATTTTCCTCAGTTTAGGCCGATACGTATTCTTCTACATATTTTTGGTAAAAAAAAAAATCGCAATAAGCGCGTATTGATTGGTTTGCGCAAAAGTTATAGCGTGTACAAAATAGGGGATAGATTTATAGCATTTTTATTTTTTTATTTTTTTATTAGTAATGGCGGCGATCTGCAATTTTTTATTGTGACTGCGATATTGTGGCGGACACATCGGACACTTTTGACACATTTTTGGGACCATTCACGTTTATACAGCGATCCCTGCTATAAAAATGCATTGATTACTGTATAAATGTGATTGGCAGGGAAGGGGTTAACCACTAGGGGGCGGGAAGGGGTTAAATATGTTCCCTCAATGTGTTCTTACTGTGGGGGGAGGGGACTGACTGGGGGAGGTGACCGATGGTTGTCCCTATGTACAAGGGACACACCATCGGTCCCCTCTCCCTCACAGGACGTGGATCTCTGTGTTTACACACAGAGACCCACTTTCCTGCTCGTTTCCCGGGCAATCGCGGGTGCCCGGCGGCAATCGCGGCCGCCGGGCACGCGCACCGGGGCCTCGTGAACGCGCCGCTGGCTTCAAGCGCGCGCCTCCTAGCTCGTTTTAAAGGGAGGACGTCATATGACGTCCTCCCAGAACGAGAGTATCCTCCGCCCGCCGTCAATTGACAGTGGGCGGTGGACAAGTGGTTAATGGCATCCCAGTCTTAGTCCGCAGGGTTCAATATTGAGTTTGCCCATTTACACTTGCTTCGACTTCAACACACATTAAAGCATCTACCGCTTCAACATGCTTTTTTTACTTTCAATATTTTAATTGAGATTTTCATATGAAAAGTATAACATTCAATAACAAACTTGTCATTGGCCAACACGGCCTGCATTCAAAGTTACAGACAACATAAGAAATATGAGCAAAAAAGGAAGAAAGGAATGGTCGCTTGTAGCAAGTGAGAAGTACTACTGAACACAAACCATCTATTGTAGGCTGTTGGTCCCCATAATACAGTCGGGTCAGTTCCTGTAGGACAGTGGAGATTGGATCCTCACTTTCACGGGACCGTCCCATGGGGTCCCACCTAATGTAGAGTAGTTCTCTGAGGAACATTAGCGGTGATGGCCACTCATGCCAGGAGCCATCCAGCCCACCACCCCCTTGGGATTCAACATGCTTTTTTTATGTGTTTTTGATGCTTCGGTGGTGTTTTGATGATACGTCAGTGGTGATTTGGAGGTGCTTTGATGATGTTTTGGTGGTGCCTCAAGCAAGCTTTGTCATAGACTTCTATGAAGGCTTTAAAGATGCTTTGAAGCACCACTAAAGCGACATATGGTATAATTTTTGAAGCAAAGCCGAAGCACAATAAAAGCAAGGTGTAAAAAGGACTGTAAGCTGACCATTTTATTTAGAGACAGGGGCTTTGACTGGTGTTCAGAGAGTTTTAACAAAGCGTGTCTGATGCCTTGTGTGTAAACTAGCGCTAACAGCTTCTGGGAAGGCTGTCCACAAGGTTTAGGAGTGTGTCTATGGGAATGTTTGACCATTCTTCCAGAAGTGCATTCGTGAGGTCAGGCCAGTCAAGTTCCTCCATCCAAACTCGCTCATCCATGTCTTTATGGACCTTGCTTTGTGCACTGGTGGGCAGTCATGTTGGAACAGAAAGGGCCCATCCCCAAACTGTTCCCACAAAGTTGGGAGCATGAAATTGTCCAAAGTGTCTTGGTATTCTGACACCTTAAGAGTTCCCTTCACTGGAACTAAGGGGTCAAGCCCAACCCATGAAAAACAACCCCACACCATAATCCCCCCTCCACCAAAGGATTTGGACCAGTGCACAAAGCAATATACCGGTACTAATAGTAATATAATGTATGTGAGTTCACTATGAAGACTTCATAATTTCTCTAAACAACATGCATGTAAGATAAAAATGAGCTTGTGCTTTGCATGTCCATTTTTCATCCACAAGTGCTGGTGGCCATACAAGCACAAAGTGCTAAGTCATATGGGGTGGGGGAGAATTATAAGTCCTGTAGCAACTTACAGGACAGACAGGTAAGTCACCCACACGGACAAAGCAGAGGTTCACTTTAACCTCTTCGATACCGGACACTTTCACCCCCTTCCTGCCCAGGCCAATTTTCAGCTTTCAGCGCTGTCATACTTTGCGGTCATGCAACATTGCAACTATATAACATTTGTATAATTTTTTTTCACACAAATAGAGATTTCTTTTGGTGGTATTTAATCACCATTGTTTTTTTTATTTTTTGTGAGATAAACGGAAAAAATAATAAAAAAATGTAAAAAAAAAGTGTTTTTCTTTGTTTCTGTTATAACAATATTTTTATGGAATTTTTATTTATTTATCTTTTACTATAAACGGAGATGATCACCAGACAAATTGGACACTGTGGGGTTTATTTACTAAAGCTAGAGAGTCCAAAATTAAGCACCATTCTGCATAGAAACCAATCAGCTTCCAGTTTTTTTTTTTGCCAAAGCTTAATTGAAGAAGCTGAGGTTAGAAGATGATTGGTTTCTATGCAGAAATGTGACTAATTTTGCACTCTCTAGCGTTAGTAAATAAACCCCTAAGTGACACTTTTGACACTTTTTTGGGGGGACCAGTGGCACTAATACACTGATCAGTGCTAAAAATATGCACTGTCACTGTTCTAATGACAGTGGCAGGGAAGGGGTTAACATCAGGGGCAATCAAAGGGTTAATTGTGTCCCTAGGGAGTGCTTCCTAACTGTGGGGGGATGGGCTTTAACTGTCAGAAGACAGAGATTCATGTTCCTACTGACAGAATGGCGATCTGTCTTGTTTACATAGGCAGACTGCCGTTCTTCCTCTCTCACGAACGATCGCTGTCCAATCACAGCGGGAGCGGGTCACCAGTGGCACGCACACGCCCCAGACCCAGTGTGCAGAATCACGGACCTGTACGTGATTCTGCACACAAGAGCCGCCGCCCCGCAATACATATACCTGGGGCGGTCGGCAAGTGGTTAAATTTTTTAATTTTTTTTCACCATTTTTTTACATGCTGCCACCAGGACTGATATGAAAAATCTTTTTTATTTTTTTTCAATTTTTTTTAATAACTTTTTATTACTTATTTTTTTGTTTGTTTTCTGTTTACTACTTTTTTTTACATACAGTGACCTGAGCAATACAGTGTTACCACAGCAGTAACACTACTAATCTTGGGAGGTGATCAGGGTTTTTTTTTTTGTTTTGTTTTTTACACACTGATTGCTTATAACTGTGTATTTTAAAGTTATAATCAACATTTTTTCTGAATGAAAACTATTCATTCAGTGTTTTCTATTGTAGTTAGCTGTACAGTGGGGATCATGGAGAACAAACGTAGCCACCCTCTAATAGGATATCAGATCACAGCAGCAAAAAAAATAATTTGGAGATTTTGAGGAGGCTGAGAGCAATAGAAGGGATTTTTTTGCATTAAGAATACATACTTGAATAGAATCTTTATTTTTATTTTTTTAAGCTGGAGTTTAATGTTATTTTAAGCCTTAAAAGTCTGAAGCTATTTTACACATGTTGTCCCTGAGAATATCTTTTCTCGATTTACAAAGCAGATGTTACTTTGAAATGGTTGTCTTAACCACTCCACTACCCGTACGTCGGTGCTTTGACAGTACTTTGACTAGCTGCCATAACCCCGGTATTTTCAGGAACGGCGTGCGTTTCTCTTTAAGATAAAAATAATGTCTGCAGCGGATTCGCCGCAAGACCACTTTTATCGGTGGCGGGAGAGGGCCACCCCCTCCCGCCGTGCTCTGGTTGTCTCTGCTGCTTAGCGGAGCCGTCGGTAGCGGCAGAGACGATCGCGTCCGCTCCCCTCTCTGCCTGGATGCCGAGTGAGGGAAAGATGGCCCCCGCTCGGCACCATAGCTTCGGAGGGCGGAAGCGACATCAAGCATCACCTCCCCCAATGCTCTCAAAGGGGATTTTCTTTTCTTTTTTTTTTTTTTTTAACAAGAAAAATGTTTATTCAGATTGAACAGTACAAGCGATGCATAGACACAGTTAGTCATAGAAAAAAGCATTATGCAGATGTAGCGCTACCCCCAGTTAAGAGAGCCGCTGATATTGATTTGGGCCCTGCAGTGCACCGCTGTCAACCCCCGGCAATCGGCTCTAACCTCCCGTGGCACAGCTGGTGATAGAGAGATAGGACCGCGTGATCGCAACTGTTGGTGACGCAGTCCTATAACAAACATACACAGAATATACTTTAAAACTCCTATTAAAGTAAGCGGAACTGACACCAAATGTACTTTACCCAGATATTTTACTGAGGCTAATGGGCAAGTAATAAACAACAGTATAACAAGTTGCAGATCCCTGCAATAAACAGTAATAAAGATAAACAGAGTAATCAGAATAATAAAGTATTGCTATGCAACTCTAGCGCTGCCCTTTTACAGCTACTTCCCCTCATGGGTAGACTAACACCCAGCAATGTCTACCTATACAGTCAGGCCTGACTGATCTAAATGGAAGTTCAGTGAAACAATATTCGCTAGCAATCTCTCGGTGGTGCACTTGAAGAACAACTTTGTAATCCCAACGAATAGTAAAGATAAAGTATCTGTCTTTAAACAGCTCTCACCACCTGGACAAGTCCAAGTCCGTTTCCTCCATCGATTCGTCTAGGAACAGGAATCCACCGACATCCAAGTCTTCAATCCTTCTGGTGTACTGCAGCAAGGAGGATTAGATGTCTCTAAGGCTCTGCTAGGCTGGCAGAGGGCTCTTTGGAAAGGAGCACACGGCCCAGGCTTCAGGCCTTGTGCACACAGCAGTTCAGCACAGAGATCCTCTTGCTAGGAGAGGGGGATCCAAAGAGAGCGACCAAAACTCCGCCTCCCCTTTATAAAGTCTGCCCCAGCAGTCTCTGTTCTGGAGCAATGCACCCTGGGTGCTGCAAGATGTACTGGGAGATGTAGTCTCTCTCTCCTCTGCTTTCACTTCCATAATGTCTCTTTACTTCCTCCCGACTCACCTCTCACCTGGAACTTCTTGTCTCTCTGCATTAAAGGGGAACACCCCGCTACACACTCCCCCCACTTGAACTCTTTGGTCCCCAAAGATAAACTTCAACAAATACTGTTTACCATTTTGGACAATGTCGAGCATGATGTTGGCATAGGGAATTCCCACCAAAACTTTGGGATGGAACTCTCTTGCCCACAGGTCACACTACCATGAGTGGCCTGCCTAACTGTGCCAGAGAGTGAGCTGGGGTTGCCCTCCACCAAATGGACGGTGGAAGGATCAGGTTGTTCAACACTTCTCCTAGCCGTTACAACAGAGTCCTCTGAGCTCGTCCCCATTTGGGGGTAAGTTAGTTTCTTGGGAGGCCTGATGACTCTGCGAGCCCTCTGCTCTCTTGGTGCTTCTGACTCTGGCACCACAGGCTCTTCTTCAGGAGTAAGTTCAGGTAACATTGCTGGTTTTGGAACCTCTGATTCAGAAGTCGACTGACGTATGGAATCTCTAGAGTCCTCCTCTGCGCAAGTGTCAGGAACATCTTCCCAGTAATCAGCTGAGGGACTGAAGGGTATGAATTCAGTAGCCTCCGGATTCAGCGTTGCATCTGGGGTATCCCCTCCATTTGGGAGATCTATGGCGGACGTTCCCAGAGTCGAGGGAGGCCACAGCCAGTCCAGTTCTCCACCTTCTTCTGTACTCAATTGGGAGGCCTCCCCATCTTTGGCTCGAGAGGTCTGGGACCGAGTGTTCGGCCTAGGAATATCCAGGATAGAGGCCGGTTCAGGGGAGTCTCTCACGGGAGGTATTCTGACTGCCTCAGCAAGTGGGAGCAGGTGGTTCCGATGCCACGTCTTCAGTGGACCCACCTTTCCTTCTGGCTTTAGTTTGTAGACAGGCAAACCGGGCAACTTCCTACAGACAACATAGGGCTCAGATCTCCACCTGTCGGCAAGCTTGTGTTTTCCAGGGACCCCCAGATTGCGTAGCAGTACTCGGTCCCCGGGCTGCAGATCTTGCACTCGAACCTTCAGATCAAAATTTCTCTTGTTGCGGGCCCCCCTTTGATCCGAAGCCGCCTGGGCTTGTTCATAGGCCACCTGCAAGCTACGTCTAAGTCTGTCCACGTATCCCTTGTGGGATGTAGCTGAGGTATTGTCTATAGAAGTGCCAAAGGCCAGGTCCACAGGTAGCCTTGCTTCTCTCCCAAACATAAGTCGATAAGGGGAGTAGCCAGTGGCGTCACTTGTGGTACAGTTATAGGCATGTACTAGGGCTGATATGTGCTGACTCCAGTGTTGCTTCTTCTCTGTTTCTAAGGTTCCCAACATGTTGAGCAGGGTCCGGTTAAATCTCTCCGGCTGAGCATCTCCTTGTGGGTGGTAAGGCGTGGTTCTGGTCTTCTTTATTCCTAATGAATCCAAAAGTCTTCGGATCAACCGACTCTCAAAGTCCCTTCCTTGATCTGAGTGGAGTCTCTGTGGTAGTCCGTAATGGACAAAATACTTCTCCATAAGTATCTTGGCCACGGTGGATGCCTTCTGGTCTTTGGTTGGGAAAGCTTGAGCATAGCGGGTGAAATGGTCGGTTATTACCAGAACATTCCCCAATCCACTCAGGTCGGGTTCGAGGCAGAGAAAGTCAATGCATATCAGATCCATTGGGCCTTGACTCTGTAAGTGGCCCATTGGGGCAGCTTGATGGGGTAGGGTCTTTCTCTGAATGCATCGTGCACAGGAATGGCAATACTCCTCTACTTCTGCCCTCATGCAGGGCCAATAGAACCGATCTCTGACAAGCTGGAAGGTCCTTTCTGCCCCTAGGTGACCATGATGGTCATGCAGGGCAAATAGTACAGTCTCTCGGTGCTTCTCTGGAAGAAATAACTGCCACTTATCTTCTGAGTCATCAGAGGGGCCCCTTCGGTAGACCACTCCCTGATGTACCTGTAGCCTGTCCAATTCCTTCCTCAACAGGCGAGCCTCCTTTGAGGGGTGATGTAGGAATTTGTTGGGATCCTGATTCTCCAGGGCTTCGAGGACCAATCTCCCCATGGGGTCTTCCAATTGGTCACACCTCAACTCCTTCTTGGACAGTCTCGGTAGGTTGTCTTCCTCCAGTTGAGTTACCCCACAATAGTGTTTGGGGACTCCTACCATGGTAACCCCTATTTCTTCTGCTCTGGAGCCTCCTCTGGCTTGGAATTCAGCCCCTTGACAAAGGGCCCGCACCCCGTCCGGTGCCACTTGGGTCCAATCTTCCCAGTCATTTGTCGTGGCATGAGACCTCCGGGACAGGGCATCTGCATCCCTATTTCCGGCTCCTGGTCTGTACTTCAGACTGAAGTTGAATCCAGACAATGCGGCCAACCACCTGTGTCCGGTGGCATCTAGTTTCGCAGTGGTGAAGAGGTAGGTCAGGGGGTTGTTGTCTGTCTTTACAGTAAACTCTGCCCCATACAAGTAGTCTTTTAGCTTGTCTACTACCGCCCATTTGAGGGCCAGGAATTCCAGCTTATGAGTGGGGTAATTCTTTTCTGAGGGGGTCAGGCTCCTGCTCACATAGGCCACTGGTCGCAGTTGTCCTTCATGTTCTTGGTAGAGTACACCACCTAGACCCTCATGGCTGGCATCCACATGTAATTCATAAGGTCTGGTAGGGTCGGCGTAGGCCAGGACTGGGGCAGTGGTTAAGCTCCTCTTCAGAGCATGAAAGGCCTCTTCACACCTTGGGTTCCACTGATCTTGAACTGACTCACCAGGCCTCCTGGGCCCTGAGTCATCCTCTTCCCCTTCTGCCTTTAGCAATTCATTCAACGGGCGGGCAATCCGAGCAAACCCCTCCACAAATCTCCTATAATAGGAGCAGAACCCCAGGAAGGATCTGAGCTCTGTTACTGTGGTGGGTCGTGGCCAGGAAGTGACTGCTTCCAACTTCTCAGGATCTGTGGCCATCCCTTCTTCAGACACTATGTGCCCCAGATAGTTCACAGAAGACTGGTAGAACCGACACTTCTCGGGGGAAAGCTTAAGTCCCTCTTCGCTGAGTCTTCTCAATACTTTCTCCAACCTGGCTTCATGTTCTTCCAAGGTTCTTCCAAAGACAATGACATCGTCCAAGTACACAAGGACTTCTATAAGATTCATGTCTCCAACAGTCTTCTCCATAAGGCGTTGAAAGGTAGCAGGAGCTCCAGACAGACCCTGAGGCATCCTATTGAATTCGAAGAATCCCACCGGGGTTATGAAGGCTGTCTTCTCCCTGTCTTCTGGGTGCATAGGGATTTGATAGTACCCACTCTTGAGGTCCATCACACTGAACCATTTGGCTCCAGACAAACTTTGTAGGGCATCTTCTATCCTTGGCGTGGTGTATTGGTCAGGGATGGTTCTCCTGTTGAGAGTCCTGTAATCGATACAAAGCCTCAACGACCCATTCTTCTTTCTGACCACCACGATTGGGGAGGCATAGGGACTTCTAGACTCCCGGATCACACCAGTCTTCTTTAGTTCTACAAGTTGTTCCCTCAGATCCTCCAGATCTGCCAGGGGGACCCGCCTGACCCTCTCTCGGAAGGGCTTATCTTCTTGGAGGCGGATCCGATGGGTGGCACTTCTTGCACACCCCACATCGAATTCATCTTCAGAAAAGATCTTCTCCCACCTGGTCAGCTGGGCCTTGGCTCTTTCTTTCCAAGCCCTGGGTAGGTTCGGGTTTTCCACGGACAGTTTCTCCCAAACATCTCCTCCGTCACCCGTCCCCTTGACTTCGGACCAAGTGACCGGGGCAGCAGGGCTCACCTGACCAAGCAACACTCTGGCAGGGATCTCCATGGGTCCTCCCGTAGTGTTCCTAACACTCACCGGAACTCTGCCATGGGCCTTCTTCAGGGCCTTGGACGGAATCACTTCTGGTATCACTTCCAGGCCTGAGGACTCTTCCCTTGGGTCTGATTCCAGCATGACAAAGGGGCCAGGTTGTTCCCACGAAAGCTTCACAGTGGCCCTAAGACAGGTTACTTCTCCGGGCTGTAGCACTACTCCTTCTCTGCCAAGTCTCCACACCTTCCCTATCCCCTCTCCCGGGGTCTTCTGCTCTAAGACCAGTCGTTGGTAGGCCGTCTTTAGCATGGGATGGATTTTGGTGGCTGAATGGTTTCTTTCTTTCACTAGAGGGGTCAGGAGTCTCCTGACTAGATCCGTGTTTGTCCCAATGATCAGGGAAATCTTGCTGGCTCCAGGCGGCCGGGGACACACAACTGCCAGGGTGTCAAACACTTCAGCCTTCCCAGCCACGGATGGGTCGAAAGTCATCTTTATGGGCAGGTACCCATCATAAGGGAAACTCTGGGGTTCCAAGTCCCCATATCTCCAGCTCTTCTATCTTCTGGATAGGCAGATGACTCAAGTGCCTATCATAGAAGTCCCGGTATAGTAAAGTCACCTGTGCTCCGGTGTCCAAAAGAGCTTTAGTATAGACTCCTTCCACTTGAATGGGCACAGTAGGAGACGGGCCCACCAGTTCCTTTGGGTATGGCCGGACTGGGGTCACCTCTTTTTTTTGGCTTTCGACCCTTGCCCTGCTTCTTTTGGACTTTAATTTTTCCTGAGCCTGGCATGCATTGACTTTCTCCCTCTCAATGGGGGCACAAACCCGCTGAGGGATGTTATTGTTCCTTTTAGGTGGATGTTCCTTCTTTGGGGTGCTGTACTTCCACTGAGGGGTCTTGCCCCCTCCCTCTGGGGTACATCTTGGTGGGGGTGTACTATACCTCCTCCTAGGAGTTTTGTCTCCTCCATTCTTGGCCTTTTTTTTTAGTTTGGAGCGCACTGAAGATGATGGGCACCCGGTTGACTCCTTCACCGGGGCCCCTTTGGAGTTTCCCGCCGGCTTGCAATTATCTGTTCTCTTCTTCTTTGGGCTGGAGCATACGTTAGCAAAGTGGCCACTCCCTCCGCAGTTATAGCAAATCACCTCTTCTCGGTCCTGTAGGGAGGCCGGTGCTGAGGTGTTCGGGAACAACTCCTTTCTTGGGCTTGGTTTCTCTCGTCTTCTCTGATCTTTCTCCATCAAAGAGGTCAGCATCTCCAACACTTGGGCCATTTGCGATTTCAGAGTGTCAACCTCCGCATCTCTTTCTGGGCTCTTGACCGAATGGACCAACACTGGTACAGGTGTGACATTCGCCTTGGCCACCTGCTGATCTTCCTCCAGCGCCTCTTCGTCCCTAATAATTTTTATTAGATCAGAGTAGGTTAGTGACATTCCTCCTCCTGAGGTTTTCAGGTGCAGCCAGACCGGGTCTGAGCGCCGCGCTCCCCTCATGATCTGCTTCATGCGTGCTTCATCTGCATCTTTGGGCAGCATTCCCTTCTTCAGTACAATCTTGCATAACTGCCTGTTCAGCCTTCTAACATATTCTGACAGTTTCTCATTCGGCTGCTGGAGAGTGTGTTCAATTTGATAAATCATCTCTGACACCTTCTCCAGCTGACCAAACTCTTCCTGCAGCATGGCCAGGCAATCTTGAGCTGTACAGTTTTCATTTCCAAACCGGAAGCTCTTCACCGCTTCTGCCGCGGCACCTTTCAGACTTTCTAAGACTCGCTGTCTCTTCTGTGCCTCAGGCACCTCCCATGCTTCTACTGCCTGCAATGCCTGTTCCACCCAAGTGTCAAAATCTTCCTCCCCCGCAGGGACGGGGAGCTTCCCTGAGAAGGTGCTAAGCTTCCGGTAACCGGCCTCCACATGCACCGTACTGCTTTTCTGGCACTTAATTACAAGGTCTCCTAGAGCATTCAACAATTCAGGCCCTATAGCGGCCAGCGGTGATCCCGGGCTTAATAGTTCCTTAAGCTTTTCTGCTTTAGGGGATAGTGGTGGAGATAATTGTGGGAGTGATGGCCTTGGTGTCTGAAACCATTCTTCCTTCACTGGCAGCGTATGTATCAAGTGATAGATCTGATTATCTATGGCTTGTATACTCTGACTTTTAAAATGCTCTGGGATTTCGTTTTTCCATTCTACCAGTGCGTATGTAAACGAGATCACTGGATCTGGCCTAAAATCCATCACCCATGCTTTGTGGCTCGGAGACAGTAACAATACGAGCTGTTTTATCTCCTCTTCCTTCCATTTTTCCCCCGGGAGTACAATGACTACCGCCGCGGTTGGATCGGCGCCAATCGCTGCGCACCACTGTGACATTGCCAGCGGGTCCATGCTGGTACTTCTGACCGGCTTGATTGCAGCGTGCAACGTACAAGGATCCCGGACTCGAGCCCCCACGTGTAGCGCTACCCCCAGTTAAGAGAGCCGCTGATATTGATTTGGGCCCTGCAGTGCACCGCTGTCAACCCCCGGCAATCGGCTCTAACCTCCCGTGGCACAGCTGATGATAGAGAGATAGGACCGCGTGATCGCAACTGTTGGTGACGCAGTCCTATAACAAACATACACAGAATATACTTTAAAACTCCTATTAAAGTAAGCGGAACTGACACCAAATGTACTTTACCCAAATATTTTACTGAGGCTAATGGGCAAGTAATAAACAACAGTATAACAAGTTGCAGATCCCTGCAATAAACAGTAATAAAGATAAACAGAGTAATCAGAATAATAAAGTATTGCTATGCAACTCTAGCGCTGCCCTTTTACAGCTACTTCCCCTCATGGGTAGACTAACACCCAGCAATGTCTACCTATGCAGTCAGGCCTGACTGATCTAAATGGAAGTTCAGTGAAACAATATTCGCTAGCAATCTCTCGGTGGTGCACTTGAAGAACAACTTTGTAATCCCAACGAATAGTAAAGATAAAGTATCTGTCTTTAAACAGCTCTCACCACCTGGACAAGTCCAAGTCCCTTTCCTCCATCGATTCGTCTAGGAACAGGAATCCACCGACATCCAAGTCTTCAATCCTTCTGGTGTACTGCAGCAAGGAGGATTAGATGTCTCTAAGGCTCTGCTAGGCTGGCAGAGGGCTCTTTGGAAAGGAGCACATGGCCCGGGCTTCAGGCCTTGTGCACACAGCAGTTCAGCACAGACATCCTCTTGCTAGGAGAGGGGGGTCCAAAGAGAGCGACCAAAACTCTGCCTCCCCTTTATAAAGTCTGCCCCAGCAGTCTCTGTTCTGGAGCAATGCACCCTGGGTGCTGCAAGATGTACTGGGAGATGTAGTCTCTCTCTCCTCTGCTTTCACTTCCATAATGTCTCTTTATTTCCTCCCGACTCACCTCTCACCTGGAACTTCTTGTCTCTCTGCATTAAAGGGGAACACCCCGCTACACAGATTTATCCTAGGTTAGATGTCCTGCAGATATAAATAGGAGGGAAGTGTTGAAAGGCTAGTATACACAATACAGCGAGATATCGTTATGGAAACAAGAAATCCCAACAGGGTTGGTCGGGGAGGTCCAGGGGGGAAGGGGGGGGGAAGGAGGGGAGCAGGAGGAGTGAGGAACGGGAGGGGGGGCAGGGGGGGAGGGAGGGGGGCAGGGAGGGACCTCATCTAATCAGTCAAATACACCTTGAACAGATAGCGAATAGCTCACTGGGGATCTAACATTGGGCCGTTGTTCTCATTGTCAACCATGAACTCGGTGCCCCAAGAATCTATCCACCCCGACCATATCTTATCAAATTTAGTAGGACAGTTTCGACTAGCAAAGGTGATCTTGTATAGTGGCAGCACCGAGTTCAATACCAAGCGCCACGAGGACACCGTAGGAGGTACCGCGCTCTTCCAGTGGAGGAATATCACCCTACAGGCATAAAAAGTAGCGTATCTAAGGAAGAGTTTAGTGTATTTACCCCTCACCCCAGGATTAAAGACATTCAGCAGTAGTGATTTAGGGTCAGTTTCCAAATCCAGAGAAGTCACCCGAACGAGGTCATCCACCACTCCCGACCAATAGTCTCCGAGGCGGGGGCAGGACCAGACCATGTGGAAAAAGGGGGCAGCCTGTAGGCCACATCTGGGACAAGCCACCGGGGTGCTAGGATTCATAATTGTCAACCGTTTTGGAGTGAAATAGGCTCTGTCGAGGAATTTGACCTGCATAAATCGGTCCCTAGCCGAGACCATAGTGGTAACGAAGGAGGACACACATGTCTCCCATTCATCCTCTGACAGATCAGGAATGTCCATCCTCCATTTGTCCATAGTTTTTTCCAGTTTCTTTGTGGGAGTAATGGACAAACGGAGGTATAGGGAGGACAGAGGTTTGTCTATGATCTTGGCATTAAGAAACCCCTCCACAGAGTCTGATTCCAGCGTGAGAGGTGATGGGAACTGTTTCCCGTAGGCATGCCGGAGCTGGTAGTATCGGAACAACATCCATCCCGGTAGTGAGTAGGCAGCCTGGAGATCGGAAAAAGATCGCAGCCTGCCACCCCTGAAAATGTGCCTCAGCTTCACTATACCCTTTCTCGCCCAGATCTGCGGATCCGGGACGGAGTTCATGTGCGGCAGATTAGGGTTGCCCCAAAGGGGAATATGAGGTGAGAATGTCTCGGGGGAGCCGAAACGGGATCTGGCCCTGTGCCATATCGTGATGGTTGTACGCATCAAGTCCGTGATGCCAGGGTGGGACCTCGCCCCCCTGAACACCACGTTACTAAGGGAGGAATATGACCCCATTATGGCCGCCTCCAGAGTCACTATCGGGTTGTCGCGGGGTTGGGAGAACCACCATCTAACCGTCACCAGGACGGCCGCCCAAAAGTAGACCTGGAAGTCCGGCAGGGATAGTCCCCCCCTAGCAATGGGAAGCTGAAGGGTGGAGACAGCCAGCCGCGGGGGCCCCCCATTCCAGATAAAGGAGGATATTATACTTTTTAGCTTGGTAAAAAATGAGGCGGGGGGGATCAGAGGGGAATTTCGGAAGAAGTAGAGAAATTTAGGCAAATACACCATCTTAATCAAGTTCACCCTACCCACTGGTGAAAGGGGGAGAGTCCTCCAGGTTATACATTTCTGCGAAAAGGTTTTCAGCAGTGGTTGGAGATTCAGCTCATAGTATGAGGACAGCGGGGTCCTGACCGTAACTCCCATATATTTAAATTCAGGTGTCCAATTTAGGGGGGTGCTCGTCGGCGGGTGAGGGCCCGACGCATGCAGCGAGAAGAGGAGTGATTTTCCCCAATTAACCTTAATGCCCGAGAACGAGGCGAATATATCCACTATTTGAAGTGCAGGTGGAAGGGAGGAAGTATCTTTGAGGAAAAGGAGGGTGTCATCGGCATAGAGGGATATTTTATCCGTAACTGCACCTATCCGAATCCCCTCTACCGAGGGAGCAGATCTGATGCGGGCCGCCATGGGTTCCATGGCTAGCGCAAACAGACCGGGGGAAAGCGGGCAGCCCTGCCTAGTGCCCCTAGACAGGGGGAAAGGTAACGACAGCGAATTATTTGTGCGTATACGGGCTGTGGGATTGTGGTATAGCATCTGAATCCATCCAATAAATCGGGGGCCAAACCCAAATTTATGCAAGACGGCCCAGAGGTAGCGCCACTCAACCGAGTCGAAAGCCTTCTCGGCGTCTAAGGAGGCTACCACCTCTGTGCCGCCCTCACTTGCCCTGGAGAGATGAGTGAGGAGACGACGGATATTAATATCAGTTCCTCTGCCCGGCATAAAGCCAGACTGATCTGCATGTACCAATGCGGTGATCACAGTGTTCAGTCGTCCGGCCAGTATTTTGGCCAGCAGTTTGGCATCTACGTTGAGGAGAGAGATTGGGCGGTACGAGGAACACTGTTCAGAGGCCTTGCCTGGCTTAAGGATGACAACAATCACCGCCTCAGCCATTGTCGGGGGGAGAGAGTTCTCCTCCGCGGCCTTTTGGAGCATAAGTTTAAAGGATGGGAGAATTTCTGTTGCATATGCTTTAAAGAATTCGGCAGGGATGCCATCAGGACCCGGCGTTTTGCCGCCTTGCAAGGACGCTACCGCTCGTTGAAGCTCCTCCAATGTGATAGGGCCATCCAATGCCTCCCTGTACGAGGATGTCAGGCACGGAAGCTCCGTCTCATCGAGATAGGCTGTAAGCTCTGCATCCGTGCAAATCATCCCCGATCTTCTCCCCATGTTCAAATATTCTTTGGGACTGATGCAGAAGCGTATTTTTTGTGGCCGCTGTTCGGAGCAGGAGAACATCCCTCAAAGCTGCCTGGAAATCTGAATAAACCCTGGGGGACCCAGTATTTGAGTATTCTACTTCGAGTGCAGCCACCCTCCTCTCAGCCCCCAGGGTGTCCTCTCTCAGATCCCTCCGGACCCCACGAATGTGGGACTGCAAACTACCTCTAGTAAACGCCTTAAATGCGTCCCATGACGTGGTCAGAGCTATAGAGTGGTCCAGGTCCTGCCAATAACGTATCGCCTCAGATCTATATGGCTCCGAGATCCTCGAGTCGGATAACCAAAACCTAGACAGTCTCCACAGGCTCTCCCCCGGTGCACTGGAAACACAGAGTTTCAATGCAAGCGGCGCATGGTCAGAAATGCCACGGGGGAGAATAGAGATGTCCCGAACCCTAGAGAGGACAGACCCCCCAGCATAGGCAAGGTCTATACGTGAAAGGGTCTTGTGTGAAGCCGAGTGGCAAGTATAAGCCCGCTGGGAAGGGTTACGCCACCTCCACACATCAGTCAGGTTGGAAGCCTCCGCCCAAGATAGCAGCTCCGAAGATGAGCTCGCTACGGGTGAAAGTCTGTCCACTCCAGAGTCCGGGACGAGATTAAAGTCGCCCAGTATCACCACTTTATCTGTGGCAAAGTTGGCTATCTTAGAGATCAGTTGATTAAGTAGTCGCGCGGAGGCCGGAGGGGGCAGGTACACTCCCACCACCACCAACTCCAACTGGTCCACTATAGCATGCAGTATAACAAAACGGCCATCTGGATCTAGTTCTAGTGCCAGCAGTCGAAACGGTAGGGATTTACGTACAAGAATGCTGACCCCTCTGGAGTAATTGGTATGCGTAGAGTGGTATAGATGCCCCACCCAAGGTCTCCTAAGACTCAAAAGCTTGCTGCCCGTTAAGTGCGTCTCCTGCAGTATGCAAATATGGGCGTGATATTGTTTAAGAAATTGAAACACCAGTGACCTCTTCACAGAGGAGTTCAGCCCCCTGACGTTCCAAGATATTATATTACATTCAGCCATAAGCATCTAGGATCACATATTCAGCCCAGTATCTAGCCTTCATGGGTGGATGCAGAGTCCGGACCACCACAAAGGTCAGGACAGAGCATCTCAAATATTCAATGACATACATAAATACATCGCTTGTGAAAAATCGGTAAAAAAACAAGGTATAACAAAACATTCCCACCCAACCCCCCCACCCCCCACCCCGCCAGCCCCAGCCCCAACTTTGGGGAGGCTTAGGATCCCAACTCAGAACCCAGGCGAACACGCCTGCAATGGGGAAACGCGCGCGGAACGGCATCCACAGTCCAGCAATCAGATGATGCACAGTTAGTCCCTTGCCAGAGACCGGATCAGATATATGGGTGCAGTCTCCCGGCAGCCGCCGGGGGTAGAGAAACTTGAACAATAACGTTGCATGAGCTACCAAAATTGCCGGCCTTGGCCAAGGGAGGGGGGGGGATATAACAAAGGATCAACAGTTATTCGACCCTCCAACCAGGGTACCCCACCCACCCCCGGAAAGAACCAGGGAGTAACGACCCCCAACCCCCGCAGTTCATAATGTAAAATGTTAGTCAACACATGGGACCCTCCCGGAGGGGGGGGGGGAAGGGGGGAGCACGGGCCAAGCACAGGCCAATGTAGAAAGGAGGCACGTCCATAAGGCAGCAGGTGGCATGGCTCATGTAGAAAAAACAATTTGACCCCTCAGTAGTAATGGTACTTATCTGCGAGGTAGCGTGTCGATCCACATGGAGGCCTCCTCAGGAGATGCGAAGAATTTTACCGACTCGCCGTCCTCCACTCGCAGCCTGGCCGGGAACAGCATGCTGTACTTAATCTGCTTGGCTCGAAGTTTGGCTCTCACTGCGTCGTAAGATTTCCGTTGTTTCTGAGTTTCCAGCGAGTAGTCTGGGAAGATCAGGAGCTTGGCGTTCTCAAATCGCAGTTCACCTTGGGCTCTCGCTTCCTTCATTACTGTATCGCGGTCACGGAAGTGAAGCAATTTGAAGATGAAAGTACGGGGTGGCGCTCCTTGCGGCCCCCTCGTGGAGGGTATGCGGTGGGCTCTTTCCACCGTAAAAAACGGGGAGAAACGTGCCGAGGGGAGGATAATTTGCAGCAGGCGTTCAGCAAAGGCGGTGGGATCCGCACCCTCAGCCCCCTCCGGAAGACCCAGCACTCGCAGGTTGTTCCGCCTATTGCGATTCTCAGCATCCTCGGCTCGGGCCTCCAGCGCCCTAACCTTAGTTTTCAGTACATGCATATCAGCCCCCTGGTCACGTACCTTGTCTTCCGTTTGAGAGACCCTCTGCTCCACTTCAGTCATGCGACCTCGAAGGGTGTCAAAGTCTTTCCGGATAAACTCTACATGGGTCTGAATATGATCCACTTTGCCAGTCAGAGCAGTGATGGCCTGCATTACGGCCTTAAAGTCAGCCGCCGTTGCCGGCAGCCGATCAGGATCATCAGCCTGGTTCTCCATCTGGGCAGGATGTTTAGGCGAGGCCGTGGCTGCGGCCCTGCCTGCAATGTCCAGTTTCGCAGCCTTTTTGCCTGTCTTCCGTTGGGAGCTGCCCCTTCTCATACCCCAGGAGTACTATTTGAGGCTGGGGGCACACAGGAGGAGGGGGGAGGGGGGGGGCCTCCCGTAGCAGGCCTGCCCACCGCCAAGGCCGGATCCCACGCCGGGTGTAGCAAGATGGCCGCCGACCTCCACAGCTAGGCCCAAGCCGCGGTGTTTCCTAAATGCGGTAGCCGCGTATCGGATCGCGGGCTCGCGGAGGCCGCCGTACAGCCGGAGAGCGGCGAATCCGCGGTCGCAGGTGTGTGGGCCTCCAGGGGAGTCCGGTTACCTGGATTAGGAGGCGAATCTGCGGCTGCGGCCCTGTCCGCGATGTCCGGTCTCGCGGCCCCCTCCCCGGATTTCAGGCAGACTTCCTCTCCCTCACAGGCCCCCAAGTCTGGGGGGACACAGGAGAGTTGTTAGGTTTGATTTGTTGCAGATCTGCACCCTATAAATTAGGGATTTTGGCACCGGTCCTGGGAAGCTCAGACAAACACATCTGCTCCCAGCACCATTCCGGACACGCCCCCCTTCTTTTCTTTTTTAAATGACATTTAATTTTTTTATTTTTTTATTATTGCATTTTACTGTAAATTTGAGATCTGAGGTCTTTTTGACTCCAGATCTCATATTTAAAGCGGTTGTATACCCGCTGCTGTTTTTTTTTTTAACATACCTGAAAGACAAAAGGCATAATGAGCTAGTATGCACCACATACTAGTTCATTATGAAATACTTACCTTAGAACGAGGCGTCGCCAACTTACCTCGTCCACGCCGAGGGAGATGTCATCTTGCCTCGGCGTGTCTTCCGGGTATCGCCGCTCCAGCGCTGTGAGTGGCTGGAGCGGCGATGTTGTCACTCCCGCGTATGCGTGCCGGAGACTTCTTTCCGGCAAGGTCCGGCGGCTGCCGGGCTTTAGCCGAGAATCCCCGCTGTGCATGCGCCGCTGCAGTCAGCGTCTCATTGTGAGGGGAATATCTCCTAAACCGTACAGGTTTAGGAGATATTAATTTTACCTACAGGTAAGCCTAAAATATAGGCTTACCTGTAGGTAAAAATGTGAAAGCGGGGTATACAACCGCTTTAAGAGGTCCTGTCATGCTTTTTTTTCTATTAAAAGGGATGTTTACATTCCTTGTAATAGGAATAAAAGTGACCCAATTTTTTTTATTTTTTAAAAGGACAGTGTAAAAATAAAAAAATAAAAGGTAAAATAAATAAGAAAAAAAAAATTAATTTTAAAGCGCCCCGTCCCACCGAGCTCACGTGCAGAAGCGAACACATACGGAAGTTGCGCCCGCATAAGAAAACGGTGTTCAAACCACACATGTGAGGTATCACCGTGATCGTTAGAGCGAGAGCAATAATTCTATCTCTAGACCCCCTCTGTAACTCAAAACTGGTAACCTGTAGAAATTCTTAAACATCGCCAATGGAGATTTTTAAGTGCCAAAGTTTGTCGCCATTCCGCAACTTTGAAGCGTGACATGTTGGGCATCAATTTACTCAGCGTAACATTATCTTTCACAATATAGAAAAAAAATTGGGCTAACTTTACTGTTGTCTTATTTTGTTAACTCAAAAAAATGTTTTTTTCCCCCAAAAAATTGCGTTTGTAAGACCGCTGCGCAAATACGGTGTGACATAAAGGATCCCTGGACCAAAAAAAAAAAATTGCAATGACCGCCATTTTATTCTCTAGGGTGTCTGAAAAAAATATATAATGTTTGCGGGTTCTAAGTAATTTTTTAACACAAAAAAATGATTTTAACTTGTAAACAACAAGTGTCAAAAAGAGGCGACGAGTGTACTTCCAATAAGCTTATTGCCACCTAAATGCAGCTTTCAGTTGTGATCTTAATATTTTATGAGTTTGAGTGGAATGCATGTATTTATTTCTGCTGCGTGTCTTTCCTGCCATTAACTCATTTTCTGATAAGAATTTTCAGTGATTCGGAGAAGTAGCTGACCTAAATTATCATAGGCAAGAGGCACGTTAAAGTGGCGCCTGCAGAGATCACCAGGAATCATTTTTAGTGCACATATAACAAAAGCCAAAGGAAAAAAATATCAATTAAAGGGCCAGTCAAGCTGGTAGATGCTGAGAAGTTAAACCCCTTGACAATTTCATATACTGTATCTCTTGGATTATCGGTTGATGTTATCTCCTTTAGATGGACCAACACTTTAAAACCTGCAGCATGAAAAATATACAATAATAGTATTGGAAGAAAACAGGCATCATAAAGGGCCAGCCCAGTGTTCCGGGGTCCTCCAAAGTGCTGTGGATTTCCTTGTTGTAGAAGTATAGGTGCACACCTACCAACTGTATATCCCACAATGAATGGGCCTGAAAGATCTATTCAAA
Source organism: Rana muscosa (assembly GCA_029206835.1). Lineage (NCBI taxonomy): Eukaryota > Metazoa > Chordata > Amphibia > Anura > Ranidae > Rana > Rana muscosa. The sequence continues at coordinate 180,920,315 of CM055119.1, read as the reverse complement.
CAGTGGTGGTGCGTCCATAGTGAGCGCAGAAGTGCCACCCCCTCTCTCTCCTGCGCCCGTCACTCACAACAACAATACATAGGTTCATGCATTGCATGAACCTATGTATTGTCGCCGCCGCTGCCGCCCACTATTCAGATGGCTGGCCCACTGGTGAGCGCCGGCCATCTGAATAACAGCGGCTGGTTGGTTTTTGAAAGTGCCTATCAGAGCCAGCGGTTTTGATAGGCTTCCCGATTACAGTCTGTGGGCTGTAATCGGCTTCCAAATAGTTAACCAGGGGATGCACGGGGGTGCGTTCCTTGGTTAACACTGACAGGCGTCTCAGCCAATCAGGTTCACCGGTTCTGGTTACCGGTAACCTGATTGGCTGAAGCGACATCGAGGGCGGGAGAAGACATCGAAGACGGAAGAAGGACGGCGCTGACCCGAGCAAGGTAAGTGCAGGGCTGGGGGGAAACTGGCTGTATTTGGGGACAAACTGGCTGCATTTGGGGGAAACTGGCTGCATTTGGGGGAAACTGGCTGCATTTGGGGGGAAACTGGCTGCATTTGAGGGGGCAAACTGGTGGCGTTTGGGCACAGAGGGCTGCGTTTAATGGGCACAGTGGCAGCAATTGATGATTTTTTTTTTTCAGTTTGTTTGCGCCCCCCCAAAAATTTTGAGCACCAGCCGCCACTATATTCAAAACAGAGGCATAACCAGGGCAGGGACAAGGGATTGGCAGAAGGGGCAGCAGCCCTGGCTGCAGATGAGCAAGGGGGCAAAGAATAGACGCAGGGCGGTACACCCATTCTATGGCATGTATTAACATTTAAGGAGGGGGATGCAATTCTGGATCCTTGCCCTGGGTGCTAGAAGACCCTGTCCCGGTACTGGGCGTGACTAGAACCTTTAGGGCCCTAGTGCACTGATCCTGGGGACCTTTATTCCAGCTGCCGGACCCTTTATTATGGTCCCGCAGTGGGACCCTGGCACATGTTCTGCCCCCCCCCCCTGCGGTGTTGGAACGTCAGGGCTTGGTTGTGTTTGACCTTTGGGACCCTGGTAGTTCTGCCACTGGTGTTAGTAGTTTGTTTTTTGTTATTTATATGCTTTTTTATATGTTTTTCCCAATTTTATGTTTTTTGTTTTTTTACAATTTTTTTTTTTTATATTCTTTACTATTTTTTAGGAGCCCTGTTGGAGGTCTTTGGTAAAATAGAAGGGATCTAAACAGATCTCTTACAGTATGTTTCACCTTTGAGAAGGAGATTGAGTACACAACATTCAATCTCTATCTCTGCAGCCTCAGCTGCACAGAATGAATGGACAGGAATAGCTCTGTACAGAGCTTCCCGCTCATTCACAAACTGAAGCATAGTAAACACAATTTACTATGTTTCAGTTACGAACGGATAGAGTCAGTGATCGGTACAGATTACTGACTCTGTCTATTCAGAAAAGAAATGGGCCGGTAAATTACATATTTACCTGCCCCGTCCCCATCTTGACATAACTGAGAGAGGGAAGGAGGGAACACGGCACTGCTGTAGGGGGTAAAGGAAGAGCTGGGAGAGCACACAAGGGCCCGGGGACAGTAGGACCTGCATATGAGGGGCGGTGGGGGCGGCATATAGAAGAACCAATCACCTCCATTTTCCTCCTGCAGCTGCTGAATGCCTGCTGGAGGGAGAAGAGGAGAAGCAGGCTTTCAGCGGCTGCAGGAGGAACATAGAGGGGATTGGTTCTTCCATATGCCGCCGCCCCTGCTGCCTCTCCTATTCAGATCCTACTGTTTCCGGGTAAAATAATTTTTATAAAAAACAACAAACATTTCTATACAATGTAATCGCACAGAACGACTGTGAACCTCCTCTTTTCGGGTCCCGCGCCGGCGCTCCTGGCCCCTCATCTCTGTCCAGTGCCCCATGGGAAGCCAATTCCCATGGTGGCACTCATGCGTGCTCGCACCCAAGCCCCGCTGCTGCGTCCATTGACACTGACAGTCAGTGGGTCTCAGCCCCGTCCCCCGCTCCCTCGTCACTGGTTTTGATTGGCAGCCCAGCAAAGCCAGCGAGACCTGGAAGTGAGGGAAGAGAAGAGCTGCAGATGTGCATAGCACTGGATCAAATGAGGGCTCAGGTAAGCTAAAGGGGGGGGGGAGGGGGATGATGACACCTAAATATTTTTTACCTTAAAGTGGATTTCCACCTAAAAATGGAACTTCCGCTTTAAGTGACCCCCTGACATGCCACATTTGGCATCTCATTTTTTTGGGGGGGGAGCGGATACCCTCTTTTTAGAGGCATCCAGCTCCCACTTCCTCCCGGGGCTCCGCAGCACTGGAAGGAAGTTCACCTCTCCCCCCTCCCTCCGTGCAATCTTCTGGGACACGTCACAGGTTCCAAAAGATTGTCCGGCCAATCACAGTGCACAGCGCGGCTCGCGCAATGTGCAGTGCGTGCCCGGCTGTGAAGCCACAGCTGGGCGCCCACAATAGTAATGCCGGCCACATGGGGAGGAGGGAGAGAGGAGCGGGGCTTTGTACGCCCGCATCGCTGGACCATGGGACAGGTCAGTGTCCGATTATTAAAAGTCAGCGGCTACACTTTTTGTAGCTGCTGACTTTTAATTATTTTTTTCGGCGGAACTCCGCTTTAATGCAAAGGATGCATTAAGGTACAAGATGTTTATACTTTACAACCACTTTAAGAGTTCCCTTCACTGGAGCTAAGGGGCCAAGCCCAACCACTGAAAAACAATCCCACACCATAATCCCCCTCCACACAATATTTTGTACCAGTGCACAAAGCAAGGTCCATAAAGACATGAATGAGTGGGTTTAGGGTGGAGGAACTTGACCTCAACCCGACAGAACACCTTTGGGATGAGTTAGAGTGGAGACTGCGAGCCAGGCCTTCTCGTCCAACATCAGTGCATGACCTCACAAATGCACTTCTGGAACAATGGTCAAACATTCCTATAGACACACTCCTAAACCTTGTGGACAGCCTTCCCAGAAGAGTTGAAGCTGTTATAGCTGCAAAGGGTGGGCCAGCTCAATATTGAACCCTACGGACTAAGACTGGGATGCCATTAAAGTTCATGTGTGTGTAAAGGCAGGTGTACCAATACTTTTGACAATATAGTGTACGTTGTTGGTGTGCTGGTCAGCTATGTACAAACGGCTTTATTGTATAACCTTTCCTTGTTCTATTCAAATCTATTCCACTTTAACGTACCATAATTCAGTTTTCTATGGTAACATCTTTTCTAAAACGGAATTTTTATTTTATTTTTTTTGACAGAAGGAGGTCACGTGGCACCAAACTTGCCTGGCAGCGAGAAAAGTTTAGCAGGAAAACTCTCTACAGTGCGAAACTCTCATGAGGGATGGAGCATGTCCATACCTGGATGACCTCTTGTTGAGTCTTGATGAGCTCTTATTACAGCAGATCTTGCCTGTGCGCCTGCATTCCATTGGCATTTGCCAAAAAAGGAAAGAGTGACATGTTTTTATATTCTTGTCAAATGATTTCAACCTGGAACATATTCTCCTTTATCTCTGCAAAAAAAATAAAAAATGAAAAAGACAGGCAAAAAAAATTGTGATCTTGCATGAACTAGCAATTAAAATGACAAGAATGTGAACATTTTTAAAATATGAAATGCTGCTAGATAAAGTTTTTCTAAGCTACCTCGTTTTTTATATAATTAAAGGAGAATCTCAATTGTATATTAAAATATATATAAAATATTAAAATATCTACAGAAGTAATTTTGCATTTTATAGTAATTAAGAATTACCTTTTCATTTTACTTTGATGCTGTTGTAATTTTGTAAAAATGTGTAGAGCCGCCCCTGAAGGTTCCATGGCGTTGATTGTGTTCTTCTGTCCTCCTTCAGTGATGACCCACCAAGAACTGACCCAAAACTCACCAACACAACCAAAACATAAAGCGGGCTTTATTTACAGGTAAAAGCCCTCTGGGGAAGGTATTAGGTAGACAACTACAAAAAAATAATACAATGAAGCAGATATAACAAAGCACACAAAACAATTTGAATATCATATAACAGTTATGTGAGCAGTAAAACTATGAAGTGACCTTACTAACCTTACCCACGGTTGCAGGAAAATAAAACTGATCCATCTATGGTTGGCTTTAGTTCAGTACTAAAGCCTCGTACACACGGCCGGTTTTCTCATCAAGAAACGACAAGAAAACTGCCGGGAGAGCTTTCTTGCCGAGAAAACCGGCCGCGTGTATGAGGCTTTAAGGTTTCTCATCAAGAAAACTGGCCAGAATCTCGACAAGAAAAATAGAGAACCTGCTCTCTATTTTCTCGTCGAGATTCTCGTCGGCCTGTTTCCCGACAAGAAACCCGAGAGTGTGTACGCTTACCTGTCGCCGTGGAAACCCGCACATGCTCGAAATGACTTTGACGCATGCGCGGTAGCTTCCTAGGCATAGGTAGGGTGTAGCAAGATGGCGGCGGCATCGAATGTGACGAGCGCACGCTCGTCGTAGTCGATGACATCACTGCGTTCGTTCCATTTAAAAGAACGGCGGTTCTTTTGAATCGAGCGTGTGTACACTCGGCCGGGACAAGATTCTTGTCAAGAATATCGTCAGGAAAAAACAACGTGTTTTTTCCTGATGATATTATCGGCCGTGTGTACGAGGCTTAACTCTTAGCTAAATAGGAGGGAAATACAGGAGAACATACCTGCCCTCCAAACCATTCCAAGCAGACCGTGAGCTAATACCAGCCCTTATTACCTCAATCATCGTACACAGACAAGATGTTGGGATAGAACCAAAGAAATTACTGTTTATTGAAACTCAGACACATACTTTATACCCCACAGGAGGACATTCCCCTCCTGATCATATTATCCTAACAATACAAACTGCAAACAGGAATATAATTAACAGCTAACAATGACCGTAATTAAACAGTGAAAAAAACAGTAAGTTGATCAACAAACATATAACATCCCACAATAATATTGTAACAAGTTAAAGGGGTCACCAGGTTAATCTCATCTCCAAGAGATGATCAAACAGACAGAAACTCCACTTCAGACTATCCGGGAACAGTCTATGAGGCAAACTCCTACAATATTCCAGCAGTCTGAAAAGGTGGAATTTATTTATCTTCATAGATGTCTTAACCCCTTCCTTACTGGGCACATATACTTCCTGCCCAGGCGAAATTTCAGCTTTCAGCACTGTCACGCTTTGAATGACAATTGCGCGGTCGTGCGACGTGGCTCCCAAACAAAATTGACGTCTTTTTTTTCGCACAAATAGAGCTTTCTTTTGGTGGTATTTGATCACCTCGGCGGTTTTTATTTTTTGCGCTATAAACAAAAATAGAGCGACAATTTTGAAAAAAAAGCAATATTTTTTGATTTTTGCTATAATAAATATCCCAATTTTTTTTTTTTATATTTTTTTCCTCAGTTTAGGCCGATACGTATTCTTCTACATATTTTTGGTAAAAAAAAAATCGCAATCAGCGTTTATTGATTGGTTTGCGCAAAAGTTATAGCGTTTACAAAATAGGGGGATAGTTTTATGGCATTTTTATATATTTATTTTTTTTATTAGTAATGGCGGCGATCAGTGATTTTTTTTGTGACTGCGACATTATGGCGGACACATCGGACACTTTTGACACTAATTTGGGACCATTCACATTTATACAGCGAACAGTGCTATAAATATGCACTGATTACTGTATAAATGTGACTGGCAGGGAAGGGGTTAACACTAGGGGGCGAGGAAGGGGTTAAATGTGTAACCTGGGAGTGATTACTACTGTGGGGGGGGAGGGGACTGACTGGGGGAGGTGACCGATCTGTGTCCCTATGTACAAGGGACACAGCATCGGTCTCCTCTCCCTGACAGGACATGGATCTCTGTGTTTACGCACACAGATCCATGTCCTTGTCTCTGTAACCGCCGATCGGGGGTGCCTGGTGGACATCGCGGCCGCCAGGCACGCGCATCGGCATTGCAGTGAAGCGCCGGGCATGTGCGCGCGCCGCCGGCGGCGCTCACGCGCCCCCCAGTGGCCAAATAGCGGAGGCCGTATAATAACGGCCTCCCGGCATTTGACAACCACCTTGCGGCCGTATATTCTCGTACGGCGGGCGCGAGGTGGTTAAGGGATATTGTTGAAAAATATTTCTGTCCCAAGTGGAGGGGCTTCTCCAACCCAGTCTGCAAGAGGACCACCATATTCCCTCTGACCATTGCCCTGTACAAGATTATTATTACATCTTTCCATCAACTCCAGAAGGGAAGCTTTATTGTCCCTATTCAGAGCAGTAATCCAAACCACGCCCTCAGCGTCCATTATAGAATGATCTTCTCTCTCCATGGGCCATAATCAGTGGGTAGGTGGCTTATCCCTAGTCCTCTCCAAAAGCCCCTGTCCCAGTTTGGTCTGTCACAATACCAAAGACACAAAACATCAAATAGTCAACAGGCAGCTGTGGCTGCATAGGACATGTGTCAGGTCACCTGAGGCCAGATGACAGATGCACACCATTGAGGTCAGGAGTGCACCGCTACGGTAGTGAACGCTATGGCTGACTGCTGCGGATGAAACTCTGGGTGGTTAAGGAAGGCAGGTCCACTGGAGAACCAAGACAGATCCCACAGGGAGCTAGAGCATAAGATTCCCCAGGGCGCGGAGTCTAAGAGCCAGAGCCTCTAGTGGTGTGGATGGACTGGGCTGCAGCTGGCTCCAGGTCGCGGTCCTTGGAGTCTCCCAGCTCATGCTCACAGTAGGCTACAGGAGGATAGTAAGAAGATAAGCCAAAGGTCGGGGCGACTAGCAGACAAGGATAAACATAGGACACGCCAAGGTCAGGGTCACTAGCAGGCAGGGATAGTCGAGAACAAGCCAAGATCGGTAACTGGAGTCAGACATAGAAGACACAGCAAGTCGCACATGAAAGCTAACATACAATGTTGATCAGCAGGGCTGGCTTGCAGTGCACAGGTTATTATAGAGTTCTCTGATAGGGCCATGCTTGGAGGAGAGATTACTTAAGCAGCCAGGTGAGAGTGGCTGGCCTCTAAAGCTGAACACATGGAGGAGAGGTGAGCTGACAGACAAACATTACTGCATATCCATGACAACATGCCTTTGCAAAGGCGCATTTGCCTGGTGATATTGGAAAATGAGTGCATTGTTAACAAATTTGGTAAGCATGTCTTACTGTATTCATGCCAATGGATGTACTGTTTTAATTAAGAGCCAATTTTTTTGTTGCCAGCTGAAACAGCTCTCAGCTGCATTTTTGCCTACAGCTGTTTGCCTACAGTTCAGCTTTAAGGTCCCCTTCAGACCTTTGTGTTCTGCTGCACACACACATTAACATGCACTATTTCACACAATAACATGCATTGCATTACAGCAGTCCATTCAAACTGATACATGGGAAGAAACCAAAAACAGGATCCAAACCTTTTTTTTTTTATAATGTACAGCACTAAAACAACCAGCAGGTTCAAATACATTGGCAACTACACATTACATGTGTTTTGGGATGCCAGTCTAAAGAAAAGGTACTGAAGCACAACGCATAATGTGCCATGTATTACCACGTGTTACACTAATGGGCAGTAAAAAGCAATACCGTAACCCAAAGCTGTGAAAAGGGACAAAACCAATACTGTATATTCAGATTTCAACACAACCTCCCTAGTGACTGGTTCTTTTTTTAGCTCTCTAAATTTATTGGCCATTCATTCAACCCAACCCCAGTAAGGATCAGAGCCTAAACTACTAATATTCATACATTGGAAGTAAACCTTTCTACATGACATGGCTAAATTTATCATCTAAAATACCAGCATATATCAAAGCAACAACAAGAGACAAAGAGGGTGCAAACACCTAGTGCATAATCCCCAGCACTTTATTAACCACTTCCCGTCCAATGACTTATGTCGCTGGACTTTCAGTGGTTATACCGAGATGATGCCTGCTATCGTTTTTTTAGAGCCAGCCTCTAACCAGTCACTTGATTGTTATTACAAGCAGCTGGAGCGGACGTCCCCCTCCCCTCCTGCCGCCTTCCACAGCTCTCTCATATTCTCCCGTCCCACTGGGAGACCCAAGCGACCAGCCGGCACGTCCGCCGGGATCGGCTTTGAACGGCTGTTCGTAATACTAACCCGGAAGAGATGATATGACATCACTTCTGGTTTATGTCGACGTCCCTGTGATTCCCGAGTGCTAAAGTGTCACTTTTCTAATGTCTTTTTGATATTTCAAAGGGAGCCTGCAAATTTTTCATTACTAGGTTATACTCCACTCCTATGACCAATTTCCTAAAAATAGATAATTTATGAGTGAGATTTTGCGCTCATAATAGCACTTTATTATAAAAATCCCCAATATAGACAACATATAATAATTAAGCAATAACTAAAAACAATAAATAACAATAATTTGGGTCATGGGTATTTGAAGGCACCAGAAAAGAACATTGGAATAGAACACTGTGGGGTTTATTTACTAAACCCGAAGAGTGAAAAATCTGGTGCAGCTGTGCATGGTAGCCAATCAGCTTGTAACTTCAGCTTGTTCAATTGAGCTTTGACAAAAAAAATAAAAAATCCTGGAAGCTGATTGGTTTATAGAGAGAGCTGCACCAGATTTTGCACTCTCCAGTTTTATTAAATTAACCCATGGACCTCCGGTCCGAATTTTAAATTCTGAAAGGCCTGCAGGAGCACTGCCCGGCTTGAGGAACAATTATGAGAAAACCTACCAAAAAATGTCCAACTTATTCTGGGTCATAACAAGTTGACCACACTACTTGAGCCCCCATACCTTACACAGTTCCCCATCCACTTTTTGACACAATTAATGTCTTCCAAGATCCTGCACCTACCAAACCAGCTGCCACGACAACCCTAAATTGGAAATACAAAGTGCAATAATATTAGGGAGGAAGGGCAGGAACCTTTTTGGATGCTAGCCAAGCCAGCTTGCAAATGCCAGTGCCTTGTTCCACTCTGAAGACTAACCCATAGGAGCCCAACTTACCAAGCCTGCCTCAACCAATCAGTGTAAGTACCACCTCATTCCACTTCTAAAACCTTTTGTGACCCATGTAACACAATGTGAAACAGCAAAGAGGATGGGCTTTAACATCCGTACACCACACGTATGAGTCCACGGGCAGCCAAGGTTTTTGTGCTTAACCCTCCCAGCACAGTGGCCAAGCTGTCATAGACCGGTCTGTAGTAATAATTAGGAGCCAGTGGGACCAGCTCCCAATCATTTGACCACTGTGACACCCAGTCACAATGGTTATGTGATCAGGTTGTCCTTCCTGCTCCCTGGGCATAAAAAACCTTGTTAAAGGAACACTGGGGCTGGGCAGAAAAGAGTCAACTTTCTGTCTGCCTTGCACCCTTTTAACCCTGTCTTGTGGCCCTTCTCCAATATCTTTTGCCTATTTGCTCTGGGCCTTTCTTTATTATTGGTAATGAACAAGGTTTGAGTATGACTTCTTTTATAAATCTGTCCCTTAATAACAGTGCTCATCTTTGGCTAATTCCATCTGTAGCAATTTTAACCGTATGTGATCAAATGGATGTTAACACAAGGCATGATAAGCCCTCCCAGCAGACCTGTGAATTAATGTGTACTAGCAGTAAACATAAAACTATAATCAGCTTTTGTGCAGGCCTCTAGGACACATCTCTACTTCTAATAGTACATATGGAGAATGTTCATGAAGCATCCTGTCTGGAGGGATATACTGGAGAATGGATGACAGAAGCACTAAACTAGAATACCAACTATGCACCACGCTCATTAGTATTAACAAACATTTTAGCTATTAAAGTCCTCATTGAATAAGGATGAGAGAGTCAGCCCAGAGCTCTGCAACTGTTGTGGAACTACAATTCCCAGCGTCATAGCTCCCAACAGTCCCTGATTTTGAGGGACTGTCCCTAATTTGGAGCAATGTCCCTCTGTCCCTCTTCCCCCTCATGTGTCCCTCATTTTGGTCTGATCCATAAAGTTGTATATAAAATGCACTTTTTATCTTTCAAAAACTGTTTCCCAGTGCTAAACATTTCATCCAAATTCTAAATTGCTGCATTTGTACATTTTAAAAGCCAATATAATGGAATAGTAGAGGTAAGAAAAAGCCCTTGTGGATTTAATTAACCTTTTTTTGGGGTTAATTCTCCTTTAAGGGGGTGTGACAGGGGGCGTGTCCCATGCCTACATACGTTTGCTGGTAGGTGTCCCTCATTCCCATCTCAAAATGTTGGGAGGTATGCCAGCGTGTCCAACCAGTCAGAGGCATGAAGCAAGGTTAGGTGACACTGTAACAATTGTGGGTTTGTATGTTCCAGTTTTTTGGGACTTACAGTGATGTGATTATGGCTGTTATAGAAGTACTGCCTAAAGTAGAGTATAAGGAGCATCGCTCGAAAATATGAATACACTAGCTTTACGAATGCACTAAACGTGACCTACATTTTTGTAACGTGCGCTGCTGCAAGTTGCATTTCCTTGCAACACAGATTCATTGGGGTTGATTTACTAAACGGAAAAAGACTGCGCTTTTCAAGTGCAGTTGCTCCAGAGCTTAGTAAATAAGTTAAAGCAGTTGTATACTCCTGTAGCGCTACCCCCAGTTAAGAGAGCCGCTGATATTGATTTGGGCCCTGCAGTGCACCGCTGTCAACCCCTGGCAATCGGCTCTAACCTCCCGTGGCACAGCTGGTGATAGAGGGATAGGACCGCGTGACCGCAACTGTTGGTGACGCAGTCCTATAACAAACATACACAGAATATACTTTAAAACTCCTATTAAAGTAAGCGGAACTGACACCAAATGTACTTTACCCAGATATTTTACTGAGGCTAATGGGCAAGTAATAAACAACAGTATAACAAGTTGCAGATCCCTGCAATAAACAGTAATAAAGATAAATAGAGTAATCAGAATAATAAAGTATTGCTATGCAACTCTAGCGCTGCCCTTTTACAGCTACTTCCCCTCATGGGTAGACTAACACCCAGCAATGTCTACCTATGCAGTCAGGCCTGACTGATCTAAATGGAAGTTCAGTGAAACAATATTCGCTAGCAATCTTTTCGGTGGTGCACTTGAAGAACAACTTTGTAATCCCAACGAATAGTAAAGATAAAGGTATCTGTCTTTAAACAGCTCTCACCACCCGGGCAAGTCAAAGTCCATTTCCTCCATCGATTCGTCTAGGAACAGGAATCCACCGACATCCAAGTCTTCAATCCTTCTGGTGTACTGCAGCAAGGAGGATTAGATGTCTCTAAGGCTCTGCTAGGCTGGCAGAGGGCTCTTTGGAAAGGAGCACACGGCCCAGGCTTCAGGCCTTGTGCACACAGCAGTTCAGCACAGACATCCTCTTGCCAGGAGAGGGGTGTCCAAAGAGACCGACCAAAACTCCGCCTCCCCTTTATAAAGTCTCCCCCAGCAGTCTCTGTTCTGGAGCAATGCACCCTGGGTGCTGCAAGATGTACTTGGAGATGTAGTCTCTCTCTCCTCTGCTTTCACTTCCATAATGTCTCTTTACTTCCTCCCGACTCACCTCTCACCTGGAACTTCTTGTCTCTCTGCATTAAAGGGGAACACCCCGCTACACACTCCCCCCACTTGAACTCTTTGGTCCCCAAAGATAAACTTCAACAAATACTGTTTACCATTTTGGACAATGTCGAGCATGATGTTGGCATAGGGAATTCCCACCAAAACTTTGGGATGGAACTCTCTTGCCCACAGGTCACACTACCATGAGTGGCCTGCCTAACTGTGCCAGAGAGTGAGCTGGGGTTGCCCTCCACCAAATGGACGGTGTAAGGATCAGGTTGTTCAACACTTCTCCTAGCCAATACAACTGAGTCCTCTGAGCTCGTCCCCATTTGGGGGTAAGTTAGTTTCTTGGGAGGCCTGATGACTCTGCGAGCCCTCTGCTCTCTTGGTGCTTCTGACTCTGGCACCACAGGCTCTTCTTCAGGAGTAAGTTCAGGTAACATTGCTGGTTCTGGAACCTCTGATTCAGAAGTCGACTGACGTATGGAATCTCTAGAGTCCTCCTCTGCGCAAGTGTCAGGAACATCTTCCCAGTAATCAGCTGAGGGACTGAAGGGTATGAATTCAGTAGCCTCCGGATTCAGCGTTGCATCTGGGGTATCCCCTCCATTTGGGAGATCTATGGCGGACGTTCCCAGAGTCGAGGGAGGCCACAGCCAGTCCAGTTCTCCACCTTCTTCTGTACTCAATTGGGAGGCCTCCCCATCTTTGGCTCGAGAGGTCTGGGACCGAGTGTTCGGCCTAGGAATATCCAGGATAGAGGCCGGTTCAGGGGAGTCTCTCACGGGAGGTATTCTGACTGCCTCAGCAAGTGGGAGCAGGTGGTTCCGATGCCACGTCTTCAGTGGACCCACCTTTCCTTCTGGCTTTAGTTTGTAGACAGGCAAACCGGGCAACTTCCTACAGACAACATAGGGCTCAGATCTCCACCTGTCGGCAAGCTTGTGTTTTCCAGGGACCCCCAGATTGCGTAGCAGTACTCGGTCCCCGGGCTGCAGATCTTGCACTCGAACCTTCAGATCAAAATTTCTCTTGTTGCGGGCCCCCCTTTGATCCGAAGCCGCCTGGGCTTGTTCATAGGCCACCTGCAAGCTACGTCTAAGTCTGTCCACGTATCCCTTGTGGGATGTAGCTGAGGTATTGTCTATAGAAGTGCCAAAGGCCAGGTCCACAGGTAGCCTTGCTTCTCTCCCAAACATAAGTCGATAAGGGGAGTAGCCAGTGGCGTCACTTGTGGTACAGTTATAGGCATGTACTAGGGCTGATATGTGCTGACTCCAGTGTTGCTTCTTCTCTGTTTCTAAGGTTCCCAACATGTTGAGCAGGGTCCGGTTAAATCTCTCCGGCTGAGCATCTCCTTGTGGGTGGTAAGGCGTGGTTCTGGTCTTCTTTATTCCTAATGAATCCAAAAGTCTTCGGATCAACCGACTCTCAAAGTCCCTTCCTTGATCTGAGTGGAGTCTCTGTGGTAGTCCGTAATGGACAAAATACTTCTCCATAAGTATCTTGGCCACGGTGGATGCCTTCTGGTCTTTGGTTGGGAAAGCTTGAGCATAGCGGGTGAAATGGTCGGTTATTACCAGAACATTCCCCAATCCACTCAGGTCGGGTTCGAGGCAGAGAAAGTCAATGCATACCAGATCCATTGGGCCTTGACTCTGTAAGTGGCCCATTGGGGCAGCTTGATGGGGTAGGGTCTTTCTCTGAATGCATCGTGCACAGGAATGGCAATACTCCTCTACTTCTGCCCTCATGCAGGGCCAATAGAACCGATTTCTGACAAGCTGGAAGGTCCTTTCTGCCCCTAGGTGACCATGATGGTCATGCAGGGCAATTAGTACAGTCTCTCGGTGCTTCTCTGGAAGAAATAACTGCCACTTATCTTCTGAGTCATCAGAGGGGCCCCTTCGGTAGACCACTCCCTGATGTACCTGTAGCCTGTCCAATTCCTTCCTCAACAGGCGAGCCTCCTTTGAGGGGTGATGTAGGAATTTGTTGGGATCCTGATTCTCCAGGGCTTCGAGGACCAATCTCCCCATGGGGTCTTCCAATTGGTCACACCTCAACTCCTTCTTGGACAGTCTCGGTAGGTTGTCTTCCTCCAGTTGAGTTACCCCACAATAGTGTTTGGGGACTCCTACCATGGTAACCCCTATTTCTTCTGCTCTGGAGCCTCCTCTGGCTTGGAATTCAGCCCCTTGACAAAGGGCCCGCACCCCGTCCGGTGCCACTTGGGTCCAATCTTCCCAGTCATTTGTCGTGGCATGAGACCTCCGGGACAGGGCATCTGCATCCCTATTTCCGGCTCCTGGTCTGTACTTCAGACTGAAGTTGAATCCAGACAATGCGGCCAACCACCTGTGTCCGGTGGCATCTAGTTTTGCGGTGGTGAAGAGGTAGGTCAGGGGGTTGTTGTCTGTCTTCACAGTAAACTCTGCCCCATACAAGTAGTCTTTTAGCTTGTCTACTACCGCCCATTTGAGGGCCAGGAATTCCAGCTTATGAGTGGGGTAATTCTTTTCTGAGGGGGTCAGGCTCCTGCTCACATAGGCCACTGGTCGCAGTTGTCCTTCATGTTCTTGGTAGAGTACACCACCTAGACCCTCATGGCTGGCATCCACATGTAATTCATAAGGTCTGGTAGGGTCGGCGTAGGCCAGGACTGGGGCAGTGGTTAAGCTCCTCTTCAGAGCATGAAAGGCCTCTTCACACCTTGGGTTCCACTGATCTTGAACTGACTCACCAGGCCTCCTGGGCCCTGAGTCATCCTCTTCCCCTTCTGCCTTTAGCAATTCATTCAACGGGCGGGCAATCCGAGCAAACCCCTCCACAAACCTCCTATAATAGGAGCAGAACCCCAGGAAGGATCTGAGCTCTGTTACTGTGGTGGGTCGTGGCCAGGAAGTGACTGCTTCCAACTTCTCAGGATCTGTGGCCACCCCTTCTTCAGACACTATGTGCCCCAGATAGTTCACAGAAGACTGGTAGAACCGACACTTCTCGGGGGAAAGCTTAAGTCCCTCTTCGCTGAGTCTTCTCAATACTTTCTCCAACCTGGCTTCATGTTCTTCCAAGGTTCTTCCAAAGACAATGACATCGTCCAAGTACACAAGGACTTCTATAAGATTCATGTCTCCAACAGTCTTCTCCATAAGGCGTTGAAAGGTAGCAGGAGCTCCAGACAGACCCTGAGGCATCCTATTGAATTCGAAGAATCCCACCGGGGTTATAAAGGCTGTCTTCTCCCTGTCTTCTGGGTGCATAGGGATTTGATAGTACCCACTCTTGAGGTCCATCACACTGAACCATTTGGCTCCAGACAAACTTTGTAGGGCATCTTCTATCCTTGGCGTGGTGTATTGGTCAGGGATGGTTCTCCTGTTGAGAGTCCTGTAATCGATACAAAGCCTCAACGACCCATTCTTCTTTCTGACCACCACGATTGGGGAGGCATAGGGACTTCTAGACTCACGGATAACACCAGTCTTCTTTAGTTCTACAAGTTGTTCCCTCAGATCCTCCAGATCTGCCAGGGGGACCCGCCTGACCCTCTCTCGGAAGGGCTTATCTTCTTGGAGGCGGATCCGATGGGTGGCACTTCTTGCACACCCCACATCGAATTCATCTTCGGAAAAGATCTTCTCCCACCTGGTCAGCTGGGCCTTGGCTCTTTCTTTCCAAGCCCTGGGTAGGTTCGGGTTTTCCACGGACAGTTTCTCCCAAACATCTCCTCCGTCACCCGTCCCCTTGACTTCGGACCAAGTGACCGGGGCAGCAGGGCTCACCTGACCAAGCAACACTCTGGCAGGGATCTCCATGGGTCCTCCCGTAGTGTTCCTAACACTCACCGGAACTCTGCCATGGGCCTTCTTCAGGGCCTTGAACGGAATCACTTCTGGTATCACTTCCAGGCCTGAGGACTCTTCCCTTGGGTCTGATTCCAGCATGACAAAGGGGCCAGGTTGTTCCCACGAAAGCTTCACAGTGGCCCTAAGACAGGTTACTTCTCCGGGCTGTAGCACTACTCCTTCTCTGCCAAGTCTCCACACCTTCCCTATCCCCTCTCCCGGGGTCTTCTGCTCTAAGACCAGTCGTTGGTAGGCCGTCTTTAGCATGGGATGGATTATGGTGGCTGAATGGTTTCTCTCTTTCACTAGAGGGGTCAGGAGTCTCCTGACTAGATCCGTGTTTGTCCCAATGATCAGGGAAGTCTTGCTGGCTCCAGGCGGCCGGGGACACACAACTGCCAGGGTGTCAAACACTTCAGCCTTCCCAGCCACGGATGGGTCGAAAGTCATCTTTATGGGCAGGTACCCATCATAAGGGAAACTCTGGGTTCCAAGTCCCCATATCTCCAGTTCTTCTATCTTCTGGATAGGCAGATGACTCAAGTGCCTATCATAGAAGTCCCGGTATAGTAAAGTCACCTGTGCTCCGGTGTCCAAAAGAGCTTTAGTATAGACTCCTTCCACTTGAATGGGCACAGTAGGAGATGGGCCCACCAGTTCCTTTGGGTATGGCCGGACTGGGGTCACCTCTTTTTTTTTGCTTTCAACCCTTGCCCTGCTCCTTTTGGACTTTAATTTTTCCTGAGCCTGGCATGCATTGACTTTCTCCCTCTCAATGGGGGCACAAACCCGCTGAGGGATGTTATTGTTCCTTTTAGGTGGATGTTCCTTCTTTGGGGTGCTGTACTTCCACTGAGGGGTCTTGCCCCCTCCCTCTGGGGTACATCTTGGTGGGGGTGTACTATACCTCCTCCTAGGAGTTTTGTCTCCTCCATTCTTGGCCTTTTTTTTTAGTTTGGAGCGCACTGAAGATGATGTGCACCCGGTTGACTCCTTCACCGGGGCCCCTTTGGAGTTTCCCGCCGGCTTGCAATTATCTGTTCTCTTCTTCTTTGGGCTGGAGCATATGTTAGCAAAGTGGCCACTCCCTCCGCAGTTATAGCAAATCACCTCTTCTCGGTCCTGTAGGGAGGCCGGTGCTGAGGTGTTCGGGAACAACTCCTTTCTTGGGCTTGGTTTCTCTCGTCTTCTCTGATCTTTCTCCATCAAAGAGGTCAGCATCTCCAACACTTGGGCCATTTGCGATTTCAGAGTGTCAACCTCCACATCTCTTTCTGGGCTCTTGACCGAATGGACCAACACTGGTACAGGTGTGACATTCGCCTTGGCCACCTGCTGATCTTCCTCCAGCGCCTCTTCGTCCCTAATAATTTTTATTAGATCAGAGTAGGTTAGTGACATTCCTCCTCCTGAGGTTTTCAGGTGCAGCCAGACCGGGTCTGAGCGCCGCGCTCCCCTCATGATCTGCTTCATGCGTGCTTCATCTGCATCTTTGGGCAGCATTCCCTTCTTCAGTACAATCTTGCATAACTGCCTGTTCAGCCTTCTAACATATTCTGACAGTTTCTCATTCGGCTGCTGGAGAGTGTGTTCAATTTGATAAATCATCTCTGACACCTTCTCCAGCTGACCAAACTCTTCCTGCAGCATGGCCAGGCAATCTTGAGCTGTACAGTTTTCATTTCCAAACCGGAAGCTCTTCACCGCTTCTGCCGCGGCACCTTTCAGACTTTCTAAGACTCGCTGTCTCTTCTGTGCCTCAGGCACCTCCCATGCTTCTACTGCCTGCAATGCCTGTTCCACCCAAGTGTCAAAATCTTCCTCCCCCGCAGGGACGGGGAGCTTCCCTGAGAAGGTGCTAAGCTTCCGGTAACCGGCCTCCACATGCACCGTACTGCTTTTCTGGCACTTAATTACAAGGTCTCCTAGAGCATTCAACAATTCAGGCCCTATAGCGGCCAGCGGTGATCCCGGGCTTAATAGTTCCTTAAGCTTTTCTGCTTTAGGGGATAGTGGTGGAGATAATTGTGGGAGTGATGGTTTTGGTGTCTGAAACCATTCTTCCTTCACTGGCAGCGTATGTATCAAGTGATAGATCTGATTATCTATGGCTTGTATACTCTGACTTTTAAAATGCTCTGGGATTTCGTTTTTCCATTCTACCAGTGCGTATGTAAACGAGATCACTGGATCTGGCCTAAAATCCATCACCCATGCTTTGTGGCTCGGAGACAGTAACAATACGAGCTGTTTTATCTCCTCTTCCTTCCATCTTTCCCCCGGGAGTACAATGACTACCGCCGCGGTTGGATCGGCGCCAATCGCTGCGCACCACTGTGACATTGCCAGCGGGTCCATGCTGGTACTTCTGACCGGCTTGATTGCAGCGTGCAACGTACAAGGATCCCGGACTCGAGCCCCCACGTGTAGCGCTACCCCCAGTTAAGAGAGCCGCTGATATTGATTTGGGCCCTGCAGTGCACCGCTGTCAACCCCTGGCAATCGGCTCTAACCTCCCGTGGCACAGCTGGTGATAGAGGGATAGGACCGCGTGACCGCAACTGTTGGTGACGCAGTCCTATAACAAACATACACAGAACATACTTTAAAACTCCTATTAAAGTAAGCGGAACTGACACCAAATGTACTTTACCCAGATATTTTACTGAGGCTAATGGGCAAGTAATAAACAACAGTATAACAAGTTGCAGATCCCTGCAATAAACAGTAATAAAGATAAATAGAGTAATCAGAATAATAAAGTATTGCTATGCAACTCTAGCGCTGCCCTTTTACAGCTACTTCCCCTCATGGGTAGACTAACACCCAGCAATGTCTACCTATGCAGTCAGGCCTGACTGATCTAAATGGAAGTTCAGTGAAACAATATTCGCTAGCAATCTTTTCGGTGGTGCACTTGAAGAACAACTTTGTAATCCCAACGAATAGTAAAGATAAAGGTATCTGTCTTTAAACAGCTCTCACCACCCGGGCAAGTCAAAGTCCATTTCCTCCATCGATTCGTCTAGGAACAGGAATCCACCGACATCCAAGTCTTCAATCCTTCTGGTGTACTGCAGCAAGGAGGATTAGATGTCTCTAAGGCTCTGCTAGGCTGGCAGAGGGCTCTTTGGAAAGGAGCACACGGCCCAGGCTTCAGGCCTTGTGCACACAGCAGTTCAGCACAGACATCCTCTTGCTAGGAGAGGGGTGTCCAAAGAGACCGACCAAAACTCCGCCTCCCCTTTATAAAGTCTCCCCCAGCAGTCTCTGTTCTGGAGCAATGCACCCTGGGTGCTGCAAGATGTACTGGAAGATGTAGTCTCTCTCTCCTCTGCTTTCACTTCCATAATGTCTCTTTACTTCCTCCCGACTCACCTCTCACCTGGAACTTCTTGTCTCTCTGCATTAAAGGGGAACACCCCGCTACACTCCTTTAGCACATTTTTACCTACAGGTAAGCCTATAATAAGGCTTACCTGTAGGTAAAATGAGCATCTCCTAAACCTGTACGGTTTAGGATATACTCACCTTGTATGCAGCAGGTGTCGTCAGCATGCGCTCTAAAGGTCTAGCGGATGCTGCTGGAAAATCAGAGCTCCTTGCTGGAAATTAGATTCTCTCGCGCGCAGATGCAGGAGTGACGTCATAGCGGCTCCGGCCACTCACAGCGTCGGAGCCGCGAACCCGTAAGAAACACAGAGGGGAAACTGGTAAATAAAGAAAATAAATGCGCTAAGACCAATACATAAGGAATTTAAACTAAAAGGAGCAAGGCAGCAGCAATAGTGAGATAACCACACACAAGCATAAAATAAAGAAAAAGCTGCGCCAAGAACATTAATGAGCAATCCTCAAAAAGTCAATATGAAGGCTATGAAGGCAGTCCAAAAGAGTGACCTATAGATGCCAAAGTAGTATCAGAAGGGAGGAATCACATATGCTGTAGAAACATCCAGAAACCATAAAGTATAGCAACACCACCGTGCTTGACAACCGGAGTGACCACCACCGTAGTAAGATTAGCTGCTTACCAGAAGCAAGCAAAAGGAGCGCAGTCGGCTATAACTTAGCCGCGGCCTTTAACTTGCAAGTAGTGGGTGGATGGAACTCAAAACCAATCAGAGCACCCAGGACGCTCCTCCAGTGTCTAATATGGCGTTGCTCCCCGGGGGGAGAGGCAGGTGTAGCGCTCCCCATATATATATATATATATATATATATATACGATAGGTAGCGGCGCCCTCCTGTGTTCACTGACTACGTTATCACCCTATGGTCCTCTCCTCTTTTTTGATACTTATGCATACGGAGCCATCATACAGCAACACCATATTGTAAACAGGAGGAGCGTCCAGGGTGTTCTGATTGGGTTTGAGTTCCATCCACCCACTACTTGCAAGCTAAAGGCCGCGGCTAGGTTATAGCCGACTGCGCTCCTTTTGCTTGCTTCTGGTAAGCAGCTAATTTTACTACGGTGGTGGTCACTCCGGTTGTCTAGAACGGTGGTCTTGCTATACTGTATGGTTTCTGGATGTTTCTACAGCATATGTGATTCCTCCCTTCTGATACTACTTTGGCATCTATAGGTCACTCTTTTGGACTGCCTTCATAGCCTTCATATTATCATTGACTTTTTGAGGATTGCTTATTAATTGTCACGTACCTGGTGAGGGAGCCCAACGTGCAGGGAGTGATCTCTCGTAATCCCCTGGCTCGAGAGCCCCTGGTAGAGCAGACAGGGGCTCCGGAGGACAGAGGGCACAAGTGCCTGGTTGGTGAGCAGGGTAGAAGGCAGATGCAGCGGCAGGTGGTGCACAGTGGACTGGAGCAGGCCTACGGCAGCTGGGAGGTGCACGGTGAAGCTAAACTGGATACAACAGCGGGTTGAAATATCAGAGTCCAGAACTAGTCTGCAACAACAAGGAGGTGTGCTGTAGTCCAGGCTGAACTGCAACAGCAGGGAAGGTACTTGTAATCCAGGTAGCTCTGCAACAGCAAGGAGGTGTAATGTAGTCCGGGCTGAACTGCCACAGCAGGGAAGGTACTTGTAATCCAGGTAGCTCTGCAACAGCAAGGAGGTGTACTGTAGTCCGGGCTGAACTGCAACAGCAGATAGGTGTACTGTAGTCTGGGTAGTACTGCAACAACAGGTAGGTGCGGATAAGCAGGTTCAGGGGAGACCGGGAGAGTAGTCAAGACAAGCCGAGGTCAGGGCAGGCAGCAAACGGTGGTAACAGAGGCAATTCAGGTATTCAGGATCAGAAGCCAAACAGCAGGGGTCTCAGGAACGCTGTAGACCAGACAGCAAGGAGCAGAATGTCAGAGGGGTTAAAATGCCATCTCTGGCGCCAAACGCTGCCACCGTGCGCACGGGCGCGCTCCCGCGCGCCCGCGCGGATGGCGCTATTGCGCACGCCGATTGCGCTATTGCGCACGCGCATGCGCCGGATGGTCCTTCCACGCACAAGTGTTCTCCTGGCAACACTGTTGCCAGGCAGAGTATGGAAACATCTTTCCTGACATTAATGTTCTTGGTGCAGCTTTTTCTTTATTTTACAGAGGGGAAACTGCCAGCTCTCTCAGCGGTGATGGGGGCGTGATTCCGACACCTCGTTCTAAGGGAAGTATTTCATAATGAGCTAGTATGCGGTGCATACTAGCTCATTATGCCTTTGCCTTAAGTTTCTTTTTTTTTGCGTGTATTCAACTGCTTTAAAGCTTTACTTTGAAAAGTATAGCAAAAAACATGCAAGGAAAATTTAAAAAAATGCATTGTTGCTTGGGCATTGCTCCCCCTCATTTACTAAGCTCTGGAGGAAATTCCCTTGCAAAGTACACAGTCTGTAAATCAACCCCAGTGTCTCAGTGCATTGTGGTGTCTTCCAAAGTGAATGGCACAACAACCCAGCAGTGCATGTAATATGCATTGCAATAATGCACACATTAACCACTTAAGCCCCGGACCATTTGGTAGCTAAAGGACCAGAGGTGAATTCAGAATTTTGCACTGCGCTGCTTTAACTGTAAATTGTGCGGACATGCAATGTTGTACCCAAACAAAATTTGCGTCCTTTTCTTCCCACAAATAGAGCTTTCTTTTAATGGTATTTGATTGCCTCTGCGATTTTTATTTTTTGCGAAATATAAACGGAAAAAGACCGAAAATTTTGAAAAAAAATTATATTTTCTAATTTTTGTTATAAGAAAAATCGAATAAACTCAATTTTAGTCATACATTTAGGCCAAAATGTATTCATCCACATGTCTTTAGTAAAAAAAATGTCAATAAGCGTATATTTATCGGTTTGCGCAAAAGTTATAGTGTTTACAAACTAGGGTACATTTCCTGGAATTTACACAGCTTTTAATTTATGACTGCCTATCTCATTTCTTGAGGTGCTAAAATGACAGGGCAGTACAAAACCCCCCCAAATGACCCCATTTTAGAAAGTAGACACCCCAAGGAAATTGCTGAGAGGCATGTTGAGCCCATTGAATATTTTTTTTTGTCCCAAGTGATTGAATAATGACAAAAATAAAAATAAAAATTACAAAAAGTTGTCACTAAATGATATATTGCTCACACATGCCATGGTTATATGTGGAATTGCACCCCAAAATACATTCTGCTGCTTCTCTTGAGTACGGGGATACCACATGTGTGGGACTTTTTAGGAGCCTAGCCACGTACGGGACCCCGGAAACCAAGCACCGCCTCCAGGATTTCTAAGGGCGCAAATTTTTGATTTCACTCCTCACTACCTATCACAGTTTTGAAGGCCATAAAATGCCAAAATAGCACAAAACCCCCCCAAATGACCCCATTTTGGAAAGTAGACACCCCAAGCTGTTTGCTGAGAGGCATGGTGAGTATTTTACAGCTCTCATTTGTTTTTGAAAATGAAGAAAGAACATTTTTTTTTTTTTTTTATTTTTTTTTTAAATTTTCAAAACTTTCTGACAAAAAGCGAGATCTGCAAAATACTCACAATACCTCTCAGCAAATAGCTTGGGGTGTCTACTTTCCAAAATGGGGTCATTTGGGGGGGGTTTGTGCCATCTGGGCATTCCATGGCCTCCGAAACTGTGATAGGCAGTGAGAAGTGAAATCAAAAATTGACACCCTTAGAAAGCCTGAAGGCGGTGCTTGGTTTTTGGGGTCCCGTACGCGGCTAGGCTCCCAAAAAGTCTCACACATGTGGTATCCCCGTACTCAGGAGAAGCAACAGAATGCATTTTGGGGTGTAATTCCACATATGCCCATGGCATGTTTGAGCAATATATCATTTAGTGACAACTTTGTGCAAAAAAAAAAAAAAAATTATATTTTCCGCAACTTGTGTCAACATATAAAATATTCCATGGACTCGACATGCCTCTCAGTATATAGCTTGGGGTGTCTACTTTCCAAAATGGGGTCATTTGGGGGGGTTTTGAACTGTTCTGGCATTTTATACACAACATTAGGAAGCTTACATCCACTCTTCTAACCACTTGAAGACAAAGCCCTTTTTGACACTTTTTGTTTACATGAAAACATATTTTTTTTTGCAAGAAAATTATGTTGAACCCCCAAACATTATATATATTTTTAAAGCAAAGGCCCTACAGAATAAAATGGTGGGTGTTGCATTTATTTTTTTCTACACAGTATTTGCGCAGCGATTTTTCAAACGCATTTTTTGGGGAAAAAATACACTTTTTTTAATTTTAATGCACTAAAACACACTATATTGCCCAAATGTTTGATGAAATAAAAAAGATGATCTTAGGCCCAGTACATAGATACCAAACACGACATGCTTTAAAATTTCGCACAAACGCGCATTGGCGACAAACTACATACATTTTTAAAAGCCTTTAAAAGCATTTACAGGTTACCCCGTTAGATTTACAGAGGAGGTCTACTGCTAAAATTACTGCCCTCGATCTGACCTTCGCGGTGATACCTCACATGCATGGTGCAATTGCTGTTTACATATGACGCCAGACCGACGCTTGCGTTCGCCATTGGGCAAGAGCAGGGCAGGACAGGGGTGCTTTTTTTTTTATTATTAATTTTGCTTTTTTATTTTATTTTTAAACTGTTGCTTCCATATTTATTTATTTTTATCACTTTTATTGTTATCTCAGGGAATGTAAATATCCCCTATGATAGCAATAGGTAATGACAGGTACTCTTTTTTGAAAAAACTGGGGTCTATTGGACCCTAGATCTTTCCTCTGCCCTCAAAGCATCTGACCACACCAAGATCGGTGTGATAAAATGCTTTCCCAATTTCCCAATGGCGCTTTTTATATCCGGGGGGGACATTCCCTCCCACTGCTTGTAAAAGCAGTCCAGAGGCTAATTAGCCACTAGGATTGCTTTTACATGAAAGCCGGCCGCTGGCTGAAAAGAATGATACCAAGATGATACCTAAACCCGCAGGCATCATTCTGGTATAAACATTCAAAGTCCAGCAACATACCAGTACGTTGCTGGTCCTTGTTGGACATGTATTGTAATCTTTTTTTTTCATGCAGCCTGTTGGCTGAACGAAAAAAAAAGATTGATCGGTGGGTATGCCCACCATTAGAATACCGCCCTTCATCCACCCACTTCTAATGATGGGCATACATGCACCATTTATATATGCCGAAGCATGGGGGCATCTTCTCGCAAAAGTTATGCCGCGTACACATGGTCAGACTTTTTCACGGGCAAGCCTCCGTCGCAATTTCGACCGTATGTACGCGGCATTAGGAGCAAAATCGCTCCTCCGCCCCTGCTGCCCCAATGCTTCGGCATATATGCTTTTTTTTTTTTAACTGTGGTGGTGAAATTACCTCCTACAGCACTGGAGTCGCAGGGATCAGGCCTGTCTCTGCGAACGCTGCAGTTATGTGTGTTGTGTTTTGCAAGTGACAGTGATCGATCGATACTGCACTTCGGTGGCCTGGGCTGGACGGAGGGGCAAAACGCAGGTGCTAGCAGGTATCTGGGCTGATCCCGCTAACACTGCGTTTTTGGGAACCCTAAACTGCTGGGGACGCTAGTATAGATCTGATCAGATCAGATATTGAGCTGATCAGATACTATACCACTAAGGGGGGTGTATGCTTCACACGTGGGTGTTAGCGCTACTGGCACTAACCTGACGCTGCCTGGGGTGTGACGCAGACCCTCTCTGACGCTAAAACCTAACTGATATCACCCGCCGGGCGATCAGGGGGTTAAACCTTTATTGGGTTATATACGGCGTGTGCCCTGACACTATAAAAAGCAAACTAACTAACCAGCGTCACCCGTAACACTTATATGATGATCACTGGTGAAAGGGTTAACTAGGGGCAATTAGGGGGTTAAAACCTTTATTAGGGTAATATATTGGGGTACCTGACGCTATATAAAAACCTGACGGCGAACCTAAAAAAAATTACTGGCTACCTATCGGCATCACCGACACTAAGACAACGATCATAAAAACGATTGCTTAGCGACAGTGGTGATAGGGGGTGAAAGGGTTACTTGGGGGGCGATCAGGGGGTTAAACCTTTATTAGATAATATATGGGGGTACCTGACGCTATAAAAACCTGCGGCGAACCTAAAAAAAATTACTGGCTACCGATCAGCATCACCGACGCTAAGACATCGATCAGAAAAATGATCGCATAGTGACGGCGGTGCTAGGGGGTGAAAGGGTTACCTGGGGGGTGATCAAGGGGGTTACACCTTTATTAGGTAATATATGGGGGTACCCGACGCTATAAAAACCTGCGGCGAACCTAAAAAAAATTACTGGCTACCGATCAGCATCGCCGACGCTAAGACATCGATCAGAAAAATTATCGCTTAGTGACAGTGGTGATAGGGGGTGAAAGGGTTACCTGGGGGGGCGATCAAGGGGGTTAAACCTTTATTAGGTAATATATGGGGGTACCCGACGCTATAAAAACCTGCGGCGAACCTAAAAAAAATTACTGGCTACCGATCAGCATCACCGACGCTAAGACATCGATCAGAAAAATGATCGCATAGCCACGGCGGTGCTAGGGGGTGAAAGGGTTACCTGGGGGGTGATCAAGGGGGTTAAACCTTTATTAGGTAATATATGGGGGTACCCGACGCTATAAAAACCTGCAGCGAACCTAAAAAAAATTACTGGCTACCGATCAGCATCGCCGACGCTAAGACATCGATCAGAAAAATTATAACTTAGTGACAGTGGTGATAGGGGGTGAAAGGGTTACCTGGGGGGCGATCAAGGGGGTTAAACCTTTATTAGGTAATATATGGGGGTACCCGACGCTATAAAAACCTGCGGCGAACCTAAAAAAAATTACTGGCTACCGATCAGCATCACCGACGCTAAGACATCGATCAGAAAAATGATTGCTTAGTGACAGTGGTGATAGGGGGTGAAAGGGTTATCTGGGGGGTGATCAGGGGGTTAAACCTTTATTAGGGGGGGTTAGGGGGCTACACTGGACCTAAGACTAAACTTTGGTGATACTTTTACAGTCACAAATGTCACTGATTGCAGTGATCACTAAATAAATGGTCACTGCAATCAGTGACACTGTGACTGGGGGCTGGGGGGTGATCTGGGGGTGTCTGGGGGGGCGATTTATGTGCCTATGTGTCCTGGTGTCAGTGTAGTGTTGTGTGTACTAACCTGGCATCTTCTCCTGTACGGCGCTCGGTATATGTGAGCGCCCCAGGAGAGATGACATCACTTCCTCCTTCCTGGCAGGCAGGGGAAGCTCTCTCATTCGCCGGGAGCGATCGAGAGGGGGTGGCGGAATCGAACGGCCGTCCCCTCATGCCGGATCGCTCCCGAAGGTAAAACGACCGCTCACTGTAAAGAAGGGGGGTCCGATCGGACCCCCCAACTATACAAAGGCAATCACGTATATATACGTGATTGTGCCTGTCGGTGCCATTCTGCTGACGTATATTTACAGTGGGCGGTCGTTAAGTGGTTAACATTAACGTACCCTGAAGCATTCAGGATCACCTAACACCTGAAGACAGAATGGGAGAATGACAATCAAATGCATAATGTGCTTGGATGTCGCGGCACTATTCATTTGAATGGGTCTCGTTCCGCTCCGAAAACGCACCAAAGAAGCTCATGTACCAAATTTTGGCACAGAGCCAGGCACATTTGGCGTGTTGCTCGACAATCGTTGCAAAATTGCACCGTGGTTGGGGTGCCATTAAAAAATAATGACGTTGCAAATGCTCCCAGTGCTTTGCCGCGATTCTGGAATTGTGGGCAGAATCAATTCCAGTTAGACATGTGCAATTCGTTTAGTTCCAAATGAGTTTTTTAACAAATTTCGACAAATTCTCCAATTCGTAAATATCCAAATTAACGAAAACCCGTTTAACAATTTTTTTTTTTTCAAATATTCGTAAATTCGAATATTCATAAGTTTGAAAATTCTGAAAATCGGAAATTCTAAATTCTAAATTCCGTAAATTTTAAAATTTTAAAATTCTAAATTTGAAAATACGAAAATCAGAAGTTTCGGGAATTTGGAAATTCGTAAATGTGAAAATCTGAAAATTCGAAAATACGAAAATAAGAATGAAAATCTAAAAATTTGAAAACCCAAAAATTCTAAAATCTGAAATAATAACTAATTATAACTTAACTATTACTAACTAATAAATTATAGGTAGTGTCATTTCCTTTCATATTTGGCTGTTAGTGAATGTAATGAATACGAATTTATCCGAAGTTACGAATTATCCGAGATAACGTATGCCATATCTAAACTAATGGAACGTAACGAATTAATAATAATAAAAACTTTTTATTATTATTATTATTATTACTTTTAATTCATTCCATTCCATTTGTTTAGATTAATTTGTTATGTTGACTAACAGTCAAATTTGAAAGGAAATTCCAATCCTATAGTTTATTAGTTAGTTATTATTAGTTAGTTAGTTAGTTAGTTAGTTAGTTAGAATTTTCGGATTTTTGTTCTTTCAAATTTTCGTTTTTTTTTCTTATTTTCAGATTTAAAAATTTTCAAATTTCGGAACTTTTGAATTTACGAATTTTCGAATTTCAAATTTCCAAATTTCAGAATTTTCAAATCTTCAGGATTTTCAATTTTACGAGTTTATGAATTTTCGAATTTATGAATTTTCAAATTTACAAATTTCGATCATAACGAATGACTTAAAAAACGAAAAAAATAAATAAAACATAAATGAAACGAAACGAACAAATTTTTCGGCAGTGCACATGTCTAATTCCAGTAAACTCAGGTGTGAAAGGAGCCTAATGCCCTGTACACACGATAGGAATTTCCGATGAAAAAAGTCAGACGGAGTCCGTTGGGGTTTTTTCATCGGAAATTCCGACCGTGTGTGGGCCCCATCGGAGAAATTCCGATGAATTCCATCGGAATTTTCAAATAGAACATGTTCTATTTTTTTCCGATGAAATTCCATCGGAATTCCGGAATTCCGATGGAAGTTTGATCGGAAAAAGGCCCGATCTAGCTGCTTTTTCTCCCTGAACTCAGAGGTGATTTCAGAGAGAAGAAACAGCCAGATCAATCCCTGTGTACAGAGTTCTGTGTGTTTTTCAATACAGAACTCTGTGCTGTGATTGGCCACAGCCAGTCAGCAGGTGTACAGCCATAATCATTGGCTATACCCTACTGACAAACTCGTGCTGTGTCCAATCAGAGCACGGTCAACAGGGGCTGTGCATATGATGCCCGTCATCAAACCAAGAAGTACACCGTGACGTACAGGTACGTTGCAGTGCCTGGCTGTGCCGCTGGCTCACAGTATATCTACTGTGACCGGGTCGCAAGTGGTTAATATACTACAAGGTTTTCTGTTTTCTTGCTTTACGGCAAAGTAACCTAAAAGATACAAGCAAAACACTAATCGTTTAAGAAGGTTGGGAGGCATACGGAGAATATCTTGTCACTTGCAAATATACAGTGCAATCACCTATATCAACCAATCAGGTATTTGCCTTCATCTTTTACCTACAAAATGAGAGATGACATCTGATCGCTAGCGATGGGCAATCTGCTATCTGCATTACAAAGAAAAATAAAAGTGTCAAGATTTTTGTAGAAGCAAAATGGTGAACATCAGACGGGCAGGTTCCTGTCCCCCACAGATATGAAATGTTTCAGCTGTCTTGTTCCAGTTTTTAATAGTCTTTACTTATAAACTTGCCATCCACCCCGGAATACTACAGCTTTTCTCCTGTAGTTAAATATGTATACTTCTGAACATTTAACATTTTCCTGAGCAGACCCTGGAGCCCTTGTTTAGACATCTCCATGACTACCTCAATTTCAGTGATAAATGGCACAGGTGCGGAAAGAAAAGGCAAAGAACCTTAACGTACTGTCGGAATGCGGAGAACTTCCAGCAATTGCAAACGCCAAGATGCCAAGACCTGCGGTTTCAAATTATCTGTCAAAAGTTGTGTTTGTTCCTCGGCAACATAAAGATTTAGGATGAGGTTCAGGTTCACCACTATCATGGATTTGTGATGGTTCCACTGGGTTTGAAACTCGTACTCCCAGTGAATTAAGGTGAGAAATCGCCAGACCAAGTTTGTAACCATACGCCATTTCTTGACCTTTCAACTGTGATCAGCAGGATTACAATGGCTAGTAACGGGGGGCTTTACTATGTGTCAGCTTCCTCATTATAAAAGGTTGGGTTCCCAGAAAAAACATTTAGCAGCGTGTGCTTGGTTTGTTGTTGTGGGTGTGGCCCTATTGACCTCAATGGGCAAGATTGACAGGTGGTGCCACTTGTGGATTACAGTGTGGTGGGCTATATATTCTTGTGTACTCTCTTATTGTCACAGTTTAGAGTCCCAAATGTCCCTTTTAAGAATACATTTTTTGGGTTAGGGTCAGCAGCAATTGTAGTTACTGTTACTGTTAGGTGGCTGTTGCATTATTTTGGTGGCAGTGCCACCTGTCAAACAATGCAGCGTAAGTTACATTTCCAAAGCGGTGAAGCCATTTAACAGCGTGTGCTTGGTTTGTGGTTGTGGGTGCGGCCCTATTGACCTCATTGGGCAAGATTGACAGGTGGTGCCACTTGTGGATTACAGTGTGGTGGGCTATATATTCTTGTGTACTCTCCTATTTTTACAGTTTAGAGGCCCAACAGTCCCTTTTAAGAATCACTTTTTTGGGTTAGGGTCAGCAGCAATTGTAGTTACTGTTACTGTTAAGCGGCTGTTGACTTATTATGGGTGGCGGTACCACCTGTCAAACTCTATATACAAAGAAAAAGAGCCGCTGCTCCAGGTGTATGATGATAACCCAAGGTGGAATGTCTCGTAGAGTGCCAGCCCTGGCCCGCCTCCGTGGGAAACTTGTAAGAAAAGAAATGGCTGCACATCCAGGAATTCCGATTGCCTTCTTTTATTGCCTATTATTGTTCAAAGTGATAACACCAAAGACACCAACACAAGGTTATGTAGACGCGTTTCACACAAACATCTTGTGCTTAATCATTACTGGTAATAAAAGTAGGTGGGTCAAATGTCTGGCTTCTTTTCCTGCTAGAGGGCCCAAGACGTTACAGAACATGACGTTATTTCCAAATAGTTTAAAAAAGAAAAACAGCCACGGCTAAATTATTTTTCTTCTTAGTTTTGACTGATTTTTGTTTTTCTTGAAGCATTTGTGTTAAAATTAGCAGAGAAAATCGGGCCGTACGTCACCTCTCTTGCTCTCTTCTTGAGTCTTTTTTCTAAACATATTTAATGTGCACTGTGCTATTGTTGTAAAATATAAAGTATTGTATTTCTGGTGTGCTTCTAATTTCGGTCTCACCCACTGCTCCAGAAAAAGGCCTTGTTCTAAGGAATGAGCACTTAAATGACCCAGTTACTTCAAGTAAAGTGTTTCGAACTGCGGGGGTTTATTCTGAAATGTGTATAATCTATGACTTTGGAGGTACAATTAATCCCAACCCTGAACGTTTAGAAATATTTTGTTTTTTTTCACGTCTTCAGGTAATAGGATGTGATTGGTTTGAAAGGGACCGTACAGTGTTCTTATATATACAGTCAGGTCCATAAATATTGGGACATCAACACAATTCTAACCTTTTTGGCTCTATACACCACCACAATGGATTTGAAATGAAACAAACAAGATGTGCTTTAACTGCAGACTTTCAGCTTTAATTTGAGGGTATTTACATCCCAATCATCCCAATCAATTGACGGTGTAGGAATTACAACAGTTTGTATATGTGCCTCCCACTTTTTAAGGGACCAAAAGTAATGGGACAGATTAACAATCATCAATCAAACTTTCACTTTTTAATACTTGGTTGCAAATCCTTTGCCGTCAATTACAGCCTGAAGTCTGGAACGCGATGACATCACCAGACGCTGGGTTTCATCCCTGGTGATGCTCTGCCAGGCCTCTACTGCAACTGTCTTCAGTTCCTGTTTGTTCTTGGGGCATTTTCCCTTCAGTTTTGTCTTCAGCAAGTGAAATGCATGCTCAATCGGATTCATGTCAGGTGATTGACTTGGCCATTGCATAACATTCCACTTATTTCCCTTAAACTCTTTGGTTGTTTTCGCAGTATGCTTCGGGTCATTGTCATTCTGCACTGTGAATCGCCGTCCAATGAGTTCTGAAGCATTTGGCTGAATATGAGCAGATAATATTGCCCGAAACACTTCAGAATTTATCCTGCTGCTTTTGTCAGCAGTCACATCATCAATAAATACAAGAGAACCAGTTCCATTGGCAGCCATACATGCCCACGCCATGACACTACCACCACCATGCTTCACTGATGAGGTGGTATGCTTTGGATCATGAGCAGTTCCTTTCCTTCTCCATACTCTTCTCTTCCCATCACTCTGGTACAAGTTGATCTTGGTCTCCTCTGTCCATAGGATGTTGTTCCAGAACTGTGAAGGCTTTTTTAGATGTTGTTTGGCAAACTCTAATCTGGCCTTCCTGTTTTTGAGGCTCACCAATGGTTTCCATCTTGTGGTGAACCCTCTGTATTCACTCTGGTGAAGTCTTCTCTTGATTGTTGACTTTGACACACATACACCTACCTCCTGGAGAGTGTTCTTCATCTGACACACATACACCTACCTCCTGGAGAGTGTTCTTGATCTGGCCAACTGTTGTGAAGGGTGTTTTCTTCACCAGGGAAAGAATTCTTCGGTCATCCACCACAGTTGTTTTCTGTGGTCTTCCGGGTCTTTTGGTGTTGCTGAGCTCACTGGTGTGTTCTTTCTTTTTAATGCCGCGTACACACGATCATTATTCACGGCGGTTTAAAAACCGCCGTGAATAATGACATTTTAAACGAGGGAACAGCTTGTTCCCCACACACGGTCATTTTTCTCGTCATTTTTTAAAATGACGAGAAAAACGATCGTCTATGGGCTCCGCGGCAGTGTTTCCCTATGGGAAACACTGCCGCGGAAGAAATGTCAGGAAAAACGACGAGAAAAATTAGAACATGTTCTAATTTTTCTCATCGTGATTAATGCCGTTTTTCCCGTCGAGAAAAACGGCAAAAAGCCCACAGACGATCGTTTTTCTCGTCCAAAGGAAAAAATGTAATTTTTCCCGACGGGAAAAATGATCGTGTGTACGCGGCATTAGGATGTTCCAAACAGTTGATTTGGCCACATCTAATGTTTTTGCTATCTCTCTGATGGGTTTGTTTTGTTTTTTCAGCCTAATGATGGCTTGCTTCACTGATAGTGACAGCTCTTTGTATCTCATATTGAGAGTTGACAGCAACAGATTCCAAATGCAAATAGCACACTTGAAATGAACTCTGGACCTTTTATCTGCTCCTTGTAAATGGGATAATGAGGGAATAACACACACCTGGCCATGGAACAGCTGAGCAGCCAATTGACCCATTACTTTTGGTCCCTTAAAAAGTGGGAGGCACATATACAAACTGTTGTAATTCCTACACCGTTCACCTGATTTGGATGCCCTCAAATTAAAGCTGAAAGTCTGCTGTTAAAGCACATCTTGATCATTTCATTTCAAATACATTGTGGTAGAGCCAAAAAGATTAGAATTGTGTCGATGTCCCAATATTTATGGACCTGACTGTAGTTTCTCTCTGCATTATATTCAGGGATAACATTTTAATTTGATATTTCTTCTTAGGTAAACATAAAACAACATAACCGCTTCAGCCACGGAAGATTTGGCTGCTCAATGACCAGGCCATTTTTTGCGATACGGCACTACGTTGCTTTAACTGACAATTGCGCGGTCGTGCGATGCTGTACCCAAACAAAATTGACGTCTTTTTTTTTCCACAAATAGAGCTTTATTTTGGTGGTATTTGATTATCTCTGTGTTTTTTATTTTTTTTCCACTATAAACAAAAAAAGAGCGACAACTTGCAACAATTGCACTGAAAGTGCACTTGGAAGTGCAGTCGCTGTAGATCTGAGGGGGACATGCAAGGAAAATAAAAAAACAGCATTTTAGCTTGCACATGATTGGATGATGAAATCAGCAGAGCTTCCCCTCATTTCAGATCTACCCCTCAGATTTACAGCGACTTCACTTCCAAGTGCACTTTCAGTGCAATTTCAAGTGCACTTGTAGTTTGCACTTGTAGTGCAAAGTGGATTTGCCTTTCGTAAATAAACCCCCCAATATTTTTTCTTTTTGCTATAATAAATATCCCAATATTTAAAAAACAAAACATATTTTTTTCTCAGTTTAGACCGATATGTATTCTTCTACATATTTTTGATAAAAAAAAAATCACAATATGCATATATATATATTGATTGGTTTGCGCAAAAGTTATAGTGCCTACATAAAAGGTTAAAATTGGGGTGCCTGCCTTCACACACACATGAACTTTAATGGCATCCCAGTCTTAGTCCGTAGGGTTCAATATTGAGTTGGCCCCGCCCTTTACAGCTATAACAGCTTCAACTCTTCTGGGAAGGCTGTCCACAAGGTTTAGGAGTGTCTATGGGAATGTTTGACCATTCTTCCAAAAGCGCATTTGTGAGGTCAGGCACTGATGTTGGACAGGAAGGCCTGGCTCACAGTCTCCACTCCAATTCATCCCAAAGGTGTTCTATCGGGTTGAGGTCAGGAATCTATGCAGGCCAGTCAGGTTCCCCCACCAGGCCTTCTCATCCAACATCAGTGCCTGACCCCACAAATGTACTTCTGGAAGAATGGTCAAACATTCCCATAGACACACTCCTAAACCTTGTGGACAGTCTTCCCAGAAGAGTTGAAGCTGTTATAGCTGCAAAGGGTGGGCCAACTCAATATTGAACCCTACGGACTAAGACTGGGGTGCCATTAAAGTTCATGTGCGTATGTGATATTATATTGTGTTTTTTGCACTAAAATTAATTTGAGTGTATTGTTTACTTAAACTATAGATTTCCTTAACAGTAATGTTCTATCAACAACTATTTTGTTCTACGGTGTTCCTGCTTTCAGAAAAAAAATATAATGGGGGTTTAAAGTAAATTTTCATGTATAAAATGTGCCTTTTAGTATGTGTGCACAAAATGTTCCTGGCAGCTAAAGGGTTACAGTTTGTTGTAAGGAGTAGATGACTCCCCTCTGCACTTAATGCTTCAGAAGTCTGTACTGTCAGGGAGGATTAGGAGTGTAAATAAGTACTTTCTGAATGATCATGGGCATGCATAATTGGAATAAGCATTCATTTATGTTTTTAAATGTGCAGAGCTTAGGATTTTAACATACTGGTCTGAACCCTACATGTCTGTAAAAATTCTGTGCTACAAGTGAGCTTAGGGTTTTGCAATGTTGGGTGACCTGGTGCAGAATATACACAAGGTAAAAAAAAAAGTAAAAAAAAAATGCAGACATGCTGTCTTTATGTGCATTTACTTTCATGGTAAAATACAGCAAATAAAAAGAAAAAAAATATATAGCATATATATATGCTAAATAAGTCATATTGGAATAAATGTTTATATACCTCCCAACTGTCCCGGATTCGCCAGGACTGTCCCGGGATTTCAAGTAAAGTGATCCTTCCTGCCTTCCCTGTGCCATATTGATTCTTCTTCCCTGCCTTCCATATGCCATAGTGATCCTTCCTGCCTTCTATGTACCAGAGTGATCCTTTCTGCCTTCCATACATCATAGTGACCCTTCCTGCCTTCCATATGCCATAGTGATCCTTCCTGCCTTCCATTTATCATAGTGATCCTTCCTGCCTTCCATATATAATAGTGATCATTCCTGCCTTCCATATATTATAGTGATCCTTCCTGCCTTCCAGGTGTCATAGTACTCCTTCCTGCTTTCCATGTGCCATTGTGATCCTTCCTGTCTTCCAGGCATCATAGTGATATTTCCTGCCTTCTATGTACCATGTGTCCGATGGACACAGCAGATCATGGTGCTCGGTACCCGACCACTACGAGCAGCCAGGGTATCATGTGATCGCTGTGACCAATCATAGCGATCACAGGGTAACAATGTAAACAAACTGTCATGAATGGATTTCCATTCATAGACAACTTGCTCACCGTTGTGATCTGTGATGTGCCCACAGCAATCACATGCTACCTGTGCCATGTGATTAGCTGTAGCCAATCACAGATCCCAACCATAAACAAGCTGTTCATGAATGTTAACCCATTCATGTGTGATTGGCTCACAGATTTCCCCACTGCACTAGGATTCAAGTCAGATTTTATGCTTGGTTCACATATATGAGGCACCTTGGTGCGCACTCGTCATGGGTACAGCAACCCATTTCATTTAAATTCCATTTCATTTTAATGGGTGCTGTACCAATAAGAATAAAGGAGAAATAAGCCCTTTTTTTTATGAAAAACTGCATTGCATCTAACCGCATTGTGCTGTGGCACCATGGAGTTTGGCATGCACAAAAGCCACTAAAAAATAATGATGCCCCCCCTCCCCCCGGCATCTGCTTAAGACCCACATTAGTGTGAACATAGGCTTGAGTAACACTATAAGCAGCATTTTTTTTCTTCTTGTAGGATACAACAAGGGAGGGTTATAACCCCTGTCAGATTTTTTTTCCGCCGTATGTGTCACATTTTGGAGGTTTACATTCACTTCCTGTCCTATAGCCAAACAGGAAGTGAGAGGAAATCCCTTCAAATTGGGGAAATCTTTTAGAGAGCCCCAGGTCACCAGAATTAGTGTCCCCATTGGAAGATTTCCCCTCTATTACTTTTTTGGGGACAACCCAAAATTTGGGATTTTCTTTACTTTCACTTTTAATGATAATGGTAAACAGGACAAATCAAGAGGGTGGATCTCCCTAATGGGGACACAGACAGCAATAAAAAACCTGGCAGGGGTTCTAATCCCTCTCCACTCTATCTAAAACTAAAAAAAAGTTTTGCCTTTAGTTATACTTTAACCACTTCCAGCCCAAGGACGTCATATGACGTCCTAGACTTTCAGCTGGGATATCTGAATGATGCCTGCAGCTACAGGCATCATTCAGATATCATTATTTATTTATTTTCTTCCGGCAATTCTGTGCACAGCAAGAACGATCATAATGGCAGTTCCACCGCTTGATCATTCTAACAGGCGACGGGAGGGGACGTTCCCCCTCCTCCCGCCGCCATCCAGTGCTTCCCTGGGCTCTCCCGTGCCATCGGGGACCCAGATAAAGAATCGGCCAGCGCCGGTTGACAACCATAGAGATTTCCGGTAACCAGATGGTCTCTATGACTTCCGGAGGCCCGGGCGCGACATTATGATGTCGGGCCCAGGCCCCGGATGTAAGCAAAGACACGATCGCGGCTGTCAGCATGAGATCAGTGAATTTTGTTTTCTCAATCTCATGCTTTCTAGCCTGGAGGTGAGATGTGGGGTCTTATTTAGACTTGTGCACAACGGAAAAATTTGTTCCGTTTCGGTTCGTTTCTTTCCGGTCCTGTTGATTCGTAATCATTCGTAATTTTGCTAGACGGGATTTTTCGTGTTCGGACTCATTCGTATTTTTGCAAGCGACATTTTTCGTTGAATTTTTTGTTGCTTTATAATTCGTACTTTCGGTAGAGTACGTTGTTTTTCGTTGATTCTGGACACAACTCCTACTTTCGTAACTTTTTTTGGGTTCGTTGATTCGTAATTTTCCGTGTCTCTCTCACAACGACGCTGCCTATTATGCCTAATGTGCTTCGAATGGATTTGTACTTTTCTAAATACATTGCGGTTATTTGTAACGATTCGAAATCTCGTATTTTACTTTCGTTTTTTACATGCGGCTATAGCCTCTGCCCCTGTACACCATTTTGAGAGGGTTCAGCACGGTGAGGGAGAAGCAGAGAGCAGAGCAGAGTGTTATTGTGCTTCGAATGGATTCAAAATCTCGTATTTTACTTTCGTTTTTTACATGCGGCTATAACCTCCGCCCCTGTACACCATTTTGAGAGGGAGTTCAGCACGGTGTGGGAGAAGCAGAGAGCAGAGCAGAGTGAGTGTTATTGTGCTTCGTATGGATTCGTACATTCGTAACTTTTTCATAACGAATTATGCCAAAGACATTCGGGCATTCGCTATTTGCGGTATAATTTATTTCGGATTCGGTCTTATTCGTAATTGCTTTGTTCGGAAATTCGAATGCTTCCGAATGTCCGAAAGTTGCTAAATTCGGACGAATTTCAATTCGTTACGAAACGAATTGCACAAGCCTAGTCTTATTGACCCCGCATCTCTCCATAAAGAGGACCTGTGATGATATATTCCTATTACAAGGGATGTTTACATTCCTTGTAATAGGAATAAAAGTGATTAAAATAATTTTAATGTAAAAAAAGTGTAAAAACTAAAAAAAATTGAAGTAAAACAAACAAAAACAAAAAAATTAAAACGCCCCTGTCCCCGGTAGCTCGCGTTTAAAAGCGAACACACACGTAAGTCCCGCCCACATATGTAAACGCCGTTCAAACCACACATGTGAGGTATCGCCGCGTGCATTAGAGCGCGAGCAACAATTCTAGCATTAACCCTCCTCTGTAACTCTAAACTGGTAACCTGTAAAAAAAATGAAAGTGTCGCCTATGGGGATTTTTAAGTTCCGAAGTTTGGTGCCATTCTATGAGTGTGCGCCATTTTAAAGTGTGACATGTTAGGTATCTATTTACTCGGCGTAACATCATCTTTCTCATTATACACAAAAATTGGGCTAACTTTACTGTGTTGTTATTTTTTAATTAATGAAACCGTTTTTTTTCCCAAAAAAATGCATTTAAGAAATGATTGCGCAAATACCGTGAAAGATAAAAAGTTGCAACGATCGCCATTTTATTCCCTAGGGTGTCTGCTAAAAAAACTTAATGTTTGGGGGTTCTGAGTAATTTTCTAGCAAAAAAATTATGATTTTTACATGGCAGTAGTCATTCTGCAACAAAAATGTCATTTTGGTGAGATACTTTGACACTTCTAAAGGGATGCAGACCCTGCAACTTGCACTGCAGACACTTGCAATCAAGAATCAGCGTTCAAAGGTCATAGCTTCTTCTTAACCGCTTAAGGACTGCCGCACATAGATTTACGTTGACAGAATGGCACGGCTGGGCAAATGGGCGTACAGGTACGTCCCCTTTAATTTGCTGTCGCGTGGTCGCGCGCGCCGCCTGCAGCGTGCCCGCGACCCAGTCGCAAGCTCCGTGACCACGCCCGCGGGACCTGCGGACTCGATTTCCGTCGGTGTCCCACGATCGTGTCACGGAGCTGAAGAACGGGGAGATGTCAGTGTAAACACAACATCTCCCCGTTCTTCCTAGTGACATGTCACTGATCGTCTGTTCCCTGTCATCGGGAACAACGATCAGTGACATGTCACGGCAAGCCACACCCCCTAACAGTTAGAATCACTCCCTAGGACACACTTAACCCCTTCAGCGCCCCCTACAGGTTAACCCCTTCACTGCCAATGCCTTTTTTACAGTAATCAGTGCATTTTTATAGCACTGATCTCTGTAAAAAGGACAATGGTCCCAAAATGGTGTCAAAAGTGTCCGATGTGTCTGCCATAATGTCGCAGTCACGATTAAAATAAAAATCGCTTATTGCCGCCATTACTAGTAAAAAAAAAATATTAATAAAAATGCCATAAAACTATCCCCTATTTTGTAGATGCTATAACTTTTGCGCAAACGAATCAATAAACGCTTATTGCGATTTTTTTTTACCAAAAATATGTAGAAGAATACGTATCGGCCTAAACTGAGGAAAAAAAAAAAATTTTTTATACATTTTTTGGGGATATTTATTATAGCAAAAAGTAAAAAATATAGAATTTTTTTCAAAACTGTCGCTCTATTTTTGTTTATAGCGCAAAAAATAAAAACCGCAGAGGTGATCAAATACCACCAAAATAAATCTCTATTTGTGGGGAAAAAAGGACGTCAATTTTGTTTGGGAGCCACGTCGCACGACCGCGCAATTGTCAGTTCAAGCGACACAGTGCCGAATCGCAAAAAGTGCTCTGGTCTTTGGCCATCCAAATGGTCCGGGGCTTAAGTGGTTAAGGACAGGAACAGGTAGAAATCTGCAACAACATTTGTTAAAATCCATGCAATGTACATAGACCACCCAGAGGGATTTTTTATTCTCCCCCAAAAAAAATGGAAGTTACTCTTTAAATGCCATATTTAAATGGAATGTCCCTTTAACTCACTTGATTGAAGTATACAATTTAGCTTTCTAAATAATCTAATTTTCTATTCATTTTTTTTCACATCCGCGGAGATCAATACATGAGCTTTCTCCATCTCACGTAGGTCAGTTTTTGTAGTGTAGCAATATTTGCAGCGCCTAATAGGATATTTCCTGAGGCTGGGTTCACACTATACGACACGACTTTCATCCTACTTTGCTCTGCGACATCTGTCCTACATTGGTCCGACATCTGTCCTACATTGGTCCGACATAGGTCCGACATTGATCCGACATTGGTCCGACATCCATCCGACTTTCATGAACAGGATACTACTTTGATCCTACTTCAATGATAGTCAATGGGCTGAAGTGGGATCAAAGTCGGACAGAAGTAGTACAGGGAGCATTTTTAATGTCGGACCGACTTGTGTCGGACCAGTTAAGACGGCTCTCATAGGGATTCATTGATTTTCACACGTCATGCGACATGAGCTCCTAATGTCGGAGCGTTTGTCGCCCCAGTGTGAACCAGGCCTAAACATTGTGCTCATTAAAAGTATGTGGCTTCTGGGTGTTTGGGCGGCCAAATGTAATTCTTCAAAGTCTCCGCTAACTGTTGGTGCAGTTTATAAGAAAAAAGCAGCTTGCAAGAAATGCTAATTATTAGATCATCCAAAGGGCCCGGCTAAAAGGATATAAATATCCTCGTGTTTTAAACGTTCTATTTGTAAAAATGGATCTCGTTCTTCACAGCGTTCCCAATCTAACTGAAAGTGGAGCTGTTACCAGAAGCGTTTAACAAGTTTGCAAAATATTTATTCATCTTTTCTATTTGGATGCCCCAATCTGTCATTTAAAAAATTCCATATGTCCCAATTTATGCCACAATTTAGCCGTAAATCTTTACTTAGCCTTACTGTAACCCAAATACTAACCGCACATTAATTATTGCTGTAACCTCATCATTCACAATAACTCTCACTTTGATTCTTAAGCCCCGTACACACGGTCGGACTTTTGGCCAACAAACTTCATTTTGAGCAAGTTGGACCAACAATCCGACCGTGTGTACGCTCCATCAGACAAACTTTTTTTGTTTGGTTTTGGATTTCATCGGACAAAAGTTGGGTCTGCAAACGGACAAACTTTTGCCCAACAAAAGTCCGATGGAGCAAAGTCCGACCGTGTGTACAGGAAACCATCAGACTTTTGTCCGATGGACTAAACAACTAATGTTAAAATCAACCAACAATAGCAGAGGTTGACCAAAGGGTAAAAGGGTAAAGAGCAGAAAAGAGCAGAAAAACCACTTGATGTTGCAAAAAGTTTTGGGAAAGTTTGCAGAAAAGTCCTGTGGTGTGTATGTTATGGGTGTTCCCAACCAACTCCGTTCGGACAAAAAAACCACGGAAAAGTCAGATGGAAGTCCGGCTTTAAGCCTCGTACACACGGTCGGACTTCCATCAGACTTCTCCGTGGATTTTTGTCCGAACGGAGTTGGCCGGGCACACCCATAGCATACACACCACAGGACTTTTCTGCAAACTTTTCCAAAACTTGTTCCAACATCACGTGGTTTTTCTGCTCTTTTCTGCTCTTTACCGCCACCCTTTGGTCAACTTCTGCTATTGTTGGTTGATTTTATTTGTTTTGTCCATCGGACAAAAGTCTGATGGTTTTCTGTACACACGGTCGGACTTTGCTCCATTTGACTTTTGTTGGCCAAAAGTTTGTCCGTTTGCAGACCAAACTTTTGTCCGATGAAAAAAAAAAAAAGTTTGTCCGATGGAGCGTACACACGGTCGGATTGTTGGTCCAACGTGCTCAAAATGAAGTTTGTTGGCCAAAAGTCTGACCGTGTGTATGGGGCTTAAACCTCACTTTAACCCTCCTATTAACCCTAAAGGCCTGTACACACGATCTGACTTTTTGCTAACAAACTTCAAAATGAGCACGTTTTTCAAAAAATCCGCCCGTGTGTACGCTCCATCGGACAAACTTTTGCGGTTTTCATCGGACAAAAGTTCGCTCTGCAAACGGACAAACTTTTCGGCAACAAAAGTCCGATGGTGCAAAGTCCTATTGTGTGTACAGAAATCGATCCGACTTTTGTCCGAGGTACAAATACGCATGCCCAAAACCAATGTTAAAATCAACCAACAATAGCAGAAGTTGACGAAAGGGTGGCGGTAAAGAGCAGAAAAGAGCAGAAAAACCATGTGATGTTGGGAAAGTTTTGGGAAAGTTTGCAGAAAAGTCCTGCCGTGTGTATGCTATGGGTTTGCCCGGCCAACTCCCTTCGGACAAAAATCCACGGAAAAGTTTGTTTGAAGTCCGACCGTGTGTACGAGGCTTAACACTAACCTTTCCTCACATTTGCCCTCCCTGTAACTCTAAAGCCTCATACACACGGTCGGACTTCAAACAAACTTTTCCGTGGATTTTTGTCTGAAGGGAGTTGGCCGTGAATGCCCATAGCATACACACGCTCCGACTTTTTCAGCCAACAAACATTGAACGTAGTGACGTAATTGACGTACTATGTGGTTTTTCTGCTCTTTACCGCCACCCTTTGGTCAACTTCTGCTATTGTTGGTTGATTTTAACATTGGTTCTGAGCATGCGTATTTGTACTTCGGACTAAAGTCCGATGGATTTCTGTACACACGGCAGGACTCTGCACCGTAGGACTTTTGTTGCCGATAAGTTTGTCCGTTTGCAGAGCGAACTTTTGTCCGATGAAAACCAAAAAAGTTTGTCCGATGGAGCGTACACACGGTAGGATCTTTTTTGAAAACCGGCTCATTTTGAAGTTTGTTGTCAAAAAGTCTGATCGTGTGTATGGGGCTTAACACTAACCCATGCATTAATCATCCCTGTTAACCACTCTTGTAACACTAACCCCACTTTAACCCTTTCTGTTACCTCAATACTCACAATAGCTTTCCCAGTGACACTAATACTAACCCGCCTTTCAACCATCCCTGTAACCCAGGGACGTGCAGTCAGAGGAGGCAGTGAGAGGTGTGCCTCCACTGCAGCATTTTTATTGGACAGCTGGGGCTAATGGTACTTTACCATTAGTCCAAGGCTCCAAGCTGTCCATTGAGCTCAGTGCCTCTGACAAGAAGTGAGGAGAGGCACTGTGAGCTCATCCTCTCACATACCTCCCAACTGTTCCGAATTTCCCGGTACATTCCTGGGATTTGGACCTTTCACGATTTTAGTGTTTCCCAGGAAATTATTTTTTTCCTGATTTTTCGCGCCTCCCCGCCGCCTCCGCTAGAGGTCCTCGGCCGCCGGCTGCCATTTTACCGAAGACCAAGAACAAGAGGCGGAGCTGACAATAGAAATTGAGCTGCGACACCACCCACCCCCACCCCGCTGCCTGTCTGTGACCTCTTGTGGAAAGGGGCGGGGGTGGGCGGCACCGCAGCTCAATTTCTATTGTAGCCACTCGGCCGGCTCTGCCTCTATCTTGATTACCTCGGCCTGTTACTAATAATGTACAGTAATGGCGGTGAAAACTCTGCTGCAGGCACACCAGATGTAAGGAGGGGCTCTGCTGTGGACACCATATGCAAAGAGGGGCTCCGCTGGGGACACCTGATGTAAGGAGGGGCTCCGCTGGAGACACTGATGTAAGGAGGGGCTCCGCTGGGGACACTGATGTAAGGAGGGGCTCCACTGGGGACACCTGATGTATTAAGGGGCTCCACTGGGGACACCTGATGTATGAAGGGACTCCGCTGGGGACACCTGATGTATGGAGGGGCTCCGCTGGGGACACCTGATGTAAGGAGGGGCTCCGCTGGGGACACTGATGTAAAGAGGGGCTCCGCTGGGGACACCTGATGTATGGAGGGGCTCCACTGGGGATACCTGATGTATGGAGGGGCTCCGCTGAGGACACCTGATGTATTGAGGGGCGGGCTCCGCTTTGGACACCTGATGTATGGAGGGGCTCCGTTGGGGACAATAGATGTATGGAGGGGCTCCGCTGGGGACAATAGATGTATGGAGGTGCTCCACTGGGGACACCTGATGTAAAGAGGGACTCCGCTGGGAGCACCTGATGGCATCTGGTGGCAGGCGACAGTGGCAAGTGACACACTCAGGGCTCCTACTGATTCGGCTTTATGGTGAGTTGAACAATTTCATTTTAGATTACAATGTAATAAAATAAATAATTTGCTTCAATCATCCTGACACCATAACAACCCATTGTGCCGGAACGAATGAAACACTAACACCAGGTGTTTGGAGTATCTTTATCTGCTGTTT
Organism: Rana muscosa; assembly: GCA_029206835.1. NCBI lineage: Eukaryota > Metazoa > Chordata > Amphibia > Anura > Ranidae > Rana > Rana muscosa. The sequence continues at coordinate 180,876,895 of CM055119.1, read as the reverse complement.
GTTAAACTTTCTGGAATACACATATTTCTATTGCTGTGTAGGATCTGGGCCTGCTGTCCCTCCATCTCTCTCTTCCTCTCTCCCTCCATCCCTTTTTCATCTCAGACGCTAACCATGCCCCATGAGAGCCCCACCCCTTTAAGTCACGCCCACTATCCTGCTAAAACCACACCCATTTTTCTGTTTCGCTACGCCTTCAGATGAATGCCCCGCCCCAAAATTATAACAAGGCTCCATCTACATGCAAAAAAGTGTCCCTATAATTTTTTTTACAATGTTGGCAACTATGCTCTCAGTCTGCTGCAAACAGAGTGTGTCAGCTTATATTTAAACTGGCCGCTCTGTATGTTGCTTCTGACAGGCTGCACAAGGAGCCCCGTATCTCTGAAACCATAGGTCTAAGGAGCCCCAGTTTTTCACAATAACCTTTTCGGTAATCGTAACACTAACCCTCCCGGCTCCCTGTAACCTCATACCTTCCCTTCGACCCTAAATTGTTTACTTTGATGCACACCTACAAATAATAGGTTGTCATCATACACCAAGGTAATATACTGTCGAAAAAAAAAAAAAATACATATATATATGTAGCGCTACCCCCAGTTAAGAGAGCCGCTGATATTGATTTGGGCCCTGTAGTGCACTGCTGTCAACCCCTGGCAATCGGCTCTAACCTCCCGTGGCACAGCTGGTGATAGAGGGATAGGACCGCGTGACCGCAACTGTTGGTGACGCAGTCCTATAACAAACATACACAGAATATACTTTAAAACTCCTATTAAAGTAAGCGGAACTGACACCAAATGTACTTTACCCAGATATTTTACTGAGGCTAATGGGCAAGTAATAAACAACAGTATAACAAGTTGCAGATCCCTGCAATAAACAGTAATAAAGATAAACAGAGTAATCAGAATAATAAAGTATTGCTATGCAACTCTAGCGCTGCCCTTTTACAGCTACTTCCCCTCATGGGTAGGCTAACACCCAGCAATGTCTACCTATGCAGTCAGGCCTGACTGATCTAAATGGAAGTTCAGTGAAACAATATTCGCTAGCAATCTTTTCGGTGGTGCACTTGAAGAACAACTTTGTAATCCCAACGAATAGTAAAGATAAAGGTATCTGTCTTTAAACAGCTCTCACCACCCGGGCAAGTCAAAGTCCGTTTCCTCCATCGATTCGTCTAGGAACAGGAATCCACCGACATCCAAGTCTTCAATCCTTCTGGTGTACTGCAGCAAGGAGGATTAGATGTCTCTAAGGCTCTGCTAGGCTGGCAGAGGGCTCTTTGGAAAGGAGCACACGGCCCAGGCTTCAGGCCTTGTGCACACAGCAGTTCAGCACAGACATCCACTTGCTAGCAGAGGGGTGTCCAAAAAGACCGACCAAAACTCCGCCTCCCCTTTATAAAGTCTCCCCCAGCAGTCTCTGTTCTGGAGCAATGCACCCTGGGTGCTGCAAGATGTACTGGGAGATGTAGTCTCTCTCTCCTCTGCTTTCACTTCCATAATGTCTCTTTACTTCCTCCTGACTCACCTCTCACCTGGAACTTCTTGTCTCTCTGCATTAAAGGGGAACACCCCGCTACACACTCCCCCCACTTGAACTCTTTGGTCCCCAAAGATAAACTTCAACAAATACTGTTTACCATTTTGGACAATGTCGAGCATGATGTTGGCATAGGGAATTCCCACCAAAACTTTGGGATGGAACTCTCTTGCCCACAGGTCACACTACCATGAGTGGCCTGCCTAACTGTGCCAGAGAGTGAGCTGGGGTTGCCCTCCACCAAATGGACGGTGGAAGGATCAGGTTGTTCAACACTTCTCCTAGCCGTTACAACAGAGTCCTCTGAGCTCGTCCCCATTTGGGGGTAAGTTAGTTTCTTGGGAGGCCTGATGACTCTGCGAGCCCTCTGCTCTCTTGGTGCTTCTGACTCTGGCACCACAGGCTCTTCTTCAGGAGTAAGTTCAGGTAACATTGCTGGTTCTGGAACCTCTGATTCAGAAGTTGACTGACGTATGGAATCTCTAGAGTCCTCCTCTGCGCAAGTGTCAGGAACATCTTCCCAGTAATCAGCTGAGGGACTGAAGGGTATGAATTCAGTAGCCTCCGGATTCAGCGTTGCATCTGGGGTATCCCCTCCATTTGGGAGATCTATGGCGGACGTTCCCAGAGTCGAGGGAGGCCACAGCCAGTCCAGTTCTCCACCTTCTTCTGTACTCAATTGGGAGGCCTCCCCATCTTTGGCTCGAGAGGTCTGGGACCGAGTGTTCGGCCTAGGAATATCCAGGATAGAGGCCGGTTCAGGGGAGTCTCTCACGGGAGGTATTCTGACTGCCTCAGCAAGTGGGAGCAGGTGGTTCCGATGCCACGTCTTCAGTGGACCCACCTTTCCTTCTGGCTTTAGTTTGTAGACAGGCAAACCGGGCAACTTCCTACAGACAACATAGGGCTCAGATCTCCACCTGTCGGCAAGCTTGTGTTTTCCAGGGACCCCCAGATTGCGTAGCAGTACTCGGTCCCCGGGCTGCAGATCTTGCACTCGAACCTTCAGATCAAAATTTCTCTTGTTGCGGGCCCCCCTTTGATCCGAAGCCACCTGGGCTTGTTCATAGGCCACCTGCAAGCTACGTCTAAGTCTGTCCACGTATCCCTTGTGGGATGTAGCTGAGGTATTGTCTATAGAAGTGCCAAAGGCCAGGTCCACAGGTAGCCTTGCTTCTCTCCCAAACATAAGTCGATAAGGGGAGTAGCCAGTGGCGTCACTTGTGGTACAGTTATAGGCATGTACTAGGGCTGATATGTGCTGACTCCAGTGTTGCTTCTTCTCTGTTTTAGGGATGAGCTTCAAGTTCGAGTCGAACTCATGTTCGACTCGAACATTGCCTGTTCGCCCGTTCGCCGAACAGCGAACAAATTGGGGTGTTCGCGGCAAATTCGAAAAATCTATGGGAGAAATCTAAAGTGCTAATTATAAAGGCTGATATGCAAGTTATTGTCCTAAAAAGTGTTTGGGGACCCGGGTCCTGCCCCAGGGGACATGTATCAATGCAAAAAGAAGTTTTAAAAACGGCCGTTTTTTCGGGAGCAGTGATTTTAATAATGCTTAAAATGAAAAAATAAAAGTGAAATATTCCTTTAAATTTCGTACCTGGGGGGTGTGTATGATATGCATGTGAAGTGGCGCATGTTTCCCGTGCTTAGAACTGTCCCTGCAAAAAGTGTCATTTTTGAAAGAAAAAAATGCATTTAAAACTGACTCGCGGCTATTAATGAATTGTCGGCTCCCGGCAATACATACAAAAGTCATTGATAAAAAAAAAAAAAAAAGCGTGGGGGTTCCCCAGAATTCAATTACCAGGCCCTTCAGGTCTGGAATGGATATTAAGGGGAACCCCGCCGCAAATAAAAAAAAAATGGACGTGGGGTTCCCCCAAATATCCATTCCAGGCCCTTCAGATCTGGCATGGATTTTAAGGGGAACTCCACCCCAAATTAAAAAAAAAATGGCGTGGAGTCCCCCTAAAAATCCATACCAGACCCCTTATCCGAGCATGCAACCTGGCCGGCCGCAGGGGAAAAGGGGGGGACGAGAGAGCGGCCCCCCCTCCCTCCTGAACCGTACCAAGCCACATGCCCTCAACATGGGGAGGATGTCCCCATGTTGATGGGGACAAGGGCCTCATCCCCACAACCCTTGCCCGGTGGTTGTGGGGGTCTGCGGGCGGGGGGCTTATCGGAATCTGGAAGACCCCTTTAACAAAGAGGACCCCCAGATCCCGGCCCCCCCCTATGTGAATTGGTAAGGGGTACATTGTACCCCTACCATTTCACGAAGAAAGCGTAAAAAAATGTTTAAAAAAACACACAAACACCTTGAAAAAGTCCTTTATTTAAAAAAAAAACCATTCCAGCGGTGAAATCCAGTGTCCCGCGGCGATCCCGATGTCCAGCGCTGTCCGTCATTGGTTGTGCCTGAGCGGACCTGATGGGGAACTCCCTCTCAGTATTTTAAATGTATAGACCCGCCCCTTCTAAAGTTCCCCATCAGGTCCGCTCAGCGGACCAGATGCGGAACATGAGAAGGGGCGGGTCTATACATGTATTACCAAAGTGAGAGCAGTTCCCCATCAGGTCCGCCTCCTCGGTATGTCGGACCCGCCTACGTCATTGGCTTGAGCGGGGAACTTCCTTCACTATGTAAATTTAAATTTACATAGTGAAGGAAGTTCCCCGCTCAAGCCAATGACGTAGGCGGGTCTGACATACCGAGGGGGCGGACCTGATGGGGAACTGCTCTCACTTTGGTAATACATGTATAGACCCGCCCCTTCTCATGTTCTGCATCTCGTCCGCTGAGCGGACCTGATGGGGAACATTAGAAGGGGCGGGTCTATACATTTAAAATACTGAGAGGGAGTTCCCCATCAGGTCCGCTCAGGCACAACCAATGAAGGACAGCGCTGGACATCGGGATCGCCACGGGACACTGGATTTCACCGCTGGAATGTTTATTTATTTATTTTTTTTAAATAAAGGACTTTTTCAAGGTGTTTGTGTGTTTTTTTAAACATTTTTTTACGCTTTCTTAGTGAAATGGTAGGGGTACAATGTACCCGTTACCAATTCACATAGGGGGGGGGCGGGATCTGGGGGTCCCCTTTGTTAAAGGGGTCTTCCAGATTCCGATAAGCCCCCCGCCCGCAGACCCCCACAACCACCGGGCAAGGGTTGTGGGGATGAGGCCCTTGTCCCCATCAACATGGGGACATCCTCCCCATGTTGAGGGCATGTGGCTTGGTACGGTTCAGGAGGGAGGGGGGGCCGCTCTCTCGTCCCCCCCTTTTCCCCTGCGGCCGGCCAGGTTGCATGCTCGGATAAGGGGTCTGGTATGGATTTTTAGGGGGACTCCACGCCATTTTTTTTTTAAACTTGGGGTGGAGTTCCCCTTAAAATCCATGCCAGATCTGAAGGGCCTGGTAATTGAATTCTGGGGAACCCCCACGCTTTTTTTTTTTTTTTTTTTTTTCTCAATGACTTTTGTATGTATTGCCGGGAGCCGACAATTCATTAATAGCCGCAAGTCAGTTTTAAATGCATTTTTTTTCTTTCAAAAATGACATTTTTTGCAGGGACAGTTCTAAGCACGGGAAACATGCGCCACTTCACATGCATATCATACACACCCCCCAGGTACGAAATTTAAAGGAATATTTCACTTTTATTTTTTCATTTTAAGCATTATTAAAATCACTGCTCCCGAAAAAACGGCCGTTTTTAAAACTTCTTTTTGCATTGATACATGTCCTCTGGGGCAGGACCCCGGTCCCCAAACACTTTTTAGGACAATAACTTGCATATTAGCCTTTATAATTAACACTTTAGATTTCGAACGTTCGAGTCCATTGTATTTAATAGGGTTCTAAAGTTTACACGAACATTTTGTCTGTTCGCAGGTTCTGGTGCGAACCGAACAGGGGGGTGTTCGACTCATCCCTGCTCTGTTTCTAAGGTTCCCAACATGTTGAGCAGGGTCCGGTTAAATCTCTCCGGCTGAGCATCTCCTTGTGGGTGGTAAGGCGTGGTTCTGGTCTTCTTTATTCCTAATGAATCCAAAAGTCTTCGGATCAACCGACTCTCAAAGTCCCTTCCTTGATCTGAGTGGAGTCTCTGTGGTAGTCCGTAATGGACAAAATACTTCTCCATAAGTATCTTGGCCACGGTGGATGCCTTCTGGTCTTTGGTTGGGAAAGCTTGAGCATAGCGGGTGAAATGGTCGGTTATTACCAGAACATTCCCCAATCCACTCAGGTCGAGTTCGAGGCAGAGAAAGTCAATGCATACCAGATCCATTGGGCCTTGACTCTGTAAGTGGCCCATTGGGGCAGCTTGATGGGGTAGGGTCTTTCTCTGAATGCATCGTGCACAGGAATGGCAATACTCCTCTACTTCTGCCCTCATGCAGGGCCAATAGAACCGATTTCTGACAAGCTGGAAGGTCCTTTCTGCCCCTAGGTGACCATGATGGTCATGCAGGGCAATTAGTACAGTCTCTCGGTGCTTCTCTGGAAGAAATAACTGCCACTTATCTTCTGAGTCATCAGAGGGGCCCCTTCGGTAGACCACTCCCTGATGTACCTGTAGCCTGTCCAATTCCTTCCTCAACAGGCGAGCCTCCTTTGAGGGGTGATGTAGGAATTTGTTGGGATCCTGATTCTCCAGGGCTTCGAGGACCAATCTCCCCATGGGGTCTTTCAATTGGTCACACCTCAACTCCTTCTTGGACAGTCTCGGTAGGTTGTCTTCCTCCAGTTGAGTTACCCCACAATAGTGTTTGGGGACTCCTACCATGGTAACCCCTATTTCTTCTGCTCTGGAGCCTCCTCTGGCTTGGAATTCAGCCCCTTGACAAAGGGCCCGCACCCCGTCCGGTGCCACTTGGGTCCAATCTTCCCAGTCATTTGTCGTGGCATGAGACCTCCGGGACAGGGCATCTGCATCCCTATTTCCGCCTCCTGGTCTGTACTTCAGACTGAAGTTGAATCCAGACAATGCGGCCAACCACCTGTGTCCGGTGGCATCTAGTTTCGCGGTGGTGAAGAGGTAGGTCAGGGGGTTGTTGTCTGTCTTCACAGTAAACTCTGCCCCATACAAGTAGTCTTTTAGCTTGTCTACTATCGCCCATTTGAGGGCCAGGAATTCCAGCTTATGAGTGGGGTAATTCTTTTCTGAGGGGGTCAGGCTCCTGCTCACATAGGCCACTGGTCGCAGTTGTCCTTCATGTTCTTGGTAGAGTACACCACCTAGACCCTCATGGCTGGCATCCACATGTAATTCATAAGGTCTGGTAGGGTCGGCGTAGGCCAGGACTGGGGCAGTGGTTAAGCTCCTCTTCAGAGCATGAAAGGCCTCTTCACACCTTGGGTTCCACTGATCTTGAACTGACTCACCAGGCCTCCTGGGCCCTGAGTCATCCTCTTCCCCTTCTGCCTTTAGCAATTCATTCAACGGGCGGGCAATCCGAGCAAACCCCTCCACAAACCTCCTATAATAGGAGCAGAACCCCAGGAAGGATCTGAGCTCTGTTACTGTGGTGGGTCGTGGCCAGGAAGTGACTGCTTCCAACTTCTCAGGATCTGTGGCCACCCCTTCTTCAGACACTATGTGCCCCAGATAGTTCACAGAAGACTGGTAGAACCGACACTTCTCGGGGGAAAGCTTAAGTCCCTCTTCGCTGAGTCTTCTCAATACTTTCTCCAACCTGGCTTCATGTTCTTCCAAGGTTCTTCCAAAGACAATGACATCGTCCAAGTACACAAGGACTTCTATAAGATTCATGTCTCCAACAGTCTTCTCCATAAGGCGTTGAAAGGTAGCAGGAGCTCCAGACAGACCCTGAGGCATCCTATTGAATTCGAAGAATCCCACCGGGGTTATGAAGGCTGTCTTCTCCCTGTCTTCTGGGTGCATAGGGATTTGATAGTACCCACTCTTGAGGTCCATCACACTGAACCATTTGGCTCCAGACAAACTTTGTAGGGCATCTTCTATCCTTGGCGTGGTGTATTGGTCAGGGATGGTTCTCCTGTTGAGAGTCCTGTAATCGATACAAAGCCTCAACGACCCATTCTTCTTTCTGACCACCACGATTGGGGAGGCATAGGGACTTCTAGACTCACGGATAACACCAGTCTTCTTTAGTTCTACAAGTTGTTCCCTCAGATCCTCCAGATCTGCCAGGGGGACCCGCCTGACCCTCTCTCGGAAGGGCTTATCTTCTTGGAGGCGGATCCGATGGGTGGCACTTCTTGCACACCCCACATCGAATTCATCTTCGGAAAAGATCTTCTCCCACCTGGTCAGCTGGGCCTTGGCTCTTTCTTTCCAAGCCCTGGGTAGGTTCGGGTTTTCCACGGACAGTTTCTCCCAAACATCTCCTCCGTCACCCGTCCCCTTGACTTCGGACCAAGTGACCGGGGCAGCAGGGCTCACCTGACCAAGCAACACTCTGGCAGGGATCTCCATGGGTCCTCCCGTAGTGTTCCTAACACTCACGGGAACTCTGCCATGGGCCTTCTTCAGGGCCTTGAACGGAATCACTTCTGGTATCACTTCCAGGCCTGAGGACTCTTCCCTTGGGTCTGATTCCAGCATGACAAAGTGGCCAGGTTGTTCCCACGAAAGCTTCACAGTGGCCCTAAGACAGGTTACTTCTCCGGGCTGTAGCACTACTCCTTCTCTGCCAAGTCTCCACACCTTCCCTATCCCCTCTCCCGGGGTCTTCTGCTCTAAGACCAGTCGTTGGTAGGCCGTCTTTAGCATGGGATGGATTTTGGTGGCTGAATGGTTTCTCTCTTTCACTAGAGGGGTCAGGAGTCTCCTGACTAGATCCGTGTTTGTCCCAATGATCAGGGAAATCTTGCTGGCTCCAGGCGGTCGGGGACACACAACTGCCAGGGTGTCAAACACTTCAGCCTTCCCAGCCACGGATGGGTCGAAAGTCATCTTTATGGGCAGGTACCCATCATAAGGGAAACTCTGGGTTCCAAGTCCCCATATCTCCAGCTCTTCTATCTTCTGGATAGGCAGATGACTCAAGTGCCTATCATAGAAGTCCCGGTATAGTAAAGTCACCTGTGCTCCGGTGTCCAAAAGAGCTTTAGTATAGACTCCTTCCACTTGAATGGGCACAGTAGGAGACGGGCCCACCAGTTCCTTTGGGTATGGCCGGACTGGGGTCACCTCTTTTTTTTGCTTTCGACCCTTGCCCTGCTCCTTTTGGACTTTAATTTTTCCTGAGCCTGGCATGCATTGACTTTCTCCCTCTCAATGGGAGCACAAACCCGCTGAGGGATGTTATTGTTCCTTTTAGGTGGATGTTCCTTCTTTGGGGTGCTGTACTTCCACTGAGGGGTCTTGCCCCCTCCCTCTGGGGTACATCTTGGTGGGGGTGTACTATACCTCCTCCTAGGAGTTTTGTCTCCTCCATTCTTGGCCTTTTTTTTTAGTTTGGAGCGCACTGAAGATGATGGGCACCCGGTTGACTCCTTCACCGGGGCCCCTTTGGAGTTTCCCGCCGGCTTGCAATTATCTGTTCTCTTCTTCTTTGGGCTGGAGCATACGTTAGCAAAGTGGCCACTCCCTCCGCAGTTATAGCAAATCACCTCTTCTCGGTCCTGTAGGGAGGCCGGTGCTGAGGTGTTCGGGAACAACTCCTTTCTTGGGCTTGGTTTCTCTCGTCTTCTCTGATCTTTCTCCATCAAAGAGGTCAGCATCTCCAACACTTGGGCCATTTGCGATTTCAGAGTGTCAACCTCCACATCTCTTTCTGGGCTCTTGACCGAATGGACCAACACTGGTACAGGTGTGACATTCGCCTTGGCCACCTGCTGATCTTCCTCCAGCGCCTCTTCGTCCCTAATAATTTTTATTAGATCAGAGTAGGTTAGTGACATTCCTCCTCCTGAGGTTTTCAGGTGCAGCCAGACCGGGTCTGAGCGCCGCGCTCCCCTCATGATCTGCTTCATGCGTGCTTCATCTGCATCTTTGGGCAGCATTCCCTTCTTCAGTACAATCTTGCATAACTGCCTGTTCAGCCTTCTAACATATTCTGACAGCTTCTCATTCGGCTGCTGGAGAGTGTGTTCAATTTGATAAATCATCTCTGACACCTTCTCCAGCTGACCAAACTCTTCCTGCAGCATGGCCAGGCAATCTTGAGCTGTACAGTTTTCATTTCCAAACCGGAAGCTCTTCACCGCTTCTGCCGCGGCACCTTTCAGACTTTCTAAGACTCGCTGTCTCTTCTGTGCCTCAGGCACCTCCCATGCTTCTACTGCCTGCAATGCCTGTTCCACCCAAGTGTCAAAATCTTCCTCCCCCGCAGGGACGGGGAGCTTCCCTGAGAAGGTGCTATGCTTCCGGTAACCGGCCTCCACATGCACCGTACTGCTTTTCTGGCACTTAATTACAAGGTCTCCTAGAGCATTCAACAATTCAGGCCCTATAGCGGCCAGCGGTGATCCCGGGCTTAATAGTTCCTTAAGCTTTTCTGCTTTAGGGGATAGTGGTGGAGATAATTGTGGGAGTGATGGCTTTGGTGTCTGAAACCATTCTTCCTTCACTGGCAGCGTATGTATCAAGTGATAGATCTGATTATCTATGGCTTGTATACTCTGACTTTTAAAATGCTCTGGGATTTCGTTTTTCCATTCTACCAGTGCGTATGTAAACGAGATCACTGGATCTGGCCTAAAATCCATCACCCATGCTTTGTGGCTCGGAGACAGTAACAATACGAGCTGTTTTATCTCCTCTTCCTTCCATCTTTCCCCCGGGAGTACAATGACTACCGCCGCGGTTGGATCGGCGCCAATCGCTGCGCACCACTGTGACATTGCCAGCGGGTAAATGCTGGTACTTCTGACCGGCTTGATTGCAGCGTGCAACGTACAAGGATCCCGGACTCGAGCCCCCACGTGTAGCGCTACCCCCAGTTAAGAGAGCCGCTGATATTGATTTGGGCCCTGTAGTGCACTGCTGTCAACCCCTGGCAATCGGCTCTAACCTCCCGTGGCACAGCTGGTGATAGAGGGATAGGACCGCGTGACCGCAACTGTTGGTGACGCAGTCCAATAACAAACATACACAGAATATACTTTAAAACTCCTATTAAAGTAAGCGGAACTGACACCAAATGTACTTTACCCAGATATTTTACTGAGGCTAATGGGCAAGTAATAAACAACAGTATAACAAGTTGCAGATCCCTGCAATAAACAGTAATAAAGATAAACAGAGTAATCAGAATAATAAAGTATTGCTATGCAACTCTAGCGCTGCCCTTTTACAGCTACTTCCCCTCATGGGTAGACTAACACCCAGCAATGTCTACCTATGCAGTCAGGCCTGACTGATCTAGATGGAAGTTCAGTGAAACAATATTCACTAGCAATCTTTTCGGTGGTGCACTTGAAGAACAACTTTGTAATCCCAACGAATAGTAAAGATAAAGTATCTGTCTTTAAACAGCTCTCACCACCCGGGCAAGTCAAAGTCCGTTTCCTCCATCGATTCGTCTAGGAACAGGAATCCACCGACATCCAAGTCTTCAATCCTTCTGGTGTACTGCAGCAAGGAGGATTAGATGTCTCTAAGGCTCTGCTAGGCTGGCAGAGGGCTCTTTGGAAAGGAGCACACGGCCCAGGCTTCAGGCCTTGTGCACACAGCAGTTCAGCACAGACATCCTCTTGCTAGCAGAGGGGTGTCCAAAAAGACCGACCAAAACTCTGCCTCCCCTTTATAAAGTCTCCCCCAGCAGTCTATGTTCTGGAGCAATGCACCCTGGGTGCTGCAAGATGTACTGGGAGATGTAGTCTCTCTCTCCTCTGCTTTCACTTCCATAATGTCGCTTTACTTCCTCCTGACTCACCTCTCACCTGGAACTTCTTGTCTCTCTGCATTAAAGGGGAACACCCCGCTACATATATATATATTGTGACAGCAGGAAGGTAAAGTCACCTGGTTGCATCCAGGGGGGTAGATATATTTCGCCCAGATTCAGGCTTTACGCCGACTTATACAACTAGGTGGAGAGTTGTATAAGGCTAGTGGGCTCATGGATGACTCATACCTCTAGGGAGAGTGTGGGGCGTCGTGCAGACAGAGATGAGGAGACCAGCTGAACCTTGTCAGCTCGTTTAGGCCTCTATAAGAACTCCCAGCTTCATTAGATGTTAGCTCATGCCTGGAACCAGACCTGTGTGGACTGTCTAGGGAGAGTGAACCCCTGTGCGGTGAGACAAGCCTGTGTGGCTATTTGCTTGGACATTTAAAACCAGGGACTTAGGGACTGGGACAGCACTAGGCTGATCCCAGTTGTTAGTTAGGAAACCTGTATGTTTAGTCAGAGGTCAAGTTGACCAGGATTTATTTTGTTTATGTTTCTTTTGCTTTGCTGTGTTTTGTCACTGTAAATAGAAAATAAACCGCACCTTTTTGATTTTGAAACCCACAACCTCCGTTTGCTGGGCCTGTTTTTGTGTGGGGAGCCCATCTCGGGGGTCACACACACCCGCTGCCGAGCTAACCCCCTCACAGTTGGTGGAGAACCAGTGGCAGTTTTTTTTTTTAAGCCAGCATGGAGGAGATACTGAAGCAGCTGGCTCTAGCAAATGCCAATCAACAGCAGACAAATGCAGGTTTGCAAAAGAACTTCGCAGCCCAGCAGCAAGCTCATCAACAGAGCCTTGCAGCCCAGCAGCAGACAAACGCAACTTTGCAACAGAGTCTGGAGGCTCAGCAACAAGCCCAGCAGCAATCTGAGGCCCGCTTCATAGACCTGTTGCAGAAGCAAGAGCAGAGACTACAACAACAGATGGAAGCAGTAATGCAGCAACGTCCGCAGACCAGTGAGGAAAGCCGTCCCACTAATACCGCGTCCTTTGGGGTGAGTCGTTTATTGACAAAAATGACTGGAGAGGATGATCCAGAGGTATTTTTGACCACATTTGAAAGGACCGCTGAAAGAGAAAAGTGGCCTGAGGAGCAGTGGGCTGGACTGGTGGCTCCTCTGTTAACTGGTGAATCGCAGAAAGCTTACTATGACCTAGAGCCTAACCAAGCAAAAGACTATGTGATGCTAAAAGCTGAAATATTGGCAAGGCTGGGTGTCACCCAGGCTGTCCGGGCTCAGCGTGTGCATAACTGGACTTTCCAGCTTGGAAAACCCCCCAGGTCTCAAATGTATGATCTCATTCACCTGAGCAGAAAGTGGCTACAGCCAGAGACTTTGTCCGCACCAAAGATTGTGGAACGTGTTGTAATGGATCGGTTTTTGAGAGCTCTTCCTACTGCCATCCAAAAGTGGGTAAGCCATGGAGACCCAGAGACGGCCGATGGTCTTGTGGATCGTGTGGAGAAATACTTGGCTACAGAGAACCTGACGGCCTCTTCCAGAGACACTCGGACTTTCCACCCTAAGACCAGACCATCCCCAGGGGCGGATAAGAGGATTCCAAGGGGTGAGGGTGGAGAGAGTGAGAGGGTGGGAGCTCTACCCCAAGTTTGGCGAGAACAGCCTGGGAAATCAGCGGCTCAAGAGGCCGCAAGAAGGATCGTTTGCTACCGCTGCCGGCAAGCGGGACATATTGCAGCCAATTGCCCGGTTGTGGAGGAACCCATGCAGTGTGACTTTCTGACGGGCAGACGTCAGTCGCTGTGTGCGACAGTCGCATGCACTGCCATTCGAGGAACTGAGAAACATTTATGCAAAATGTGTGTTAATGGTAGAAATGTTGTGGTATTGTTGGATTCAGGTAGCCTTGTGACCCTGATAAAGGCTGAGTTAGTTAAAACAGAGGTCTCTGGGAATAGCAAGGTAGCTGTTATTTGTGTGCATGGGGACACCCGAGAGTATCCAGTGACTACAGTGTGTTTCGAGACCCCCAAAGGTACCCTCTCTCATCCAGTGGGCTTAGTATCTCAGTTACCGCATGACGCCATTGTGGGAAGGGATTTTCCGAAGTTCTGGGAACTGTGGGATGATCCTGAGCCCCCCACTGGTGCCCCTATGTACCAGGAATGTGATAGCCAGAACTCCCCTGAGAGTGGTGAGGACTCTCCGGAATTTCCCTTATCAGTATTGGCAGGGGAGACTCAAGAAACTGGAGAGGAGCCCACCTCCTCAGACGAAAACCTACCGTCTGTGGAGTTTTCTGATCTTGAGGTTCACAGGGAAAACTTTGCCACAGAACAGTTGAAAGACCCCGCCCTAATAAAGGCACGGGAAAACGTAGTGAAAATAGATGGCGAGTTAGTGAACCCAGATAATACCTGCACTTACCCATACTTCAGCGTAGAGAAGGACCTACTGTATCGGGTGGCAAAAAGGGCAGAAGAAACCGTTGAGCAGCTTGTGGTGCCCAAACCTTACAGGAAGTTGGTGTTGGAGTTGGCCCATGGGCACATTCTTGGAGGTCATCTGGGGACAGAGAAAACCCGAGAGAGGGTATTACAGAGATTCTATTGGCCGGGGGTGATGAAGGACATAGAAAATTATTGTTCCTCCTGCCCTGTGTGTCAGAGGTCGGCCCCGATGCCACATTTCCGTAGCCCGCTGGTCCCTCTACCCATCATTGAGGTCCCGTTTGAGAGGATCGCCATGGATTTGGTAGGTCCTATAATCAAGTCCGCTAGGGGGCACCAGTACATATTAGTTATAATGGACTATGCCACCTGTTATCCAGAAGCGATCCCTCTCCGAAATACCTCGGCCAAAACCATAGCCAAAGAGCTATCTCTTGTGTTTAGCCGGGTGGGTATTTGTAAAGAACTGCTTACGGACCAAGGTACACCCTTTATGTCCCGGGTTATGAAGGAGCTGTGTAAATTGTTCAAAGTGACGCAATTACGTACATCTGTGTATCACCCCCAAACCGATGGGCTGGTTGAAAGGTTCAACAAAACCCTAAAACAAATGTTGAAGAAAGTGGTGGATAGAGATGGAAAGGATTGGGACTGTCTACTTCCTTATCTGATGTTTGCTATTAGGGAGGTGCCCCAATCCTCTACGGGATTCTCCCCCTTTGAGTTACTGTATGGGAGACACCCAAGAGGGCTGTTGGATATTGCCAAGGAAACTTGGGAAAGTGAGAGTTCTCCCCACAGGAGTGTGATTGAGCATGTCGCCCTGATGCAAGACCGAATTGCACAGGTAATGCCCATCGTGAAGGAACATTTGGCCCAAGCGCAGTTAGCACAGCAGAGAGTGTACAACCGTGGAGCCAAGACCCGTACCTTTTCCCCGGGGGATAGGATACTGGTACTTGTCCCTACGGTTGAAAGTAAATTCCTTGCCAAATGGCAAGGCCCCTACGAGATAATGGAAAAAGTGAGCGAAGTGAATTACAAGGTCAGACAACCAGGAAGGCGAAAGCCCGAACAGATCTATCACGTTAATCTGTTGAAAGCCTGGAGGGATAGAGAGTCCCTAGTCGCAGACACTTGGTCACCAGCTCAAACTGGTTGCGTGATTCCTGAGGTTGGAATAGCAGCCACCTTGTCACAACCCCAACAACAGGAGGTTAAGGAGTTTGTGCTTCGCAACAAGGAGGTATTCTCTGAGCTGCCGGGACAAACATCTGGGGTAGAGCATGACATCATTACCCCGCCCGGTGAAAGGGTGAAGTTAAAACCCTATCGGATCCCAGAGGCCCGACGGGAGGCAATACGGGAGGAAGTACAGAAAATGCTGAACTTAGGGGTGATAGAGGAGTCCCAAAGTGATTGGTCTAGTCCCATTGTGTTGGTGCCTAAACCGGATGGGAGCTGGCGATTTTGTAACGATTTTCGTCAGTTGAACAAAGTTACAAAATTTGACACCTACCCCATGCCACGTATAGATGAGTTGATCGACCGGCTGGGAACAGCCCGATACATGACGACTCTTGACCTCACAAAAGGGTATTGGCAAATCCCCCTGGCCAAGTCGGCCAAAGAGAAAACCGCATTTGTAACCCCAGACGGGGCGTTCCAATATAAAAGAATGCCGTTCGGGTTACAGAATGCGCCGGCCACATTCCAGCGGAAAATGGACCAGATGCTGAGGCCCCATCGGAAGTATGCTGCGGCTTACCTGGATGACATAATTGTCCATAGCACAGATTGGGCCTCACATCTGCCAAAAGTGCAAGCAGTCCTGGACTCTGTTCGGGAAGCGGGGTTTACGGCTAACCCCAAGAAGTGTACCATTGGGCAGGAGGAGGCCAAATATCTTGGGTACACCATTGGGAGGGGAGTAATAAAACCCCAACTCAACAAAGTCGAGGCCATCCAGAGTTGGCCACGTCCCAACAGCAAGAAGCAGGTACGAGCCTTTCTGGGAATCGCTGGGTATTATCGGCGATTCATTCCCCACTTTGCTTCTAAGGCTGTGCCCCTAACCAACCTGACGAAGGGGAAAGGGTCGGTCATGATTAAATGGACCCCCGAGGCTGAGGCAGCATTCCAATTCTTGAAACAAGCCTTATGTAGCCAGCCAGTGTTGTACTCACCCGACTTCTCTAAAGACTTTGTCGTACAAAGTGATGCGTCAGATGTGGGGTTAGGAGCAGTATTGTCCCAGGTCTGGAACGGGGAAGAGCACCCAGTCATTTACCTCAGCAGGAAGTTGAAGTCCCATGAGGTAAATTACGCCACCGTTGAAAAGGAGTGTTTAGCGGTGAAGTGGGCTCTAGATTCCCTTCGGTACTACCTGCTAGGTAGGCACTTTGACATGGTTACGGATCACGCTCCGTTAAAGTGGATGGCTCAAAACAAGGAAACAAATAGAAGAGTGTATAGGTGGTTCCTGGCCCTCCAGGAATTCAACTTCACAGTAAAGCATCGCCCTGGCGTTCAAATGGGGAATGTGGATGCTTTGTCTCGAGTACATGAATGCCTGATTGCTGGTGTTCCAACCCCGAGGTTAAAACAAGAGGGGGGGGGTATGTGACAGCAGGAAGGTAAAGTCACCTGGTTGCATCCAGGGGGGTAGATATATTTCGCCCAGATTCAGGCTTTACGCCGACTTATACAACTAGGTGGAGAGTTGTATAAGGCTAGTGGGCTCATGGATGACTCATACCTCTAGGGAGAGTGTGGGGCGTCGTGCAGACAGAGATGAGGAGACCAGCTGAACCTTGTCAGCTCGTTTAGGCCTCTATAAGAACTCCCAGCTTCATTAGATGTTAGCTCATGCCTGGAACCAGACCTGTGTGGACTGTCTAGGGAGAGTGAACCCCTGTGCGGTGAGACAAGCCTGTGTGGCTATTTGCTTGGACATTTAAAACCAGGGACTTAGGGACTAGGACAGCACTAGGCTGATCCCAGTTGTTAGTTAGGAAACCTGTATGTTTAGTCAGAGGTCAAGTTGACCAGGATTTATTTTGTTTATGTTTCTTTTGCTTTGCTGTGTTTTGTCACTGTAAATAGAAAATAAACCGCACCTTTTTGATTTTGAAACCCACAACCTCCGTTTGCTGGGCCTGTTTTTGTGTGGGGAGCCCATCTCGGGGGTCACACACACCCGCTGCCGAGCTAACCCCCTCACAATATATATATATATATATATATACATACAGTATATATATATATATATATATATATATATATATATATATATAGTCACTATATTGTCAAAAGTATTGGGTCCATAAAAACATGGATGAGTGAGTTTGGGGTGGAGGAACTTGACTGGCGTGCAGAGTCCAGACCTCAACCCGATAGAACACTTTTGGGATGAATTCGAGCGGAGGCTGTGAGCCAGGCCTTCTCATCCAACATCAGTGCCTGACCTCACAAATGAGCTTCTGGAAGAATAGTCAAAAATTCCCATGGACTGAGGCCTCGTACACACGGGCGTGAATTCCGTCGGGGAAAAAAAACGTTGGTTTTCCCGACGGGATTCCCAGCAAGCTTTCCTTTCACGCCGAGTGTACACACGCCCATTCAAAAGAACCGCCATTCTTTAGAATAGCAAGAACGCGGTAAGGTCATCGACTACGATGAGCTTGCACTCGTCACATTCAATGCTGTCGCCGCCATCTTGCTACACCCTACACCACCCTACACCACCCTACACTACCCTTGTCTTTTTGAGCGTGCACGGGTTTACCGTGGAACAGGTAAGCATACAGACGACCAGTTTTCTCGGCAGGAAAACTCTGCGAGAATCCCGACGAGAAAAATAGAGAGCAGGTTCTCTATTTTTCTCGTCGAGATTCCAGGCAGTTTTCCCGACGAGAAACCATACATACAAACGGTTTTCTCGGCAAAAAGCTCTCCCAGCAGTTTTCTTGCCGAGAAAACCGGCCGTGTGTACAGGGCTACACTCCTAAACCTTGTGGACAGCCTTCCCAGAAGAATTGAAGGTGCAACAGAAAAGTTATAGCTGCAAAGGGTGGACCAACTCAATATTGAACCCTACCGACTAAGACTGGGATGCCATTAAAGTTCATGTGCGTGTAAAGGCAGGCGTCCTAATACTTTTGGTAGTATAGTGTGTATAAATATATATCAATTTATTTTTTTCTAGGAACGTTTTTCTTTTTCTGACAGGTACCTGTTCCCACTACTTCCACAATTCTTGCCTAGGTATGAATTATGTAAGTTTGCCCCCCCCCCTGCAACCCCCTAGTACTCAACACACATCCCAGGAGACCGTGGAGCCAATCTGACAGTGCAGCGCAAGCTTGCACATGCGCAATGGGGAGCTGGCTGTGAGAAAGCAAGAAGTCACAGCTGACTCCAACAGCCAAGATGGTGGTGCTGGAGATCCAAAGATTGGCGAAGAATTAGAACCCATGAAGGTAGGACTGGACTCCATAGCTGGTAGTTTCTGTTTCTTAAAGGTCAGCTGCTACAGCAGCTGCTAACTATTAATTGAAAAACAATGACTGGAGTTCCTCTTTAAAGTGGTTCTAAAGTTAGAAGGTTTTTATTTTTATTTTAATGCGTTCTGTGTGCAGCAGTTCCCCTCAGCCTCACTAATACTTACCTGAGCCCCATGTTGAACCAGCGATGTTTCACGAGAGTCTCAGCAATCCAGGATGCTCCTTTGGAGCGCCATTGGCTCCCGCTGCCTGCAATCAAAGTCAGTGAGCCAATGGAGGAGAGAAAGAGAGGGGGTGGGGCCGAATGGACACACAGAGCAGCGGTTTGGCTTGGGTGCCCCCATAGCAAGTTGCTTGCTTTGGGGGCACTCAACAGGAGGGAGGGCCCAGGAGCGCTGGCAAGCGACCCGAGGAGGCTCGGGGCTGCTCTGTGCAAAACGAATACACAGAGCAGGTAAGTATAACATGTTTGTTATGTTAATGGGGAAAAAAACAAGACTTTGGTATCACTTTAGGATAGAAAAACAAAAACAAAAAAATTCAATACCACTTTAACCACTTACGGACCGCCCGCCGTCGTTATACGTCGCTACTTTGAAGAGGAATACCGTTGTTATGGGAGCAGCTAGCTCCCATAACCCTGGTGCCCTCTTCAAGAGCAGGCAGTCTTCTTTCAGATAAATGTGGTCTCTGTGGCGGATACGCCGCAAGATCACTTCTATCGGCGGAGGGAGAGGGCCCCCTTCCTCCCGCCGCTCTCCGGTGCCCTCCACTGCTTACCGGAGCCGTCGGCAGCTGCGGAGGTGATCGGGTCCTCTTCCGTCAGTGGCGAGACGAGTGAGGGGAATATGGCACCCACCCGTCTCCATATCCAAAACGTCACTTCCACCCAATGCTCTTAATGGGACATTTTTTTTTTTTTGAATGACATAAAAAAATTATTATTTTTTTATTGCATTTTATTGCATTTTAGTCTAAATATGAGATCTGAGGTCTTATTGACCCCAGATCTCATATTTAAGAGGACCTGTCATCATGGGCGTCTTCTCCATAGGGCCAGGGGGGTTGTTTGCCCCCCCCCTGGAATCAAAAAGGTGTTGGCCAAATTGGCAGTGTTCTACACCCTCCGCTGCCCTTACACCCACTTCCAGCCCCGCTGGACCTGCTGAAGGTGAGAAGAAAGGAGAGCCGGGCTGTGTGTGCAGTATGGAGGGAGGAGGAGATGTCCTACAACACGTGTGTGTGTGTGACTGCAGAAACATGACATCATAGGACACGTCATACATATGGTCAGTGTGGTCAGTACGCAGTGTATTAGTCAGAGTGTAGTGTGTGTAGTGTCCAGAGGTGCAGGGTGCTGCTGTGTAATGTAAAGGGGTGCAGGGTGCTGTGTAATGTAAAGGGGTCCAGTGATGCAGGGTGCTGTGTAATGTAAAGGGGTCCAGAGCTGTGGGGTGCTGTGTAATGTAAAGGGGTCCAGAGGTGCGGGGGGCTGTGTAATGTAAAGGGGTCCAGAGGTGCGGGGGGCTGTGTAATGTAAAGGGATCCAGAGCTGTGGGGTGCTGTGTAATGTAAAGGGGTCCAGAGCTGTGGGGTGCTGTGTAATGTAAAGGGGTCCAGAGGTGCAGTTGAGGAGAGGGGGTACACAGTAGAGACAGAGATATTTAAAGATGCAGGGGGTGTTTTTACATTTTAACATGGGGGGGGTTGCTAGCGGTCGAAGAAAGGGTAAAATGCAACTGTGAATCGCCGCTGCTGAAGCGCCCCCCCCCCCCCTGGAAACATTTCAGCGGACACCCACGCAATTACATTCCTTGTAATAGGAATAAAAGTGACCCAAATTTTTTATTTTTTTTTAAACTGTGTCAAAAAATAAATAAAATAAAAGTAAAATAAATAAGAAAAAATAAGATTTTTTTTTTTTTTTTAAAGCGCCCTGTCCCGACGAGCTCGCGTGCAGAAGCGATCACATACGTGAGCAGCGCCCGCATATGAAAACGGTGTCCAAACCACACATGTGAGGTATCCCTGCGATCGTTAGACCGAGAGCAATAATTCTAGCTCTAGACCCCCTCTGTAACTCAAAACATGCAACATGTAGATTTTTTTTAAACGTCGCCTATGGAGATTTTTAAGGGTAAAAGTTTGTCGTCATTCCACGAGCGGGCGCAACTTTGAAGCGTGACATGTTGGGTATCAATTTACTCGGCGTAACATTTTCTTTGACAATATAAAAAAAAATTGGGCTAACTTTACTGTTGTCTTAATTCAAAAAAGTGTTTGTTTTTTTTCCCAAAAAAGTGCGCTTGTAAGACCGCTGTGCAAATACGGTGTGACAAAAAGTATTGCAACGACCGCCATTTTTTTCTCTAGGGTGATAGGAAAAAAATATATATAATGTTTGGGGGTTCTAAGTAATTTTCTAGCAAAAAAAATGTTTTTAACTTGTAAACACCAAATCTCAGAAAGAGGCTCGGTCCTTAAAGCGGTTGTATATGTATACCCGCTATTTTTTTTTTTTTACACCTGTAAAGGAAAATGCATAATGAGCTTGTATGCACAGCATACAAGCTCATTATGAAATACTTACCTTAGAACGAGGCGTCGGGAACTTACCTGGTCCACGCCGAGGGAGATGTCATCTTGCCTTGGCGTGTCTTCTGGGTATCGCGGCTCCAGCGCTGTGAGTGGCTGGAGCCGCGATGTCTCACTCCCGCCCATCCACGCGGGAGACTTCGTTCCGGCGAGGCTCGGCGTCTGCCGAGCCTTCAGCCCGAGAATCCCCTGTGCGCATGCGCCGCTGCTGTCAGCGGCGCATTGCGAGGGGAATAGCTCCTAAATCGTAAAGGTTTAGGAGATATTTATTTTACCTACAGGTAAGCCTTAGTATAATTTAACATTTGAAAAATTCCCACTTTATTGAAATCCGAATGAGGAATTGTTAAAATACCGTGTTATTTTCTCTAAAAACCTTCCATGAGAAATAAGACAATGCGGGTTGGGTCTGCCGTCTGCTCGGCTCACCAAAGAACGTTTCTTACTCTACGCTAAAATACTTTTCTGGCAGCCATCTGCAAAAAGTTTTAAACTAATAATGAGGGTAATTACATAACTGCCTTTTCCCAGCCAGTAAGTTCATGACAATGTAATCAGATTGACACCATTTTTTTGTGTAACTGGGTCAATCCTTCACCCACGCGCTAAAATTTTGAAGTTTTTGGCTGCAGTCGCCTAGTGCAGCAGCCAGTAGTCATTATATCCAAAATGGTAACCGATCTGTCAAGCCTAAGCTATCCAGGGGCCTCGAAAATATCGCCATGTGAGCTGTGCCCAAAATATATTACGTGACATTCTAGTCGGTAATCTGTGAATTCACACTGGGTTGTGTTTTCCTTCTTTTTTTTTTCCGAAAAAAAGGATGAAACATTAGAAAAAGAAGGAAAGAGAAATTTAGTGGTGTTTAGATTGCAATTATTATTCTAAAAATGTTTTGAATGTTAGGACTCCGTTTATATCTGTTTGGTGCGGTGACACATTAACAGCTTCAGCCCCGGAGGATTTGGCTGCCCAGTGACCGGGCCATTTTTTGCGATACGGCACTGCAATGCTTTAACTGACAATTGCGCGGTCGTACGACGCTGTACCCAAACATAATTGACGTTCTTTTTTCCCCACAAATAGAGCTTTCTTTTGGTGGTATTTGATCACCTCTGCGGTTTTTATTTTTTGCGCTATAAACAAAAAAAGAGCGACCATTTTGAAAAAAACACAATATTTTTTACTTTTTGCTATAGTAAATATCCTAATTAAAAAAAAAAAAAATCCTCAGTTTAGGCCGATATGTATTCTACATATTTTTGGTAAAAAAAAACAAAATCACAATAAGCGTATATTGATTGGTTTGTGCAAAAGTTATAGCGTCTACAAACTATGGGAAAGATTAATGGCATTTATATGGCATTTTTATTTTTTTACTAGTAATGGCAGTGATCTGCGTTGTTTTTTTTTTTTTTGCGGTATTGCGACATTGCGGCGGACAGATCGGACACTTTTGACACATTTTTGGTACCATTGCCATTTACAGAGCGATCAGTGCTATAAATATGCATTGATTACTATGTAAAGGTCACTGGCAGGGAAGGGGTTAACACTAGGGGGCGATCAAGGGGTTAACTGTGTTCCCTATTGTGTGTTTTAACTGTGTGTGGGGGGGGGGGGGGTGGGGACTGACTATAGTAGATGACAGATCGTGTTTTCTACTTTGTAGAAAGATTGTCTCCTCAGACAGCACGGGGATTTGTGTGTTTACACACACACAAACCCCTGTGCTCCCACTTGTGCACGCGATCGCGCATGGCCGGCGCTCGCGCGCCCTCTTGTGGCTCTCCTGGGCGAAGCAGTATATATATGGAATTTCGCCAAGGAGAGCCATTCTGCCGCAGTAAATCTGCGTGAGCCATTTGGGAACCGGTTAACGTGCATTGGGTATAAGCAGCTCAATCATTTGAACAATGGTTCATTGTTTTTTTATGTTTGTTTTTTACAAGCAATACTAAAATTACCTTTAAAAAAAAAAAAAAAAAATTTTAATGAGCTGCCCAATACACAAAAAATAGTCTATGTGCAGTTCCTCCACCCCAAACTCGCTCATCCATGTCTTCATGGACCTTGCTCTGTGCGCTGGTCCAAATCATTTGGTGGAGGGGGGATTATGGTGTGGGGTTGTTTTTCAGGGGTTGGGCTTGGCCCCTTAGTTCTAGTGAAGGGAACTCTTAAGGCGTCAGCATACCAAGACATTTTGGACAATTTCATGTTCCCAACTTTGTGGGAACAGTTTGGGGACGGCCCCTTCCTGTTCCAATATGACTGCACACCAGTGCACAAAGCAAGGTCCATAAAGACATGGATGAGCGAGTTTGGGGTGAAGGAACTTGACTGTCCTCAACCCGATAGAACACCTCTGGGATAACTTAGAGAGACTGCGAGCCAGGCCTTCTCGTCCAACATCAGTGCCTGACCTCACAAATGCTTTTCTGGAAGAATGGTCACACTTTCCCATAGACACACTCCTAAACCTTGTGGACAGCCTTCCCAGAAGAGTTGAAGCTGTTATAGCTGCAAAGGGTGGCCCAACTCAATATTGAACCCTACGGACTAAAACTGGGATGCCATTAAAGTTCATGTGCGTGTAAAGGCAGGCGTCCCAATACTTTTCACAATATAGTGTGTAAATATTGGGGTCAGCAAGTGGTTAAAGTCTGAAGGACAGTAAACTGCTTAGAAAGTTTGGAGACACCTGCTCTAGACAAGGGGTTGACCCGTGAAGTGCAGTGCATAGGAATTTTTTATATTTTTTTGCCTGGATATTGGAAAGAAATACCTAGGGCTGACCAAAACATGCCACCAGTGTATTATAGAGTACAGGACTATCTCTGTACCCAAGTATTAGGCCAAGCGTATGATTAAAATAACAATTTATTAAGAAAAAGACATTGTTAAAAGTAGTTTGTAGACAGTTGATAACAACCATGTATAATTAATACAATCGCTTCCAAGAAAATGGATGAACACCATAAATACTGTGGGGAGCTGAAATGTAGATCGTGACACAGTCCTCTACATGTTTCATGACTACAGCCGCTTCCTCAGGAGGAGTCAGTCACAATCATCTACAAGGTAAATACAATCTCATAATCATATAGTCATAGATAGTTTTTGATAGCAAAAAAGAGAGACACAAAAATACAAAATGATGTACTTAATGTAAAGCTGAATTACTAAGAATCCATAGATTCATGCATTGCTTACCAGTGTTGACCAGTGGCTCCACTGGTAAGCAACGCATAAATCTACAGTGAAACCTCGGATTGCGAGTAACGCGGTTAACAAGCGTTTCGCAATACGAGCATTTTATTTTTAAATCCTGACTCGGTTTGCGAGTGTTGTCTCGCAAAACGAGCAGCATTCAAGCCTCTTCGGTGTGCAGTACCGCATTTGGCCAGAGGTGTGCAGGGGCGCCGGAGCCGATCGAAGCCTTTCGGAAATACTCGGAAACACGCGTAATACTTTGTTCCCAAGCCTTTCCGAGGGTTTCCGAGTTCAGTTCTCCGGCGCTCCCCCCCCCCCCACCTCTGGCCATGCCATAAAAGTCAATGCGGAACAAATTATTTTTGTTTCCATTGACTTCTATGGGGAAACTCACTTTGATATGCGAGTGCTTTGGATTACGAGCATTCTCCTGGAACGGATTGTGCTCGTAATCCAAGGTTCCACTGTATAACTCTGTGAGTGGACAGCAAAAGGAGAAACAGCAGACTGATGAGCTCATCTCTCTCTCTCACTGCTCTCTCCTCCTATCAGCATGTACCATGTCCCACTCTAGCACAACTTATTGGCTCCATGTGCTGCTTGTCTCTTTTCCAGTCTGAGCTCTGCTGTACAGGGACGACAAAAGGCTGAGATCAAGTCACATTCAGGTACTTGCATTGCTTGTATTTAAAAAAAAAAAAAAAAAACATTTATTGATGTCTGAATGAATGCAGAGCTGAATTCATGTGAGTCTTTTATATCTACCCGACTTTAAAATATATTCGATATACACAGTGGCTGTATAATGCGTACCACGGCATTCAAGCAGTGTGTAAAAGTTTCAACGTACTCTCATAGCCAACTACAGATAAAACATAGTCGCCGATTACAAATGTATTGCACTCTTAGATCAATAGCGAGAAAATCTTTTTAAATTTCATTGCAGCTCCGCGGTGAGCTTCTACGCACAATAAATTAATTTAGAGTACATACCGGAGAGCTCAGCTTATTGTTTACTTCAAAACAAAAATAATTTAAAGATGCAAGAGTGATAAAGCTGAAGGAAGGGTATTAAAAGTGCATTTCATCTTTTTTTTTTTGGCTATAATTCCAATAGTATAAAACACAGATTTTATTACATCCGGTGTTTTGCGTTTTTACAAGGAAAAAGTGACAAACTTGTTTTATTTTTAAAAGTCTTATGATTTATAGGATATGCTGTACTGTGCAAAAGTCTTAAAGCGGAACTTTAGACACATTTTTTCATCTTTCCATCTATTAAATCTTCTGCCCTTGTTGTTGTTTTAACTTTGGATAGTAAAACATTTTTATTTTTTCTGCCAGTAAATCCCTTATACAGCCCACTTCCTGTTTCTTGTCTGGTCATTAGCCTAGGCTTATGACATCATGCACAGCTCTCTCTCTCACTCTTGTGAGAGTTTTCCAGGAAGGGAGGGGGGGCGAGTCATAAGAGGGCCAATGAGAGCTGCAGAGCTGGAGGTGTACCTCTGTGTGTCTGCGTAAATCCAGGAAGTGAACAGGCAGCAGTTTCAGCTGCCCACAGTTAAAATGGCTGCAGCCAGACTCTGTGGAGGGAGATTTCTGCAGCATATTTGGCAAGTACAGAATCACAGTATATATATATATATATATATATATATATATATATATATATGTAGGATCAGAGGTAGAGGAATGGTGGGATCAGAGGGATGGTGGGCTCAGACGCAGAGTGATGGTGGGATCAGATGCAGAGGCACGGTGGGATTAGAGGCCTGGTGGCATGGTGGCATTAGAGGCATGGTGGGATCAGAAGCGTGGTGGGATCAGAGCATACCTCCCAACTGGCACGGATTGTGCGGGTTTTACCTCCTCATTCCCGCACTCCCGCGAGACTATCATGTTTCCCGCACAGCAGGAAACATGAAGAGAAGAAGAGGAGCAGCAGCAGCAGGTAAGAGCCCCCCCCCCACGATCGGCGCACTAGTATGCCCCCCCGATCGGCGGCCCCCCGTGCCCCAAACCCCCCCTTTTTTTTTTTTTTTTTGCAACCATCATACCCCCCCCCGCTCAACAACTTCTGTGGCAATTCCCGTTTCTTTTTGCCAATGTCCCGCACCCCCCCCCCGCTCAACAACCCTGGTTGGCAGGGGAGAGGGGACATCAGAATGTCCCGCGAAGGGACTTTACAAAGTTGGGAGGTATGTCAGAGGCATGGTGGGATCAGAGGCATGGTGGGATGGGATCAGTGACAGTGGCACTCACCTTAAGCCCCGTACACACGATCCGAATATCGTACGAAAAATGTCGTCCGATGAAGAATCGTACGATAATCGGATCGTTAGTACAGAGCTTCGAGAGCCGATCAGGACAGTTCATCCGATATTATTTAATCGGACGTGCACGAAAATTTTCCTCGTACGATTTTCGTTTAGTCAGTACAGTTGTCGTCCGAAAATACAATACAAATACATTACAAGACATGACATCACTTCCGATTTTTTTTTCTGTCGTACGAGAATTTTCGTAACTTTAATAACCTATTTAATTTTACTTGCAACTATTAAGCGAAAAAAGTCGTACGATCTGTCGTACGATATTCGGATCGTGTGTACGGGGCATTAGGGTTGCCATCTGCCCAGGATTCACCCGGACAGTTCGGGTTTGGAATCATGCATTCGGGTTTCAGACTGAAACCCAGACACATTATTCAGACTGGACTATGGCTTCCCAGCAGGGTTGCTGGCTGCAGTTGTCTTAGCTGAGTGTCTGGTACACTCTCTTTCACACTGCCCAAAGCCAACACTAACAACCCCCCCCCCCCAAACACACACACAGACAGGAGAGGAAAGAGGGCTAGATCTGCACCTCTTCCCCCACCCCTACCCCTCTGTATCTGCCCACACTCCAATCCCCTGGGCTGTGCCTCAGAAAAGGAAAGTTGGGGCCAGAAATTTGAAGTCCAGCAGAAACAGATACATCTGGATGAGAGGTGCTGACTGCTAAGGGGTGAGTGAGCTCACCATCCATCCCTGTCTGTGACTGAAGTCTCCCCCTTCTCTCTCCTGCCTCTAAGTGAGCACACTAAGGCAAATCAGGGTTCTCAGAGCACCCCTTACATCAGACTTTGCCTTTACACCAGAGGCCACAGTGTTTCTCTTTACATCAGAGTCCTCTCCGTACATCAGAGTTCTCAGTGTTCCCCCTTTAATCAGGGTTCCCAGAGGATCCCTTATGTTAAAGGCCCCAAAGTGCTCCCTTACATCAGAGTCTGCAGAGTCCCCACTTACAGTGAAAGGGAACTCTCCAAGTTCAGCTGTAAAAGGGGAACGCTGTGGATTTAGATGTAAAGGGGGAACGCTCATGTGTTATTAACTTCATATGATTAGAAATGTTATTTAATAGCAAAATATATAAATAGTTTATACTATATGTAGCGGGTATTTGAATTTAGGGGAAGCATCTGGGTGGTAGTGTAACCCAGATGCACTGATTACTAGGGAATCTGAGACTCTTTTATGGTTCTTGGAGGACTCTGGTGGTGTGAGGTTCCCTGCGGCCTACAGGTGGCGTTGTTGCCCTGGGCCGGAGTTGAACTCACACCGCAAGACTGTGCCTTTTTGTCCTTTCCTGGCGCTGGTACAGCGGGGCTGGGAACCTGCTGTGACGCAAAAGGCGAGGGGATAAAAGGGGCGGATGCCCTGACCTTGGGGTTCAGAGTCAGAGGACGCGGCCGCACCCAGACACCTTCAGCTTGGGTGCTGGCATTCCGGAGTTCCGGGCCCAGGTGCCCTTGACCTGGCCGGAGCGAGAGATGGAGTCCATCTCAGGCACCTTTAGCCTGGGGTGAGGTACTATGGCAGATGCCTGGGGCTCAGTACCTTCGATTGAGTTCCGCGAGGGTGGAGGAATCCGAGGGGGCCCTAACTCCTTGGGTGCCCGTGTCTGAGGTCGAGGAGACTGGTGAGCGGAACTTTTCTGGAGAGTCCGGCGCAGCATTGCTGGTGACAGAGAGGCCTCCGGTGACTCCCTTGGACAGTTATACTTCCCCTGACAAGGGCTGTGCTAGCGAAGGTAATTCATGTTCTACCTCATATAGTCAGTGTCAGTGACTATTTGCCATTGGTGACACTACAGTGGTTAGCGATACTTTAAAGGATTGTGCCTCGACCTACTCCCATTAATACTGCACTGTTGCAAAGGTCCCAACTTGACCGTGCTGTATGTTTATTCGCTGAGAAGAATAAAACTGTGTTGGACCTATTCAGTGTGTGGAACTCTGGTTACTAGGAGCAAAGGGGAGTGGATCCGAGGAAAGGATTTGACTCTAGGACACCTACACAAAGCCCGATCTTTCTGGCCTTCACCTCTTCACTATAGAGGACATGGGCCGTGGTGTATCTCATCCCTCCCCCCCGGTACTGACACCCCTAGACAAAGACAGACAAGCCGAGAATGAGAAGGGGTGAGAGGGGTGAGGTCGCTACATATAAAAAAAACAAATTGCCGTGCGCCGCTAAAGTGTTCGGGTTTCACTTGAAGAAAAGGTGGCAACCCTAACTCACCTGCTATTAGTATCAGTCGATTCTTCATCCTCCATGCTGCTCATTGTGTTTTTTCCCCTTCCGTGTCTCCAGTGATTCCTTTCCTCAAGTCGGGTCTCCTTCAGCTCCTGCCCCCTGCACTGTACTGGCTGTCAGCTCATCAGCTGACTTTCTTCTTCAGTGAAAGGGAGGTAGCTTTATCCACCATGCAGGTTGTGTTTGTCCTGGAGAGGCAGAGCTCTGCACAGAGCGGAGCGACGGATTCAGCCGTCCCGCAGCATTGGTGCAGCATCGTGAACATCCGAATCGCGATGCACTGATGCTGCAATTATATTCAACACCCCTACTGTTGGGACAGCTGTGACGTCGCTATCCCAGGAGGCAGTGGGGCCTGGTCTAGACCAGAAGCAATGCATTGCAGCATAAAATCATGTAAAAATAAAAAAGAATACAATTTTATTTTGCAATGGGGGGGGGGGGGGGTGTTGGGTTTAAAAAAACTGTAGTGAGTTTAGTTCTGATTTAAGTACAGTATAGGCTCAGGTACCATACTTGCTATCCTACTCAAGAGACATGGCAGACATACATTTATTTATTTATTTTTATGCCTCTAGCATGTACTTACCACTATAATAACGTTTCCAAGGATTCTTTACTGCTGTTTCTGACGTATATAAGCTCATCACGCTCACAAGTGTCCTGTACCAACACAAATAATTATATTCTGAAATTATGACATGTTTTGACAAGTTAATTAAATTGGAATATACTGCAGATACTTCTTTGCATTTTATTTGTTACTGTGAAATTAAAAAAGTACCCTAAAGTAAATTTGTCCCTGGTTTACATATATTAAATTGGCAATAGGATTGTAAAGTAGGTACCTAGACAGGCCATAAACATACTGTACCTCCCTGATGTCTTCCTATGCACCCCAAAATTACCAACCCATGAAAACACTCAGTTATGCAAATAAAGCCCCTCACATGTCAGGTGTTTGTTTAGCTTAGCAGAGGTCTAATATTGAGGTATACTTACTTATTCCTGACTCCCGTACGCTGTCTCAAAACTTTTTACCCAAGCGGCCCCTCCTCTTTGCTCCTCATGTAACTGTAAACTCTCTAACATCACTATGTACAATACAGGACCAATGCAGGATCACCTGCTCCATATTGTATGTGAGGATGTTGAGGGACACCACATCACCGGAGAGGGGGAAAGTGCAGGTAGGTTAGGTAAGGAAAGTATTTCTCTACTCTCAAGCCTCGTACACACGATCGGATATCCTATGGATTCTAATCCGATGGTTTTGTCCATCGGAAATCCGATGAAGCTGACTTCCATCAGTATTGCCTACACACCATCTGCAAAAAACCGACCGTCCCAAACGCGGTGACGTAAAACACACCGATGAGCTGAGAAAAATTAAGTTTAATGCTTCTGAGCATGCGTCGACTTAATTCTGAGCATGGGTGGGTTTTTTATCAGATGGACTTGCCCATAGATGATGGAAAAAAGAACGATGGGTCCCATACACGATCGGTTTGTCCAATGAAAAAAGTCCATCGAACTGTTTTCATCGGTTAAACCGATCGTGTGTACAGGGCTTAAGAGTCACAGTCAGGGGTCAGGTTTGGAGACCAGTAGCTATAGCAGTAGAGAGGCTTCCACCAACCAGCTGGATAAGTAGACAGGCTGGTCACCCTGGCAGATGATGTGGGCTCACCCGAGGTGCGGAGTCTAAGGACTAACCAAAGTTGACCAGAGCTCTTGATGGTAGAGATGGGTTTATCTGCATGTTAATACCAGGATGCGGTCCTTGGGATCACCCCACCAGGAGGTGAGCAAGCCAGGGTCCAATAGCAGATATAGCAGGTAGGGATCAAGCAGAAGCATAGTCAGTAAACAAGCCAAAGGTCGGTAACAAGTGGTTGCAGGTTGAGATCAAGCAGAAGGGTAGTTGAATTTTAATTAAGTTACATGGACTGTTCATTGTCTCCAAGGTGTTTGGGAATTAAATGCCGGGCTGGACAGGGTGACAGGTGGGCCACAACTTTCAGCAGCCCCTAAAGGGGTACCGCTACATACATTTAAATTATTTGGTTGAAATGATCACTTTTGAAATGCAGATAAGCCTGAATCTGTCTTGTATTACAAGCCTCCAGTAAGGTTTACAAATATCCCTGACCCTTTCTAAATGTTGAGTTAATTATTCCTGGGAACATCAGGTAATAACTGTACATAAATGAAAACATTCAGTTTTTCATAATTTCATCCATTTGGTGTGCAGCAATGTACTCTGTAAAATATTGTGTATGCATTACAACTTGCCAGAGCAAATCCCTAACTAAAGGATCAGTTTACTGAAAGCTGGAATTTAAACTCACATACTGACATCTTTCATCTCTCGGGAACTTGACTGGCAAAAGCCATGCAGAATTTCAAGCTAAAGTCAAGTGAATATTTGAAAATTCAAGTCAAGTGAAAATTGTGAGTATAGCTCAAGGAGAGCAGACCTCAAATGGAGGATCCACCAAGAAAATACTCAATGTGCTCAGAGTAATTTTGAACAAGCAAAAAGTGATCCAAAAAAGTCACTTACCACTTGTCCATGTACTGAGAGGCTCCAAATAGGAGATCCTGCTAGAAGAGGATGGGGCCTGAGGAAGGAGGGGGAACCCATGAGAAAGGCTGTTAGGAAAACCTAAATTGTGAAGTCTTACTTGAATCTTGCTGTGCTTTGTGTATTTTGAATACTAATAAATGTACTTCCAGATAAGGGTAGTGATGTCAAATTGATTCATTCAATCCATTAAAACTGCCAAGTGTTCCTTATTTGGAGGGACTTACCATCTTTTGTAATAGAAGAAAAAGAAAGGGGGTAAAGCACACTCAGTGTAGTGGGAAAAACAAGGTTGCTAGGCTGTATATATGCCACATGAGTAAGTTCCGGTGGGCAGAGTTAAACGTGTTGGGGGTATGGCCTGGGGGGGGGGGTCCAGGCTGAGACTGCCATTCACTATGATACAGCAGATGTTGACTTGATGTGCAGCTCCCAAGACACCTTGTCACGCTCCACCATTGCCTAGAGCAGGCATCACTAAATGCGGACCACGGTCCGCATCCAGATCGAGCTGTTATTCCATCTGGACCAGCGGTCACGTCATTTAGGAGCCGCTGGCAGAACACGCCTAGATTCGGCAACGGCACGTGATGTCACAAAGGCACGACGGCCCGCGCCCGATGACGTCCCACGCATGCACAAGGGCACAGTCGCACTGCGCATGCGCTGGACATCTGTAGAGTGGCAGATGGACTCCGGGCGCAGAGGAAGAGGGATACATGACATAAAAGAAGGGAAGTCCCCCTCTTGATGCTAAGAAAGGGTACAAAGAGACGTGACGTGGATGCTAGCTGAGGATGGCCAAATAATGGCCAAACACTGGTCAGGGGGTTCAACAGGCTACTGCAAAAAAACATAAATCATGAAAACATAATAAAATAAAGAAAACGAAACACAACAATTATAACAAAGAGAAAACAAAAACAAATATGGTGATAAAAATAACAATAATTATGATTAAAAAAAAGTGTCCTCTGCCCCCCTTCACTCTCCTACTTTAGACAGAGAAGAGAGCGGGAGGCAGAGCATTTCTGGACAGAGTGTGGGAGGCGTAGTACAGCATTGAACGGAGTGCGGGAGCCGGAGGCAGAACATTTCTGGACCGAGTTTGGGATGCACAGCATTGAATGGAATAGGGGAGCGGGAGCTGCCGGGGCTAACTTTTTGAGTTAACCAGCAGATGTTTGGCTGCAGGGCGGTCCTATCAGCCAATCACCTGCTGCAGCTCCTGCTCCCACACCCGTTCAATGCTGTGCATCCCACACTCGGTCCAGAAATGCTCTGCCTCCTGCTCTCTGCTCTGTCTAAGGTAGGAGAGTGAAGGGGGGCAGAGGACACTACTCTGGATGTGTGTGGGGGAAATTAAGGGGGGTCATGCTGGGGGGTGATGCAAAGGGAGGATAGTGCTATGTGTGTGTGGGGGGGGGAGGGTGACATAAAGGAAGGGAGCAGTGCTGTGGGGGGGTGATGTAAAGGGGGCAGTGCTATGAGGGGAGATGTAAAGGGAGGGCTGTGTTGTTGGGGGGATGTGAATGGGGCACAGTTCTGCTGGGGAGTATTGTGAAGGGGCAAAGGACAGTACTGTGGGGGGTGATATAAAAGGGGGCACAGTTCTGTTAGAGGGTGATGTGAAATTTGCAGAGGACAGTACTGTGGGGGAGGGATGTGAAGGGGGCAGAGGACAGTACTGCGGGGGAGGTTTGTGAAGGGGCAAGAGGACAGTACTGCAGGGGAGGGGACGAAAGGGGCAGAGGACAGTACTGCGGGGGAGGGATGTGAAGGGGGAAGAGGATAGTTCTCTGGGGCAGGGGTGATGATTTGAAGGGGGGTTAAGGACTGCTGTGAATAAAAGGTGTGTTTGTGTGCAGGGGGCCTAAGAACACTATTGTGAAGTAGAAACTAATGTGAAGTGGGGGATTGTGATGTGTGGGTGGAACCGATAAAACTGAATTAAAGGATTGTGATATAGAAAAAGAGGGCTAAAAAACATTTGTTTTGGGCCTCTGGTGGAAGAAAATTTTACTGGTCGGACCTCTGTGAATTTTAATTCAATACCCCTGGCCTAGAGCATAGACAAGCTCCTTTCCCTGCCAGCATTCACAGCAGTGGGCACAGGACTTTATTCCCATACAGCCTGAGCAGATCACACACATATCCTTGGTTCACAGTCACACAGAGCCATTTAATGATAAATGATGAGACTGTCTCCACATCAATGACTGTGCTCACAATAATGTCACTCTCAGTTGTGCGTCTCAAAACAGGAATCGAAAAAGCATCAATAAGAGTCCCAATGGGCCATCCAACAATCACAACATAAATCCAAAGGGAAAAAACATTAAAAGCTTCTTTCTTTAAACTCTTGTAAATAGAGAAGCAATTACTCCCAAAAACATCCCTTCCTGAATCTTATGCCTCGTACACACGACCGGTTTTCCTGACATGCCAAAAACCTATGTTTTTCCCAACGTGATTCCTCTCAAGCCTGCCTTGCATACACACGTTCAGGCAAAAAAACACTCGACCAAAGCGCGGTGACGTACAACACGTACGGCGGCACTATAAAGGGGAAGTTCCATTCAAATGGCGCCATCCTTTGGGCTACTTTTGCTGATCCTGGTGTTAGTAAAAGTTTGGTGAGAGACGATTCACGCTTTTCAGCCTCGTGCTTTTCAGTCTGTTACAGCGTGACGAATGTGCTATCTCCATTACGAACGCTAGTTTTATCAGAACAAGTGCTCCCGTCTCATACTTGATTCTGAGCATGCGCATTTTTTTTTCCCCTCGGAAAAGCATACACACGGTTTTCGCGACGAGTAAAAGACCGACAGGAAACACGACGGGAAAAAGGAGAGCAGGTTCTAATTTTTTTGCGGCCAGTTTTCTCGTCGGGAAAACTGCTATGGAGCCTACACAGCATACACACGACCGGTTTTCCCGACCAATCTAAAAAATGGCAGTTTTCTCGTCTGAAAAAATGGTCATGTACGAGGCATTACATGTGCCAGGGTTGCCACGTAGAATGGGATTTCAAATGCCCCAACCTGTGGCCACTCAGGCATTGGTAAAGGACAGGCGCTGCAGCTGTATAGGAATGGTGTAGGCTGCAAAAGTCTGCAGTGTGCAGCCGTCAACCGTAAAGACAACAAAACTGGAAGTGACGTATCACCACTCTAAGAAACTCACAATGGGTTGTGTCTGGAGTGCAGAAGCTTTATTGGGTCCCCATAGCAATGTTTTGAGGCCTCTACCTCTTTGTCAAGCCTATCTTTTGGAACCAGGTCCCTCTATCCCACTCTCCTCTACAGTTGCCATTTTTTTTTTTTTATCTAAACAATAAACCTTTATAAAAATGCACTATTTAACTACCTAAAGTATTATACTACTCAAAATCCTACATCAAACTTCAAACTTATTTAAAAAGCTAAAAATATCTATATGGCTATCAGTACTATTATTGCTACTATAACTATAACTTATCTAAAGCAATTCTCTCTAGTAGTCTGACAATGCTGACAGCTTTCTTGCTTCCTGACCTTAATTTGGGAATATTGTTTGTTAAGATCAACGGCAGTATTGTCAAAGTTGACATTGCCAGCTGCTACAGAGAAGCCACTGTGGTCCCCATCAAAAATTTGCTATGGAGCACCATAAACCATAGTTACGCCTTTGATTGTGGGGTGAGAATTTCCAGACCTATTGAAGTGATTTGCTTAATAAGAAAGTAGTATACTAGCAAATGTACACCGAATCATGAACATTTCCCCAAGTTTTCCTTAATGGGATGGACTGACCATCTTTTGGAACCCTCTGTCCCTCTTTCCTCCACAGTTGCCTTTTTTATCTGAGGTGTAGACCTCTATAAAATGCAGTATATAACTGCCTAAAGTTTTATACGACGCAAAACCCAACATCCAAACTCACAATTATTTAATCTGTTGTTTCGAAAAAACAGTATAAGGAAGAAGCTGTAAAAAAAAAAGGGCATGCGGGTTTAACCAATTATGTTTTGCATATTCATTCTTTATGATCTGTGTACCTTGGGACATGATACGGTGTGTCCTTTGTCTCTGTAGTTTGCATGCAAAGGGGTCACTCGTTCCCATCTCGAAAAGATGGAGAGGTATTTCTTTCTGAATCACCCACTTGCAGAAAACTCTAACTTTATTTATGTTGCTCTCAAACACTATACAATTCCCTAAGCTACCATGTTGTATTATATCTAATTTGTTAAGCAAATGAAGCTTTAATGATATGCAAGATAAATTACAAACCAAGGACTATTTATCATTGTTATCTGCAGTTTGGGTCATGAAGTTAATTTTAGGCCAGACATATTGGTCTTTGCCGGTGCAGAGACAGTTTTCTTACTGGGAAAGCTGTACCCCAAAAAAAAGCAAGCAGAAAGCAAAGGACAAGTTGCCAGTATTACCTGTGGTCTTCCTGCAGCTGATCTTTTCTGCATTACTGAATTGCAAAGTCTTGTTCTGCACTCTATCTCTGTATGAAAATGGCCAGGACTTTGCTTCCTCATCTTAAAGTCTGCCTTCTGATAACTGGTGGGGTTATAGTCAAAAAGCAGGGGGAAAGGTGGAAGAGAGAACAACTGAATGAAGCAGGTAGATACTTGCACTGCTGGTGCTTATGTACAACTTTCTCTCCAGCACGGAGCACAGAGAGCAGCATAATAGTAACATCACTAAATTTACCTCCAAATCTGGTGAGACTAGCAGTCATGAGCAGTGTTGCCCCAGATCAGTGGTCACCAAACTGTGACCAGGGGGCAGGATGTGGCTCTTTGCTTGCCTTGATCTGGCCTTTGGGGCACTATTCTACCAAATGAAACCAATGATCGAGCACCATTCCCCGTACTGACACCATCAATGGGCACAGTTCTTCTCATTGATATCAACAATGGGGCACTATTCCTCCCATTAAAACCAATGATGGGGCAATGATGCTGGGGAATTTTCTACTCCCACTGGCCACAGTCTGCCTCCCTAAACCCTGAAGGACAGTAAACTGGCCCGTTGCTTACAAAGTTTGGAGACCCCTACCCTAGATGATCTCACCCTGCAGATGTAAAGCTATAAGAGCCATGGAGTATGTTTATTTGTCAATTAACACTACAATCTTTCGAACAATTGGTTAACCTACTTTTCCATGGCTGTTGCATCGAGAGGTGGTGTTTCCCTGTGGATATGCATTTTTCTATGGGAGAAAAACATTTTGAAATATATCAGTAGGGTTCTTTTGTACCCTTCCTGTTGTCTACTGTATACCAACCCTGGTCCTTGTGAGATGAAGTTGGTGTGGGGGTTCGGCTCCAATTTTCATCTGGTCTCCTTTAGCCTTTAGGCTTATGATTCATAAGATTCTGGTCCTTTGAATCTTCTGGTGTTGCTGTTTTGTAGTAAAACATCACCTGATAAAGCCAGATAAAGGCCGAAACATGTTGAGATTGCCATTTCAAGCTGTCATATAAAAGATTTGTATGGAACTGACCACTGGAGTATATGGTGTAACTAGGCCTGATGGACTTCTGTAAATCTTTGTATTCTTAACAAATGTTTTTAAAATAATTATTGTATTATTAAAAGTTACCAGTTTTTATACTCTTTGAATTAATGCGTTGGCACTTTAAAAGCCCTGTTTCTTTCATTTCCTGTTTTGTATACACTTGGAGATGATGGTGCCGTTGGTTTTTCCACTACCCACATGTATACCTATTGCCATTAAAACCCCACCTCTGACAAAGTTGGTTGTCTCAGGCTAAACCAATTTATGCACCTGTAGACATCTACTGTGACCTCCCCCATGGGAGGGATACACAATACAAGCTAAGGCGGAATACGGTAATGTCCAAAATCAGACATACCACTAGTAGTAATGGTGGGTGTGAGTATACATATAAATGTTTTTGCCTCAATTTATGGCCATTTAACTTTAATATCAGGTGTGTTTGTTTGTTATATACAGCATGGTATCCTCAAGTTTACATAATAGTTGTCTGTAGCAGTCCATTAACAGTAGTCTTCCTGTGGTTTGTGATATGAAATACCATAGTGCTATAAACATGGAGTGCCAAGTAAGGCCATTGAACACAGCGCATCTTGGGAATATTAACACCAAATCTAAACCTATGCTGGAATGTTAGATACAACAACAACATGATCAGTAAGTTGTTTATGTTAGCAAAATCTATCCAATGGTGATGGATGGGGAAACGGGACAGAATCTGCTCCGATAAAGCTGTTCAACCACCAATCACCAATGAACACAACAAAATGTAAGCAATACAACATACACTATATTGTCAAAAGTATTGGGACGCCTGCCTTTAAACACACATAAACTTTAATGGCATCCCAGTCTTAGTCTGTAGGGTTCAATATTTGGTTGGCCCACCCTTCACAGCTATAACAGCTTCAACTCTTCTGGGAAGGCTGTCCACAAGATTTATGAGTGTGTCTATGGGAATGTTTGACCATTCTTCCAGAAGCGCATTTGTGAGGTCAGGCACTGATGTTGGATGAGAGGAGAAACTTTACTAGCCTGCACAGAGTCCTGACCTCAACCCGATAGAACACCTTTGGGATGAATTAGAGTGGAGACTGCGAGGCAAGCCTTCTCATCCAACATCAGTGGCTGACCTCACAAATGCGCTTCTGGAATGATGGTCAAACATTCCCATAGACACACTCCTAAACCTTGTGGACAGCCTTCCCAGAAGAGTTGAAGCTGTTATAGCTGCAAAGGGTGGGCCAACTCAATATTGAACCCTACAGACTAAGACTGGGATGCCATTAAAGTTCATCTGCGTGTAAAGGGCAGTGTCCCAATAATTTTGACAATATAGTGTACTATAACTCTCATATGTCTTTTAGAGAGTGATGGCTGCAAACCTTTATCCTCTAAAACTGGAAATGCACGCTCTTTTCACCCATGTAACGTGTATGAGTGGGCTTTAATACCTACATGCCACACATATACTGTACGTCCATGGACAGCCATGGTTCTTGACCTGAGTGTGCATCCCAACCTGGACCAGATCCTGATCATGTATCACAGTGGTCAAGTGATTAGGTAGTCCTTTCTGCACCTCCCCCCCCCCTTCCTGGCTGTAGAGACCAAAATAAAGGGATGACTGGGCTGGGCGGGAATGGGGTTACCGTATATACTCGAGTATAAGCCGAGCTTTTCAGCACTTTTTTTGTGCTGAATATGCCCCCCTCGGCTTATACTCGAGTCACCTTTTTGCGCCTGATTTTCCAGATTTGGGGACCCGGTACCGGCCGTCCGTAGGTCCTCTGGATCCCAATCTTGGCACACATGTAGCCCCACTCTTCCTCTACGAGTGTGCAAAGTTTGTTGCCTGGAGGGCCTACGGCCAGGGAGCACCGATTTTTCAAAACCGGGCACCCCTTCCATAGACTCCAATGTTAAACGGTAATTTCTCAGGTTATTTTGGGGACTCGGCACCAGCCGGTCGTAGGTCCCCTGGACCCGAAAGATGGCACACATGTAGCCTCATTTTTCTTCTACAATTGTGCAAAGTTTGTTGTCTGGGGGACCTACGGCCGGGGAGCACTGAGTTTTCAAATCCGGGCACCCCTTCAATAGACTCCAATGTTAAACGTCAGTCTAGTCATGGACACAGTGAGGCATGGGCACAGTGAGGCATGGGAACACTGAGGCATGGGAACAGTGAGGCATGGGAACAGTGAGGCATGGGAACAGTGAGGCATGGGCACAGTGAGGCATGCAGATGGACACCCTAGGCTTATACTCGAGTCAATACGTTTTCCCAGTTTTATGTGGTAAAATTAGGTGTCTCGGCTTATATTCAGGTCGGCTTATACCCGAGTATATACAGTAATAGTCAGTAGGGTCAAGAGGAGAACCCATAAGTCCACAGATAAACTTAAAAACACCACCAACTCAGAATTGGAGTTCTTCTTTAATCTTAGGCCTCCGTGTCAAGTGAGGTTGAAGAGGCGAACGAATCAGACAGCACTCAAACTATTTTCAGAAGCTGATCTAATTTACTAATTCATGCACCGAGTTTGTGTAATTAAGTTTGAGGATCCTGATTGTGCACCTGCATCAGGATTACTCATCTCATGACATGAAGATTGTTGTTATGAAACCGTTAATGTTTTAATTCATTTTTAAGTTGTCTGTGCTGGGAAAATAAATGTGCCTTGTATGTCAGAGCTAATCTGGAGCTGTTTCTGACATGTGGGGCCTTATTCTGTTTTTTTGTTACACTATTTGGGCTTATCATCTGGGCAGTGATGCAGCATCTGTAGAACCATATTTAGATGTCGTGCTGCCCCAGCCAATGATGACACCCTTTTGTACAGGCTTCGCCCCTTGTAACGTCTGATTTTTTTTTGTAAAAAACTAATGTCACCAACCCGTCCCTCCACCTCATCCAATCAGAGAAAGTTTTGCATTCCTTAAGAAAATGCAAATCGATTTCTGAATGGAGCCCGTGCCAAGAGGCCAACCTCCTGTGTTCATAATGCAGCAGTGTAGCTATTCTGCGTGGGACCCAAAAGCTAGTGGAGATCACTGGAGCAGCAGTGTCTACTACAATGAATACTGGTTTCTACGAGGACTGGCCGGGTATGATACATGCACACTTACATTGGTTCAAGCTGGACCAATATAACTATGCAAACATTGCCATACCTCAAATTCAAAAACAAAATAGAAAACACGCTGGCAGGTAAAAAGACCAATCTGCTGACAAGAAATTGTCAGATACATTATATAACAAAGAACAATAAATAGCTTTGCCATGCTAAATGTGATACAGTGCAACCCACAATCAAATCATAAGTTCATTTTGAGTGAAAAAATGTATGCCCCGATGACGTCAGTTATGACAAAACGCGTTGGACAGAGCTAACGCACGTGATGTTGCCACACCTCTAAGGATCAGTATTTTGTTTGGAACAATTGCTACACTGTCCAGGATCATTTTAAATATCAGTGCTTATTAATTGTACAAATGTGAGCAGTTTTATACAACTTGAAGTGCAATAAAAGGTTTTACGTGGATCTATACTATGTGGATTTTCCCATTTTGTACTTTATGGTGAACTATGGTGAACTACATGTATGGTGGGAATTATCTGGTTGCCATTGATGCTAATACATATTGGAGAGTGTGCCAACGTTGCAGAGCCCCAGCCAACAAGCGTGGGTTGGATTCCCTCATGATGATTTACAGGCTGATTTGACTCTGTAGTGGGGTCTATCTGTTCTGGTAAGAGACTAATTCTCATAGTTGGCAGTGGTCCACATGTCACACATGTCACATTTTATGCAATCGCCGCCATCTTGCTTCACCTTACACTACCCTTGTAAGCTACCGCGCATGCGTCAAAGTCTCATCGAGCATGCACGGGCTTACCTGGGGACAGGTAAGCATACAAGCCTCGTACACACGCACGGTTTTCTCGTTGGGAAACATGCCGACGAGAATCCCGACGAGAAGATAGAGAGCTGGTTCTCTATTTTTCTCGTTGAGATTCCCGACAGTTTTCCCGACGAGAAACCATACACACCAACGGTTTTCTCTGCAAAAAGCTCTCCCAGCAGTTTTCTTGCCGAGAAAACTGGTTGTTAATCCTTAGTAGGACTAGGAACATGTGTGATAGCAGTAGTAGTAATCCTTAGTATGAATATATGTTTTAGTACTGTAGTAGTAATCTTTAGTAGGGATATGAGTAGTAGCAGTGGTAGAAATCCATAGTATGAACATGAATAATAGCAGCAATAGTAGTAATCCTCAGAATTTGGATAGTAGTAGTAGTAATATCCCATAGTAGGAATATGAGTAGTAGCAGTAGTATTAATGAAAAAGGGGGAAAAAATGATTAGGGACTGTTAGGAGCCAAAGCCTGGTAAGGCAATGTATGTCCATCCCTAGGGACTTTTGTGAAATCGTGTTCCGGTAGGATCGCGCATTTCCATCCCAATTGAATGCTAGAGGGGGAGAACAGGGAAAATGGGACTTTAATTGAAGCACCAGTTAGCAAAAGAATAAACTTGGATGAACCATAGGAATTTAATAAAAATCTCATATTGCACATATAAACAGTAGTTACACACTTTCCGACTGACGGCGCTTCTCCCCCTCCCATCCATCACACGACGTAACGTAGGTGGGCGGTACCGGGCCGGCGCCTATTTGGGCTCCAATCCGGCGGAAGTGGCATTCTGGCGTCCTGTTTACCATTTCCACTGCACCTACAGAAATTTGTTTCTCTGGTAGGTACCCCGCCATTGTGCGGTCACCTTGCACCCCAGTCTTCCCATCTTCCCCCGTTCACATCTCCTTTCCTCACTCTCCCCTTTCCCTCCCCTCACTCCTATTCATCCAAACCCAGTTGGGGTTTATTTCACTCACCACAGCCTCACTCCATTTGCCCTGCACTCATCACTTGCAGGTTGCTTTTTCCCTCTATTGCACTCACCCTACCCCACTGGCACTGACCTCTCCCTTCACTTCCCAATCCCCGATGTCCTTTGAGACACACACCTTAATTTAATCATCTCTTCACAGGGTCGCCCCGTTTGCCATGCCTGTCCGGCCCGGTCCGTCCGCCTCGGCTCCCGCTGGGGGCTATTTCCAGACACCTGCCATGCCCCACCTGGTTTACAGTTACCTGTTACCAATATTGTAAGTATGCACTTCTGTGCTGGGGGGTTCTACATCTCACCCCCACTGATACTTCTACCATTGTATTTACCCAACCTTTTTTTACTTTTCTATAGTGACAACACGCGCGTGCTCCTGATGAGTGACATGGCAGTCACGAAACGCGTAGCCTTTCAATCATATAATTTCAAGAATTATTACCGACTTACCCTTTATACAGGTTTAACCAGGCCATAGGTCCTGCAGGCATTATCCTTCATGATAAATGTTTACCCTTCCTAATTGTGGTGACCCTTTGGAATTATCCATGCGTTATCCTCTTGACCAGGGGTCTCCAAACTTTCTAAACAAAGGGCCAGTTTACTGTCCTTCAGATTTTAGGGGGGCCGGACTGTGGCCAGCAGAAATAGAACATTTTTCTGCCATCAGTGGGAGTAAACAGTGCCCCATCTTTGGTATTGGGGGGGGGATGTGCACCATTGTTGGTGTCTGTGGGAGAAATAGTGCCCCATTGTTGATATCAGTGGCAAGAATTATGCCCCATTTTTGGTGTTAGAGGACAGAATGGTGTTTCATATTAGTGGGATGAATAATGCCCCAAGGGCCAGATAAAGGCAAACAAAGGGCCGCATCTGGCCCTCGGGCCGCAGTTTGGAGACCCCTGACCTTGACAATTATGTCATAAAATCATGTATTACTGTTATAACCATTTATACTGTTTACTCTCTCATGTTTACCATGTACCCTTGTGTAACTGTTTATATGTGCAATATGAGATTTTTATTAAATTCCTATGGTTCATCCAAGTTTATTCTTTTGCTAACTGGTGCTTCAATTAAAGTCCCATTTTCCCTGTTCTTCCCCCTCTAGTAGCAGTAGTAGTATTCCATAGTAGGAATATGAGTAGTAGCAGTAGTAGTATTTCATAGTAGGAATATGAGTAGTAGCAGTAGTAATCCTTAATAAGGATATGAATAGTAGCAGCAGTAGTATTCCATAGTAGGAATATGAGTAGTAGCAGTGATAGAAATCCATAGTATAAACATGAGTAATAGCAGCAATTGTAGTAATCCTTAGTAGGAAAATGAGTAAAAGCAGTAGTAGCATTCCATAGTAGGAATATGAAAAGTAGCAGAAGTAGTATTTCATAGTAGGAATATGAGTAGGAGCAGTAGTAATCCTTAATACGAATATGAGTAGTAGCAGTAGTAGTATTCGATAGTAGGAGTATGAGTAGTTTCCATTCCATAGTAGGAATATGCGTAGTAGCAGTAGTAGTATTCAATAGTAGGAATATGAGTAGTAGTATTCCATAGTAGGAATATGCATAGTAGCAGTAGTAGTATTCTATAGCAGGAATATGAGAAATAGCAATAGTAGTTTTCCATAGTGGAAATATGAGTAGTAGCAGTAGTAGTATTTCATAGTAGGAATCGTAGTAGTAGCAGTAGTAGTATTCCATAGTAGGAATATGAGAAATAGCAGTAGTAGTATTGCATAGTAGGAATATGAGAAGTAGCAGTATTCAGTATTCCATAGTAGATATATGAGTAGTAACAGTAGTAGTATTCCATAGTGGGAATATGAGTAGTAACAGTAGTAGTATTCTATAGTAG
The DNA here is from genome assembly GCA_029206835.1 of Rana muscosa. Taxonomy (NCBI): domain Eukaryota; kingdom Metazoa; phylum Chordata; class Amphibia; order Anura; family Ranidae; genus Rana; species Rana muscosa. Next base: position 180,833,252 of record CM055119.1, on the reverse strand, counting down.
GAATGTGAGTAGTAGCAGTAGTAATCCTTTTTAAAGAATATCAGTAGTAGTAGTAACAGCAATAGTGGTAAACCTTAGTAGTAACATAAAAAGTAGTAGCAGTGATATTAAAAACAATAGAAGTAAAAACATTAGTAGTAGCAGTAGTAATAGATGTAGTTACAGTAGTAGCTCTTATTAGGGGTATTAAGAGTACTAGCATTAGCAGTATTACTGGCAGCTTCAAAAGTAGTAACATTAATCATCATCGTAGTATTGGCAGTAGTGCTTTGAAGTGTATTTTTTTACTTGTGGGAGTACAGCCTACCTCTGCCTACAGCTGTATAAAAAAGTTAAACCTGAATTATATAAAAAAAAATACTAAACTTTGAAAATCTGTCATTTTCACGAGATCTTGTCACTTTTCAAACAAGAACATTTTGTAAGGAAAAGCTGCGGAAAAAATAAATAAAATAAAATATGCATTCAAGGAGGTTTTTGTATCTTAGTAACTGTCTCCTGTGTCAAGATATTTGTAAGAAGAGACGATCCCTAATCATTATCACACAGTAGTAATGGTTGCTAATGTTTTTTTTTTTCCTTTTTCTTTTTTTCTTCATCTGAATCCAGGATTACATAAATAGACGAATCATCAAAAATAAATTTTTCCAGGTAAAACCAAGTGCAGGAGGCATGACTTACAGTGATGACACTTTTGCAACATGTTATATATTATTTATGTATTTATCTAAAGGAATAGCTATCCCCCCAAAGCAATCAGTCTGGATTTTCTTACTACACCTTAAGAATCAAAGGAAAGGTCGGAGTGATTGTTGTTTTGAACAAAGGGAATTGTTTTAACCAATGACAGCCTGAAGCACTGCGCTACAATCGTGTCTATTCCATGCAGTTGCAGCACGTTCCCATTCACATGAAAGGGTCGTGTTAGGTGGTGGCACTGCCTGCCAAACGGGACGGGTTGTATACATTTCACAACGCTGTACTACTATCACAGCAATGTGTAGTAACATGGCCGCTGCCATGTGAGAATTCTCAATGTCTAGAGCAGGCATGTCCAAAGTCTGGCCCGTGTTTTGGTTTAATACGGCCCCACTGGTAATTTGGATATACCTGTATATATCTTTTGTGGCCCCCCAACGAATCCCTGAGCGCCGTTTGGCGCTTGGGGATTCGTTGGGGGGGGGCACAAAGATATATACCGTATTTATCGTTCAGTTCTGGTAGCCTCGGAGGGGGCGGGACAAGTGCCCTCAGATTACATACAGGAGGGGAATCTCCTGTTTACTCGGCAGCCTCTGTAATAGGAAGTCCCGTCTCCTGGGCTGGCATTGGACAACTGTTCTGTCTATCATAGGAGGCGGCATAGGCGTGCGCACAGGGTGTGCCAAGGTGAGCCCAGGCACACCCTAATCACCCTGTACAGCACAGATTCCCCCTACTGCCCTGGTTCCCCCCTCCTTCCCCCCACAGCGCTTCCGGCTTCCCTACTCTCCTCTCCCTCCAGCTGTTGCTGCGGGGATGGTTTAGGATGAGTGGGGGAAGGGGCTGGTAAATATGTAACTTACCGGCCCCTTCCCTTTCATTGTGAGTGGTCGGTACTATATGTTTGATCTTTGGGGTGCACACCTTAATGCAATAGGCTGCGCACACCGATGGGAGGCGGGACTTTGTATTAAAGAGGCCGCCAAGTAAATTGGAGATTCTCCTGTATGTAATCTGTTGGCGCTCGCCCCGCCCCCCTCCCTGTCCCCTCCGAGGCTGCAGATGGGCATTGATCAGGCTGCATTCATGGCAATGGTGAGGCTGCATTCATGGCAATGGTGAGGCTGCATTCATGGCAATGGTGAGGCTGCATTCATGGTGCTTGTGAGGCTGCATTCATGTCAATAGTGAGGCTGCATTCATGGCATTAGTGAGGCTGCATTCATGTCAATGATGAGGCTGCATTCATGTCAATGATGAGGCTGCATTCATGTCAATGGTGAGGCTGCATTCATGGCAATGGTGAGGCTACATTCATGTCAATGGTGAGGCTGCATTTATGTCAATGGTGAGGCTGCATTCATGTCAATAGTGAGGCTGCATTTATGTCAATGGTGAGGCTGCATTCATGTCAATAGTGAGGCTGCATTCATGGCAATGGTGAGGCTGCATTCATGGCATTGGTGAGGCTGCATTCATGTTAATGGTGAGGCTGCATTCATGGCATTGGTGAGGCTGCATTCATGTCAATGGTTTGGCTGCATTCATGGCATTGGTGAGGCTGCATTCATGGCACTTGTGAGGCTGCATTCATGTCAATAGTGAGGCTGCATTCATGGCAATGGTGAGGCTGCATTCATAGCAATGGTGAGGCTGCATTCATGGCAATGGTGAGGCTGCATTCATGGCACAGGTAAGGCTGGAGAAGGGCACTGATTAGGCTGCCTTGATGGGCACTGACCCCGGACCATTTCGGGCCATTAGGACCAAGCCTGTTTTTGGGATTCGGCACTGCGCTGCTTTAACTGTAAATTGTGCAGACATGCAATGTTGTACCCAAATGAAATTTGCGTCCTTTTCTTCCCACAAATAGAGCTTTCTTTTAATGGTATTTGATTGCCTCTGCGATTTTTATTTTTTGCGATATAAATGGAAAAAGAACGAAAATTTTGAAAAAAAAAGATATTTTCTACTTTTTGTTATAAGAAAAATCGAATAAACTCAATTTTAGTCATACATTTAGGCCAAAATGTATTCAGCCACATGTCTTTAGTAAAAAAAATGTCAATAAGCGTATATTTATTGGTTTGCGCAAAAGTTATAGCGTTTACAAACTAGGGTACATTTTCTGAAATTTACACAGCTTTAAATTTATGACTGCCTATCTCATTTCTTGAGGTGCTAAAATGGCAGGGCAGTACAAAACCCCCCCAAATGACCCCATTTTGGAAAGTAGACACCCCAAGGAAATTGCTGAGAGGCATGTTGAGCCCATTGAATATTTTTTTTTTTTGTCCCAAGTGATTGAATAATGACAAAAAAAAAATACAAAAAGTTGTCACTAAATGATATATTGCTCACACATGCCATGGTTATATGTGGAATTGCACCCCAAAATACATTCTGCTTCTTCTCCTGAGTACGGGGATACCACATGTGTGGGACTTTTTAGGAGCCTAGCCACGTACGGGACCCCGGAAACCAAGCACCGCCTTCAGGATTTCTAAGAGCGCAAATTTTTGATTTCACTCCTCACTACCTATCACAGTTTCGAAGGCCATAAAATGCCAAAATAGCACAAAACCCCCCCAAATGACCCCATTTTGGAAAGTAGACACCCCAAGCTATTTACTGAGAGGCATGTTCAGTCCATGGAATATTTTATATTTTGCCACAAGTTGCGGGAATATGACAAACTTTTTTTTTTTTGCACAAAGTTGTCACTAAATGATATATTGCTCACACATGCCATGGGCATATGTGAAATTACACCCCAAAATACATTCTGCTGCTTCTCCTGAGTACGGGGATACCACATGTGTGGGACTTTTTGGGAGCCTAGCCGCGTACGGGACCCCAAAAACCAAGCACCGCCTTCAAGGTTTCTAAGGGCATAAATTTTTGATTTCACTCCTCACTACCTATCACAGTTTTGAAGGCCATAAAATGCCAAGATGGCACAAAACCCCCCCAAATGACCCCATTTTGGAAAGTAGACACCCCAAGCTATTTGCTGAGAGGCATGTTGACCCCATTGAATATTTTTTTTTTTTGTCCCAAATGATTGAATAATGACAAAAAGAAAAAAAAATGTACAAAAAGTTGTCACTAAATGATATATTGCTCACACATGCCATGGTTATATGTGGAATTGCACCCCAAAATACATTCTGCTGCTTTTCCTGAGTACGGGGATACCACATGTGTGGGACTTTTTAGGAGCCTAGCCACGTACGGGACCCCGAAAACCAAGCACCGCCTTCAGGATTTCTAAGAGCGCAAATTTTTGATTTCACTCCTCACTACCTATCACAGTTTCGAAGGCCATAAAATGCCAAAATAGCACAAAACCCCCCCAAATGACCCCATTTTGGAAAGTAGACACCCCAAGCTATTTACTGAGAGGCATGTTCAGTCCATGGAATATTTTATATTTTGCCACAAGTTGCGGGAATATGACAAACTTTTTTTTTTTTGCACAAAGTTGTCACTAAATGATATATTGCTCACACATGCCATGGGCATATGTGAAATTACACCCCAAAATACATTCTGCTGCTTCTCCTGAGTACGGGGATACCACATGTGTGGGACTTTTTGGGAGCCTAGCCGCGTACGGGACCCCAAAAACCAAGCACCGCCTTCAAGGTTTCTAAGGGCATAAATTTTTGATTTCACTCCTCACTACCTATCACAGTTTTGAAGGCCATAAAATGCCAAGATGGCACAAAACCCCCCCAAATGACCCCATTTTGGAAAGTAGACACCCCAAGATATTTGCTGAGAGGCATGTTGACCCCATTGAATATTTTTTTTTTTGTCCCAAATGATTGAATAATGACAAAAAGAAAAAAAAATGTACAAAAAGTTGTCACTAAATGATATATTGCTCACACATGCCATGGTTATATGTGGAATTGCACCCCAAAATACATTCTGCTGCTTTTCCTGAGTACGGGGATACCACATGTGTGGGACTTTTTGGGAGCCTAGCCGCGTACAGGGCCCCAAAAACCAAGCACTGCGAACGCTGCAGTTATGTGTGTTGTGTTTGGTAAGTGACAGTGATCGATCGATACTGCACTTGGGTGGGCTGGGCTGGGCTGGGCTGGGCTGGGCTGGGCGGAGGGGCTAAACGCAGGCGCTAGCAGGTATCTGGGCTGATCCCGCTAACACTGCGTTTTTGGGAACCCTAAACCGCTGGGGATGCTAGTATAGATCTGATCAGATCTGATCAGATACTATACCACTAAGGGGGGTGTATGCTTTGCGCGTGGGTGTTAGCGTTACTGTCACTAACCTAACACTGCCTGGGGCGACGCAGACCCTCTCTGGCGCTAAAACCTAATTGATCTCACCCGCCGGGCGATCAGGGGGGTTAAACCTTTATTGGGTTATATACGGCGGGTGCCCTGATGCTATAAAAAGCAAACTAATCAACCAGCGTCACCCGTAACCTTTATATGGTGATCACTGGTGAAAGGGTTAACTAGGGGCAATCAGGGGGTTAAAACCTTTATTAGGTTAAATATGGGGGTACCTGACACTATATAAAAACCTGACGGGTAACCTAAATAACTAAATAACTTACTGGCTAACCAGTGACACCAGTGACGCTTATACGGCGATCACTGGTGAAAGGGTTAACTCTAGGGGCAATCAGGGGGTTAAAATAATATATAGGGGTACCTGACACTAATAAAAACCTGCGGCGAACCTAAAAAAAAATAACTGCCTATCTAAAACACCAGCGACACGAATACAGCGATCGGAAAAACAATCGCTTAGTGACGCTGAAGTTAGGGGGTGAAAGGGTTACCTGGGGGGTGATCAAGGGGTTAAACCTTTATTAGGGGGGGTTAGGGGGCTACCCTGGACCTAAAGGGGCCTAATCCTAACTGCCCTGCAACTTTTTACAATCACAGATGACACTAAATGCAGTGATCAGTAAAATAAATGATCACTGCAATCAGTGACACTGTGATTGGGGGCTTTGGGGTGACCTGGGGGGTGATCTGGGGGTGACTGGGGGGTGATTTGTGTGCCTATGTGTACCTACGTGTCAGTGGACTGTTGGTGCACTAACCTGCTTCTTCTCTGCTCGGCGCCGGGAACGGAAAGACCGCGGCGAGGGAGATGACATCACTTCCTCCAGCCTTGTTTACATCACATGGCGGAGGAAGCATTTTCATTGGCCAGGAGCGATCGCGAGGGGGGGGCGGAATCGAGTGGCCCCCCACTCATGCCTGATCGCTCCCGAACACTTAACGGCCGCTCACTGCAGTGAAGGGGGGTCCGGATGGACCCCCCAACTGCACAAAGGCGATCACGTAGATCTACGTGATTCTGCCTGTCCGTGCCATTCTGCCGACGTAAATCGGCGGTGGGCGGTCGTTAAGTGGTTAAAGTGTAGGTGCATGTTATACGCTGATAAATACGGTATATCCAAAGAACACGCCCAAGCTCATCTCTTCACCACACACAGCCACAAAGGCAAGAGAATTCTTGTTGGGCAGTGTATTAATTAATTTGCATTTAAGTTAAATGGTTCAAAGAATGTCAGGCAAAATGGTTGGCCCTCACACACGTTCACTTCATCAAATCTGGCCCTCTTTGAAAAAAATTTGGACACCCCTGGTCTAGAGAGTAATGCTCTGCTGCAAGTTTCACCTTCCTCTTCAGCCACCCGGCATCAGGAGTAAGCAGAACAAAAAGCAAAAGGGGGTAGTGGGACTTTATATGAAGTACGTGTTTGCAAATAAACAAGTTGGTGAATATAAATGATATTTATTAATACATATAATAGTATATACAGTGGCGGAATTATCAGGGTCGCAGCAGCACTTGCGACTGGGCCCTGCAGTTCCGCCACCTTAGGGGGGCCCGCAGGCCCCCCTTCGTCCGTCTGCCAGTGTGAGGTGCCCGTGGACCCCCCCGCTGTCCGTCCACCAGTGTGAGGTGCCCGCGGACCCCCCCGCCATCCGTCCACCAGTGTGAGGTGCCCGTGGACCCCCCCGCCGTCCGTCCGCCAGTATGAGGTGCCCGCGGACCCCCCCAGCCGCCCGTCCGCCAGTGTGAGGTGCCCCCGAACCCCCCCGCCGTCCGTCCCACTAGTTAGCTCTGCCACGGGAGGAGGGGGGTTTTCATCCGCTGATAGTGTTGAGGATGAGGGAAGAGAAGGCAGAGCTGAGACAGTGGACATGGACTGCCCTGCCTCACCCCTATCCAGAGAGAATGTAGGGAGGCGAGGGCGGTCACTGGAAAAGAAAGTCTGCTGACCAGCTGGCACCAATCGCTTGAAGGGGGAGGCGCTCTCTCCTGCGATTGCCAGAAGTGCACATGAGGAAAAGGCATCCCTAGGCTCACCGTGTGACAGAGTTCTGAGGAGGAATCGATTGCCTGAACTAAGTAAGTGACAAATTGCCAGTGCAATCGATTCCAACCTCCACCACCTCTGCCTCTTACTGATCCCATACCCCCACCACTGCTGCCACCCCCCCTTAATACCACTGCTGCCACCCCCTTAACACCACTGCTGCCACCCCCCCTCAACACCACTGCTGCCACCCCCTCAACATCACTGCTGCCACCCTCCCTCAACACCACCGCTGCCACCCCCCCTCAACACCACCGCTGCCAACCCCCCTCAACACCACCGCTGCCACCCCCCTTAATACCAGCGCTGCCACCCCCCCCCCCCCCCAACACCACCACTGCCAGCTAGAGCTACTATAAGACCCAGAGAGATCTGAAGAGAGGGTTTGGTGACTACTCTGCTCGAGGCCGGATTGCATACTGTGTATGTTCAATGAACGGAAATTGATACATACAATGAGGTGAGAGTTCTGGGAGACCAGTCTGTGGATATCAAGCACCATTTATTCCATTTTGGACATTGGGATTTATATATTCCACGCAGATTGTTATTTATTACACAGGAAAGTCCTAGATCCATCTATTAATTCTACTTTACTTGGACTATTTGTTCATTTAGTATAGTCATTGGAAGGACTTTCGCAACATTTTTGAAGGTGTGGGACATTATGTATTGATCATTTTACACATGAATTTTGTTTTTTCTTTCATTATTTTCACGTTGAACAGTATTTCCCTTCATAGGGTGTTTTAGTGTTTATAGTGTGTGACAGCAGGAAGGTAAAGTCACCTGGTTGCATCCAGGGGGGTAGATATATTTCGCCCAGATTCAGGCTTTACGCCGACTTATACAACTAGGTGGAGAGTTGTATAAGGCTAGTGGGCTCATGGATGACTCATACCTCTAGGGAGAGTGTGGGGCGTCGTGCAGACAGAGATGAGGAGACCAGCTGAACCTTGTCAGCTCATTTAGGCCTCTATAAGAACTCCCAGCTTCATTAGATGTTAGCTCATGCCTGGAACCAGACCTGTGTGGACTGTCTAGGGAGAGTGAACCCCTGTGCGGTGAGACAAAGCCTGTGTGGCTATTTGCTTGGGCATTTAAAACCAGGGACTTAGGGACTAGGACAGCACTAGGCTGATCCCAGTTGTTAGTTAGGAAACCTGTATGTTTAGTCAGAGGTCAACTTGACCAGGATTTATTTTGGTTATGTTTCTTTTGCTTTGCTGTGTTTTGTCACTGTAAATAGAAAATAAACCGCACCTTTTTGATTTTGAAAACCACAACCTCCGTTTGCTGGGCCTGTTTTGTGTGGGGAGCCCATCCCGGGGGTCACACACACCCACTGCCGAGCTAACCCCCTCACAGTTGGTGGAGAACCAGTGGCAGTTTTTTTTTTAAGCCAGCATGGAGGAGATACTGAAACAGCTGGCTCTAGCAAATGCCAATCAACAGCAGACAAATGCAGGTTTGCAAAGGAGCCTTGCAGCCCAGCAGCAAGCTCACCAACAGAGTCTGGAAGCTCAGCAACAAGCCCAGCAGCAATCTGAGGCCCGCTTCATAGACCTGTTACAGAAGCAAGAGCAGAGACTACAACAAATGGAAGCAGTAATGCAGCAACGTCCGCAGACCAGTGAGGAAAGCCGTCCCACTAATACCGCGTCCTTTGGGGTGAGTCGTTTATTGACAAAAATGACTGGAGAGGATGATCCAGAGGTATTTTTGACCACATTTGAAAGGACCGCTGAAAGAGAAAAGTGGCCTGAGGAGCAGTGGGCTGGACTGGTGGCTCCTCTGTTAACTGGTGAATCGCAGAAAGCTTACTATGACCTAGAGCCTAACCAAGCAAAAGACTATGTGATGCTAAAAGCTGAAATTTTGGCAGGGCTGGGTGTCACCCAGGCTGTCCGGGCTCAGCGTGTGCATAACTGGACTTTCCAGCTTGGAAAACCCCCCAGGTCTCAAATGTATGATCTCATTCACCTGAGCAGAAAGTGGCTACAGCCAGAGACTTTGTCCGCACCAAAGATTGTGGAACGTGTTGTAATGGATCGGTTTTTGAGAGCTCTTCCTACTGCCATCCAAAAGTGGGTAAGCCATGGAGACCCAGAGACGGCCGATGGTCTTGTGGATCGTGTGGAGAAATACTTGGCTACAGAGAACCTGACGGCCTCTTCCAGAGACACTCGGACTTTCCACCCTAAGACCAGACCATCCCCAGGGGCGGATAAGAGGATTCCAAGGGGTGAGGGTGGAGAGAGTGAGAGGGTGGGAGCTCTACCCCAAGTTTGGCGAGAACAGCCTGGGAAATCAGCGGCTCAAGAGGCGGCAAGAAGGATCGTTTGCTACCGCTGCCGGCAAGCGGGACATATTGCAGCCAATTGCCCGGTTGTGGAGGAACCCATGCAGTGTGACTTTCTGACGGGCAGACGTCAGTCGCTGTGTGCGACAGTCGCATGCACTGCCATTCGGGGAACTGAGAAACATTTATGCAAAATGTGTGTTAATGGTAGAAATGTTGTGGTATTGCTGGATTCAGGTAGCCTTGTGACCCTGATAAAGGCTGAGTTAGTTAAAACAGAGGTCTCTGGGAATAGCAAGGTAGCTGTTATTTGTGTGCATGGGGACACCCGAGAGTATCCAGTGACTACAGTGTGTTTCGAGACCCCCAAAGGTACCCTCTCTCATCCAGTGGGCTTAGTATCTCAGTTACCGCATGACGCCATTGTGGGAAGGGATTTTCCGAAGTTCTGGGAACTGTGGGATGATCCTGAGCCCCTCACTGGTGCCCCTATGTACCAGGAATGTGATAGCCAGAACTCCCCTGAGAGTGGTGAGGACTCTCCGGAATTTCCCTTATCAGTATTGGCAGGGGAGACTCAAGAAACTGGAGAGGAGCCCACCTCCTCAGACGAAAACCTACCGTCTGTGGAGTTTTCTGATCTTGAGGTTCACAGGGAAAACTTTGCCACAGAACAGTTGAAAGACCCCGCCCTAATAAAGGCACGGGAAAACGTAGTGAAAATAGATGGCGAGTTAGTGAACCCAGATAATACCTGCACTTACCCATACTTCAGCGTAGAGAAGGACCTACTGTATCGGGTGGCAAAAAGGGCAGAAGAAACCGTTGAGCAGCTTGTGGTGCCCAAACCTTACAGGAAGTTGGTGTTGGAGTTGGCCCATGGGCACATTCTTGGAGGTCATCTGGGGACAGAGAAAACCCGAGAGAGGGTATTACAGAGATTCTATTGGCCGGGGGTGATGAAGGACGTAGAAAATTATTGTTCCTCCTGCCCTGTGTGTCAGAGGTTGGCCCCGATGCCACATTTCCGTAGCCCGCTGGTCCCTCTACCCATCATTGAGGTCCCGTTTGAGAGGATCGCCATGGATTTGGTAGGTCCTATAATCAAGTCCGCTAGGGGGCACCAGTACATATTAGTTATAATGGACTATGCCACCCGTTATCCAGAAGCGATCCCTCTCCGAAATACCTCGGCCAAAACCATAGCCAAAGAGCTATCTCTTGTTTTTAGCCGGGTGGGTATTTGTAAAGAACTGCTTACGGACCAAGGTACACCCTTTATGTCCCGGGTTATGAAAGAGCTGTGTAAATTGTTCAAAGTGACGCAATTGCGTACGTCTGTGTATCACCCCCAAACCGATGGGCTGGTTGAAAGATTCAACAAAACCCTAAAACAAATGTTGAAGAAAGTGGTGGATAGAGATGGAAAGGATTGGGACTGTTTACTTGCTTATTTGATGTTTGCTATTAGGGAGGTGCCCCAATCCTCTACGGGATTCTCCCCCTTTGAGTTACTGTATGGGAGACACCCAAGAGGGCTGTTGGATATTGCCAAGGAAACTTGGGAAAGTGAGAGTTCTCCCCACAGGAGTGTGATTGAGCATGTCGCCCTGATGCAAGATCGAATTGCACAGGTAATGCCCATTGTGAAGGAACATTTGGCCCAAGCGCAGTTGGCACAGCAGAGAGTGTACAACCGTGGAGCCAAGACCCGTACCTTTTCCCCGGGGGATAGGATATTGGTACTTGTCCCTATGGTTGAAAGTAAATTCCTTGCCAAATGGCAAGGCCCCTACGAGATAATGGAAAAAGTGAGCGAAGTGAATTACAAGGTCAGACAACCAGGAAGGCGAAAGCCCGAACAGATCTATCACGTTAATCTGTTGAAAGCCTGGAGGGATAGAGAGTCCCTAGTCGCAGACACTTGGTCACCAGCTCAAACTGGTTGCGTGATTCCTGAGGTTGGAATAGCAGCCACCTTGTCACAACCCCAACAACAGGAGGTTAAGGAGTTTGTGCTTCGCAACAAGGAGGTATTCTCTGAGCTGCCGGGACAAACATCTGGGGTAGAGCATGACATCATTACCCCGCCCGGTGAAAGGGTGAAGTTAAAACCCTATCGGATCCCAGAGGCTCGACGGGAGGCAATACGGGAGGAAGTACAGAAAATGCTGAACTTAGGGGTGATAGAGGAGTCCCAAAGTGATTGGTCTAGTCCCATCGTGTTGGTGCCTAAACCGGATGGGAGCTGGCGATTTTGTAACGATTTTCGTCAGTTGAACAAAGTTACAAAATTTGACACCTACCCCATGCCACGTATAGATGAGTTGATCGACCGGCTGGGAACAGCCCGATACATGACGACTCTTGACCTCACAAAAGGGTATTGGCAAATCCCCCTGGCCAAGTCGGCCAAAGAGAAAACCGCATTTGTAACCCCAGACGGGGCGTTCCAATATAAAAGAATGCCGTTCGGGTTACAGAATGCGCCGGCCACATTCCAGCGGAAAATGGACCAGATGCTGAGGCCCCATCGGAAGTATGCTGCGGCTTACCTGGATGACGTAATTGTCCATAGCACAGATTGGGCCTCATATCTGCCAAAAGTGCAAGCAGTCCTGGACTCTGTTCGGGAAGCGGGGTTTACGGCTAACCCCAAGAAGTGTACCATTGGGCAGGAGGAGGCCAAATATCTTGGGTACACCATTGGGAGGGGAGTAATAAAACCCCAACTCAACAAAGTCGAGGCCATCCAGAGTTGGCCACGTCCCAACAGCAAGAAGCAGGTACGAGCCTTTCTGGGAATCGCTGGGTATTGTCGGCGATTCATTCCCCACTTTGCTTCTAAGGCTGTGCCCCTAACCAACCTGACGAAGGGGAAAGGGTCGGTCATGATTAAATGGACCCCCGAGGCTGAGGCAGCATTCCAATTCTTGAAACAAGCCTTATGTAGCCAGCCAGTGTTGTACTCACCCGACTTCTCTAAAGACTTTGTCGTACAAAGTGATGCGTCAGATGTGGGGTTAGGAGCAGTATTGTCCCAGGTCTGGAACGGGGAAGAGCACCCAGTCATTTACCTCAGCAGGAAGTTGAAGTCCCATGAGGTAAATTACGCCACCGTTGAAAAGGAGTGTTTAGCGGTGAAGTGGGCTCTAGATTCCCTTCGGTACTACCTGCTAGGTAGGCACTTTGACATGGTTACGGATCACGCTCCGTTAAAGTGGATGGCTCAAAACAAGGAAACAAATAGAAGAGTGAATAGGTGGTTCCTGGCCCTCCAGGAATTCAACTTCACAGTAAAGCATCGCCCTGGCGTTCAAATGGGGAATGTGGATGCTTTGTCTCGAGTACATGAATGCCTGATTGCTGGTGTTCCAACCCCGAGGTTAAAACAAGAGGGGGGGGTATGTGACAGCAGGAAGGTAAAGTCACCTGGTTGCATCCAGGGGGGTAGATATATTTCGCCCAGATTCAGGCTTTACGCCGACTTATACAACTAGGTGGAGAGTTGTATAAGGCTAGTGGGCTCATGGATGACTCATACCTCTAGGGAGAGTGTGGGGCGTCGTGCAGACAGAGATGAGGAGACCAGCTGAACCTTGTCAGCTCATTTAGGCCTCTATAAGAACTCCCAGCTTCATTAGATGTTAGCTCATGCCTGGAACCAGACCTGTGTGGACTGTCTAGGGAGAGTGAACCCCTGTGCGGTGAGACAAAGCCTGTGTGGCTATTTGCTTGGACATTTAAAACCAGGGACTTAGGGACTAGGACAGCACTAGGCTGATCCCAGTTGTTAGTTAGGAAACCTGTATGTTTAGTCAGAGGTCAACTTGACCAGGATTTATTTTGGTTATGTTTCTTTTGCTTTGCTGTGTTTTGTCACTGTAAATAGAAAATAAACCGCACCTTTTTGATTTTGAAAACCACAACCTCCGTTTGCTGGGCCTGTTTTGTGTGGGGAGTCCATCCCGGGGGTCACACACACCCACTGCCGAGCTAACCCCCTCACAAGTGGTATAACTTTTTAGCGCGAGATCACATTTTTATATTTATTTCTGTTTTGTGTATGGTGAACACTGTTAGATTTTGCAGCTTTCAAGTATACACCTTTCTTTCTGTAGTCTATACATTCACTTATTTACTCACAGTAGCGCGAAAGATCTATTCGCATCTTCAAAAATACATATATATATATATATATATATATATATATATATATATATATATATACACATATAGCAGCCAGCACAGCCCAAGACCAATGGTGTAAATAATATGTAAAAAAATGGTGCAGCGCTTATAAATATGAAAAACGTATAATACTGTATATACTCGCGTATAAGCTGACCCGAATATAAGCTGATGCACCTAATTTTACCACAAAAAAAATAGGAAAACGTATTGACTCGAGTATAAGCCTAGGGTGTCCATCTGCATGCCTCACTGTGCCTCACTGTGTCCATGTGCATGCCTCACTGTGTCCATGCCTCACTGTGCCTTACTGTGCCCATGCCTCACTGTGCCTTACTGTGCCCATGCCTCAGTGTGCCCATGCCTCACTGTGCCCAATCTCCCTACCTGATCTCCGGCGCTGTGTGACTAGACTGATGTTTAACATGGGAGTCTATGGAAGGGGTGCCCGGCTTTGAAAAATCGGTGCTCCCCGGCAGTAGGTCCCCATGACAAAAAACATTGCACACTTGTAGATGAAGCATTGGGTTACTTATGTGCCAAGTTTGGGGTCCAGAGGACCTAGGGTCGGCCGGTACTGGGTCCACAAAATCACCAGAGAAATTACAGTTTAACATGGGAGTCTATGGAAGGGGTGCCCGGGTTTTGAAAAATCGTTGCTCCCCGGCCGTAGGTCCCCCGGACAACAAACTTTGCACACTTGTAGAGGAAGAGTGGGACTACTTGTGTGCCAAGTGTGGGGTCCAGAATTAGGCGCACAAAGTTGAAGATGGACACAGACTCGAGTATAAGCCAAAGGGGGGCATTTTCAGCACAAAAAAATGTGCTGAAAAACTCGGCTTATACTCGAGTATATATGGTATATATGGTAAACTGTTAAAAGTGACAATAAGTCTAATAATTGGTGTATGCAACTGACAATCCCTAATATTGCAATATCACAAAATATCAATTAATAAATAAAAATTATTAAACAATATTATTAAACAATATTAGTATAATAGTCCACCAATGTGAAGAAAGTGTGAAACGAAACGAAACAAAAAGTCCTAATGAAGGGATGACTGAACATCACTGGAACATCACTAGAGTGAACAATATCAAGGAGGTGAAGATTCGAGATGACATCAACTATGCAGAGGTTTACTAGAAATGATGGACTTAAGGGGGCATATACCACCTAAGTCAAACAGGCTTTGAGATGAATTTCAGCATTTAGGAAATAGAGGGAAAAGGCCTTCACAAATCCAGATAAGCAAAGCTTGAATCTTCCACAAACCGATGGGCAAATCAGGTTCTCACCAGCTTAAATTCTCACGAGGTGAGTAAAAAGGAACACTCACATTTCCAGAGTATACACAAGCTTGAATCAAAATATAGAAGGCGTAGTGATGATGGCAGGTCCTCATCCAACGCGTTTCATCTGATAAGATGCTGATTAGACAGCATGATTATTGCATAGGTGTGCCTTAGGCTGGCCACAATAAAAGGCCACTCTAAAATGTGCAGTTTTACTCTATTGGGGGGGGGGGGGGGTCTGGGGGGTCCGAAAACCAGTCAGTATCTGGTGTGAGCACCATTAGCCTCACGCAGAGCAGCACATCTCCTTTGCAAAGAGTTGATCAGGTTGTTGATTGTGGCCTGTGGAATGTTGGTCCATTCCTCTTCAATGGCTGTGCAAAGTTGCTGGATATTGGCAGGAACTGGAACACACTGTCCTATATGAAGGAAAGGTGTACCGCTCGAAGGTTCCAGGTTCCTTCAATTAGTGCAGTCCAGATAACTTCTTCTCCTCAAACACTGTCCTATATACCGATCCAGAGCATCCCAAACATGCTCAATGGGTGAAATGTCCGGTGAAAAACAAAGAGAGAGGCGCCTCTGGGTGCAATAGTTTTTAACAGGCTTTAATGTACATAGTAGATAAAACTCACATAACTTCAAGTGAGGCGTGAGGCGCACAAGACGTCTTGTGTGCCTCACTCGGAGTTACTGTCCCCTGGAGCCGGGTCCCTACATCCTTTGGTGGACACCTCCTGGACCCGGACCATCGCACCAGAGGACTTAGATGGCTTAGGACTGAGGATCGTCATGCATGACATCTCTACATCCGCTTTGCTACGCCTATTATTTTCTGCAAATGTGAGTTTTATCTACTGTGTACATTAAAGCCTGTTAAAAACTATTGCACCCAGAGGCGCCTCTCTCTTTGTTTTTCTGCAGCTCCCTGAACATGGTTTCTGTTCACATATGACGGCTGCCCTGCTTGCTCTGGACTTTTTAACCCTTTGCATCCAATGCATACAGACTTTGTTAGACTGTGCTTATTATATCGATTGAAGTTCTGACTCATCTTATAAATGATCTACTTATGTTCATTTATTATCTTAATATCCTCACTGCAGATTCTGTACCGGATTTTATATGGCCTTCCTAGCTGTTGCGCCTTCACTTGTTGTATTTAGTGATGAGCCGAACACCCCCGGGTTCGGTTCGCACCAGAACCCGCGAACGGACCGAAAGTTCGTACGAACATTAGAACCCTATTAAATACAATGGATGCGAACGTTCGAATTCTAAAGTGCTAATTATAACAACTATTATGCATGTTATTGTCCTAAAAAGGGTTTGGGAACCCGGGTTCTGCACCAGGGGACATGTATCAATGCAAAAAGAAGTTTTAAAAACGGTCGTTTTTCGGGAGCAGTCATTTTAATGATGCATAAAGTGAAAAAAAAAAGTCAAATATTCCTTTAAATATCGTACCTGGGGGGTGTCTAAAGTATGCCTGTGAAGTGCCACGTGTTTCCCGTGTTTAGAACTGTCCCTGCACAAAATGACACTTCTAAAGGAAAAAAAAGCCATTTAAAACTGCTTGCGGCTTTAATGTAATGTCTGGTCCCGGTAATATGGATGAAATTCTTTAAGAAAAATGGCATAGCTACCCCATGACCCCCCCCCTACCCCAGCCCATTACCAGCCCCTTTGGGTCTTGTATGGATATTAAGGGGAACCCCGCACATAAAATAAAAAAGGCCCTATATACTCTGAACAGCCCTATACAGGCGGTGCATACAAGACAGGGACTGTAGGTTTGTTCTTATGTAGAATCTGTTTGTAATTTTGAACAGGTACATTGTTGAAGTGTAGCTCCAGCCCAAAAATCTATTTTTAAACTTTTTGGAAAACATAGGTAAGGGTTATCACCCCTGTAACATTTGTTTTGCTGTCTGTGCCCCTGTTCAGAACATTTCACCTCACTTTCCGTCCCAATGACAACTGTTTTTGAAATGTGGTGTTTTTCTTGAAACAAGGATTGCTGATAAAGCATCAGTACAGAGGAGACACCTTTCTCCCATATTTATTCTTACAGGAGAGAATTTTCCTTCCTAGTGGTAGATTTCCTCTCACTTCCTGTTGTCTTCTTGCGTTTGCAAGTAGGAGTCGTTTGTAAGTTGGATGTTTGAAAGTAGGGACCTGCCGTATATACTCTGCAGAAATAGGCCCCTTAGTTGTTGGTGTTGGCACAACACTGTAAGCACTCACAGTTACTCTTGGTTGGTGCTGGAACGCCCTGCTGTCAACTATTATATCAGGAATTTTAATTACATATAATTGTTGAACAGTGGTAGTAAAAATTGGGCCTTTGATGGTGGTGCTGGTGCCACAACACTGTAAGCCCTGACAGTTACTCTTGGTGGGTGCAGCAATGGGCCCTGCTGTGAATTATTAGATCAAGAATTGTAATTGCATGCCCCTGTTGAACAGGGGCTGAAAAATTGGGCCTTTCGTGGTGGTGGTGGTGGTGGTGGTGTTGCCACAACACTGTAAGCCCTCAGAGTTACTCTTGGTGGGTGCAGGAATGGGCCCTGCTGTGAATTATTAGATCAAGAATTGTAATTACATGCCCCTTTTGAACAGGGGCTGAAAAATTGGGCCTTTCGTGGTGGTGGTGGTGGTGGTGGCGTTGCCACAACACTGTAAGCCCTCAGAGTTACTCTTGGTGGGTGCAGCAATGGGCCCTGCTGTGAATTATTAGATCAAGAATTGTAATTGCATGCCCCTGTTGAACAGGGGCTGAAAAATTGGGCCTTAGGCACTGGTGGCACAACACTACAACCCCTCACAGATACGTTACTTGGAGCACAGCAATGAGCCCTGTTGCAAAGTATTGCTTCAAAAATTGTAATGACACGCCCCTGTTAAACAGGGGCTGAAAAATTGGGCCTTAGGCACTGGTGCCACAACACTCCAACCCCTCACAGATACTGTACTTGGAGCACAGCAATGAGCCCTATGGCAAATTATTGCTAAAAAAATTGTAATTACACGCCCCTGTAAAACAGGGGCTGAAAAATTGGGCCTTAGCCACTGGTGGCGGCACCCATAAACAAAAATGATCTTCCAAGCTATCATCATCAATCGTATCATTGAGGACTCGGAGGAGGAGGATAGCCAGTCAACATAACAGCACAGGCACTCAGCATCAGCATCAGTATTGAAGGGATGTGACATGTTAAAATCAATTAGTCTGTTATATCAGCATCAGGTGTGTGGTAGCTGGTGGTGATCCAAGACTGGTTCATCTTGATGAAAGTCAGTCGATCAACCGAGTCGGTGGACAGGCGCACCCTGTGATCCGTGACAAATCCTCCAGCAGCACTGAATGTGCGTTCCGAAAGAACGCTGGATGCAGGACAGGCCAGTAGCTCAATTTCATACTGTGCAAGCTCTGGCCAGTGATCCATCCTCAAGACCCAGTAAGCCAGAGGATTTTCGGTGGGGAAGGTGTCCAAGTCTGACCTTGCCCCTAGATATTCCTGCACCATGTTTATCAGACGCTGGCGATGGTTGCTGGAACCGATCATACTTTGGGGCTGCGGACTAAAGAATTGTCTGAACGCATCGGTCAGACGGCCACCTTCCCCACCGCTCCTTCTTTGACTGGCCGAAGCCTCAGCAACTCGTTGTCCAGGACCAGGAGTTTGTAACCTCCCAGTCTCTGGGAACGCGTTGCACAGACCTTTCTGCAAGGCCTCCCGGAGTTGTCTCATCCTCTGCTCCCTCTGCGAAGGTAACATAAGGTCCGCAACCTTACCCTTGTACCGTGGATCAAGGAGAGTGGCCAGCCAGTAATGGTCCCTCTCCTTGATCCGAAGAATACGAGGATCCTTCCGCAGACTTTGCAGGATCAGGGAGGCCATGCAGCGTAGGTTTGCTGAGGCATTCGCTCCGGAGTCCTCTGGGTCACTAAGGACGACATGATCCGCAGCCACCTCCTCCCAGCCACGTACAAGTCCACTGGTTTCTTGGGACTGTAAATCATCCCTAAAAGACTGCTGCTGATGATGCTGAGTGCCAGCCTCCACCTCCATGCTGACACAATCCTCCTCCTCCTCCTCCTCCTCCTCTTCCTCTTCCTGTGCGATGGGTGGGACAGAAGGAACACTGTCTGGGTAAAGGGGGCCTTGAGAGGCAAGGAAGTCCTCCTCTTCCTGCCTCTGTTCTGCCTCAAGTGCCCTGTCCATTATTCCACGCAGCGTGTGCTCCAACAGGTGGACAAGAGGTACAGTGTCACTGATGCATGCACTGTCACTGCTCACCATCCTCGTGGCCTCCTCAAATGGTGCCAGGACAGTGCATGCATCCCTGATCATGCCCCACTGGCGTGGAGAAAAAAAACCAAGCTCCCCTGACCCTGTCCTGGTGCCGTAGTCGCACAGGTACTCATTGATGGCCCTCTGCTGCGTGTGCAGCCGCTGCAGCATGGCCAACGTTGAGTTCCACCTGGTGGGCATGTCACATATAAGGCGGTTCTTGGGCAGGTTCAACTCCTTTTGCAGCTCAGCCAGGCGAGCACTGGCATTATAAGATCTGCGGAAATGCACACAGACTTTCCTGGCCTGCCTCAGGACATCCTGTAAGCCCGGGTACCTGCCCAAGAACCGCTGCACCACCAGGTTAAGGACGTGAGCCACACAGGGCACATGGGTCAGTTGTCCCTGTCGGAGGGCGGAGAGGAGGTTGGTGCCATTGTCGCAAACCACCATTCCTGGCTTAAGCTGGCGTGGCGTCAACCACCTCTCGGCCTGGCCCTGCAGAGCAGACAGGACCTCTGCCCCAGTGTGGCTTCTGTCCCCCAAACACACCAGCGCAAGCACGGCATGGCATCTTTTTGCCTGCGTACTTGCGTAGCCCCGTGAACGGCTACGGAGCACCGCTGGTTCATAGGACAAACCACAGGAAGAGGCCATGGAGGAAGAAGAAGAGGAGGGGGTGGAGGAGAGAGGTGTGTCACAACCAGTAGTAGCATTTTGGAGGCGTGGCGGTGGAACAACCTCCAACACTACTGCACCTTGTCCTGCATCCTTCCCAGCTGCCAAAAGAGTGACCCAATGGGCCGTGAAAGAAAGGTAACGTCCCTGTCCATGCCTGCTGGACCATGAGTCAGCGGTAATATGCACCTTACCGCTGACCGCCCTGTCCAGCGAGGCCAAGACATTGCCTTCCACATGCCGGTAGAGAGCCGGAATAGCCTTCCGTGAGAAAAAGTGGCATTTGGGAACCTGCCACTGAGGAACCGCACATTGCACAAACTCACGGAAGGGGGCCGAGTCTACCAACTGAAAAGGCAGCAGTTGAAGCGCTAGCAATTTAGCCAAGCTAGCATTCAACCGCTGGGCATGTGGATGGCTGGGAGTGAACTTCTTTCGACGGTCCAGCAGCTGGGGCAGGGAAATTTGCCTGCTAGAATCGGACGTCGGTGTACTGCTAGCAGAGTGGCCGCAAGTACTTGGCTGTGACACACCTAATTCTACACCTTCATTCCTCTCAGTGCATGTTTCAGAGAGGACTGAAGTTATAGTGGGGTTGGAGATCCCAGCTGATGCGGTGCAAGGAGAGGTCCGCTTTGTTCTTTGGTGTGGGTCTTTGAGGTAGGCTTGCCAACGAGCTGCATGGCAGGTCAACATATGTCTGGTCAGGCATGTGGTACCCAAGCGGCTGATGTTTTGGCCACGCGATATACGCTTGAGACATATGTTGCAAACAGCAGCTGTGCGATCTGATGCACTAGCCTCAAAAAAGGCC
Source organism: Rana muscosa (assembly GCA_029206835.1). Classification (NCBI taxonomy): domain Eukaryota; kingdom Metazoa; phylum Chordata; class Amphibia; order Anura; family Ranidae; genus Rana; species Rana muscosa. The sequence continues at coordinate 180,812,592 of CM055119.1, read as the reverse complement.
CACACCAAGGAACTTTTTGAATGACGGGCAGAGGCTGCGCCCTGCACAGGCGGAGCTCTGCGGTGTGATTCCGTCGGTGTACTGCCCTTACGCTGGCCACCAAAGGGCATCCTGCCTCGTTGGAGATGTGCCTCCTCCTCATCCTCCTCCTCCTCCTCTCTCCTATTAGGCACCCACGTGGAGTCAGTGACCTCATCATCCCCTCCCTCCTCATCACTGGAGCCAATCTGGCAGTATGCTGCAGCTGCTGGAACATGACTGCCAGATTGGTGTCCTTCTTGAGCATCCCCTCTGTCTGCTCTCACGCTACTGCCTTCCTGTAGCTGGGTTTCATCATCAGACCCTTTGAAACGCTGGGCATCCTCCTGGAGCATGTACCCAACACTGTGCTCAAACAGTTCGGGGGACTCCTCAGGAGGAGGACATGGTGGGTCTAGGGAAGGAGTGACTGATGATGAGTCTGACATTGATACCAGGGAAGAGGACGCTTTGGCAGCTGCTTTGCCAGTACCCTGAGCCTGGGTGAGAGAGGATGAGGAGGAGGAGGAGGGCTTGGTCATCCACTCTACCAAGTCTTCGGCATGATGTGGCTCAACATGTCCAGCTGCCGAAAAGAAGGACAAGCGTGTCCCATGGCCATGTGCTGATGACAATGCACCGCGTCCACGACCAGCACTGTTGCCCCCAGACACAGAGCCTGCTTGCCCTCTTTTATTGCCTCCTGACTGTCTGCCTCTCCTTGTTTGCCTTCCAGACATTCTAATAGATGGCCTGCAGGGAGATGGGAAAAAAGCAATAAGGGCTACCTTCAGGTGTCCTTCTCTGTCCCTTTACCTAAGGATTTCTAAATATGGTTGAGGATTATTGCTTTTGCACAGAATAGCACAACGACAATTTCCCTGACTGTCCAAAAAACAAGGATTTCAAAGATGGTTGATGAGGAATGCTTTGGCACACTATAGCACAAGGAGAATTCCCCTCACTTTCCTTCTTTGTCCCTAGAAACAAGGACTGGCACAGTGAAAGAAACTGACACTCTCCCTACCTACAGTTTTCTGTCCCTAGAAAAAATGTTTTTTTAAAGCACACTATAGCACAAGGAGAATTCCCCTCACTTTCCTTCTTTGTCCCTAGAAACAAGGACTGGCACAGTGAAAGAAACTGACACTCTCCCTACCTACAGTTTTCTGTCCCTAGAAAAAATGTTTTTTTAAAGCACACTATAGCACAAGGAGAATTCCCCTCACTTTCCTTCTTTGTCCCTAGAAACAAGGACTGGCACAGTGAAAGAAACTGACACTCTCCCTACCTAGAGTTTTCTGTCCCTAGAAAAAATGTTTTTTTAAAGCACACTATAGCACAAGGAGAATTCCCCTCACTTTCCTTCTTTGTCCCTAGAAACAAGGACTGGCACAGTGAAAGAAACTGACACACTCCCTACCTACAGTTTTCTGTCCCTAGAAAAAATGTTTTTTTAAAGCACACTATAGCACAAGGAGAATTCCCCTCACTTTCCTTCTTTGTCCCTAGAAACAAGGACTGGCACAGTGAAAGAAACTGACACTCTCCCTACCTACAGTTTTCTGTCCCTAGAAAAAATGTTTTTTTTTAAGCACACTATAGCACAAGGAGAATTCCCCTCACTTTCCTTCTTTGTCCCTAGAAACAAGGACTGGCACGGTGAAAGAAACTGACACTCTCCCTACCTACAGTTTTCTGTCCCTAGAAAAAATGTTTTTTTAAAGCACACTATAGCACAAGGAGAATTCCCCTCACTTTCCTTCTTTGTCCCTAGAAACAAGGACTGGCACAGTGAAAGAAACTGACACTCTCCCTACCTACAATTTTCTGTCCCTAGAAAAAATGTTTTTTTAAAGCACACTATAGCACAAGGAGAATTCCCCTCACTTTCCTTCTTTGTCCCTAGAAACAAGGACTGGCACAGTGAAAGAAACTGACACTCTCCCTACCTACAGTTTTCTGTCCCTAGAAAAAATGTTTTTTTAAAGCACACTATAGCACAAGGAGAATTCCCCTCACTTTCCTTCTTTGTCCCTAGAAACAAGGACTGGCACAGTGAAAGAAACTGACACTCTCCCTACCTACAGTTTTCTGTCCCTAGAAAAAATGTTTTTTTAAAGCACACTATAGCACAAGGAGAATTCCCCTCACTTTCCTTCTTTGTCCCTAGAAACAAGGACTGGCACAGTGAAAGAAACTGACACTCTCCCTACCTACAGTTTTCTGTCCCTAGAAAAAATGTTTTTTTAAAGCACACTATAGCACAAGGAGAATTCCCCTCACTTTCCTTCTTTGTCCCTAGAAACAAGGACTGGCACAGTGAAAGAAACTGACACTCTCCCTACCTACAGTTTTCTGTCCCTAGAAAAAATGTTTTTTTAAAGCACACTATAGCACAAGGAGAATTCCCCTCACTTTCCTTCTTTGTCCCTAGAAACAAGGACTGGCACAGTGAAAGAAACTGACACTCTCCCTACCTACAGTTTTCTGTCCCTAGAAAAAATGTTTTTTTAAAGCACACTATAGCACAAGGAGAATTCCCCTCACTTTCCTTCTTTGTCCCTAGAAACAAGGACTGGCACAGTGAAAGAAACTGACACTCTCCCTACCTACAGTTTTCTGTCCCTAGAAAATTTTTTTTTTTAAAGCACACTATAGCACAAGGAGAATTCCCCTCACTTTCCTTCTTTGTCCCTAGAAACAAGGACTGGCACAGTGAAAGAAACTGACACTCTCCCTACCTACAGTTTTCTGTCCCTAGAAAAAATGTTTTTTTAAAGCACACTATAGCACAAGGAGAATTCCCCTCACTTTCCTTCTTTGTCCCTAGAAACAAGGACTGGCACAGTGAAATAAACTGACACTCTCCCTACCTACAGTTTTCTGTCCCTAGAAAAAATGTTTTTTTAAAGCACACTATAGCACAAGGAGAATTCCCCTTACTTTCCTTCTTTGTCCCTAGAAACAAGGACTGGCACAGTGAAAGAAACTGACACTCTCCCTACCTAGAGTTTTCTGTCCCTAGAAAAAATGTTTTTTTAAAGCACACTATAGCACAAGGAGAATTCCCCTCACTTTCCTTCTTTGTCCCTAGAAACAAGGACTGGCACAGTGAAAGAAACTGACACTCTCCCTACCTACAGTTTTCTGTCCCTAGAAAAAATGTTTTTTTAAAGCACACTATAGCACAAGGAGAATTCCCCTCACTTTCCTTCTTTGTCCCTAGAAACAAGGACTGGCACAGTGAAAGAAACTGACACTCTCCCTACCTACAGTTTTCTGTCCCTAGAAAAAATGTTTTTTTAAAGCACACTATAGCACAAGGAGAAATCCCCTCACTTTCCTTCTTTGTCCCTAGAAACAAGGACTCGCACAGTAAAACACACTGACACTCTCCCTACCTATCCTTCTCTTTCCCTAAACTAAAGGAATCCAGGTTAAGCAAGAAAGAAATAAATGTCACTGTCCCTGCCTATGCTTGTCTTTCCCTGCTCCGGAACACACTACACTAGGCCGCCGTGCTGGCGGCCTTTTATAGTGTGGGGCGTGTACTAAACACCCTCAGCAATAATTGGCCACAGGCATCCTGCCTGTGGCCAATCATTGCTCTCCTCGCTGCCGGCGCTGTGATTGGCCAAGCATGCGGGGTCACAGTGCATGCTTGGCCAATCACAGCGCCTGGATGACACTGCGATGGCGTAGTGCATTGTGGGCCGTTCGCGTCACTTGAATTTGGCGCGAACGGCCCAAATAGTTCGATCTTCGTCGAACGATCGAACAGCCGATGTTCGAGTCGAACGTATGTTCGACTCGAACACGAAGCTCATCCCTAGTTGTATTGACATGTCCGGTGAGTATGCTGGCCATGCAAGAACTGGGATGTTTTCAGCTTCCATCTGTGTACAGATCCTTGCAACATGGGACCTGGTATGGATTTTGGGGGGACCCCACACCGTTTTTTTTCTTAATTCTGTCATAGGGTTCCCCTTAACCACTTCAATACACTGTATTATATACTCTGCACTGCAGTATATACCCTGCACTGTATTATATATACTACACTGACTGCGTTATATACTCTCCACTGTATTATATATACTATACGGACTGCACTATATACTCTGAACTGTATTATATAAACTACACTCACTGCAATATATACTCTGAACTGTATTATATATACTACATGGACTGCACTATATACACTGAACTGTATTATAAATACTACACGGACTGCACTATATACTCTGAACTGTATTATATATACTACACTGACTGCACTATATATTCTGAACCATATTATATATACTACACTGACTGCACTATATGCTATGAACTGTATTATATATACTACACTGACTGCACTACATACTCTGAACTGTATTATATATACTACACTGACTGCACTATATATTCTCCACTGTATTATATATACTACATTGACTGCGTTATATTCTCTCCACTGTTATATATATACTATACGGACTGCACTATATACTCTGAACTGTATTATATATACTACACTCACTGCAATATATACTCTGAACTGTATTATATATACTACATGGACTGCACTATATACACTGAACTGTATTATATATACTACACGGACTGCACTATATACTCTGAACTGTATTATATATACTACACTGACTGCACTATATATTCTGAACCATATTATATATACTACACTGACTGCACTATATGCTATGAACTGTATTATATATACTACACTGACTGCACTACATACTATGAACTGTATTATATATACTACACTGACTGCACTATATATTCTCCACTGTATTATATATACTACATTGACTGCGTTATATTCTCTCCACTGTATTATATATACTATACGGACTGCACTATATACTCTGAACTGTATTATATATACTACACTCACTGCAATATATACTCTGAACTGTATTATATATACTACATGGACTGCACTATATACACTGAACTGTATTATATATACTACACGGACTGCACTATATACTCTGAACTGTGTTATATATACTACACTGACTGCACTATATATTCTGAACCATATTATATATACTACACTGACTGCACTATATGCTATGAACTGTATTATATATACTACACTGACTGCACTACATACATACTCTGAACTGTATTATATATACTACACTGACTGCACTATATATTCTCCACTGTATTATATATACTACATTGACTGCGTTATATTCTCTCCACTGTATTATATATACTATACGGACTGCACTATATACTCTGAACTGTATTATATATACTACACTCACTGCAATATATACTCTGAACTGTATTATATATACTACATGGACTGCACTATATACACTGAACTGTATTATATATACTACACGGACTGCACTATATACTCTGAACTGTATTATATATACTACACTGACTGCACTATATATTCTGAACCATATTATATATACTACACTGACTGCACTATATGCTATGAACTGTATTATATATACTACACTGACTGCACTACATACTCTGAACTGTATTATATATATTACACTGACTGCACTATATGCTTTGAACTGTATTATATACATACTACAGAGACTGACTGCACATTACACTAATTACCTGCCTAATCTCCATTCATTCACTATATACGTCCGCCATGTGAGCATCAGCCTTATATAGAGTGGGCCGTGGACTTAGCCCCTGAGCCATGATTGGCCAAAGGCACCCTGCCTTTGGCCAATCATGGCTCTTACAGCACATCGCGCTGTGATTGGCCAAAGCATGCAGGTCAGGTGCATGCTTTGGCCAATCAGCAGCTGTCAATGCGCTGCGATCTCGCAATGCATTATGGTGCGCTCCGTGGGGGTCAGACTTGCCGCGAGCACCCCATATGTTTGTTTGTTCCATCCCTACTTAAATCCCCTTACTTCTCCATTCTGATGCTCGGTTTGAACTTCACCAAGTCATCTTCACCACGTCTAGATGCCCAAATGCATTGAGTTGCTGCCATGTGATTGGCTGATTAGCAATTTGTGTTACCAAGCAATTGAACAGGTGTATCTAATAAAGTGGCCGGTGAGTGTATGTTTTAGTTACTGAAAATATAAAATAGATAAATAGGTGCATTTCAAAAACATTTGTAGCAATGTAATATAAAATATAATAATAATATTAAAACAAATTCTCTCTCTCTCTCTCTCTCTCTCTCTCTCTAGATAGATAGATAGATATCTATATATAATTTTTTTAACCAATGGGTTTGGGGATAAAATAGTTAAGCTCTCTAGTAACACAGAATGGAAGCCGGTTGTAAATAATTGCTCACACCACCACCTACACAATCCGGAGTGCGCTATTATTTACTCCATCCTCTGAGCTGGCCGATAATTACACACATGCCAAACTCACTGCTGTCTATTTCTCCCTCTCTCTAAGGTTAGTTACAGGGCCAGACGTTATCTGCTTCATACTTTCATCATAATGTTTTCCATTATAAATATTACAGGTTTTAGAGGGATGCGCTTAGTGACATATTTTACAATTTTGACCTTTTACTTTGTCGCTCTTGCCCTTTTTTGCCATACTATAATATATACAGTGATTGGTACACAAATAAGGTTATGTTTGGATGTATCTATTACATACACTATATTGTCAAAAGTATTGGGACGCCTGCCGTTACACGCACATGAACTTTAATGGCATCCCAGTCTTAGTCCGTAGGGTTCAATATTGAGTTGGGCCACCCTTTGCAGCTATAACAGCTTCAACTCTTCTGGGAAGGCTGTCCACAAGGTTTAGGAGTGTCTATGGGAATGTTTGACCATTCTTCCAGAAGCGCATTTGTGAGGTCAGGCACTGATGTTGGATGAGAAGGCCTGGCTCGCAGTCTCCACTCTAATTCATCCCAAAGATGTTCTATCGGGTTGAGATCAGGACTCTGTGCACCCCAAACTCGCTCATCCATGTCTTTATGGACCTTGCTTTGTTAGTTAAAGGGGTAGAGAGGACCTCCGATAAGTGATGTTTACAGCTTGTACTGCAGTACCATGCGGCTGGGTGCAGCACCAGTGGCGGAACTACCAGGGTCACAAAGGTTGAAACTGCAGCCTGGCATTCCACCACCATGGGGGGCCAAGACGGCAGGAAGGGCGCGGCTGCGTAACATGTAAAAGGGTTCCGCTGCGGATGGGTGCAACACCAGTGGTGGAACTACCAGGATAACAAAGGTCGCAACTGCGGCCAGGCATTCTGCCACTGTGGTGGGAGGGCCCCAAGAGGGCAGAAAGAGCGCCAGTGCAGAATAAGTAAAAGGGTCCCGCTGCGGGACGGTAAGGTTCGATTCACACTGCTGGAACTTGCTTGCAACTTTTGTGATTTAACACTGCATTCTATGGTACCAAAGTTGCATAAATGAAAATGAATGTGTTATGACTTGCTATGCAACTTTATGTGCTTCAAGTCGCATGATAAGTTGCAGCTGTGTGGATCGGGGCTTAAAAAAGGGCCCGGGATCAGCAGGGCCCTTGGCTTAAATGGGAGGGCCCCAGGACTGATAGAAAGGGCTCCCGACGGTCAGGGGGGCCCTTTATGGTTTCTTTCACCGGTGTTCTGAAGGTTCTAGTTACGCCTAAATATGTTCACTGCCAAAATATTTGGTTTCTTTTCTTTCGTTTTTTTGGGTCATTCGTTATGATGGCAATTTGTAAATTCTTAAATTCGAAAATTCGAAAATCCAAAAATAAGAACGAAAATACGAAAATTCTGAAGAATAACTAATTATTAAATTATAGGTATTGGAATTTCCTTTCAAATTTGGCTGTTAGTGAACGTAACGAATACGAATTTATCTGAAGTTACGAATTATCCGAAATAACGAATGCTGTATCTAAACGAATGGAATGGAACAAATTAAAGTGGTTGTAAACCCTCAGAAAAAAAACCCCCTGCAAGACAAAGGCATAATGAGCTAGTATGCATAGCATACTAGCTCATTATGAATTACTTACTTACCTTACATCAAAGCCCCCGCAGCGGTCCTCGTCCCCCTCTCCCAGGGGTTACTTCTGGGTATTGTGGCTTCGGCACTGTGATGAGCCGGAGCCGCGATGATGTCACTCTCGCGCATGCGCGTGGGAGCCTCCGGTAACGGCACATGGACTGAAGCAACGGCACGTACGTGCCATTGCTTCAGTTTGCCCCAGTGCGCATGTGCCGATGACATCAGCACATGCAGGGGACAGGGGATACCTCCTAAACCGTGCAGGTTTAGGAGATATCCTGGGTAGCTACAGGTAAGCCTTATTATAGACTTACCTGTAGCATAAGTATGACGTGACAGTCCCGGGGAATGATGGGACTGTGACGTCATATGGGGGCGGGGTCACCGGGTGGCATCATCCGGTGACCACGCCCCATGCCTATATAAGTCGTTGCTCTCCACGCACACGGCATTATAGGGGCAGAGAGAGACGAGTCAACATCGGGCAGAGAGAAGAGGGAAAAAGACGACGATGAAGACCGGGCCCCCGCTAGCAAAAGGGCTGGAAGAAGATATCGAAAGGTGCCCGGCAGAAGGCAGAAAGAACCGGTTCAGGAGGGGGGGTGGCGCTCGCTTGTCCCAACCACCTTTCCTGACCGACCAGGCTACGTGCTCGGATAAGGGTCTGGTATGGATTTTGGGGGGAACTCCCAAGCCGTTTTTTCGGAGTAGGGGGTTCCCCTTAAAATCCATACCAGACCGAAGGGCCTGGTATCGTCCGTGGGTGAACCCCATGCCAATTATTTTTTCTTTTTTTTGGGGGGATTCCCCTTCATCCTCAGCACGCAAGTCGCACCGCAAGTCGGATCATGATGATCCGACTTGCGGTGCGACTCCTATTCAAATCAATGGGCTCCCATAGGGAACCATTGATTTTGAATAGAGCCAGATAAACGCGGCTGAAAGCTAGCGCCGCTAAACGTGCATTGTTGGCAATGCAAAATGCTGATAAAATCTCGTTTTTAAAGCAGCGTTTTCCTGCCAGCAATCCGGCGTTCAAAACGGCCGTTTTTGAGCTCCAGTGTGCATGGAGCCTAAAGCGGTTGTAAAGGGTTTACAACCACTTTAATAATAAATAATAAATAATAATAATAATAAAAAGTTTTTATTATATTATTGCTATTTATTATTAATAATTTGTTACGTTCCATTTGTTTAGATACGGCATTCTTTATTTCAGATAATCCGTAACTTCGGATAAATTCGTATTCGTTACGATCACTAACAGCCAAATTTGAAAGGAAATTCCAATACCTATAATTTAATAGTTAGTTATTATTTCAGATTTTCTGGTTTTCGGATTTTCAAATTTACGAATTTTGATACTTTCGAATTTACAAATATTCAGAAAAATTTGTTAAACAGGTTTTCGTAAATTCGGATGTTTCAGAATTAACAAATTTGTCGAAATTCGTTAAAAAACGAATTCGGAACAAAACCAACTGCACATATCTAGTTACGCCTCTGTGCAGCGCAATTTTTTTTTAAAATGGTACTCGAATGGAAGGGCCCCAGGACCAATAGAAAGGGCTCCCGATGGTCGGGGGGGGGGGCCTTTATGGTTCTAGTTACGTCTCTGTGCGGCGCATCTTTAAAAAAAAAATGGTGCAAGCGCCATCTACCTGCAATGCACAGGAACACGCAAAACAAGTGTGCGCTCAATAGCACCTCCTGGTGGGGATGGAGCCTATGTGAAAGTGAAGCTGCAGCACATAAAGATCAGGAGGTTGCGCTGTGTGGCAGAGCTGTGTAAATCTCAACACTGTGAGATACAGGGATGCAAAAAAATTTAAAATGGTAAAACACAACCACCGATATATATATATATATATATTGCTGCTTTTCTTTCTAAGCTTTGTAGAGACACCGAAGGGTGGATGCTGAAACTTGAGCTGCAGAAGATCGGCAGTGGACATCGAAGGTGACCAACCGCTGAGCCTTGACCTCAGTAGGGCATGAGGAACATGCCTAGAACAAGGACGGAGATATAGAGCTTTCTCTTGACGTACAGCTGTCATTTTTTTTATCTCTCCCTACCGGTGCCTGTAATAAAAATTCTCCTTTTCTCCCCGAAGACGGCGTGTGGATTTACAGTGGAAACAAAAGGAAGTTGCAGCCGGATTTATTCAGCGTGGCTTCTAGGAAGAATTTATTTTGCTATGTTGGCGGTACGGAGTCAGGCAGGAATATGTGCACACAGGGGTTTAGAGGAATCAACAAATAAAAACTCTCCTGCCTCTGAGCGGGGAGAATGCGCGGCGAGCTTATTGGAATATTAGCAAAGCTGTGTGTGCGGAATCCACGGCTGGGAGAGGCACAGCTGCCACCTAGTGACCACAAGTGTCCTTTCACCAGAGCTGACACCAAGATGATTCCTTGTTGGGCTTATTCAGAAGATTAAAGCAAGGAGCTTTAAAGCGGTATCATCCGCCTATGTTTACCACCCCCCCCCCCAATGGCCGCATGCATGGGAGAGTGGATGTGAACACTAAGGAAATTGAATAAATAAAAATAAAACTAAAATGAAAAAAAAAAAATTAAAATGACGTTTAAAATGACATTTAGTTTGTGTATGTGTAACACTGCGCATCATACATGCCATTTTTAACATATGTTTTTATTTTTTAGGTTTAACCGCTTTAACCACTTCAGCCCCGGACCATTTTGCAGCTAAAGGACCAGGCCCCTTTTTGCGATTCGGCACTGCGTCGCTTTAACTGACAATTTTGCGGTCGGGCGACGTGGCTCCCAAACAAAATTGGCATCCTTTTTTTCCCACAAATAGAGCTTTCTTTTGGTGGTATTTGATAACCTCTGCGTTATTTTATTTTTTTGCGCTATAAACAAAAATAGAGCGACAATTTTGAAAAAAAATTGCAATATTTTTTACTTTTTTTTTTTACTTTTTTTTTTTTACTTTTTGCTATAATAAATATCCCCCAAAAATCTATAAAAAAACATTTATTTTCCTCAGTTTAGGCCAATACGTATTCTTCTACATATTTTTGGGACCGTTGTCATTTTTACAGCGATCAGTGCTATAAAAATGCACTGATTACTGTGAAAATGACACTGGCAGTGAAGGGGTTAACCTCTAGGTGGCGCTGTAGGGGTTAAGTGTGACCTAATCTGTGATTCTAACTGTAGGGGTGCGTGGCTTGGCGTGTGACCTCACTGATCGTCATTCCCTATGACAGGGAACAGACGATCACTGACATGCCACTGTGAAGAACGGGGAAAGGTTTGTTTACACTTACCTCTCCCCGTTCTTCAGCTCTGTGACCCGATCGCGGGACACCGGCGGCAATCGGTTCCGCGGGTCCCCCTGGCGCGGTCATGGAGCTTCGGACTGGGGTCACTAGCGTGCCGCCGGCAGTCGCGCACGCCACCCACGGACGGGTTCTTAAAGGGGCCATACCTGTATGCCTTGTGCCTCTCCGTGCCATTCTGTCGACGTAAATCGTTGTGCGGCGGTCCTTAAGTGGTTAATACCGGGGCAATTTTACCCCCCTTCCTGCCCAGGCCAATTCCCAGCTTAAGGCCTCATGCACACTGGACGTTAAAATAACCATATAAAAACACCAGTAGCTTTGCGGCGAGTTTTTCAACTTTTTATTTTTTTAACGTTTTGGCAATAGTGTTTTTTAGGCTCCATGCACACTGAAGCTCATAAACGGCCGTTTTTAGGAGTTTGGGTGTTTTTTTTTTTTTTTTTTTCTAAAGCCCGTTTTTGGATGTTTATCAGCAGGGGAGTTTATGGGCTGTTTTCTGAACGCCATAAAATCGCCAAATGTCGATAAACGCTCAAAAAACGCTCACCAGCGTTTAACGCTTTTGATCCATTGAAAAAAAATAAAAAACGCTAACGCTACAAAACATCGAAAGACTCACTGCAAAGCTACTGCCGTTTTTATAACATTATTTTAACGCCCAGTTTTTTTATTTAGCATTTATTAGCGTTTTTGGTGGTTTTTAGCGTTTTTATTTTATTTACCGATATTTATTTTTTATAATGGATCAAAAACATTAAAAATGCTGGTGAGATGCGTTTTTGAGCATTTATCAGCGTTTTTTAACGTTAGTGCATTTTTACAGCTGAAAACAGCTGAAAAGCGCCTCTCATGCCCCATACACACGATCGTTTTTCATGCCATTTTTTAAACCGACGTTTTTCTCATCGTTTTTTTTTCATGTTTCCTCTCAAGCCTGTCTTGCGTACACACGATCATTAAAAAAAACGCTCAAGCAAAGCGCAGTGACGTACAACACGTATGACGGCACTATAAAGGGGAAGTTCCATTTAAATGGCGCCACCCTTCATGTTAGTAAAGTTTGGTGAGAGACGATTCGCGCTTTTCAGCCTCGTGCTTTTCAGTCCGTTACAGCGTGACGAATGTGATATCACCATTACGAACGCTAGTTTTACCAGAACGAGCGCTCCCGTCTCATACTTGATTCTGAGCATGCACGTTTTTTTTCACGTCGTTAAAGCCCACACACGGCCGTTTTTCACATCGTTAAAAAAAACAACATGAAAAACGACGTGAAAAAATAGAACACGTTCGAAATTTTTAATGGCCGTTTTTCACGCCGTTAAAAATGCTCTGGAGCATACACACGATCGGTTTTAATGCCCATTTTTAAAAATGGCATTTTTAACGGCATGAAAAACGATCGTGTGTATGGGGCATTAGAACCCACTCGGTTTTTTTTTTAAGCCAAGAAACGCCCCAGCCAAAAAAAGTCGATAACAGCCTATGTGTGCATGGACACATAAGATAACATGATGGGGAGTTTATTGACTTTAGAAAAAAACATCTGAAGCCAAAAACAGCAGCTGTAAAAACGTCCAAAAACGTCCAGTGTGTATGAGGCCCTGTCACAATTTAAGGACTCATGCACACTGGACGTTTTTGGACGTTTTTACAGCTGCTGTTTTTGACTTCAGACTTTTTTTTTTCTACAGTCAATAAACCCCCCATCATGTTATCCTACGTGTCCATGCACACATAGGCTGTTATCAACTGTTTTTGGCTGGGGCGTTTTTTTTGGTTGTAAAAAAAACAAAAAACGAGTGGGTTCTGAGAGGTGTTTTTCAGCTGTTTTGAGCTGTAAAAACATTCTAACGTCTTTAAATGCCTAAAAATGCCCAACAACGCTGATAAACGATCAAAAACGCGGCTCACCAACGTTTTTTTTTAGGCCTCATGCACACTGGACGTTAAAATAGAGTTATAAAAACGCCAGTAGCTTTGCAGTGAGTTTTTCAACGTTTTTGCATTTTTTTTTTTGCGTTTATTAGCATTTATTAGCGTTTTTTCATTTTATTGTTTAAAAAAATATATATGTATATGTATGTATATATATATATATATATATATATATATATATATATATATTTTAAATAAATAAAAATTATTTATATATATATATATATATATATATATATATATATATATATTATAGCGTTTATCTGCGTTTGTCAGCTGTTTTCAGCTGTAAAAACGCTGTAACATCAAAAAACGCTGATAAAATCCTCTCACGACTCACTAGTTTTGGGGTTTTTTTAAAGCCAAAAACTGCTGATAACAGCCTATGTGTGCATGGACACATAGGAAGACATGCTGGGGAGTTTATTGACTGTAGAAAAAAACATCTGAAGCCAAAAACAGCTGCTGTGAAAACATCCAAAAACGTCCAGTGTGCGTGAGGCCTTAACGTTTTTTATCCATTGAAAAATATTGTTAAAAACCGCTAACGATGAAAAATGCTAAAAACGCTGTTGCAAAAACATTGAAAAACTCACTGCAAAGCTACTGGCGTTTTTATAACATTATTATAACGTCCAGTGTGCATGAGGCCTGTTTGCTTCTATTTTAAAATTTTGCAAATAAATAATCTTTCTTCATTAATTTAGGCCAAAATGTGTTGTGCTACATTTCTTTGGTGAAAATAATCCATATCAGTGTTTATTTAATTTTTTCACACAAATATAGCTTTCATTTGGTGGCATCACCACTGTTTTTTTTTTTTTTTGCTAAATAAAAATAAAATAAAAAAAAACATGTTTTTCTTTGTTTCTATTATAAAATGATGTAAATAAATAAACTTTCTTCATTAGTTTAGGCCAAACTGTATTCTGCTACATTTCTTTGGTGAAAATAACCCAAATCAGTGTTTATTCTTTTTTTTCCCCACACAAATGGAGCTTTCTTTTGGTGGTGAAAGAAGAAGTTTTCTGGGAATCTGAGTCATTAGCACCACATTCCTAAACATTATAGATCAAGAACCAAGGAATTGGGATTTTTAGGGTGCCACAACACAATCAAACAACTTAATACAAAAAATAAAATAAAAATGTTTTATTTAAGAAATATCTTAAAATCATCATATTAATGTCAAAGATAGCCATAAAATAGATAAACAGATGCAACTGATTAAGTCTCTACATGTTTCGGCACAAAGATGGCTTCTTCAGGGGAACTTATCAGGCACTGTACATAGGGTCATTGTATGTTTAATAGATAGTAAATGAAACTATGGCTCCAGAATCACAGGGATGAATCAGAATGGATCATTTGGTGAAACCACAGAGAGGGGTAGTCAATTGCACTCTGCTGGTCCATCTGTAAAGACAGAAATTAGCAATAAATCCTAAACATCCTAAGCGACAGGATATCAAAATTATAACAGTGGAGAGGAAAGCCATACAAATTTTCAATCAGGCTCCAATCATTCCAGATACTCCACAGGGGATCTTCTAAGAGTTGTCTCCAATGTTCTTCTCCCTCTCCTATGCTGGACCAGGAGCCATAGCTTCATTTAATATCTAATAAACATACAGTGACCATATGTACAGTGCCTGATATTAAGTACACCTGAAGAAGCCATTGTTGCGGCGAAACATGTAGAGACATGTTACATCTGTTTATGTATTGTATGGCTATCTTTGACATTAATATGTTGTTTTAAGTTATTTCTTAAAATTCTTTTTTTATTAAGTTGTTTGATTGTGTTGTGGCACCATAAAAATCCCAATTCCTTGGTTCTATAATGTTTATTTTGGTGGTATTTAATCACCACTGTGTTTTTTTTTTTGTTTTGTTTTTTGCTAAATTTACAAAAAAACACCCAAAAATTTGAAGAAAATAAAAAAACATGTTTTTCTTTGTTTCTATTATAAAATATTGCAAATAAATATTTTTTTTTATTATTATTATTAATTTAAGCCAAACTGTATTCTGCTAAATTTTTTGGGTGAAAATAACCCAAATCAGTGTTTATTATTATTTTTCACTAAAATTGAGCTTTCTTTTGGTGGTATTTAATCACAACTGGGTTTTTCTTTTTTGCTAAATAAACTAAAAAAGACCCAAAAATTTGAAGAAGAAAGAAAAAACGCATTTTCTTTGTTTCTGCTATAAAATTTTGCAAATAAATTAACTTTCTTCATTAATTTAGGCCAAACTTTATTCTGCTACATTTCTTTGGGGAAAATAACCCAAATCAGTGTTTTTTATATATTTTTTTACACAAACAGATTTTTCTTTTGGTGGTATTTAATTACCACTGGGTTTGTTATTTTTTATGTCTTGTGGATATGAGGGTCTGGGAGGGGGTGACATATTGGAATCTGGAAGCCTGCTTTAAGATAACAGGACCCCCAAATATCCGACCCCTCTAATGCCCTGTACACACGATTGAATAAAATCTGATGGATTTTTCTGTCGGAATTCCGATGAAGCTGACTTCCATCAGTCTTGCCTACACACCATCAGACCAAATTCCAACCGTCCAAAACGCGGTGACGTAAAACACTCCGACAAGCCGAGAAAAATGAAGTTCAATGCTTCTGAGCATGCGTCGACTTGATTCTGAGCATGCGTGGGTTTTTTCACCGATGGAGTTCACAGACGATCGGAATTTTTTTTTTTTTCCCCATTGGTAAAATTTAAAACATGTTCTATTTTTTTTACACCAATGGAAAATAGACCGATGGGGCCCACACACTATTGTTTTTTTCCGATGAAAAAAGTCCATTGGTCTTTTTTCATAGGAAAAAACGATCGTGTGTACGCGGCATCAGTGAATAAGTAAGGAGTATATAGTACCCCTTGCTACTTATTCAGAAAACAGATGTGAAAAGTCAAAAAAATACACACACACCATAGAAAATGTACTTTTTTTTTTTTTTTAGAAAACCCAACATCCAAGGTCAAACACATCATCCAAGGTGAGTGATGCCCCAATGACACTTCTACAGAAAAGATGATCCTCTCCCACTGGACTCTCAATGCTCATTTCCATCCTTCTTCTGGCTACTGAGTAGGAACACATTTTATGGATACATCCGGGATGATCAAAGTAAACATCTTTGTAAATAAACGGCTCACCCAACACACGACTCTGTTCCACCTTTTCCCACCAAAACAGCCCTTTTTACTGCCAAAACTGGCATGGATGCCACTAGTTCTCTGAGGGAATGCTGTGGTATCTGGCACCAAGCCGTCAGTAGCAGATCCTTTAGGTTGTGAGGTGGGGTCTCCATGGATCAGACTTGTTTTTTCCAGCACATCTCACAGATGTTCCATTAACTGAGATTTAGAGAATTAGGATGCCAAGTCAACACCTTGAGCTTGTTTTTGTGCTCCTCAAACCATTATTGAACCACTTTTACAGTGTGGGAGGTATACTGTATTATCCTGCTGACGGAGGCCACTGCCATCAAGTAATACTGTTTCCATGAAGGGGTGTCAGCAACAATGTTTTTAGGTAGGTGGTACGTATCAAGTAACCTCCACATGAATGGCAGGTGCCAAGGTTTCCCAGCAGAACATTTCCCAAAGCATCACAATAACTCTGCAAGCTTGCCTTCTTCCCATACTGCATTCTGGTGCTATCTTGTCATGGTCAGGGGTCAGGCACAGAGACCAGTAGCAGCAGGATATGTATACAAGCAGGTCACTTTCGCAAATAACGCAGGCTAATCAGAGGTGTGGAGTCTGAATACTAACCAGTGTTCACCAGAGCTCCTGATGGTGGAGATGGGTTTAGCATGTTAGTACCAGGTCGCGGTCCTCAGGATCACCCCACCAGGAGGTGAGCAAGCCAGGGTCCAGTAGTGGATATTGCAGCTACGGATCAACAGAAGCATAGTCAGTAAACAAGCCAAAAGGTTGGTAACAAGTAGATGCAGGTTGGGATCAAGCTTAAAGTCATTGTAAAGCCCTGCGTAATGGTTTTGCACAGAGCAGCCCAGATCCTCCTCTTCCTGGGTCCCTCTTTGGTGCTCCTGGCTCCCCCCTCCTGGTCAGTGCCCCCACAGAAAGCAGCTTGTTATGGGGGCAACCCGAGCTGAGCCACAGCTTCCCGTGTCCATTCAGACATGGAGCCGTGGCCCGGCCATGCCACCTTTCTCTCCTGATTGGCTGACCGATTTTGATTGACAGCAGGGGGGCCAATGGTGCCGTGCTGCTGTCTCAGCCAATTAAGTGGGGAGTCCCCGGGCAGTCGAGACACTCCTGCAATATCGCTGGATCTAGAGGGACCTCAGGTAAGTATTACAGGGGCTGAGGGGGACTGCTGCACACAGAAGGCTTTTTATCTTAATGCATAGAATGCAATGAGATGAAAAACCCTACTGCCTTTATAACTACCTTAAAGCGGAGGTCCACACAAAAATGGAACCTCCGCTGTCAGGATTACCCCCCCTCTGGTGTCACATTTGGCACCTTTCAGGGGGGAGGGGGGAGCAGATACCTGTCTAGGACAGGTATTTGCACCCACTTCCGGGCATAGATCCCAGCATTATCTGCGGGAGTCTACGCCACGTCCGGCGCCCCCCCGCTGTCTTCTGGGAGACACACGAGTCCCAGAAGACAGCAGGGACCAGTGGCATTGCGCAGCGCGAGACGCGCATGCGCAGTGGGGAACCAGCAAGTGAAGCCGCAAGGACTCCCTGACCGAAGATGGCGGCGGCAGCATCCGAGAGCCGACACAGAGATCGACTTCGGGTGCCGACATCACGGGCGCGCTGGACAGGTAAGTGTCCTTATTTTAAAAGTCAGCAGCTGCAGTAATTGTAGCTGCTGACTTTAGAAAAAAAAAAAAAAACGGCGGACCTCTGCTTTAAACATAGTCGAGGAACAAGCCAAGGATCAGTAACGAGTGGTAGTAAAGATACGAACAGCAGCAGGGAAGACAAAAGACAGATACTGGCTGGAGAGAGCACAATAATCAGGTAAACAGAAAGTACAGAGACATGGCTTATATCAGGAAGTTCATGGGAGAAGAAAAGAGTTCAAGGTTCAGGACAAAGTTCAAGGCAAGATCATTTAAGGAATTGTCCAGGGAACTGTCCAGCATTTCAGGCGTCTCAACCAGAAAAGACATTGCCTGACACAGCAGAGGTAGGGTGACCACATTTCCAAACTGCCATTCAGGGACACCCTCCCTTCCCAAAAATAAGCTTGATCTGTAACGAATCACAGCACAATGATTGGACACAAGAGGCGGGATTTATGATTTCTCCAATCACAAGCAGGGGGCGGGGATTGTGCTCCTCCAGGCATTCCTGGCCAGGACAGTACTGTCAGTGAGTAAAGCGGTGATGTGGCGCCCTTTTTTGGGGGCATCAGATTGGCCCGGGGGGTGGCTGTGTCAGTTTCATTCTGGGACACTGTATTGTCCTGGAATGAATGTGCCCAGGACAGACCTGCAAAATGCAGGACTGTCCCGGACAATCCGGGACACGTGGTCACCCTAAGCAGAGGTTCTGGGTTCAAATCCAGGCCCTATCACATTTTCACCAGGTAAGCAATGCACGTGCACCCAGCTATCCACTGTCCACATGATTTGAAAGAAAATGAGGTTCATCAGACCAGGCCACCTTCTTTCGTGGTCCGGTTCTGATGCTCACATGGCTATTGTAGCCGCATTTGGCTGTGAACACAGGTCACCATGGGCACCCTGACCGTTTTGCAGATACGCGGCCTCATACACAACAAACTGCAATGCCCATTTTTTTCTGCTTTCAACGCATCAACTTCAGGGACAGCATGTTCACTTGCTGCCTAATATATCCCAAAGACTTTCGGGACGCTATTGTAATGAGATAATAAATATTTTTCACTTAACCAGTCAGTGGTTACAAAGTTATGGCTGATCAAACCTCACCAGTTTCTAATGCCTCGTAAACACAACCGGTTTTCCCGACGGGAAAACTGCCATGTTTGCTTTTGGGTCGGGAAACCGGTCATGTGTATGCTCCATAGCAGTTTTCCCGACAGGAAAACTGCGAGCAAAAAAATGAGAACTTGTTTCCTTTTTTCCCGCCGCGATTTGCAGCGTTTTTTTTTGCTCGGCAGTTTTCCTATGGGAAACACTGCTGTGGAGCATACACACGGCCCGTTTTCCCGACAAAAGCTGTCATGGCAGTTTTCCTGTCCGGAAAACCGGCCGTGTGTACACGGGGGAAAAGCAACCTAGCAGGTTCTCGGTTTTCCCGGCGGACTTTTGACCGCCGGGAAACTTGATCGTGTGTACGAGGCTTTACACCCTTCCATTCTAGTATCTATTTGTAGAAATAAAGGCAATGTTAATACTTTTCCACTCCATTCCACATATGAAGCCTCCTGTATTTACAAGTCACGCTGTGATAAGATGAGATCCTGAGCATTATGCTAACTATGAGTTAATGCCAACGACATTTAATGGCACAAATTGGAATGGAAATCAGGCAACGTATAGTACAAAATGTCATATGTGTCATGCTCCATACTGTATATAAATGGGACTTACCTGACGCAGCCTATGTTATAGATGTAAAACAGATTTGTCTTAGAAAATCAGAGCTATACTATAGGAGCCTTCAGAGGATAAATGATGTCATTAGGTCATGCATACTTTTTCAAGGCTGAAAACAAATGAAGACAGCAAGGGCTCCTATAGGTAAATGTCATCATAAAGCTGGAATGGTTTAATAAAGGGTAAAAGATGAGCAGAAATACCTTTGGTACTGGCATCAGCTGTGAAGGACGAGACAGTTGATTTTTTGCGAAAAGAGATCAGCTAATCTCCCCTTTAACCACTTGACGTCGGTAAGATTTACCCCCCAGGCCATGTTTTGCAATACGGAACTGTGTGACTTTAACTAAGAATCGTGACGCTGTACCCAAATAAAATAAAAATTGTCCTTTCTTTTCCCACAAATAGATCTTTCTTTTGGTGGTATTTGATCACCTCTGCGGTTTTAATTTTTTTACGCTATAAACAAAAAAAGTAGGGCTGTTACTGAATAAAATTTTCATGTTCGATTAATCGATTTTTTTTAAATCGACTAATGTCGATTAATTATAATGCACATACAGATCCAACTACTTTTAGCTGATCTCCTTGCAGGCCGATTCCCAGTGCAGCTACCAACCACTGGAAAAATGGATAGCAGGATATAAAAAACACACAAAGGCAGCGCTCGATGGGAATAGCATTAAAACTTTTATAGTCTTCAAGTAGGTAACAAAATAAATATTGCACTGGAGATAAAAATCAATGTAGCTTCATAAACTGTAAAAATGGTGCGAGTAATACCAAACCGTAGCAAAAGCAGTCATAAAAACATGTAGCTAAGTATGATACTGGTATAAAAATGTGTACAACGATACCACTGCTGAATCCAGATGAGGAGGGGTTAACATCAGTCCGTCGGCATGTAAATGTCCCGTGAAGGGAACTATCACAACTCCCAGTGGATGGCTGTAGAATCCCAGGTTGATAGAGGGAAGTGATAGAGGGAAGTGTAACAGCCCTTGCGTGTGGCAGATAGTAAGGTCCCGCCGGCATGCAGATATGAAGGCACAGCAAAGGAGCCCTTCAGATGGACACGGCAAGCCCCGCCGGTGTCTGTGACATCACTGGATCTCTGACAGAACTCCCTGAGAACCTGAAAGCCGGCGGAGAGGTGAGTACCGATCAAAACAATTTTGATCGATCAAAAAAATTAATTGATTAATCAAGGATTAATAGTTAAATTTCCACAGCACTAAAAAAAAGACCAACAATTTTGAAAAAAAAAAAGCAATATTTTTTTGCTTTCTGCTTTAAAACTTGTAAAAAAAATAAGCCCAGTGGCTAACGCTGCGCTAGAATAAAACTAACAAAAAACTTTTTTACTTATGTGAACACGGCTGCCAGCACCTCAAAGTCAAATACAAACTCAAACAAATATATATATATATATATATATATATATATATATATATACACACAAAATAAATGCAGTGCTAGTGATATTGCAAAATCAAATAAAAATGTACAAGTGAAAAGAGGCTAAGAAAGAAAGCCTAAGACAGAGTCTCCAAATTTTAGTCCATAGGTGAAAAATGACAACAACCATCCGTGCTGAGTATAGTTGATAATCTGTAGATTCTGAAAAGATCCTTTACACAAGGTGCATCCAGTAGCCTGCCTACCAGCTCTCCATGACCACTAAATAGTAGGGATGAGCTTTGAGTTTGAGTCGAACTCATGT
This sequence comes from Rana muscosa, assembly GCA_029206835.1. NCBI lineage: Eukaryota > Metazoa > Chordata > Amphibia > Anura > Ranidae > Rana > Rana muscosa. The sequence continues at coordinate 180,791,014 of CM055119.1, read as the reverse complement.
TCAACTCGAACATTGCCTGTTTGCATGTTCGCCGAACAGCGAACAATTTGGGGTGTTCGCGGCAAATTCGAAAAGCCGCGGAACACCCTGTTAAAGTCTATGGGTGAAATCTAAAGTGCTAATTTTAAAGGCTTATATGCAAGTTATTGTCCTAAAAAGTGTTTGGGGACCGGGGTCCTGCCCCAGGGGACATGTATCAATGCAAAAAATGTTTTTAAAAATGGACGTTTTTTCGGGAGCAGTGATTTTAATAATGCTTAAAGTGAAACAATAAAAGTGAAATATTCCTTTAAATTTCGTACCTAGGGGGTGTGTATGATATGCATGTAAAGTCGTGCTTGTTTCCCGTGCTTAGAACTGTCCCTGCACAGAGTGTCATTTCTGAAGGAAAAAAAGTCATTTAAAACTCACTCGCGGCTATAATGAATTGTAGGCTCCCGGCAATACATACAAAAGTCATTGATAAAAAAAAAAAATGCGTGGGGGTCCCCCCAAATTCAATTACCAGGCCCTTCAGGTCTGGTATAGATATTAAGGGGAACCCCGTCACAAATTTAAAAAAAAAATGCGTGCGGTTCCCCCAAATATCCATACCAGGCCCTTCAGATCTGGCATGGATTTTAAGGGGAACTCCACCCCAAATAAAAAAAAAATGGCGTGGAGTTCCCCCAAAAATCCATACCAGACCCTTTATCCGAGCACACAACCTGGCAGGCCGCAGGAAAAGAGGTGGGAACGAGAGAGCGCCCCCCTCCCTCCTGAACCGTACCAGGCCACATGCCCTCAACATGGGGAGGATGTTCCCATGTTGATGGGGACAAGGGCCTCATCCCCACAACCCTTGCCCGGTGGTTGTGGGGGTCTGCGGGCAGGAGGCTTATCGGAATCTGGAAGACCCCTTTAACAAAGGGGACCCCCAGATCCTGCCCCCCTATGTGAATTGGTAAGGGGTACATTGCACCCCTACCATTTCACGAAGAAAGTGTAAAAAAATGTAAAAAAAAAAAACACACAGACACCTTGGAAAAGTCCTTTATTAAAAATAAAAAATAAAAAACACATTACAGCGATGTAATCCAGTGTCCCGCGGCGATCCGATGTCCAGCGCTGCAGTCTCCACTCGAAACGTCATTGGCTGAGCGGTCCTACACTGCGGAGGAAGTTCCCCATCAGGTCCGCTCAGCCAATGACGTAGGTGGGGTCTGAGGTACGCGGGGCGGGGGCGCCCTTGTATCTGAGACCCCGCCTACGTCATTGGCTGAGCGGACTTGATGGGAAACTTCCTCCGCAGTGTAGGTCCGCTCAGCCAATGACGTTTCGAGTGGAGACTGCAGCGCTGGACATCGGATCGCCGCGGGACATTGGATTACATCTGTAATGTGTTTTTTATTTTTTATTTTTAATAAAGGACTTTTCCAAGGTGTCTGTGTGTTTTTTTTTTACATTTTTTTACACTTTCTTCGTGAAATGGTAGGGGTGCAATGTACCCCTTACCAATTCACATAGGGGGGGCAGGATCTGGGGGTCCCCTTTGTTAAAGGGGTCTTCCAGATTCCGATAAGCCTCCTGCCTGCAGACCCCCACAACCACCGGGCAAGGGTTGTGGGGATGAGGCCCTTGTCCCCATCAACATGGGGACATCCTCCCCATGTTGAGGGCATGTGGCCTGGTACGGTTCAGGAGGGGGGGCGCTCTCTCGTCCCCCCCTCTTTTCCTGCGGCCTGCCAGGTTGCGTGCTCGGATAAAGGGTCTGGTCTGGATTTTCTGGGGGACTCCACGCCATTTTTTTTTTAAATTTGGGGTGGAGTTCCCCTTAAAATCCATACCAGACCTGAAGGGTCTAGTATGGATATTTGAGGGGAACCCCACGTCATTTTTTTTATTATTTGATGCAGGGTTCCCCTTAATATCCATACCAGACCTGAAGGGCCTGGTAATTGAATTTGGGGGGACCCCACGTATTATTATTATTTTTTTATCAATGACTTTTCTCTGTATTGCCGGGAGCTGACAATTCATTATAGCCGCGAGTGAGTTTTAAATTACTTTTTTTCCTTCAGAAATTACATTTTGTGCAGGGACATTTCTAAGCACGGGAAACAAGCACGACTTTACAGGCATACTATACACCCCGCAGGTACGAAATTTAAAGGAATATTTCACTTTTGTTTAACTTTATGCATTATTAAAATCACTGCTCCCGAAAAAACTGCAGTTTTTAAAACTTTTTTTTGCATTGATACATGTCCCATGGGGCAGGACCCGGGTCCCCAAACACTTTTTAGGACAATAACTTGCATATTAGCCTTTATAATTAGCATTTTAGATTTTGAACGTTCAAGTCCATTGTATTTAATAGGGTTCTAAAGTTCACGCAAACTTTCTGTCTGTTCGCAGGTTCTGGTGCGAACCGAACAGGGGGGTGTTCGGCTCATCCCTACTAAATAGTAGTCTCACCCAGCTTAGGGAAATAGGTCTCCCCAGGACCCTTAATATTATCCGGAACTGCAGCTAGTAAGACTCAAAAATATAAAAAAAGAATTGCTCCCATAGTCCAGTACTTTAGAAAAAATTAATAAAATAAGTGAGTTTAACTTACAAGATAAAAGCCGTTTACAAGCAACACAGCATCATGTCTCATAGTAAGAACCACGGCGTCTCCACAGGCTTCGCTTCACTTCCTGATTCACTTATCCATCAACCTCCGGAGAGGAAAAACCGTGATGACGTCACTGTCTCAGGCCACACCCTATGCGTTTTGTCACTACCGGACGTCGTCTGGGGATTGGCCAAGTCTAAAAATGTTTTGCGCAAAAGTTATAGTGTCTACAAACTATGGGATATATTTATTGATTTATTGATTTATTTTTACTATTAATGGCGGCAATCAGTGACTTATAGGATTGCGATATTGCGGTGGACAAAATCAGACACTAACTGACACTTTTGACACTTTTTGGGGACCAGTGACACTAATACAGTGATCAGCGCTTACAATATGCACTGTTACTGTACTAATGACACTGACTGGGAAGAGGTTAACATCGGGGGTGATCAAAGGGTTAAATGTGCGCCTAGCCTGTGTTTTCTCAGTGTGTGGAAGGTGCTTTGACTAGGGGAAGACATTGATCCATGTTCCTGGTTTTTAGAACACATAATCAATACCTTCCCTTCTGACAGAACGACAATCTGCCTTGTTTACATAAGCAGATCGCCGTTCTGCCTGTGTCCTGTATAATTGGCGGGTGCCGGAAGACATTGAGTCTCCGGTACCCGCCGCTGGGCTCTTGCAGTGTGTGATCACAGCGGGAGCGGGTCACTGACGCAGTGCGCAAGCACCCCAGACCCGGAAGTGTCAGATCACGTACTAGGTACGTGATCTGTTAATATTTAAAAGTTAACATTTAAAATGCAAAATCCCTTTAAATAACATGTCTGGGGGATGCCCTGACCCCACCTGTGAAGTGGCATATCTGTATGATGTATACAACCTACTACAGAAACACTGACATTTACAATGAAAAAAAAATGCCAGAAAATGACAGCTCCAGGCTGGAGATTCACTTCATCTATACCAGACCCTTGCCTTAGATTAGGATCTGATTCATATGTTAATAGGGGACCCCACAAAAAAGGCATAGTGATCCCTTTAAAAATCCATACACGACCCTTACAATGCCCTCAATATTTGGGGTACCTTGCCAGGGGGGTTTCCCCTGGCAAAGCACCTTATCCCTATCTTGATGAGGACAAGGGACTTTTTTCACATCCCTGACCCAGTGGTTGTGGGGGCCTGTTGGCGGAGGGCTTATCACACACTGGAAGCCCTTTAACAATAAGAGGGCTCCCAGATGCTGCCCCTCCTCATGTGGAAAGTGAAAAGAAAACATGCACACACATGGTTTTTGACAATTCTTTTATTAAAAAAAAAAAAAACCCATAGTCTAAATCCTCTACCAGTTATGTTCTCCAGCAATACAGATCTATGTTAATCACAATGAACAACCATTGAAAGAAAAAAGACCACCAACGTGTCCAGTGCTGTTACTTCACTCATACAGAATGACACCACCCAAAGGGCTGGGGCCTCCGAGGTGATGTCATTGACCAAGAATGGACATGACCAGGTTTGGTCAGTGACTACACAGGGAAGCCTGGATCACTAAAAATCCAGGTGGTGATGAATGAATGAATGAGTGACTTGTATAGCACTCACATGCGAACTGAATCGCCTCTAGGTGCTTTTTGCAGCCAGTGTCTGCTTGGCTGGTGCAGTAATTTTACCCCGTAGGATCTCAACACGCTTGGGACACACAGTTGCTAGGATCCTGGAAGCTGGAAGCTTCCTAACAACCAGCCTAGGGTAAGCTATCCCACTTAGCAATGGTAGTATTATTGTTGCTAAATGTATCACTTTCAGCTACTGTCAGAGGTTCAACTCATCCCTTGGAACAAGCAAAATAAAGTCTGAACCTGAGCAGCTCATCCCTAGTGGCATATCACCTTGTCTGTTGAAGGGACCCCTGGTGGTTCCAAAATGTTGCATTTTCCCTGTATGACACGCTGAATGAAGCTGTGAGGTAAGGCTTGTTCATAGTCTGGATGGTGATCCAAGGTGCATACGTGTGTGCAAGCCGGCAAGTAATCATGCAGGTATGCGCAGAAGTGCCTGGGTGTGCTCAAGCCTGTCATGAATACAGATGCCAAATGGACTATTTAAGGGTTGCTAGACTGGCTCATTGCTGTCTGATCTACAGCATTCCCATGTAACCTGCTACCTGCTTCTGTACTTGATCCATTGTTTTGACCCAGCTTGCTTTTGACTACGTTTGAACGCCACCTGCCCCGACCCCGGCTTGTCTCTGGAATTTGCCTCTGCCTTCTGCTTTACTTTATCTTCTCCACCGCTGCTGACTTTGGCCTGTGACCTGACTACTCTTTGGCCTGCCATTTATGCCTAATTTGCTCATCTGTTACTGACCTGGCTTATCTAACTCTGCACCCTGCCTGACTCTGCTTGCCAAGTGCCTGCTGACTGGCCCAATTCCTACTCGGTCCTCGACCAGCACTGGCAACCATTCACCTGCCTGCCAAGCATCTGCCAGCCTGCTGTCTTCAAGCCCAGGTCCGCAAGCACATACCTGCTACATGCTCTTCACCACATCCCTGAGGAAGCACCAGCTACTGGCCTGCGCAGATCTTTGGACAAACTACAGTACAGGCATTCATACCTCACTGTGCTCTTATGGCCACTGTCTCACTACCAGGGGCTCCTGGGCAAGAGCTGTAGGAGAGGCCTACCTCTTCATGCCAGGCTCTACCACCAGGTACGTGACAGAAGCTCAAGCAGAAGATTAACATGTGCTGGCAACATATTTTCTATCTGAGTTACTTGTCCTGGCACAAAATTGTGCCAAGACGGCCCAGCTCAGTGGACATCACCTTAGAGCGAGAGAGGTGGCAAAGGCTGCCACACACAGGAACAGTCCTAACAGGAATCCAAAAGAATTGATCAGAATGGTAGTGAAAATCTCTAAATTATTGCTAGAGTTGATCAAACTATTGGAATGAGCAATTAATCAATATTTGAGTGGCCAGCAATAAACTGCAAATGCTGTAAATGGACACAGGCTAAGAAATTTACAGGAATAAGAGATAGAAAATGACAACAAAAAAGGGAATTTGGGTGACACATGCAGAGTGAACGAAGCACAGAGTGAAACAAGAAAAGAACATGTTGTTTTGCTGTTTCCTTCTCTCTAACAAGCCATTGAGTGCAACAAATGCTTCTAGCAGCGCATTTGTTTTTTTTTGCGTTCGCTTCCACAATCACACCGAGATACTGAGATTAAATAGACTGAATTTTATTTTAGTGACTTCCATTCTCCAGTAACTTGGTTGAAAGTAAGACACATTGGTAATAACTAAAAATGCTATCTCGGAGTTCTCGAGGAGCCGGAGAAATGCATGAGAATGTGCGGCCGCTGACATTATACAAGGCGGTGTAGGTAAATAGCCATTAGGAGAAAATTAGGGGAGATTTAGAAAGGATCTATGCGCTAGAACATTTAACGGGACAATTCATTAGAGGCCATCCGTGGTGATGAGTGCAGGGCTTACCTTAGAGGGTAGAAATAGTTCAGCTGATCCGGAGCTTCACAAAGCCGCACATTAGGCTTTAGAAAAATTGGTCTTGCTTATTCTAAAAGAGATATGAATGACTCTGCAGCACAAGAAGCTTATGTCTCTGCCTTCTAAACTACAGGGATGTGTTTTATAAGCAAGGGGAGAATAAAGAAAATGTTAAAGATATGTAGCGGGGTCCCCATATTTGGAGCCCGCTATATTTTAAATTTAGGTGGTAGACTGAGCATTAGTTTGTTTCTTTAGGATTGGACTCTGTTCTGCTGCGATGTTGTCTGGTTGTACAGTTCCCTTTGACCTGCAGGTGGCGATGTTGCCCAGGTCCCAGGTTGAACCACAGGAAATATTGCAGCGTGATTGGGTGTCCTCTCTCGGCAGCCGTGCAGTGGGCGTGGTCTACCTGCTGTGCATGCCGGGAGAGGGTACTTAAAGGGCAGACGCCATTGGCCAAGTTGTTGGTCTTCGTCCTCGGCACGTACCCCACCTTCGGTGGCCCTCATGGCCAGGGGTGCGTGTGAATGTGCTGGGTCCCGGGCACCTTTAGCCCGAGGCCCCATCATTCCAGGTAGGCCCAGTACCTTTAACTGAGGCCTACAACCAAGCAACAAAATCCCAGGGTACCCGAGGGAGGGTGACCTGCTCTGAAGGAGAGGCAGCCAGGGGAGGACCTTTCTAAGGGGATCGGTGAAGGATGTCGCCATCTCGGGAGAGGCCTGGTTACCTATCAGAGGGAAGGATCCTGTGATATACCATAAGCTCTTGTAACGTGCCCCATTGGCAGCTATGGACTCTAGTTACAAGTGCTGAAAAGATAGGGACTTAAGAGCTAAAAGGTTCTGTGGCAGAGGATCTTCCTAACACGTCCCTAGGAGAAACCAAGCTAAAGTAATTGTTCGTGCTCCACTCCGGCTGCTAGGACCGTGAGAGGGAACTATCTGGGTGAGCAAAACCCACTCAGGCTTGAGTGGCGACGAGGGTAAATAAGTGCCGCGTGCCTGAACCTGCCTCCCTATCCAACTCTATCTATATCTTCAACTTTTCCTGCTAAGTTACTAGCAAAGAGAAAATAAACTCGTCTGTTGGAGTTTAACATTGTCTGGACATTGGCCTTCTTATTAGAGAAAATAGACTTTTCCCTACACTCTAGGGATGAGAACCAACGGAAAGAGGTAACTTGCTGCAAGACCCAAAACTGTTAACACTGCTCACCCTCTTTGTAACGGAGGAAACTGGGCATGTGGCATGGTGTGTCCTATCCTACAAGTGGAGGTAAGCAGGACAGGGATCTGTGTGCTACAGATACATTTGGGTGAACATGGGTGAAATGGCTAAAGGTTGTGGACTCCTGACCATCACACCTACATAAAGCCAAATGTATGTGGTATTTCCAATGAAGAGTACTGTTAATGCTACAGCATTCAAGGCATGTCAAATGGTTGTGCACTTCCAACATTGTTGCAACAGTTTGGGAAAGGCCCTTCTCTGTTCCACTATGACTGTGAAGCACAAAGCCAGTTCCATAAAGACATGCTTTGATTGGTTTGGTGTGAAGGAATTTAAGTAGCCCCAAAATGTTTCATTGGCTAATGAGCAGCCTGGAGTTGGGCTGGTGACCAACTGTATACTGTAACTTCAGTGGAAAAGCATGAGGTCACAACCAAGCTGTGTTGTCTGGCAGGGTTGCTTACTTGCCATTATATTCATTGCAGTCCCATGGGCAATGTCATCCTTACCTGCAGCCCACACATATCACATCTTGTTTCCAGATCATGCCCACTTTCCAGATGGGCCAGCCAATTCACACCCACTTTCGTAATAGTTCCGCACCTGATTATGAGGAAACAGCCCACGTGAGGCGGCAAGATTTTTTTTTCAGGTACTTTATATGCTCCGTAACTCAAAAAAGGATGATACTGTAATCGAGAGATAGAGATGGGCCAGTTGGCATCAATGGAGTTGATATGCATGCTCATTGGTCAATGGAACCTCGGCTGGTGATAATCCCTTGACCAATGATGAGGCAAGCATTTTTTTTCCATTACTTTCAATGCTCTGCAACACAAATAAGGGTGTTACTGTAATCGTGGAATATAGCATCATTGGGACAGTGCACCGAGGTGTGGGACTATCCAGGCAAATCTTGGCCTGTTGGCTTCAATGGAGTTTATATGCAGGCTCATTAGTCAAGGGATTATCACCATGACCTCTGATGGTGATAATCCCTTGACCAATGAGGAGGCAAGCACTTTTTTTAAATTACTTTCATTGCTCCGTAACTCAAATAAGAGTGTTACTGTAATCTTGGGATATAGCATCATTGGGACAGTGAACTGAGGTGTGGGACTATTCAGACAAATCTGGGCCTGTTGGCATCACCGGAGTTGATATGCATGCTCATTGGTCAATGGATTATCACCATCACCATCACCTCTGTCCAATGAGCAGGTGGGTGACCCACAAACCAGTAAAGCTGAACAAAAAAAGGGAGACTGGCAATCACCTGGTCATTAAAGTGTGTGCGGATAACAAGACGGAGGTAACAGAATTAGATAACATTAGGGGCTTTTCACAGGCTTTCCAATTATGTCCGCCAAGTTGGAAGACCTGATCAAAAGCTCCATCCAAATATATGGACAGACAGAAGGACATGTATCCATTTACATCTGTTTACCTCCTAGTGTCACACTCTAGCCTGCAGATTTCTGTTTGTGAAATTCTCACCTCCGTGTTGCAGTGGTTCTGCTGGATCTTCGATTCCATTTACATCTTATGGATGTAAATGAAATCAAAGTTACATTTACATCCTCTGTTCACCTATGGGTGTCACCTTCTTTGTGGTGGATTTATATATTTTTCCTTTCTATCACTTCTTAGGTCACCTCACAGTCTACTCCCCTATATATATATATATATATAGACATGTTCAGCAGAGCCTGGGTTGCCTGAGCAACTTTATTGGTTCTCTATGTTCCTGTTTGCCTAGTGTTTTGTGTATTTCGGGTCTGACTTATGTACAAATCCTGGCTTCGTCTTACTTGCTTGTCTGCCACCTGCCCTGACCTCAGCTTGTTACACGGATCCTCTTCTGTCTCCTGACATTTGTACTCTGCATACAGGAGTGGTCTCTGTATCGTCAGTTGGGTGTACCTGGAGTCCACAAACTGGTTCCAACTTGCTGCAAGTCCATCCCCACCATCAGGGGCCCTGGAGAAGAAGCAGGTTGGGGCTTAGACTTTGCGGCCTCGGGAACCCCAACTTAAACCTGGCAAGTGGCAACGAGTCCTTTCAGGTCAAGAAAAAAATGTAAATGGCCCTCATCCTTTAGGTTTTCTGAAATGGTTATTGAAAATAACCTAGTACAAACGTTCATGTTCCAAAAAGGTATTTTTGAAACATGTATTGGTAGAAGAATGAAATGCAGCCAATGCGTTTCAGGTGAATGGCCTCTCCTGCTTCAGGGCTTGAGCAGTGGATGTCATTAAAATTATGATGAGATGCAGTAGAAGACCTAGGGCTTGATAAAGCACTATGAACCGCCGGCTAGGTAAGTCCAGACTTAAACGTGATGGATCTGAGGTTGTTTGATCCAACCTTAGAGCTAGGGTAGGTAAGTCCAGACTTAAACGTGATGGATCTGAGGTTTTTTGATCCAACCTTAGAGCTAGGCTAGGTAAGTCCAGACTTAAACGTGATGGATCTGAGGTTGTTTGATCCAACCTTAGAGCTAGGCTAGGTAAGTCCAGACTTAAATGTGATGGATCTGAGGTTGTTTGATCCACACCCTTAGAGCTAGGCTAGGTAAGTCCAGACTTAAACATGATGGATCTGAGGTTGTTTGATCCAACCTTAGAGCTAGGCTAGTGTCATGGATATGCAGTAGTGTTTGTCTGTCAACTTACCTTCCTTCCCATGTGTTCATCTTAGAGGCCAGAACCCTTTCACCTGGCTTCCTCCCAGCCTGACTCCACCCCAGGCCCTATCACAGAACACTATATTAACCTGTGCACTGCAAGCCTGCTTTGCTGATCAACGTGTTTGTTTAAGCATTGTGTGTTTGGGTTCCTGCCTGCCGTGTGCTACGTCTGTCTCTCTGTTACGTTATTGGCTTGTCCCCGACTATCCCTGTCTGCTCGTGACCCTTGACCTTCGGCTCGTTCTTTCGTTATCCTTGTCTGCTTGTGGCCCCTGACCTTTAGCTTGTTATTCGGTTCTCTCATATCTTGTGCTGCTGCTTCCCCTCTTTTCCCCTTATCCTACGGGGCGTGAGCTAGGAAACTCCAGGGGCCGCGACCTGGTCCTAGCCTGCAGCATAACATCCTCACCACTAGAGGCCCTGGAGAAGACCTGCTGGGTCTTAGACTCCGCGCCCTGGGGAATCTTGGCTCTAGCTTCTGTTAGGATCCCGGTTGTGCTCCTCTGGTCCCGCTTTCCACAACCACCCAGTTTCCTATCCGCAGAAGCCAGCCATAGGGTTCACTACCTCGCGATGCACTCCTGTCCCCCTACGGTGTGCATCTGTCACCTGGCCACATGTGACCTTGACAGTTTGATCAGCCATGGACCCGGCTGACATCCCGATCCCCGCGGATGATCCATTGCGGGGCATAGTCCACAGACTTGAAACCCAGGAATCGAATCAGACTCAGGTGATGCGATTCCTCCAGGATCTGGCTTCTCGATTCGAGCAGCTTCAGGCCTCCTTGGGAACCCCGAATCCGCAACCTCAAGTACAACCAGCGGTGGTACCTATCGCACCAGTCGCAGCCACACACTCACTAACACTGCCAGCTCCGTTCCGTTTCTCTGGGGACTCCAAGGCCTGCAGAGGGTTCCTTAGCCAATGCACGATTCATTTTGAGCTTCAGCCTCAAAACTTTCTGTCTGATAGGGCAAAGGTAGCCTATATCATTTCCCTCCTCTCCGGTGAAGCTTTAGCCTGGGCAGCCCCTCTGTGGGAACTGAATGATCCAGTGGTTTCTAGCCTGTCTGGCTTCTTGAAACTTTTTCGGAATATCTTTGAAGAACCGGCTCGTGTCTCTTCAGCGGCCAGCACCCTTCTACGTCTCCGCCAAGAGTCTGCTTCAGTGGGACAGTACGCCCTTAATTTCCGCATACTGTCGGCTGAGTTGAGCTGGAACAATGAGGCCTTAGTCGCAACCTTTTTGCATGGCCTGTCTGATAGAGTGAAGGATGAATTAGCAGGAAGAACCATCCCCACTGATCTGGACGGAGTTATCTCCTTGTGTAACCAGATCGATATTCGCTTTCAGGAAAGGACCCTAGAAAAGCGGCGCCAGCATCCCTTGGTCCTTAGTCAGCCTGAGCTCCCCTCTCCTCGACCCGTGGAGCATCTCCTGCCAGCTGAGGAACCCATGCAGCTGGGCAGGACCAGGCTATCCCCAGAGGAACGTGCTAGGCGCAGAACTCTAGGCCTGTGTCTCTACTGTGGGGGCAAAGGTCATTTTCATGACACTTGCTCTCTTTGTCCAGAAAAACGTTTGGGTCCACTTCATCTGGAAAGTGGAGTATTGGACCCAGAAATATCACCTTCCCCTTCTCGTCTTCTGCTTTCTGTGTTCCTTCATGTTGGTGCTTCTTCTCATTCGGTCTCAGCATATCTGGATTCCGGAGCCGCTGGTAATTTCATGGACTGGGAAATCGCATCGTCCATGAGACTTACTATTTTGCCCCTCACCACGCCATTGGTGGTCTTGGCGATTGATGGTACTGTTCTCCCAGGGGGACCTATCCGCTTCCAGACCCTCCCTGTTAAGATGTCGGTAGGGACACTCCACCAGGAGTGGATATCCTTCCTTATCTTACCCAAGGCCTCAACGCCTATAATTTTGGGTCTCCCATGGTTACAGCTCCATTCTCCTCATGTGGACTGGACTACTGGACAGATCCTGGCTTGGGGTTCCTCCTGTTCCTCGTCCTGCCTACCCAAGGTTGCCCCCTGTGAACCTGAGCCGGTCATTCATTCCAGGTCGCATAACCATTTACATTTCTCTGTCCCTAATCACCCTTGGACGCACAGCCAGGCTAGCTTGTCTACAAGTCCTGCAGTCGCTACGTCTTGCGATGCGATTCAGGTAGTCGCTACACCTGACTCTATTCACTCGGCCTCTGTACTAGTTATGCCAGTCCAGCCCATGCCCAGTGAGCCGCCTACTTTTTCTTGTTCAGGACATTCTGCTTGTCTTTCAGCTATTCAGCTTGACTCCTGTGACATGTCACCCTCTAACCAACCTGACTTCAGGGTTCCACTGACATCTGCCCAGTTTGATGGTCCTGTGCTAGATGACCAGTTCATCTTTAAGGGTCTAGGGGACCCTCCTCAGATTTCTGTTGATCCTCTCATGCCCTTGCTTATTCCTAGAGAGCCTTTGGTCCTCAATAGATCTTCTTGTCATCTCCCTACCTCGGTTCTGGTCTCTGAGGATAATCTAAAGTACGAGGTTAGACAAGTTCTGGATTCTCGGCTCTGCAGAGGTATTCTTCAGTACCTTGTGCATTGGAGAGGTTTTGGTCCTGAGGAGGCGTCTTGGATCGCTGCATCTGATGTCGTTGCACCTCATCTGTTGAGGAGGTTTCATCTGAGATTTCCCTTTAAGCCTGGGCCCAGGCGGGGGAGGGCCCATAAGAGGGAGGGTACTGTCATGGATATGCAGTAGTGTTTGTCTGTCAGCTTACCTTCCTTCCCATGTGTTCATCTTAGAGGCCAGAACCCTTTCACCTGGCTTCCTTTATAATCTCCTCCCAGCCTGACTCCACCCCAGGCCCTATCACAGAACACTATATTAACCTGTGCACTGCAAGCCTGCTTTGCTGATCAACGTGTTTGTTTAAGCATTGTGTGTTTGGGTTCCTGCCTGCCGTGTGCTACGTCTGTCTCTCTGTTACGTTATTGGCTTGTCCCCGACTATCCCTACTGCTCGTGACCCTTGACCTTCGGCTCGTTCTTTCGTTATCCTTGTCTGCTTGTGGCCCCTGACCTTTAGCTTGTTATTCGGTTCTCTCATATCTTGTGCTGCTGCTTCCCCTCTTTTCCCCTTATCCTACGGGGCGTGAGCTAGGAAACTCCAGGGGCCGCGACCTGGTCCCAGCCTGCAGCATAACATCCTCACCACTAGAGGCCCTGGAGAAGACCTTCTGGGTCTTAGACTCCGCGCCCTGGGGAATCTTGGCTCTAGCTTCCGTTAGGATCCCGGTTGTGCTCCTCTGGTCCCGCTTTCCACAACCACCCAGTTTCCTATCCGCAGAAGCCAGCCATAGGGTTCACTACCTCGCGGTGCACTCCTGTCCCCCTACGGTGTGCATCTGTCACCTGGCCACAGGTGACCTTGACAGCTAGGTAAGTCCAGACTTAAACATGATGGATCTGAGGTTGTTTGATCCAACCTTAGAGCTAGGCTAGGTAAGTCCAGACTTAAACATGATGGATCTGAGGTTGTTTGATCCACACCCTTAAGCCTCGTACACACGGTCGGAATTCCATCTGACTTTTCCATGGATTTTTGTCCGAACGGAGTTGGCCGGGCACACCCATAGCATACACACCACAGGACTTTTCTGCAAACTTTCCCAAAACTTTTTGCAACATCACATGGTTTTTCTGCTCTTTTCTGCTCTTTACCGCCACCCTTTGGTCAACTTCTGCTATTGTTGGTTGATTTTAACATTAGTTGTTTTGTCCATCGGAAACTGACCAAAAACACCACATATACATGGACCTGTAATTCAACTGATTTTCTCAGATATATATTTTTTTCCTCTCTTTTCTAAACCTGCTCTACTTGCCGATTACTGAGTCAATAAAAACAATGAAGAACTTATTTCATTAAAACCTTCAGTCTAAACAACTCACTCTAGAATGCCAGGGGGACACTAAGGCAGATTAAATGTGCACATCCTTTTCCCCTACAGGTAACCAAGCTAAAAGGCACTGGAGAAGCTGAAGCATCCACCTCCCCACTGACAAATCCTATTACAAGTCCACATCGTGTCGGGTTGAATCAGTCACAACGTGTTACATCTGTCAGGTAATGCCATCTGACTGATGCAATCTGACAGACACTCCGACCTGCGCCGGAGCGCGCCAATTATGTCTGGGGGGAAAAATGCAATTTTCTCAACATCAACACTTAATAATAATAATAAAAATTAAATGTGAATGAAATGATGTCCCATATTCTTGGTGCACGGATCTTCGAACCTCCGAAATAAAACGTAATAAGAAACAAACACGGTTTTGCGTGTATGTAATGGAACATAGGTCGCTGTATATCAGTTATTTTCGTTAGTTTGAAGTCGCTCCTTTCTGTGCCTTTTTTTATTATAGTAAGTTTCCATGTACAGTGTGAACAATCCTACATTTTCCCAGATGGCATTTGTGATCAGTCGACCCTATACCGCTTATTATTGATGCAACAACACATGGATAATGCATGACAATGCATTGCACAGGTGTAAGTAAGCTAGTGCTAGTTTAAACAGCTAACCCACGTTTAACCCTTTCACTGGCAGAGTCGGTTTGCGTATTTTTGCTACACTGTACATTTTAAGACTGAAAATTACCTAAAACCCCCAAGACATTGTATATTTTTTGAAAGCAGAGACCGTAGAGAATAAAATGGTGGCAGTTGCAACTTTTTCTTGTTATGGATCAATTATGTCACTTTAAGGTGCTTAGCCAGTTCACCACGAGGGAGCATGTGGCTGGGGGTTCGGATTTTACTGCCTCCCTCCCCCATCCTGGCACCCAAGGGTGGCTGACGCCAGCCCTGCCAGCCAGCATGGTCTGGAGATTGGGTTCCTGTCCCTAGGAAAAATGGGGTTCCTGCCCTTAGGGGAGATGGGTCCCCCGTGAATAGGGGAGATGGGGGCCCCGTGAATAGGGGTGATGGGATCCCTGTCCCCAGGGGTGATGGGGTAAGGTGACCAGATTTTTCAAATGAAATCCGGGGACATATTTTTTTTTTTACTAGTAATGGCGGCAATTAGCGACTCTCTGCTCGTCGCCACCGCCGCTGCCCGCCTCACAGCCTGTCAAGTCTTATGGCCCGTACACACGATCCGAATATCGTACGACAGATCGTACAAAATTTTTTGCTTAATAGGCGCAAGTAGAAATTGAATAGGTTACTAAAGTCACGAAAATTCTCGTACAACAGAAAAAAAAAAATCAGAAGTGATGTCATGTGTTGTAATGTATTTGTATTTTCGGACGTCAACTAGACTGACTAAACGAAAATCGTATGATCTGGTATCGTACAAGGAAAATTTTTGTGCTTGTCCGATCAAATAACGGATGAACTGTCGTGATCGGCTCTCGAAAGTAGTGAACACACGATCCGAAAATCGTACGATTCTTCCTCGGATGACAGTTTTCGTCCAATATTCGGATCGTGTGTACGGGCTATTACTCTCCGGGCCCCGGCTACTACTGGGTGGGGAGCGGAGGAAGATCACTCCACCAGGGAAGGCAAGGAGATAAGCAGGCAGGCGGCTGGCCGGGACTTGAGCCAAGGCAGAAGAACATGGGAGCGGAGCTGAATGGGCATGCACCCGAAACTGAAAAAATACTCCTTCCGCTCTGACCAGCACAAGATCATCAGAAAGGGGCACAGATAATGGAAAAAAAATACACCCCCCAAGCTAGTAGGCGCGGCGGAGGGCGGGGGAATGTAATTCAGAATTTATTTTTTTCAATTCTGCACTGACTGTCTTTGAAATCGCTCCTGCCCCTGTTCAAATCCAATCTGGGGACAAAACCGGGGACAGACTTGGACCGGGGACAGTGTTCTCAATCCGGGGACTGTCCCCTGAAACCGGGGATGTCTGGTCACCCTATGATGGGGTCCCTGTCCCTAAGTGGGAAGAGGTCCCTGTCCCCAGGGGAGAAGGGGTTCCTGTTTCCAGGGAAAAAGTGGTCCCTGTCCCCAAGTGAGAAAGGGTCCCTGTCCCCAGGTGAGAAGGGATCCTAGTCCCCAGGTGAGATGGGGTCCCTAAGGGCCTCCCCCTATTGCAGCATCCTGTGTCCCCCTTCACATCACTTCCATAGTGTCCTCAGCCCATCCCCTATAGGAAGTTTCCTGTGTGCCCCAAAGCAGTGTCCTCTGTCCCCTTAGGGTGACCACATTTCCAAACTACCATTCAGGGACACCCTCCCTTCCCAAAAATCAGCTTGTGCTGTAACAAATCACGGCACAGTGATTGGACACAAGAGGCGGGATTCATGATTTTTCCAATCACAAGCAGGGGGCGGGGATTGTGCTCCTCCAGGCATTCCCGGCCAGGACAAGTACTGTCAGTGAGTAAAGCGGTGATGTGGCAGCCTTTTTTGGGGGCATCAGATTGGCCCGGGGAGTGGCTGTGTCAATTTCATTCCGGGACACTGTATTGTCCTGGAATGAAGGTGCCCGGGACAGACCTGCAAAATGGGCAATCCGGGACACGTGCTCACCCTATGTCCCCTGCACCCCCCCAATGTAATGTCCTCTGTCTCCTGCACCCCCCCCCCCGACTACAGTGTCCTCTGTCCCCTGCACCCCCCCACTGTAATGTCCTCTGTCTCCTGCACCCCCCCACTGCAGTGTCCTCTGTCTCCTGCACCCCCCCACTGCAGTGTCCTCTGTCCCCTGCACCCCCCCCCCACTGTAATGTCCTCTGTCTCCTGCACCCCTCACTGCAGTGTCCTCTGTCCCCTGCACCCTCCCCCCACTGTAATGTCCTCTGTGTCCTGCACCCCCGCACTGCAGTGTCCTCTGTACCCCCATAGTGCCATCTGCCCCCCTACAAACCTCCATTGCAGTGTCCTCTGTACCCCCATAGTGTCCCCTGCACCCCACAAACACACACTGTGTAGGTAGAACTCTCCTACCTTACACAGGTGTACACTGTACAGCAAGCAGAGCAGCAGAGATCAGCATCACAGGGCTGGATTGGGACGGGAACTCCTGAAGATAACTTTTCACATCAACGAGCTAGTGATTGGTTGCTAGGATCACCCGGCGACCAATTACCTGCTGTTTAATGTAAAAAGTTAACTTCAGCAGTTCCCGTTCCCATCCAGCCCTGTAATACTGGCCGCTCGCCGCTGTCCAATGAAGAGGACAGCGCCGGAAATGTCTGCGGGCCGGGTGCACGTGAATTAATCACAGGCAGTGAGGGGCCGGACATTCAGTGGTGGCAGGCCGGGAGCCGCTGGTTGTCGACCCCTGATTTACACCAACATTAATACCTTAAGATAACAATAATAGTAAAATAAACCTATGGCTCCAGCGTTATCTATCCACTTTCCTCAACTCTATGGTGTGTCTAGACATACATAATATTGTTATAAGTATTGGGACGCCTGCCTTTACATGCACATGGACACTAATGACATCCCAGTCTTAGTCCAGGCCTGGCTCGCAGTCTCTGCTTTATTCATCCCAAAGGTGTTCTATCGGGTTGAGGTCAGGACTCTGTGCAGGCCAGTCAAGTAACTCCACCCCAAACTCACTCATCCATGTCTTTATGGACCTTGCTTTGTGCACTGATGAGCAGTCATGTTGGAACAGGAAAGGGCCATCCCCAAACTGTTCATACAAAGTTGGGAGCATGAAATTGTCCAACATGTCTTGGTATGCTGACACCTTAAGAGTTCCCTTCACTGGAACTAAGGGGCCAAGCCCAACCCCTGAAAAACAACCCCAAACCATAATCCCCCCTCCACCAAATGATTTGCACCAGTGCACAAAGCAAGATTCATAAAGACATGGATGAGCGTGTTTGGGGTGGAGGAATTTGACTGGCCTGCACAGAGTCCTGACCTCAACCCGTTAAAACACCTTTGGGATGAATTTGAGTGGAGACTGCGAGCCAGGCCTTCTCATCCAATGTCAGTGCCTGACCTCACAAACACACTTCTGGAAGAATGGTCAAACCAGTGGCGGTGCGTCCATAGAGGGCGCCGGAGCGCCGCCCCTTCTCGCTCCCGCACCGCCACTGAAAGACAATACACAGATTCATGCATTGCATGAATCTGTGTATGGCCGGCCTCCTGGTGAGCGCCGGCCATATGAATTAGAGCGGTGGCCGGCGGTGGGTGTGTTCTGGCTCTGATAGGCTTTCCGAATACAGCTCTCACGCTGTAATCGGCTTCCAAAAACTCCTCCCAGGTACGCACGGG
Source organism: Rana muscosa (assembly GCA_029206835.1). Classification (NCBI taxonomy): domain Eukaryota; kingdom Metazoa; phylum Chordata; class Amphibia; order Anura; family Ranidae; genus Rana; species Rana muscosa. The sequence goes on along the minus strand of CM055119.1, from coordinate 180,772,695 downwards.
GGTGCCTTCCTTGAAGAAGACTGTGGAGATTTCAGCCAATCAGGTTCACCGGATCTGGTTACTGGTAACCTGATTGGCTGAAGCGACATTGAGGGCGGGAGAACACATCGAGGACGGCGCGGACCGAGGAAGGTAAGTGCAGGGCTGGGGGGGACAGGCTGCATTTGGGGGGAACTGGCTGTATATGGGGGACAAACTGGCTGCATTTGGGGGGAACTGGCTGTATATGGGGGACAAACTGGCTGCATTTGGGGGGAACTGGCTGTATATGGGGGACAAACTGGCTGAATATCGGGGCACACTGGCTGTATATGGGGGCACACTGGCTGTATATGGGGGCACACTGGCTATATATATGGGGACAAACTGGCTGTATATGGGGGCACACTGGCTATATATATGGGGACAAACTGGCTGTATATGGGGGCACACTGGCTGTATATGGGGGCACACTGGCTATATATATGGGGACAAACTGGCTGTATATGGGGGCACACTGGCTATATATATATGGGGGCACACTGGCTGTATATGGGGGCACACTGGCTGTATATGGGGGCACACTGGCTGTATATATGGGGGCACACTGGCTATATATGGGGACAAACTGGCTATATATGGGGACAAACTGGTTGTATATGGGGGCACACTGGCTGTATATGGGGGCACACTGGCTGTATATGGGAGCACTCTGGCTGTATATGGGGGCACACTGGCTGTATATGGGGGGCACACTGGCTGTATATATGGGGGCACACTGGTTATATATATATGGGGGCACACTGGCTGTATATGGGGACAAACTGGCTGTATATGGAAACAAACTGGCTGCATTTGAGGGGGCAAACTGGTGGCGTTTGGGCACAGTGGCTGCGTTTAATGGGCACAGTGGCGGCAATTGATTTTTTTTTTTTCAGTTTGTTTGCGCCCCCCCCCAAAAATTTTGAGCACCAGCCGCCACTGGGTCAAACATTCCCATAGACACTCCTAAACCTTGTGGACAGCCTTCCCAGAAGAGTTGAAGCTGTTATAGCTGCAAAGGGTGGGCCAACTCAATATTGAACCCTACGGACTTATGCTGGCCATACACGATACGAAAAATTGTCCGAAACCATTTTCGAAAAACAAACATTTGGCCATGAGCGCAAACGATAGTGCCCTCATGTAATGACCGATAAATCGTTCAGTGGACATACAAATGTAAATGAATGCATTTTTTGGTCATTTTTTTACATACACCTAGTCCTAGTGCAGACAGTTCGGACGGGAAACACATTAACCTTTCAATTTATCGTTCATTCGGCAGAAGATTTCCAAACTTGTCTTTCGTTTTTTCGGCTCAAACGCGTCCCAACGATTATCGATTTTGTGCCCATTAACTGGCCGAAAAACGAATGAACTGCCTAAATGACCGAATTTCAGACGATTTTTCGTATAGTGTATGGCCAGCATAAGACTGGGATGCCAATAAAGTTCATGTATGTGTAAAGGCAGGCGTCCCAATACTTTTGGAAACATAGCGTAGATTGGAATCATCGCATTTGACAAAACAGTTACCGTATTTATCATCATATAACACGCACAGGCATACAACACGCACCCTAACTTTAAGAGGGAAGTCTCAGGGAAAAAAATTCCACAGCCCCCTGCGTATAACACGCAGGCACAGTTTACCCTCTATTTTCAGGGTAAAAAAGTGAGTGTTATACGCCAATAAATACAGTACTTTATTTGACCAGACGCCTTTCATTGCTCAGACTTGCCACTTCCCCAGTATAAAGGTGATACACACCTATAGTTCTATAGTTCCTGGTTCTTTCCTTCACTAGAATGTTTGTAGTTGATGCTGTGATGCCAGGACACGGCACGGGACACAGCACAAATCTGGGACAGTTGCCCTCCTTCCTGTATACAAAACTCAACAATGCAAAAGTAATAGTTGCATCATCATTTTCTATTATTGCAATTCTACAATAATAACTGCATGCATACAGTATGTATTGAATATGCCATGTAGTTTCTTTGTAAGTGAAGACATTTTTTTTTTTTAAACAGATTTACAGATTCAAGCCTCGTACACACGGCCGAGATTCTCGTGGAAAAAAACATGTCGTTTTTTTCGACGACATTCTTGGACAAGAAACTTGTCCCGGCCGAGTGTACACACGCTCCTTTCAAAGAACCCGCGGTTCTTTGAATGGAGCGAACGCGGTGACGTCATCGAATACGACGAGCATACGCTCGTCACATTCGATGCCGTCGCCGCCATCTTTGTTCACCCTACCTATGCCTAGGAAGCTGCCGCGCATGCGTCAAAGTCATTTCGAGCATGCGCGGGCTTCCCGGCGAAAAGGTAAGTGTACACACACACAATTTTCTCGTCGAGAAACAGGCTGACGAGAATCTCGACGAGAAAATAGAGAGCAGGTTCTCTATTTTCTCGTCGAGATTCTTGTCGCTTTTCTTGACGAGAAACCATACACACGAACGAATTTCTCGGCAAGAAATCTCTGCCAGCAAGTTTCTTGCTGGTTTTTGCCGAGAAACTCGTTCGTGTGTACGAGGCTTCAAATGCGAAATTGGCCGAAGCAGAAGAAATAACAAAATTAAGCAATCCGCGTGTCTTATTAGTCCTCCGCCAGTGATGACATTTTCTCCTGTGCTCTGCTATGTTCTGAATGGGTCTAATTCCTCTCATTTCATTGCACAACGTTCTGGGCTGATGCCACTACAAGCAAAAGTGCAGACTTAACGCCGGCAGCTGCAGAATTGTCTTCGGGCCTCCGACGTGATTGGGATTCTGATTGCTTTTTTCGTAATGTCTTCTTTTTCTCTCTCCCCCCCCCCCCCCCCCTCTTCTCCTGGATGATCCTGTCTCTTCACTTCGTCAGCTCGTGGCTCTGATGGATGCTCGGCCATCTGGGGACTGCCTCTTACAGAAGTCACTTCACAGGGCTGAGCATAAAGGCTTTCCCCGGAACCTCTCTCCCGAAACCTACAGCTTTGAATTGTTCCTTGCCTGCAGTTCTTGAAGCTCCACTTTCTTACTGTCAGGAGGACAAACTCTGTTCCTGTTTAATTCCACCCTTCATTATTAATTAGACACAACAGATTGCCTGCACAAGGAATGTATTTTCCTATAAACACAACTCATCATGACTGGGCTTAAGCCTCGTACACATGACCGAGTTTCTCGTCGTAAAAAACCCGTCGATTTTCTCGACGAGCTTCTTGTCAAGCTTTCCTTACATACACAATTCCAAATCTCGTCGTTGTTCTGCGCGGTCACGTACAACACGTACGACGGCAGTATAAAGGGAAAGTTCGATTTCAATGGCGCCACCCCCTTGGGCTGCTTTTGCTGATCTCGTGTTACCGCGTGTGAAGTAAAAGTTTGGGGAGAGACAATTCGCGCTTTTCAGTTTTCGTGCTTTCAGTTCGTTTTAGCGTGACGAATGTGCTATCTCCATTACGAACGCTAGTTTTACCAGAAGGAACGCTCCCGTCTCATACTCGATTCTGAGCATGCGCAATTTTTTAAGACTCGGAAAAGCATACACATGAGCGGTTTTCTCGTCGCAAAACAGGCCCGACGAGAAACCCGACGAGAAAAACGAGAATCCTGACGAGAAAATAGAGAGCAGGTTCTCTATTTTTCTCGTCGAGATTCCCGGCAGTTTTCTTGATGAGAAACCATACACACAAATGGTTTTCTCGACAAGAAAGCTCTCTCTGCAGTTTTCTTGTCGTTTTTTTGACGAGAAACTCGGTCGTGTGTACGAGACTTCTGGCTAAATTTAAATGTTCAGTCGTAAAGTAGAACTCAAGTCAATGATGAACTCCAGGCAGATATCAAAGACAAAAAAGACATGGAGCCTAGCTTAGTATACTTATATAATGTATAAAAAGAGTATATTTATAAAGTATATGTTATATTAGGTATGGTACAGCATATATATATATATATATTGTGAGGGGGTTAGCTCGGCAGCGGGTGTGTGTGACCCCCGGGATGGGCTCCCCACCCAAAAACAGGCCCAGCAGACGGAGGTTGTGGTTTTCAAAATCAAAAAGGTGCGGTTTATTTTCTATTTACAGTGACAAAAACACAGCAAGGCAAAAAAAAACATAAACAAAATAAATCCTGGTCAACTTGACCTCTGACTAAACATACAGGTTTCCTAACTAACAACTGGGATCAGCCTAGTGCTGTCCTAGTCCCTAAGTCCCTGGTTTTAAATGTCCAAGCAAATATATAGCCACACAGGCTTTCTCTCACCGCACAGGGGTTCACTCTCCCTAGACAGTCCACACAGGTCTGCTTCCAGGCATGAGCTAACATCTAATGAATCTGGGAGTTTCTTATAGAGGCCTAAATGAGCTGACAAGGTTCAGCTGGTCTCATCAACTCCCTGTCTGCACGACGCCCAGCCCTCTCCCTAGAGGTATGAGTCATCCATGAGCCCACTAGTCTCAGCTGGGCTTATACAACTCTCCACCTAGCTGTATAAGTCGGCGTAAAGCCTGAATCTGGGCGAAATATATCTACCCCCCTGGATGCAACCAGGTGACTTTACCTTCCTGCTGTCACATACCCCCCCCTCTTGTTTTAACCTCGGGGTTGGAACACCAGCAATCAGGCATTCATGTACTCGAGACAAAGCATCCACATTCCCCATTTGAACGCCAGGGCGATGCTTTACTGTGAAGTTGAATTCCTGGAGGGCCAGGAACCACCTATTCACTCTTCTATTTGTTTCCTTGTTTTGAGCCATCCACTTTAACGGAGCGTGATCCGTAACCATGTCAAAGTGCCTACCTAGCAGGTAGTACCGAAGGGAATCTAGAGCCCACTTCACCGCTAAACACTCCTTTTCAACGGTGGCGTAATTTACCTCATGGGACTTCAACTTCCTGCTGAGGTAAATGACTGGGTGCTCTTCCCCGTTCCAGACCTGGGACAATACTGCTCCTAACCCCACATCTGACGCATCACTTTGTACGACAAAGTCTCTAGAGAAGTCGGGTGAGTACAACACTGGCTGGCTACATAAGGCTTGTTTCAAGAATTGGAATGCTGCCTCAGCCTCGGGGGTCCATTTAATCATGACCGACCCTTTCCCCTTCGTCAGGTTGGTTAGGGGCACAGCCTTAGAAGCAAAGTGGGGAATGAATCGCCGATAATACCCAGCGATTCCCAGAAAGGCTCGTACCTGCTTCTTGCTGTTGGGACGTGGCCAACTCTGGATGGCCTCGACTTTGTTGAGTTGGGGTTTTATTACTCCCCTCCCAATGGTGTACCCAAGATATTTGGCCTCCTCCTGCCCAATGGTACACTTCTTGGGGTTAGCCGTAAACCCTGCTTCCCGAACAGAGTCCAGGACTGCTTGCACTTTTGGCAGATGTGAGGCCCAATCTGTGCTATGGACAATTATGTCATCCAGGTAAGCCGCAGCATACTTCCGATGGGGCCTCAGCATCTGGTCCATTTTCCGCTGGAATGTGGCCGGCGCATTCTGTAACCCGAACGGCATTCTTTTATATTGGAACGCCCCGTCTGGGGTTACAAATGCGGTTTTCTCTTTGGCCGACTTGGCCAGGGGGATTTGCCAATACCCTTTTGTGAGGTCAAGAGTCGTCATGTATCGGGCTGTTCCCAGCCGGTCGATCAACTCATCTATACGTGGCATGGGGTAGGTGTCAAATTTTGTAACTTTGTTCAACTGACGAAAATCGTTACAAAATCGCCAGCTCCCATCCGGTTTAGGCACCAACACAATGGGACTAGACCAATCACTTTGGGACTCCTCTATCACCCCTAAGTTCAGCATTTTCTGTACTTCCTCCCGTATTGCCTCCCGTCGGGCCTCTGGGATCCGATAGGGTTTTAACTTCACCCTTTCACCGGGCGGGGTAATAATGTCATGCTCTACCCCAGATGTTTGTCCCGGCAGCTCAGAGAATACCTCCTTGTTGCGAAGCACAAACTCCTTAACCTCCTGTTGTTGGGGTTGTGACAAGGTGGCTGCGATTCCAACCTCAGGAATCACGCAACCAGTTTGAGCTGGTGACCAAGTGTCTGCGACTAGGGACTCTCTATCCCTCCAGGCTTTCAACAGATTAACGTGATAGATCTGTTCGGGCTTTCGCCTTCCTGGTTGTCTGACCTTGTAATTCACTTCGCTCACTTTTTCCATTATCTCGTAGGGGCCTTGCCATTTGGCAAGGAATTTACTTTCAACCGTAGGGACAAGTACCAATATCCTATCCCCCGGGGAAAAGGTACGGGTCTTGGCTCCACGGTTGTACACTCTCTGCTGTGCCAACTGCGCTTGGGCCAAATGTTCCTTCACGATGGGCATTACCTGTGCAATTCGATCTTGCATCAGGGCGACATGCTCAATCACACTCCTGTGGGGAGAACTCTCACTTTCCCAAGTTTCCTTGGCAATATCCAACAGCCCTCTTGGGTGTCTCCCATACAGTAACTCAAAGGGGGAGAATCCCGTAGAGGATTGGGGCACCTCCCTAATAGCAAACATCAAATAAGGAAGTAGACAGTCCCAATCCCTTCCATCTCTATCCACCACTTTCTTCAACATTTGTTTTAGGGTTTTGTTGAATCTTTCAACCAGCCCATCGGTTTGGGGGTGATACACAGATGTACGCAATTGCGTCACTTTGAACAATTTACACAGCTCTTTCATAACCCGGGACATAAAGGGTGTACCTTGGTCCGTGAGCAGTTCTTTACAAATACCCACCCGGCTAAAAACAAGAGATAGCTCTTTGGCTATGGTTTTGGCCGAGGTATTTCTGAGAGGGATCGCTTCTGGATAACGGGTGGCATAGTCCATTATAACCAATATGTACTGGTGCCCCCTAGCGGACTTGATTATAGGACCTACCAAATCCATTGCGATTCTCTCAAACGGGACCTCAATGATGGGTAGAGGGACCAGCGGGCTACGGAAATGTGGCATCGGGGCCGACCTCTGACACACAGGGCAGGAGGAACAATAATTTTCTATGTCCTTCATCACCCCAGGCCAATAGAATCTCTGTAATACCCTCTCTCGGGTTTTCTCTGTCCCCAGATGACCTCCAAGAATGTGCCCATGGGCCAACTCCAACACCAACTTCCTGTAAGGTTTGGGCACCACAAGCTGCTCAACGGTTTCTTCTGCCCTTTTTGCCACCCGATACAGTAGGTCCTTCTCTACGCTGAAGTATGGGTAAGTGCCGGTATTATCTGGGTTCACTAACTCGCCATCTATTTTCACTACGTTTTCCCGTGCCTTTATTAGGGCGGGGTCTTTCAACTGTTCTGTGGCAAAGTTTTCCCTGTGAACCTCAAGATCAGAAAACTCCACAGACGGTAGGTTTTCGTCTGAGGAGGTGGGCTCCTCTCCAGTTTCTTGAGTCTCCCCTGCCAATACTGACAAGGGAAATTCCGGAGAGTCCTCACCACTCTCAGGGGAGTTCTGGCTATCACATTCCTGGTACATAGGGGCACCAGTGGGGGGCTCAGGATCATCCCACAGTTCCCAGAACTTCGGAAAATCCCTTCCCACAATGGCGTCATGCGGTAACTGAGATACTAAGCCCACTGGATGAGAGAGGGTACCTCTGGGGGTCTCGAAACACACTGTAGTCACTGGATACTCTCGGGTGTCCCCATGCACACAAATAACGGCTACCTTGCTATTCCCAGAGACCTCTGTTTTAACTAACTCAGCCTTTATCAGGGTCACAAGGCTACCTGAATCCAGCAATACCACAACATTTCTACCATTAATACACATTTTGCATAAATGTTTCTCAGTTCCCCGAATGGCAGTGCATGCGACTGTCGCACACAGCGACTGACGTCTGCCCGTCAGAAAGTCACACTGCATGGGTTCCTCCACAACCGGGCAATTTGCTGCAATATGTCCCGCTTGCCGGCAGCGGTAGCAAACGATCCTTCTTGCGGCCTCTTGAGCCGCTGATTTCCCAGGCTGTTCTCGCCAAACTTGGGGTAGAGCTCCCACCCTCTCACTCTCTCCACCCTCACCCCTTGGAATCCTCTTATCCGCCCCTGGGGATGGTCTGGTCTTAGGGTGGAAAGTCCGAGTGTCTCTGGAAGAGGCCGTCAGGTTCTCTGTAGCCAAGTATTTCTCCACACGATCCACAAGACCATCGGCCGTCTCTGGGTCTCCATGGCTTACCCACTTTTGGATGGCAGTAGGAAGAGCTCTCAAAAACCGATCCATTACAACACGTTCCACAATCTTTGGTGCGGACAAAGTCTCTGGCTGTAGCCACTTTCTGCTCAGGTGAATGAGATCATACATTTGAGACCTGGGGGGTTTTCCAAGCTGGAAAGTCCAGTTATGCACACGCTGAGCCCGGACAGCCAGGGTGACACCCAGCCTTGCCAATATTTCAGCTTTTAGCATCACATAGTCTTTTGCTTGGTTAGGCTCTAGGTCATAGTAAGCTTTCTGCGATTCACCAGTTAACAGAGGAGCCACTAGTCCAGCCCACTGCTCCTCAGGCCACTTTTCTCTTTCAGCGGTCCTTTCAAATGTGGTCAAAAATACCTCTGGATCATCCTCTCCAGTCATTTTTGTCAATAAACGACTCACCCCAAAGGACGCGGTATTAGTGGGACGGCTTTCCTCACTGGTCTGCGGACGTTGCTGCATTACTGCTTCCATCTGTTGTTGTAGTCTCTGCTCTTGCTTCTGCAACAGGTCTATGAAGCGGGCCTCAGATTGCTGTTGGGCTTGTTGCTGAGCCTCCAGACTCTGTTGTAAAGTTGCAAGGCTCTGTTGATGAGCTTGCTGCTGGGCTGCAAGGCTCCTTTGCAAACCTGCATTTGTCTGCTGTTGATTGGCATTTGCTAGAGCCAGCTGTTTCAGTATCTCCTCCATGCTGGCTTAAAAAAAAACTGCCCGCATTCTCCACCAACTGTGAGGGGGTTAGCTCGGCAGCGGGTGTGTGTGACCCCCGGGATGGGCTCCCCACCCAAAAACAGGCCCAGCAGACGGAGGTTGTGGTTTTCAAAATCAAAAAGGTGCGGTTTATTTTCTATTTACAGTGACAAAAACACAGCAAGGCAAAAAAAAACATAAACAAAATAAATCCTGGTCAACTTGACCTCTGACTAAACATACAGGTTTCCTAACTAACAACTGGGATCAGCCTAGTGCTGTCCTAGTCCCTAAGTCCCTGGTTTTAAATGTCCAAGCAAATATATAGCCACACAGGCTTTCTCTCACCGCACAGGGGTTCACTCTCCCTAGACAGTCCACACAGGTCTGCTTCCAGGCATGAGCTAACATCTAATGAATCTGGGAGTTTCTTATAGAGGCCTAAATGAGCTGACAAGGTTCAGCTGGTCTCATCAACTCCCTGTCTGCACGACGCCCAGCCCTCTCCCTAGAGGTATGAGTCATCCATGAGCCCACTAGTCTCAGCTGGGCTTATACAACTCTCCACCTAGCTGTATAAGTCGGCGTAAAGCCTGAATCTGGGCGAAATATATCTACCCCCCTGGATGCAACCAGGTGACTTTACCTTCCTGCTGTCACAATATATATATATATATATATATATATACACAGTAAAACCTTGGATTGCGAGCATAATTCCTTCCAGAAACGAGCTTGTAATCCAAAACACTTGTATAACAAAGCAAATTTTCCCATAAGAAATAATGGAAACTCAAATGATTCGTTCCACAACCATTTATTCATAGGTCTTTTAGTTTATAGTCCATATATAAAGAATATAGCAATGTGATATGTTGAAATGGAAGCCTCCACAAGGGGATTAGAAGCAAAATCCAGCAGGAGCGCCAGATTATAAAAGAGAAGAGAGGCGCCTCTAATGCCCTGTACACACGATCGGTTTTACCGATGAAAACAGTCCGATGGACTGTTCTCATCGGACAAACCGATCGTGTATGGGCCCCATCGGATATTTTTCCATCGGTGAGAAAAAATAGAACATGTTTTAAATTTATCCGATGGGGAAAAAAAACGATATCAAATTCCGATCGTCTGTGTGGAACGCCATCGGACAAAAAACCCACGCATGCTCAGAATCAAGTCGATGCATGCTCAGAAGCATTGAACTTCATTTTTCTCGGCTTGTTGGAGTATTTTACGTCACGGCGTTTGGGACGGTCGGATTTTTGACTGATGGTGTGTAGGCAAGACTGATGGAAGTCAGCTTCATCGGAATTCCGATGGTAAAATACGTCGGATTAGAATCCATAGGAAATCGGATCGTGTGTACAGGGCTTTAGTGTAGCAAAATGTTGCTAAATGTTGTAACTTCATTAAATGTATCCATATTGCTACACTTACAGGCGCCTCTCTTCTCTTTTATACCCAGTTGTGACGTGACTCCTAGTCTTATATGAAGACATCGCTTGTATATTAAGTCAAATGTTATTAAAAAATTTTGCTTGCCTTGCAAAACGCTCTCAAAAAAAGTTACTCTCAAACCAAGGTGTTACTGTATATATATTTATATATATATATATATATATATATATATATATATATATATATATATAGTGTGACAGCAGGCAGGTAAAATCACCAGGTTGCATCCAGGATGGAAGGTATATATGTCCTAGATTCAGGCTTCATGCCGATTTATACCACTAGGGAGAGTGCTGGGAGTCTTGCAGGGGAAGAGTTAATGAGCCCAGCTGAAGTAAGTGGGCTCATTAGGGCCTCTACAAGAACTCCAAGCATGCTAAGGGAGATGCTCCAACCTGGAACCAGATCTGTGTGGATAGTCTGATCTCTGTGCGGTGAGCCAAAGCCTGTGTAGTTATTGCAAAGAACTTCTAAAAGCAGGGAGCTAGGGACTGGGACAGCACAAGGCTGTACCCAGTTGTTAGTTAGGGACACTAACGTGTGTAGTGAGCGGTCAAGTTAACCAGGATTTATTTTCCTGTTTCTTTTGTTTTTTGCTGTATTTTTTTGTCTGTATATAGTTCAAATAAAACCACACTCTTTTGTTTTCTCCTACAACTGTCTGCTGTGCCTGTTTTTGTGTGGTGAACCCATCCAGGGGGTCACACACACCCGCTGCTGAGTTAACCCCCTCACAGTTGGTGGAGAATGCGGGCATTTTTTTTTTTGTAAGGCCAGCATGGAGGAGATACTGAAACAGCTGGCTCTAGCAAATGCCAATCAGCAGCAGACAAATGCAGGTTTGCAAAAGAGCCTGGCAGCCCAGCAGCGAGCTCATCAACAGAGTCTGGAAGCTCAGCAACAAGCCCAGCAGCAATCTGAGGCCCGCTTCATAGACCTGTTGCAGAAGCAAGAACAGAGACTACAGCAACAAATGGAGACATTAATGCAGCAACGTCCGGAGACCAGTGAGGCAAGTAGTTCCACTAATACTGCGTCCTTTGGGGTGAGTCGTTTACTGACAAAAATGACTGGAGAAGATGATCCAGAGGTGTTTTTGACCACATTTGAAAGGACTGCTGAAAGGGAAAAGTGGCCTAAGGAGCAGTGGGCTGGACTGGTGGCCCCTCTGTTAACTGGTGAATCGCAGAAAGCTTACTATGACCTAGAGCCTGACCAAGCAAAAGACTATGTGATGCTAAAAAATTAAATATTGGCACGGCTGGGTGTCACCCTGGCCGTCCGGGCTCAGTGTGTGCATAACTGGACTTTCCGGCTTGGAAAACCCCCCAGGTCTCAAATGTATGATCTCATTCACCTGAGCAGGAAGTGGCTACAGCCAGAGACTTTGTCCGCACCAAAGATTGTGGAACGTGTTGTGATGGATCGTTTCTTGAGAGCTCTTCCTACTGCCATCCAAAAGTGGGTAAGCCATGGAGACCCAGAAACGGCCGATAATCTTGTGGATCGTGCAGAGAAGTACTTGGCTATGGAAAACCTGACTGCCTTTTCCAGAGACTCACGGACTATGCCACCCGGTATCCGGAAGCGATTCCTCTCCGAAATACCTCGGCCAAAATCATAGCCAAAGAGCTATCTCTTGTTTTTAGCCGTGTGGGTATTTGTAAGGAACTGCTTACAGACCAAGGTACACCCTTTATGTCCCGGGTTATGAAAGAGCTGTGCAAGTTGTTCAAAGTGACACACTTGCGTACATCCGTGTATCACCCCCAAACAGATGGGTTGTTGAAGATTCAACAAAACCCTAAAACAAATGTTAAAGAAGGTGGTGGATAGAGATGGAAAGGATTGGGACTGTCTAATCCCCTATTTAATGTTTGCCATTCGGGAGGTACCCCAATCCTCTACGGGTTTCTCACCCTTTGAGTTACTCTATGGGAGACACCCAAGAGGGCTGTTGGATATCGCACAGGAAACTTGGGAATGTGAGAGTTCTCCCCACAGGAGTGTGATTGAGCATGTCGCCCTGATGCAAGATAGAATTGCACAGGTAATGCCTATCGTAAAGGAACATTTGGCCCAAGCGCAGTTGGCACAGCAGAGAGTGTACAACCGTGGGGCCAAGACCCGTACCTTTTCCCCGGGGGATAAGATATTGGTACTTGTCCCTACGGTTGAAAGCAAATTCCTTGCTAAATGGCAAGGCCCCTACGAGATAATGGAAAAAGTGAGCGAAGTGAATTACAAGGTCAGACAACCAGGAAGGCGAAAGCCTGAACAGATCTATCACATTAATCTGTTGAAAGCCTGGAGGGATAGGGAATCCCTAGTCGCAGAAACTTTGTCACCAGCTCAGTCTGATTGCGTGATTCCGGAGGTTGGAATAGCAGTCACCTTGTCAAACCCCCAACAACAGGAGGTTAAAGAGTTTGTGCTTCGCAACAAGGAAGTTTTCTCTGAGCTGCCGGGACAAACGTCTGGGGTAGAGCATGATATTATTACCCCGCCCGGTGAAAGGGTGAAGCTAAAACCCTATCGGATCCCAGAGGCCCGACGGGAAGCAATACGTGAGGAAGTACAGAAAATGCTTGAATTGGGGGTGATAGAGGAATCCCAAAGTGATTGGTCCAGTCCCATAGTGTTAGTGCCTAAACCGGATGGGAGCTGGCGATTTTGTAACGATTTTCGACAACTGAACAAAGTTACAAAATTTGACACCTACCCCATGCCACGTATAGATGAGTTGATCGACCGGCTCGGAACAGCCCGATACATGACAACTCTCAATCTCACAAACGGGTATTGGCAAATTCCCCTGGCCAAATCGGCCAAGGAGAAAACCGCGTTTGTAACCCCAGACAGGGCGTTCCAATATAAAAGAATGCCGTTTGGATTACAGAATGCACCGGCAACATTCCAGCAGAAAATGGACCAGATACTGAGGCCCCATCAGAAGTATGCTGCGGCTTACCTGGTTGATGTAATTGTCCATAGCACAGATTGGGCCTCACATCTGCCAAAAGTGCAAGCAGTCCTAGACGCTATCCGGGAAGCTGGGTTTACGGCCAACCCCAAGAAGTGTACCATTGGACAGGAGGAGGCCAAATATCTTGAGTACACCATTGGGAGGGGAGTGTTAAAACCCCAAGTCAATAAAGTCGAGGCCATACAGAATTGGCCACGTCCCAACAACAAGAAGCAGGTACGAGCCTTTCTGGGAATCGCTGGTTATTATCGACGATTCATTCCCCACTTTGCCTCTCAGGCTGTGCCCCTAACCAACCTGACAAAAGGGAAAAAGTCTGTCATGGTTAAATGGACCCCAGAGGCTGAGGCAGCATTCCAATTCTTAAAAAAAGCCTTATGTAGCCAGCCAGTGTTGTACTCACCAGACTTCTCTAGGGACTTTGTCGTACAAAGTGATGCATCAGACGTTGGGTTAGGAGCAGTATTGTCCCAGGTCTGGAACGGGGAAGAGCACCCAGTCAGTTACATCAGCAGGAAATTGAAGTCCCATGAGGTAAATTACGCCACGATTGAGAAGGAGTGTTTAGCGGTGAAGTGGGCTCTAGATTCCCTTCGGTACTATCTGCTAGGGAGGCACTTTGACCTAATTACTGATCACGCTCCTTTAAAGTGGATGGCTCAAAACAAAGAGACAAATAGAAGAGTAAATAGGTGGTTCCTGGCCCTACAAGAATTCAACTTTACGGTAAAGCATCGCCCTGGCGTTCAAATGGGGAATGTGGATGCTTTGTCTCGAGTACATGCATGCCTGATTGCTTGTGTTCCAACCCCAAGGTTAAAACAAGAGGGGGGGGGGTATGTGACAGCAGGCAGGTAAAATCAGCAGGTTGCATCCAGGATGGAAGGTATATATGTCCTAGATTCAGGCTTTATGCCGATTTATACCACTAGGGAGAGTGCTGGGAGTCTTGCAGGGGAAGAGTTAATGAGCCCAGCTGAAGTAAGTGGGCTCATTAGAGCCTTTACAAGAACTCCCAGCATGCTAAGGGAGATGCTCCAACCTGGAACCAGATCTGTGTGGATAGTCTGGGGAGTGTGATCTCTGTGCGGTGAGTAGGGATGAGCTCGGTGCTCGAGTCGAACATCGGCTGTTCGTTCGTTCAACGAAGATCGAACTATTTGGGCCGTTCGCGCCAAATTCGAGTGACGCGAATCATAGTGCAATCCCGGAGCTGTGATTGGCCAAGCATGCACTGTGACCCCGCATGCTTGGCCAATCACAGCGCCGGCAGCTAGGAGAGCCATAATTGGCCACAGGCAGGTTGCCTGTGGCCAATTATAGCTCAGGGGGTTTAGCACACGCCCCACACTATAAAAGGACGCCAGCGCGGCAGCCTTGTGTAGTGTGCCCGGCGCAGGGAAAGAGAAGGATAGGCCGGGACAGTGTGCTATTCTTTGTGCTATTCTTGTGTGTAGGGAGAGAGAAGGATAGGCAGGGAGAGTGTCAGTGTCATATTCTTTGCTAAACCTTGTGTGCAGGGAGAGAGAAGGATAGGCAGGGGACAGTATCAGTGACATATTCTTTGCTAAACCTTGTGTGCAGGGAGAGAGAAGGATAGGCCGGGAGAGTGTCAGTGTCATATTATTTGATAAACCTTGTGTGCAGGGAGAGAGGATAGGCAGGTAGAGTGTCAGTGTCATATTCTTTGCTAAACCTTGTGTGCAGGGAGAGAGAAGGATAGGCAGGGAGAGTGTCAGTGTCATATTCTTTGATAAACCTTGTGTGCAGGAAGAGAGAAGGATAGGCAGGGGACAGTGTCAGTGCCATATTCTTAGTTAAACCTTGTGTGCAGGGAGAGAGAAGGATAGGCAGGGAGAGTGTCAGTGTCATATTCTTTGATAAACCTTGTGTGCAGGAAGAGAGAAGGATAGGCAGGGAACAGTGTCAGTTTCATTGTTGCTAAGCCTCCTGCACAGTATACACCTGAAGCTAGCCCTTATTGCTGTGTTTTCCTGGTGTGTTACACTAACAGGCATTTGCAGCACTTACAGCGGGCGGAGTGTGCTTCCTGCTAAATATACACCTGAAGCTAGCCCGTATTGCTGTGTTTTCCTGGTGTGTTACACTAACAGGCATTTGCAGCACTTACAGCAGGCGTAGTGTGCTTCCTGCTAAATATACTCCTGAAGCTAGGCCTTATTGCTGTGTTTTCCTAGTGTGTTACACTAACAGGCATTTGCAGCACTTACAGCAGGCGTAGTGTTATTCCTGCAAAATATACACCTGAAGCTAGCCCGTATTGCTGTGTTTTCCTGGTGTGTTACACTAACAGGCATTTGCAGCACTTGCAGCATTTGCATTTGCAGCATTTGCAGCCGCAAGCAGTTTTAAATGGCTTTTTTTTCCTTTAGAAATGTAATTATGTGCAGGGACAGTTCTAAACACGTGAAATACGTGGCACTTCACAGGCATACTTTAGACACCCCCCAGGTACGATATTTAAAGGAATATTTGACTTTTTTTTTCTTTCACTTTATGCATCATTAAAATGACTGCTCCCGAAAAACTGCGGTTTTTAAAACTTCTTTTTGCATTGATACATGTCCCCTGGGGCAGAACCCGGGTCCCCAAACCCTTTTTAGGACAATAACATGCATAATAGTCGTTATAATTAGCACTTTAGATTTTGAACGTTCGCATCCATTGTATTTAATAGGGTTCTAACGTTCGTGCGAACTTTCGGTCCGTTCGCGGGTTCTGGTTTGAACCGAACCCGGGGGTGTTCGGCTCATCCCTAGCGGTGAGCCAAAGCCTGTGTGGTTATTGCAAAGAACTTCTAAAAGCAGGGAGCTAGGGACTGGGACAGCACAAGGCTGTACCCAGTTGTTAGTTAGGGACACCAACGTGTGTAGTGAGCGGTCAAGTTGACCAGGATTTCTTTTCCTGTTTCTTTTGTTTTTTGCTGTATTTTTTTGTCTGTATATAGTTCAAATAAAACCACACCCTTTTGTTTTCTCCTACTACTGTCTGCTGTGCCTGTTGTGGTGTGTGGTGAACCCATCCAGGGGGTCACACACACCCGCTGCTGAGTTAACCCCCTCACAATAGATAGATCTATCTATCTATCTATCTATCTATCTATCTATCTATCTATCTATCTATCTATATATATATATATATATATTGTGACAGCAGGAAGGTAAAGTCACCTGGTTGCATCCAGGGGGGTAGATATATTTCGCCCAGATTCAGGCTTTACGCCGACTTATACAACTAGGTGGAGAGTTGTATAAGGCTAGTGGGCTCATGGATGACTCATACCTCTAGGGAGAGGGCTGGGCGTCGTGCAGACAGGGAGTTGATGAGACCAGCTGAAGCTTGTCAGCTCATTTAGGCCTCTATAAGAACTCCCAGCTTCATTAGATGTTAGCTCATGCCTGGAACCAGACCTGTGTGGACTGTCTAGGGAGAGTGAACCCCTGTGCGGTGAGACAAAGCCTGTGTGGCTATTTGCTTGGACATTTAAAACCAGGGACTTAGGGACTAGGACAGCACTAGGCTGATCCCAGTTGTTAGTTAGGAAACCTGTATGTTTAGTCAGAGGTCAACTTGACCAGGATTTATTTTGGGTTATGTTTCTTTTGCTTTGCTGTGTTTTGTCACTGTAAATAGAAAATAAACCGCACCTTTTTGATTTTGAAAACCACAACCTCCGTTTGCTGGGCCTGTTTTGTGTGGGGAGCCCATCCCGGGGGTCACACACACCCGCTGCCGAGCTAACCCCCTCACAGTTGGTGGAGAACCAGTGGCAGTTTTTTTTTAAGCCAGCATGGAGGAGATACTGAAGCAGCTGGCTCTAGCAAATGCCAATCAACAGCAGACAAATGCAGGTTTGCAAAAGAGCCTTGCAGCTCATCAACAGAGCCTTGCAGCTCAACAACAGAACTTCGCAGCCCAGCAGCAAGCTCATCAACAGAGCCTTGCAGCCCAGCAGCAGACAAACGCAACTTTGCAACAGAGTCTGGAGGCTCAGCAACGAGCCCAGCAGCAATCTGAGGCCCGCTTCATAGACCTGTTGCAGAAGCAAGAGCAGAGACTACAACAACAGATGGAAGCAGTAATGCAGCAACGTCCGCAGACCAGTGAGGAAAGCCGTCCCACTAATACCGCGTCCTTTGGGGTGAGTCGTTTATTGACAAAAATGACTGGAGAGGATGATCCAGAGGTATTTTTGACCACATTTGAAAGGACCGCTGAAAGAGAAAAGTGGCCTGAGGAGCAGTGGGCTGGACTGGTGGCTCCTCTGTTAACTGGTGAATCGCAGAAAGCTTACTATGACCTAGAGCCTAACCAAGCAAAAGACTATGTGATGCTAAAAGCTGAAATATTGGCAAGGCTGGGTGTCACCCAGGCTGTCCGGGCTCAGCGTGTGCATAACTGGACTTTCCAGCTTGGAAAACCCCCCAGGTCTCAAATGTATGATCTCATTCACCTGAGCAGAAAGTGGCTACAGCCAGAGACTTTGTCCGCACCAAAGATTGTGGAACGTGTTGTAATGGATCGGTTTTTGAGAGCTCTTCCTACTGCCATCCAAAAGTGGGTAAGCCATGGAGACCCAGAGACGGCCGATGGTCTTGTGGATCGTGTGGAGAAATACTTGGCTACAGAGAACCTGACGGCCTCTTCCAGAGACACTCGGACTTTCCACCCTAAGACCAGACCATCCCCAGGGGCGGATAAGAGGATTCCAAGGGGTGAGGGTGGAGAGAGTGAGAGGGTGGGAGCTCTACCCCAAGTTTGGCGAGAACAGCCTGGGAAATCAGCGGCTCAAGAGGCGGCAAGAAGGATCGTTTGCTACCGCTGCCGGCAAGCGGGACATATTGCAGCCAATTGCCCGGTTGTGGAGGAACCCATGCAGTGTGACTTTCTGACGGGCAGACGTCAGTCGCTGTGTGCGACAGTCGCATGCACTGCCATTCGAGGAACTGAGAAACATTTATGCAAAATGTGTGTTAATGGTAGAAATGTTGTGGTATTGCTGGATTCAGGTAGCCTTGTGACCCTGATAAAGGCTGAGTTAGTTAAAACAGAGGTCTCTGGGAATAGCAAGGTAGCTGTTATTTGTGTGCATGGGGACACCCGAGAGTATCCAGTGACTACAGTGTGTTTCGAGACCCCCAAAGGTACCCTCTCTCATCCAGTGGGCTTAGTATCTCAGTTACCGCATGACGCCAGTGGGAAGGGATTTTCCGAAGTTCTGGGAACTGTGGGATGATCCTGAGCCCCTCACTGGTGCCCCTATGTACCAGGAATGTGATAGCCAGAACTCCCCTGAGAGTGGTGAGGACTCTCCGGAATTTCCCTTATCAGTATTGGCAGGGGAGACTCAAGAAACTAGAGAGGAGCCCACCTCCTCAGACGAAAACCTACCGTCTGTGGAGTTTTCTGATCTTGAGGTTCACAGGGAAAACTTTGCCACAGAACAGTTGAAAGACCCCGCCCTAATAAAGGCACGGGAAAACGTAGTGAAAATAGATGGCGAGTTAGTGAACCCAGATAATACCTGCACTTACCCATACTTCAGCGTAGAGAAGGACCTACTGTATCGGGTGGCAAAAAGGGCAGAAGAAACCGTTGAGCAGCTTGTGGTGCCAAAACCTTACAGGAAGTTGGTGTTGGAGTTGGCCCATGGGCACATTCTTGGAGGTCATCTGGGGACAGAGAAAACCCGAGAGAGGGAATTACAGAGATTCTATTGGCCGGGGGTGATGAAGGACGTAGAAAATTATTGTTCCTCCTGCCCTGTGTGTCAGAGGTTGGCCCCGATGCCACATTTCCGTAGCCCGCTGGTCCCTCTACCCATCATTGAGGTCCCGTTTGAGAGGATCGCCATGGATTTGGTAGGTCCTATAATCAAGTCCGCTAGGGGGCACCAGTACATATTAGTTATAATGGACTATGCCACCCGTTATCCAGAAGCGATCCCTCTCCGAAATACCTCGGCCAAAACCATAGCCAAAGAGCTATCTCTTGTTTTTAGCCGGGTGGGTATTTGTAAAGAACTGCTTACGGACCAAGGTACACCCTTTATGTCCCGGGTTATGAAAGAGCTGTGTAAATTGTTCAAAGTGACGCAATTGCGTACGTCTGTGTATCACCCCCAAACCGATGGGCTGGTTGAAAGATTCAACAAAACCCTAAAACAAATGTTGAAGAAAGTGGTGGATAGAGATGGAAAGGATTGGGACTGTTTACTTCCTTATTTGATGTTTGCTATTAGGGAGGTGCCCCAATCCTCTACGGGATTCTCCCCCTTTGAGTTACTGTATGGGAGACACCCAAGAGGGCTGTTGGATATTGCCAAGGAAACTTGGGAAAGTGAGAGTTCTCCCCACAGGAGTGTGATTGAGCATGTCGCCCTGATGCAAGATCGAATTGCACAGGTAATGCCCATCGTGAAGGAACATTTGGCCCAAGCGCAGTTGGCACAGCAGAGAGTGTACAACCGTGGAGCCAAGACCCGTACCTTTTCCCCGGGGGATAGGATATTGGTACTTGTCCCTACGGTTGAAAGTAAATTCCTTGCCAAATGGCAAGGCCCCTACGAGATAATGGAAAAAGTGAGCGAAGTGAATTACAAGGTCAGACAACCAGGAAGGCGAAAGCCCGAACAGATCTATCACGTTAATCTGTTGAAAGCCTGGAGGGATAGAGAGTCCCTAGTCGCAGACACTTGGTCACCAGCTCAAACTGGTTGCGTGATTCCTGAGGTTGGAATAGCAGATACCTTGTCACAACCCCAACAACAGGAGGTTAAGGAGTTTGTGCTTCGCAACAAGGAGGTATTCTCTGAGCTGCCGGGACAAACATCTGGGGTAGAGCATGACATCATTACCCCGCCCGGTGAAAGGGTGAAGTTAAAACCCTATCGGATCCCAGAGGCTCGACGGGAGGCAATACGGGAGGAAGTACAGAAAATGCTGAACTTAGGGGTGATAGAGGAGTCCCAAAGTGATTGGTCTAGTCCCATCGTGTTGGTGCCTAAACCGGATGGGAGCTGGCGATTTTGTAACGATTTTCGTCAGTTGAACAAAGTTACAAAATTTGACACCTACCCCATGCCACGTATAGATGAGTTGATCGACCGGCTGGGAACAGCCCGATACATGACGACTCTTGACCTCACAAAAGGGTATTGGCAAATCCCCCTGGCCAAGTCGGCCAAAGAGAAAACCGCATTTGTAACCCCAGACGGGGCGTTCCAATATAAAAGAATGCCGTTCGGGTTACAGAATGCGCCGGCCACATTCCAGCGGAAAATGGACCAGATGCTGAGGCCCCATCGGAAGTATGCTGCGGCTTACCTAGATGACGTAATTGTCCATAGCACAGATTGGGCCTCACATCTGCCAAAAGTGCAAGCAGTCCTGGACTCTGTTCGGGAAGCGGGGTTTACGGCTAACCCCAAGAAGTGTACCATTGGGCAGGAGGAGGCCAAATATCTTGGGTACACCATTGGGAGGGGAGTAATAAAACCCCAACTCAACAAAGTCGAGGCCATCCAGAGTTGGCCACGTCCCAACAGCAAGAAGCAGGTACGAGCCTTTCTGGGAATCGCTGGGTATTATCGGCGATTCATTCCCCACTTTGCTTCTAAGGCTGTGCCCCTAACCAACCTGATGAAGGGGAAAGGGTCGGTCATGATTAAATGGACCCCCGAGGCTGAGGCAGCATTCCAATTCTTGAAACAAGCCTTATGTAGCCAGCCAGTGTTGTACTCACCCGACTTCTCTAAAGACTTTGTCGTACAAAGTGATGCGTCAGATGTGGGGTTAGGAGCAGTATTGTCCCAGGTCTGGAACGGGGAAGAGCACCCAGTCATTTACCTCAGCAGGAAGTTGAAGTCCCATGAGGTAAATTACGCCACCGTTGAAAAGGAGTGTTTAGCGGTGAAGTGGGCTCTAGATTCCCTTCGGTACTACCTGCTAGGTAGGCACTTTGACATGGTTACGGATCACGCTCCGTTAAAGTGGATGGCTCAAAACAAGGAAACAAATAGAAGAGTGAATAGGTGGTTCCTGGCCCTCCAGGAATTCAACTTCACAGTAAAGCATCGCCCTGGCGTTCAAATGGGGAATGTGGATGCTTTGTCTCGAGTACATGAATGCCTGATTGCTGGTGTTCCAACCCCGAGGTTAAAACAAGAGGGGGGGGGTATGTGACAGCAGGAAGGTAAAGTCACCTGGTTGCATCCAGGGGGGTAGATATATTTCGCCCAGATTCAGGCTTTACGCCGACTTATACAACTAGGTGGAGAGTTGTATAAGGCTAGTGGGCTCATGGATGACTCATACCTCTAGGGAGAGGGCTGGGCGTCGTGCAGACAGGGAGTTGATGAGACCAGCTGAAGCTTGTCAGCTCATTTAGGCCTCTATAAGAACTCCCAGCTTCATTAGATGTTAGCTCATGCCTGGAACCAGACCTGTGTGGACTGTCTAGGGAGAGTGAACCCCTGTGCGGTGAGACAAAGCCTGTGTGGCTATTTGCTTGGACATTTAAAACCAGGGACTTAGGGACTAGGACAGCACTAGGCTGATCCCAGTTGTTAGTTAGGAAACCTGTATGTTTAGTCAGAGGTCAACTTGACCAGGATTTATTTTGGGTTATGTTTCTTTTGCTTTGCTGTGTTTTGTCACTGTAAATAGAAAATAAACCGCACCTTTTTGATTTTGAAAACCACAACCTCCGTTTGCTGGGCCTGTTTTGTGTGGGGAGCCCATCCCGGGGGTCACACACACCCGCTGCCGAGCTAACCCCCTCACAATATATATATATATATATATATATATACACACATCCCTCACATATTTGTACATATTTTATTACATCTTTTCATGTGACAACACTGAAGAAATGACACTTTGCTACAATGCAAAGTAGTGAGTGTACAGCTTGTATAACAGTGTAAATTTGCTGTCCCCTCAAAATAACTCAACACACAGCCATTAATGTCTAAATTGCTGGCAACAAAAGTGAGTACACCCCTAAGTGAAAATGTCCAAATTGGGTCCAAAGTGTCAATATTTTGTGTGGCCACCATTATTTTCAAGAACTGCCTTAACCCTCTTGGGCATGGAGGTCACCAGAGCTTCACAGGTTGGCACTGGAGTCCTCGTCCCCTTCTCCATGACGACATCACGGAGCTGGTGGATGTTAGAGACCTTGCGCTCCTCCACCTTCCATTTGAGGAGCTCCACAGATGCTCAATAGGGTTTAGGTCTGGAGACATGCTTGGCCAGTCCATCACCTTTACCCTCAGCTTCTTTACCAAGGCAGTGGTCATCTTAGAGGTGTGTTTGGGGTCGTTATCATGTTGGAATACTGCCCTGCGGCCCAGTCTCTGAGGGGATCATGCTTTGCTTCAGTATATTTAAAAAGGTTGGGCTTGAGGTCACATACCTCGGGATTTTTTGAAGGTGTCAAATAATGGCATATAGATTGAAAAACCAAAAGTAATCCAATGACAATAGATAAATGTAAAAATCAATATTTATTATATTAATAAAAAGGAAAATACAATTTTCCTAAAAGTTCATCATATATAACATTTAGAACTGAGTACATTTAACAACCGTTGAACTCGACATGTTTCGCTCAAAGTTGGAGCTTCTTCAGGAGTAAACCACGGTATAGTAGTACACTATAATGAAATACACAAAATGAACAAAGGAACATCCATGAACTGCATTATACAATACATATATTGGAATATCCCCAAACGAATTTAGAGTGACAACAAAATGCAAATTTTAATTGTCACTATTTCAAAGTAGTTATTGATATATACGTCCAATATCGTTAGATCATATAGAATCAGGAAAACATAAATCTAATGAAAATAATTACATAGTATACTGAAATAACAAAATAACAGTAAGCGATGTGGTCAACTAAAGCACCTACCAATAAAATGTTGGAAATAAGGGAGGTATTTTGGCAATTTAAGACCGAAATCTCAGACTGCCCTAAAGCTCCACCTGCGGAGAGGGATGGTCACAGAGGTATTCCATCTAATTAAAAATACAGCCTCACAAATGTTGTTTGTAGAGAGGCGGTGAAGTCAATATTGATAATGAACCTGCCAGAAAATCATAAGGAGAAATTACTAAATTGGGACCTGTAGATGAGTAGAAATTAATTGAAAATAATATGCAGATAATATGCAATGGGTGAATTCCAAATTGGATTCACAAAAAGTAAATAAAATGTATAAGTAAAAATACCTGATTGGTTGAATCATTGATTTTAGTAGAATATAAATAGCAATACTGGATCTTGCTGTTGGAAACCGCAGCAATGTCATGCAAATTTGTAGAAAGATCCTGTGCATTGAAATAGAATGATAATAGTGATGGATATCATAGTGTCAAAAAGGACCAAAGTCCATATCCATCTAACAGCCAGAAAGAGTATAAGGAAAAACATACCTTCTAAAAGTAGTGGAGTACTTGATTCAAGCCGCTGAAGTAGCGGCATCCATACCAAATAAGAACCGACGGATTGCCAAACAGTCTCACAATCCCTCCGCACAAGGGAAATGACAGAGTAGTATGGCAAAATCCCGCCAATTTATACTCATCCCAGCGCGGCAAACGTCTGATGTCATTGCCGTGCGGCGGACGCATAAAGTGGGGGCAGTGTCTGGCAGCTGGACGCTGAAGGCTTGATTGTGTTGGGCCGGATGAAGCTAGAACGGCCATTTTGGAAATTCCCGGATCCCTCAAAATGTAATGAACATGGAGGGGAAAGACGTAGTTGGAAAACGTGATTGCCATGGAATTCAAAGAAAATGCAATGGAGTCAAAATGATGGTGGTTAAGACGGCCCAAAGCGTGACAGGTGCCAATTTGGTTGACCCCTACTGGGCTGACAAAACCTAAACCAATGATAAAAGATAGAGAAATGCCTGCCCCTCGCGTCCATACAGACCCAAATAGGAATATCTCCGAATCTAAAGGCTGGAAAACAATTATTTTACACATAAATAAATATAAAACTAAATTTTGAATACCTTAGTTAACACCATCAATAAAGACCAAAATTGGAACCGCAGAGTTGATTAGAATCAAACCAAAATTGGTATCATAACAAGAAAATATTTTCAAGTGAAATTGGTCTCGGTGCAATCTCAGATGACCACATCAATTAGAACCTCCTAAACACATTGAGAATGTATACCAAGTGAATTAAATAAATAAATAGAAAGGTGGTGGTGTAGGCTCCAAAGCCTACTGGAACCAACCTCCTCTCCACACGTAATACACATATTTAAAAAAAATGTATATAGTGAATCAGCGAAGCAAAAAAAAAAAAAAAAAGGGAAAAACGAAAAGTGACGATTATAAAAAAGGTTTGAAGCTTATAGCGTCATTCAAGCCTGGATGTTGAAGAGCATCCAGGTTTGAAATCCATTTTGTTTCGCGTTGTAAAAGAATTTTATCATAGTCACCACCCCGAGGATTGGGTGGAACATGTTCAAGTGCAAAAAAATGCATAGCAGAATCATCAAAATCATGGAACAATCCCATATGTCTGCTTATTGGTGTTTCCATTCTCTTTTTGAGAACTAAGGAGACGTGGTCCCTTATACGGTGGAAAAAGGGACGTTTGGTTTTGCCTATGTAGTAGGCTTTGCAAGTACATGTCATGATATATACTATACCAGTACTCTGACAATTGACCAAAAATTTGGGTTTGTACATAATGCCATTTGGTAGCAAAATGCTCCGAGAAGCATATAAGTATCGACAGTACCCACATTTGTGACAAGGTTTTGTTCCTGTGTTTTGAAGTAAAGATTTGGCATTGGGATTATAATGACTGTGGACCAATAGGTCTTTTAATGATTTTGATTGTCTAAAAGTAATTTCGGGGTGATCCCTTAGATGTTTAGAGACCGAAGGATCCCCAGCCAAAAGATACCAATGCTTTTGAAGAATATTCTTCAAAAGCATTGGTATCTTTTGGCTGGGGATCCTTCGGTCTCTAAACATCTAAGGGATCACCCCGAAATTACTTTTAGACGATCAAAATCATTAAAAGACCAATTGGTCCACAGTCATTATAATCCCAATGCCAAATCTTTACTTCAAAACACAGGAACAAAACCTTGTCACAAATGTGGGTACTGTCGATTAGACTTGTGCACAACGGAAAAATTCGTTCCGTTTCGGTTCGTTTCTTTCCGGTCCTGTTGATTCGTAATCATTCGTAATTTTGCTAGACGGGATTTTTCGTGTTCGGACTCATTCGTATTTTTGCAAGCGACATTTTTCGTTGAATTTTTTGTTGCTTTATAATTCGTACTTTCGGTAGAGTACGTTGTTTTTCGTTGATTCTGGACACAACTCCTACTTTCGTAACTTTTTTTGGGTTCGTTGATTCGTAATTTTCCGTGTCTCTCTCACAACGACTCTGCCTATTATGCCTAATGTGCTTCTAATGGATTTGTACTTTTCTAAATACATAGCGGTTATTTGTAACGATTCGAAATCTCGTATTTTACTTTCGTTTTTTACATGCGGCTATAGGCTCCGCCCCTGTACACCATTTTGAGAGGGTTCAGCACGGTGAGGGAGAAGCAGAGAGCAGAGCAGAGTGAGTGTTATTGTGCTTCGAATGGATTTGAAATCTCGTATTTTACTTTCGTTTTTTCATGCGGCTATAGCCTCCTTCCCTGTATACCATTTTGAGAGGGAGTTCAGCATGGTGAGGGAGAAGCAGAGAGCAGAGTGAGTGTTATTGTGCTTCGAATGGATTTGTACATTCGTAACTTTTTTCATAACGAATTATGCCGAAGACCTTCGGGCATTCGCTATTTTGCGGTATAATTTATTTCGGATTCGGTTTTATTCGTAATTGCTCTGTTCGGAAATTCGAATGCTTCCGAATGTCCGAAAGTTGCTAAATTCGGACGAATTTTGATTCGTTACGAAACGAATTGCACAAGCCTACTGTCGATACTTATATGCTTCTCGGAGCATTTTGCTACCAAATGGCATTATGTACAAACCCAAATTTTTGGTCAATTGTCAGAGTATTGGTATAGTATATATCATGACATGTACTTGCAAAGCCTACTACATAGGCAAAACCAAACGTCCCTTTTTCCACCGTATAAGGGACCACGTCTCCTTAGTTCTCAAAAAGAGAATGGAAACACCAATAAGCAGACATATGGGATTGTTCCATGATTTTGATGATTCTGCTATGCATTTTTTTGCACTTGAACATGTTCCACCCAATCCTCGGGGTGGTGACTAGGCTTGTGCAATTCGTTTCGTAACGAATTGAAATTCGTCCGAATTTAGCAACTTTCGGACATTCGGAAGCATTCGAATTTCCGAACAAAGCAATTACGAATAAGACCGAATCCGAAATAAATTATACCGCAAATAGCGAATGCCCGAATGTCTTCGGCATAATTCGTTATGAAAAAGTTACGAATGTACGAATCCATACGAAGCACAATAACACTCACTCTGCTCTGCTCTCTGCTTCTCCCACACCGTGCTGAACTCCCTCTCAAAATGGTGTACAGGGGCGGAGGTTATAGCCGCATGTAAAAAACGAAAGTAAAATACGAGATTTCGAATCCATTCGAAGCACAATAACACTCTGCTCTGCTCTCTGCTTCTCCCTCACCGTGCTGAACCCTCTCAAAATGGTGTACAGGGGCGGAGCCTATAGCCGCATGTTAAAAACAAAAGTAAAATACGAGATTTCGAATCGTTACAAATAACCGCAATGTATTTAGAAAAGTACAAATCCATTCGAAGCACATTAGGCATAATAGGCAGCGTCGTTGTGAGAGAGACACGGAAAATTACGAATCAACGAACCCAAAAAAAGTTACGAAAGTAGGAGTTGTGTCCAGAATCAACGAAAAACAACGTACTCTACCGAAAGTACGAACCCAAAAAAAGTTACGAAAGTAGGAGTTGTGTCCAGAATCAACGAAAAACAACGTACTCTACCGAAAGTACGAATTATAAAGCAACAAAAAATTCAACGAAAAATGTCGCTTGCAAAAATACGAATGAGTCCGAACACGAAAAATCCCGTCTAGCAAAATTACGAATGATTACGAATCAACAGGACCGGAAAGAAACGAACCGAAACGGAACGAATTTTTCCGTTGTGCACAAGTCTAGTGGTGACTATGATAAAATTATTTTACAATGCGAAACAAAATGGATTTCAAACCTGGATGCTCTTCAACATCCAGGCTTGAATGACGCTATAAGCTTCAAACCTTTTTTATAATCGTCACTTTTCGTTTTTCCCTTTTTTTTTTTTTTTTTTGCTTCGCTGATTCACTATATAAATTTTTTTAAAATATGTGTATTACGTGTGGAGAGGAGGTTGGTTCCAGTAGGCTTTGGAGCCTACACCACCACCTTTCTATTTATTTATTTAATTTCACTTGGTATACATTCTCAATGTGTTTAGGAGGTTCTAATTGATGTGGTCATCTGAGATTGCACCGAGACCAATTTCACTTGAAAATATTTTCTTGTTATGATACCAATTTTGGTTTGATTCTAATCAACTCTGCGGTTCCAATTTTGGTCTTTATTGATGGTGTTAACTAAGGTATTCAAAATTTAGTTTTATATTTATTTATGTTTAAAATAATTGTTTTCCAGCCTTTAGATTCGGAGATATTCCTATTTGGGTCTGTATGGACGCGAGGGGCAGGCATTTCTCTATCTTTTATCATTGGTTTAGGTTTTGTCAGCCCAGTAGGGGTCAACCAAATTGGCACCTGTCACGCTTTGGGCCGTCTTAACCACCATCATTTTGACTCCATTGCATTTTCTTTGAATTCCATGGCAATCACGTTTTCCAACTACGTCTTTCCCCTCCATGTTCATTACATTTTGAGGGATCCGGGAATTTCCAAAATGGCCGTTCTAGCTTCATCCGGCCCAATACAATCAAGCCTTCAGCGTCCAGCTGCCAGACACTGCCCCCACTTTATGCGTCCGCCGCACGGCAATGACATCAGACGTTTGCCGCGCTGGGATGAGTATAAATTGGCGGGATTTTGCCATACTACTCTGTCATTTCCCTTGTGCGGAGGGATTGTGAGACTGTTTGGCAATCCGTCGGTTCTTATTTGGTATGGATGCCGCTACTTCAGCGGCTTGAATCAAGTACTCCACTACTTTTAGAAGGTATGTTTTTCCTTATACTCTTTCTGGCTGTTAGATGGATATGGACTTTGGTCCTTTTTGACACTATGATATCCATCACTATTATCATTCTATTTCAATGCACAGGATCTTTCTACAAATTTGCATGACATTGCTGCGGTTTCCAACAGCAAGATCCAGTATTGCTATTTATATTCTACTAAAATCAATGATTCAACCAATCAGGTATTTTTACTTATACATTTTATTTACTTTTTGTGAATCCAATTTGGAATTCACCCATTGCATATTATCTGCATATTATTTTCAATTAATTTCTACTCATCTACAGGTCCCAATTTACTAATTTCTCCTTATGATTTTCTGGCAGGATCATTATCAATATTGACTTCACCGCCTCTCTACAAACAACATTTGTGAGGCTGTATTTTTAATTAGATGGAATACCTCTGTGACCATCCCTCTCCGCAGGTGGAGCTTTAGGGCAGTCTGAGATTTCGGTCTTAAATTGCCAAAATACCTCCCTTATTTCCAACATTTTATTGGTAGGTGCTTTAGTTGACCACATCGCTTACTGTTGTTTTGTTATTTCAGTATACTATGTCATTATTTTCATTAAATTTATGTTTTCCTGATTCTATATGATCTAACGATATTGGACGATATATCAATAACTACTTTGAAATAGTGACAATTAAAATTTGCATTTTGTTGTCACTCTATATTCGTTTGGGGATATTCCAATATATGTATTGTATAATGCAGTTCATGGATGTTCCTTTGTTCATTTTGTGTATTTCATTATAGTGTACTACTATACCGTGGTTTACTCCTGAAGAAGCTCCAACTTCGAGCGAAACATGTCGAGTTCAACGGTTGTTAAATGTACTCAGTTCTAAATGTTATATATGGTGAACTTTTAGGAAAATTGTATTTTCCTTTTTATTAATATAATAAATATTGATTTTTACATGTATCTATTGTCATTGGATTACTTTTGGTTTTTCAATCTATATGCCATTATTTGACACCTTCAAAAAATCCCGAGGTATGTGACCTCAAGCCCATCTTTTTAAATTAACTAATCACTGGGATTTGGTGTCCATCTTGTTTTGCTCATTCCTGCCCTTTAAAAATCTTTGCTTCAGTATGTCACAGTACATGTTGGCATTCATGGTTCCCTCAATGATCTGTAGCTCCCCAGTGCCGGCAGCACTCATGCAGCCCCAGACCATGACACTCCCACCACCATGCTTGACTGCAGGCAAGACACACTTGTCTTTGTCCTCCTCACCTGGTTGCCGCCACACACGCTTGACACCATCTAACCCCAAATATATTTATCTTGGTCTCATCAGACCACATGACATGGTTCCAGTAATCCATGTCCTTAGTCTGCTTGTCTTCAGCAAACTGTTTGCGGGCTTTCTTGTACATCATCTTTAGAAGAGGCTTCCTTCTGGGACGACAGCCATGCAGACCAATTTGATGCAGTGTGTGGCATATGGTCTGAGCACTGACAGGCTGACCCCCCACCCCTTCAACCTCTACAGCAATGCTGGCAGCACTCATACGTCTATTTTCCAAAGACAACCTCTGGATATGACGCTGAGCACGTGCACTCAACATCTTTGGTCGACCATGGCGTGGTCTGTTCTGAGTGGAACCTGTCCTGTTAAACCTCTGTATGGTCTTGGCCACCGTGTTGCAGCTCAGTTTCAGGGTCTTAGCAATCTTCTTATAGCCTAGGCAATCTTTATGTAGAGCAACAATTCTCTTTTTCAGATCCTCAGAGAGTTCTTTGCCATGAGGTGCCATGGTGAACTTCCAGTGACCAGTATGAGAGAGTGAGAGCGATAACACCAAATTTAACACACCTGCTTCCCACTCACACATGAGGCCTTGTAACACTAACAAGTCACATGACACCAGGGAGGGAAAAATGCCTAATTGCGCCCAATTTGGAAATTTTCACTTAGAGGTGTACTCATTTTTGTTGCCAGCGGTTTAGACATTAACCACTTCAGCCCCGGAAGATTTGGCTGCTCAATGACCAGGCCATTTTTTGTGATATGGCACTGCGTCGCTTTAACTG
This sequence comes from Rana muscosa, assembly GCA_029206835.1. Classification (NCBI taxonomy): domain Eukaryota; kingdom Metazoa; phylum Chordata; class Amphibia; order Anura; family Ranidae; genus Rana; species Rana muscosa. The sequence continues at coordinate 180,742,035 of CM055119.1, read as the reverse complement.
AAAATTGCGCGATCCTGTGACGCTGTACCCAAAACAAAATTGAGGTCCTTTTTTTCTCACAAATAGAGATTTCTTTTAGTGGTATTTGATCATCTCTGCGGTTTAAATTTTTTGCGCTATAAACAAAAAAAAGAGCGACAATTTTGAAAAAAACACAATATTTTGTACTTTTTGCTATAATAAATATCCCCAATTTTTTTTTTTTTAAATATTTTTTTTTTTTCTCAGTTAAGGCCGATATGTGCTCTTCTACATATTTTTGGTAGTAAAAATCGCAACAAGTGTATATTGATTGATTTGCGCAAAAGTTATAGTGTCTACAAAATAGGGGATAGATTTATGGCATTTTTATTATTATTATTTTTTTACTAGTAATGGCGGCAATTAGCATTTTTTATCAGGACTGCGACATTATGGCGGACAAATCGGACACTTTTGACACTTTTTTGGGACGATTGACAATTATACAGCGATCAGTGCTATAAAAATGCACTGATTACTGTATACATGACACTGGCAGGGAATGGGTTAACACTAGGGGGCGATCAAGGTGTTAAAAGAGAAGTATGGGTTTCCTTTTTTTTGCTTACATCTATTCTATGTGAGCTGCTGATATCTATAAACCCTCCCAGCCCTCTCAGAAGTGCCCCCATTCTGTTAAAATCGAGGGATAAATATAAATACCTGTGGGAGGTTCAACAGTCTTTCATACAGCATCATCCAGACAATGGTGTGAATATATAAACTCATGTTCGACTCGAACATTCCCTCTACGCCCGAACAGCGAACAATTTGGGGTGTTCGCGGCAAATTCGAAAAGTCTATGGGAGAAATCTAAAGTGCTAATTTTAAAGGCTTTTATGCAAGTTATTGTCATAAAAAGTGTTTGGGGACCCGGGTCCTGCCCCAGGGGACATGTATCAATGCAAAAAAAGTTTTAAAAACGGCCGTTTTTTCGGGAGCAGTGATTTTAATAATGCTTAAAGTGAAACAATAAAAGTGAAATATTCCTTTAAATTTCGTACCTGGGGGGTGTATAGTATTCCTGTAAAGTCACGCTTGTTTCCCATGCTTAGAACTGTCTCTGCACAAAGTGTCATTTCTGAAGGAAAAAAAGTCATATAAAACTCACTCGCGGCTATAATGAATTGTCGGCTCCCGGAAATACATAGAAAAGTCATTGATAAAAAAAAAAAATGCGTGGGTATCCCATCAAATTTAATTACCAGGCCCTTCATGTCTGGTCTGGATATTAAGGGGAACTCTGCCGCAATTTTTTTAAAAAAAATGCGTGGGGTTCCCCCCAAATATCCATACCCGGGCCTTCAGGTCTGGTATGGATTTTAAGGGGAACTCCACCCCAATTTTTTTTTAAAATGGCGTGGAGTTCCCCCAAAAATCCATACCAGACCCTTTATCTGAGCACGCAACCTGGCAGGCCGCAGGAAAATAGGGGGGGACGAGAGAGCGCCCCCCCCCATAACCGTACCAGGACACATGCCCTCAACCTGGGGAGGATGTCCCCATGTTGATGACGACAAGGGCCTCATCCCCACAACCCTTGCCCGGTGGTTGTGGGGGTCTGCGGGCGGGGGGCTTATCGGAATCTGGAAGACCCCTTTAACAAATGTGAATTGGTAATGGGGTACATAGTACCCCTACCATTTCACAAAGAAAGTGTAACAAATTGTAAAAAAAACACAGACACCGTTGGAAAAGTCCTTTATTAAAAAAAAAAAAAAAATTCCAGCGATGAAATCCAGTGTCCCGCGGTGATCCAATGTCCAGCGCTGTCCACACGAAACGTCATTGGCTGAGCCTGAGCAGACCTGATGGGGAACTTCCTCCGCAGTGTATTAAATGAATAGACCCGCCCCTTCTAAAGTTCCCCATCAGGTCCGCTCAGCCAATGACGTAGGTGTAAGGCTGGTAACATAGGTTTAGTAGAACGCCACCAGACTACAATATCCTTTCATTTTTCAATACATTCTTCTTGTATTGTGACACCAGCAACATTTATGTTAAAGATAATGAATGGATGGATGGATGGACAGAACACTCAGACATTCCAGATTATTTTCTCCCTGTCAGAGTCTATGTAAGTACCATATGACTTGTGCTGACAGAGAGGAATACAGGCTGTCTGTGTTCTGTCTGCCCCACAGAGAATCTTTATTACAAGTCTTGCTGGTGTAAGTATACAAGCCTGGAGGGATTGGGTGAACAATTTTGTTCTCTGGAACTCCATGCTGGCAGCATTGCAGGCAAACACAACTCACTGTGTATCAGCCTAACAGCATGTCCCCATAGCAGGCTGTGTCCTCTCCTCCCTCGCTCGCTCTCCCCATCAATGCAGCTTCCGGCATCTCCTCTTCTTAGAAATCAAAGAAGGCGGGCCAAGAAAAGGGGGCGGGTAAAGTGTTTCCCATTGGCTGAGGAGGCAGAAGAGATTGTATATCAATCCGCCTCTGAAATGTTCTTGCCGGGTCTAAGTAAAGATCATCGGCTTATGCGGCCAGCCTGCTGTATCCCTCCACAAAAAAAAAAAGTCCCCAGTTTCCAGGCAGCAATAGACGATATGCAGGCAATGACATAAGCTTGATGTACAAATGTCTCTTTCCCTATGCAGTTGTTGCTTGACAGAGGGGGCGGGTTTGGGTAGCAGTCCCGCCCACACCCGACATCACAGCTTGGATCTGACAGCTGCAGTCTCTCAGGGGGGCTGCACAGTGCACACCCACCTGTCTTGCTCACCAATCACTGGCTGTGCTGAATGTGCACACTGCTGCAGGTCCAATTGAGCTAGAAGGCAACATTAATCAACCAAATTATGCGGGAAAAGCCTCTGCACAGCGGGACAGCGGGACAAACTTGTAAATGCGGGAAAGTCCCGCGGAATCCAGGACTGTTGGGAGGTATGCCAACACACCCCCTGAGAACTTTTCAAACTGAAAGTGGACCGTTTTTGCCAGCTGAAGGAAAGTGTACATGCTGTAAAAACTAAAAGAGGTAGGAAAAAAAGATTAGCTGATATGTGACTAATGTGATATGTACTAGTTATTTAACCCATCCCATACTTCTCCTTTAAGTGTGTTCCCTAGTGTGTGTTCTAACTGTGGGGACTGACTATAGGAGATGACAGATTGTGGTTCCTAGCTATTAGGAACTCTCGATCTGCCTCTCCTCTCCTCACAGAACAGGGATGTGTGTGTTTACACACACAGGTCCCTGTTCTGCCTCTCGTTCCCGCGATCGCGCGTGGCCGGCGTTCATTGCGACCGCCAGCCACGAGCATCGGCAACAACCGGAGTGCAACAGGTGCGCGCGTGCCTGCTATCCCACTTAAAGAAGCCGACATACAGCTACGGTATATTGATGGCAGCTGGTTGGCAAGTGATTAAAGGAGTTGTAAAGGCAGAAGGTTTTTTTTTTATCTTAATGCATGCTATGCATTTACAGTCACTTTAATGGCTGTGTGTTGAGTTATTTTGAGGGGACAGCAAATTTACACTGTTATACAAGCTGTACACTCACTACTTTTCAATGTAGCATAGTATAATTTCTTCAGTGTTGTCACATGAAAAGTTAGAATAAAATGTGAGGGGTGTACTTACTTTTGTAAAATGCTGTATATATATATATATATATATATATATATATATTGTGAGGGGGTTAGCTCGGCAGCGGGTGTGTGTGACCCCCGGGATGGGCTCCCCACACAAAAACAGGCCCAGCAAACGGAGGTTGTGGTTTTCAAAATCAAAAAAAAGGTGCGGTTTATTTTCTATTTACAGTGACAAAACACAGCAAAGCCAAAAGAAACATATAAACAAAATAAATCCTGGTCAACTTGACCTCTGACTAAACATACAGGTTTCCTAACTAACAACTGGGATCAGCCTAGTGCTGTCCTAGTCCCTAAGTCCCTGGTTTTAAATGTCCAAGCAAATAGCCACACAGGCTTTTTCTCACCGCACAGGGGTTCACTCTCCCTAGACAGTCCACACAGGTCTGGTTCCAGGCATGAGCTAACATCTAATGAAGCTGTGAGTTCTTATAGAGGCCTAAATGAGCTGACAAGCTTCAGCTGGCCTCATCAACTCCCTGCCTGCACGACGCCCAGCCCTCTCCCTAGAGGTATGAGTCATCCATGAGCCCACTAGCCTTAGCTGGGCTTATACAACTCTCCACCTAGTTGTATAAGTCGGCGTAAAGCCTGAATCTGGGCGAAATATATCTACCCCCCTGGATGCAACCAGGTGACTTTACCTTCCTGCTGTCACATACCCCCCCCTCTTGTTTTAACCTCGGGGTTGGAACACCAGCAATCAGGCATTCATGTACTCGAGACAAAGCATCCACATTCCCCATTTGAACGCCAGGGCGATGCTTTACTGTGAAGTTGAATTCCTGGAGGGCCAGGAACCACCTATTCACTCTTCTATTTGTTTCCTTGTTTTGAGCCATCCACTTTAACGGAGCGTGATCCGTAACCATGTCAAAGTGCCTACCTAGCAGGTAGTACCGAAGGGAATCTAGAGCCCACTTCACCGCTAAACACTCCTTTTCAACGGTGGCGTAATTTACCTCATGGGACTTCAACTTCCTGCTGAGGTAAATGACTGTGTGCTCTTCCCCGTTCCAGACCTGGGACAATACTGCTCCTAACCCCACATCTGACGCATCACTTTGTACGACAAAGTCTTTAGAGAAGTCGGGTGAGTACAACACTGGCTGGCTACATAAGGCTTGTTTCAAGAATTGGAATGCTGCCTCAGCCTCGGGGGTCCATTTAATCATGACCGACCCTTTCCCCTTCGTTAGGTTGGTTAGGGGCACAGCCTTAGAAGCAAAGTGGGGAATGAATCGCCGATAATACCCAGCGATTCCCAGAAAGGCTCGTACCTGCTTCTTGCTGTTGGGACGTGGCCAACTCTGGATGGCCTCGACTTTGTTGAGTTGGGGTTTTATTACTCCCCTCCCAATGGTGTACCCAAGATATTTGGCCTCCTCCTGCCCAATGGTACACTTCTTGGGGTTAGCCGTAAACCCCGCTTCCCGAACAGAGTCCAGGACTGCTTGCACTTTTGGCAGATGTGAGGCCCAATCTGTGCTATGGACAATTACGTCATCCAGGTAAGCCGCAGCATACTTCCGATGGGGCCTCAGCATCTGGTCCATTTTCCGCTGGAATGTGGCCGGCGCATTCTGTAACCCGAACGGCATTCTTTTATATTGGAACGCCCCGTCTGGGGTTACAAATGCGGTTTTCTCTTTGGCCAATTTGGCCAGGGGGATTTGCCAATACCCTTTTGTGAGGTCAAGAGTCGTCATGTATCGGGCTGTTCCCAGCCGGTCGATCAACTCATCTATACGTGGCATGGGGTAGGTGTCAAATTTTGTAACTTTGTTCAACTGACGAAAATCGTTACAAAATCGCCAGCTCCCATCCGGTTTAGGCACCAACACAATGGGACTAGACCAATCACTTTGGGACTCCTCTATCACCCCTAAGTTCAGCATTTTCTGTACTTCCTCCCGTATTGCCTCCCGTCGGGCCTCTGGGATCCGATAGGGTTTTAACTTCACCCTTTCACCGGGCGGGGTAATGATGTCATGCTCTACCCCAAATGTTTGTCCCGGCAGCTCAGAGAATACCTCCTTGTTGCGAAGCACAAACTCCTTAACCTCCTGTTGTTGGGGTTGTGACAAGGTGGCTGCTATTCCAACCTCAGGAATCACGCAACCAGTTTGAGCTGGTGACCAAGTGTCTGCGACTAGGGACTCTCTATCCCTCCAGGCTTTCAACAGATTAACGTGATAGATCTGTTCGGGCTTTCGCCTTCCTGGTTGTCTGACCTTGTAATTCACTTCACTCACTTTTTCCATTATCTCGTAGGGGCCTTGCCATTTGGCAAGGAATTTACTTTCAACCGTAGGGACAAGTACCAGTATCCTATCCCCCGGGGAAAAGGTACGGGTCTTGGCTCCACGGTTGTACACTCTCTGCTGTGCTAACTGCGCTTGGGCCAAATGTTCCTTCACGATGGGCATTACCTGTGCAATTCGGTCTTGCATCAGGGCGACATGCTCAATCACACTCCTGTGGGGAGAACTCTCACTTTCCCAAGTTTCCTTGGCAATATCCAACAGCCCTCTTGGGTGTCTCCCATACAGTAACTCAAAGGGGGAGAATCCCGTAGAGGATTGGGGCACCTCCCTAATAGCAAACATCAGATAAGGAAGTAGACAGTCCCAATCCTTTCCATCTCTATCCACCACTTTCTTCAACATTTGTTTTAGGGTTTTGTTGAATCTTTCAACCAGCCCATCGGTTTGGGGGTGATACACAGATGTACGTAATTGCGTCACTTTGAACAATTTACACAGCTCCTTCATAACCCGGGACATAAAGGGTGTACCTTGGTCCGTAAGCAGTTCTTTACAAATACCCACCCGGCTAAACACAAGAGATAGGTCTTTGGCTATGGTTTTGGCCGAGGTATTTCGGAGAGGGATCGCTTCTGGATAACGGGTGGCATAGTCCATTATAACTAATATGTACTGGTGCCCCCTAGCGGACTTGATTATAGGACCTACCAAATCCATGGCGATCCTCTCAAACGGGACCTCAATGATGGGTAGAGGGACCAGCGGGCTACGGAAATGTGGCATCGGGGCCGACCTCTGACACACAGGGCAGGAGGAACAATAATTTTCTATGTCCTTCATCACCCCCGGCCAATAGAATCTCTGTAATACCCTCTCTCGGGTTTTCTCTGTCCCCAGATGACCTCCAAGAATGTGCCCATGGGCCAACTCCAACACCAACTTCCTGTAAGGTTTGGGCACCACAAGCTGCTCAACGGTTTCTTCTGCCCTTTTTGCCACCCGATACAGTAGGTCCTTCTCTACGCTGAAGTATGGGTAAGTGCAGGTATTATCTGGGTTCACTAACTCGCCATCTATTTTCACTACGTTTTCGCGTGCCTTTATTAGGGCGGGGTCTTTCAACTGTTCTGTGGCAAAGTTTTCCCTGTGAACCTCAAGATCAGAAAACTCCACAGACGGTAGGTTTTTGTCTGAGGAGGTGGGCTCCTCTCCAGTTTCTTGAGTCTCCCCTGCCAATACTGATAAGGGAAATTCCGGAGAGTCCTCACCACTCTCAGGGGAGTTCTGGCTATCACATTCCTGGTACATAGGGGCACCAGTGGGGGGCTCAGGATCATCCCACAGTTCCCAGAACTTCGGAAAATCCCTTCCCACAATGGCGTCATACGGTAACTGAGATACTAAGCCCACTGGATGAGAGAGGGTACCTTTGGGGGTCTCGAAACACACTGTAGTCACTGGATACTCTCGGGTGTCCCCATGCACACAAATAACAGCTACCTTGCTATTCCCAGAGACCTCTGTTTTAACTAACTCAGCCTTTATCAGGGTCACAAGGCTACCTGAATCCAGCAATACCACAACATTTCTACCATTAACACACATTTTGCATAAATGTTTCTCAATTCCTCGAATGGCAGTGCATGTGACTGTCGCACACAGCGACTGACGTCTGCCCATCAGAAAGTCACACTGCATGGGTTCCTCCACAACCGGGCAATTGGCTGCAATATGTCCCGCTTGCCGGCAGCGGTAGCAAACGATCCTTCTTGCCGCCCCTTGAGCCGCTGATTTCCCAGGCTGTTCTCGCCAAACTTGGGGTAGAGCTCCCACCCTCTCACTCTCTCCACCCTTACCCCTTGGAATCCTCTTATCCGCCCCTGGGGATGGTCTGGTCTTAGGGTGGAAAGTCCGAGTGTCTCTGGAAGAGGCCGTCAGGTTCTCTGTAGCCAAGTATTTCTCCACACGATCCACAAGACCATCGGCCGTCTCTGGGTCTCCATGGCTTACCCAGTTTTGGATGGCAGTAGGAAGAGCTCTCAAAAACCGATCCATTACAACACGTTCCACAATCTTTGGTGCGGACAAAGTCTCTGGCTGTAGCCACTTTCTGCTCAGGTGAATGAGATCATACATTTGAGACCTGGGGGGTTTTCCAAGCTGGAAAGTCCAGTTATGCACACGCTGAGCCCGGACAGCCTGGGTGACACCCAGCCTTGCCAATATCTCAGCTTTTAGCATCACATAGTCTTTTGCTTGGTCAGGCTCTAGGTCATAGTAAGCCTTCTGCGATTCACCAGTTAACAGAGGAGCCACCAGTCCAGCCCACTGCTCCTCAGGCCACTTTTCTCTTTCAGCAGTCCTTTCAAATGTGGTCAAAAATACCTCTGGATCATCCTCTCCAGTCATTTTTGTCAATAAACGACTCACCCCAAAGGACGCGGTATTAGTGGGACGGCTTTCCTCACTGGTCTGCGGACGTTGCTGCATTACTGCTTCCATTTGTTGTAGTCTCTGCTCTTGCTTCTGTAACAGGTCTATGAAGCGGGCCTCAGATTGCTGCTGGGCTTGTTGCTGAGCTTCCAGACTCTGTTGGTGAGCTTGCTGCTGGGCTGCAAGGCTCTGTTGATGAGCTTGCTGCTGGGCTGCGAAGTTCTGTTGTTGAGCTGCAAGGCTCTTTTGCAAACCTGCATTTGTCTGCTGTTGATTGGCATTTGCTAGAGCCAGCTGCTTCAGTATCTCCTCCATGCTGGCTTAAAAAAAACTGCCACTGGTTCTCCACCAACTGTGAGGGGGTTAGCTCGGCAGCGGGTGTGTGTGACCCCCGGGATGGGCTCCCCACACAAAAACAGGCCCAGCAAACGGAGGTTGTGGTTTTCAAAATCAAAAAAAAGGTGCGGTTTATTTTCTATTTACAGTGACAAAACACAGCAAAGCCAAAAGAAACATATAAACAAAATAAATCCTGGTCAACTTGACCTCTGACTAAACATACAGGTTTCCTAACTAACAACTGGGATCAGCCTAGTGCTGTCCTAGTCCCTAAGTCCCTGGTTTTAAATGTCCAAGCAAATAGCCACACAGGCTTTTTCTCACCGCACAGGGGTTCACTCTCCCTAGACAGTCCACACAGGTCTGGTTCCAGGCATGAGCTAACATCTAATGAAGCTGGGAGTTCTTATAGAGGCCTAAATGAGCTGACAAGCTTCAGCTGGCCTCATCAACTCCCTGCCTGCACGACGCCCAGCCCTCTCCCTAGAGGTATGAGTCATCCATGAGCCCACTAGCCTTAGCTGGGCTTATACAACTCTCCACCTAGTTGTATAAGTCGGCGTAAAGCCTGAATCTGGGCGAAATATATCTACCCCCCTGGATGCAACCAGGTGACTTTACCTTCCTGCTGTCACAATATATATATACTGTGAGGGGGGTTAACTCGGTAGCGGGTGTGTGTGACCCCCTGGTTGGGCTCCCCACACAAAAACAGGGCCAGCAGACGGAGGTTGTGGTTTTCAAAATCAAAAGGTGCGGTTTATTTCTCTATGTACAGTGACAAAAACACAGCAAAGCCAAAAAGAAACAAACAAAATAAATCCTGGTCAGTTTGACCTCTGACTAAACATGCAGGTTTCCTAAACTAACAATTGGGATCAGCCTGGTGCTGTCCTAGTCCCTAAGTCCCTGGTTTAGTAAAAGTCCAAACAAATAGCCACACAGGCTTTGCCTCACCGCACAGGGGTTCACTCTCCCTAGACAGTCCACACAGGTCTGGTTCCAGGCATGAGCTAACATCTAATGAAGCTGGGATTTCTTATAGAGGCCTAAATGAGCTGACAAGGTTCAGCTGGTCTCATCAACTCCCTGTCTGTACGACGCCCCACACTCTCCCTAGAGGTATGAGTCATCCATGAGCCTACTAGCCTCAGCTGGGCTTATACAACTCTCCACCCTAGTTGTATAAGTCAGCATAAAGCCTGAATCTGGGAGAAATATATCTACCCCCCTGGATGCAACCAGGTGACTTTACCTTCCTGCTGTCACATACCCCCCCCTCTTGTTTTAACCTCGGGGTTGGAACACCAGCAATCAGGCATTCATGTACTCGAGACAAAGCATCCACATTCCCCATTTGAACGCCAGGGCGATGCTTTACTGTGAAGTTGAATTCCTGGAGGGCCAGGAACCACCTATTCACTCTTCTATTTGTTTCCTTGTTTTGAGCCATCCACTTTAACGGAGCGTGATCCGTAACCATGTCAAAGTGCCTACCTAGCAGATAGTACCGAAGGGAATCTAGAGCCCACTTCACCGCTAAACACTCCTTTTCAACCGTGGCGTAATTTACCTCATGGGACTTCAACTTCCTGCTGAGGTAAATGACTGGGTGCTCTTCCCCGTTCCAGACCTGGGACAATACTGCTCCTAACCCCACATCTGACGCATCACTTTGTACGACAAAGTCTTTAGAGAAGTCGGGTGAGTACAACACTGGCTGGCTACATAAGGCTTGTTTCAAGAATTGGAATGCTGCCTCAGCCTCGGGGGTCCATTTAATCATGACCGACCCTTTCCCTTTCGTCAGGTTGGTTAGGGGCACAGCCTTAGAAGCAAAGTGGGGAATGAAGCGCCGATAATAACCCGCGATTCCCAGAAAGGCTCGTACCTGCTTCTTGCTGTTGGGACGTGGCCAACTCTGGATGGCCTCGACTTTGTTGAGTTGGGGTTTTATTACTCCCCTGCCAATGGTGTACCCAAGATATTTGGCCTCCTCCTGCCCAATGGTACACTTCTTGGGGTTAGCCGTAAACCCCGCTTCCCGAACAGAGTCCAGGACTGCTTGCACTTTTGGCAGATGTGAGGCCCAATCTGTGCTATGGACAATTACGTCATCCAGGTAAGCCGCAGCATACTTCCGATGGGGCCTCAGCATCTGGTCCATTTTCCGCTGGAATGTGGCCGGCGCATTCTGTAACCCGAACGGCATTCTCTTATATTGGAACGCCCCGTCTGGGGTTACAAATGCGGTTTTCTCTTTGGCCGACTTGGCCAGGGGAATTTGCCAATACCCTTTTGTGAGGTCAAGAGTCGTCATGTATCGGGCTGTTCCCAGCCGGTCGATCAACTCATCTATACGTGGCATGGGGTAGGTGTCAAATTTTGTAACTTTGTTCAACTGACGAAAATCGTTACAAAATCGCCAGCTCCCATCCGGTTTAGGCACCAACACAATGGGACTAGACCAATCACTTTGGGACTCCTCTATCACCCCTAAGTTCAGCATTTTCTGTACTTCCTCCCGTATTGCCTCCCGTCGGGCCTCTGGGATCCGATAGGGTTTTAACTTCACCCTTTCACCGGGCGGGGTAATAATATCATGCTCTACCCCAGATGTTTGTCCCGGCAGCTCAGAGAACACCTCCTTGTTGCGAAGCACAAACTCCTTAACCTCCTGTTGTTGGGGTTGTGACAAGGTGGCTGCTATTCCAACCTCCGGAATCACGCAACCAGTTTGAGCTGGTGACCAAGTTTCTGCGACTAGGGACTCTCTATCCCTCCAGGCTTTCAACAGATTAACGTGATATATCTGTTCGGGCTTTCGCCTTCCTGGTTGTCTGACCTTGTAATTCACTTCGCTCACTTTTTCCATTATCTCGTAGGGGCCTTGCCATTTGGCAAGGAATTTACTTTCAACCGTAGGGACAAGTACCAATATCCTATCCCCCGGGGAAAAGGTACGGGTCTTTGCTCCACGGTTGTACACTCTCTGCTGTGCCAACTGCGCTTGGGCCAAATGTTCCTTCACGATGGGCATTACCTGTGCAATTCGATCTTGCATCAGGGCGACATGCTCAATCACACTCCTGTGGGGAGAACTCTCACTTTCCCAAGTTTCCTTGGCAATATCCAACAGCCCTCTTGGGTGTCTCCCATACAGTAACTCAAAGGGGGAGAATCCCGTAGAGGATTGGGGCACCTCCCTAATAGCAAACATCAAATAAGGAAGTAGACAGTCCCAATCCTTTCCATCTCTATCCACCACTTTCTTCAACATTTGTTTTAGGGTTTTGTTGAATCTTTCAACCAGCCCATCGGTTTGGGGGTGATACACAGATGTACGCAATTGCGTCACTTTGAACAATTTACACAGCTCTTTCATAACCCGGGACATAAAGGGTGTACCTTGGTCCGTAAGCAGTTCTTTACAAATACCCACCCGGCTAAAAACAAGAGATAGCTCTTTGGCTATGGTTTTGGCCGAGGTATTTCTGAGAGGGATCGCTTCTGGATAACGGGTGGCATAGTCCATTATAACCAATATGTACTGGTGCCCCCTAGCGGACTTGATTATAGGACCTACCAAATCCATTGCGATTCTCTCAAACGGGACCTCAATGATGGGTAGAGGGACCAGCGGGCTACGGAAATGTGGCATCGGGGCCGACCTCTGACACACAGGGCAGGAGGAACAATAATTTTCTATGTCCTTCATCACCCCAGGCCAATAGAATCTCTGTAATACCCTCTCTCGGGTTTTCTCTGTCCCCAGATGACCTCCAAGAATGTGCCCATGGGCCAACTCCAACACCAACTTCCTGTAAGGTTTGGGCACCACCAGCTGCTCAACGGTTTCTTCTGCCCTTTTTGCCACCCGATACAGTAGGTCCTTCTCTACGCTGAAGTATGGGTAAGTGCAGGTATTATCTGGGTTCACTAACTCGCCATCTATTTCCACTACGTTTTCCCGTGCCTTTATTAGGGCGGGGTCTTTTAACTGTTCTGTGGCAAAATTTTCCCTGTGAACCTCCAGATCAGAAAACTCCACAGACGGTAGGTTTTCGTCTGAGGAGGTGGGCTCCTCTCCAGTTTCTTGAGTCTCCCCTGCCAATACTGACAAGGGAAATTCTGGAGAGTCCTCACCACTCTCAGAGGAGTTCTGGCTATCACATTCCTGGTACATAGGGGCACCAGTGGGGGGCTCAGGATCATCCCACAGTTCCCAGAACTTCGGAAAATCCCTTCCCACAATGGCGTCATGCGGTAACTGAGATACTAAGCCCACTGGATGAGAGAGGGTACCTTTGGGGGTCTCGAAACACACTGTAGTCACTGGATACTCTCGGGTGTCCCCATGCACACAAATAACAGCTACCTTGCTATTCCCAGAGACCTCTGTTTTAACTAACTCAGCCTTTATCAGGGTCACAAGGCTACCTGAATCCAACAATACCACAACATTTCTACCATTAACACACATTTTGCATAAATGTTTCTCAGTTCCCCGAATGGCAGTGCATGCGACTGTCGCACACAGCGACTGACGTCTGTCCATCAGAAAGTCACATTGCATGGGTTCCTCCACAACCGGGCAATTTGCTGCAATATGTCCCGCTTGCCGGCAGCGGTAGCAAACGATCCTTCTTGCGGCCTCTTGAGCCGCTGATTTCCCAGGCTGTTCTCGCCAAACTTGGGGTAGAGCTCCCACCCTCTCACTCTCTCCACCCTCACCCCTTGGAATCCTCTTATCCGCCCCTGGGGATGGTCTGGTCTTAGGGTGGAAAGTCCGAGAGTCTCTGGAAGAGGCCGTCAGGTTCTCTGTAGCCAAGTATCTCTCTACACGATCCACAAGTTTACCGGCCGTTTCTGGGTCTCCATGGCTTACCCACTTTTGAATGGCGGTAGGAAGAGCTCTCAAGAAACGATCCATCACAACACGTTCCACAATCTCCGGTGCGGACAAAGTCTCTGGCTGTAGCCACTTCCTGCTCAGGTGAATGAGATCATACATTTGAGACCTGGGGGGTTTTCCAAGCTGGAAAGTCCAGTTATGCACACGCTGAGCCCGGACAGCCAGGGTGACACCCAGCCTTGCCAATATTTCAGCTTTTAGCATCACATAGTCTTTTGCTTGGTCAGGCTCTAGGTCATAGTAAGCCTTCTGCGATTCACCAGTTAACAGAGGAGCCACCAGTCCAGCCCACTGCTCCTCAGGCCACTTTTCTCTTTCAGCAGTCCTTTCAAATGTGGTCAAAAATACCTCTGGATCATCCTCTCCAGTCATTTTTGTCAATAAACGACTCACCCCAAAGGACGCGGTATTAGTGGGACGGCTTTCCTCACTGGTCTGCGGACGTTGCTGCATTACTGCTTCCATTTGTTGTAGTCTCTGCTCTTGCTTCTGTAACAGGTCTATGAAGCGGGCCTCAGATTGCTGCTGGGCTTGTTGATGAGCTTGCTGCTGGGCTGCAAGGCTCCTTTGCAAACCTGCATTTGTCTGCTGTTGATTGGCATTTGCTAGAGCCAGCTGTTTCAGTATCTCCTCCATGCTGGCTTAAAAAAAACTGCCCGCGTTCTCCACCAACTGTGAGGGGGGTTAACTCGGTAGCGGGTGTGTGTGACCCCCTGGTTGGGCTCCCCACACAAAAACAGGGCCAGCAGACGGAGGTTGTGGTTTTCAAAATCAAAAGGTGCGGTTTATTTCTCTATGTACAGTGACAAAAACACAGCAAAGCCAAAAAGAAACAAACAAAATAAATCCTGGTCAGTTTGACCTCTGACTAAACATGCAGGTTTCCTAAACTAACAACTGGGATCAGCCTGGTGCTGTCCTAGTCCCTAAGTCCCTGGTTTAGTAAAAGTCCAAACAAATAGCCACACAGGCTTTGCCTCACCGCACAGGGGTTCACTCTCCCTAGACAGTCCACACAGGTCTGGTTCCAGGCATGAGCTAACATCTAATGAAGCTGGGATTTCTTATAGAGGCCTAAATGAGCTGACAAGGTTCAGCTGGTCTCATCAACTCCCTGTCTGTACGACGCCCCACACTCTCCCTAGAGGTATGAGTCATCCATGAGCCTACTAGCCTCAGCTGGGCTTATACAACTCTCCACCCTAGTTGTATAAGTCAGCATAAAGCCTGAATCTGGGAGAAATATATCTACCCCCCTGGATGCAACCAGGTGACTTTACCTTCCTGCTGTCACAATATATATATATATATATATATATACACACACACTTGTGTTATATTTATATTATAATTATAAAAAATATATATAAAATATTGATGTATTTATATAATGTATAATAAATATAATAATCCCAGCACTTAAATATACACTCTAATTAATTATATGCCAACACATATTTAATCCTTTTTCCCACGTGCAAACATAAATGGTGGCTTGTGTGCAAAAGCATTAAAACAATGATGCATCGACATCAATAAAAAAAAAACATTTAAACACCGTGTAAGCTTGTATTATTTTGCAGTCCTTTTCATAAAAAAAAAAAATGAGGGCCAGTTTACATTTCAGCAGTGCGGCAATGCACTTGTGTTAACGTGTGCTATGTCACGCATTATCCAGCCTTGCATTAGGGAATTGGGATTCCTACGCACCAAAATGCCACACAATCTGTGCCGCAACGCGCTTTGGTGCATTGCTATGTGGTATAGTGTGTTGCAACGCATGTGCATTGCATTAGTGCATTGGGATTCTATTCAAAATAAATGGCACTTCGGTGCATCAACTAATGTTTTGCTGTGGTAACACGTGTATTAGCACTTGTACTCCCAAAATACATACTGTAGATGCAAACAATGTCAGTACCTGAACTTGACTTGGTATCAGAATTAGAAAAGGGAGGAGCAGCCTAAAGCCCTGTACACACGGTCGGACTTCCATCTGACTTTTCCGTGGTTTTTTGTCCGAATGGAGTTGGTCGGGAACACCCATAGCATACACACCACAGGACTTTTCTGAAAACTTTCTTAAAACTTCTTACAACATCACTTGTTTTTTCTGCTCTTTTCTGATCTTTACTGCCACCCTTTGGTCAACTTCTGCTATTGTTGGTTGATTTTAACATTGGTTGTTTTGTCCATCGGACTAAAGTCCTATAGTTTTCTGTACACACGGCAGGACTTTGCTCCATAGGACTTTTGTTGGGCAAAAGTTTGTCCGTTCGCAGACCCAACTTTTGTCCGATGAAAACAAAACCAAACTCAAAAAAGTTTGTCCGATGGAGCGTACACACGGTCGGATTGTTGGTCCAACTTGCTTAAAACTTAAGCCCCGTACACACGGTCGGACTTTTGCCCAACAAACTTAGTTTTAAGCAAGTTGGACTAACAATCCGACCGTGTGTACGCTCCATCGGACAAACTTTTTTCGTTTGGTTTTGGATTTCATCGGACAAAAGTTGGGTCTGCAAACGGACAAACTTTTGCCCAACAAAAGTCCGATGGAGCAAAGTCCGACCGTGTGTACAGATAACCATCGGACTTTTGTCCGATGGACAAAACAACTAATGTTAAAATCAACCAACAATAGCAGAAGTTGACCAAAGGGTGGCAGTAAAGATCAGAAAAGAGCAGAAAAAACATGCGATGTTGTAAGAAGTTTTAAGAAAGTTTGCAGAAAAGTCCTGTGGTGTGTATGCTATGGGTGTTCCCAACCAACTCCGTTCGGACAAAAAAACACGGAAAAGTCAGATGGAAGTCCGACCGTGTGTACGAGGCTTAAGTTTGTTGGGCAAAAGTCCGACCGTGTGTACGGCCTTTAGGATCCAATTAGTTCATGCACTGAAAAAAAAAACAAAAAAAAAACATGCTGACAGGAGGAGAGAGAAGAGTGAAGCCCTGTACACACGATCAGATAACCTATGGATTTTCGTCCGATGGATTTGTCCATCGGATATCCGATGAAACTGTTTTCCATCAGTCTTGCCCACACACCATCAGTCAAAAAACCGACCGTTACAAACGCGGTGACGTAAAACACTCCGATGAGCCGAGCAAAATTAAGTTTAATGCTTCTGAGCATGCGTCAACTTGATTCTGAGCATGCGTGGGTTTTTGATCCGATGGACTTGCCCATAGACGATCGGAGTTTTCGATCGGTTTTTTATCCATCGGAAAAAATTAAAACATGTTCTATTTTTAAAAACTGATGGAAAAAAGACCGATGGGTCCCATTCACGATCGGTTTGTCTGATGAAAAGAATCCATCGGACGAAAATCCATGGGATATCCGATCGTGTGTACAGGGCTTGAGAGAGATGAGCTCATCAGTCTCCTACTTCTCCTTTCACTGTCAATTTGCCAACAGTAAAGCAAGACCTATAAGTGTTACCTTAACCACTTGACCTCTGGAAGGTTTACCCCCCTTCATGACCAGGCCATTTTTTTGCGATACGGCACTGCGTTAGTTTAACTGACAATTGCGCGGTCGTGTGACGCTATACCCAAATAAAATGGATGTTCTTTTTTCCCCACAAATAGAGCTTTCTTTTGGTGGTATTTGATCACCTTTGCGGTTTTTATTTTTTGCACTATAAACAAAGAACGACCCACAATTAAAAAAAATATATATATATTTTTTACTTTCTGCTATAAAACACATCCAATAATAATAAAAAAACAAAAACAAAAAAAAAAAACGAAATTCTTCATTAATTTAGGCCAATATGTATTCTGCTACATAATTTTGGTAAAATCCCAGTAAGCGTATAGTGATTGGTTTGTGCAAAAGTTATCGTGTCTACAAACTATGGGATATTTTTATTTATTTAATTTTTGCTAGTAATGGTGGTGATCAGCGACTTTTAGCGGGACTGCGATATTTCAGCGGACAAATCGGACACCTAACTGACACTTTTGACATTTTTTGGGGCCCAGTGACACTAATACAGTGATCAGTGCTAAAAATATGCACTGTCACTGTACTAATGACACTGTCTGGGAAGGGATTAAACAACTAGGGCAATCAAAGGGTTAACTGTGTGCTTAGGTAATGTTTCAGTGTAGTGGGGGAGGTGCTTTTACTAGTGGAAGGCATGGATCAGTGTTTCTGCTTTACAGAAATACAGGATCCATTTCTTCTGTGCTGACAGAATGCAAATCTGTCTTGTTTACACAGGCAGACTGGCATTCTGTGACAAACGATCCGCGGGGGCTGGCCGAGATTGGGTCTGTGGGAGCTGCTGAGCAGCAGTTCAGAATCATGTATACATATATGTAATTCCGTGCAGCGCGGCTCTCCTGTAGCAGTAAGGCTACATTCACACCTGAGCGTAGCGCTTCAAGTGTTTTTACCGACGTTTTTACCGGCGTTTTGTCGCGCGAATTTGTGCCTGTCGAAACGCTCATTGTCGCGCTAAACGCTTGAATCGAGCGTTTCCATTACATTCCATGACTCCTAAAACGCCCAAATCTGCCCGATTCGCGCGACAAAAAAGGGTCCGGAACTTGTTTGAGCTTCAGGCGTTCGGCTTCAGGCATTTTGGAGTGGAGATGTGAACCATCTCCATAGAGAATAATGTTTTTTTCCCCCTCTAGCGTTTTGTAGCTTCAGGCTTCAGGCTACAAAACGCTCAGGTGTGAATGCAGCCTAAAGTCGGGAACTGGTTAAAGCGGAGCTTTAAGTGAAAGTTCCGCTCATGCTACTACCCCCTCCCCCCCACTTCACCATTCTTGACCTTTCTTTCTGAGAGTGAATGCCTCTTTCTGACAAGTACCCACTTACACTTCTGCATTTTTTGCCTAGTTCAGAATGGACCATGTGCTAATCAAGTCTTTGTAAAGCCTCGTACACACGGTCGGACTTCATACAAACTTTTCCGTGGATTTTTGTCCGAAGGGAGTTAGCCGGGCACACTCATAGCATACACACGGTTGGACTTTTCTGCAAACTTTCCCAAAACGTTCCCAACATCACGTGGTTTTTCTGCTCTTTTCTGCTCTTTACCGCCACCCTTTGGTCAACTTCTGCTATTGTTGGTTGATTTTAACATTGGTTCTGGGCATGCGTGTTTGTACCTCGGACAAAAGTCCGATGGATTTCTGTACACGCGGCAGGACTTTGCACCGTAGGACTTTTGTTGCCGAAAAGTTTGTCCGTTTGATGAGCAATCTTTTGTCCTATGAAAACCGAAAAAGTTTGTCCGATGGAGCGTACACACGGTCAGATTTTTTTTGAAAAAGTGCTAATTTTGAAGTTTGTTGGCAAAAAGTCCGACTGTGTGAAGTCAAACTCAATTGGGTGTTCTGGTCTCTGAATGTAGATGTGGGTTCAAATCCTTTACTTTGCTTCGGCAGGTCTCCTGAAGAATCGGGTCTGCATGGTTTCAGGTGGGTGGACCACAAGTGCACCAGTCCCAGTCAAGAGTCATGTGCCTGGGGGATCAGAGCCAGGGTTCTTTCTCTTCAGAGGAAGACCCTGTACACCCAGGGCACCTTTTCATTGCTCCCGGTGGTAGTTTTAAGTGTGCACACCATGGCAAAAAAAATACACTTTATTCATTTTTGAAAAATCTGTTTTGGAATTCTGATTATCCGCTGGCTGCCGGTGCATACATACTGGGATCCGTTCCACCCCACAGTACAAGATATAGGTATGAGAAAATAGGCTGCACTTCAGCTGTGCTTTTCTTCGAACACAACAAGCTTTATCGCAGTTGTGCAAACTCACAAAGACAGACACATCACGCACTGCCAAACCTTTTACTCCTTCAACACATTCCCCAATAAGGGCTTAGCCATGAACAAGCCCGTATTGCTATAGTATGTCTTTACCGTCTGAAGGATGGCAACTTAAGCCTCGTACACACGATCGCATTTTCATCAGACAAAGCGTAGGACTTTTGTCCGAAGGGTGTTGGCCAGGAACTTGTATTGCATACAAACAAACACGAAACTGCGTGGTTTTTCAGCTCTTTATCGCCACCCTTTGGACAACTTCTGTTAATATTGTGTTATGGTGAGCATTGCTTCCGAACATGCGTGTTTGTACTTTGGAGTTTTGTCCGACGGACTTCTGTACCCACACTCGGATAATTCGACAACACACATTTGTTGGAGGACAATTTTAAAGCATGCTATCCCACATTTGTCCACGGAAAATCCGACAACAATTGTCCGATGGAGCATACAAATGGTCTGATTTTCCGACAACAGCCTGTCATCAAAATATTCCCGTCAGATACAGTAATCCAATCGTGTGTACGAGGCTTTAGGATGATTAAACAGAGGTTACACCAGCCATTCTCAACCAGGGTTTTGTGGAACCCAAGGGTTCCTCCAGAGGTGGCTAAAAGTTCCTTGAGCTGTGGCTAACTCGCCTATCTTGTGATGGTGCCTGCTTAGTTCCAGGTTCAACACCACTTGGCAGAGCCAGAACCATGTCTGTAAAGGGAGAATTCTTCTTGGTGTCCACCACCAACGGAAGGGTCGATTTCCCAAAGACCACCAATGGACTGCTTTTAGCAGGGGTTCCCTGAGACCTGAAAATGACTGCAAGGGTTTCTTTGGGTTAAAAAGGTTGAGAAAGGCTGGGTTACACCAACAACAAGTAGTAGACGTATGGAGAATCCTAAGTGCAAAAGGAAAAGATTCAATAATAGACTATATCTTCCTGGACCATCAGCTTTGGTAGAAGTACAGTGGAACCTCGGATTACGAGCATAATCCGTTCCAGGAGAATGCTCGTAATCCAAAGCACTTGCATATCAAAGCGATTTTCCTCATTGAAGTCAATGGAAACGAAAATAATTTTTTCCGCATTGACTTCAATGGCATGCAATACCGCATGCGGCCAGAGGCAGGGGGCACCGGAGAGCCTCGGAAACGACTGAAAAGGCCCGAGGACACCTCGGCTGACCTCGGCAAACCTCGGAAAGACTTTCCCGAGATTTGCCGAGGTCAGCTGAGCTGTCCTTGGGCCTTTCCCTGCATTTCCATACGGCGCAGATCGGCTGCGATCAGCGATGTTCGGCTCTGCTCGGCTCCGGCACCCCCACACCTCAGGCCAAACGCGGTACTGCACACCGCTTTGGCCTGAATCCTGCTCGTTTTCTGAGACAACACTCGCAAACCGAGTTACGATTTTTAAAAATACAGTGCTCGTATTGCGAAACGCTCGTTAACCGCGTTACTCGCAATCCGAGGTTCCACTGTAGTAATAAAAAAAATAACCCTGTCAGACCATGCTACGTTTGGCAACTTTGAAATTAAAGGACCTCCTGGCGAGACAGTCCATATGGAGGCTAGATGAATCTCTTTTACCTTTACCTTATCCTCAGGTTGTCAAAGACCTAGAGCTAGAACTGGATATATTTTTTTTTAAGGAGAACGATGTAGAAAAATGTATCCCTTGTATTGTTATGGGAGACTCATAAGACTTATATGAGAGGGAAATTAACAGTAGAGGGGCCAAAAGGAGGAAAACATGACGAGGCCCGTTGCAACATCTCCTCAGGGAAATCCAAGAGATGAAACAATTACATAAATGATCAAATACAAATCAAAGGCTCCAAAGTAGGAGAAATAATTATCTAACAGCAACATAGAAATAAAAATGTTTCTTTAGTATAGTAGAGTAGGAATATGGAAATATTCCGTTGCAGGCACTAAATTCCCGGACTATTACTGATAATGGGAGCCGGTTCCTACAGACGTCAGCCACTAGCACAGTTTCTACAAAGGCTCCGAAAAAGGAGAAAGAATTCTCTAACAACATAGAAATAAAAATGTTTCTTTAGTAGAGTAGGAATATAGAAACATTCCGTTGCAGGCACTAAATCCCTGGACTACCACCGATAACGGGAGCTGGTTCCAATAGTCAGCAGCCACTAGCACAGTCTCTACAAAGGCTCCAAAGAAAGGAAGAGGAACCACGCACCATATTAAAAGCTTGGAACAATTTATTGAGTCATCCAACAAAAGGACTACTTCATGCGATGTACAGTCCCCGCTAACACATTTCACTTGATCAGCAGCTTACTCATAGGGTATTTATCATTCACTCCCCAATGTATAAGTGAAACTACATTTTAGATGCTCTGTACATCAGATGGAGTAGTCTGTTTGTTGGATGACTCCATAAATTGTTCCAAGGATTTTAATATGGTGAGTGGATCCTCCTCCCCTCTTTGGGGCTTTTGTTGAAGTAAGGTTTGCGTCAGGATACTCCGGGGGGGGGGGCAGATCCCAGTAGGTTCTAGAGTGTGGTGGTGGTAGATCATGGACAGAAGGATCCTGAAGAGTTGACCAGTGGTCTTTGGTAAAGCTCAGGGTATGCACAGAAAAAAGAAAAAAAAGAAAAGAGAGGGAGGGAGGGAAAGCCATGTTAGTGTAAATAAATTAATTCAGAAACAAGGATAAAATGCTTCCACAATAAAAGGATAAAAAGTCAAAAAGGACTTACAGCTGTTGAGGCTGCGGTCACCCAGCAAGGGGGGAAACACAAGGCCTTCCTAGTGCATGAGTGGAGAAAACCTGTCTCCACACAGGGTCAGTGTGGTCACTCTCTATGCCTTTCGTATTTCCATCCAGAACAGGCCCGTAACTAAAAGGAACCTGGTTGAAGGGCTAGCATGACTGGGGACAGCTGTGGGGAGAGCACAAGGAAGTTCCTATAGGAAGTGGGTTAGTAAAAAGGGAGGGGAAGTGATGGTCATTGGTCAGGGGGAGGAGTGGCCATAGTTAATTTTGACCCCGGGTAGAGGGAGGGGTTAACTCACTCGTGGGCAGCAGAGTAAGGCCCCTTTCACACTGAGGCGTTTTTACCATGTTTTCACGGTAAAAATAGCGCTGTAATAACGCCTGAAATAATCCTGCCCCAGCATTCTCAATGTGAAATCTCTGAGGGCTTTCACATTGAGGCGTTGTGCTGGCTGGGCGTTGAAAAAAATCCTGCAAACAGCTTTTTTAGAGCAACTTTAGGGCGCATAAAATAGCGCTGTAAAAATGCCTATCCCCATTGAAATGAATGGGAACCGCGGTAAAAATGCGGTAAAAACGCATAGGCATAAGCGTTATTTTAAAAAATAACGCTAACGCATATGCGTTTTACCGCGTTTTTACCGCGTTCGCGCTATAAAAACGCGGTAAAAACGCATACGCGTCAGCGCTATTTTTACCGCGGATGCGGTATAAACGCGGTAAAATCGCGGTACAAAATCTCATAATCTTTGAGCGTTTTTTCAACGCCTCAGTGTGAAAGGGGCCTAAGGGAGAGGACATAGGCAGGGATTTTTTTCCCACCCACCCTCCCTGTTGTTGGTTGGATAGGATGTATGGTTGTGTGTATTGAGGTTATGTGGGTATGGGTCTCTGGTTCGTGTAGGTTGGAAGGGTGAAGGTAAACAGGTTATGGTGTGGGGGCGGGTTGGACCTATCTCGGTATGGGTACCCTCCCTAACTGAAAATAATGGGCTACCGGTCATTGGGCTGCAGTGGCAAGAAGGTGGCAACAGTTCGTCCCTGAGCTGGTGGGATCATGGCTAGGGGCCAGGATGGTGAGGTGGTGGTGGTGCAGCCGATGCAGTAGATATACCTTCCTTCACGAACCTCAGACAGAGCAGCAGTTTGAAAAGTTGGGGTTTATACTCTATATGTGGTGTGTATATATATATATATATATATATATATATTTTTTTTTTTTTGTTATATATAGTTATATATATATATATATATATATATATATATATATATATATATATATATATATATATATTTATAGTTATATATTTAAATAGAGTTTATTTTATTTTTTTATTTGTTATTTGATAATAAAGGGGCCGGTTGGCCATTTAATTCCAGAAGGTGTGGTGTGATTATTTTAATAAGTAAGGCAAGTAGTTGGTGGGTTATGGTTTAAGGTTAGTACACGGGACATCAGCTATACACCAGTCATGGGTGCTCTGTGGGGTTCTCAGGTGTGTGAACAAAATGGTAGGAAATGCCAATGCAAAAAAAAGCCCATCGCTCTGCCAGTCGAACTACCGATGGGCCAGGGGATGATCTATTAAGCCTCGTACACACTATCGGACTTCCATTGGACAAATCTGTGGATTTTTTTCCGAAGGGCGTTGTCCGTGAACTTGTTCTGCCTACACACGGCAGAACATTTTCAGCCAACATTCACAAAACTACGTGTTTTTTTTTTCTGCTCTTTAGCGCCACCCTTTGGACAACTTCTGCTAATGGTGTCTTATGGTTAGAATTGGTTCGGAGCATGTGTGTGTGTACTTTGGATTTTAGTCCGACAGATTTGTGAACACACTATCGGATAATCCGACGGAACACATTTGTTGTCGGACAATTTGAGAGCATGCACAGCCAACATTTGTTGTCGGAAATTCCGACAACAAGTGTCTGATCAAGCGTACAGTCGGTCGGATTATCGGATAAAACACGTCCGTCGGACAATTGTTGTCGGAATATCCGATCGTGTGTACGGGCCTTAAGACCAGAGGCGGCTCTTTAATTAGGCAAATTAGGCAGTCGCCTAAGGCCTCACACTCACAGGGGCCTCGCGGCCGCCTAACTTGCCCCAGTTTTGAGGGGACCTTAACATTGCTGTGCTCAGGCAGCGTTAAGAGCCCTGACTCAGGAGCAAGGCCTCCAGCGTCCCTAACAACCAGTGAATATCGGTGACACCACCCCTTGTGACGTCAATGACCCAGCATGCCCTCAGTCAATGATGTCACAAGGGGGCGGGTTCAGCAGGTGACATCACCGGGTGGCTCCCGCCCCTTAGGTATTAAAGAGCAGGATCTGGGGGCCACCTTGTTAAAGGGGGCTTCCAGATTCCGATAAGCCCCCTGCCCGCAGACCCCCACAACGACCGGCCAGGGTTGTGGGCAAGAGGCTCTTGTCCTTGAATTATTTTTCCCATCATGGGTGTGAGTGGGGCCCCATGTCAAGTTTTGCCTAAGGCCTCACAAAGCCTAGAGCCGCCTCTGCTTAAGACTGCCTGGAGTGGTAATATTTTTGTGAATGTTTACTTTCAGAATTCTAAAGCTGATTATATGAAGTAACATTTATTTGTTTTTATCATTACCTTAGCCACCCGCTACTTTGATTTCCCTACAATAGTCAATAGCAATGAAACGTGTACAAATAATAAATGCAACTCATTTGCAGATCAGTTTCTTCTTAAAGCTTAACTCCAGGCAGATATACAGTAACAGCTACAAATCAATGCAGCCAGGGATTCATTCATAAATTATTAAATGTATTTTATTTCAAATGCAACTGGTGTAAGTATTTGAATTTGACTTGGCATTAAGCACCTGAAACATGTCTTTGATTTGGTTTTTAATATGACACTCTTGTACACTAACCCAAAAAAGCAAAACAGAAAACAAAAATTTCAGATTTGCTGAAATTTCATCAAAATTTGCCTCAAATATCAGTATTTGGACTCCTTCGGTGAGATTTGATTGTAAAAAAAATCACATGGCTTTGTTATCTAACTATAATGTCAATGCTGACATGGTGAACAGAGGCTTTGTTTATAAACTAAATGCTAACTCCAACACTAATGCCGCGTACACACGATCGGAATTTCCCGACAACAAATGTTCGATGTGAGCTTTTGGTCGGATATTCTGACCGTGTGTAGGCTTTTTCCGACAACAAATGTTTGAGAGCAGGTTCTCAATTTTTCCGACAACAAAAGTTCTTGTCGGAAATTCCGTCTGTGTGTATCTAATTCGGACGCAAAAAATCCTTACGTATGCTCGGAATCATTGTACTTCTTTTTTCTCGCTGTAGTGTTGTACGTCTCCGCGTTCTTGACGTTCGGAATTTCCAAGCAACATTTGTGCGACCGTGTGTATGCAAGACAAGTTTGTGCGAAAATCCGACGGAAAGAAAACCATGGTTTTGTTGTCCGAATGTCCGATCGTGTGTATGCAGCATAAGTCTGGGTTTGCATTTTGCCGGTACGATGTGTTATGTTAACACATGTTTTTTCATGTTTTAATGCACGTCTCTCTTTGAGTCAAGTCAAATAAATAGGTGGGCAGCACACTAAATTGTCCAAAATATGTACAATTTTTGGCAAAGCAACACACCACATTGCACAGTAATGTGTTACCTTGTGGTGATTTTCATCTGGTCTTGGTGTGTTAGGGTGGCATTCAAAATGAATGACACCACAATGCACCAAAGCACTTAGAAAGTGGTAAAATGCGTAGTGGTAATGTACCACGGTGGAAAAGTGTGAGCCAACCCTAAATCTGATGCCGCGTACACACGGCCGTTTTTAATGTCATTGAAAAAAACTACGTTTTTCTCGACGTGATTCTTCTCAAGCCTGCCTTGCCTACACACTATCGTGAAAAAAAAATGCTCGAGCAAAGCGCGGTGACATACAACGTACGACGGCACTATAAAGAGGAAGTTCCATTCAGATGGCGCCACCCTTTGGGATGCTTTTGCTGATTTCGTGTTAGTAAAGTTTGGTGAGACGATTCGCGCTTTTCTGCCTCGTGCTCTCCAGTCCGTTACAGCGTGACGAATGTGCTATCTCCATTACGAACGCTAGTTTTACCAGAACGAGCGCTCCCGTCTCATCACTTGCTTCTGAGCATGCATTTTTTTTCTATTTAAGACCCTGGCTCTTGCGCTTGGCACACATTGCCCATGTAGTGAAAAGACAGGTCACCTGTGTGTCAGTGACAGTATAAGTGGTAGGGAGAGATTCTAGACAAGTAGGGAAAGCAGAGACACACAATCCTTCCTGAAAACCCCTTGTTTGGGCATAGACCAGCCAGGCCACATTTCATCCCCCACACAGCCGCTGTTGGTGCATCTGAGACCTACTGCTACACTGTTCGCTTCGCTGGCACATACTGTGAGTTTGCCCAGTCGCCTTGACTTTCTGCCGGGTAGTTGTCCAGGTCTGAACTACATTTATAATGGAGTTCTGTTTTCTGCATCTGGACGTTGAGTGTTTTTTCCCGCCACACCAAGCTGCACCTCCTTAGAAGCTGCTCAGAGCTCAGTTTCTATTAACAGAGGCCCACCCCAGAACTATATCTCCCAAGAGCCCTTTCCCTGCTCACATTGTGTTGACAGGCTCTTAAGAGCCAAAGAAGCAGTCAAAACAGGAAGTTAGAAGCACACTATATTTCAGCTTTCCCGAAATATCACTAGAGGGTTTAGAAGGAACAGAGGCTACACTAATGTGGGCGGCACAATGGTGTAGGGCAGCACAGTGGTGTAGTGGGTAGCACTCTCGCCTAGCAGTAAAAAGGGTTGCTGGTTCCAATCCCAACCACGACACTACCTGCCTGGAGTTTGCATGTTCTCCCTATGTCTGCGTGGGTTTCCTCTGGGTCCTCCGGTTTCCTCTCACACTCCAAAAACATGCTGGTAGGTTAATTGGCTTCTGTCCAAAATTGACCCTAGTATGTGAATGTGAGTTGGGGACCTTGGATTGTGGGCTCCTTGAGGATAGGGACCAATGTGAGTGTGCAATGTATGTGTGGAGCGCTGCGTAAATTGACTGCGCTATATGGGTACCTTAAATAAATACTGTATAAGCCGAGTTTTTCAGCCCATTTTTTTGTGCTGAAAATGGCCTCCTCGGCTTATACTCGAGTCACCTTTTTGCGACTGATCTCCCGGATTTTGGGGACCCTGTACCGGCATACATGTAGCCCCAATCTTCCTCTACAAGTGTGCAAAGTTTGTTGTCCGGGGGACCTACGGCCCGGGAAGCATCGATTTTTAAAAGCCAGGCACCCCTTCCATAGACTCCCATGTTAAACGGTCATTTCTACTGTGACTTTGGGGACCCGGTACTGGCCGGTCGTAGGTCCCCTGGACCTGAAACTTGGCACACATGTACCCCCATCCTCTACAAGGGTGCAAAGCTTGTTGTCTGGGGAACACCGATTTTTAAAACCCGGGCACTCCTTCCATAGACTCCCATGTTAAACGTCAGTCTAGTCATGGACACAGTGAGGCATGGGCACAGTGAGGCATGCACATGGACACAGTGAGGCAAAGTGAGGCACAGTGGGGCATGCAGATGGATACCCTAGGCTTATACTCGAGTAAATACGTTTTCCCAGTTTTTTGTGGTAAAATTAGGTGCCTTGGCTTATATTCAGGTCGGCTTATACTCGAGTATATACAGTAATAATATAATAGATGAGCATCTTAATGAGACACAATGTACAGGGATAGGGAGAATTGTAGACACGCACCCACACTCACTCAGGTTGAACTTGATGGACTGGTGTCTTTATTCAACCTTACTAACTATGTAATGTGTGGCTACACTATACGTTCCTTGGAGACGGAGCCATAGGACGGAATTTTGGATGTATACAACAGGTGGATTATAAACAGTTATAAATGATTCAGTCTATCATTGCTAATTCCCAGGTTTGACCACCTTCACTCCATTCACTTTTAAACTATGCATGAAAGAGTAACCTCTGTGCACATGTTCCAAATTTTGACTTCCTCTTAGCTACTGAAGCTGTTTAATTCAGAATTCTAATTAAGTCTGTGCTGTACTAATTAAGACAGTTAAAAGTGTTTTAAATTGCAGTAGTTCTGGTAGTTGGCTTTACGTGCTTTTTCTATTTGTGTGAGTTAAGATGAACCGCGCAGCTTTCACCCCGTGGAACACTTCGAATTAGCATGAGGAGATTTTGGAAAAATTGTCCATGTGCATTTTATGACAAATAACAGTATATGGTGCGAAACTATTTTAATGTGTTAAACAATTTTGTTTAGATTGTTTAAACTATGTTAAACCATTAAGTCATACTTGGAATTTTAGAAAGGAAATACATAAATACATACAGGGAGCACGGCCTACTGGTTTATGGATTTTGGATTTTTTTCATTTCTTGTGGTTTTTTTTTTTCCATTGAATCCTCAATTCAGGTGTATGGGCTGCCTTATGGCTACTTTCACACTGAGGCAGTGTGCCGTCAGCGGTATAGCGCCGCTATTTTTAGCGGCGCTTTACCGTTATTTTTGCGGCACTATTCGGCAGCTATTCTGCCATTAGCGGGCGCTTTTAACCCCCACCAGCGTCCGAAAAAGGGTTAAAACCGCCGGCAAAGTGACGCTGCAGCATTTGATTGCTGCTATCAATCAAATGCTGTGTTGAGCCAGTGGGGGGGGGGGGGGGGGCAGGGCCGAGCCACCCGCTCTGTGTCAATATATGGAGACAGGATGGCCGGGGAGCGGGCATGCAAGAGTGCCCCCCATGGAAAGCTAGGGCGGGGGGGGGGGTCGGCCTGGAGCATCAGCTGGGGATCCCAGAAGAAGAGAATCGGGGCTACTATGTGCAAAACCATTGCGCAGAACAGGTAAGTACCGTATATCATGTTTGTCATTTTAACCACTTGCCGACTGGGTCACGCCAATATACGTCGGCAAAGTGGCACATTCCTGCGAATCGCCGCATTGGGTATGTTCTCCCCTTTAAGACCCATAACAGGCACGCACTGCATGGCCGGGGACCAGATGTGCGTGGCCGGCGGGGGTCGGGTGCCGCCGGCCACCCGCGAACGCAGGCATGAGACCCAGCATGGGGATTTGTGTGTGTAAACACACAAATCCCTGTTCTGACAGGGGAGGAGATACAGATCGTCTGTTCCTACTAAGTAGGAACAACGATCTGGCTCCTTCTCTGGTCAGTTCTATCCCCCCACAGTTAGAAACACACCTAGGGAACACATTTAACCCCTTGATTGCCCCCTAGTGTTAGCTCCTTCCCTGCAAGTGACATTTTGCATTTTTATAGCACTGATCGATGTATAATTGTCACTGGTCCCAAAAATGTGTCAAAAGTGTCCGATGCAATGTTACAGTACCGCTCAAAATAGCAGATCACTGCCGTTACCAAAAATATGTAGAAGAATATATATTGGCCTAAACTGATGAAAAAAATTGTTTTGGTTTTTTTTAACCACTTAAGCCCCGGACCATTTCGGGCCATTAGGACCAGGCCTGTTTTTGGGATTCGGCACTGCGCTGATTTAACTGTAAATTGTGCGGACATGCAATGTTGTACCCAAATGAAATTTGCGTCCTTTTCTTCCCACAAATAGAGCTTTCTTTTAATGGTATTTGATTGCCTCTGCGATTTTTATTTTTTGCGATATAAACAGAAAAAGACCGAAAATTTTGAAAAAAAATTATATTTTCTACTTTTTGTTATAAGAAAAATCGAATAAACTCAATTTTAGTCATACATTTAGGCCAAAATGTATTCAGCCACATGTCTTTAGTAAAAAAAATGTCAATAAGCGTATATTTATTGGTTTGCGCAAAAGTTATAGCGTTTACAAACTAGGGTACATTTTCTGAAATTTACACAGCTTTAAATTTATGACTGCCTATCTCATTTCTTGAGGTGCTAAAATGGCAGGGCAGTACAAAACCCCCCCAAATGACCCCATTTTGGAAAGTAGACACCCCAAGGAAATTGCTGAGTGGCATGTTGAGCCCATTGAATGTTTTTTTTTTTGTCCCAAGTGATTAAATAATGACAAAAAAAAATAAAAAATTACAAAAAGTTGTCACTAAATGATATATTGCTCACACATGCCATGGTTATATGTGGAATTGCACCCCAAAATACATTCTGCTGCTTCTCCTGAGTACGGGGATACCACATGTGTGGGACTTTTTAGGAGCCTAGCCACGTACGGGACCCCGGAAACCAAGCACCGCCTTCAGGATTTCTAAGGGCGCAAATTTTTGATTTCACTCCTCACTACCTATCACAGTTTCGAAGGCCATAAAATGCCAAAATAGCACAAAACCCCCCCAAATGACCCCATTTTGGAAAGTAGACACCCCAAGCTATTTACTGAGAGGCATGTTCAGTCCATGGAATATTTTATATTTTGCCACAAGTTGCGGGAATATGACAAACTTTTTTTTTTTTGCACAAAGTTGTCACTAAATGATATATTGCTCACACATGCCATGGGCATATGTGAAATTACACCCCAAAATACATTCTGCTGCTTCTCCTGAGTACGGGGATACCACATGTGTGGGACTTTTTGGGAGCCTAGCCGCGTACGGGACCCCAAAAAACCAAGCACCGCCTTCAAGGTTTCTAAGGGCATAAATTTTTGATTTCACTCCTCACTACCTATCACAGTTTTGAAGGCCATAAAATGCCAAGATGGCTCAAAACCCCCCCAAATGACCCCATTTTGGAAAGTAGACACCCCAAGCTATTTGCTGAGAGGCATGTTGACCCCATTGAATATTTTTTTTTGTCCCAAATGATTGAATAATGACAAAAAGAAAAAAAAATGTACAAAAAGTTGTCACTAAATGATATATTGCTCACACATGCCATGGTTATATGTGGAATTGCACCCCAAAATACATTCTGCTGCTTTTCCTGAGTACGGGGATACCACATGTGTGGGACTTTTTGGGAGCCTAGCCGCGTACGGGACCCCAAAAACCAAGCACCGCCTTCAAGGTTTCTAAGGGCATAAATTTTTGATTTCACTCCTCACTACCTATCACAGTTTTGAAGGCCATAAAATGTCAAAATAGCCCAAAACCCCCACAAATGACCCAATTTTGGAAAGTAGACACCCCAAGCTATTTGCTGAGGGGAATGGTGAGTATTTTACAGCTCTCATTTGTTTTTGAAAATGAAGAAAGACATTTTTTTTTCTTTTTTTTTTTCTTTTTTTACATTTTCAAAACTTTGTGACAAAAAGCGAGATCTGCAAAATACTCAACATACCTCTCAGCAAATAGCTTGGGGTGTCTACTTTCCAAAATGGGGTCATTTGGGGGGGGTTTGTGCCATCTGGGCATTCCATGGCCTCCGAAACTGTGATAGGCAGTGAGGAGTGAAATCAAAAATTTACACCCATAGAAATCCTGAAGGCGGTGCTTGGTTTTTGGGGTCCCGTACGCGACTAGGCTCCCAAAAAGTCCCACACATGTGGTATCCCCGTACTCAGGAGAAGCAACAGAATGTATTTTGGGGTGTAATTCCACATATGCCCATGGCATGTTTGAGCAATATATAATTTAGTGACAACTTTTTGTACATTTTTTTTTTTTTTGGTCATTATTCAATCACTTGGGACAAAAAAAAAATATTCAATGGGCTCAACATGCCTCTCAGCAAATAGCTTGAGGTGTCTACTTTACAAAATGGGGTCATTTGGGGGGGTTTTGAACTGTCCTGGCATTTTATGCACAACATTAGGAAGCTTATGTCACACATCATCCACTCTTCTAACCACTTGAAGACAAAGCCCTTTCTGACACTTTTTGTTTACATGAAAAAAAAAAATAATTTTGCAAGAAAATTATGTTGAACCCCCAAACATTATCTATTTTTTTAAAGCAAAGGCCCTACAGATTAAAATAGTGGGTGTTGCATTTTTTTTCCCACACAGTATTTGCGCAGCGATTTTTCAAACGCATTTTTTGGGGGAAAAACACACTTTTTTTATTTTTAATGCACTAAAAAACACTATATTGCCCAAATGTTTGATGAAATAAAAAAGATGATCATAGGCCGAGTACATGGATACCAAACACGACATGCTTTAAAATTGCGCACAAACGCGCAGCGGCGACAAACTACATTCATTTTTAAAAGCATTTAAAAGCCTTTACAGGTTACCACGTTAGATTTACAGAGGAGGTCTACTGCTAAAATGACTGCCCTCGATCTGACCTTCGCGGTGATACCTCACATGCATGATGCAATTGCTGTTTACATATGACGCTAGACCGACGCTTGCGTTCGACTTTGTGCAAGAGCAGGGGGGGACAGCGGTGCTTTTTTTTATTTTTTTTTTATTTATTTGGCTTTTTTATTTTATTTTTAAACTGTGCCTTCCATATTTTATTTTTTTACCATTTTTATCGTTATCTCAGGGAATGTAAATATCCCCTATGATAGCAATAAGTAGTGACAGGTACTCTTTTTTTGAAAAAAATTGGGGGGTTAGACCCTAGATCTTTCCTCTGCCCTCAAAGCATCTGACCACACCAAGATCGGTGTGATAAAATGCTTTCCCAATTTCCCAATGGCGCTTTTTATATCCGGGGGGGGGGGACATTCCCTCCCACTGCTTGTAAAAGCAGTCTAGAGGCTAATTATCTGCTAGAATTGCTTTTACATGAAAGCCGGCTGCTGGCTGAAAAGAATGATATCAAGATGATACCTAAACCCGCAGGCATCATTCTGGTATAAACATTCAAAGTCCAGCAACATACCAGTACGTTGCTGGTCCTTGTTGGACATGTATTGTAATCTTTTTTTTCATACAGCCTATTGGCTGAACGAAAAAAAGAGATTGATTGGTGGGTATGCCCACCATTAGAATACTTCCCTTCATCCACCCACTTCTAATCATGGGCATATATGCCGAAGCATGGGGGCATCCTCCCGCAAAAAAGTTATGCCGCGTACACACGGTCAAGCCTTCGTCGGAATTTCGACCGTATGTACGCGGCATAAAAGGTTATGCCGCATACACACGGTCGGACTTTTCCACGGGCAAGCCTCCGTTGGAATTTCGACCGTATATACGCGGCATTAGGAGCAAAATCGCTCCTCTGCCCCTGCTGCCCCCATGCTTCGGCATATATGCTCTTTTTTTAAACTGTGGTGGTGAAATCACCTCCTACAGCGTTGGAGTCACGGCTTTATGTATCGTGGGAGCAAACGCTGTTGCTGTCAAGATAAATAGATCCGCGCTGCAACTGAATGGCGTACCTGCTAAGCAAATGGTGGTTAACATTAAAACAAAGTAACATTACAGTACAACAGTAAGACCTTACCATGCCATACCTGCAAAGCAAATACCAAAACAAAACCTAGTAAAAAATAAAAAAATGTTTTAACGCAACCTGTGCCTAAAATATATATATGCCGAAGCATGGGGGCATCCTCCCGCAAAAAAGTTATGCCGCGTACACACGGTCGGAATTTTCCACGGGCAGGCCTCCGTCGGAATTTCGACCGTATGTATGCGGCATTAGGAGCAAAATCGCTCCTCCGCCCCTGCTGCCCCCATGCTTCGGCATATATGCTCTTTTTTTTAACTGTGGTGGTGAAATCACCTCCTACAGCACTGGAGTCACGGCTTTATGTATCGTGGGAGCAAACGCTGTTGCTGTCAAGATAAATAATTCCGCGCTGCAGTTGAATGGCGCACCTGAAAACAAAAAATTACATACCTGAAAAGCAAGCATGATAAAACATTGCAGAATAGAATACAGTAAAAAGGAGCAGAACAATAGAGAGAAAATAGAGAGAGAGAGAACAATAAAACGACAACTATTTTTGGTTTTTTTATTTTATATTTTTTTGTGTTTTGTTTTTTACGTTTTTTTTTTTCTTTTTTACACTTTTTTTTGTAACTTTACAACTGTAATGGTTCGGGTCTCTCAAAATGTAATGGCATCTTGGGAGACCCTGTGTAAGTGTGTCCTTGTCTGTGAAATGCTGTACCCTACGCTAAAACTTCACTTTTGAGTGGTAGCGTTCAAAACATTCACCTTGGCAAAGACCAGGCTTGTCAGGACAGAGTGGACAAAAACTACGGGTGTCACGCCTAAATCCGCGCTTGCTACAGACACAACATCTTTTTTGGGGGTGGCTTTGGGTAGGGGTACTCGGGAGGACATACGAATAATGCCTCTCATGCAGCCGGCTTACTGCATTTGGTTGGGGATGGTGAGGTGCAGAACCGCCTGGATACAGGAGTTCTGTGACTATCTCATTCTGGAATTTTAGAAGAGATAACGTCCCGCCTGAAACTCTGTATAGCACATGAGCGTTCAGCAAAGCCAATTGGAATAATGATAGAGACACTTTTTTGTACCAGCGTCTCGCCTTACGGTCAATTAGATACGGCGCCATCAACTGGTCGTTGAGGTCCACCCCTCCCATATTTTGGTTATATTCGTGGACACAGAGGGGTTTCTCTACAACACCAGTCGCCGTACGAATTTGGACTGTCGTGTCTGCATGAAGGGAGGTAAGAAGGAAAACATTCTTATTGTCCCTCCACTTCATAGCGAGCAAGTTATTACACTTCAAGCAGGCTCTCTCCCCCAGCCTAAGACGGGCATCTACAAGCCGCTGGGGAAAGCCCCGGCGATTAGGTCGCACGGTGCCACATGCTCCAATCTGATGATCAAACAAGTGACTAAACAGTGGCACGCTCGTGTAATAATTGTCCACATACAAGTGGTACCCCTTTCCGAATAAGGGTGACACCAAGTTCCACACTATCTTGCCAGCGCTCCCTATGTAATCCGGGCAGTTGACCGACTCAATCTGACTATCTTTTCCCTCATAAACCGTAAAGTTCACTACATAGCCTGTTGCCCTGTCACAGAACTTGTAGAGCTTGACCCCGTATCTGGCACGCTTGCTGGGAAGGTACTGCTTGAAAGACAAGCGGCCAGAAAATTTAATCAGGGACTCATCAACGCAGACAACTTGATCGGGAGTAAACAAGGCTGCAAAACGTTCGTTGAAGTGGTTTATGAGGGGCCGAATTTTATAGAGCCGGTCGTATTCAGGGTCCCCACGTGGACGACAAAGTTCATTGTCGTTGAAGTGCATGAACCGCAAAATCTGCTCGTATCGTGCCCTGGACATGGAGGCAGAGAACACGGGCATGTGGTCAATTGGGTGCGTGGACCAATAAGCACGCAATGACGGAAATTTATGTGTGCCCATGTTGAGGGAAAGGCCCAGAAAGGTCTTAAATTTGGAAACCGTAATTGGTTTCCAATTTCTGGCAATTTTAGGCAACTGGGGGTTAGCGGCGATAAGTTGACCAGCATATAAATTACTCTGGTCCACAATAGATCTATAGAGATCTTCCGTGAAAAACAGCGAATAAAAATCAATTGGAATAAAATCAGCTGTTTCCACCTGAATACCGGGTTGGGCAGTGAATGGGGGAAGTACGGGTTCTGCAGAAGTGGTGGGGACCCAATCAGGATAGGCGAATTCTGCAGGAAGGGCAGTATGGGCACGACGGGCCTGCCTTTGTCTTCTTGGTGGCAGCAGGACACTACTTGTGCTTGCCACCTCGCCAGCTTGAACTGCACTTATGGGACTCGCCACGTCACCAAGTGTTACTGCAGTGCTGGATGTACGTCCAGGCTGTACTAGGCCGCTGGTGCTTGCCAGTTCACCAGAAGGAATAGCGGCGCTAGTACTACTCTGCTCCATGATACGAGAGACCTGCGGTTCTTGCTCCTCAACAACCTCAGAAGATCGGGATCGGGTACACCTGACCTTAGCAGGGACCTCAACTTCGTCGTCAGAGCTATCTGACGTGGGGCCGCTGACGTCACTGTCTTCTACGGGAAGATATTCTGAGCCTGAATCTGACAGATACGTGACCTCCTCTTCACTATCTGTCATGCTCAGAATCTCGTAGGCCTCTTTACTAGTGTACCTTCGTCTTGCCATTTTGGGCTCTAAATTTAGGGGTACACTAGTAAGATTCACAGGAAAAAAAGCACCTGACTGTCGTCAGCAAATATATCAAACGCTACAAAAAAACTGTTAGCGATCGCAGGGATCAGGCCTGTCTCTGCGAACGCTGCAGTTATGTGTGTTGTGTTTGGTAAGTGACAGTGATCGATCGATACTGCACTTGGGTGGGCTGGGCTGGGCTGGGCGGAGGGGCTAAACGCAGGCGCTAGCAGGTATCTGGGCTGATCCCGCTAACACTGCGTTTTTGGGAACCCTAAACCGCTGGGGATGCTAGTATAGATCTGATCAGATACTATACCACTAAGGGGGGTGTATGCTTTGCGCGTGGGTGTTAGCGTTACTGGCACTAACCTAACACTGCCTGGGGCGACGCAGACCCTCTCTGGTGCTAAAACCTAATTGATCTCACCCGCCGGGCGATCAGGGGGTTAAACCTTTATTGGGTTATATACGGCGGGTGCCCTGATGCTATAAAAAGCAAACTAATCAACCAGCGTCACCCGTAACCTTTATATGGTGATCACTGGTGAAAGGGTTAACTAGGGGCAATCAGGGGGTTAAAACCTTTATTAGGTTAAATATGGGGGTACCCGACGCTATATAAAAACCTGACGGGTAACCTAAATAACTAAATAACTTACTGGCTAACCAGTGACACCAGTGACGCTTATACGGCGATCACTGGTGAAAGGGTTAACTCTAGGGGCAATCAGGGGGTTAAAATAATATATGGGGGTACCTGACACTAATAAAAACCTGCGGCGAACCTAAAAAAAATAACTGCCTATCTAAAACACCAGCGACACGAATACAGCGATCGGAAAAACAATCGCTTAGTGACGCTGAAGTTAGGGGGTGAAAGGGTTACCTGGGGGGTGATCAAGGGGTTAAACCTTTATTAGGGGGGGTTAGGGGGCTACCCTGGACCTAAAGGGGCCTAATCCTAACTGCCCTGCAACTTTTTACAATCACAGATGACACTAAATGCAGTGATCAGTAAAATAAATGATCACTGCAATCAGTGACACTGTGATTGGGGGCTTTGGGGTGACCTGGGGGGGTGATCTGGGGGTGACTGGGGGGTGATTTGTGTGCCTATGTGTACCTACGTGTCAGTGGACTGTTGGAGCACTAACCTCTGTCTTCTCTCCTCGGCGCCGGGAACGAAAAGACCGCGGCGAGGGAGATGACATCACTTCCTCCAGCCTGTGTTTACATCACATGGCGGAGGAAGCATTTTCATTGGCCGGGAGCGATCGCGAGGGGGGGGGCGGAATCGAGCGGCCGCCCCCTCATGCCTGATCGCTCCCGAACACTTAACGGCCGCTCACTGCAGTGAAGGGGGGTCCGGATGGACCCCCCAACTGCACAAAGGCGATCACGTAGATCTACGTGATTCTGCCTGTCGGTGCCATTCTGCCGACGTAAATCGGCGGTGGGCGGTCGTTAAGTGGTTAATTGGGGATATTTATTATAGCAAAAAGTAAAAAATATTGTTTTTATTTTTCAAAATTGTTGCTCTTTTTTTGCTTATAAAGCAAAAATAAAAACCACAGAAGTGATCAAATACCACCAAAAGAAAGCTCTATTTGTGGGAGGCTGTAATGGGGGTAATGGGGGTAGCCCTGTCAGGCAGACGTTGGGGCCTATAATTTATAATTGTGGCCCTGATGGAATGGTCAGTCCACAAGGAGTAGTTGTTAGGCCTCGTACACACGACCGATTTTCTCGTCGTAAACAGTCAAGAAAAGTGCCGCAAGAGTTTTTTTGTCTAGAAAAACGTTCGTGTGTATGGTTTTACGACGAGAAACTTGACGAGAATCTCGACGAGAAAATAGAGAACCTGCTCTCTATTTTCTCGTCAGGATTCCAGATTTCCTCGTCGTGTTTCTCGTCGGCCTGTTTTGTGACGAGAAAATGGTTCGTGTGTATGCTTTTACGACTCTTCCAAAAGCGCGCATGCTCACAAGCAACTATGAGACGGGAGCGCATCTTCTGGTAAAACAAGCCTTCATAATGGAGAGAGCACATTCGTCACGCTCATAAATATTTCATCGTTTAAATGTTCTGCATTGAATTCTTCGTTAGAATGTTACATTAATCAAAACGAGAGACCTTCTTTTGCTGCTGATATTCACACAGAGTTCTGCCTTATTTTTAACCTTTTTCATGCTGCTCTTTATAAGATTTATGTGTATTATATCGTGCAAGTTTTTAGGAATAATTTAAATGGTTAGATTTTTCAAAATGATGTTAATTATAATTTCTCAATGTTTTGATAGCGATCTCACATTTAATTTTCTAATCTATATTTTTAAAATTTCACACCATGTTTTTGAGCTAATCAGATTTAGTTATTCTTTTGGGGGGGTGATATCTGTGCCTTTTATTGTCAGTCAAATGTATCTGCTTACTCCAAAGCTTTTTTTTTATTTATTTAAAAATACACATAGTCAAGTATGAACTTAAACAAAAAACACATTTATTCATGTTTATAAATTAAATAAAGAGAAGGCAGCGCTGGAGAAGCTGCTGCCATTTGTGCATCCCAGGGACCCCAGAGCACACACCAACCCTGTGTGGACACTAAAATTGGGAGCTTGAGAAGGCCCACATTTCAGAACACAATCTGATGCTGGCCTCCCAGAGGTCAGGAACAGCAGCAGGTGAGATATATGTCCCAAGTGTGTGGTACTACAACAGGCTGCCTTCTGTCCGACCAGTGCGACCACAATGAAGCAAGGCCATCACTTCCTCTTCTTCCTGGCAACCTTCCCTGCAGCCTTTCCTGAAGCCTTTCCTGAAGCCTTTCCTGCAGCCTTTCCTGCAGCCTTCCTTCTTCGTTTAGCTGGAGGCTGGCCCACTGGAGGGGTACTCCTGTCAGGAGGAGGAGGTGGAGGTGTAGCAGAAGGGGGTGGGGCAGAAGAAGAAGGTGGAGGTGTAGCAGAAGGGGGTGGGGCAGAAGGTGGAGGTGTAGCAGAAGGGGGTGGGGCAGAAGGTGGAGGTGTAGCAGAAGGGGGTGGGGCAGAAGGTGGAGGTGTAGCAGAAGGGGGTGGGGCAGAAGGTGGAGGTGTAGCAGAAGGGGGTGGGGCAGAAGGTGGAGGTGTAGCAGAAGGGAGTGGGGCAGAAGGTGGAGGGGTAGCAGAAGGGGGTGGGGCAGAAGAGGAAGGTGGAGGTGGAGGTTGAGGTTGGGTCAGTTGGGCCACCTCACATATGGCGGTATTGGGGGTAATTTGCTCCATCACCCCCTTGTTGAGCAAGGTGATGAGCAGGGGTTCGCATAGGAGGCGTTGCTCCATGCTCATCACCTTGAACTTAGCCTCCACTAGGCCGGCAATGGCCTCTTCAGGGGATGTGGGCTCCTTGAGGGTGGCATGGGCCTCTTTAATAAGGGCCATTGCTGCGTCACTGGTGGTCCTGTCCCTCCTGCCTCTTTTGTGAAGCCTGATGGGAGGCACCTGGGATCTGGTGCTTCTCCTTTGCCCTGCCACCTCCTGTCTGCCACTGGGCCCTGCCACCTCCTGGCTGCCACTGGGCCCTGCCACCTCCTGGCTGGTACTGGGCCCTGCCACCTCCTGGCTGCCACTGGGCCCTTCCTCCTCCTGCCTGACAGTTTCCAGACCCTCCTCCTGGCTGATTTCATCCTGTGTATGAAAAAGAAACATAGTTTAATATGTTGGTTTAATCTTTGCCTCAAACTTTGTAATCCTGATGGAAGCAATTAGAATGTAAATGCATAAATCCTTGCTTTAAATTTACCACTACATCAGCTTGACTATTTACCACACAATTAAGTGCAGAATAATGTCTACAGATCATGATTTCACTTGTGGAATACAAAATAATGTATGTTTCTCATCCTGACATATTTGGGAAACATTAATTTTATCCCACTACATTTTCAGTTAATACTATACCTGGCTCCAGATGGACAAATCAGGATCATCCAGGATGGCTGCCTCCTCTTGCTCCAGAGAAGGCTCAGGTTGGCTGCAGGGAAGTCTGGGGGGGAAGAGTGGAGAGTGATGGCCTTGGCTCAATGTGGTCATCCAGGAAGGACATCCTGCTGTAGTACCACAAAACCGGGACATAAACATCATCTGCTGCTGCTCCTGACCTCTGAGAAGCCAGCACCTTAGAGCGTTCAGTCCTGTAGGTACCTCTCAAGCTCCCAATTTTAGTGTCCACTTGTTTTGCTGTGGTTGTGGGCACCTTGGTATGCACAAATGGGAGCAGCTTCTCCAGCGCTGCTTTTCTCACCCCTTTTTTTTTATGGATGGGGTTTTTGGTCTCCCACAGAGCCGGCAGCTCCCTTACCCGGTCAATAAATTCCGCCAGGAACTCTTTGTCGCTAATAAAGACATTCATATTGTATCTGCAAGTAAAATAATTTATATTTAAATAATGTGAGGCAAACAGTCTAACCTCCTTCACATCCTAGTCACCATATATATCCTCCACCAATCTCAAGACAGTATAGGCCCACAATTTTTACAAGTCTCACAAAATCACATACCTTCGTTCGCACGTCCGTCACTTGAACTCCTCTCTCCGCACACCGAACGTACTATAGTCACATGTGTGTTTGCTATATACACACCACGCATGCGTCCAAATTCGAACACGTCGCTCCGCACACGTCGCCCGCCCATGACGTTCTAACTAATATCTTTTCCCCGCCCCTTCTCTTTCGGCGCGCAGACAGATATGGCGGAGTTACAGCAGGTGTCTGATAATTCCGCAACTAGCGAGGAGACAAGCCCGGAGACCGAGGACACGTCACGATCAAGGAGGAGATTCAAGGCATCGAATATGTCTTTGGCGGAGATGGCGGAGATGGTGGACATCTTGGTCAAGGCTGATTATGATGCCAAGCATGGGCCGTATAGCAAACCAAATAGAAGGAAGGCCAAAATCCTCACTAAAGTTGTGAAGAGTCTGAGGGCGAGGTTCGGGGTGAAACGCTCAAATGAGCAGCTCAGAAAGAGGTGGTCAGACCTCAAACTGAGGGAGCCAGACCAGTTGAGGAGCATAAAGAGGATGCTCGCTAAAAGTAAGTAAAATGACGACCTTTCTGCTATTAATCTTTTTAGAAACTGACCTTTTTTTTTTTTTTTTCATATTGGACTCCCTTCCAAAATGTAATATTTTGAACTAGGTTGGGCACAGTAATCGTTCGTTACGTTACCGACACTTCGTTCGGCCACTATCCGCGGTTTTGGCTTATTTAAGACCCCCAAAAGTAATTAGACATCTGCCATTTTTGATCAAGTATTGTGGCTAATTTTTAAGTCTAGATGATGTGTTTGTAAGGAGAATGAAATGCAAACTTTAATCAGTGTAAAGGAGAGGACACTCAGCAGCTGCTTCCACATCTGTACTTTGGAGCACTATAGTGTGGGCCACCAGACCCGCCTTTTTTGGGTGTCCCACACAGGTGCATCAGAGTTTATTTGTGGTGCCTCCATGTCCAAAAAATTACATCCAAATGTGAATACTAAACATATTTGGGGTCATAAATAATGCATTTTTCTTTAAATTCCGCACAAACACACACTTGTACCCCACTTCCAAACAATTTAGCCTGTTTTAAGTTTAAAAATGAGATTTTTACAGTGTGATAAATAGACCTTTGGTTTTATTCTCATAGGGGAGAGAAGACTGGGAGGAGGACACTCCAGGGAGCACATGCACCCCACAACTTCCAAGCAACCCCAAACTCCCAAAGATCCACAACCGAAAGATGTGCAGGAAGTTGAGGTGGAGGAAGGAGAAGTGCAGGAAGGAGAGGTGGATGACGTTGTGGATCTGGTCACCACAACAGGTCAGTATCTGACACCACAGCTTAAGGTAAGCGAGGTAGGCCTGCAGAGTTTTATTAATTTTTTTTAATGGTTTTTAGGGGATGGAAATGTTGTGAAGGATAGCACACCGTTCTCTGCTGACAGTGCCCTCCGCCTCATCCAGCAAGTGATGGAATGTAGCACGGAACTGGACCTAATTAAACAAAGAATCCATGTGATGGAACAAACATTTAAAGACATTCTCGATGTTTTGGGGAGAATTCAATAAGCCATCCAAACACATTTGTTTTTACATGTTTGTTTTTATATTTTTACTAATTTTTTGAGTAACAAAGCAGCCAAAAATTGAATATGCACACAGTGTGTGAACATGTGCTATCTGCCATCAGGGGATATCCATGTACGTCTTTTGTGGGTGCAACCCCTTCCTCGTATCAAAAGTCGGTGAACTGAGGAAGGGGATGCACCCCCAAAACACGTCCATTGATCACCCCTGATGGCAGATAGCACATGTTGACAATAGGGATCAGGATTGTAAACTTCCTATTTGCAAAAAATTAAAAATGTGTGCATATTGAATTTTTGGCTGGCCAAGGGGTGGCAGGACCCCATATTAGGACGGGCACATAGAGACATAGTTTGTGTAACTGAATGTCTCAGATTGCTCAGAGGTATCCAATGTTGTCATTTTAGAAATGCAAGTGGTATTTTTGTATTTTCATAAGCCAAAATTTGCCGGGTTGTGGCCAGGCCAACCCCAAAGTAAAAAAAAAAAAAAAAGTGCAGAGAGTAAAATATTTGACCACAAACAACGTGTAGCTTCTTTTTATAATACTCTCTAAGCTTATTTGGTTCTTTTGTAAGGTAACATAGTGAAATTGGTTGTTATTTACTAAAGTAAAATACACTTGCCACTACAAATGCACAAAGACAAACTAGGAGACAGGAAAGAACAAATAATTAAAGGTTTAAACAAGATTTTTATTGGGATACTTAGACATAGGCTGGCATAGGAATTGCC
The DNA here is from genome assembly GCA_029206835.1 of Rana muscosa. Classification (NCBI taxonomy): domain Eukaryota; kingdom Metazoa; phylum Chordata; class Amphibia; order Anura; family Ranidae; genus Rana; species Rana muscosa. The sequence goes on along the minus strand of CM055119.1, from coordinate 180,699,034 downwards.
CCCCTACCCGTGAAATACTCCATGTATTTGTCCCGAACCACACGGGCATTTTGGGGGGGCAAGCCAAGACGGGCAGATTCCAGGCCCGGAAGGGGATTTGCAGGGGAAAGTCCAGCCTCTGGCAAAACTGAGGCCATATACGAATTAGATTTTTGGCTCAGAAAGTTGTGTAGCACACAGCAGCATAACACTACATAGTTTATTTTGTAGTCCGCCAAGTGGATGGAAGTCATAAAAAGGCGGAACCGGCTGGCCATTATGCCGAAGGCATTTTCAACGACTCTTCGGGCCCTGGCCAGCCGGTAATTGAACACACTCTTCTCTGGGGTCAGGGTCCTCTGTGGAAATGGCCTCATAAGATGCCGTCCGAGTCCGAAGGCTTCATCAGCCAAGAAAACAAAGGGGAGTCCTTCAATATTCCCTGCATCCGGTGGCAATGCAAGGTCGTCACTCTGGAGACGGAGGGCAAACTCCGTCTGGATGAAGGATCCCCCATCGGACATCCGGCCATTCTTCCCTACATCAACATAGAGGAATTCATACCGTGCTGACACCACCGCCATCAGCACAATGCTATGAAACCCCTTGTAGTTGTAGTAGTAGGACCCAGAACGGGGTGGCGGCACGATGCGGACGTGCTTCCCGTCTATGGCACCACCGCAGTTGGGGAAGTCCCACCGCGTGGCAAACTCCGATGCCACAGTCTGCCATTCCTGTGGCGTGGAAGGAAGCTGTGGAGTGAAACAAGATGAAATAATATTAGAAAAACAAAGGCATACATTACAAGCAAATTCTAAACCAAAAAATTAGAGACCAACATCAATCTAATTATACGTTTATTAAGGTGTGTAAAAAAAGTATAATGGAAGGCTCATTTATCATATTCGTCACCACCTCTGATGGGCCATTACTAAATTATTTTGGGGGGGGGGAGATGTGTTTGGCCACAGGATAGCATTGCAGTGGCGGTGCGTCCAGAGTGGGCGCTGGAGCACTGTCCCCTCTCTCCTGTGCCCATCACTCAGAACAATACATAGGTTCATGCGTTGCATGAACCTATGTATTGTCTATGCCGCACACTATTCAGGTGGATGGCCTCTTGTAAAGCGACCGACATATGAATAATTGCGTCATTTAGGGGGTTAAAATTGCAGAGCAGAAACAGGTATTAAAAAAGTCTTGCAAATTACAACCTGAGGGATGTAATTGGCTTCCTCAAAGAAAAATCGGGGACGCAAGGAGGGGGCATTCCTTGTGTAAACACTGACAGGCTGCTCTGGCAATCATGTTCACCAAGTCTGTTTAATGGTAACATGATTGGCTGATGCAACATGAAGGGAAGGAGAAGACATCAAGGACAGAAGAAGGATGGCGCTGACCACAAGAAGGTAAGTGCAGGGCTGGGGGGAAACTGGCTGCATTAGAGGGGACTAAATGGCTGCATTGGAGGGGACAACTGGGGGCGTTTATTAGGCAACAGAGCAAAAAAGGAGGAAGTTTATTTCCGAAATTGGGGTTGGAACCCCCCAACATTTGGAGCAACAGGCGCCCCTGCTGGAAAAGTTAGTGAGGGGAAATATTTAGGGAGGATAAAAAAGGGGCAATCTAAAGCTTCCAACATGCATGGGGACAAAGGGGACATTCTCAGCATATTACAATCATGGTAATTAGGGAAGGATGAAAGAAATACAATACATTAGCATACATGTAATACATAAAATGTGATGTTAAGGGAGAAAACTTACCCTAATATAGTCCTCCTGCAGGACTTGTATAATAGCAGAACAGGTGTCTGGGATTATGAGGCCCAGAGCCTGGGGGGAGATGCCTGTGGTGAACTTCAAGTCCTGAAGACTTCTCCCTGTCGCCAGGTAACGCAACGTGGCGATGAGCCTCTGCTCAGCACTGATGGCTTCCCGCATAACGGTGTCCTTCCTGGTAATATAGGGGGACACCAAAGCCAACAGTTCCTGAAAAACGGGGTCAGACATCCTCAGAAAATTCCTGTAGTCCTCAGGATTATTCTCGACGATCTCCCGCAGCAGAGGCATGTGGCAGAATTGGTCCCGCTGGAGCAACCAATTCTTGGTCCATGAACTCCTCCTCACACCATTCATGGACTGGTCTTGGTCCAAAACAAGCAGACCAACACCAAGCGCACGCACAGCACGAACTCGAGGACGAGAACGTCCAGGCGACATGGCTAGGAAACGGTCGTCTAATCAGAACGTACAGAACAGAACGCACTTTAGAACAGCAAGGCCTATGAATAACGAACTGAAATTCAGAAACGAACAGGCAATAACGCACTGTAAAACAGATACGACCTGCCTAGACGCCCTGAAAGTCAAGATACGAACCCACAAGCACAAACTGAACCGCAGAAAACGATCTGAAAAGTACGAAGACTGAAAAGCGCGAATCGTCTCTTCCCAAACTTTTACTTCACACGCGGTAACACGAGATCAGCAAAAGCAGCCCAAGGGGTGGCGCCAAGAAAAAAGATCTTCCCCTTTATAGTGCCGTCGTACGTGCTGGACGTGAGCGCAGAGAACCACGAGGAAATTGGAAAATGACAGTGTGTACGCATAGAAAGCTTGACGAGAAAATCGACAAGCTTAACAAGAATCTCGTCGAAAAAAACGACGTGTTTTTTACAACGAGAAAATCGGTCGTGTGTACGAGGCCTCAGGAAGAGAAAAGGTGTGTGGTTTGTTATCATTTGTGCCAGGCATGGTGCAGTGAGGAATTGCAGGTCAAGCTCCAGTACTGCAGACTGAGTATTTGTATAGGCCCTTGGATGAGGATCCTAGGAAGGAACCACTCCAACAAGCATTTTTCTCCTCTGAAGGTGGCACCAAGAGTTGCCATGAGCCTGTTAGGTGCTCAGTTGTAGTGGTGACTAGGACAGCAAGTGGCTGCCAGAGTATCCCCTTAGGAACAGATAGGTATAATTGCTTCCTGTTTCAGTGATCAGGACAGGAAGTGATGGGAAATCTCTCCGGTAGCGGCACAGGGACACAGATAACAATACGAACCCGTCATAAATTCTAACATTTATGCCTCGTACACACGATCGCGATTTCTGACAAGAAAAACACTTTTTTTTTTCAGCAGAAAAAAAAAGTCTGAAACTTGTCTTGCATACACACGGTCACACTAATCTTGGACAAAATTCCGACCGTCAACAACGCGGTGACCTACAACACGTACGACGAGCCAAGATCAATGAAGTTCAATAGGCAGTTCGGCTCTTCTGCTTGATTCTGAGCATGTGTGGTTTTTTCGCGTCGTAATCGCATACAGACGACCGCGATTCCTGATAGGAATTTTTCCTGTCACGAAAATTGAGATCCTGCTCTCAATCTTTTCTTGGCCGGAATTCTCACAGAAAAGTGCGATGGAGCATACACACAGTCAGAATTTGCGACAAAAAGCTCACATCGCACTTTTCTTCGGGAATTGCGTTCGTGTGTACGAGGCATTACCCAATTTTTTTTTTAAAAAAGAGTCCTAAATCTCTTCACACTGGTTGATGAATGAGTTCTTTAAAGCATAACAGGTCCTCTTTGTGATATCTACTACGTGTTATCCTCCACCGCACTTTCTGATCTTCATCACATACAAGTAATTAAAAGTCTCTTTCTGTTCAATGCAAAGTCAGCTAAATAAACCCAATTAATATGAATAACAGCCGCTGTCATTTTAAATGGCGTTGGCGGTTCGGCCATAACATTACTTTAGATCAGCTGATTCACATGAGATTAATGAAAATCGCTGTACACTCAATAAGGAACGCAAAAATGAACATGTGCTTCTTTAACGACGACGCGTGGCAGATTAAAGGCGATATTCTCCCCCTCTTCCCTCCCCGTCGCTGCCATCTGTAATATCGACTGCTTTGTCTCGCCACGTTTAAATCATTTAACATCGTGATGAAGTTAAGATGGTGGTAAAAAGTTAGTGACAGCTATTGTAAAATTAGGTCACCCATATGCCAATGAGCTCATTAAGGGCCAAGGAAAGCTCATTAAGGAAACCATTCATATTTTTACCCATTCTGCTGTTTGTCATTGAAGTTTCCTGCCTATGACAATTAACGTGACATAAAAATGGATATTGGCGCCATTAAATTTTCCTTTTAAATATTGACGATGTACTACGCAGTTAAGGACTAAGGATCTGCTCGCGCCATGCAGGTGTGGAAAAGCACGCGTGTTAGGAATATGACTGGGGGTGCCATTTATAATTTGGAATCATTGGCACCACCACACAGCTGAAAAAGGGCTGGGTGTTTTTACGTGCATTCCCGCAACACACAAGTGTAAAGGTAGCCTTCAGCCTCGTACACACGGTCGGACTTCCATCTGACTTTTCCGTGGTTTTTTGTCCGAACGGAGTTGGTTGGGAACACCCATAGCATACACACCACAGGACTTTTCTGCAAACTTTCTTAAAAGTCCTTACAACATCGCGTGTTTTTCTGCTCTTTTCTGATCTTTACTGCCACCCTTTGGTCAACTTCTGCTATTGTTGGTTGATTTTAACATTAGTTGTTTTGTCCATCGGACTAAAGTCCGATGGTTATCTGTACACACGGTCGGACTTTGCTCCATCGGACTTTTGTTGGGCAAAAGTTTGTCCGTTTGCAGACCCAACTTTTGTCCGATGAAATCCAAAACCAAACGAAAAAAGTTTGTCCGATGGAGCGTACACACGGTCGGATTGTTGGTCCAACTTGCTTAAAACTAAGTTTGTTGGGCAAAAGTCCGACCGTGTGTACGGGGCTTAAGAAAGTACTGATACCAAGTTCCAGCTATGGCTATTTATGCATAGTTTATTGTTTCAGTTTGGACATACTTGCACAATCCCCATCCTAGATAGCAAGCAATTGTGCTGCAAGTCTGAAAATTACTTGCTAAGCTATTGCTAGGCTTGCCAGGCTTCACAAGTGTGTTGCACAATTGCATGACTCTAGATCAACTTTCTTTGCAAACATTTTGCAAGTTTGCTGTAAGTTCTGGTTCAGTTATGTTATGCAATAGTCCTCCCACCACAGGGGTCACTGTGGCTGAAGCCTTATGCTGTAGACTTGCAGAGCTCTTGCTGTAAACTCACTACTGCAACTTTACTCTTGCTAGAGACTTGCCACGCAAATTTGCTACAAATTGGAAAAGTGTCAACTAGAACTTGTGCTTTAAGTGCTCTGCGAGTGTACAAATTGCCAATGAAAATGTGCAGCAAGTTAACAGACTAGGACCACTTTCACACTGAGGCGCTTTTCAGGCGATTTCACGCTAAAAAAAAGTGCCTGAAAACTTATTTCCATTAAAATCAATGAATGCTTTCACACTGAGGCAGTGTGCTGAAAAAACGCCCCTCTCCATTGAAATTAATTGAAAGTGCTTCAAAAGTGCCTGAAAAGCGCTTCAAAAGTGCTCAGTGTTTTACTGGCAGTTTTTTAAGCGCCTCAGTGTGAAAGTGGCCTTACAATTCAACACTGCCACAAATTTGTGGCAAGTTATTCTTGCTATTGGGGATGGAAGCTAAAAAAACACTGTGGTAGACACCGGCACCATTTTTTTAAATTATATGTCTATTTTTTTTATAATGTATTAAAGAGGTTGGAAACCTCCGTAAAGAAAATTCCCCCCAAAAAATAAACCTGCAAGGCAAAAGCATAATGAGCTAGTATACATACTAGCTTATTATGAAATACTTACCTTAGAACGATGCCCTGCAGTGCCGCCCACACTCCGCTCCCACGGCCGACATCTTTCCCGGAGTAACTTCCGGGTTCGCGGGCTTCGGCGCTGTGATTGGCCGGAGCAGCGATGACATCACTCCCGCTCATGCGCGCGGGTGCTGCCGGTCACGGCATGGGTCCTGAAGAAATGGTACGAGTGGGATGACATCGGCAGCAGCGTATATATGGTAAATATCTCCTAAACGGTGCAGGTTTACTTACTATAGCCTTACCTGTAGGTACAATTAAAGAGGACAACTTTACTTCCTCTTTATAGTATTCAATCTTCCTCTTTAAAGTAGTAGTCAATCTTAACTAGGAAAGTTAATGGATTCAATAAGATGGTGAGATTATGGGTTTTTATGTGATAATGAATGTAATAGGCTTCAGCAGTGTAGGGGACTACATTTTGTAACATTGATCGTGATTGGCCCAATCATGTGGAACCACGAGGGAAGCAGTGCATAAATTAGCTGTGATTGGCCATGTTCCGCGCTTTATGATAAAACTGTGGACAGCTAAATGCGTAAAGGCGGGGACGCGGTTCTCTGATGTCTCTTCTGGTGACAAAGTTTCTGGGACAGTGGAATCTTGCATGAGAGGCAGTTGGCAGTCCAAGGAGAAAGTGAAAGTGTACAAAGGGAGAAAGGAGCGCATGCGCCCTAGTGTAACACTGTATTTATTGTAAAACTTGACAGTTAAAATAAAGAGGATTGCACTCACACACATGTGCTTGTATATTCACATGTAGACATATCTCTAGGTTCCAACCTCCTCTCCTGGTCTATGTAGGGCGATTGGCTTGAATGGCGGCGGCAGCGTTGTTACATGTGGGTGTATGGGTAGGCGCTGGAGGTCTGCTTCCCTGTCTCCCCTGCTATCACACGCTTAGCACGGACCAGCCGGCCAGGCGTGACGTCACTCGTAGCCTTGGAGGGGGAGCCTAGATGTGTGTGCTATCTCCTCTAACTTTCGTTGTTGTGTTTGTTATGACAACATGTTTCGGAGTGGCCTCCTTCTTCAGGTAACGTCCTCATCCTCTCTGCTATTCTTACATGCCCCTCCTCTAGTGTAGCCAATTGAACTACCATAGACCTGGAGCCAGGAGTTTACAGCTGAATATTTATACAGAAAAAGGGGGGGGGGTATTTTAAAAAGCAACAGCATCCTAAAATGACTTAGTGGTCACAATTAAAAACAAGAAAACTATTGTGAACATTATACCTCTATAGGGAAAGGAGTAATATTTAAAATTAAAATGTGTAATACTGGTATTCTTTAAAAAACAACATATATGCTATGGATATATAGAATTATACTTATATTCATAGTTTTCTATACTGTCTACAATATTAAAGCGTTATTGCGAGAACTCAATTAAAGAGATATTCTACATATCTTGTCGGTATATACAAATTGTGTTTATATATGTAGATTGATTAATTGATTAATAGGTGTAACATAGTTAATGAAACTATTCGTTAATAGTAGATTATGTATGATTGTCAATTATGTATTGTTTATATCAGTGGTCTCCAAACTGCGGCCCGGGGGCCAAATGTTGCCCTTTGCTTGCTTTTATCCGGCCCTTGGAGCACTATTTCATCTACTAATACCAACAATGGAGCATAATTCCATCCACTGACAGCAATGATGGGGCACAATTCATGTCATGCCACCAATAATGGGGCACAATTTTTCCCAATGACACCGATAATGGGGCACAATTTCTCCCAACAATACCAAAGATGGGGCACACTTCCTCCCAATGACACCAATGATCGGACACTATTCATCCAAATTACACCAACGATGGTGCCCAAGGACACCAATAATGTTACACAATTCCTCCCACTGACACTAAAGATGGGGCATCGTTTTTTCCCCACTGACGTCGTGACCTTTTCTACTGCAAATGGCCACAGTCTGGCCCTCCTGAAGTCTGAAGCACAGTAAACCGGCCCTTTGTTTAGAAAGTTTGGAGATCCACGGTTTATATCTTTAATCATATTATTGTCTAGTGTGTCATAAAAAGTGTTGATTCGATTGTAAAGGAATAAACTAAATATATAAATGTATATAGCATAGGAATTGCGATAAAGAAAAAGTGAAAAATATGTAAAATAAAATAAAAAATACAAAAATACAAAAATAACAAAAAAACAAGGAGAAAGTGATACTGCTGGAATCTGGAACCGATCTGGGCACCTACACATGTGAGTGAAACTATTTTATCCTTTGTTGGCATTTTATAAAATAAAGGGGTTGCACAATGATCTTGTGTTTGGCTTTCTATCTCTGAGTTGGAGAGACATTAATGGGGACCTAAAGGGAGCCGGCCACATCAGTATCCTAGAATTTAAATTAAAAAGGCGCTGCTAGACTCACTTAAAACCTGGGTCTAAGGATCTGGTGAGTTATAGCCCAAGAGTAGGGATGAGCTTCGTGTTCGAGTCGAACATACGTTCGACTCGAACATCGGCTGTTCGATCGTTCGACGAAGATCGAACGATTTGGGCCGTTCGCGCCAAATTCGAGTGACGCGAACGGCCCACAATGCACTACGCCATCGCAGTGTCATCCAGGCGCTGTGATTGGCCAAGCATGCACTGTGACCCCGCATGCTTGGCCAATCACAGCGCCGGCAGCGAGGAGAGCAATGATTGGCCACAGGCAGGATGCCTGTGGCCAATTATTGCTGAGGGTGTTTAGTACACGCCCCACACTATAAAAGGCCGCCAGCACGGCGGCCTAGTGTAGTGTGTTCCGGAGCAGGGATAGAGCAGCATAGGCAGGGACAGTGACTGTTATTTCTTTCTTGCTTAACCTGGATTCCTTTAGTTTAGGGAAAGAGAAGGATAGGTAGGGAGAGTGTCAGTGTGTTTTGTGCTTGTGCTATAGTGTGCTTAAAAAAAACATTTATTCTAGGGACAGAAAACTGTAGGTAGGGACAGTGTCAGTTTCTTTCACTCTGCAAGTCCTTGTTTCCAGGGACCTGGAAGGACAGTGAGTGAATTGTCCTTGTGCTATATTGTGCTTAAAAAAACATTTATTCTAGGGACAGAAAACTGTAGGTAGGGAGAGTGTCAGTTTCTTTCACTCTGCAAGTCCTTGTTTCCAGGGACCTGTAAGGACAGTGAGTGAATTGTCCTTGTGCTATATTGTGATTAAAAAAAACATTTTTTCTAGGGACAGAAAACTGTAGGTAGGGAGAGTGTTTTTTTTCTTTCACTCTGCAAGTCCTTGTTTCCAGGGACCTGTAAGGACAGTGAGTGAATTGTCCTTGTGCTATATTGTGCTTAAAAAAAACATTTTTTCTAGGGACAGAAAACTGTAGGTAGGGAGAGTGTTTTTTTTTTTTCACTCTGCAAGTCCTTGTTTCCAGGGACCTGTAAGGACAGTGAGTGAATTGTCCTTGTGCTATATTGTGCTTAAAAAAAACATTTATTCTAGGGACAGAAAACTGTAGGTAGGGAGAGTGTCAGTTTATTTCACTCTGCAAGTCCTTGTTTCCAGGGACCTGTAAGGACAGTGAGTGAATTGTCCTTGTGCTATATTGTGATTAAAAAAAACATTTTTTCTAGGGACAGAAAACTGTAGGTAGGGAGAGTGTCAGTTTATTTCACTCTGCAAGTCCTTGTTTCCAGGGACCTGTAAGGACAGTGAGTGAATTGTCCTTGTGCTATATTGTGCTTAAAAAAAACATTTATTCTAGGGACAGAAAACTGTAGGTAGGGAGAGTGTCAGTTTATTTCACTCTGCAAGTCCTTGTTTCCAGGGACCTGTAAGGACAGTGAGTGAATTGTCCTTGTGCTATATTGTGATTAAAAAAAACATTTTTTCTAGGGACAGAAAACTGTAGGTAGGGAGAGTGTTTTTTTTCTTTCACTCTGCAAGTCCTTGTTTCCAGGGACCTGGAAGGACAGTGAGTGAATTCTCCTTGTGCTATATTGTGCTTAAAAAAAACATTAATTCTAGGGACAGAAAACTGTAGGTAGGGAGAGTGTCAGTTTATTTCACTCTGCAAGTCCTTGTTTCCAGGGACCTGTAAGGACAGTGAGTGAATTGTCCTTGTGCTATATTGTGCTTAAAAAAAACATTTATTCTAGGGACAGAAAACTGTAGGTAGGGAGAGTGTTTATTTTCTTTCACTCTGCAAGTCCTTGTTTCCAGGGACCTGTAAGGACAGTGAGTGAATTGTCCTTGTGCTATATTGTGATTAAAAAAAAACATTTTTTCTAGGGACAGAAAACTGTAGGTAGGGAGAGTGTTTTTTTTCTTTCACTCTGCAAGTCCTTGTTTCCAGGGACCTGTAAGGACAGTGAGTGAATTGTCCTTGTGCTATATTGTGCTTAAAAAAAACATTTATTCTAGGGACAGAAAACTGTAGGTAGGGAGAGTGTCAGTTTATTTCACTCTGCAAGTCCTTGTTTCCAGGGACCTGTAAGGACAGTGAGTGAATTGTCCTTGTGCTATATTGTGATTAAAAAAAACATTTTTTCTAGGGACAGAAAACTGTAGGTAGGGAGAGTGTTTTTTTTCTTTCACTCTGCAAGTCCTTGTTTCCAGGGACCTGGAAGGACAGTGAGTGAATTCTCCTTGTGCTATATTGTGCTTAAAAAAAACATTTATTCTAGGGACAGAAAACTGTAGGTAGGGAGAGTGTCAGTTTATTTCACTCTGCAAGTCCTTGTTTCCAGGGACCTGTAAGGACAGTGAGTGAATTGTCCTTGTGCTATATTGTGATTAAAAAAAACATTTTTTCTAGGGACAGAAAACTGTAGGTAGGGAGAGTTTTTTTTTTCTTTCACTCTGCAAGTCCTTGTTTCCAGGGACCTGTAAGGACAGTGAGTGAATTGTCCTTGTGCTATATTGTGATTAAAAAAAACATTTTTTCTAGGGACAGAAAACTGTAGGTAGGGAGAGTGTTTTTTTTCTTTCACTCTGCAAGTCCTTGTTTCCAGGGACCTGGAAGGACAGTGAGTGAATTCTCCTTGTGCTATATTGTGCTTAAAAAAACATTAATTCTAGGGACAGAAAACTGTAGGTAGGGAGAGTGTCAGTTTATTTCACTCTGCAAGTCCTTGTTTCCAGGGACCTGTAAGGACAGTGAGTGAATTGTCCTTGTGCTATATTGTGATTAAAAAAAACATTTTTTCTAGGGACAGAAAACTGTAGGTAGGGAGAGTGTTTTTTTTCTTTCACTCTGCAAGTCCTTGTTTCCAGGGACCTGTAAGGACAGTGAGTGAATTGTCCTTGTGCTATATTGTGATTAAAAAAAACATTTTTTCTAGGGACAGAAAACTGTAGGTAGGGAGAGTGTTTTTTTTCTTTCACTCTGCAAGTCCTTGTTTCCAGGGACCTGTAAGGACAGTGAGTGAATTGTCCTTGTGCTATATTGTGCTTAAAAAAAACATTTATTCTAGGGACAGAAAACTGTAGGTAGGGAGAGTGTCAGTTTATTTCACTCTGCAAGTCCTTGTTTCCAGGGACCTGTAAGGACAGTGAGTGAATTGTCCTTGTGCTATATTGTGCTTAAAAAAAACATTTATTCTAGGGACAGAAAACTGTAGGTAGGGAGAGTGTCAGTTTATTTCACTCTGCAAGTCCTTGTTTCCAGGGACCTGTAAGGACAGTGAGTGAATTGTCCTTGTGCTATATTGTGATTAAAAAAAACATTTTTTCTAGGGACAGAAAACTGTAGGTAGGGAGAGTGTTTTTTTTCTTTCACTCTGCAAGTCCTTGTTTCCAGGGACCTGGAAGGACAGTGAGTGAATTCTCCTTGTGCTATATTGTGCTTAAAAAAAACATTAATTCTAGGGACAGAAAACTGTAGGTAGGGAGAGTGTCAGTTTATTTCACTCTGCAAGTCCTTGTTTCCAGGGACCTGTAAGGACAGTGAGTGAATTGTCCTTGTGCTATATTGTGATTAAAAAAAACATTTTTTCTAGGGACAGAAAACTGTAGGTAGGGAGAGTGTTTTTTTTTCTTTCACTCTGCAAGTCCTTGTTTCCAGGGACCTGGAAGGACAGTGAGTGAATTCTCCTTGTGCTATATTGTGCTTAAAAAAAACATTAATTCTAGGGACAGAAAACTGTAGGTAGGGAGAGTGTCAGTTTATTTAACTCTGCAAGTCCTTGTTTCCAGGGACCTGTAAGGACAGTGAGTGAATTGTCCTTGTGCTATATTGTGCTTAAAAAAAACATTTATTCTAGGGACAGAAAACTGTAGGTAGGGAGAGTGTTTATTTTCTTTCACTCTGCAAGTCCTTGTTTCCAGGGACCTGTAAGGACAGTGAGTGAATTGTCCTTGTGCTATATTGTGATTAAAAAAAAACATTTTTTCTAGGGACAGAAAACTGTAGGTAGGGAGAGTGTTTTTTTTCTTTCACTCTGCAAGTCCTTGTTTCCAGGGACCTGTAAGGACAGTGAGTGAATTGTCCTTGTGCTATATTGTGCTTAAAAAAAACATTTATTCTAGGGACAGAAAACTGTAGGTAGGGAGAGTGTCAGTTTATTTCACTCTGCAAGTCCTTGTTTCCAGGGACCTGTAAGGACAGTGAGTGAATTGTCCTTGTGCTATATTGTGATTAAAAAAAACATTTTTTCTAGGGACAGAAAACTGTAGGTAGGGAGAGTGTTTTTTTTCTTTCACTCTGCAAGTCCTTGTTTCCAGGGACCTGTAAGGACAGTGAGTGAATTGTCCTTGTGCTATATTGTGATTAAAAAAAACATTTTTTCGAGGGACAGAAAACTGTAGGTAGGGAGAGTGTTTTTTTTCTTTCACTCTGCAAGTCCTTGTTTCCAGGGACCTGGAAGGACAGTGAGTGAATTCTCCTTGTGCTATATTGTGCTTAAAAAAAACATTTATTCTAGGGACAGAAAACTGTAGGTAGGGAGAGTGTCAGTTTATTTCACTCTGCAAGTCCTTGTTTCCAGGGACCTGGAAGGACAGTGAGTGAATTGTCCTTGTGCTATATTGTGATTAAAAAAAACATTTTTTCTAGGGACAGAAAACTGTAGGTAGGGAGAGTGTTTTTTTTCTTTCACTCTGCAAGTCCTTGTTTCCAGGGACCTGTAAGGACAGTGAGTGAATTGTCCTTGTGCTATATTGTGCTTAAAAAAAACATTTATTCTAGGGACAGAAAACTGTAGGTAGGGAGAGTGTCAGTTTATTTCACTCTGCAAGTCCTTGTTTCCAGGGACCTGTAAGGACAGTGAGTGAATTGTCCTTGTGCTATATTGTGCTTAAAAAAAACATTTATTCTAGGGACAGAAAACTGTAGGTAGGGAGAGTGTTTATTTTCTTTCACTCTGCAAGTCCTTGTTTCCAGGGACCTGTAAGGACAGTGAGTGAATTGTCCTTGTGCTATATTGTGATTAAAAAAAACATTTATTCTAGGGACAGAAAACTGTAGGTAGGGAGAGTGTCAGTTTATTTCACTCTGCAAGTCCTTGTTTCCAGGGACCTGTAAGGACAGTGAGTGAATTGTCCTTGTGCTATATTGTGATTAAAAAAAACATTTTTTCTAGGGACAGAAAACTGTAGGTAGGGAGAGTGTTTTTTTTCTTTCACTCTGCAAGTCCTTGTTTCCAGGGACCTGTAAGGACAGTGAGTGAATTGTCCTTGTGCTATATTGTGATTAAAAAAAACATTTTTTCTAGGGACAGAAAACTGTAGGTAGGGAGAGTGTTTTTTTTCTTTCACTCTGCAAGTCCTTGTTTCCAGGGACCTGTAAGGACAGTGAGTGAATTGTCCTTGTGCTATATTGTGCTTAAAAAAAACTTTTATTCTAGGGACAGAAAATTGTAGGTAGGGAGAGTGTCAGTTTATTTCACTCTGCAAGTCCTTGTTTCCAGGGACCTGTAAGGACAGTGAGTGAATTGTTCTTGTGCTATATTGTGATTAAAAAAAACATTTTTTCTAGGGACAGAAAACTGTAGTTAGGGAGAGTGTTTTTTTTTCTTTCACTCTGCAAGTCCTTGTTTCCAGGGACCTGTAAGGACAGTGAGTGAATTGTCCTTGTGCTATATTGTTCTTAAAAAAAACATTTATTCTAGGGACAGAAAACTGTAGGTAGGGAGAGTGTCAGTTTCTTTCACTGTGAAAGTCCTTGTTTCAAGGGACAGAGAAGGACACCTGAAGGTAGCCCTTATTGCTTTTTTCCCATCTCCCTGCAGGCCATCTATTAGAATGTCTGGAAGGCAAACAAGGAGAGGCAGACAGTCAGGAGGCAATAAAAGAGGGCAAGCAGGCTCTGTGTCTGGGGGCAACAGTGCTGGTCGTGGACGCGGTGCATTGTCATCAGCACATGGCCATGGGACACGCTTGTCCTTCTTTTCGGCAGCTGGACATGTTGAGCCACATCATGCCGAAGACTTGGTAGAGTGGATGACCAAGCCCTCCTCCTCCTCCTCATCCTCTCTCACCCAGGCTCAGGGTACTGGAAAAGCAGCTGCCAAAGCGTCGTCTTCCCTGGTATCAATGTCAGACAAATCATCAGTCACTCCTTCCCTAGACCCACCATGTCCTCCTCCTGAGGAGTCCCCCGAACTGTTTCAGCACAGTGTTGGGTACATGCTCCAGGAGGATGCCCAGCGTTTCGAAGGGTCTGATGATGAAACCCAGCTAGAGGAAGGCAGTAGCGTGAGAGCAGACAGAGGGGATGCTCAAGAAGGACACCAATCTGGCAGTCATGTTCCAGCAGCTGCAGCATACTGCCAGATTGGCTCCAGTGATGAGGAGGGAGGGGATGATGAGGTCACTGACTCCACGTGGGTGCCTAATAGGAGAGAGGAGGAGGAGGAGGATGAGGAGGAGGCACATCTCCAACGAGGCAGGATGCCCTTTGGTGGCCAGCGTACGGGCAGTACACCGACGGAATCACACCGCAGAGCTCCGCCTGTGCAGGGCGCTGCCTCTGCCCGTCATTCAAAAAGTTCTTTGGTGTGGGCCTTTTTTGAAGCTAGTGCATCAGATCGCACAGCTGCTGTTTGCAACATATGTCTCAAGCGTATATCGCGTGGCCAAAACATCAGCCGCTTGGGTACCACATGCCTGACCAGACATATGTTGACCTGCCATGCAGCTCGTTGGCAAGCCTACCTCAAAGACCCACACCAAAGAACAAAGCGGACCTCTCCTTGCACCGCATCAGCTGGGATCTCCAACCCCACTATAACTTCAGTCCTCTCTGAAACATGCACTGAGAGGAATGAAGGTGTAGAATTAGGTGTGTCACAGCCAAGTACTTGCGGCCACTCTGCTAGCAGTACACCGACGTCCGATTCTAGCAGGCAAATTTCCCTGCCCCAGCTGCTGGACCGTCGAAAGAAGTTCACTCCCAGCCATCCACATGCCCAGCGGTTGAATGCTAGCTTGGCTAAATTGCTAGCGCTTCAACTGCTGCCTTTTCAGTTGGTAGACTCGGCCCCTTCCGTGAGTTTGTGCAATGTGCGGTTCCTCAGTGGCAGGTTCCCAAACGCCACTTTTTCTCACGGAAGGCTATTCCGGCTCTCTACCGGCATGTGGAAGGCAATGTCTTGGCCTCGCTGGACAGGGCGGTCAGCGGTAAGGTGCATATTACCGCTGACTCATGGTCCAGCAGGCATGGACAGGGACGTTACCTTTCTTTCACGGCCCATTGGGTCACTCTTTTGGCAGCTGGGAAGGATGCAGGACAAGGTGCAGTAGTGTTGGAGGTTGTCCCACCGCCACGCCTCCAAAATGCTACTACTGGTTGTGACACACCTCTCTCCTCCACCCCCTCCTCTTCTTCTTCCTCCATGGCCTCTTCCTGTGGTTTGTCCTATGAACCAGCGGTGCTCCGTAGCCGTTCACGGGGCTACGCAAGTACGCAGGCAAAAAGATGCCATGCCGTGCTTGCGCTGGTGTGTTTGGGGGACAGAAGCCACACTGGGGCAGAGGTCCTGTCTGCTCTGCAGGGCCAGGCCGAGAGGTGGTTGACGCCACGCCAGCTTAAGCCAGGAATGGTGGTTTGCGACAATGGCACCAACCTCCTCTCCGCCCTCTGACAGGGACAACTGACCCATGTGCCCTGTGTGGCTCACGTCCTTAACCTGGTGGTGCAGCGGTTCTTGGGCAGGTACCCGGGCTTACAGGATGTCCTGAGGCAGGCCAGGAAAGTCTGTGTGCATTTCCGCAGATCTTATAATGCCAGTGCTCGCCTGGCTGAGCTGCAAAAGGAGTTGAACCTGCCCAAGAACCGCCTTATATGTGACATGCCCACCAGGTGGAACTCAACGTTGGCCATGCTGCAGCGGCTGCACACGCAGCAGAGGGCCATCAATGAGTACCTGTGCGACTACGGCACCAGGACAGGGTCAGGGGAGCTTGGTTTTTTTTCTCCACGCCAGTGGGGCATGATCAGGGATGCATGCACTGTCCTGGCACCATTTGAGGAGGCCACGAGGATGGTGAGCAGTGACAGTGCATGCATCAGTGACACTGTACCTCTTGTCCACCTGTTGGAGCACACGCTGCGTGGAATAATGGACAGGGCACTTGAGGCAGAACAGAGGCAGGAAGAGGAGGACTTCCTTGCCTCTCAAGGCCCCCTTTACCCAGACAGTGTTCCTTCTGTCCCACCCATCGCACAGGAAGAGGAGGAGGAGGAGGAGGAGGAGGAGGAGGAGGATTGTGTCAGCATGGAGGTGGAGGCTGGCACTCAGCATCATCAGCAGCAGTCTTTTAGGGATGATTTACAGTCCCAAGAAACCAGTGGACTTGTACGTGGCTGGGAGGAGGTGGCTGCGGATCATGTCGTCCTTAGTGACTCAGAGGACTCCGGAGCGAATGCCTCAGCAAACCTACGCTGCATGGCCTCCCTGATCCTGCAAAGTCTGCGGAAGGATCCTCGTATTCTTCGGATCAAGGAGAGGGACCATTACTGGCTGGCCACTCTCCTTGATCCACGATACAAGGGTAAGGTTGCGGACCTTATGTTACCGTCGCAGAGGGAGCAGTGGATGAGACAACTCCGGGAGGCCTTGCAGAAAGGTCTGTGCAACGCGTTCCCAGAGACTTGGAGGTTACAAACTCCTGGTCCTGGACAACGAGTTGCTGAGGCTTCGGCCAGTCAAAGAAGGAGCGGTGGGGAAGGTGGCCGTCTGACCGATGCGTTCAGACAATTCTTTAGTCCGCAGCCCCAAAGTATGATCGGTTCCAGCAACCATCGCCAGCGTCTGATAAACATGGTGCAGGAATATCTAGGGGCAAGGTCAGACTTGGACACCTTCCCCACCGAAAATCCTCTGGCTTACTGGGTCTTGAGGATGGATCACTGGCCAGAGCTTGCACAGTATGCAATTGAGCTACTGGCCTGTCCTGCATCCAGCGTTCTTTCGGAACGCACATTCAGTGCTGCTGGAGGATTTGTCACGGATCACAGGGTGCGCCTGTCCACCGACTCGGTTGATCGACTGACTTTCATCAAGATGAACCAGTCTTGGATCACCACCAGCTACCACACACCTGATGCTGATATAACAGACTAATTGATTTTAACATGTCACATCCCTTCAAGACTGATGCTGATGCTGAGTGCCTGTGCTGTTATGTTGACTGGCTATCCTCCTCCTCCGAGTCCTCAATGATACGATTGATGATGATAGCTTGGAAGATCATTTTTGTTTATGGGTGCCGCCACCAGTGGCTAAGGCCCAATTTTTCAGCCCCTGTTTTACAGGGGCGTGTAATTACAATTTTTTTAGCAATAATTTGCCATAGGGCTCATTGCTGTGCTCCAAGTACAGTATCTGTGAGGGGTTGGAGTGTTGTGGCACCAGTGCCTAAGGCCCAATTTTTCAGCCCCTGTTTAACAGGGGCGTGTCATTACAATTTTTGAAGCAATACTTTGCAACAGGGCTCATTGCTGTGCTCCAAGTACAGTATCTGTGAGGGGTTGTAGTGTTGTGCCACCAGTGCCTAAGGCCCAATTTTTCAGCCCCTGTTCAACAGGGGCATGCAATTACAATTCTTGATCTAATAATTCACAGCAGGGTCCATTGCTGCACCCACCAAGAGTAACTCTGAGGGCTTACAGTCTTGTGGCAACGCCACCACCACCACCACCACGAAAGGCCCAATTTTTCAGCCCCTGTTCAAAAGGGGCATGTAATTACAATTCTTGATCTAATAATTCACAGCAGGGCCCATTGCTGCACCCACCAAGAGTAACTGTCAGGGCTTACAGTGTTGTGGCACCAGCACCACCATCAAAGCCCCAATTTTTACTACCACTGTTCAACAATTATATGTAATTAAAATTCCTGATATAATAGTTGACAGCAGGGCGTTCCAGCACCAACCAAGAGTAACTGAGTGCTTACAGTGTTGTGCCAACACCAACAACTAAGGGGCCTATTTCTGCAGAGTATATACGGCAGGTCCCTACTTTCAAACATCCAACTTACAAACGACTCCTACTTGCAAACGAAAGAAGACAACAGGAAGTGAGAGGAAATCTACCCCTAGAAAGGAAAATTCTCTCCTGTAAGAATAAATATGGGAGAAAGGGGTCTCATCTGTACTGATGCTTTATCAGCAATCCTTGTTTCAAGAAAAACACCACATTTCAAAAACAGTTGTCATTGGGACGGAAAGTGAGGTGAAATGTTCTGAACAGGGGCACAGACAGCAAAACAAATGTTACAGGGGTGATAACCCTTACCTATGTTTCCCAAAAAGTTTAAAAATAGATTTTTGGGCTGGAGCTACACTTCAACAATGTACCTGTTCAAAATTACAAACAGATTCTACATAAGAACAAACCTACAGTCCCTGTCTTGTATGCACCGCCTGTATACGGCTGTTCAGAGTATATAGGGCCTTTTTTATTTTATGTGCGGGGTTCCCCTTAATATCCATACAAGACCCAAAGGGGCTGGTAATGGGCTGGGGTAGGGGGGGGGGTCATGGGGTAGCTATGCCATTTTTCTTAAAGAATTTCATCCATATTACCGGGACCAGACATTACATTAAAGCCGCAAGCAGTTTTAAATGGCTTTTTTTTCCTTTAGAAGTGTCATTTTGTGCAGGGACAGTTCTAAACACGGGAAACACGTGGCACTTCACAGGCATACTTTAGACACCCCCCAGGTACGATATTTAAAGGAATATTTGACTTTTTTTTTTTCACTTTATGCATCATTAAAATGACTGCTCCCGAAAAACGACCGTTTTTAAAACTTCTTTTTGCATTGATACATGTCCCCTGGTGCAGAACCCGGGTTCCCAAACCCTATTTATGACAATAACATGCATAATAGTTGTTATAATTAGCACTTTAGAATTCGAACGTTCGCATCCATTGTATTTAATAGGGTTCTAATGTTCGTTCGAACTTTCGGTCCGTTCGCGGGTTCTGGTGCGAACCGAACCCGGGGGTGTTCGGCTCATCACTACCCAAGAGGGGGCTGTGGCGTGGAGACACAGCGGAGCACTGGTTCACTAAGCACTTCATACCTGCATGAAGGTTGTAGAGCTAATTTTATAGAATATTCAAGCATACTGATGATTTAATTTTGAACTTTTATAACACTTTATAACACTATGCACTTTAATATGGTGGCATTATATTGACATTATATTTTGTTTTTGTAGTTCATTTATTTCGATATGTGTGTGATGCATAATTAAGGACACCTAGCGCTCACCCATCTTTTGGATACTTCAGTGATTGCCACTGGTTTCTGGGTCCTGTGCCACGCTACTGCCCTGCTGCTTAGTAAAAACAGGAGTTTGCTCGCTTGGCATGGGTACATTCCGAGAACACTGCGCCGTTTCTCATTTTTCTGATTGGATTAGGATGAGAGACGGGACAGTGACCTTACAATCTTCAACTTGTCAAATCAGAGAATGGTTTATATTCATTGAGAAAATGCAAAGTGTTCTTTGAATGGTAGACATGTGCACTGCCAAAAAATTTGTTAGTTTTCGTTTTCGTTTCATTCGTTTTTTGTTTTTTTTTTCGTTTTTCGGGTCATTCGTTATGATCGCAATTCGTAAATGTATACATTCGTAAATTCGTACATTCGTAAATATATACATTCGTAAATTCGTACATTCGGAAATTTGGAAATTCGAAATTCGAAAATCCAAAAATTCGAAAATCTGAAAAAATAACTATTAAATTATAGGTATTGCAATTTCCTTTCAAATTTGGCTGTTAGCGAACGTCACGAATACAAATTTATCCGAAGTTACGCATAACCTGAAATAACAAATGCCACATCTAAACAAATGGAACGGAACAAATTAATAATAATAATAAAACGTTTTTATTATTATTATTGTTATTTATTATTATTAATTCATTACGTTCCATTCGTTTAGATACGGCATTCATTATTTCGGAAAACAATTCGTAACTTCGTTAAGTTCACTAACAGCCAAATTTGAAAGGAAATTCCAATACCTATAATTTAATAGTTAGTAATAGTTAAGTTATTATTAGTTAATTATTATTTCAGATTTCCAAATTTACTAATTTACGAATGTACGAATGTACGAATTTCCGAATGTACGAATTTCCGAATGTACGAATGTACAAATTTACGAATGTACAAATTTACGAATGTACGAATCTACAAATTTTCGGATATTCGAATTTACGAATATTCGTTAAAATTCGTTAAATGAGTTTTCGTTAATTCAGATATTTCCGAATTAATGAATTTGTCGAAATTCGTTAAACGAATTTGGAACAAAACAAATTGCACATGTCTATTGAATAGCATCCATGCCACACGAGCAACCATCTGAGTTTACCAAGCAGGGCAGCCACTTGGCATGGGACCCAGAATCTAGCGCCGATCACTGTAGTAGCAGTGTCTAGTGATTAGCCAAACTGCTCTGGATTTGGTTCAATCAGGGTTTGGCAACTTCGAGAAGCAGGAAATCTTCTTGATGTCTGTGGTACCTGGGGAAATACTTGTGGCTTCCTTAGGGACCAGTGAGAGTGGGAAGCTGTCATATGTAGAAACGGTAGAAATACGTGCGTTCATCTGAACACCCAAACAGCCAAAGTTTGGTTCAAATGTAGGTTTGGACTGAACCACCAGCTCATCCCTGGCTAGGATTACTACAGTGATTTCCAGCTTTCACAGGGATCGGCCAGGTATAGCACATGCACAAGTTACATTGCTCCAAGCTGGACCAATGCAACTACCGGTATATAAAAATAACTATATCTGGAAATCATCTTTAAAGCTAGTCAGTTTGCAGCAAAGCAGTCACATATTTCTCCTAAGACAGGTTTTCTTCAAACAACCTAGGGGTTTAAAAAAAAACACCAGTTTTTACCTGGAGCCACCCAACCTTTATTGTTTTTTAAGTCTTTAACCACTTCCTTACTGGGCACATATACCCCCTTCCTGCCCAGGTGAAATTTCAGCTTTCAGCACTGTCACGCTTTGAATCACAATTGCGCGGTCGTGCGACGTGGCTTCCAAACAAAATTTACGTCCTTTTTTCCCACAAATAGAGCTTTCTTTTGGTGGTATTTGATCATTTCTGCATCATTTCTGCAGTTTTGAAAAAAAAAAAAAACACAATATTTGAAACTTTTTGCTATAATAAATATCCCAATTTAAAAAAAAAAAATTCTCAGTTTAGGCCGATACGTATTCTTTTACATATTTTTGGTAAAAAAAAAAAAAAAATCGCAATAAACGTATAGTGATTGGTTTGCGCAAAAGTTATAGCGCCTTCAAAATAGGGGATAGAATTATGACATTTTTTTTATTCTTTTTTTTTTTTTGCTAATAATGGTGGCGATCTGCAATTTTTATTATGACTACGACATTATGGCGGACACATCGGACACTTTTGACACATTTTTGGGACCATTCACATTTATACAGCGAACAGTGCTATAAATATGCACTGATTACTGTATAAATGTGACTGGCAGGAAAGGGGTTAACACTACCGGGTCCCCAAAATCACCGGAGAAATTACTGTTTAACATGGGAGTCTATGGAAGGTGCTCCCCGGCCGTAGGTCCCCCAGACAACAAACTTTGCACACTTGTAGAGAAAGAGTGAGGCTATATGTGTGGCAAGATTGGGGTCCAGGGGACCTACGGCCGGCCGGTACTGGGTCCCCAAATTCCGGGAGATCAGGTGCAACAAGGTGACTCGAGTATAAGCCGAGGGGGGCATTTTCAGCACAAAAAAATGTGCTGAAAAACTCGGCTTATACTCGAGTATATATGGTAGATACATTGGAAAGGGCATTTCTTTCTTCCTAGAGATGAGTTTTAAAGTCCTATTCAACCGTTATCTGCATGGACCATCATACTTGTAGCTCCCTCAAATGCCAGAGCCCATAGTCAGTAGGCAAGAGGCTACCCTGCAGTTCCCTCCAAAAGCCCTGTCCCAGTTGGGTCTGTCACACACATTCACAGTGATAATATCACTATCACTTGTACAAAGTAACATTTGGGTTTACAAAGGTGTTTGGTGCACACAAAGTGAATTTATAACCCTTGAGGCTATTGAGAAATACAGCGGGTAAAATAAGTATTGAACGCGTCACCATTTTTCTAGGTAAATATATTTATAAAGGTGCTATTGACATGAAATGTTCACCACATGTCGGTAACAACCCATGCAACCCATACATACAAAGAAACCAAAACCAATCATTTCAGAAATTAAGTTATGTGTAATAAAATGGAATGCCACAGGGGAAAAGTATTTAACTCATGAAGAAATTAAGGTGCAAAAAGGCATGGAAAGCCAAGACACCATTTGAACTCTATCAGTAATTAGAAAGCAATCCTGCCCCTTGTCAGTGCAAATTAATATCAGCTAGTTGAGTCTCATCTGATGGCCTATAAAAAGGTGTCTCATTACCAAGGTGTCACACAAGAAACATCTCTTGATGGGTAAAAGCAAAGAACTCTCTCAAGACCGTTGCAACCTTATTGTTGCAAAACATACTGATTGCATTGGTTTCTAAACTTCTGAATGTTCCAGTGAGAACTGTTGGGGCCATAATCCGTCAATGAAAGGAACATCATTTCATAATAAACCAGCCACGACCAGGTGCTTATCGCAAGATTTCTGACAGAGGAATGAAAATAATTATCAGAAGAGTTGTCGAAGAGCCAAGGACCACTTGTGGAGAGCTTCAGAAAGATCTGGAATTAGCAGGTACAATTGTTTCAAAAAAACAATAAGTATTGCACTCACCCACCATGGCCTGTATGCACGCTCACCACGCAGGATTCCATTGTGGAAGAAAAAGCACGCTGAAGCTCATTTAAAGTTTGCTGCACAACATTTAGACAAGCCTGTGAAATACGGGGAGAATATAGTCTGGTCAGATGAGACCAAAATTGAACTCTTTGGATGCCATAATACACATCATGGTTGAAGGTTAGTTGGCACTGCACATCACTCCAAAAACACCCCAAAACCAACAGTGAAGTGTGGAGGTGGGAACATCATGATGTGGGGCTGTTTTTCAGCATACGGTACTGGTCAACTTCATCTCATTGAAGGAAGTATGAATGGGAAAATATACCAAGACATTCTTGATAAAAATCTGCTGCCACCTACCAGGATCCTGAAGATAAAACGAGGGCGGACATTTCTTTTTTTTTTTTTATCATCAAAGTTTATTGAAGAAAAAAAAATAGTATTACATGCATACAGATATGGAAATAACAATTGGAACTTACAAGTTTGGTATGAAGAGAAGTACCAATATACATTGAATACGTGAGCAGTCAACATAAAGGTAGATGCTTCTATTAGACATAAACCAGAGGCAACAACTCAGGCCTCGTGAAATCAGAGGTGAGCATCTCCTGATATCATTGGGTATTTCCACATACAACCTTTCAGGAGAAAAATAACATAGCTAAAGAAGAAATTAGATGGAGAAGGAAGAAAGAAAAGGAGAGAATCAGCGAGTGGATATTAGGGGTATAACCCCTAGGGAGGCGGCCGGTGACTCTAGAGGGTCCTCTAATGATGTGTCAATCAAACAGTTATGCCCAGCTCTCATGGTGTGGGTTAAGTGGGTCAAGTGGGCATTTAGCTGCAATCAGTTACCAGAGAGGCCAGGTGTTTAAATGTGGTGTGGGGGTGAGACCCCAGATGAGAAGTAATCGTTCCAGTTAATCACCCGGGGGGGGATTACCAATCAAGGTGTCATAGCCCGGGGAGTATTTAAAAGCAAACCAAGGAGACCATGTTTCATGAAATCGTTCAACGTTTTCGTTGGATTGAGCAGCGGTATCCTCCATCTCACAGATTTCAGACACCCTGTGTAGCCACTGAGAAATGGAAGGGACCCGTGTCGATTTCCAGTACAGCGGGATGAGAGACTTGGCCGCATTTAGCAAATGCCTGGAGAGGGATTTTTTGTATCTCTTAATGGAGAAGTGCGAAATATGCAGTAAGCAGCATGCTGCGTCAAGTGAAAGTTCGGTCTCCGTGATCTGTCTAATAATCTCCCTCACCCCCGACCAGTAAGCAGTTATCATATCACAATGCCACCAGATATGCAGTAAGGATCCCTTAGCATTGTGACATCTCCAGCATTCGGCAGAGGACTGGGGGTACCATTTATGTATTTTCTCCGGAGTGGCATACCATTGGGTCAAGATCTTGTATGATGTCTCCTGCATTCTCGTGCTGAGCGAGCATTTGTGAGACATGATGCTCGCTCTGGACCACTGGGCCTCTGTAATTACTACGCCCAAGCTTTCGGACCATCTCTCTCTGCGTCTGTCCCAGTCAGGCCCCCCCAACCCCTGTAGCCAAGCATAGGCGGTAGAGGTCGACCTGGGCATCTGTTCCCCTTGTAGGCACACCGACTCCAACTCAGTGAGGGCCCTAGTGAAATGACTCTTACGTATCTTATTATTGGCAAAGCTTTGTATCTGTAAGTATGACCACAAAGGTAGAAGGGGCATATTGTTGTCCTCTCTAAGACGGGTCAGATCTTTCATTGTCTCACCATCGAAACAGTGTTGGGCCAGAAGCGGCTTCATGCTGTCATTGGTTATCATATGAAGGTTCCCTACTCCCAGTGGGAAGGCTGGGTTGTTTGCAAGTGGTGTGAGAGGGCTAAGGGGCGAGGAAAACTGCGGATGTTGAGTTAATTGGTGAAAGATTTTGAGCGTAGTGCCAATCAGTGGGTGGGAGGTCATGATCCGCGGATAGTTGGCTTTTGGTATCCATGGAGAGAACTGTAAGGGGATGGGGCTTAGGCTGGATTCGATCCCGACCCAGTCCTTAATGCCTGAGTGGCAGTGCCAGTCCACGAGTCTGGCTACATGTGAAGCCTGGTAGTATTTTTTGTAGTCTGGAATTCCCAATCCCCCAACCCGTTTGTTTCGGGTTAAGAGAGAGGCTTTAATACGAGGCGGTTTGTGTGCCCAGATAAATCTCATCTGCATGGAATGGAGGGAATTAAAAAAACTTTGGGGGATCCTAACCGGTAGAGTGCGAATCGAATATAGAACTTTCGGAAGGACCGTCATCTTGCAGATGGCTGCCCTTCCGAACCAGGAGAAATGTCCCGCTTGCCATTTACGGAGATCACTCTCCACGCTTTTAAGTAGAGGGACAAAATTGTGGTTGAAAATTGATGAAAGACTAGGAGTGAGCCACACTCCCAGATATTTAATGGCGGACGAGACCCAAGTAAATGAGTTATTAGTTTGAGCGGCTCTCAGCTCAGGTTCTGGCAATGTGATATTTAGCGCCTCAGATTTGGAGTAATTTATTTTGAGGTTGGAAATTCGGCCGTAAGTTGAGAACTCCTTAAGTAGAGATGGTATAGAGATGTGTGGACTCGACAAGAAAAAAAGGAGGTCGTCCGCATAAGCGGCTACTTTGAACTCCTGGTTTCCCAACCGAAATCCCTTAATAGACTGGTTGGCTATGATTCGTCTAACAAACGGTTCCAACGAAATTATAAAGAGCAGGGGCGACAAAGGACAGCCCTGCCTGGTTCCATTTTTGATATTTACCACATCTGAAAGGGTGCCGTTTATTTTAAGTTTTGCTGATGGATTTGTGTAAAGCGACGATATCCACGCCCTCATGTGCGGGCCCAGCCCTATATGTCCACAGGTCTCTAGCATGTAGTCCCACGCTACTCGATCGAAGGCCTTCTCCGCGTCTGTTGATAGGAGAAAGCCCTCTATCTTTCGCTCGTGGGCCGCATGGATGAGGTTGAGAGATTTAGTAACATTATCCCTAGCCTCCCTACCCGGCATGAAGCCAGCCTGACTGGGTCCTATCAAGTGTAGGAGTAGAGGTCTCAGCCTGTTGGCAACAATCTTTGCCATCAGTTTGATGTCTATGTTTAACAAAGATATCGGCCTGTAGCTTGTGCAATGTATTGGATCTTTGCCCGGTTTAGGCAGGACGGTGATATGTGCTGCAAGGAAATCAGACGGTATATCTCTTGGGTCAGAGAGGGTGTTCAGGGCATCTCGCAGCGGGGTTGTGAGAATGTCTATGAATGTCTTGTAGTATATAGCACTAAACCCATCCGGGCCGGGGCTTTTACCCGTTTTAAGTTCTTTAATGGCGAGTCTGAGTTCAGAGGCGTCTATAGGGCTCTCGAGATGAGTTGCGTCTTCTGCAGTGAGTGTGGGTAAAGAGGATTCCTTAAGATATTCCCGAATACCCTGTATTCTAGAGTTAGTGGCATTCGTAGGGCCGTGTTGTGTCGGGAGATTATATAGGTTGGTATAGAAATCCTGAAAGTGTCGTGCTATCTTGTCAGTCTCCCTATCGATCTTCCCATCCCTATTTTGTATGCCCGTTATGTTGTGATGTACAACCGAGCCTCTGAGGGCCCTAGCCAGTAAATTGCCCGGTTTGTCCCCGTGTTCGTAATATAGTTTTTTTCCTGAAGAACAAGAATTGTTTTGTTCTGATGTCTAAGATCTGTCTAAGGGCTTTCCTGGACTCTAGAAGGGAAGTTGCCGATTTAGCTGTCAGGGACTGTTTATGAGAGGTTTCAAGTGAGCGGATGTGTTGCAGGAGATGTGAAATTTCCCTGTCCCTCTCTCTCTTTCTCTGCGAGCCCATTTTAATTAATTCACCCCTAATCGTACATTTATGGGCTCCCGAAACCATTAGGGGATCGGCCCCTGGTGTAGCATTGAGCCTGAAGAACTCGAGGAGTGACGAGTTCAGTGTCGGAAGCAGAGTGGGGTCTGTCAGCAGGGATGAGTTTAGCCTCCAAACATTAGATCTAATAGGGGGGGCAGTGAGATTCAAAGAGAGGGAGACAGGAGCGTGGTCCGAAAGAATCTGTGCTCCTATGCAGGAGCCAGTTACGGTGTGGAGATCTCGCTGTGAAATGAATATATAATCTATTCGGGAGTATCTGTCATGGGGGATGGAGTAGTAGGTAAAGTCCCTGTCAACTGGGTGCATGAAGCGCCACGTGTCTACTAGGTCCAGAGAGTTAAGTAGAGACTTAATTTTTTTCAGGATTCTGTAGGTGATATATGTTTTCCCGGACGATGTGTCCTCTATGGGGTTGAGAGGGACATTAAAGTCTCCCCCAAGAATTAACCTACCGGAGCTGAAGCCCGACAGCTCCCTAATCAAAGTTTTGCAGAAGGACTGGTGCGAGGTATTGGGGAAATAAGCATTCGCTAGTGTGATAGGGATCCCACTACATTTCCCTTTAAGAAAAATAAATCTGCCCCCAGGGTCTATTATTTTGTCAGTCAGCTCAAATGATGCAGTTTTGCTAACTAAGATTGAGACCCCTTTGGATTTGCCTGCGTCATTGGTGGCATGATGGGCGTCTATGAAGTATGAGTCGGTAAGCTTTGGGATCTGGTTCGTTCTAAAGTGAGTTTCTTGTAGAAAAACAAAGCTGGGCCTACCTTTTTTGAGTTCCCTCAGCATAGTAGAGCGTTTCTCGGGAATGTTGAGTCCTCTAACATTATGAGAAATCACCGTGGGAGTGACGCCAAGATCGGAGTACGCCATGACACAAACGCAGAGAGGGAAGTTTCACACCTAAAGGCAACTCAAATATAAGCGATTAATACACAGAAATCACCGGCCGACCTCGACTGAAAAAACATTAAAATAAAATAGCAGGATAGAGAGAGAGGATCAAAGAAGAGTAGAAATTATATAGAAGTGAGTAGGGAGAAATTGAGGAGAACACTTCTCCCAGACGTGGTCACGTCCTGGAGAACTCAAATTAGTGCGTCTAGATGAGCCCAAAGGATCCACCCAGACGCCCTATGTGGGAACTAGGTAGACACACCAAGGGTCTAGCAGCCAAACCTATATCTCTAGAGATATGTGCAGGTTATACCAAATGTAACTTGGAAACAGTCGGGTAACGGCCCATTGGTATGACATAACAAGTGCTTAAGGGTCTACTCTGCATAGGTAGAAATAGCAGTAACTGTAAACAAACTAGTTTAGGTTAGAATGAGCAAATGAACAAGTGAACCCGAGACATGGCCGAGCAAGGTCAGCAGGTGGCGCAGCCGAGGAGGGCAGAAACTCGCCTCTCCCCAGCCACGCCCCCCGGGACCCCTCAGTTTAGCCGTGATGACACAATAAAGGAGAAATATATAACACATAAATGGTGGCCCCGATCGCCTCCCCGGCCCGTATCCTCCCGGACACGCAGTTCAATAAAGCCTCACCGGTCCCTGGCTATATAAATGATCAGAAAAGCAACATTATCATTATGCGTTTGGATATTAGTGACACTTGCAGTGTGATGGCCAGCTAGCAGGAAGTCCGGTAGGAGATCAAGAAAAGGCCGATTGCGACCTTGTTGGGGAGGCGGCGGATGGGTAATCTAGCAAAAGTCTATGATGTGGGTAGAGGGGGGGGAATATATATCCGAAGGGAGAGTACAGTCCTAAGAAAGGCGTGGGCTAAGTGGGCTGTAATTATAGCCATGAGACTGGAGCCAGTTTGTGAAGTGAGGAGTCTCATGGCTGGGTCCTTCCGGACAGAGTTACCATCAAGTGTGAGCAGTCTATGTATATACATAACATACAAAGGTAGCTTCGAGATCTGTCCAAGTCTAAATCTTCCCTGACTTGTAGATTAATAAGACCCCAGCTGTATAAATGCTTATGAAGGTAACATTGTTATTGTGCATATGGACAGTAGTGACACTTGCGGTTTGGTAAGTATCCAGCTAGCCAGATTCCGGTAGGGCGACGGGAAAAAGAGCTGACAGTGATGTAGTAGGGGAAGGCTGCAGATGGGTGAGCTAGCAAAAGTATATGATGCGCGGAAGACGCATGCTCAAAGGATATATAAAGTCCCCGGGATAGCGTGGGATAACTGGGCTGCTATCATGGCCAGGGGTCCGGGACCAATCGCTGGGTGGGAGCCGAGGAGGCCCAAGACCAGGTCCCTCAAAGTAAGGGCACCATTGAGTGTGTGCAGATTATGTCATCCGGAGGTCGAGTGTGGCATGATCTCAGGTCTCCAGTAGATTCCTGGAGGAGTGAGCACGGCCGCCCGGGGTCCCCTGTGCCCGGCTGTCACCTCTGTCAGGCCTTTGTTTCTTTGCAGACTGTTTCTCAGGCGTCGAAAGGGGAGAGTGCGGTGGGCTCCTGTCTGTATGCGGTAGGGAGAATTCCTGGTACCACTCAGGGAGCTCTACCCGGCCCAGCTGTAGTGCATCGCAGAAATCGGGAAGATCATTAGGCGTACGGAGAGTGTGCTGTCTGCCCCCATGTGTGACCATCAGCGCGAAAGGGAAGCGCCACGTGTACCGGAGATCTTTTTCCCTCAGCTTATCCAGAAGTGGCCGCAGGGCCTGTGGTTCTTCAAAGTGATCTGAGAGAGATCCTGGAACAGTTTGATGTTTTCCCCATTAAACTCAATATGTTCACTTCTCCTCGCTTTAAGCATAATGTCTTCTTTAAGGCTGAAATTTTGCAGACAGCAAATAATGTCCCGAGGTGGCAGCGTGTCTGGGCCTCTGGCTCTGAGAGCCCTGTGCGCTCTGACAAAATCTATGACTGTATCCTCCGGGCGTTCCAGGAGGCTGTTAAACACTCTTTGGAGGACAGGCGCAATTCGGTCGGTGTCCACCGACTCCGGGATGCCACGTACTCTGATGTTATTGCGCCTTCCCCTATTGTCCAGGTCCTCCAAATGCCTGTTAACTTCTATAAAATGGAGAGCTTGTGTAGAGACCACTCTGTCTAGTCTCTGTATCGCCTTATCTCTAATTCTGCCCTCTGTCTCCGCAGTCGCCATCTTTTCTTGTAAGACCATGAAGCTGGTTTTCAGGTCTGTAATTGCGGCTGAAAAGGAGGCTTTAATGTCAGCCGCGAAGCCTGACATGTCGCCATAGGTGAGGGGATGATCCGCTTTAGTGTTTCTCCTACCGTAGTCCTCCATGGCTGGTTGTGAGTCCTCGCTGGATGCCTCCTCTGTGTGGGTCGGCGCCATCTTGCTTCCCGCCGCGACTCTCAATACTGCAGCCTGGGTCTTGAATATGTCGGAGATATTTCGTCCGGAGCTAGCCGCCAAGGAACGCCTGGAGCGGGTCTGATGATAATGGCGGATCTGTTTGCTCATTATCGAGTGTCTACCGTGCAGAGAGACGGGTTAGGGCCGCGGTCCCGACGGAGCTTCTCTTCTAGGCTGCCAGAAAATAAAGCTGCTAGAATGGCCCAGCCAATCACATGACTTGAATCCAGTAGAAAATCTATCTAGAAAAAGAGGCCCACGGAACCTTGAGGCTCAGTTCATACTATCTTTGCATGCGGCTCGCAGCAGGGGTCCGGCGCGTCTCAGTTCACTGTTTCAGGTCCGATTTCAGCACAAATTTTTGTCTGAATTCGGACCTGAAACTGACTAAAAGACGCACATGGCTCCGATTCAAATTCGCACCACAGCCGCAGTGGAGACAGCCGGTCAACATCTCCTGCTATTGCCAATTGGATGCGGGGAAGCCGCATCCATTTCGCAATAGTGTGAACCCCGCCTCAAGATTTGAAGAAAAATGGGCCAAAATCACACCTGAGCAATGCATGCGACCAATTTCTCCATACAGGAGGCGTCTTGAAGCAGTCATCACCAACAAAGGATTTTGTACAAAGTATTAAATACATTTCAGTTAGCATGTTCAATACTATTTCCTGGTGTCATTCCATTTTATTACGCATAACATCATTTCTGAACTTACTGTATATACTCGAGTATAAGCCGACCCGAATATAAGCCGAGGCACCTAATTTTACCACAAAAAACTGGGAAAACTTGTTGACTCGAGTATAAGCCTAGGGTGTCCATCTGCATGCCTCACTGTGCCTCACTGTGCCCATGCCTCACTGTGCCCATGCCTCACTGTGCCTCACTGTGTCCATGCCTCACTGTGTCCATGACTAGACTGACGTTTAACATGGGAGTCTATGGAAGGGGAGCCCGAATTTGAAAAATCGGTGCTCCCCGGCCGTAGGTCCTCCAGACAACAAACTGTGCACACTTGTAGAGGTGAAATAGGGCTACATGTGTGCCAGGTTTCGGGTCCAGGGGACCTACGACCGGCCAATACCGGGTCCCCAAAATCACCAGAGAAATGACCGTTTAACATGGGAGTCTATGGAAGGGGTGCCCGAATTTGAAAGATGGGTGCTCCCCGGCCGTAGGTCCTCCATACAACAAACTATGCACACTTGTAGAGGAGAAATAGGGCTACATGTGTGCCACGTTTAGGGTCCAGGGGACCTACGACCGGCCAATACTAGGTCCCCAAAGTCACCAGAGAAATTACCGTTTAACATGGGAGTCTATGGAAGGGGTGCCCGGCTTTGAAAAATCTGTGCTCCCCGGCCGTAGGTCCCTCGGACAACAAACTATGCACACTTGTAGAGGAAGAGTGGGACTATATGTGTGCCAAGTACCGGGTCCCCTAAGTCCGGGTGATCAGGCGCAAAAATGTGACTCGAGTATAAGCCGAGGGGGACATTTTCTGCACACAAAAAAAGTGCTGAAAATCTTGGCTTATATTCGAGTATATACGGTATTTGTTTTGGTTTCTTTGTATGTATGGATTGCACCTTTAGAAATATATTTACCTAGACGTGTTTAATACTTATTTTACCCGCTGCATATTTAAGGGAATGTGTTTTTGCCCAGAGTTCAGCTTTAAGAGCAGAGTTTTCCTTTAATGGAATGGATGCATTATGCGTGTCATTCCTTCAAAAAAAGGGCAGCTCTTACTTGACAATTTTTTTTTTTTTTTTTTTCAATCGCATGATATTCTCTGATTATCACCTTATTAAGGAGATAATGGAAATGACAAATTAGAGGTGGTGTGATACAATCAGTAATTACAATTCTACACTTGGGTATTAGCTTGCTTGTAGCTGCTAATCCAGGTTTACAGCGATTTAATGTGTTTTCTTTGTAAACAAGGAGCGCTACATCGTGACTTGCAAAACTTGCCATGTTTAAAGTCTTATTACCGCTGTGTTTACATGGGCTGCTTTTTAAACGGCAACGCGGATCTTCACAAATATTTGTTAATATTTAATCTGCGCCCAGGTGGACAGCAAAACTTTTAATTCTGTTTTGTGAACACGGCTAAAATATATCTAAATACTTTTTTTTTTTTTTTTCATTTTAGATAGCATAAGGAATGGTTACAACTCCTATTGAGTTTTTTTTTTACAAATGGGTCCCAATAGGGAGATATTCCTTCACTTCCTAACCTGTAGACACAGCAGGAAGTATGGGGAAATCAAATCCCTCTTATACAGTTGTCAATGGAATAAGTGAACCCATTGGAAGATATGCCGTGTGTTTCTGTTTTGGCGACATCTCAAAATTTTGGATATTACATCACTTTTGGTACTGGTGACAGTGGTCACTAAAGCATACAGAAAGTAAATCTTCCTAGCAAGAAAATAGGTACAGTGGAACCTTGGTTTACGAGTAACGCGGTTAACGAGCATTTTAAATAACGAGCAACTTTTTTTTTTTTTATTTTGACTCGGTTTGCGAGTGTTGTCTCGCAAAACGAGCAGAATTCAAGCTAATGGGGTGTGCATTACTGCATTTGGCCAGAGATGCGGGGGCGCTGGTGACACTTGGAATGGTTCGGAGCCTTTCCGAGCCATTCGGAAATACTCGGAACCACTAGGAAATACTCGGAAATACTCCATTCCCGAGTGTTTCCGAACCTTTCTGAGGGTTTCTGAGATCAGCTGAGCTGTCCCCGAGTATTTCCGAGGCTCTCCGGCACCCCCCCCCCCCCACCTCTGGCCACATGCGATATTGCATGCCATAGAAGTCAATGCGGAACAAATTATCTTTGTTTCCATTGACTTCTATAGGGAAACTCACTTTGATATGCAAGTGCTTTGGATTGCAAGCATTCTCCTGGAACGGATTATGCTCGTAATCCAAGGTTCCACTGTATAGTTCTTTTGTGTTACCTTTTTTTTTACATAGCACTATGGTGCAAACTTCTGAAGTTCACTGCAAGGGAGCTGGACTTAGAATGAGCAGGCTGCATGTCAGCAGACACATTACTGGCTGCTTTCTATGGGGTTTTTCTGCCCCTGGGGCTTATATCCAGTTTACTGGTGTTATGTGCTTAAATAACATGTTGGGTTTCTTGATTTACACCAAGCTAGTTATATGCAGAGCGCAGGCGCCACCTACTGTTCCCTTTGTGGTATAGCTTGCTGTTTTGCATAGTTACATATTGTATTCTCCTAGAATGTGTTAATAAAGTTGTTAGTAACCAGTGCATTCTGGGAGGATTCTCTGAGGAAGTTGGTCAGCCAGCATTTTAAGAATCTACAACAAGACAGTAAGGCTGTTTCTCCAATCTCTCGCCATCACCTCTTAGCGAGCTTCAAAAGTATGTTTTTGTTATCTCATTCTGTGTTATAGAGCATTGTTTATAGAGCATTGAGTTATATCCAACTGTTCTCTATGGGCAGTTGGATATAAACAAACCGCCTGTCCATTTACACCTGACTGCCATCTGATCCGCTCCGCTGGATGGAAAGAGGATGGATCCCCATCTGTCTGTGTTTAGCAGATCAAATTGAATGTAGGCGGGTGTAAACTGACACATTTACACCCGCCACTCCAGAGAGGAGAGTGGAGGTTCCAATCGGGTCCGCCTGAAAAACAGGCAGACGAACCTGATCAGAACATTCATGTTAAAGGGGCCTAAATCATTCACGGGGTAAGGAAAGTGAAGCTGTAAAAAACAATACAGCCTATGGAGTAGACAAGGATGTATAGGGGTGTTTTACTAAAGGCAAATAGACTGTGCACTTAGGAAAGTAAAGCTGCACTCTGCAAGTGCTGTTGCGCCAAAGCGTAGTTAATGAGGTAAAGCTTTACTTTGCAAAGTATACCCAATCATGTGGAAGGATAAAAAAATTTTTTTTTTGCTTGCACATGATTGGATGATGGAAGTCAGCAGAGCTTCTGCTCATTTACTAAGCTCTGGAGCAACTGCACAGTCTATTTGCCTTTAGCAAATCAACCCCTGTTCTGCCTATAGGACAGAGAGCTAAACCTTCCGGCTCCAAAAACTTCAGATACCATATTTCTTTGATCTTAAATTTATTAGAACGGGCCAGGTGAAACTACAAGTTGATAAAACAAACATCAGTCAGTAGCATAGTCATCATGACTTTGTCCAATAATGGCTCTGATTGTGCACTGTGCTCTGATTGGGCACAGCTTTTCACCTGGCCAGAGGTCATTCAATTAGGATCCTAGAATGCACTGTGAAGCACGCAGTTCAATGTGGGGCATTTGGCGAACAGTAATTCTCCCTGGAGAGAAAATAACACACTGGAAAGACCTTCCAAACATTTATCACCCCCAGCCACCTTCTGGGTACCTTCCTTTCAGAGATTAGCTGGGGCATTATAAATATTCATACTGGACATTTGACTCTCTCCACCCTATATTCTGGAAGCTTTTCCCAGAAGCAGATGAGAGAACTCAAACACCCAGCTAGGATGCCCAAACCTTGCCCAGACAAAAACAATAGATTACTGGTCCACTGACTGCAGTGAAGCCAAAAAAACAATTTTTTTTTAACCTGCCAGCCTAACTAGAGGAGTGTCACGGTCTGGAGTCAGGCTCAGAGGCCAGTAGCTATAGCAGCAGAGCAGGTATTCACACAGGTCATCCTGGCTGATGACATGGGTTCACCTGAGGTGCGGGGTCTAAGCACTAACCTGCAGAAGGTACTGTAGAGGTAACTTCCATGCGATCACTGTGATTGGCTGTCACAGCAGTCACATGATCACGAGCCCTTCCCCCAAGCTCCCAACCATAAATTGTGAATCGGTCACTGTGCTGGAAACATGCACAGAACAGTTGAGTCGGCTCACACATATATGTGTACACAAGGCATTAAGGCTCACCTGCCGCACATGTGCTTTAGGACAGCGGGAACGGGGGTTCACTAGTCCGAAGCACACAAAAAAGACACTCATAACAAAACTTTATTCTGTGAGAAAAAAAGAAATGGCTATTGTTTGAAGATTATGAGCAAATGTTCCTTTTAAAAAGGAAAAGAAAAATGACTTTCACCTCCGAGCACCTTCTATCTTTCCAGTAATATTACTAAATTGCTTCATTTTCCATTTAAGTCAAACTCACAGAGACAAGTTGTGCTTTCTCTAGCTAAGAGACCACAATTCTCTGTTCCCGAAGAGGCCGTGTTCCTCGCCACTGCTCCTGACTTTAGCTGTTTTTTTTTTTCTTCCTTTTTTTCTAAGGGGATCTTCTCGCTTTCATCAAGCCGTCTTAATCCTCAGGTAAACTGGCCCGAGGTGAGCAGTGTCATTCAATGTTCTTTTATTACCTCAATATTTCTTGGGCCTTCGGGGTTAATGCCAATTTTATTACCTTTTTGGTGGACTAATTTTATTGTGTGTCTCGGTAACCTGCGCTAAACCTGTGAAGGGAAAAAAAAAAAAACAATAAAGAAATGGGAATTTTGTATCAAACAAGCTGAAAGTTCCTATTTGTTTACAATACCAGCAGCAAACAGCGAAGCGTGGGCTTGAAAACGAACCTTGTATCTTTGTGGGCCCTTCAGGGCTTACACCCCCCCCCCCCCCCACCAACTTCAGCCATAACTTCGGGAACATTTCAAAACTACTATTGCATTGGGGATTCCTCTGCATTGCAAGACTTCACCTTTTACGTAAACTGGCCCATGCAAGGGGCCCCAATAGTGTAAAAAACACTGTGCTTTTTGTAAAAATACTGTTTACTGCAAATGCCATACCTGTAGGCCTTTTCAGTCTCCCATGAAGCCTGGTTGAGATATTCACAATGTTTACACTCATATGTCCTGGTTTACTTCCAGAACATAGCAGTCAATGGGTTATGCCAGCATCGCAGGAGCAAGCACATTACCTCATCCAAAAGTTGCACATCTCCCATCACAGCAAAGACCTTCCAGTTGCACATCCCACCAGGGTTCTCACTCTCACACTACTGTAGCCTCTCTCCATCACATACTCAACAAAATGGCCACCAAGCCTCCTGCTTTGAGGACAGCCAAGAAGATTATCAGTTAAGTTATCCTGAAAGAAGAAGCCTCAGCAGGCATTTAGTTGTAGCCTATGTCCTGGAAATTTGACCAGACGTGGGTGACAGAAAAGGCCTAAACACAGTGTCGGGACAAGGTCATCTAGAGCCGAGGGCAAGCATGCTAAATTGCGCCCTCCCAAGAGGTGTGATTATGTGTCAGCAAAAATCCCCCACAACCACCACCCAGGGTTGTGGGGAAGAAGCCCTTGTCCCCATCAACATGGGGACAAGGTGCTTTGGGAGCCCCTGCTGAGGGCATGTGGCCTGGTATGATTCAGGAGGGGTGAGGCTCCCTCGTCGCCCACCCCCCTTTCCTGGCCTGCGGGGCTACAAACTAGGATAAGGGTCTGGTATGGTCGTTTTTTAACTTTGGCATGGGGTTCTCCTTAGAATCCATTTCAGACCCAAAGGGCCTGGTATGGATTGGGGGGACCCCATGCTGTTTTTTTCTCACTTTTCTATTGGCGGCATTCTTTTGTTTTCATTTCAGCTCGCAGTGTGCAAGCCCGCTGACAGCTGATGAGTTATCTGTTGTTAAGGACGCAGCGGCCAGCTTCCCGGGTCTGCTCCTTATCAACCAGCTATTCTTCAAACAGAATTTGAAACGATAATTTTTCGACCAATCCAAAACTAAACTAAATGAATTCTGAAACAAATCAAAGAAATTAAATTAGTAACATAATCAATCTATCCGAAACTAAACACATTTTTCCATTCTACACATATCTACTATCTACATGGGGAAGGTCCTTCTTTGGGTGTTCACATCACTGCCTACATGACATGAGTGCTTACTATTGGGTGTTTAGTGGCGGGATCTTCTCAGTATCTGTCAGTGTTCTCTCAGGATCCAGAAGATCAGTCTACAGTAGTAGCCATAACTCTGGGTAAAGGTCAAAAACCCCCCCCCCCAAAAAAAAACGAGCACTAATCTGCATGCTCTCCTCCAAGCATGAATCCTCCTTCTTTCCAGTAAAAATCCGCCCCACTTCTAAAATTCCCCCTTCTGGCACAAATCTTTTCCCCCCAATTTCCTCCCAGCTCAAATCCTCTTCCCCCATATGCCCCCAGCACAAACCCTAACCCTAACCCCCAAAAAAACATTCCCCCCTAGAACAAATCCTCTACCCCTCAAATTTCTTCTCCAAGCACAAATCCCCCCCCCCACTCCAAATGTTCCCTCCTAGCACGAATTTCCCAATTTCCCCACCTAGCACAAATACCCCACAATAATCCCTACTAGCACAAATCACCCCCCCCCCCCCGCCAAAAAACAAAATTCCAATCTTGGCACAAATACCCCCCCCACACACCATATTACCTTTTCCAGCACAAACCCCACCTCCTAACACAAATCCTCTTCACCCATCCCCCCAAATCACCACTCCTAGCACACCCCTCCAAATTCCCCCTCCCAACACAAATTCCCTCCCCCCAATCTCCTCGTGGTGCCCCCCGCCTCACATGATACCACAGTGCCCAATGCAGCCATCCCTCCTGCCCACCACTTGTCCCAGACCTGCTTATAGGTATGGCATTTGCATTACCTCTTTCGCTGCCACCGACAAATGTCATACCTTGGCAGAAGCATGTGGTTTTATAAACACTCCCAGCTACTCTAGAAGGTATGTGTATATTTGACAAGCTCACTGCTGGCGGCCTGATCACTTTCCCGCTCCCTCCCTGCATGGACTTATTGCCATTTTTCCCAGGCTTTTGGATGTTGCCTGGTAGAGAGGAGGGAGACCAAACTTCCCTTCATTGATCTCCCATGTCTAATAAGAACTGAAAGCAACATGCATTTCATCACTTCTGGGTTTGGCTGCCAGTTTCCTAGCCACTGTGGCTGGGGAAGAACCTAATGGAGCATCATCTGTGCTCTGTTAGCTTCAATTGAGGGCCAGTGAGACATCAGGGATCTAATAGACAACAATACACATAGGCCAACACACACCAGAAACAATACACAATGGCACGTTCACACCAGTCCCATTAAGCAGCGTTCCCAATGCATAGACAATGAAATGTTCTATTGCTTAAAGCGGTGTTCCGGTGTTTTTTTTATAAAAGTCAGCAGCTACAAACCCTGTAGCTGCTGACTTTTAATAAGGACTTTTAATAAGGACAGTTACCTGTTCTGGGTAAAACAAAGAAAAACAATACAGGCGCCACTTAGTAAAACTGTTACACTTTAATATCACAATAGCGCTAAAGCACTCACTCTTAGGTAAACTGTAGCAGGCACATGAGCGGTCCGGTCTACGATCGTACTCCAAAAGCTGGCGTTCTCAATGAGAAGAGA
This sequence comes from Rana muscosa, assembly GCA_029206835.1. Taxonomy (NCBI): domain Eukaryota; kingdom Metazoa; phylum Chordata; class Amphibia; order Anura; family Ranidae; genus Rana; species Rana muscosa. Next base: position 180,660,390 of record CM055119.1, on the reverse strand, counting down.
CATCCCTGTGTGCTGAGCGAGGAACCGGCATAATGTCCATTCGTCCATTCGACGTTAAAGGTCACTGCACGCATCTTTATCATGCTTGATAAAGATGCGTGCAGTGACCTTTAACGTCTCGCTGCTGTAACATCGAAACGCGTTGCATGCTGGTCGTGACGTCACTCCGCTGAGCGTAGCGTCTCAGTTGACTCCTAGTTTGCATTCCAGCCCTCCTCCTGGTTCTTTGAGAGAATATCCGGATACATCTGAATGGACATTATGCCAGTTCTTCGCTCAGCACACAGGGATGTCTCTTCTCATTGAGCTTTTGGAGTACGATCGTAGACCGGACCGCTCATGTGCCTGCTACAGTTTACCTAAGAGTGAGTGTTTTAGTGTTATTGTGATATTAAAGTGTAACAGTTTTACTAAGTGGCGCCTGTATTGTTTTTCTTTGTTTTATATGTTTGGAGTCTGGCTTTGGCTCCCCCAGTAAGACTGCCCGGTTGTATCCCAGGACTGTCAATACTCACATTCAAGTTCTTCACACAGCTCAAAGGACTTCTTTGGTAAAATATATATATATGCATTGTCTTTTTGACATTTTAAGCGCCAGTGTTGTAAATAATTTTACCTGTTCTGGGTACCCACGATGTCGGCCCCCCGAGGCTGATCCGTCCTTTCAGATTGTGTGCCGGCGCCGCCATCCTCACTATGGGAACCAGGCAGTGGAGCCTTACGGCTTCACTGCCCGTTTCCTACTGTGCATGCGCGAGTTAGGCGCCGATTTGTGAATGGGCGTCTGTCTTCTGGGACATACCCAGGTCCCAGAAGACAGTGGGCCCAAATTTCCCAGAAGACAACGCGAGGAGGAGAAGAATGAAGACTACAGCGGAATAGGAAGTGGCAAATTAGGACGATCTGCCAATTGAGTAGAGCAATGTCTTGCCCGGAGCCAATTCTTTGCAGAGGCTTGGATCCTCTGAACCGCCATCTTGAATATGGGAGCCAGCTGTGACTTCCGGATGTCTCACAGCCAGCTCCCCACTGCACATGAACAAAATCACGCTACACCCTAAGACTGGTCCTTCCACCTCTTGGGATGCATGGCATGTCACCTGGGGGTGGCCCAAGGAGATGTGACCGAGGCAAGGATCAAGAAAGTGGGGGCAGGTACCTGTCAAAGAAGGTACTCCCCACTGCCTCCAAAAAAGGCTGGGGGGAGGAAACTTAATTTTTTTAGGGGTGAAGTTAAAGGGGTTGTAAACCCTCATGTTTTTTCACCTTAATGCATTCTATGCATTAAGGTGGAAAAAAAACCTGGCATTTCAGGCCCCCCAGCCCCCCCGTTTTACTTACCTGAGCCCGTTCATCACCTTGGTGCGTCAGTGCCATCCTTCTCTCCGCGGAGTCCCAGCTTTGATTTGATAGATTGATAGCAGGGCAGCAAATGACTCCCGCTGCTGTTGATCAAAGCCAATGACGCAGGCGCCGGGGGGCGGGGCCAAATCATACACTCGGAGTCTATGGATGCCGAATGAATGACTCGGGAGCTGGCCCGCAACGTAACTCCCTCAGGAGAGCGCTTCTCCTAGGGGCTTAGCTAATGCAGGTAGGAGACGCGAGAGCCGCTGAGGGTCCCAGAAGAGGATGTTCGGGGCCACTATGTGCAAAATGAGCTGCACAGTAGAGGTAAGTATGACATGTTTCTTATTTAATTTTTTTTAAATACAAAGTTTAGTATCACTTTAATGAAAAAGGCAAAGAGCAATGGAAATTTGCAAAGTGTAGTAAGCGAGAGCTGCCAATCAACATGCATCTTTTCTGACTTTTTTTTTTGGCTGATGTGAGTTACTGCATTTTGCACATGGTCATGTCTCCTTAATTTTAACCCATTTTTGATTCTAGGAAAAACCTAAAACTTGATTTCTTCCCATGTTGGCCTTCTAAACCTTAGCCGTGTTAAAGAACTTGCCTAATTACTCTCCCAAATAAAGGTGCTGTAATTTTTCTTGCTCTCTTGGAAAGGTTTGCTAAGACATATGGCTTTAGACCTCCTTATAGCCAAAGGACTTTATCAATTTGATTTCATAATGTGCTTGCTTTATCCATTTTATCTCCATCACCCTTTGAATTGTAAGATAATCAGTAAAGAGCCTCCAGCACAAGGACTCGAAAATAAAAAATGCAACATTTGGGGAATACAAATAATATTGAGCTGATGAAGAGAGAGTGTTATTCTGTTAAATGTCGGACATTTAGAAGGTGCATAACTCAATGTAAGAAACTGTAGGAAAATTCACAGTTCATTGACAGCATGATCGAATCGGCAGAACAAGCCACAGATCGGCAAACAGATATCCCTTATTTTGAGCCGTCATCAACAGGCTGGTGGTTTTCCTTGCCTCTACCTGCCCCCAGGGTCTGTTCACACAAGATGTATTGACATGGATTTAATGTTTTTTGCAGCATAGGAAAAACACAAACAAACTTGTACACATTTATTCTAATTTAAAATCAGATGGAAGACATATACAAATCCAACATATTGCAGGGGCTGAAGCCTTGCCCCCTTTATCAGGGCTTGATAGATAGGAAACAATGTATGAAGACTTGATGGTAAAGGGATCGTTTGGTACCCAGTGGCAGAACTACCAGGGTTGCAAAGATCCTACTAGCATCCAGGCCCTGGAGTTCTGCCACTGCGGGGGGGCAGGAAGGGAGCTTGTGAAAGAGTCCCGCTGCAGGACTATAATAAAGGGCTCTGTGTCAGGAGTAAAGGGCCCCAGGATCAGTGGGAAGGGCCCCAGGATCAGTGGGAAGGGCCTCAGGCTTGGAGGGAAGGGACCCAGGGGGCCCTTCATGGTTTCTTGCACCGGGGCCCTGAAGGTTCTAGCTACACCTCTGTTGCAACCATTAACCCTGTGTAAGGAACAATATCATCAACTCATAGCCTACCCAATGCCTTGGAGAAAACAGCAGGAGAAAAGCAATGTACGTACAGTATGCCCTGCTGGGGAGAAGGGAAATAAAGTGTACCTGTTCATTTGCACTACATAATCACATTCTCATATATATATATATATATATATATATATATATATATATATATATATATATATACACACATATATATATATATATATATATATATATATATTAGAGTTGGGCTGAACACCCCCAGTTCAGTTTGCACCAGAACTCCCGAACTTGTAAAAAGTCCGGACCCGAACCGCAAACCCTTTTCAGTCTATTGGACCCGAACTTGAAGGCTTATATGCAAGTTATTGGCGATAAAATGGGTAGGGCTACTGCCCTGGGGGACAAGTATCAATGAAAAAAGTTTTGTAAGAAAATATAGCTTTTACAGGAGCAATAGTTTTAATCATGCTTAAAGTGAAACAAAAAAAAAGAAAAATTACTTTAAATATTTTGCCTGGGGGGCCCTCTTAGTCTGCTTGTAAAGTGGCGTATCTGTACCGTGTATAGAACCTGCTGCAGCAAAACGGAAAAAAAGTTACATTTAAATTGCTGGCAATACAATACGCTTGCCGGAATAAAAAATAATGGTGTGGGGTCCCCCCAATCCATACCAGGCTCTTTGGGTCTGGTATGGATTTTAAGGGAAACCCAACGCCAAAATTAAAAAAAAGAATGACGTGGGGTCCCCCCCAAAATCCATAACAGACCCTTATCCGAGTATGCAGCCTAGAAGGCCAGGAAAGGGTGGATGAGCGAGTGCCCCCCGGACAATACCAGGCCACATGCTCTCAACATGGGGGGGCAAAGCCCCCCCACCCCAAAGCACCTTGTCCCCATTTTGATGGGGACAAGGGCCTCTTCCCAACAACCCTAGGCTGTGGTTCTGGGGGTCTACAGGCAGGGGGCTTGTCAGAATCTGGAAGCCCCCTTAAGCTAGGAGGCCTCCAGGTCCTACGTCCCCCCAAGTGAATGAATATAAAGTACATACAGTAGTACCCCTACCCATTGACCAAAAAAGTGTCAAAAATAAATAAAAACACACAAAGTTTTTCACAATTCCTTTATTAAAAATAATTTAAAAAAATGCCCGCCCGATGTAGATCCATCGTCGATCATGACGCACACCGCCAGACCCTACGCCTGTGACAAAGGCTAACCACCAACTGCAGGCTCCGCTGTTAGACAGTTCTTATATAGCTAAGGGGCAGGGCCACCTAGTGACGTCACCTGGTGGCACCGTCCCAGCTGACGTCACTGACCGATGCACTGGGTCAGTGACGTCACTATTATTATTTTTATTATTGTTTGCCTTACATTTTTATTATTGTTATTATTATTATAATTAATAATTATATTAATAATAATAATAATTATATTATTATTATTATCATATAATTAGTATTATATTGTTTTTAACTATTATTATTATTAATAATATTATTATTTCCTGTTAACTGAATGAGTCAAGTTTATTTAATGTCTGAGTTTCAAACCTCCTCCTTTAAAAAACAAAAGCACTCCCCAAAAAAAAAACATCATTACCATAAAGGTGCTTTCAGACGGAACATTTTCATGCATCCGGAATCTTGTTAAGATTTCAGTTTCATTTAACGATCACAGGCATGCTGTTTGGGAGAAGATGTTTAAGTACAGCTGTCATTTCCATTCACGTTTTAATTACATACTTGACAGGCAGCAAGAGTTTTCTTTTAATCACCATCCAAAATGTCATTGCATAAACATTAATAAAAACAAAGGATAATTAGCAATCTCTAATCGGAAAATTCAGATCAACTTTGCTTCTCTATGTTTCTCCCCCAGCAATCCCACCGTGAGGCAATTGCAGCTTTTCTTTAAAAAAAAATATACAAAAGTTCCACTCTTTTTAAACCTTTGTTAAATGTTTTATTGGCATAGTACGGTGAAACTGATTCTTTTATTTTTACAATTAAAAGGAAAATTTCACTGTGTGATATGAGTCTAGCGGACTAATATGTCTCACTACCAATGGAACTAAACTTTCCCAACTAAACTTAACAACTGTATGTGTAATCCTTATGCTGCCAGCATTTCTAAATAGATAGGATGGTATATTATATTTATTGTTTTCAACTTAATTTTACCTTAGCTGCTTCCAAATTTATGGCCTAGGCCAAAATTATGTCATTCATCCTAGGAATCTTTATGGTATTTTTTTATTTTTTCCTTTCATCTGGAGGAGGGTATGAGAGGCTTTCTAAGCTAAGCACACCCTCCTTTCTGCATGCCTGAGCCAGGATTGGCAAGCCCCTGTGATATATTTTTTTACTGGCAAAACATGTAAAATTCACTTTTTTACTGACATCCAGAAACATGAAACTCCTATTTTAAACTAGGACAATCGAAAACATATAAATAGTAAAACAAACTGTGTGGCGCTGCCTCAATGCGTTAAAAAAATTATCCTATCCCTTTAAATTCAAATTATCATGCCCTAAATAGTATTCACAAAAAAAAAAAAAAGAATTTCATATATAGTTACATAGTAGGTGAGGTTGAAAAAAGATAGTCCATCAAGTCCAACCTATGTGTGTGATTATATGTCAGTATTACCTTGCATAGCCCTGTATGTTGTGGTAGTTCAGGTGCTTATCTAATAGTTTCTTGAAACCATTGATGCCCCCCGCTGAGACCACCGCCTGCGGAAGGGAATTCCACATCCTTGCCGCTCTTACAGTAAAGAACCCTCTATGTAGTTTAAGGTTAAACCTCTTTTCTTCTCATTTTAATGAGTGGCTACGTGTCTTGTTAAAGTCCCTTCCGCAAAAAAAGTTTTATCCCTATTGTGGGGTCACCAGTACGATATTTGTACATTGAAATCATATCCCCTCTCAAGCGTCTCTTCTCCAGAGAGAATAAGTTCAGTGCTCGCAACCTTTCCTCATAACTAATATCCTCCAGACCCTTTATTAGCTTTGTTGCCCTTCTTTGTACTCGCTCCATTTCCAGAACATCCTTCCTGAGGACTGGTGCCCAGAACTGGACAGAATACTCCAGGTGCGGCCGGACCAGAGTCTTGTAGAGCGGAAGAATTATTGTTTTATCTCTGGAATTAATCCCCTTTTTAATGCATGCCAATATTCTGTTTGCTTTTCTAGCATGCCATTGCATGCCATTGCTGAGCCTATTATCGACTAGGACCTCTAGGTCCTTTTCCATACTAGATCACACAAAATAATGGCCCATAGATGTGCAATCATGTAGGTCTTCTGTGTTGTAATAGTAAATCCAATGTGCCGCCACCAAAGAAGTAATAAGCCCTCTTGCCCTACTCCCAGAACCCAATAACATGTAGGTTCAAGCATGCCATGGGAGTAAACTCCCTCAAATAATGGTTTCCAGAATCAACAGAATCGGTAGCACTTAGAAAAGAAAGCACAGGTATAACTCTATAGTGTAGAAAACATTGTGTCACCTTTATTTTAAAAAGCGGGGTGAAACTACTCACAAGACGATGTGGTATGTAGGTTCTAAACAAACCACCACTCCGATCACTCTGGCTGATGTGATGGTGTCACCGATAGGCTCTGCCCTACGTGTGTTTTGTCCTAATGGACGTCTTCATAGGACTACTCCTCCTACTGACTGTAGGTCAGGAGTCCATTAAACAGCTCAATGAGATGCCTGGGTGAGAACTGGGCTGTTTAGGCAAATTATCTCTAAATCTACTCGCACCCACATTCTAAGTGTCACGTACCTGGTCAGTGAGCCTAACGTGTAGAGGAAGGCCTCTTGTACAGCTCCGGCTTGAGGGCCACTGGTAGTGAGACAGCAGCCACAGGAGCACGGCGAGGTATGAGTGCTGTAATCAGTCCAGTAGTGCGCGTGGCAGCAGTCAGCAGGCAGAAGTGGCAGCAGAGCAGGCTGGTAGCAGATGAGCTGGCACAATGCTTGGCTGGAGGCAGAATGTAGTGAGCAGCTGGAAGCAAAAATGAGATAGGAACTTGCTGGACTGGAAGCTGTAGCAGGCTGGATGAGCAAGGTGCAGGGTCAGACAAGCCGAATCGCTAACGGTCGGGAAGATCAGACATAGAGGGCAGACAGCAGAATAGTCAGGTAACAACAAGCCAAGTCAGCACTGGAAGATCAATCGAGCAGAAACAGGAGACAGGAGCAGAATCCAAAGACAAGCTGGGGTCGGGGCAGGTAGCAGACAAACGCAGGTCAGAGGATAAGCTGGATCAAGATCAGAGGTCACACGGAATCAGGAACAACACACACAGAAGCTGCAGACCAAACAGCAATGAGTCTATACTGAAGCCTGTTTAAATAGTCCGCTTTGCGCCAGCATTAGTGACAGATGTAAGCATAGATAAGCGAGTGCGCATGCATAGATGCGCGAGTGCGCATTAGCGTGCCTTTGCTCACGATTATGCACATCTACCAGGGCATTTGCCGGTCTGCGCGTGTGTGCGCCGAGAGATACCAGCAGCACCACGGACATACATTCCCTGACACTAAGGCTAACTTATCTAACCCTGTAAAGCAAAAATCGCTATACATACCTTTTCTGAAGCCGATCCAGTCTGGTCTCCAGCGGTGGATGCTGCGTGCAGGAGAGAACCGACAATGGCTGAGAAATGCCAGGGAAGTGATGTCGCCCATAGAGTTACTATGGGCCTTCCGTTGTCAGCTGCCTCTTCTGCACACTCCCACACCAAGAAGCTGCTGCTGGCGGCTCAGCATGGGACTGGACCGGAGCAGCTTCAGAAAAGATATGTATAGCGATTTCTTATTTACAGGGCTAGATAGGTTAGTCTTAGAATGTGGTTGCGAGTAGATTTAGAGTTAGTTAGGAGAGATCCTGTAAACAAAGCACACCGCTGATCTGTCGGGGAGGAAAAGTGAGAGATCGTGTTTAAGCTGAATAACGATCTCTCTTTTCCTCCAGTGAATCCTCTCCACCCCACAGTTAGAAACACCTTCCAGGGAACACATTTAACCACGTGATCGCCCCCTAGTGTTGACCCCTTCCCTGCCAGCGTCATTTATACAGGGATCAGTGCATTTGTTTAGCTGTATTGGTGTCACTGGTCCCCAATAAGTGTCACTTAGTGTCTGATTTGTCTACCGCAATGTTGCAGTCCCACTAAAAATCGCAGATCGCCATCATTACCAGTAAAAAATGTAATCCGTCTTAGTCTGTAAGGTTCAATATTGAGTTGGCCCACCCTTTGCAGCTATAACAGCTTTAACTCTTTTGTGAAGGCCGTCCATAAGGTTTAGGAGTGTGTCTATCAAACCCGCTCATCCATGTCTTTATGGACCTTGCTTTGTGCACTAGTCCAAATCATTTGGTGGAGGGGAGATTATGGTGTGGGGTTGTTTTTCAGGGGTTGGGCTTGGCCCCTCAATTTCAGTGTTGAGAAATTTTTAAGGCATCAGCACACCAAGACATTATGGACAATTTTATGCTCCCAACTGTGTAGGAAGTTTGGGGATGGCCCCTTCCTGTACCAACATGACTACGCACCAGTGCACAAAGCAAGGTCCATAAAGACATGGATAAGCAAGTATGGGGTGGAGGAACTTGACTGGCATGCACAGAGTCCTGACCTCAACCCAATAGAACACCTTTGGGATGAATTAGAGCATAGACTGCGAGCCAGGCCTTCTCGTCCAACATCAGTGTCTGACCTCACAAATGCACTTCTGGAAGAATGGTCAAACATTCCCATAGACACACTCCTAAATCTTGTGGACAGCCTTCCCAGAAGAGGAGTTGAAGCTGTTATAGCTGCAAAGGGTGGTCCAACTCAAGCTTGAACCCTACAGACTAATATTGGGATGCCATTAAAGTCCATGTGTGTGTAAAGGCAGGTGTCCCAATACTTTTAGTAATATAGTGTATGTTTGGATCCCTAGCTACAGAAGGAACAACATTGGACCCAGGAACTAGAAAGGACTGGCAGACCTCTCTCCACTTGTTTTCAATTGTCCACTTTGGTTTTGCATGAAAATGATCATGCAAATATCTCCACGTAAAGTGCACTAAAAACCGCCTGCTTTAAAAACATGAATAAAATAAACAGACATGGCTACACAAATTGTTTATAATAGCAACAGTTTGCAAAGTGAGAGGACAAAAATGTGATACGGTCTCTCTCTCTCTCTCTCTCTCTAGAGAGTCCATTGGAAAAGCAGTTGCAGTGGCAGTAAATCAATGGTTTGAAGAGGAATAATGATTGTACCTTGAGAATGTGTAATTAACGTCTCCTCTAGTTCCTCTGGTTCATGTTTAGATAATAATGCAAATCTGGAGCCATATGTAGCTAATGTTTTTAATGCACCATGGATTATTTTTCTCCTGCTTTAGAGCACCCTTCTGACTAGTCAATTATGACTCCATAAAATGGTTATTGGTGTTAACAGAGCTACCTCTGTGTCGGTGAAAATGCAATGTTCTCTAGATATCCCAAAAGAGCAGTCCAGTATCAAGATAAGACACATTTAATTAAAATTGGTGTAGAAGGAACTCGAGTTTTGCAGAGGAAAAAAAAAATATCCTTACTAAGTCAACTTTATGTATTAAAAACATACCCTGTCCCCGGGCCTTACATATTGTTCTGCTTTTATATTTTGTGGTTTAGCTTTTTATGTATCTTGCCAAGTTGTCTGGGCAGGTTGTGGTGTTCCCTTAGCTCACTGAAGGGATTGACTCCACCAACCAATGTTGGGTGGTCCAGTGGGCTGTGACTGAAGGATTTTTGTCATGAGTTAGTTAAAATAATATTAGACAATCTAACCACTGCAGAGTGTGTTCTATCAGGTGGGCTCTACAACTAATGCATATTTTAAGCTTCTAGCAAAGTCTTGTGAACATTGCAAGACAGGACAGGACAGAAAATAATATATTAGTACCATTGCAGCGTCCGTCTTGCGAATCTAGAGATTCACTGCAACATTTTCTGTCTTCTTTACTGGGTCTGGGAATCTAGATGAAGGAATTCACTGGAACTTTCACTCCTTCCTGTTCTGGGAATTTAGGAAAAGGAATACAATGAAACTTTCACAGGATCCTGCCCTAGGAATCTCTGTGTCCTGTCCTAGGTGTTTAGAGCAAGTAATACTTCAACCTCTAATGCCTTCTGTCCTGTCTAGAGTAGGGTGACCAGACATCCCTGGTTTCCGGGGACAGTCCCCAGATTGAGTGAATGACTTGTATAGCGCTACAAATGTGAACTGAATCGCCTCAAGGTGCTTTTTGCAGCCAGTTTCTTGCTGGCTGGTGCGGTCATTTACCCCGTAGGATCTTGACACGCTTGGGACACACATTCGTACACATATATATACTGGGCCAATTTGGACAGGATCCAATTAACCTACCAGCATGTCTTTGGAGTGTGGGAGGAAACCGGAGTACCTCGGGAAAACCCACGCAGACACAGGGAGAACATGCAAACTCCAGGCAGATGGTGTCGTGGTCAGGATTCGAACCAGTGACCCTTTTGCTGCTAGGTGAAAGTGCCACTGTGCTGCCCCCGGATTGGATTTGAACAGGGGCGGGAGCAATTTCAAAGACAGTCAGTGCAGAATAAAAAAAAAAAATGCAGAATTACACACCCCCGCTCCGCCGCTCCTACTAGCTTAGGGGGGTGTATATTTTTACATTATCTGTGCCCCTTTCTGATGATCATGTGCTGGATGGAGCGGAGGGAATATTTCTTCAGTTTCGGGTGCATGCCCATTCAGCCCCGCTCGCATGTTCTTCTGCCTTGGCTCAAGTCTCGGCCAGCCGCCTGCCTGTTTATCTCCTTGCCTTCCCTGGCGGAGAGATCTTCCTCCACTCCCCACCCAGTAGTAGCCAGGGCCCGGAGAGTGAGACTTGACAGGCTGTGAGACGGGCGGCGACAGGCAGAGAGTTGCTGATTGCCACCATTACTAGTAAAAAAAAAAAATATGTCCCCGGATTTCATTTAAAAAATCTGGTCACCTTAGTCTAGAGGAAAACCTTTATTGATTCCTGTCCTATGAATTTAGAGGAAGGAATACACTGCAACATTAACTTCCCATTGTCCTGGGGATATAGAGGAAGGAATACACTGCAATAGTCACTGCTTGCTGTCCTGGAGATCTTAAGGAACTGGAACTTTCCATGCTTCCTGTTTTTGGAATCCTGGGGATGGAATACACTGGAACACTTACTGCTTCCTGTCCTGGCAATTCATAGGAAATAAAAAATGGGCCTGTAGGTGGGGGTGCAGCGGTAATAATACACTCAGTCTCGGTGCAATGAAAGAACTTGTATTGAAATAATGCAGAGACAGTTCACAAACAACACTTTGGGTAGGCAGCTCAGCTGGGAACATTCACAGTCCCAAAAGCATGTAGAGAGCAGAATTCAGCTGAACAGGCATCGTCTGTAGAGAGGGGTAGAATGCAGCTTGGCAGTCTTGTGCCCAAGCAGGCAGATGTCCAGAGAAGTTGCGAGCCCTATGCTTTCCCTTCTTGTCGGGAACCTTACCCTGCCACTAGCACTGCCCCTACTCGGTGGAGTACCTGTTCCTGCTCTGACACCTTCCAAAATGCACACCAAACCTGGGCACCAGGGCCTTAAAACCTGACCCAAGATGACTGCTAGAGTCACATGGGGCTGCCGCATCCAATGGGATAGCTTCCCCAGTGAACCGTAGAGAAACCATGTTGACCTCCTTCCCAACTGCAGTTCTGCTGCAGAACCTGCCTACAGGTCCTTCATTGCCTCTTGTCATGGGAATCTAGAGTGAGGAATAAATGGTAACCATCCTTGCCTCTTGTTCTGGGAATCTAAAGGAAGAAATACACTGGAATCTTCACTGCCTCCTGTCCCGGGAATCTAGAGGAAGGAATACACTGGAATATTTACTGCCTCTGTCCTGGGAATCTAGAAGAAAGGATACACTGCAACCTTTTCCATTTCCTGTCCTGGGACTCTAGAGGAAGTGATACACTGGAACTTTTACTTTGTCCTTTTCTGGGAATCTGGAGGAAGAAATACAATGTAACATTCACTGCCTGCTGTCCTGAGGATCGAGAGGAAAGAATAGATTGAAACATTCACTGCTTTCTATCTTGGGGAAAAAATACACTGGACGCTTTACTGCCTTCTGTCCTAGCAGTCAAGATTAAGGATTACTATGGGTCCTACACTGCCACTGCCTACACCGCCTGTACTGGAAATCTAGAGTAAATGATACAATGCAACCTTCATTGCCTGCTGTCCTGGGAATCTAGAGGAAGAATTATTAATATGGATCCTTCACTGTCCTTGGAATCTAATGCGACCAGTTTTCCCGTCGGAATAAACTCAGACGGGTTTTTCCGACGGAATTCCGCTCAAGCTGTCTTGCATACACACAGTCACACTAAATTCCGACCGTCAAGAACGCGGTGACGTAAAACACTACGACTAGCCGAGAAAATGCTTCCGAGCATGCGTCTAATTGTTTCCGAGCATGCGTGTTTTTTTTCCTGTCGGAATTGCATACAGACGAATGGAATTTCCGATAGAAATTTTTTCCATCTGAAAAAAAGAGAACATGTTCTCTATCTAATTCCGTCTGAATTCCGACGGAAAAAGTCCGATGGGGCATACACAAGGTCGGAATATCCGATGAAAAAATTCCGTCTGACATTTTCCATCGGAAATTCCGACCGTGTGTACGCGGCATAACAGATTAAAAGTATGGAATACGGGCCTACAACCTTCAGTGTCCTGTCCTGGGAATCTAGAGGAAGGAATCCTGTAGAACATTAATTGTCTCCTGTCCTAAGAATATTGAGAAAGGAATATGTTGGAACCTTTCCTTCCTCCTGTCCTGGGAATCTAGTGGGAATAATACATGGTAACATTCTTTGCCTCTTGTTCTGGGAATCTAAAGGAAGCAATACACTCCAAACTTCACCATCTCTTGTCCTGGGAATGTCGATGTTGAAATACTATGGAGTATTACCACTCTCTTCTCCTGGGAATTTAGAGGAAGACATCCCCTGGAACCTTCACTGTTTCTCTTCCTGGGAATGTAGACGTAGAAATACAATGGAACATTCACTGTTCATTCTCCCTGGAAATCTAGAGGATAAAATTCACTGTAACCTCCACTGCCTTTGGTCTTGGAAAAACAGAGGAAGGAATATTACAGAACTTTAACTGTGTCCTATCCTAAGGAAGGAATACATTTCAGTCTCCACTGCCTTCTTCCCCGTCTAAAGGAAGGAGTACACTGAAATCTTTACTGCTTTCTTTCCTGGGAATCTAGACTAAGGAATACACTGCAATCTTCACTGATTGCTGTCCTGGAGAGTTTTTTTTTATATAAATTGTATTTTTATTGAAGAAAGTTTACACATAATACAAGAGCATACATATCTGACAATGAACGGGTACTGTAATGTCTGAAATACATCATGCTGAACAAAATGGGAGGACATTGGGGAGGCTGATAGTAGAAAATATTAAAAATAACTAAATAAAACACAAAAGAAAAGGGAAAACAAACAAGGGGGAAATTAAAATAAAACTAAAAAGAAGAGCCATTGATCAACATACATTACATAATGCAGAACTTGGGGCCTGAATTTATAGTTTTTAGTAACTCGACAGCTATCTGACCAAGAAGGACTTCATGTCTAAACAAAATAAAAACCAGCAAAGTGTGGCCCATTGGGGCGCTTAGAGCACAGCGATCGTAAAAGGTAAGTAGATGACAGGGTGGCGAGGGGCACCTAGGTCAAGGGCGGCAGCCCGTAGGTCAAAGCATCCCAGGGGGCCCAAATCTCGTCAAACCTGTCAACCCCATCCTCCACCATAGCCGTCATATATTCCATCCTACGTATGTCCCTGATGCTTTGTATCTGCTGAGTTTGGGTCGGGATTTGGGTAGACAACCAGTTAGAGGGAATGGCTCTTTTGGCAGCAAGCAGAATAAATGAGGCTAGTTTGTTTGCCGCCCTTCCTAACTCCGAGATGGGAAGGCCTAGGAGAAAGTGGATCGGGTCCAGTCGGATGGGGGTGGTGATAATCTGTTGGAGCATTTGTGATACCATGGACCAAAAAGGGACGATCAGATCACATTGCCAGAAGATATGAAAATGTGATCCTTTAACTTTCCTGCATCTCCAGCACAAGGGAGAGTGAGAGGAGTCATACCTATGGATAACCTCAGGGGTCTTGTACCAAAATAGTAAAACTTTATATGCTGTCTCTCTCTGTGCCACACATCTTGAAATTTTAGAGGTCGAGGACCAAATTCTGGACCACTGCGAGACTGATATTTTTCGTTGAATGAGCTGCGACCATTTGTACATAAAGGAATGGGCGTGTTCAGTAAGAGTTGTCTGTTCACGGAGAATGAGGTATATACTAATAATGAGCTGTGCCAGGTAGGGGCCTTGGGAGCAGAGAAGCTCAAAGGGTGTTGGTTTGGTGAGGGTGAGAGATGGGGAGAGTGTCGAAAGATAATGGGCTATCTGGAGGTACAAATACCTCAAGTGTTCTTGGATTTGGCTTTTAGCCTGGAGGGTCAAAAAGGGTTTAACCTTACGCGTAACCGGATGGACATAGTGGCGTAGTTGGAATAGTCCCTCTCTTGCCCAGGGAAACATACGGACGTGCAAGAGACTGTCAGGGATCAAGGGGTTGAAGAGCACGTTAGATAAGGGGGGGCAGTGGGAAGATAGTGCAAACTTGGAAAGGCATGAGCGCCACAGTCTAAGTGTAAATACCATGGGACCCAGACAGAGGTCAAGCAGCTTGGGATCCCCCAACAACCCTGGGGACCACACCAGGGAGCAAGGATGAGTCGGAAAGAGGGAGCCCATCTCTATCTCTGTCCAGCGGTTTGGGGGCCTGAGGCATGACCAAGACACCACCGTTCGCAAATGGGAGGCCAGATAATATTTGTAGATATCCGGGGCTCCCATGCCCCCTTGGTCCTTGGGGGAAAAATTAACAGAGCTTGCCACTCTATGGGCCCTGCCATTCCAAATGAACTTAAGGAACCACTGCTTGAGAATCTTAATCTGTGTCATCGGGATGGGGACCGGAAGAGTTTCAAAATAATATAATAATTTCGACATGATTGACATTTTTAGCACATTAATCCTGCCTATCCATAACAAGGGGAGGGAGGTCCATCGGGATAACATATTATTAATCGACCTAAACAGCGGGAGGTAGTTGTGGAATAAAGGGACGAGTAGGATGACGTGATCTGGACCACAAGGTATTTGAGGGATGATGCGCACCAGCGATAAGAGAATGTACCTTTCAATTTCAGGAGTTCATCCGAGGGTATGTTAGGGGAGGGCTTCCGTTTTCGCAGTATTGACCTTATAACCCCACAGGGAGCTAAATTGAGAAAGTAGGGCGTGCAGGGAAGGGAGGGAAATATGAGGTTTGGTCAGGGTAAGGAGGACATCATCGGCAAATAAAGATACTTTATACTCCCTTTGCCTCATGGGGACCCCCTTGATGTCAGGATGGGATCTGATAGCCTCTGCCAGGGGTTCTAAGCACAGTATGAAAAGGAGTGGAGAAAGAGGGCAACCTTGCCGAGTACCGTTTGTCATAGGGAAGGATTGGGAAGTGAAAGAAACTAGACAGACCTGAGAGGAGGGAGTGGAATATAGGGAGTAAAGGGCGGAAAGGAAGGGTCCGTGTAAGCCAAATTTAGTAGGGGTTGCAAACATATAGGGCCAGCTCAATCTGTCAAATGCCTTTTGGGCGTCTAGGCTGAGAATCAAGGCAGGGCGCTTGACTCTGTTCAGCATGTCGATAAGGTCTATAGTCCGTCGGGTGTTGTCTCCAGCATGTCTGGTAGGAACGAAGCCCACCTGGTCTCTGTCTATTACTTTCGTCAGGAATTGGGATAAACGGTTGGCGAGTATTTTTGTGAATAGCTTGTAGTCTGAGTTTAAAAGCGCTATAGGCCTGTAATTGTCTGGTAAGGTCGGGTCTTTGTCCTGTTTTGGAATGACTGTGATGTAGGAATGGAGAAATTGTTGGTGGGGAAGTTTGCCTTGCAAAAGTGAATTGTAGAGGGATACTAGATGAGGTGATAAAATTGCACCTAGTTCGGAAGCCACTGTGTGGGAAATCAAGGGAGCAGTGATAAAGAAGTAATCCAATCTGGAGAACATCTTGCGAGGGGGAGAGTAGAACGAAAATTGCCTACCTGAGGGATGCTTTATCCGCCATGCGTCAAATAGCTGATGTGTTCGGATCAATTTGCGGAAGGAGGTAGCCAGAGTGTGTGAGGCCGGTGGAGAAGTGGTGTTGAATAGAGATTTCCTGTCTCGGGCGGGAGAGAGCACAGCATTAAAGTCACCCCCTAGTACTGTAAAAGGAGAGGAGCACTTCTGTAGGCGCTCTAAAGTGTCCGTGATAAACTTAACCTGGCCTGAATTGGGAGCGTAGACATTCATGATCGCTATAGGGTTGGACAGATATGATCCCTGCGGTATTATATAACGACCATGAGGATCTAAGTGAGTCGTCCCAATCTGAACAGGACATGAGCGTCTTATCAAGATTGCTACTCCCGCTTTACCAGAGGGGTCAGATGCTACATAGGACATTGGGAAATGTTTAGACGCAAATTTAAAGGAACCCCCGGCCCGGGAGTGCGTCTCCTGGACGAGAACCACATCCGCGCCGGAGGTCCTGAACTCCCGGAGAGCAAGCCACCTCTTCTTTATGGAATTCAAGCCCTTAACATTATAGGAAACTAGTTTCAAAGCCATGTCGCGTCCGGACGGTCAGGCCAATGGATATGCAAGACAGAGGGTGGAGATCCGGACACGACCCGGCCCAGAAAGGACCTGATGAGAGACCAAAACCTACATAGCAAAATAGGAATATGACAATCAACACAAATGATGAGATCAATCGTAATATGAAAAAAAGCATCTAACAACCAATACATACATAGAACAGACATGAGAGCATCAGATTGAAAATTGGAGAAAAAGACCCCCAATAAAATTGAAAAATAAAAACAAAAGTAAAAATAAAAATAGAACAAAATAATGGTGAAAAGGAAAATAGGGAAAATTTCACCCCCCCCCCCAAAAAAAAAGGGACGGGTGATGGGCCAAAAAAGGGACCATTAGGTAAAGCATAGCATAGCAACCATAAGGCCGACGTGGCCTAAAAGAAAAAAAAAAATACTAGCAAGAAGAAAAAACCTGAGAGGGTCATACCGCTCAGGGGTCCATGGCCGCAGCCCAAGGACTTGGTGGGGAGCACAGCAGACTCCAACATGGTCCATGACATCCCGCCACAATGATCCGGAGAGGTCGTTGTTGTTGAGGGTGCTCCCCAGAACCTCCACATCAGGTATAGTTGGTGGGGGAGAAAGCTATGTTCATTGAGGATATCAAACCTTGAAAGTTAACCAAATTGAGAACACAAAGAATGCGGTGCAACCAAAACGAGGCAGAAAGCCAATTGAAAAAGGCAGAACCAACTCCACAGGGAGGGGGTTGGTGTAAGGGTCACGGTCTCCTGCGTGGGAGAACAAGGGAGATATACAAACCCGATGGAGCCCCATCAGGTCATCAAGTGGGTGGTCTGGAACGTTGAGAGCGTTGGGGTGTAGAGTAGGCCCTGGAACCTCTTCCTCTCACTGGGGTCCAGATTCTGGACGGAGCTGAGCTGTGCCTCGGGGTGGTTGGTGGAACTTGGTCAAATTCAGCAGGGAGCGGGGGTAGGCCCAGCCTTTGGAGGAATGTTTCACCTTCCTGGGGATCCCGCAGAGTGTGTTGGACCCCCTCCATGGTGACACTCAGGCGGAAGGGAAAGCCCCAATAGTAAGGAACCTTGTGTTCTTGAAGGTGGAATGTAACGGGTCTCAGGGAGCGACGTTTGGCCAGTGTAATAGGAGATAGGTCACTGAAGAGCTGAATTTTATCCCCCTTGTACTCAATGGCGGACCTGTTGCGCATAGCCTTAGTCAGGGCCTCCTTGCTTTCATAGTAGTGGAAACGTACCACTATGTCACGAGGCCTGGCCCCAGCAGGGGGTTTGGGAGCCAGGGATCTGTGGGCCCTATCTAGGCGCCAATCAATGTCCACTATTTCAGGTGTCAGAGTGTTGAAGAGGCCAAGGAGATAAGGCCTAATGTTATTGTCAGCTGTTCAGAGACACAGCAGATCCTGAGGTTTTGGCGCCTTTCCCTATTCTCAAGGTCTTCCTGCTGTAAATGTAATTGAGAGACAGAGGATTTTAGGGTAGCATTTTCCTCTTCAAGAGCCTGCACATATTGTATGGTCTCATCAAATTTCGTCTCCAGGGTTGCCGTACGTTCCCCCAGAGCGGCTATTTCTCCCCTGAGCTCTCTGGAGATCCTCCCCATCTCCTGGGCTATGTCCCTGGTGAAGGTCTGGGATAGGGCCTGGAGTTTAAGGTCCATCAGCTCCGATGTGAGGGCCTGCTGAGAAGGGAGAGGCACGGGTGGGTGGGGAGGCCACTGTGAGGAATCCTCCGTCATAAGGGCGCTAATGCTGTCCTCCGGATTCCCCTGCATAATCGAGGCTGGGGATGCGGGCCTAGTGAGGAAGCGGTCCATCGTGGACGAGGGCCGCTGAGGTTGTGGGGCACGATAAACTGATCGTTGATCCCCAATTTTTCCCATGTAGTGCCTGGGAGGGGTGAGGAGGCTTTGAGGCTTACCCCCGGAACGTTGTATGCCAGCGTTTGCTCGTTAGGGGACACGGATCGCGGGACGGGACCGGAGCTCACAGATTACACATCCGCCATCTTGGAAAGCCGCGCATGCGCCCCCGTCCTGGAGAGTTTAAGGAAGTAATACACTGGAACTGTCCATGCTTCCTGTTGTGGGGAACTTGGGAACAGAATATACTGGAATTTTTACTGCCTCCTGTCCTGGCAATTCATAGGAAAGATTACTATGGGTGTTTCACTGCCTCTTGTCCTGGCAAACTAGTGGAAGGAATATATGGTAACCATCCCTGCCTCCTGTGCTGGGAATCTAGAGGAAGGAATACACATACACTGGAACCTTCACTGCCTCCTGCAATATACCTTGTCCAGGAAATTTAGAGGAAAATATACACTGGAACCTTTTACTGCCTCCTGTCCTGGCAATCAAAAGGAATGATTGCTATGGGTCCTTCACTGCCTCCTGTCCTGGAAATCTAGCGTAAATAATACACTGCAACCTTCACTGCTGTTCTGGGATACTAGAGGAAGGATTATTACTAGGGATCCTTCATTGTCTCCTTGTCAGAAACCATGAATCAGACTGAAACAGAAGTACAGTTAAATCACACTTGTTTAATATTAATAATAATAATAATAATAATAAAAAGATCAACAGAGTAAGCTGAGTCAAAACATAGCCAGACTTCAGGAACCGGATCAGATAGTCAGCCAAGCCAAATGTCAGAGAGCCAGAGATATACGTAGTAGAACAGCAAGCAGGATCAGGAGCTAGAAGGGATGTCAGCCGAGCAAAGTCTTCAACAGGAACGCAGGAGAAATTCTCTGTGATGTTGACCAAGGCAAAGGCAGAGATCATCAGAACTGGAAGGCTTAAGTAGGCAGGACTTACGAGCAGGATCATCAACAGGTAAGTCACTGTGGAGAGATAGGAGCTGGCAATTAGCCGACAGCTGAGCGGCCAGCTCAGAGAAAAGACACTCCTGCCCTTGGAATCTAACGGATAGAAAATATGGATTACCCTTCAATCTTCACTGTGTCCTGTCCTGTGAATCTAGAGGAAGGAATCCTGTAGAACATTAATTATATCCTGTCCTCAGAATCTTGAGAATGGAATACGTTGGAAACTTTCATGCATCCTGGGAATTTAGTGTTAACGAAAAATCGTAACATTCTTTGACTCTTGTTCTGGGAATCTAAAGGAAGCAATACACTACAATCTTCATCTCTTGTTCTGAGAATGTAGAGGTAGAAATATTATGGAACATTAATGCTCTCTTCTCCTGGAAATCTATAGGCAGGAAGTCATTGGAACCTTCCCTGTTTCTTGTCCTGGGAATGTAGACATAGAAATACTATGGAACATTAACGCTCTCTTCTCCTGAAAATCTAGAGGAAGAAATTCATTGGAACCTTCCCTGTTTCTTGTCCTGGGAATGTAGACGTAGAAATACTATGGAACATTAACGCTCTCTTCTCCTGAAAATCTAGAGGAAGAAATTCACTGGAACCTTCCCTGTTTCTTGTCCTGGGAATGTAGACGTAGAAATACTATGGAACATTAACGCTCTCTTCTGCTGGAAATCTAGAGGAAGAAAATCACTGGAACCCTCACTGTTTCTTGTAATGGGAATGTAGAAATGCAATGGAACATTAACTCTTTCTTCTGTAGGGAATCCAGATAAAGGAATTCACTGGAACCTTCACTGCCCCTGGTCTTGGGCATCTATAGGAAGGAATATTACAGAACTTTAACTGTCTCCTGTCCTGAGAAAGGAATACACTGCAACACCCACGGCCTTCTGCCTTTGAAATCCAGAGAAAGGGACACTATAGAACATTACCTATCTCTTTTACTAGGAATCTAAAGGAAGGAATAAAGAACTGTAAAATGAAAATTATAATTCTTCCTTAAACTCAGGATTCCAATGCTACAAGGCAGGAGTGCAAACTCGGCACTGCGCTGCATTCTTGATTGCAAACCAAAGCCATGATAGACAGAGGTGGTAGGGTAATTAAACATTACAGATGTACACAAGGTTTTTCAATTTAGCCCAGAATCTATGCACTGCGTTTACATTAAACAAACTCATTTTCCTTGTCAGAATAATGTATTTTTCTTTCTCTTATCAGGAGCGTTTGCGGGGAGAGCCATCCGTCAGGAACAGTGGTGAGCCCCATTAAATATGCAAATGAAAAGCAGGTGCAGCACATGGGCCTGTGGATGAGCCTCGAAAAGATGCGGAGGCCTGGTTTATAGCCGGTGTCATACTTACAATAATAAGCTCTTTTGCAAATTGACAGATTTGTCAAGTTGACATGCAATTTTCGAGACTTTTCCTGAGCCCTCTGTATTGTTAGAAGGGCTTATCAGTTAAAAATAAAACTGATTATGATGCTGCTTTGTGGTTTTATTTCATACTTTTTATCCCTATAAAACACACACACATACACACTGCTGAATCATCTCTGTAGATGAAATCTGTTGTGAAAAAACACGCTAATTGACTGGCTGTAGGGCTGACCTTTTTGCTTCAGGTGCATATAAACTTAAAATATATTTTTCAGTATATTTTACCTCTAGCCTCACTGTATACAGTTGTCATAATAAATTTTTTGTGAATCTGTTGCAAAGGTTCTTCCCTGGAGATCCTGCCAGCAACAGCACTTCCTGTTGCAGGCTGACAACGCAAAGCCACTAACTCACAGCAGTGTTGTCATCCTGTTGTATGAGCTCCTTCAATTTATTGCTAGGCCACCTATTAGATCTACAAAAATTGGACCCCATGTCATGATCACTTAGGTGCTCCTGCTCCCTCTTCCAGCAGCCAGGTGATGGCTGTTGCAATCATCCCTGTCTGTGTTCACCTGTTGGTGATTGATCTGCTCACTCAGTCACCTGATATAAGCAAACCAAACACTCTATCCCTTGCTTGTGATAGAGACAGACTTACCTGCATTGTTCTAGATCAAGCCTCCCGTTAGTCTGCCTTGCTTGTTGTTGGATCTCCTGTGTATGACCCGGATTGGATACTTTACTATCCCCTGAACTCAGCCTGCCTTTTACCTGGAACGGATACTGGATTATCCCCTGAACTCAGCCTGCTTT
This sequence comes from Rana muscosa, assembly GCA_029206835.1. Classification (NCBI taxonomy): domain Eukaryota; kingdom Metazoa; phylum Chordata; class Amphibia; order Anura; family Ranidae; genus Rana; species Rana muscosa. The sequence goes on along the minus strand of CM055119.1, from coordinate 180,638,617 downwards.
ATTACCTGAACTGCCTTTGAACCACGCTACCTGTCTGCTAACCGCAAGTACCTGTTTGCTTTGCTCAGTTCGCATCTGCCCTGGCATGGTAGCCAGACACTATAGCATTGTGTATAAGTCCTGGGGGCAACCAAGTACCGGTAGACCTGCTTGTCTTAAGGGAAAGGGGGCTGCTATATGTGAAGCACACAGTAGTCAGCTATAATGTCTGACCACCTGCGTTGGGGTAGACGTGACATTCGTGACACTCCAATGGCTAACTGAAGAGGCTCACAAGCAAGTTGGCCACACTGCCACGGCTTATTATATACAGCCTGCAACAGTAAGTGCTGTTACTGGCAGGGTCTCAAGATAAGGAAGTTTGCAACCGATTAATATAGAATAATTTACTTAAATTTGTCTGAGGTATATAAAGAATTATTTACGGTCAGACCCAAACCCCTTGAGAAATGTAGAGAGCGGTGGATGGAAATTATACTAAAGTTTCAAGGGGATGATTGGAACGATGTGTGGTATGGCCCTTTTCGTCAACTGATGTCAGCTAGGGATCGTCTCATTCAGTATAACATTTTACATATAATTCACTATACTCCAGCCAGGCTGGCTGCAATCTATCGTTTGGACATGGTACATTGCTGGCGTTGTAAGTATTGCCCTGCCGATTTTGAGCATGAGTTTTGGCATTGTCCCCAGATTCAAGTTTTTTGGCAAGAGGTGACCCAGGCTCTTGGTAACATTACAGCACTTGAGGTACCTCCTACCATCTCTGTGTGTTTACTGGGTTTAGTGGAGGAGTTAGCCCCATTGAGAGCGCAGAGAACCCTATTATCTATCACTTTGTTTAATGCACGGAAAGCAATCCTTCTAAATTGGAAAAAAAACAGCAGCCTCTTCACTAGATTTTTGGAAAGTCTTGATTAATAAGGCTTTGCTGTTTTACAAAGCAACTTTCCCAAAAAGTTAGAGAAGGTACTGTATGGCAGAGTTGGATATCTGATTCTTCTACATAGACGTGAGGTTACATAGTTAGTTACATAGTTAGTCAGGTTGAAAAAAGACAAAGTCCATCCAGTTAAACCATAAAAAAATAACTAAAATAAAATAAAAAAATATCGTGCAATCCCATATACCCAATTCTATACCCACAGTTGATCCAGAGGAAGGCAAAAAACCCCAGCAGAGCATGATCCAATTTGCTACAGCAGGGGAAAAAAATCCTTCCTGATCCCCCGAGAGGCAATCGGATTTACCCTGGATCAACTTTACCTAGAACTGTTAGTACTCAGTTATATTATGTACATTTAGGAAAGTATCCAGGCCTTTCTTAAAGCAATCTACTGAGCTGGCCAGAACCACCTCTGCAGGGAGTCTGTTCCACATTTTCACAGCTCTTACTGTGAAGAAACCTTTCCGCATTTGGAGATGAAATCTTTTTTCTTCTAGACGTAAAGAGTGCCCCCTTGTTCTCTGTGTTGACCGTAAAGTGAATAACTCATCACCAAGTTCACTATATGGACCCCTTATATATTTGTACATGTTAATCATATCCCCCCTTATTCTCCTCTTCTCAAGAGTGAATAAATTCAGTTCCTCTAATCTTTCTTCATAGCTGAGCTCCTCCATGCCTCTTATCAGTTTGGTTGCCCTTCTCTGCACTTTCTCCAGTTCCCCGATATGCTTTTTGAGAACTGGTGCCCAAAACTGAACTGCGTATTCCAGATGAGGCCTTACTAATGATTTGTACAGGGGGGGCAAAATTATGTCTCTCTCTCTGGAGTCCATACCTCTCTTAATACAAGAAAGGACTTTGCTCGCTTTGGAAACCACAGCTTGGCATTGCATGCCATTATTGAGCTTATGATCTACCAAAACCCCCAGATCCTTCTCCACTACGGATCCCCCCAGTTGTATTCCCCCTAGTATGTATGATGCATTCATATTCTTAGCCCCCAAGTGCATAACTTTACATTTATCAACATTAAACCTCATCTGCCACATAGTCACCCAATTAGACAGAGCATTGAGGTCGGCTTGTAAATTGGAGACATCTTGTAAGGACGTTATTCCACTGCATAGCTTGGTGTCATCTGCAAAGACAGAAATGTTACTTTTGATCTCAGACCCAATATCATTTATAAAGATATTAAAAAGTAAGGGTCCCAGCACTGAACCTTGGGGTACACCACTGATAACCTTAGACCATTCAGAGTAAGAATCATTAACTACTACTCTCTGAATTCTGTCTTTTAGCCAGTTTTCTATCCATTTACAAACTGATATTTCCAATCTTGTAGACTTTACCTTACACATGAGCCGTGTGTGGGGAACTGTATCAAACGCTTTTGCAAAATCCAAGTATACCACGTCCACAGCCACGCCTCTGTCCAAGGTTTTACTTACCTCTTCATAAAAAGAAATCAGGTTTGTCTGACAACTTCTGTCTTTCATGAATCCATGCTGTCTGTTGCTTAAATAGTTTTTTTTCCAGCAAGAACTCATCTATGTGGTCTTTTATTAATATCTCCAGTATCTTCCCAACTATGGAAGTTAAACTAACAGGTCTATAGTTACTTGGTAAAGACTTTGTTCCCTTTTTAAATATAGGCACTACATTGGCCCTGCGCCAATCCAGTGGTACTATTCCTGTCATTAATGAGTCCCTAAAAATTAGATACAATGGCTTTGAAATTACAGAGCTCAATTCTTTTAGGATCCGTGGGTGAATGCCATCTGGTCCAGGTGCTTTATCCACCTTTATTCTGTCTAAATATTTCTGGACCATATCACTTTTGAGCCATTGTGGATTTGGGGCTGTGTCACTACCTAGGCTTATAAATTTTTGGCCTTTAACTGTCCCAGCAGTGCCATTACTCCAGTCAATTTCTGGGTAGTTAAAATCCCCCATTATTATCACCGTCCCAGCCCTTGCAGCCCTTTCCATCTGTGCAAGGAACTGAGTCTCCACCTCCTCATTAACATTGGGTGGTCTATAACAAACTCCAATGATTAACTTTGAACTACGCACATCTGTATGCAGTTCCACCCATAATGCTTCAGCCTCATCACACTCTCCATCAACCAGGTCCTCTTTCACACTCGCTTTGAGATCACTTCTCACATAGAGACAGACCCCGCCACCTTTCCTTTTTGCCCTGTCTCCAAGAGTGCATAGCCAGGAATATTAATAATCCAGTCATGTGAGGATTGAAGCCACGTTTCAGCAATACCGATTACGTCATAGCTCTCCTCATGCACCAGAGCTTCCAACTCACCTATTTTGCTTGGCAGACTTCTGGCATTGGTGAACAAACTCTTTAATGTATTACATTTTTCTCTGGTGTTTTTCATATAATTTTTAGTAGTACAAAAGGCACTATAGTTTCCAATGGCTGTTTGCAACATGGGAACTTTCTTGTCACCTGCCATAACCCTCCCCCCATCTATCCCCATTCCACTTTCCATTAATGTCTGACCACTAACTGACCTGTGTGCCCGATGTAATTCTAGTTCACCCTCCCCCCTCAAACCTAGTTTAAATACTCCTCCAGCCTTCCCATAAACCTCTCCCCCAGCACAGCAGACCCCCTTCCATTCAAGTGCAAACCGTCTTTAGCATATAGGTTGCACCCCAATGAAAAGTCAGCCCAGTGCTCTAGAAACCCAAATCCCTCCTCCCTACACCAGGTCTTTAGCCATGCATTCAGCTCTCTAATCTCCCCCTGTCTTTCCTGTGTTGCGCATGGCACAGGCAATATTTCAGAGAATATCACCTTGGAGGTCCTTGCCTTCATCTTGCAGCCTAGTTCTTTAAATTGATTCTTAAGGAGCCTCCACCTTCCATGTATACTGTCATTGGTTCCAACGTGGACCAAGACAGCTGGGTCATGCCCAGCCCCTCCCAGTAATTTATCCACCCGGTCCACCACATGCCGAACCCTGGCACCAGGGAGACAGCAAACCATTCGGTTGAGGCGATCCTGGCGACAAATTATTCTATCAGTCCTTCTGATTATAGAATCCCCTTTAACCACCAACTGTCTTGGCCTACCTGCACTCCCCTCACCACCTCTACTAGATGGGTTGCTCTCCCGGCTGTTAGGGGTAGCAGTGACATCTAGGGCTGCCACCTCTGTGTTTGCCACCTCCACATCTTCACCCAACGTGGAAAATTTGTTTTGATGCACAAATACAGGACTGGCCTTCCTTTTCTGCAAGCCCCTTCCACTCCCTCTAACTACATTAACCCATCTTCCTATCTGATAATCCTGACTTGCCACTCCACCCTCCACATCAGCCCTACTGACCACCTGCTCAGCGAGCAGAGGACCCCTTTCAAGGTTGTCCTTTCCGCCCAGTGTTGCAACTTGCTCTTCCAGATCTCTTATGCGAGCTTCCAGAAGGGCAACCTGCTCACATCTGTCACAGCGGTATCCATCCTGGAGCTGTTGCACCAATTCTGCATACATGTGGCACACTGTGCACTGAGCAAAACCTTCAACCCTGCTAGCACTCATTTCCCAGTTACAATATAATTACTTGTAGGAAGTTTATAATGTTACTCACAGTTTAGAAGACTCCTGTCTTAACTCCTGTTTTAAACTCCTGGTTTTTAACTCTCCACTGTAGTTCAAAATTCCACTGATGTTCACAAAATCCACATGCAAGCCACCATCAGCAGGGAGCCAGCTCCTAAGGGAGTTTGTACAGACACTTATATACTCACCTGTGAACAATTAACCACTCCCCTTAATTAGCAGAAAGAAAAAAATCTGCCCCATGAATGTGCTTCGGGTTCTGGTTGATTCAGGGTACATGGAGTTAGGCTCTGAACAGCGTACTTGTAGGCTTTCGCTGCTAGTGGACATGGGCTTTTAGATGGTTGTTGTAGTAATTGTTAAGTCATATTGCTCCTTTTCCGAGGTTAAACATGTGGTCTGGTCATTACTCCTGGGTAGGGATGAGCTTCGTGTTCGAGTCGAACATACGTTCGACTCGAATATCGGCTGTTCGATCGTTCGACGAAGATCGAACTATTTGGGCCGTTCGCGCCAAATTCGAGTGACGCGAACGGCCCACAATGCACTACGCCATCGCAGTGTCATCCAGGCGCTGTGATTGGCCAAGCATGCACTGTGACCCCGCATGCTTGGCCAATCACAGTGCCGGCAGCGAGGAGAGCAATGATTGGCCACAGGCAGGATGCCTGTGGCCAATTATTGCTGAGGGGGTTTAGTACACGCCCCACACTATAAAAGGCCGCCAGCGCGGCGGCCTTGTGTAGTGTGTTCCGGACCGGAGTAGGGAAAGAGAAGCATAGGCAGGGACAGCGTCATTATTTTTCCTTTACATAATCCTGGATTCCTTGTGTTTAGGGACAGATAAGGATAGGTAGGGAGAGTGTCAGTGACAGTGTGCTATTCTGTGCTAATCCTTGTTTGTAGGGACAGAGAGGTACAGTGAGGGAAAGTGTCAGTGTGCTATTCTGTTCTAAACCAATCTTGCTGAACCATATTTTCAATCCTTGAGTTTAGGGACAGAGAGGTACAGTGAGGGAAAGTGTCAGTGTGCTATTTTGTGCTAAATCTTGTTTGTAGGGACAGAGAGGTACAGTGAGGGAAAGTGTCAGTGTGCTATTTTGTGCTAAATCTTGTTTGTAGGGACAGAGAGGTACAGTGAGGGAAAGTGTCAGTGTGCTATTCTGTTCGAAACCAATTTTGCTGTTCCATATTTTCAATCCTTGAGTTTAGGGACAGGGAAGGACACTCGTAGAAATTATCAGTGTGCTATTCTGTGCTAAATCTTGTTTGTAGGGAGGGACAGAGTAGGACAGTGAGGGAAAGTGTCAGTGTGCTATTCTGTTCTAAAACTATTTTGCTGAACCATATTTTCAATCCTTGAGTTGAGGGACAGAGAGGTACAGTGAGTGAAACTGACAGTGTGCTGTTCTGTTCTAAACCAAATTTGCTGTTCCATATTTTCAATCCTTGAGTTGAGGGACAGAGAGGTACAGTGAGGGAAAGTGTCAGTGTGCTATTATGTTCTAAAACTATTTTGCTGAACCATATTTTCAATCCTTGAGTTGAGGGACAGAGAGGTACAGTGAGTGAAACTGACAGTGTGCTGTTCTGTTCTAAACCAAATTTGCTGTTCCATATTTTCAATCCTTGAGTTGAGGGACAGAGAGGTACAGTGAGGGAAAGTGTCAGTGTGCTATTCTGTTCTAAAACTATTTTGCTGAACCATATTTTCAATCCTTGAGTTGAGGGACAGAGAGGTAAAGTGAGTGAAACTGACAGTGTGCTGTTCTGTTCTAAACCAAATTTGCTGTTCCATATTTTCAATCCTTGAGTTGAGGGACAGAGAGGTACAGTGAGGGAAAGTGTCAGTGTGCTAGTCTGTTCTAAAACTATTTTGCTGAACCATATTTTCAATCCTTGAGTTGAGGGACAGAGAGGTAAAGTGAGTGAAACTGACAGTGTGCTGTTCTGTTCTAAACCAAATTTGCTGTTCCATATTTTCAATCCTTGAGTTGAGGGACAGAGAGGTACAGTGAGGGAAAGTGTCAGTGTGCTATTCTGTTCTAAAACTATTTTGCTGAACCATATTTTCAATCCTTGAGTTGAGGGACAGAGAGGTAAAGTGAGTGAAACTGACAGTGTGCTGTTCTGTTCTAAACCAAATTTGCTGTTCCATATTTTCAATCCTTGAGTTGAGGGACAGAGAGGTACAGTGAGGGAAAGTGTCAGTGTGCTATTCTGTTCTAAAACTATTTTGCTGAACCATATTTTCAATCCTTGAGTTGAGGGACAGAGAGGTAAAGTGAGTGAAACTGACAGTGTGCTGTTCTGTTCTAAACCAAATTTGCTGTTCCATATTTTCAATCCTTGAGTTGAGGGACAGAGAGGTACAGTGAGGGAAAGTGTCAGTGTGCTATTCTGTTCTAAAACTATTTTGCTGGACCATATTTTCAATCCTTGAGTTGAGGGACAGAGAGGTACAGCGAGTGAAACTGACAGTGTGCTGTTCTGTTCTAAACCAAATTTGCTGTTCCATATTTTCAATCCTTGAGTTGAGGGACAGAGAGGTACAGTGAGTGAAACTGACAGTGTGCTGTTCTGTTCTAAACCAAATTTGCTGTTCCATATTTTCAATCCTTGAGTTGAGGGACAGAGAGGTACAGTGAGGGAAAGTGTCAGTGTGCTATTCTGTTCTAAAACTATTTTGCTGAACCATATTTTCAATCCTTGAGTTGAGGGACAGAGAGGTACAGTGAGTGAAACTGACAGTGTGCTGTTCTGTTCTAAACCAAATTTGCTGTTCCATATTTTCAATCCTTGAGTTGAGGGACAGAGAGGTACAGTGAGTGAAACTGACATTGTGCTGTTCTGTTCTAAACCAAATTTGCTGTTCCATATTTTCAATCCTTGAGTTGAGGGACAGAGAGGTACAGTGAGGGAAAGTGTCAGTGTGCTATTCTGTTCTAAAACTATTTTGCTGAACCATATTTTCAATCCTTGAGTTGAGGGACAGAGAGGTACAGTGAGTGAAACTGACAGTGTGCTGTTCTGTTCTAAACCAAATTTGCTGTTCCATATTTTCAATCCTTGAGTTGAGGGACAGAGAGGTACAGTGAGTGAAACTGACAGTGTGCTGTTCTGTTCTAAACCAAATTTGCTGTTCCATATTTTCAATCCTTGAGTTGAGGGACAGAGAGGTACAGTGAGGGAAAGTGTCAGTGTGCTATTCTGTTCTAAAACTATTTTGCTGAACCATATTTTCAATCCTTGAGTTGAGGGACAGAGAGGTACAGTGAGTGAAACTGACAGTGTGCTGTTCTGTTCTAAACCAAATTTGCTGTTCCATATTTTCAATCCTTGAGTTGAGGGACAGAGAGGTACAGTGAGGGAAAGTGTCAGTGTGCTATTCTGTTCTAAAACTATTTTGCTGAACCATATTTTCAATCCTTGTGTTTAGGGACAGAGAAGGATAGGCAGGGGACAGTGTCAGTGTCATTGTTGCTAAGCCTCCTGCACAGTATACACCTGAAGGTAGCCCTTATTGCTGTTTTTCCCATCTCCCTGCAGGCCATCCATTAAAATGTCTGGAAGGCAACCAAGGAGAGGCAGACAGTCAGGAGGCAAAAAAAGAGGGCAAGCAGGCTCTGTGTCTGGGGGCAACAGTGCTGGTCGTGTACGCGGTGCATTGTCATCAGCACATGGCCATGGGACACGCTTGTCCTTGTTTTCGGCAGCTGGACATGTTGAGCCACATCATGCCGAAGACTTGGTAGAGTGGATGACCAAGCCCACCTCATCCTCCTCATCCTCTCTCACCCAGGCTCAGGGTACTGGCAAAGCAGCTGCCAAAGCGTCCTCTTCTCTGGTATCATTATCTTCATTAGTCAATCCTTCCCTAGACCCACCATGCCCTCCTCCTGAGGAGTCCCCCGAACTGTTTGAGCACAGTGTTGGGTACATGCTCCAGGAGGATGCCCAGCGTTTGGAAGGATCTGATGATGATACCCAGCTAGAGGAAGGCAGCAGCGTGAGAGCAGAGAGAGGGGATGCTCAAGATGGACACCAATCTGGCAGTCAGGCTCCAGCAGCTGCAGCATATTGCCAGATTGGCTCCAGTGATGAGGAGGGAGGGGATGATGAGGTCACTGACTCCACGTGGGTGCCTAATAGGAGAGAGGAGGAGGAGGAGGATGAGGAGGAGGCACATCTCCAACGAGGCAGGATGCCCTTGAGTGGCCAGCGTATGGGCAGCACACCGACGGAATCACACCGCAGAGCTCCGCCTGTGCAGGGCGCTGCCTCTGCCCGTCATGCAAAAAGTTCTTTGGTGTGGGCCTTTTTTGAGGCGAGTGCATCAGATCGCACAGCTGCTGTTTGCAACATATGTCTCAAGCGTATATCGCGTGACCAAAACATCAGCCGCTTGGGCACCACATGCTTGATCAGACATATGTTGACCTGCCATGCAGCTCGTTGGCAAGCCTACCTTAAAGACCCACACCAAAGAACAAAGCTGACCTCTTCTTGCACCGCATCAGCTGGGATCTCCAACCCCACTATACCTTCACTCCTCTCTGAAACCTGCTCTGAAAGGAATGAAGGTGTAGAATTAGGTGTGTCACAGGCAAGTACTTGCGGGCACTCTGCTAGCAGTACACCAACGTCCGATTCTAGCAGGCAAATTTCCCTGCCCCAGCTGCTGGACCGTCAAAAGAAGTTCACTCCCAGCCATCCACATGCCCAGCGGTTGAATGCTAGCTTGGCTAAATTGCTAGCGCTTCAACTGCTGCCTTTTCAGTTGGTAGACTCGGCCCCCTTCCGTGAGTTTGTGCAATGTGCGGTTCCTCAGTGGCAGGTTCCCAAACGACACTTTTTCGCACGGAAGGCTATTCCGGCTCTCTACAGGCATGTGGAAGGCAATGTCTTGGCCTCGCTGGACAGGGCGGTCAGCGGTAAGGTGCATAAATTACCGCTGACTCATGGTCCAGCAGGCATGGACAGGGACGTTACCTTTCTTTCACGGCCCATTGGGTCACTCTTTTGGCAGCTGGGAAGGATGCAGGACAAGGTGCAGTAGTGTTGGAGGTTGTTCCACCGCCACGCCTCCAAAATGCTACTACTGGTTGTGACACACCTCTCTCCTCCACCCCTCCTCTTCTTCTTCCTCCATGGCCTCTTCCTGTGGTTTGTCCTTGGAACCAGCGGTGCTCCGTAGGCGTTCAAGGGGCTACGCAAGTACGCAGGCAAAAAGATGCCATGCCGTGCTTGCGCTGGTGTGTTTGGGGGACAGGAGCCACACTGGGGCAGAGGTCCTGTCTGCTCTGCAGGGGCAGGCCGAGAGGTGGTTGACGCCACGCCAGCTTAAGCCAGGAATGGTGGTTTGCGACAATGGCACCAACCTCCTCTCCGCCCTCCGACAGGGACAACTGACCCATGTGCCCTGTATGGCTCACGTCCTTAACCTGGTGGTGCAGCGGTTCTTGGGCAGGTACCCGGGCTTACAGGATGTCCTGAGGCAGGCCAGGAAAGTCTGTGTGCATTTCCGCAGATCTTATAATGCCAGTGCTCGCCTGGCTGAGCTTCAAAAGGAGGTGAACCTGCCCAAGAACCGCCTTATATGTGACATGCCCACCAGGTGGAACTCAACGTTGGCCATGCTGCAGCGGCTGCACACGCAGCAGAGGGCCATCAATGAGTACCTGTGCGACTACGGCACCAGGACAGGGTCAGGGGAGCTCGGGTTTTTTTCACCACGCCAGTGGGGCATGATCAGGGATGCATGCACTGTCCTGGCACCATTTGAGGAGGCCACGAGGATGGTGAGCAGTGACAGTGCATGCATCAGTGACACTGTACCTCTTGTCCACCTGTTGGAGCACACGCTGCGTGGAATAATGGACAGGGCACTTGAGGCAGAACAGAGGCAGGAAGAGGAGGACTTCCTTGCCTCTCAAGGCCCCCTTTACCCAGACAGTGTTCCTTCTGTCCCACCCATCACACAGGAAGAGGAGGAGGAGGAGGAGGAGGAGGAGGAGGAGTGTGTCAGCATGGAGGTGGAGGCTGGCACTCAGCATCATCAGCGGCAGTCTTTTAGGGATGATTTACAGTCCCAAGAAACCAGTGGACTTGTACGTGGCTGGGAGGAGGTGGCTGCGGATCATGTCGTCCTTAGTGACCCAGAGGACTCCGGACTGAATGCCTCAGCTAACCTACGCTGCATGGCCTCCCTGATCCTGCAAAGTCTGCGGAAGGATCCTCGTATTCTTCGGATCAAGGAGAGGGACCATTACTGGCTGGCCACTCTCCTTGATCCACGGTACAAGGGTAAGGTTGCGGACCTTATCGTACCGTTGCAGAGGGAGCAGAGGATGAGACAACTCCGGGAGGCCTTGCAGAAAGGTCTGTGCAACGCGTTCCCAGAGACTGGGAGGTTACAAACTCCTGGTCCTGGACAACGAGTTGCTGAGGCTTCGGGCAGTCAAATAAGGGGCGGTGGGGAAGGTGGCCGTCTGACCGATGCGTTCAGACAATTCTTTAGTCCGCAGCCCCAAAGTATGATCGGTTCCAGCAACCATCGCCAGCGTCTGATATACATGGTGCAGGAATACCTAGGGGCAAGGTCAGACTTGGACACCTTCCCTACCGAAAATCCTCTGGCTTACTGGGTCTTGAGGATGGATCACTGGCCAGAGCTTGCACAGTATGCAATTGAGCTACTGGCCTGTCCTGCATCCAGCGTTCTTTCAGAACGCACATTCAGTGCTGCTGGAGGATTTGTCACGGATCACAGGGTGCGCCTGTCCACCGACTCGGTTGATCGACTGACTTTCATCAAGATGAACCAGTCTTGGATCACCACCAGCTACCACACACCAGATGCTGATATAACAGACTAATTGATTTTAAAATGTCACATCCCTTCAAGACTGATGCTGATGCTGAGTGCCTGTGCTGTTATGTTGACTGGCTATCCTCCTCCTCCTCCTCAATGATACGATTAACGATGATAGCTTGGAAGATCATTTTGGTTTATGGGTGACGCCACCAGTGGCTAAGGCCCAATTTTTCAGCCCCTGTTTAACAGGGGCGTGTAATTAAAATTTTTGATGCAATACTTTGCAACAGGCCTTATTGCTGTGCTCCAAGTACAGTATCTGTGAGGGGTTGCAGTGTTGTGCCACCAGTGCCTAAGGCCCAATTTTTCAGCCCCTGTTCAACAGGGGCATGCAATTATAATTATTGATCTAATAATTCACAGTAGGGAGCATTGCTGCGCCCACCAAGAGTAACTGTCAGGCCTTACAGTGTTGTGGCACCAGCACCACCATCACCACCACCACCACCACCAAAGGCCCAATTTTTCAGCCCCTGTTCAACAGGGGCATGCAATTATAATTATTGATCTAATAATTCACAGCAGGGAGCATTGCTGCGCCCACCAAGAGTAACTGTCAGGCCTTACAGTGTTGTGGCACCAGCATCACCATCACCACCACCACCACCACCAAAGGCCCAATTTTTCATCCCCTGTTCAACAGGGGCATGCAATTATAATTATTGATCTAATAATTCACAGCAGGGAGCATTGCTGCGCCCACCAAGAGTAACTGTCAGGCCTTACAGTGTTGTGGCACCAGCACCACCATCACCACCACCACCACCACCAAAGGCCCAATTTTTCAGCCCCTGTTCAACAGGGGCATGCAATTATAATTATTGATCTAATAATTCACAGCAGGGAGCATTGCTGCGCCCACCAAGAGTAACTGTCAGGCCTTACAGTGTTGTGGCACCAGCACCACCATCACCACCACCACCACCACCAAAGGCCCAATTTTTCAGCCCCTGTTCAACAGGGGCATGCAATTATAATTATTGATCTAATAATTCACAGCAGGGACCATTGCTGCGCCCACCAAGAGTAACTGTCAGGCCTTACAGTGTTGGGGCACCAGCACCACCATCAAAGGGCCAATTTTTACTACCACTGATCAACAATTATATGTTATTACAATTCCTGATATTATACTTGACAGAAGGGCGTTCCAGCACCCACCAAGAATAACTGTGAGTGCTTTCAGTGTTGTGCCAACACCAACACCTAAGGGGCCAATTTCTGCAGAGTATATACGGAAGGTCCCTACTTTCAAACATCCAACTTACAAACTACTACTACTTGCAAACGAAAGAAGACAACAGGAAGTGAGAGGAAATCTACCCCTTGGAAGGAAAATTCTCTCCTGTAAGAATTAATATGGGAGAAAGGTGTCTCCTCTCTACTGATGCTTTATCACCAATCCTTGTTTCAATAAAAACACCACATTTCAAAAACAGTTGTCATTGGGACGCAAAGTGAGGTGAAATGTTCTGAACAGGGGCACAGACAGCAAAAAAAATGTGACAGGGGTGATAACCGTTCCCTATGTTTTACAAAAAACTAAAAAAAAGGAATTTGCCATGGAGCTCCACTTAAACAATGCAGCTGTTCAAAATTATAAACAGATTCTACATAAGAACAAACCTACAGTCCCTGTCTTGTATGCACCGCCTGTATACGGCTGTTCAGAGTATATAGGTCCTTTTTTATTTTGTGTGCGGGGTTCCCCTTAATATCCATACAAGACCCAAAGGGGCTGGTAATGGGCTGGGGTGGGGGGGGGGGTTGATGGGGTAGCTATGCCATTTTTCCTAAAGATTTTCATCCATATTACCGGGACCAGACATTGCATTAAAGCCGCAAGCAGTTTTAAATGACTTTTTTCCCTTTAGAAATGTTATTTTGTGCAGGGACAGTTCTAAACACGGGAAACACGTGGCACTTCACAGGCATACTTTAGACACCCCCCAGGTACAATATTTAAAGGAATATTTGACTTTTTTTTTCACTTTATGCATCATTAAAATGACTGCTCCCGGAAAACGTCCGTTTTTAAAACTTCTTTTTGCATTGATACATGTCCCCTGGTGCAGAAGCCGGGTTCCCAAACTCTGTTTCGGACAATAACATGGATAATAGTCGTTATAATTAGCACTTTAGAATCCGAACGTTCGCATCCATTGTATTTAATAGGGTTCTAATGTTCGCGCGAACTTTCGGTCCGTTCGCGGGTTCTGGTGCGAACCGAACCCGGGGGTGTTCGGCTCATCACTACTCCTGGGTGGTATTGCACTAAAGGGGAGGGGGGCGGGATCTAGTTTCCGTATTGTTTTGTATTTTTACTGGTAGTACCAGTAATTGTGTTTTTTGTGATGTCTGCCCCCCAAAAAAAATTCAAAAAAAGAGGAACTCCAGTCATTTTGTTAAAAAATTAACCCCTTCATGCTGACCGTATGTGAATATGCAGGCCCACTGGACTAGGCTTTTTTAGTGGGGCCGCATATTTGCGTATCTGTCCTTTGTGCTGGGAGTGCGACGCACATCGCTCTCCCAGCACAGAGACCGGGGTCTCAGTGGGAGCACCGGGCCCCATTCATATTACATAGTTTTACATAGTTGGTGAGGTTGAAAAAAGACATCAGTCTATCCAGTTCCACCTATGAGGTGTGTGTATGTGTGTATGTGTGTATGTGTTTATGTGAATAGTACATTGTATACTCCTGTATGGTGTGGTCGATGAGGTGCCCAACTAATAGTTTTTTTAAACTATTGATGCTCCCTGCTGATACCACTGCTTGTTTAAGATAATACCACATCCTTACCGCTCTGACAGTAAAGAACCCTCTACTCAGTTTATGGTTAAAACGCTTCTCATCCAACTTTAGTGAATGGCCGTGTGTCTTTTTAAATGCCCTTTCACTAAATAGTTTTTTCCCTATGCTAAGGTCACCAGTACGAATTTGTACATTAGTATCCTATCCCCTCTCAAGCGTCTCATCTCCAGAGAGAATAAGTTCAATGCTTGTAGTCTTTCCCCATAGCTGAGGTCCTCTATTCCCTTAATTATCTTTTTTGCCCTTCTCTGGACTCTCTCCAGCTCCAGTACATCCTTCCTGAGGACTGGTGCCCAGAACTGGACAGCATACTCAAGATGCGGCCGGACCAGAGTCTTGTAGAGTGGGACAATTATCGTTTTATCTCTGTAGTGAATCCACTTTTTAATGCATGTCAATGTTCTGTTGGCTTTGCTTGCAACAGGTTGGCATGGCATGACATTGCCGAGCCTGCCATCTACTAGGACCTCCAGGTCCTTTTTCATCCTAGATTCCCCCAGAGGCTTTCCCCCCAGCCAGTAAAACTTGCGCTCCTATTTTTGCCACCCAAGTGCATTCATTACCTTACATTTTTCAACATTTAGCCCTTGTTCACATTGGAGCGATTTGTCATGCGATTTGAAAGGTCAAATTGCATGACAAGTCGCAGCCTATTGCCGGCAATGGCACGTTCCAATTGGTGCAACGTTGACTTTGCGGCACGGCACTGATTTTCAAAAGAAGTTTCTTCACTACTTTTGCTGATTTCATGTGCAACTTCAATAGACATCTGTGCAAGAAGCCGCACAGATGTCTTTCAAGTAGGGCTTGAAATCACACTGACCTGCTACTTTTAAATCATGCTACTTCAAGTGAAGTAGCACGATTTCAAAGTAGCATCGATGTGAACCAGGGCTAAACTTAATTTGCCATGTAGTTGCCCACCCCATTATTTTGTTTAGGTCTTCTTGCACGGTTTTCACATCCTGCATAGAAGTTATTGCCCTGCTAACGATCGGGACCCGGAACTCCCGATTCCGGGTCACCTGATCACTGTGATAGCCTCTGTCCTACAGACTAAATAATATACACTGATTTGGGTTATTTTCACCAAAGAAATGCAGCAGAATGCAGTTGGACCTAAATTTATGAAGAAAGATTATTTATTTACAATTTTTTTTTAACAGAAACAATGAAAAAACGCATATTTTTTTCAAAATTTTCAGTCTTCTATCGTTTATTTAGCAAAAAGTAAAAAACCCAGTGGTGATTAAATCTTACCAAAAGAAGGTTCTATTTGTATGTCATGGGTACAGTGTTGCATGACCGCGCAATTGTCATTCAAAGTGCGACGGCGCTGAAAGCTGAAAATTGGCCTGGGCAGGAAGGGGGTAAAAATGCCCGGTATTGAAGTGGTTAAGAAAATTTTTAATTACTACTGAAATTACATTAGCAAGTTGAAGCTTGTAGGAGATTTTAGTAACTGGGCTTACAGTTTAAAAAAAAACGCTCCTCCTGAAGACTAGTAGCCTTATGTGGGTTGACAACTCAGACAAGTGCATTAGCGCACACTAACACAGGTCCTTTTATTTATGAACGCTGTCCTCTTAGAAACAACAGTGTGGGAGTTGGACGCACAAGTCCAGTGATATTCCATGCATTTTTTCCCAGCTTATTTCACTGAGCAAGGCTGAAGGCAGCATTGTCATGACAAAGCTGTGTGATCGTAAAGACAGGATGCACACGGCAATGCAGGATGATCACCATTGTGCAGACGTTCTCTAGGTGCTGCAGGGAGGATGTGCGTGGAATACATATGTGTGATAAATGGAACACGGGGACATGCTCTGTTCTCCCTACCGGGTTATTAGGACCATATTAAAGGAAGCACAGCAAGCTTAACTATTCCAGTGCTCCCTGCTCCTTATTACCGAGCTATACTTTTGTTGGAGGTGTGGTGGATTTACTATTCATGATTTACATCAGTGGTCTCCAAACTGCGGCCCTTTGCTTGACTTTTTTTGTCCTTGGGGCACTGTTCCACCCCCTGATAACAGACACCTATCCTCCAGCTAACACCAGTGACGAGGCACCATTGCTTCCACTGGCACCAACAGAGGGGCAGAATTCCCTACACTGATAACCACGGTGGGGCATTATTCCTCCCACTGATATCAATGAAGGGACACTATTCCTCCCATTGATAGCAACAATGGGCCACTATTCCTGACACCAACGATGGGGAACTCATCCTCCCATTGATACCAACAATGGGGCACTATTCTTCCCACCTACACCAATGATGGGGCACTATTCCTCCCACCTACACTAATGATGGGACACTATTCCTCCCACTGACACCAACGACTGGGCACTATTCCTTCCACTGATACAAATAATGGAGCACTATTCCTCCTCCTATAAACCACAGGTACTACGTAATCTTTTTACTTACCACCGAGTCTGGGGTAATGTTTACTCTCAAAGATGCTGGGGCATTTTTTACTCACACTGGCCACAGTGTGGCCCTCCTCAAGTCTGAAGGACAGAAAACTGGCCCTCTGTTTGGAGATCCCAGCTTTCACAAAAATTTGGCTCAACTGTGAGGTTTTACAGCCCATTGACACAAGCCCACAGCCCATTAACACAAGCGCAAAGCCCATCAACACAAGCCCAAAGCCCATCGACATAAGCTCAAAGCCCTTCAACACAGGCCCAAAACCCATTGACACAGGTCTACCCAATGACACAAGCACAAAACCCATTGACACAATCACAAAGTCTATCAAAACAAGCCCAAGACTCATTGACATTCACACAGTGCCTTTAAAAAGTATTCATACTCCTCAAAATGTGAAAAGTGTGGGGGCATTTGTATTCAGCCCCCCTGAGTCAATACTTTGTGTCTTTTTGGGGATGTCTCTACCAGCTTTAAACATCTAGAGAGTAAAATGTTTGCCCATTCTTCTTTATAAGATAGCTCAAGCTCTGTCAGATTGGATGGGGAGCATCTATGAACAGCAATTTTCAAGTCTTGCCACAGATTCTCAATTGGATTTAGGTCTGGACTTTGACTGGGCCATTCTAACACATGAACAGGGATGAGCCGAACAACCCCCTGTTCGGTTCGCACCAGAACCTGCGAACAGACAGAATGTTCGAGTGAACTTTAGAACCCTATTAAATACTGTACAATGGACTCGAACGTTCGAAATCTAAAGTGCTAATTATAAAGGCTTATATGCAAGTTATTGTCCTAAAAAGTGTTTGGGGACCCGGGTCCTGCCCCAGGGGACATGTATCAATGCAAAAAAAAGTTTTAAAAACAGCTTTTTTTTCGGGAGCAGTGATTTTAATAATGCTTAAAATGAAAAAATAAAAGTGAAATATTCCTTTAAATTTCGTACCTGGGGGGTGTGTATGATATGCATGTGAAGTGGCGCATGTTTCCCGTGCTTAGAACTGTCCCTGCATAAAATGTAATTTTTGAAGGAAAAAAAGTCATTTAAAACTCGCGGCTATTAATGAATTGTCGGCTCCCGGCAATACATACAAAAGTCATTGATAAAAAAAAAAAAAAAGCGTGGGGGTCCCCTAGAATTCAATTACCAGGCCCTTCAGGTCTGGTATAGATATTAAGGGGAACCCCGCCGCAAATTAAAAAAAAAAATGCGTGCGGTTCCCCCAAATATCCATACCAGGCCCTTCAGATCTGGCATGGATTTTAAGGGGAACTCCACCCCAAATTAAAAAAAATATGGCGTGGAGTCCCCCCAAAAATCCATACCAGACCCTTATCCGAGCACGTAACCTGGCAGGCCGCAGGAAAAGAGGGGGGGACGAGAGAGCGCCCCCCCCCTCCTGAACCGTACCAGGCCACATGCCCTCAACATGGGGAGGATGTCCCCATGTTGATGGGGACAAGGGCCTCATCCCCACAACCCTTGCCCGGTGGTTGTGGGGGTCTGCGGGCGGGGGGCTTATCGGAATCTGGAAGACCCCTTTAACAAAGGGGACCCCCAGATCCCGGCCCCCCCTATGTGAATTGGTAAGGGGTACCTTGTACCCCTACCATTTCACAAAGAAAGTGTAAAAAAATGTAAAAAAAACACACACACACCTTGGAAAAGTCCTTTATTAAAAAAAAAAAAAAAAAACATTCCAGCAGTGAAATCCAGTGTCCCGCGGCGATCCGATGTCCAGGGCTGTCCGTCATTGGCTGAGCTTGAGCGGACCTGATGGGGAACTTCCTCCGCAGTCTATTACATGTATAGACCCGCCCCTTCTAAAGTTCCCCATCAGGTCCGCTAGGCCAATGACTCGGTGTAAGGTTGAGGACCTGATGCGGAACATGAGAAGGGGCGGGTCTATTCATGTATTACACAGTAAGGGAAGTTCCCCATCAGGTCCGCCCCCTCGGTATGTCAGACCCTGCCTACGTCATTGGCCTGAGCGGACCTGATGGGGAACTTCCTTCACTGTGTAAATTTAAATTACACAGTGAAGGAAGTTCCCCGCTCAGGCCAATGACGTAGGCGTGGTCTGACATACCGAGAGACTCCGACAGAGAAAAAAACACGCATGCTCAGAATCAAGTCGACGCATGCTCGGAAGCATTGAACTTCATTTTTTCAGCTCGTCGTAGTGTTGTACGTCACCGCGTTCTTGAAGATCGGAATTTGGTCTGACAGTGTGTATGCAAGACAGCTTGAACGGAATTCCGACGGAAAATTCCATCAGATTTTATCCCATTGAAAATTCCGATCGTGTGTACAGGGCATAACAGGTTTTCTTCTAAGATTGCCCTGTATTTGCCCCATCCATCTTCCCATCAACTCTGACCAGCTTCCCTGTCCCTGCTGAAGAAAAGCATCCCCACAACATGATGCTTCCACCACCATGTTTCACGGTGGGGATGGTGTGTTCAGGGTGATGTGCACTGTTAGTTTTCCACCACACATAACGTTTTGCTTTTAGACCAAAAGGTTAAATTTTGGTCTCATCTGACCAGAGCACCTTCTTTTACGTTTGCTGTGTCCTCCGTGTGGCTTCTCGCAAACTGTAAAACGGGACTTCCTATGGCTTTCTTTTAACAATGGCTTTCTTCTTGCCACTCTTCCATAAAGACCAGATTTGTGGAGTGCACGACTAATAGTTGTCCTGTGGACAGATTCTCCCACCTGAGCTGTGGATCTCTGCAGCTCCTCCAGAGTTACCATGGGCCTCTTGGCTGCTTCTCTGATGAATGCTCTCCTTGCCCGGCCTGTCAGTTTAGGTGGACGGCCATGTCTTGGTAAGTTTGCAGTTGTGCCATACTCTCTTTTTTTTTTTTCTATTTTCGGATGATGGATTGAACAGAGCTCTGTGAGATGTTCGAAGCTTGGAATATTTTTTTATAACCTAATTCTGCTTTAAACTTCTACACAACTTTATCCCTGACCTGTCTGGTGTGTTCCTTCATGATGCTGTTTGTCCATTAAGGTTTTCTAAAAATCCTCTGAGGGCTTCACAGAAGAGCTGTATTTATACTGAGATTAAATTACACACAGGTGGACTCTACTTACTAATTAGGTGACTTCTGGAGGCAATTGGTTCCACTAGAATTTAGTTAGGGGTATCAGAGTAAAGGGGGCTGAATACAAATGCAAATCACACTTTTCAGATATTTGATTGTAAAAAAAAAAATGTAAACCATTTATCATTTTCCTTCCACTTCACAATTATGTGTCACTTTGTGTTGGTCCATCTCATAAAATCCCAATAAAATACATTTACATTTTTGGATGTAACATGAAAAAATGTGGAAAATTTCAAGGGGTGTGAATACTTTTTCAATGCACTGTATATCTACTGAAGTGACTAGCCTCAGGTGATACACAGAGATTAGAAAAACCTTCTTACATAAGTTATACCATTTTATCTGCAGTCCTCTCTCCTTTACAGCCTCCTAAAGCACACAGTTTATACAGCATTCCTAAGCTCCAGAAGGAAGGGACGAGGTGGTGTTCCCATGTCACACACTGCACAGCATAGAGTAGGGTGAATGTTATTTGAGAGCTTAGTAGAGGGAATTAACATACCCCTCTCTACACAGTCTCATAGGGAAACATGCACAGCTGAGGCTGTCAATCACCTGCTGTGTGCTGGAGAGGGGGTGGGGCCATCTCCCAGAATTGTCTCGTGTTGGCAAAGATTGTAAGAAGGGACTCATGCAGATAGCAGAGGAATGAGAGAGCAGACAGAAATGATACTAGGTGCTAGACATGTGCATTCGTTTTCGTCCTAATGCATTTTCGTCCGAATTTCTGGGATTTTCGCGTTAGTTTTAACAAACGATAATGAATGTGCAGAGTCCGAAATCCGAAAGATCCGACATAAAAAATGCTTTATTTTCCTTTTGTTGCGACAACAGTTCGATAGAGATAGAAGATTCGACATGACGGTGACAATAGCGATCTGTGTCTATCGAATCTGCAGTTGAGATGTGCCTAACCTAACTCTATTAGTCCGAGATTATTCGACATAGAGAGAAAAGATTCGACATTATAGAGACATGAAGATTCGACATTATAGAGACATGAAGATTCGACACAGAGAGAAAAGATTTGACATAGAGAGAAAAGATTCAACATTATAGAGACATGAAGATTCGACGAATCAGCTAAAAACATACGATCGCCACAAGCGGACATTCATGGTCAAATGCTCGGCCCATAGGCTATAGAAGAATTCTAATGTTGGCTGACTAGTAATAATAATTAATTAATAAATATAATTATTACAAGTCATACAACATTGGAATTCTACTATAGCTTGTGGGCGGAGCATTCGACCGGAAATGTATGATTGCGGCGTCGTACAGTTTAGCCGCTTCGTCGAATCTTCTTAGAACATTCAACAGACACCATAAGCCTTCAATGACAGATTCGGATTTTCGGACGAATGCATTTTTTAACTAAACAAAATAAATAAAAACGAATTTCCGAAGTAACTATATAATTAAATTTTTCGGACGAAAACGAAATTCCCAAACAAAATATTTCAGTGTGCACATGTCTACTAGATGCTTTGGATAGAGGAAAGTACACACTATAGAAGGATGCAATTTGTTCATTTTTTATCTTAGAGGTTTATACCTTTAATGCACATATGTGACCTGGAGGGGATTTTTTGGGGGATCGACACTGGAGTTTTACTTTGAGTGACATAAAAGTTATAGTTGTTCAACTGTGTAATCAGACCCTAGCAAAGTATAACCAAAGCATCCCGTGGCCTAAGGGCCCAGGGCCCCAAATATTCATCTGCCAGTGCTTAAACAAACCTTTCATTAGCTTGTTAGTTAGCTCTTGGCATACTAGCTATTCCTTCTACATCTCTTGAGAAGTTATCCAGACACAAAGCACAAGGACACATTTGAGGAAGGAAAAATAATTACCATTGAGAGCTTCCTTTTGTTTATTTTGCATGAAATTTTAAATGTTTGGAAGGAATTGTATTGTTTCTGCATATTTTACTGCTAAGGGGAAATGAAGAAAAAAAATCTTTAATGAAGAGAATATCAACATTTGTGAGTCACTCAATCCATGGAAACTGTCAGAATAAAAATAGATCTGAGATTTGTTCCAAATGTGAAAAAGGACCTGCTTGGTTGTTAAGGATTTGTGCTGTAAATTATAAAGAAAGACTCCCGGGGTTTAAACACAGATCTAAGTTACCCACTCCATAATCATGAAATGTTTGGGATAAAAGTATTATTAATTAGTATATTATATATATTAGAAAATTATAAGTCATACATTATTTTCATAAAAGTATAGATAGCTACGATAGATAGTCACAGAGTAAAAATATTTAAATATATATATATATATATATATATATATTAAAAATAAAAATATTTCCAATCAATATATATAAATATGTTAGTTGGAATGAATACATGTTTTTTTGGACTATAAATACTATTTAACAATACTTTAATCCTAAATATTTATTGATTAGTATGATTTCTTTCTTTCTTTTTTATTCTTTCTTTCTTCTCTTCTCTTCTCTTCTAGATAGATAGACTGAGATATTTTATATATATATATATATATATATATATATATATATATATATATATATACACACAGTACTGTGCAAAAGTTTTAGGCAAGTGTGAAAAATGCTGTAAGTAAACAAATGCTTTCAGAAATAGAAATGTTCGTTGTTTATTTTCATCAATTAACAAAATGGAAAGTAAATGAACAGAAGAGAAATCCAAATCAAATCAATATTTGGTGTGACCACCCTTTGCCTTCAAAACAGCATCAATTCTTCTAGGTACACTTGCACACAGTTTTTGAAGGAACTCGGCAGGTAGTTTGTTCCAAACATCTTGGAGAACTAACCACAGATCCTCTGTGGATGTTGGCTGCCTTAGATCCCTCTGTCTCTTCATGTAATCCCAGACAGACTCCATGATGGTGAGATCAGGGCTCTGTGGGAGCCAAACCATCACTTCCAGGACTCCTTGTTCTTCTTTACACTAAAGAGTTTAATACTGAATAAATTCCTAATGACATTGGCTGCATATTTGGGGTCATTGTTCTGCTGCAGATTAAATGTGGGACCAATCACAAGCCTTCCTGATGATATGGTATGATGGATCAGTATCTGCTGTATCTCTCAGGATTTGAGGACACCATTGATCCTGACCAAATCCCCAACTCCATTTGCAGAAATGCAGCCACAAATTTGTAAGGAACCTCCACCATGCCTCATTATCGTACCGCTCTCCAGCCCTTCCCCGAACACACTGCCTCCGGCTACAGTCAAATATTTCACATGGTGATTTATCAGTCTAGAGCATCTGCTACCACTTTTCTGCACCCCAGTTCCTATGTTTTCATGCATAGTTGAGTCGCTTAGCCTTGTTTCCACATCAGAGGTTAGGCTTTTTGGCCGTTATTGTTCCATGAAAATCTCTTCAGGCCAGACTTCTCCGGACTGTAGATGGGTCCCAATGGTTTCTGCCAGTTCTGTACTGATGGCACTGTTGGACATCTTCTGATGTTAAAGGGAAGTAAGCATCATGTGTGTTTCATTTGCTGCAATAAGTTTCCTCGGCCGACCACTGCATCTACAGTCCTCAAGGTTGCCCGTTTCTTTGTGCGTCTTCAAAAGAGCTTGAAACCCCAGTCTGCTTTGGGAGACCTTAGGAGAGACCTGGGGGAGACCTTGCTGATGCAGCATAACTACCTTGTGTCTTGTTGGTTGGTGTACATGGGTCCCACTGCTTTCCACCAGTTCTGTGCTGAAGGCACTTCTGGACATCTTCCGATGTCGAAGGGAAGTAAGAATGATGTGTCTTTAATTTGCTGTATTAGGTTTCCATGGCTGATCACTGCAATCTACGGTCCTCAGTGTTGCCGTTTCTTTGTGCTTCTTCAAAGGAGCTTGAACAGCACATCTTGCTTTGCAATTTTTGTATAATTACCTTGTGTCTTGTTGCTGTGCTCAGTCTTGCCATGGTGTAGGATCTGTGATATAAAACTGTATTCCACAATCTCACCTTAGTAGCAGAGTCTGGCTGTTTCTAATGGCCCGTACACACGATTCGAAAATCAGATGACAAATCGTCCATTTTTTTCCCATGCTAGTCGCATATCGAACATGAAGTGCTTACTAAAGTTCCGAAAATTCTCATACGACAGAATAAAAAATCGGAAGTGCTGTCATGTGTTTGTAGTGTATTTCTATTGTATTTTCAGGCGCCAACTGTACTGATTAAAACAAAAATCGGACGATCTGGTATCATACGAGAATAATTTTGGTGCTTGTCCGATAGATAATATCGGATGAACTGTTGTGATCGGCTGTCAAAAGCTCTGTAATAACGTTCCGATTATCTACGATTGTTTCGAAAGCGGTATTTTTCGTACGATTTTCAGATCGTGTGTACGGGCCATTACTCAGTTTAAGCCTCCTACACAGGTGCCTATGTTTCTGTTAATGACTACTTTTCAACCTACATATGAAATTGATGATCATTAGCACATTCTTGGTATAATTGGTTAGTCATAAACCTGACTCGAATCCTACAAAATCCTTGACTTTGTGCAAGTGTACAAAGTGTACAAGTGTAAGAACTGATGCTGGTTTAAAATGCAAAGGGTAGTCACACCAGATATTGATTTGATTTAAATTTTCTTCTGTTCGCTCGTTTTGCATTTTGTACTGTAAATTGATAAAAATAAACAATTAAAATACATACGGCTGTATTTTTGAAAGCATTCTTACCTTACAGCATTTCTGCACACCTGTCTAAAACGTTTGCACAGTACTGTATGTAGTGGGTGGTTGCTACGAGTTACAACATCCACACATTTCACCCTGCTGCCAGACATCCATTAGACACACGCCTTTAGTCAATGAACAGTTTTTTTGCTTGTTTTTGTTTTTTTATTAGGGGATTGAACTTGGTTGGGGAAGGGACATGGGATGCCCATAGAACAGATGAACACCTGAAATGTTATAGCAATAGATGCGTTACACTTCTTGGAAATTATATGGAAACAAGTGCGTCACACTCTTCATATAGGACAAGATGGCTGACCCTAAACTTGACAGACTTTTACCTCAGAACTTCTCTTCCTCCTGCACACAGCTTGACAGACATTTACCTCAGAACATCTCCTCCTGTCACAGTCTTAGTAATCCTATCACGCCATCAAATGACTAGGCCTCACTCTGAATAAGTCCCAGTTTAAATAGTAGATGAAACCGTTGAAGGCCTGGGGCCTGCAGTTCCCCCTCATGGCAGCAACTGGTTATTTTAGTAGATTTAATGGTGATGGACTACTGATCCCAACGGTCCGACTTGCAAATCCTGCCTGCCCTCATGGCTGCATCGATTTGACACAAACTCCACAGTCTCTCCCCCTCTGGCTCTGCACCCAGCTCCCCTGGCATGCCTCGTCCAGATCTCTCACTTACCGACACCTGCCCTGGATCCTTCCTGAAGGACTTACACCGGATGTGTGGACCAACTGTCTCTCCACCTCTCCATGACAGTGTAAGGAGAGGCTCCCTCCCAGTTCTCGAGCTCCTCCGCCAGAGTTACGCCCCCCTCCAGATGGGGGTGTTCCTCCTGCACGACAGTCTAGCACTTCTTCCTTCAGTTCATCCAGCCAAAAACTCCTTCCCCTGCAGGCTGACCATGGGTATATGTAGGAGGCCTGCCCCCTGTCAATCCTAGTTGGGGATTGGTCAGAGCTCCTCATATGTACTCCATGTCACTCCAGCACTCAGCCCTGCCCCTTTTCCGGAACATTCTCCCTGGAAACAGAGGAGGCGCCCAAGATCTGAAGTACATGTCAGTCACCCACTACTACACTAAACCACTCCCCTGCCCCCAGGTCAAAACAAACAGGCCTCGCTCGTAGCATAGGCCTGCTTAAATTTCCCTGCAATGGCAGCATACACAAAAAAGGTAGAGGGCACTACATGTATATACTGTATATAATTTTTTAGGACAATATATACTAGCTAATAATAATTTTATCCCAAGCATTCCTTGGGTATATATACATACACAGTATTTTTGCTGTAAGTGTCAGTGCTAGGCTCTCAGTAAAAAGACTAATATAAACTTTGATCGTAGTGGGACCAGCTCGGCCCCAGCACAGGATTGCTGACCTTCCAGCAGAAGGATTAGTATTACATTCACATCCTCTGTGTTTATCCTGCGTGATGTCCCACAAGGTAGGAGCTGAGACTGTCCCTCCGAGCACATAGGCACCTGCTCTGAGAATATTACTCAGTCTTGTCTAAGAATGTGACAATCTGTCACCAGCGCCACTGGCAGCAATAGGAGCGAGCTGCAGAAATGAAAACACAAGTAATAACAGCCCGAGCTATGTGAAACCAGAATTCATCCCATTGTACTACGATCAGAAAAAAATACAAAGGGAGATTGAATGTGCTATAATCTAGATTGCATGATGCATCCTTCTGTTTATTCATTTTATGTTACCCGTGTATTTAACAACGAAATAATGGCGGTGGTTACATGCTCCCCGGCCCCAGAGAGCTGTCAATCAAATGTCCTGAAATCCGTCATGGATGTACAACGGCCAACTGTGCGGAAGCCAATTAACCTTCCAGTATGGTTTTGGATGATAGAAAGAAAACAGAGCACATAGATTAAACATACGCAATCATGATAACAACATAGAGGATCCTGGTAAGAATTAGACACAGGGACCCAGTGGTGCAAGATACAAGCCATCATGATGATGCTTTATATGCTTAACCACTTGACCTCCAGAAGAGTTACCCCCCTTAAAGTGGTTGTAAACCCACTTTTTTAACTTGCACCTACAGGTAAGCCTAGATTAAGGCTTACCTGTAGGTGCAAGAAATATCTCCTAAACCTACACGGTTTAGGAGATATTTAGTTAAATGACAGGCGCCGCTGTCTACGGCGCATGCGCGCCGTAGACAGCGGCGCATTCATGGGGTTAATCCCATTCACAAAATCGGCTACTTCCCAGCAATCGCTGGGCGTAGCGGAATGTGACGGCTCCCGCGCGCATGCGCAGAGTGACGTCTCCGCCGCTCCGGCCAATCACAGCGCCGGAGCGGCGCTGTGATTGGCTGGTGCGGCGATACCCGGAAGTAACATTCCGGCTATCGCCGCAGCGATGGCTGTGGCTCAAGACAGGGACACGGACGGCTTCGGGGGCCCCGGTCTAAGGTAAGTGGTACATAATGAGCTAGTATGTTAGTCATACTAGCTCATTATGCCTTTCTCTTGCAGGTGGGGTAAAAAAAAAAAAAAAACGATTAGTGGGTTTACAACCACTTTAAAGAGGAATTGCAGTCGGCTCACATAATTTGCAATAAAAACATCTTTGCCATTCTGAAGCTTCCCTCCAACCACCAGTGTCACTCCATTGTTGTAGAACATATGTGGACTTTTTAAGAGATTGTGTTACATAGCTCCCCTTGGACCAATCATATATACGTTTTCTGTACAGGTATAATATTAGATACATGGTCACTCTCTGCTCATATGCATAGAATATCTTTCTCAAAGATGACCATTGTATAACCTCCAGTGAAGATTACTGCGTATAATCTTTTTTCATTAAGATCTATTTATATATATATATATATATATATTTTTTATCACACATGATTTTGGTGATCTTATAATTGACATTATAGATTTCATTCAGGTGGTTTCACACATATGTCTCATTTCTGTGTTTGTTTACTTAACACATGATTTATGCACAGATATTTAATACACCAGCCGTTAATGGTTCACTTTATTGTGTAAACGTTTTCTTCCCACGCAACGTTTATATGTAGGATTTTTTGCACACCTACCTATCCTCATTAGCGCCTACATCTTACTTATTTTATTACCTCCAACCACTTTGCATATTATTTTATATATATATGATTCTGTACTTGCCAAATATGCTGCAGAAATCTCCCTCCACTGAGTCTGGCTGCATCCATTTTAACTGTGGGCAGCTGAAGCTGCTGCCTGTATACTTCCTGGATTTACACAGAGAGGTGCACCTCCAGCTCTGGAGCCCTGCAGCTCTCATTGGCCCTCTTATGACTCATCTCCCCTCCCGTCCTGGCAAACTCTCCCGAGAGTGAGAGAGAGAGCTGTGCATGATGTCATAAGCCTAGGCCAGTGATGGCGAATTTAAGCACCCCAGATGTTTTGGAACTACATTTCCCATGATGCTCATGCACTCTGCAGTGTAGTTGAGCATCATGGGAAATGTAGTTTCAAAACATCTGGGGTGCCAAGGTTCGCCATCAATGGTCTAGGCCAGGGGTCTCCAAACTTTCTAAACAAAGGGCCAGTTTACTGCCCTTCAGACTTAAGGGGGCCAGACTGTGCCCAGTGGGAGTAAAAAAAGCTTCATCTTCGGTATTGGGGGAGAAATAGTTGGGGCCAGTGGAAGGAATAGTGCACCTACATTGGTGTCTTTGAGGAATAGTTCCCCATCATTGGTATTAGTGGGAGAAATAGTGCCCCATCCTTGGTGTCAGCTGCAGGAATTATGCCCCATTGTTGGTGTCAGTGGCTGGAATAATGCCTCAAGGGCCGGATAAACGCAAGCAAAGGGGCGTATCCCGCCCCAGGGCCACAGTTTGGAGACCACTGGTCTAGGCTAATGACCAGACAAGAAACAGGAAGTGGGCTGTATAAGGTATTTACTGGCAGAAAAAAACGTTTACTTTCCAAACTTAAAACAACAAGGGCAGAAGATTTAATAGATGGAAAGTTGAAAAACTGACTGAAGGTCCGCTTTAACCACTTCCTACCCGGCCTATAGCAGATTGACGGCCGGGAAGTGGTTCTGTTATCTTGACTGGGCGTCATATGACGTGCAGCATGATAACATGCCGGGGGCGTGCGGCGATCGCGGCGTGTCACTCTGACACGCCGCATCTCCGATCATGATAAGAAGCCTCTGACAGAGGCTTCTTACCACGTGATCAGCTGTGACCAATCACAGCTGATCATCGTGTAAACCAGGAAGTGCTAGTAAATGACATTCCTGGGTTCGCGCTGACAGGGAGAGCCGATCGGCGGCTCTCCCTGTCAGAGGGGGGGGGTCTGTGCTGATAATCAGCACATTGATTATCAGCACAGCCCCATCAGATGTGCCACCACAGGTGCCAAAAAGGTACCCATCAGTCAGTGCCCCCTCAGGATCGCCTGTCAGTGCCCAATAAAGTGCCAATCTGTGCCAATTAGTGCCCACCACAGTGCCAGTCAGTGCCCTACAGTAACACCTGTAAAAACCTCATCAGTACCTCATCATTAGTGCTGCCCATCAGTGCCACCTGCCAGTGCCACCTGTCAGTGCCCATCACGGCCGCCTGTCAGTGCCCATCACAACCGTTTGTCAGTGCCCATCATTGCCGCCTATCAGTGCCCATAAGTGCTGCATATCAGTGCTGCATATCAGTGCCACCTATGAATGCCCATCAAATCTATGTATCAGTGCCTCCTCATCAGTGCCACCTTATCAGTGCCAACTCAACAGTGCCCATCAGTGCCGCCTCATCAGTGCCCGTCAGTGAAGGAGAAAACAAAATTTTATAACCGAAACAAAGAAAAAAAAATTGTTTGTTTAGCAAAAAGTAGAAACCCCAGTGGTGATCAAATACCACCAAAAGAAAGCTCTATTTGTGGGAAGAAAATTATAAAAATTTAGTTTGGGTACAGCGTAGCATGACCGCGCAATTGTCATTCAAAGTGCAACAGCGCTGAAAGCTGAAACTGGGCAGGAAGGGACGAAAGTGTCTGGTATTGAAGTGGTTATTGACCAGGCCATTTTTTTGCGATACGGCACTGTGTTACCTTTTTCCCACAAATAGAGCTTTCTTTGATCACCTCTTCGGTTTTTATTTTTTGCGCTATCATTTTATAATTACAATATGATATGTAGCGGCCTCACCTCTCACTCCCTCCTTCTCTTCTCGATCAATGGCTCTCGTCTAGGGGACCAGGGAGGAGAGTGTGGCGCACCACCAGCTCGTATCCTCTTATGTGCAGAGGTGTGAGCTAGAACCTTTTACCTTCGGGCCTGTGTCCTTGTCCAGAGCCAAAACTTCCCTTGAGAATGACCCTTTAACTCCCAGAGAGTCAAGTTCCACACCACTGAAAGTCCAACACTTATTTATTCTTCAGAGCAATAAATAGTCATTTAAGAGCGACTGGTCAGACATAGAACAGAACACAGTGAAGAGGAGGTCCAGGCACAAACTTGAACTTGGGTTTTCTCCTGTTCCGTTATAGCGCAAACAGGCTTGGCGCACAGTCGCTGCCACCGACCAGGAGGGGGTCTCTGCCACAGACCAGATGAATAAGGCCTCTGCCACAGGCCTGGTTGTTGGGTCTCTGCCACCGACCTTATTCACGATGGGTCCCTGCCACAGACAATGATAACGTGGACTACCTTCTATAGGAAATGGCCCGATCAGAGAGAGGACATCCATCCGGACAGTTACCAGAGGCCCCGCCGTCACCAGCAAATGCTGCACTGGGTCTTCGGAAGGGTCACCTCCCTGGCCTCCTCGTCCCAGATTCGGGTGTCCAACACCGGAGGACACCCTAGGAGCCCAGGCCTCCAGAAAGTACCTTACCCCAGACTAAAGGTGTCTTGGGTGGAACCGCAACTCCGTCCCCGGGCCTAGGGCACCCGGAGACTCCACGCACATGCACCCAGGCTGAAGGTGCCTGGGCGTGGACCTCGTGCGGAAAATGTCTGCGCCCTTTATACCCTCTCCCAGCATGCACAGCGGGTTCCCCGCTCCGCTGTACTACTGCCGCGAGAGGACACAAAGGGCACAGCCCTCCAATGGTGGTTCAACCCCAGCCCATGGCAACAGTGCCGCCTATTGGCTGCAGGGAACTAGACACCATTGATATCTTCCACTGACATAAATTGATCTAGGAATCCTAACAATTGTCGCATCTGAGCCTGATACCACTCAGATGTCTCCCCTAAATATGACCACCCGCTACAGTTATTTAAAAACATTTTGTACCTGTGTAATTTTGAAAAAAAAAAAGCAATATTTTTTACTTTCTGCTGTAAGGGCCAGTTCAAACCATAGAAATGGCAGTTCCAACATGCCCTAACACCAGTGCACAAAGCGAGGTCCATAAAGACATGGATGAGCGAGTTTGGGGTGGAGAAACTTGACTCGCCTGCACAGAGTCCTGACCTAAACCCGATAGAACACCTTTGGGCTGAATTAGAGCGGTGACTGCGAGCCAGGCCTTCTCGTCCAACATCAATGCCTGACCTCACAAATGAGCTTCTGGAAGAATGGTCAAACATTCCCATAGACACACTCCAAAACCTTGTGGATAGCCTTCCCAGAAGAGTTGAAGGTGTTATAGCTGCAAAGGGTGGGCCAACTCAATATTGAACCCTACGGACTAAGACTGGGATGCCAATAAAGTTCATGTGCGTGTAAAGGCAGGTGTCCCAATACTTTTGGCAACATAGTGTATATATACGATAGATAGATAGATAGATAGATAGATAGATAGATAGATAGATAGATAGATAGATAGATAGATAGATAGATAGATAGATAGATAGATAGATAGATAGATAGATAGATAGATAGATAGATAGATAGATAGATAGATATTTTTTTCACACACATGAAATCTAAAATAATATTGGTCAAAAAATAGCATTGGTCAAGAAATCATTCTTTTCCTTTCTCTGTATTACGCTGTATTTGCTTGAGGTTTGCTAAATGCATCCTACAATGACCGTGTACATGAGCCCTGAAGCACAGCTTGTCTTTAGCTCGATTAGATTCACATCTGAAGCCGGCCTCCAGTATTCCCCGCATAATGACAGCATCACAAATAACTGCAAACACTTACCTGTGAAAGCTTTTGAATCTCGGAATCTCGCTAACTATGGCTTCATCAGCCTCACGTTACCATGGAAACAGCAGCATCACTTTTCAAATAAGAAAAGAAACCGTAATGTGAATATTAACCAAAAAAGGGAGCACAAGCTGATATGTCAAGCAAGAGATGTCAACATGTGCCTGGGATATAGTCAATTCATTCTTCCCCGCCTTTAGAACATTTATATGGCAGAATGGAAACTGGTTTCTTTTGTTGAACTGACTATACATTATAATTATGGGTCTGGTAAAAGCGGGTATTTATCTCCATCCCAACCCTCCCAATAGACGCCCCACATAGGTAATAGTACTGAAAAGTACGAAGGGTTTAGGAATATCTATTTACAAAAAATAGGATTTTTATAACAGCTTACCTGTAATTCCTTTTCTTGGAGTACATCACGGGACACAGAGCACCATAGTCATAACTATGTGGGTTATACGCCACCTATAGGTGAATGGACACCGGCACACTCAAAAGACAGGAAGTCCCCCTCCCTATATAACCCCTCCCATACAGGGAGTACCTCCGTTTTGCAGCAAAGCAATATACATATATATATATATATATATATATATATATATATATATATATACAGGGCCGATCCTAGGGTCACAGACGCCTGGGTGCAGAAATATTTCTGGCGCCCCCCCACATGGGCGTGGTTATCTTTACTAACTCCTCCCCTTTACACGTGTTTCTATGCCAATGACTCAAACACAGAGATGCTCCCCTAAGGAGTCTTCGTTACCCTGGGATCCTCCCACGATCTCTTAACAATAAACAAAATACAGAAAAAGCAAGGAGTACTCTAATGGGACCTGGAGGGGGGTCTCTCTAATGTACACAGAGAGGGCTTCTGTTAGAGAGTCTGTTAGAAAGACATCGTAGAGGAGATGGTCAGAGACTGCAGATATGATACAATAGATGGTCAGAGACTGCAAAAATTATACAAGAGATCAATGTAGCCTCATTAGTGCCCACCAAATGCAGCCTACCAGTGCCCACCAAATGCAGCCTACCAGTGCCCACCAAATGCAGCCTACCAGTGCCCACCAAATGCAGCCTTATCAGTATCCACCAAATGCAGCCTTATCAGTGCCCACCAAATGCAGCCTTATCAGTGCCCACCAAATGCAGCCTACCAGTGCCCACCAAATGCAGCCTACCAGTGCCCACCAAATGCAGCCTACCAGTGCCCACCAAATGCAGCCTACCAGTGCCCACTAAACAGGGTTGGTGCAAGGATTTTTGACACCCTAGGCGAAACCTAATTTTGGGCTTCCTTGTCCCTCTAAATATGCTTTGATTGTGTGCCACAAGCTGGAGTCTTAGGGATACATATAAACCTCAACACAATCATTTAGAAATGTACTTCCAATACATCTGGTTTTGTATACACTGAGAATAGACAAAGAGCTTAAAATAGAGGATTATAAAGGATCTGAGGAACCCGGGATGGAGCCAAAGAATAAGTACTGCAGTATGACCCCTTAGGGAGAGAGAGAGGGAAGAATCACTATGGTGTAAGGAAGAAAGGAAGAGGGGACACTATGGTACACAGAAGGCAGGAAGGAAGGATCACTATGGTACATGGAAGAAAGGGAGGAGGGATTACTATGGTACATGGAAGGAAGGATAACTATGGCACATGGAAGGCAGGAAGGGTCACTATGGTACATGGAAGGATTACTATGGCACACAGAAGGCAGGAAGGATTACTATGGTACATGGAAGGCAGGACCACTATGGCACATGGAAGACAGGAAGGATCACTATGGTACATGGAAGAAAGGGAGGAGGGATTACTATGGTACATGGAAGGAAGGATAACTATGGCACATGGAAGGCAGGAAGGGTCACTATGGTACATGGAAGGATTACTATGGCACACAGAAGGCAGGAAGGATTACTATGGTACATGGAAGGCAGGACCACTATGGCACATGGAAGACAGGAAGGATCACTATGGTACATGGAAGAAAGGGAGGAGGGATTACTATGGTACATGGAAGGAAGGATAACTATGGCACATGGAAGGCAGGAAGGGTCACTATGGTACATGGAAGGATTACTATAGCACACAGAAGGCAGGAAGGATTACTATGGTACATGGAAGGCAGGACCACTATGGCACATGGAAGACAGGAAGGATCACTATGGTACATGGAAGGATTACTATGGCACACAGAAGGCAGGAAGGATTACTATGGTACATGGAAGGCAGGACCACTATGGCACATGGAAGACAGGAAGGATCACTATGGTACATGGAAGGATGTAAGACTGTGGCACATGGAAGGATGGAAGACTGTGGCACATGGAAGGCTGGAAGACTGTGGCACATGGAAGGCTGGAAGGCTATGGCACATGGAAGGCTGGAAGGCTATGGCACATGGAAGGCTATGGCACATGGAAGGCTGGAAGGCTATGGCACACAGAAGGCTGGAAGGCTATGGCACATGGAAGGCTGGAAGGCTATGGCACACAGAAGGCTGGAAGGCTATGGCACATGGAAGGCTGAAGAAGACTATGGCACATGGAAGGCTGAAGAAGACTATGGCACATGGAAGCAGGGGAGGGCTGGCAGCCTTAGGCCTGGGGGGCAAATCCAGTCAAGTGGCCCATTAAACCACCAAATCAGCTCACTATCACCAGTGCCCATCCAAAGCAGCAACACCAGTGTCCATCAATGCAGCCTGATCAGTGCCCATCAATGAAGCCTCGCCAGTGTCCATCAATGCAGTCTGTTTATTGCATGGGGATTAGAGAGAGAAGAGCCGCCGGATTACACAGAGTGGAGATCTACTGCCTACCCGGTGTGGCTGCTGTCATACGAAGTCCCGCCTCCAGGACTGGCTTCTATGATAGACGTCACCAGTGTGCTGTCTATCAAAGGAGCCGGTCCAGGAGGTGGGACTTCGTATCACAGCAGCCGCCGGTAAGCGGGAGGTCCCCGCTCTGTGTAATCCAGCGGTGCTTGCCCCCACTTCCCTTCTGAGGCAGCCCAATAGGCCCAGCAGGACCCATGGTAGGGCCGGCCTTGGGCGCTCTCCCTCTGCCTCAGCTCACGGTGCACCCTCCCAGGATTGGCCCTGCAAAGTGTGGACAGAATCGGGCACGGACTTGGTCCCGGGACAGTGTCCTCAGTCCGGGGACTGTCCCGGAAAACCGGGGACATCTGGTCGCCCTAGGCTAGTAGCCAGCAGACCCAAAAGGCTATGGTCAGCTCCCAGCAGGAGCCAGAGGCCAGCGGCCAGCAGGACTTACAGGCCAGCGGCCAGCAGGACCCACAGGTCAGTGGCCAGCAGGACACACAGGTCATTTTATTCTGGCTGCGCTGCTCTCAGTTCTCCACTCACTGGGAGCTTGAGAGCGCGTGGACTACTTAGCAGTGCTGATATGCACTGGTAGGTGGCACTGGTGGGCACTACTTAGCAGGATCTGGAGTGTGCGGGACTGATGTCCCATTTACACAAGACGATAAACGACTTTTTTTTCTCCTCACGCTGTCAGCATGAGGGGAACAAAATGGCAATTACCAGCTTCTGTTTTCATCACGTGATCAGCTGTCATTGGCTGACAGCTGATCACATGGTAAGGGGCCGATATCTGCCCCTCACTCCGATCTGTGATCAGCCGAGTCTCATGGACTCACTGATCACAGGGCATGCCGCGTGCACCCCACACGTTAGGTATCTATTTACTCTGCATAATATCATCTTTCACATTATACAAAAAAATTGGGCTAATGTTAGTGTTTTTTTGTTTTTTTTATTCATGACAGTATATTTTCCCAAAGAAATTGCATTGCATCAGTGCGGTTTTTCAAATGCAATATTTTATGTGACATAAAATATTGCAACAATCGCCATTTTACTCTCTAGGGTTTCTGCTAAAAAAAATAAATTTTATATATATATATATATATATATATATATATATATATATATATATATATATGTTTGGGGGTTCTAAGTAATTTTCTAACAAAAATACAGATTTTTGACAAGTGTCAAAAAAAGGTTTAGGCATGAAGGGGTATATAATATCAGCCCCCAGCATGAAACAATGAGAAGGAAGAGAGGAATCTTTATTTTCAATAAAAAAAACAAAAAAAAAACACATTCACCAAAAAAAAAAAAAAAAAACTTACATTATCTCTGCTCTGCTCACCTCATGGAGTGACAGTCTGCTTCCCGCAGCCTCTCGTCCTTTCTCCTGCTGTGGACAGGCTGGGGAGTTTCTGCCCCCAGGGACTGCTACTGGGCTGCTGGCGATAGGGACTATATGTCCCACGATGCTTTGCAGCTGCTGGAGGCCTGGCTGATGGGCACTCTCCACCTACCAATGAGGAAGCAGGGGAGGGAACAGAGTGGGCGGCCGGGCTCTGCGAGCGGAGCCCGCACATGCTGCAGTGTTTGGAGGAGAGGGAGGGGGGAAATCCCCCGCAGGAGCTGACAGGCTGGCTCTCACTCCTCTGTCGGTGGATTAGTGTGATCGCGACCGACGGGAGGAGTGGAGCCGCGGGTGACAGAGCTACATGAGTGAGTGTCGCTTGAGCTTCAGCACCCCTCCCTCTGCCCCAGCTCATGGCCCCTGCCCTGACCCGACTTCCTCTGGAAAAAAAACCGTGAGCGGGCAGCCGCCGGCCGTTATCCATATAAGTTAGTGCGGCAGCCTAGGGGGAAATTGCCACCCTGCCCCAGCCCGCCCCTGCATGGAAGACTATATATGGAAGCCTGGGAGACTTTGGCACATTTAGAGAAGAGGGAGGGGAGAGATCACTCACCCAGGCTGCATTGTCTTCAGAGGCAGGCACAGGCACTCAGGCAGCGACATCAGGCAGGATCACTGGCTGGCTTGAAATCTCCCGCCCTCATCCCTTTCCAGGCACAGATTGGCTATGCGAAAGGGTTGTGGGCGGGCACAGGGGGGACATGGGGAGGAGGTGGGGCAGACCTAGCCTACCTCCTCCTCATACGAAATGTACAGCGGGCAAGCGGGGAGGAAAAATATACAGCCGGAGGGCGAACATTGCCGTGGGGCGGGGAATATGAAGCTAGCTATATCTTATGCACACTGCCGTGGGCACGCTGGGAGGCGGGGAATAGTGCCGTTATACTGAGCGCCGGGGGGCGAGGAAAATGCACGCGGGCGCGAGGCAGAACACTCGGGACTGACAATCATGATACTTTGGCGCCCCCTGCTCTGCGGCGCCCCCTGCTCTGCGGCGCCTCGGTGCAGTGCACCCCAGGCACCCGCCCAGGATCGGCCCTGTATATATATATATATACCAATAAGAGGGGAGGGACCTCTGTGTCCCGTGATGTACTCCAAGAAAAGGATTTTACAGGGAAGCTGTTATAAAAATCCTATTTTCTTTTTCGTACATCACAGGACACAGAGCACCATAGTCATAACTATGTGGGATGTCCCAAAGCAATGACATCTGAGGGGAGGGAGATACAAAGCAAAACGGCCGGCGCCAGGCGTGAGGACCTATACTGCCGCCTGCAGCACACTGCGCCCGAAGGCGGCATCCTCCTGCCAACTTACATCCATCTGATAGAATTTTGTGAATGTATGCACTGACGACCAAGTAGCGGCCTTGCAAATCTGAGCCACAGAGGCTTGGTGATGCACTGCCCATGAAACACTGACTGCCCTGGTAGAGTGCGCTTTAACCTGAAAAGGCGGAACCTTTCTTTTCAGACCAAAAGCCTGACTAATCACCTGACGAATCCACTTAGCAATAGTCGGTTCCAATGCTGCCTGTCCCTTTCTGGGGCCTCCTGGCAGTACAAACAAAACATCAGTTTTCCGCATCTGAGCTGTCGCCTTCAGATAGGTCTTGACTGCTCTCACTACATCGAGAGAATGTAACAATCTTTTTTTGCAGAACGAGGTTCTGGAAAAAAGGAAGGCAGGGAAACATCCTGGTTCAGATGAAAACCTGACACTACCTTAGGTAAAAAGGTTGGGTGAGGACGCAACCACACCTTGTCCTTATGAATAATCAAGTATGGCTTTTTTACAGGAAAAAACAGCCAATTATGACACTCTTCTTGGGAGGTTACTGCAACTAAGAAAACCAATTTCCTTTTAAAGAAGCAAAGGAATATTGCGTATCGGCTCAAAGGGTTGTCTTTGCAAAACCGAAAAAAATAGATTCAAATCCCATGGGCACAAGGGTGACTGGCGGAGTTATCCGAGTTACCCCTTGTATAAAGGCCCGGACCAAAGAATTTTAAGCAAGCGGCCTTTGGAAAAATACTGCCAAGGCCGAGATCAGACCCTTGATCGTCCTCAAGGCCAGCTTTATTTCTCCCCCCAACTGTAGAAAGGCAAGAATTCTCCCTATGACATACTTTCAAGGGTGCCAACCCTTGGCCTCACACCAAGAGAAATAGGCTCTCCAGACCCTATAATAAATGGTCCTAGAGGCCGGCTTTCTAGAATTAATCAGGGTGATAACTACTGAACCTGAAAGCCCTTGACTCTTTAGAATGCGGGCTTCAATAGGCTGTTTGGGGCAGCACAGTGGTGTAGTGGTTAGCACTTTCACCTAGCAGCAATAGGGTCACTGGTTCAAATCCCGACACCATCTGCCTGGAGTTTGCATGTTTTCCCTGTGCCTGCGTGGGTTTCCTCCAGGTACTCCGGCTTCCTCCCACACTCCAAAGACATGCTGGTAGTTTAATCAGATCCTGTCTATAAATTGGCCCTAGTATGTGTATGTGTATGTGTTTGTAAGCGTGTCGGGAACCTTCGGGGTAAGACCACACTATATCAAGATACCTCTCAACTCAACTCAATAGCCAATCTGTTAAATTTAGCGATTGTGAGGCAGGACGGAATACCGGCCCTTGCGACAGCAGGTCTGGAATCCCCCACTGCCATCTTCATGATCTCTGCATACCAGGATCTCCTGGGTCACGCTGCAGCTACTAAGATTACCGGCTTCCCTTCCTCCTTGATCCTGCAAAGAAGCCGCGGTAGCAGCTGAACTGGGGGGAATGCATAAATCAGTTAAAACTGATCCCGCAGGGTCACTAACACATCTGTCCCGAGTGCGAGTGGATCCCTTGTTCTTGACACAAAGATGTCCAACTTCTTGTTGAATCTGGATGCCAACAGATCTATGTCCGGGGTACCCCATCTTTGGCATATGGCCAGAAAGACATCGGGATGTAGGGAGCATTCTCCCGGGAACAACTGTTGGCGGCTCAAGAAATCTGCCTGCCAATTCTCCATTTCTGGGATGAAGACTGCGGATACGCAAGGAACATGTTACTCTGCCCAAGCCAGAATATGGTTCACCTCCGTCTGGACTGCGTGACTTCTGGTGCCCCCTTGGTGATTGATATAGGCCAGTGTTTCTCAACTCCAGTCCTCAAGGTGCCCCAACAGTTTATGTTTTCAGGATTTCCCTCAGATGAAACAGCTGTGGTAATTACTAAGGCAGTGAAAGTGATCAAATCACCTGTGCAAATTAATGGAAAGTCTGAAAACATGACCTGTTGGGAAACACTGATATAGGCCACTGCTGTGGCATTGTCGGACTGTATCCTGATGGAAAATTCTGTAACCTGAACGTCCAGGCCATTAGAGCCAGACGTACTGCCCCAATCTCTAGGATGTTGATGGGCAAGGTCTTCTCAGACTCTGACCACTTCCCTTGGACAGTGGTCTCTTCTAGGACTGTTTCCCAGCCCCATAGGCTGGCATCCATTGTTACTACCTTCCAGGTAACTGGAATGAAGGATTTCCCTTTCTGTAAATTCCTGGTTAACAACCACCAACTGAGACTCTGGCGCACTTTTGGGGCCAGATTCATTGGATAATCCAAAGCTTGGGTCTTCTTGTTCCAAGCAGACAGAATACTGTATTGCAACAGTCTTGAATGAAACTGCTTCAAATAAAGCCACCATCTTCCCTAGCAACCTCATGCAAAGGCGAATGGAAGGACCCTTCCTTGCCCTGACCACCTGGATCAGCTCTCTTATAGCACTGGCTTTTGCCTGGGGCAAAAACACTCTTTCCTGGGCTGTATCTATGACCAGGCCTAAATACTCCAGTCTCTTTACTGGTCGTAAGGATGATTTCTCCAGGTTAGGAATTCAACCCAGGTGTTCCAGATACCTGACCGTACTGGACACCCTTTGGTTTAACTGTACCACTGACTGATCTACCAGCAGCAGGTCGTCTAGGTATGCCATTACTGCTATACCCTGGCCCCTTAGTCTTGCTAGTACCGGGGCCAACGTAAACACCCAGGGAGCGGTGGCTAACCCGAAGGGTAAGGCCAAGAACTGAAAGTGGCGGTGCCTTACCGCAAGACACAGAAACGTCTGGTGAGCGAGAAAAAATTGGCACATGCAGATCTGTATCTTTAATGTCTATTGACGCTAGAAATTCTCCTCCCCGCAAAGTGGAAACGACTGACCGGATTGACTCCATGCAAAAGGAGCGGATGTTTAGAAACAGATTCAGATTTTTGAGATCTAAATGGGTCTTGACATCTCCAAACGGTTTCGGTACCGTGGAGAGATTTGAATATAATACCCTGCTTTTCTGAGGGGGTCTCTATGATTACACCCTGAGACATCAATCGGTCTAGCGCCAGAAATAAAGACCTTTTCATTGGGTCTTTGGGGAGTAGCCTAGGGCTAGCACAGAGATGACCCATCCGTCAAGGATCTCTTCTTGCCAAGCCCCTGAAAACCACAGAAGTCTCCCCCCCACCTCGATCGAACGGGGCACCCCTTCTTAAGGAGGCCTTGGGACTCTGTTTTGTAGGCTTCTGCCCTCAGGCACTTCCGTAGTCCTATGCAAATAAACACATAGGTAAATAGATCCAGAAAAAAACAAATACATACGTATACAGCTTTAATGTATGCAGCATGTGTTAAAGCAATATGCCTCTATGGAAGCGTGCGTTCATGGAAGCATGAGTTCATACAAATATGCTTTTAGGCAAAATATGAAAAGTGTGCGCTGTACATACGCATTCATGTAGCACGTGTGCCATGGAACAAGCATCTTTGCAAAGCAAGCATGCGTTTATTAAACGTGTTATGCAACATTACGCAACACGTATCTATGCAGACATGTATTCCTATGCGATCATGAGAAAACATGCATTTGGCAAAAGGATCAGTATTAGGATGCATTTCGATTTGCAGTTGGAGGTACACGGTTGAGCCATGTGTTTAGGCCTCCCCCAACCACCTCCCTTAAGCTGCAGAGAATGTGAATTTGCAAAGGCGTGTCCGCGGCAAAAATGGTTGCTCCTGTCCCATTCAGTAACCACATTTGAAGTTGACCTATTCAAGTGAAGGGGAAAGTGGCGCAAACGCAAAGACAATGGTAGGGATGGGAGATCAGCAGCTATGTTCCTTACTGGACCGTCCCACTGCCCCTCCTTCCATTTTATATAGTGTATATAAACTTTGGTTGCCTTTCATCCCGTGACTTGACAAAGCGCATGCATGGGAAACGTGTCGTCACGGCAACCCCTGATAGCTTGCTGACCACCCTGGTTGTTGCAGCTTCCTATTCGTTTCCTCCTAGTGACTTGTCCATCATTCCATGCCACTTCCAGTGCGCAGGCTTGCCGAGCCGACTCATTCGGCTGGATGCTCTATACCAGGGGTGTCAAACTCAATTTCGTCACGGGCTTTATCAGCAATATGGTTGCCGTTAAAGGGCCGGTTCTATCTGTAAGACTAGATGTCCAGAGTACCCCACTCTGCTTACATCCTCTTACATCAGATGTCAAGAGCCCCCCCACCATTAGAAGTCAAGATTCCTCCACCCTCCCTTACATCACGGTGTACCCCCCTTACCTTGTGCTACTGCCAGGAAGAAGCTGGAGGCAGAGCTGGGAAGCAGAAAGTGCAGAGTCTGGAGGAGGACCAAAGGAGCACTGGAGTCTGCTGAATGCTGAGGTGGAGGGGAGGGGGTGCTTCGGCTGCTCAGAGAGGCACAGGATCTGTAAGAGGAGTTCTGTCCTCCTCTCTGCTACCAACCATTAAGACGGGAAAGGGAGTGGGGTGCAGATACAAGCCTCTCTGTGGCTGCATGGAGAAGTTCAGGATCTGAAGGAGGAGTTCTGTCCTCTCTGCTGCTGACTGCTGAGACAAGGTGGGGGCGGGCGGGGATGAGGGGGGTTGCTGCAACTTCAGGTGAGGTGCAAGGGCCACATGAAATGGGCTGAAGGGCGGGGTTCGGCCCCCAGACCTTGTGTTTGACACATGTGCTCTATACCATTCACCCCGGTATGGTTTGACACCATTAAAGGAATGCCCGCTTATTTGACCTTCCATCTCAGCCGCAGCAATTGGTATTTGGTACCGCTTGCATGCTTCTTATTATATGATAACTTTTATGACTCATGCTTTTTATGGTTTCAATAAATGCGTTCTTGAGATTATGGAGATGCTCTGCTGAGCCTTTTTTTACTATGGATCTCACACAATGGAACTTTGACTTGTTTTTACTGACCAAAAGTCCTGAGCGCTGTTAATCCTGGTTATTCATCTGCTCAGTCACCACTCCAAGTGTCCTTCACAGCAGCTGGGACTATTTAGTGTCTTCTCTTTAGTATACCGGTGGTATTATGGACTTAGCGCTTGGGATTGTTTGGTTTTATATTTAGGAGAGGGTCTTCACATGCAGCTTTAAGGATGCAACATACAAATACACAAATGCTTTAAATGATGCCTGGGGGATGCCTTAAAGCTGTACATGGTGTTACAGAACAGTACAATTTTCACAGACAGTCTCAGTGACATTGTCCACTGCAGGGGCGGATCCAGAGTCTAGTCTCAGGAGGGTCACTGCCAGAAAATAAGGTGTTGCTTACGGAACTGAATTTAATGTATCGTACAGTGTACAGAGGTCAGTAGTATGTAGGGCAGTGTACAGAGGTCAGTAGTATGTAGGGCAGTGTACAGAGGTCAGTAGTATGTAGGGCAGTGTACAGAGGTCAGTAGTATGTAGGGCAGTGTACAGAGATCAGTAGTATGTAGGGCAGTGTACAGAGGTCAGTAGTATGTAGAGCAGTGTTCAGAGGTCAGTAGTAGGTGGGGCAGTGTACAGAGGTCAGTAGTAGGTAGGGCAGTGTACAGAGGTCAGTAGTATGTAGGGCAGTGTACAGAGGTCAGTAGTAAGTAGGGCAGTGTACAGAGGTCAGTAGTATGTAGGACAGTGTACAGAGTTCAGTAGTAGGTAGGGCAGTGTACAGAGGTCAGTAGTACATAGGGCAGTGTACAGAGGTCAGTAGTATGTAGAGCAGTGTACAGAGATCAGTAGTAGGTAGGGCAGTGTACAGAGGTCAGTAGCATGTAGGGCGGTGAACAGAGGTCAGTAGTATGTAGAGCAGTGTACAGAGGTCAGTAGTAGGTAGGGCAGTGTACAGAGGTCAGTAGTATGTAGGGCAGTGTACAGAGTTCAGTAGTAGGTAGGGCAGTGTACAGAGGTCAGTAGTACATAGGGCAGTGTACAGAGGTCAGTAGTATGTAGAGCAGTGTACAGAGGTCAGTAGTAGGTAGGGCAGTGTACAGAGGTCAGTAGCATGTAGGGTAGTGTACAGAGGTCAGTAGTATGTACTGTAGGGCGGTGTACAGAGGTCAGTAGTATGTAGAGCAGTGTACAGAGGTCAGTAGTAGGTAGGGCAGTGTACAGAGGTCAGTAGTATGTAGGGCAATGTACAGAGTTCAGTAGTAGGTAGGGCAGTGTACAGAGGTCAGTAGTACGTAGGGCAGTGTACAGAGGTCAGTAGTATGTAGAGCAGTGTACAGAGGTCAGTAGTAGGTAGGGCAGTGTACAGAGGTCAGTAGTATGAAGGGTATAGTTGACTTTCAATAGATTTTTATTCTTTTATAATTAGCTTGGCTTGCATACAGCAGCAGCACCCCAATCTGACGCATTGCAGTTTGGCTTTTATGATGAAGTTTTAGCAGTGACAAATGTTTTTTTTTTTTTTATCAAGTAGACCCACTTTGTTGTCTTCTTTGTGGCTGTCCCTGTTCTCACCAATGAAAAACTGTTCTGCCAAAGGTCAATTTGAAACTCCCATTAGGAATTAGAAGACTAGCTAGTAGCTGGATAATTCTAATGAGGGAGAATTGGCCAAAATGTACTAAGTTGTACAGACAAGTCTTTTGCTACAAGAATTAAGACACAGCAGATGACAGAGCATCAAGGCTAAGCCCAAACTTACTGGGGACAAAAATCACAAATTGGGGATTTTTTTGCTAGAATTTTGATATTGCAGAGGATACAGCAGTGTGAAATTGGCCTGCAGAAGGGCAATTTTAATCATGGATAATAGGCCTAACTGATGTATGTCTAACTTTTTTTTTCCTATCTATGGGGATAGGGTATGCTCTGAATGTAAATGATATAATGGAAGGTGGTTTAGATGCACACTGTCAACGCCCTGTCTAAACACAATGAAATGCAATATACCAACAAAGGAAATGAAAACCCCAGAATATCACCCATTATGGACAAGACAGCAGCTAAAAGTGACTGCTGACCCCAAATCAAGTACAAAATAAAA
Organism: Rana muscosa; assembly: GCA_029206835.1. Lineage (NCBI taxonomy): Eukaryota > Metazoa > Chordata > Amphibia > Anura > Ranidae > Rana > Rana muscosa. The sequence continues at coordinate 180,594,378 of CM055119.1, read as the reverse complement.
CAATAACAAATAAGCCTCCAACATCAATCACTTGCCTACTGAACACTTTTACCCTCTTCCTGCCTAGGCCAATTTTCAGCTTTCAAACCAGGCAAACCAGGAGGAGCTGTCATGCATATTTATTAGGCCTTAGCCAATCCCCAGTAATGGGATGGCAGGGGCAGAGAATATCTCATAAATAGATATGGGCCATGCCAGCAGGGGGCAGTAGGATGTAAGATGGAGATACAGCATTGAGGAGGCTGTCAGTGGCCCTCAGGGGTGCCCCCTTAGTCTGGGGGGGTTGTCCTGCCTTGAGGCAAGGCTTGGGTGCTGGAAAGATCCTGCCAAAATACACGGGATGAGGTCTTCCTGGAGGCACGGGAGCAAGAGAGGACAGTGTGAGTAATTCAACACTGTTGGGGGCTAACCAAGTGTGGAGACTGCCACATCTAGACAGTCTCCCTTGAAGATAGCGGTGTGCTTAAGTTTTTTACCTTTCCCCTGAGAGATCTCCTGAGAGTCAGCCAGGTGGGCTGGTGAAGAGCCAGTTTGGTGGAGACTGGTGTAGGGAGGCAGCCAGGAGTGCTGGTAAAAGGGGCAGCTGCAGCCAGGTGGGTTGGCAGTACCTGAAGAGGTGGTGCTGGGATTAGTGGCCACAGAGGAGAAGTTACATGCTGTTTCACCACCTCTGAGCTACACTAAAAGGGACTGCGATTTCCTGAATGTAATGAGCTGTTTCTGATCTGATAAGGAGTCAGTCAGATCCTTCAAGATAGATTCAGCTGGAGCTGGCAAGTGTGTGCAGGAGTAAAGTTGTATATAGTTGTATATAGGAAGTTGTCTCTAAAGTTTCCTGAATTCAAGTGGGCATCCCATAACCTCCCATCCCTATCCAAGTTGTTAAAGTGATTGTAAACCCATACCATCCACTTTTGACTACAGGTGAGCCTATGTTAAGGCTTACCTGCAGCTACCCCGGATATCTCCTAAACCTGCACGGTTTAGGAGATATCCCCTGTATCTGCATGTGCCGACATCATCTGCACATGCGCACTGAAGCAATGGCACGTTCGTGCCGTTGCTTCAGCTAGTGTGCTGTTACTTGCGGCTCCCGCGCTCATGCATACCCGGAAGCGATGTCACCGGCCGGAGTGGTGTACGGGGACCGCTGCAGGGGCTTTGATCTAAGGTGAGTATTTCATAATAAGCTAGAATGCTATGCATACTAGCTCATTATGACTTTGTCTTGCAGGGTTTTTTTTTTTTTTTTGTGGGTTTACCACTTTAATCCCCCTAATAAACAACAAAAACAAAGCTACAGACTGTTTTCTGACTTTGTGTGCCTGTGATGATTTGGCGTGCCTGGCTGAGCAGGAATGGGGGATCCCTTTCATCAGCAGCTCCTACATGGGGTGTGCTACATTATAGTATGATATTATTCATTTACAAGCTTTTTACTGATTGTTTTTTTTTTTTGTTGTTTTTTTTTGGTGACAGAGACACTTAGACATATAAATACATTTTTAAAGCACCTTTCTTAAAATAATGCCTAGGGATAGTGCTATGAAGGTCTTTTACAAGTATTTTCTGTTGACACAATGACAGCTGTCTCCCAGATGTGTTGATGCATTGGAGTTTATATACTAAAAGCCTCATACACACGGCCGGTTTTCTCATCAAGAAACAACAAGAAAACTGCCGGGAGAGCTTTCTTGCCGAGAAAACCGGCCGTGTGTACCAGACTTTCAGGTTAAACTGGCCAGAATCTCGACGAGAAAAATAGAGAACCTGCTCTCTATTTTCTCGTTGGGATTCTCGTCGGCCTGTTTCCCGACGAGAAACCCGAGAGTGTGTACACTTACCTGTCGCTGTGAAAACCCGCGCATGCTCGAAATGACTTTGGCGCATGTGCGGTAGCTTCCTAGGCATAGGTAGGGTGTAGCAAGATGGCGGCGATGGCATCGAATGTGACGAGCGCACGCGTTCGTGCCATTCAAAAGAACGGCAGTTCTTTTGAATCATACGTGTGTACACTCTGCCGGGACAAGATTCTTGTTCAAGAATCTCGTCAGGAAAAACTACGTGTTTTTTCCTGATGAGATTCTCGGCCGTGTGTACGAGGCTAAAGGCAAATTGGCTGTTCACTTTGAAAGGCTATTTTTCCTTAGCTTACTGAACGTTGTAAAAATCTTGTGCAAGAAAAATAAATAAAAACATTGCGTAGCACATAGGAATGTTGTTTTTATCATAAACACATCAAGGCAGGTGGATACATCCCACTTACATTGGAACCATGTAGGGCCAGTGTAGCCACTCTCATAAAGGAAGTGTGATGTAGAAAATTTTTATGTCTATTTTTTGGACTATACATTCCAGTATTGCGATTCAAAGGTATTTAGATGACCACTTACAGTGCCTTCACACCCCTTTAAATTTTCCAGATTTTCAGATTTCCATATTTCCAGATTCCAGACGTCAGGACAGCCATCTACCTGGTTCCATACCTATGTTACATGACTGCTAGCCGAGCACAGGGTTTTCTGTGCCTTGCTTGTGAGTAACTTTTATATTTAATAAATCAAGTGTTTTTACATATGGAGAGCACTATGTATTTCTTTTTGAAATGTTGCATGTAACCACGCAAATCTTTGAGCCCGTTTTGGGATTATTGAATGATTGAGAAATCTGGTTGAAGGACCGTATGAAGACAGCCCTCTCATCTTTAACATTACCCTTGTTAAAGGGACTGCATATTTGACCTTCTGGTAAAACAGAGTTCCATGCTTTGAGGTGAGTGGCCTGTATACCTGGTGGTGGATACACACGGAAGTGGTTGCACTAGTGATCATTTACAAGCACCCTGTTTTCACGGCTAAAGGATCTTTCTATCTCCCTGCTGGTGTGCCAGTCAATACTCTTCTGGTTTCTGAACTTTATGGACTTTTTGTGTTACATGTGATTTTAGTGCTGCACTGCTTTTTATACACGTTTCATTTAAGGATTTTATATATTGACCTTCAGTGTTCAGCTGCATTGTGGTAGGATTGGTTTTGCGCTGTCTGTTTTTTTCTAATATTTAACACACCAGACAGGTCAGGGATAAAGTTGTGGAGATGCAGGATTAGGTTATAAAAAGTATCCCAAGCTTTGAACATCTCACGGAGCTCTGTTCAATCCATCAGCTGAAAATGGAAAGAGAATGTGTGACAGGGGTCACTTTGGGCACAGGGTGAGCAAGAAAATAATGGACATTAAGAATATATCTTGGACTACCTAAAATGGGATAGTAATATTAATCCACAATATTTACTGTTTGTTGATCCTGAACTCAACAGGTTAATTGAAAGGGCTGATGTGTTCAACTTCAATCACCCACCTGCCTGTTGTGATGTAAATGAATCTAGGATGGCTTCTGAAGATCCTTTCATTGTGAATAGTGATAATTAACTCTGTACTTGTGTGTATTGTAAAGTAGCAGACAGACAGTCTGGTGAATATAAAGGTGATGCATAGTCATTTAAACTGAAAAGGGATTAGCTAATGAACTCACCTGTTGTCTTCTAAGAGATGTCAAAATAATGTGTATTGGGCCTCGTTATGTTGTGGGTGGAGTTGGACCATTGTTCATTTAGATTAATGCAGTATTATTTTGGTGTATAAAAAGAGCCTGCTCTCATTAAAAATTGTCAGACCAGTTGGAAACCTCATACAGAGTGGTTGTCTCGTCTGTGGAGGGAGAAGTATTTGTATGGGGTCTTATTCGGCTGGTTGGGGTGTCTGGTGGCTGTCGTGTGGTCGGAAAGGGAATATCCTAACGGCGTGAACCCCTTTCCTACTTGGGGTGCCGTTACAATTGTTGGCAAGCAGTGGGATGATTCCACAGCCTATAAGGACAGCTACAAGAGGACACAGGACAATGGAAGCACAGTAGGGATGGCTAAAGCTCTCTTCCCTCAAGGACTTACTGGAGAACCGGGGCAGACTGGCTAACAACCGTAAAAAGAGGGACATTAATCGCAGAACGAGTCGAAATGGATGGAGCTGAAAGACCCAACATAGTAGAAAGGCCCAGCGTAACAGACAGGACACCCGAAGAGGCAAGTTTTGATCGGGCTGTTAACATAAGACTGCCACATTATGGTCCTAACCCTCCAGCGGAGATCATAGACCGAGTTATAGTGGCTGTGGATGCAAATTGGCTACAGCAAAGACGTTCTGCAGCAGCAGAAGTCAGAGCAGCACCAACTGAAAGGAGAAAGATACATTTTGCTGCTTTTAAAAATTTCATTGAAACTGAAGGGGAGATTGATGGGTACCTTGCTGATTTTGAACGGCAATGTGCCCTACACTGGGTGCCCACAGAGGAATGGGTTACCATTTTGTCTGGGAAACTGTCCGGCCGGGCCAGTGAAGCGTTCAGGGCCATCCCAGAAGAGGATATTATGAACTATGGACTGGTAAAAGAAGCACTTTTGGCCAGGTATGCCGTCACACCGGAGGCATACCGGAGGCGATTCCGAGAGACGAGCAAGCAGACTGGAGACTCGTATACCGAGTGGGCATGCCGTCTACACCGCACTGCATCACACTGGGTCGCTGGATGCCAAGCAGAATCCGGGGAAGAGGTGCTGCAGGTGTTCCTGCTGGAGCACTTCTTTGACAAACTGTCCCTGGAAGTCAGAGAGTGGGTCCGGGACCGAAAACCTTTCACCTTGCCCTAAGCAGCTCGCCTGGCGGACGAATACACAGATGCCCGCAAACTGGATAACCCTGTGGTCAAGACAACAGCTTGGGTGGATTATCGATCAGCGGCACCCCCTCTGGATATCGCCTACCAACCACAGTCGTACCGCCCTACAGCACCACCTCCAGTGGCCAATTATCCTCAGCAGCCCAGGTTCAACTCCCAGGACTACTCACAACTAGTGATGAGCCGAACACCCCCGGGTTCGGTTCGCACCAGAACCCGTGAACGGAGCGAAAGTTCGCACGAACATTAGAACCCTATTAAATACAATGGATGCGAACGTTCGGATTCTAAAGTGCTAATTATAACGAGTATTATCCATGTTATTGTCCTAAACAGAGTTTGGGAACCCGGGTTCTGCACCAGGGGACATGTATCAATGCAAAAAGACGTTTTAAAAACAAACGTTTTTCGGGAGCAGTCATTTTAATGATGCATAAAGTGAAAAAAAAAAGTCAAATATTCCTTTAAATATCATACCTGGGGGGTGTCTAAAGTATGCCTGCAAAGTTCCACGTGTTTCCCGTGTTTAGAACTGTCCCTGCACAAAATGACATTTCTAAAGGAAAAAAAAGCCATTTAAAACTGCTTGCGGCTTTAATGTAATGTCTGCTCCCGGTAATATGGATGAAAATCTTTAAGAAAAATGGCATAGCTACCCCATCACTCCCCCCCCCCCCCTACCCCAGCCCATTACCAGCCCCTTTGGGTCTTCTTTGGATATTAAGGGGAACCTCGCAACACAAAATAAAAAAGGCCCTATATACTCTGAACAGCAGTATACAGGCGGTGTAAACAAGACCGGTGTAAACAAGACAGGGACTGTAGGTTTGTTCTTAAGTAGAATCTGTTTGTAATTTTGAACACGTACATTGTTTAAGTGTAGCTCCAGCCAAAAAATCTATTTTTAAGCTTTTTGGAAAACATAGGGAAGGGTTATCACCCCTGTAACATTTGTTTTGCTGTCTGTGCCCCTGTTCAGAACATTTCACCTCACTTTGCGTCCCAATGACAACTGTTTTTGAAATGTGGTGTTTTTATTGAAACAAGGATTGGTGATAAAGCATCAGTAGAGAGGAGACACCTTTCTCCCATATTAATTCTTACAGGAGAGAATTTTCCTTCCTAGGGGTAGATTTCCTCTCACTTCCTGTTGTCTTCTTCCGTTTGCAAGTAGGAGTCGTTTGTAAGTTGGATGTTTGAAAGTAGGGACCTGCCATATATACTCTGCAGAAATTGGCCCCTTAGGTGTTGGTGTTGGCACAACACTGTAAGCACTCACAGTTACTCTTGGTGGGTGCTGGAACGCCCTGCTGTCAACTATTATATCAGGAATTGTAATAACATATAATTGTTGAACAGTGGTAGTAAAAATTGGGCCTTTGATGGTGGTGCTGGTGCCACAACACTGTAAGGCCTGACAGTTACTCTTGGTGGGCGCAGCAATGGGCCCTGCTGTGAATTATTAGATCAATAATTATAATTGCATGCCCCTGTTGAACAGGGGCTTAAAAATTGGGCCTTTGGTGGTGGTGGTGGTGGTGGTGGTGGTGGTGTTGACACAACACTGTAAGGCCTGACAGTTACTCTTGGTGGGCGCAGCAATGGGCCCTGCTGTGAATTATTAGATCAATAATTATAATTGCATGCCCCTGTTGAACAGGGGCTGAAAAATTGGGCCTTAGGCACTGGTGGCACAACACTGCAACCCCTCCCAGATACTGTACTTGGAGCACAGCAATGAGCCCTGTTGCAAAGTATTGCATCAAAAATTTTAATTACACGCCCCTGTTATACAGGGGCTGAAAAATTGGGCCTTAGCCACTGGTGGCGGCACACATAAACCAAAATGATCTTCCAAGCTATCATCATTAATCGGATCATTGAGGAGGAGGAGGAGGATAGCCAGTCAACATAACAGCACAGGCACTCAGCATCAGCATCAGTCTTGAAGGGATGTGACATTTTAAAATCAATTAGTCTGTTATATCAGCATCAGGTGTGTGGTAGCTGGTGGTGATCCAAGACTGGTTCATCTTGATGAAAGTCAGTCGATCAACCGAGTCGGTGGACAGGCGCACCCTGTGATCCATGACAAATCCTCCAGCAGCACTGAATGTGCGTTCTGAAAGAACGCTGGATGCAGGACAGGCCAGTAGCTCAATTGCATACTGTGCAAGCTCTGGCCAGTGATCTATCCTCAAGACCCAGTAAGCCAGAGGATTTTCGGTGGGGAAGGTGTCCAAGTCTGACCTTGCCCCTAGGTATTCCTGCACCATGTATATCAGACGCTGGCGATGGTTGCTGGAACCGATCATACTTTGGGGCTGCGGACTAAAGAATTGTCTGAACGCATCGGTCAGACGGCCACCTTCCCCACCGCTCCTTCTTTGACTGCCCGAAGCCTCAGCAACTCGTTGTCCAGGACCAGGAGTTTGTAACCTCCCAGTCTCTGGGAACGCATTGCACAGACCTTTCTGCAAGGCCTCCCGGAGTTGTCTCATCCTCTGCTCCCTCTGCGACGGTAACAAAAGGTCCGCAACCTTACCCTTGTACCGTGGATCAAGGAGAGTGGCCAGCCAGTAATGGTCCCTCTCCTTGATCCGAAGAATATGAGGATCCTTCCGCAGACTTTGCAGGATCAGGGAGGCCATGCAGCGTAGGTTAGCTGAGGCATTCAGTCCGGAGTCCTCTGGGTCACTAAGGACGACATGATCCGCAGCCACCTCCTCCCAGCCACGTACAAGTCCACTGGTTTCTTGGGACTGTAAATCATCCCTAAAAGACTGCTGCTGATGATGCTGAGTGCCAGCCTCCACCTCCATGCTGACACAATCCTCCTCCTCCTCCTCTTCCTGTGCGATGGGTGGGACAGAAGGAACACTGTCTGGGTAAAGGGGGCCTTGAGAGGCAAGGAAGTCCTCCTCTTCCTGCCTCTGTTCTGCCTCAAGTGCCCTGTCCATTATTCCACGCAGCGTGTGCTCCAACAGGTGGACAAGAGTTACAGTGTCACTGATGCATGCACTGTCACTGCTCACCATCCTCGTGGCCTCCTCAAATGGTGCCAGGACAGTGCATGCATCCCTGATCATGCCCCACTGGCGTGGTGAAAAAAACCGAGCTCCCCTGACCCTGTCCTGGGGCCGTAGTCACACAGGTACTCATTGATGGCCCTCTGCTGCGTGTGCAGCCGCTGCAGCATGGCCAACGTTGAGTTCCACCTGGTGGGCATGTCACATATAAGGCGGTTCTTGGGCAGGTTCAACTCCTTTGCAGCTAAGCCAGGCGAGCACTGGCATTATAAGATCTGCGGAAATGCACACAGACTTTCCTGGCCTGCCTCAGGACATCCTGTAAGCCCGGGTACCTGCCCAAGAACCGCTGCACCACCAGGTTAAGGACGTGAGCCATACAGGGCACATGGGTCAGTTGTCCCTGTCGGAGGGCGGAGAGGAGGTTGGTGCCATTGTCGCAAACCACCATTCCTGGCTTAAGCTGGCGTGGCGTCAACCACCTCTCGGCCTGCCCCTGCAGAGCAGACAGGACCTCTGCCCCAGTGTGGCTCCTGTCCCCCAAACACACCAGCGCAAGCACGGCATGGCATCTTTTTGCCTGCGTACTTGCGTAGCCCCTTGAACGCCTACGGAGCACCGCTGGTTCCGAGGACAAACCACAGGAAGAGGCCATGGAGGAAGAAGAAGAGGAAGGGGTGGAGGAGAGAGGTGTGTCACAACCAGTAGTAGCATTTTGGAGGCGTGGTGGTGGAACAACCTCCAACACTACTGCACCTTGTCCTGCATCCTTCCCAGCTGCCAAAAGAGTGACCCAATGGGCCGTGAAAGAAAGGTAACGTCCCTGTCCATGCCTGCTGGACCATGAGTCAGCGGTAATATGCACCTTACCGCTGACCGCCCTGTCCAGCGAGGCCAAGACATTGCCTTCCACATGCCTGTAGAGAGCCGGAATCGCCTTCCGTGAGAAAAAGTGGCGTTTGGGAACCTGCCACTGAGGAACCGCACATTGCACAAACTCACGGAAGGGGGCCGAGTCTACCAACTGAAAAGGCAGCAGTTGAAGCGCTAGCAATTTAGCCAAGCTAGCATTCAACCGCTGGGCATGTGGATGGCTGGGAGTGAACTTCTTTCGACGGTCCAGCAGCTGGGGCAGGGAAATTTGCCTGCTAGAATCGGACGTCGGTGTACTGCTAGCAGAGTGGCCGCAAGTACTTGGCTGTGACACACCTAATTCTACACCTTCATTCCTCTCAGTGCAGGTTTCAGAGAGGACTGAAGGTATAGTGGGGTTGGAGATCCCAGATGATGCGGTGCAAGGAGAGGTCCGCTTTGTTCTTTGGTGTGGGTCTTTAAGGTAGGCTTGCCAACGAGCTGCATGGCAGGTCAACATATGTCTGATCAAGCATGTGGTGCCCAAGCGGCTGATGTTTTGGCCATGCGATATACGCTTGAGACATATGTTGCAAACAGCAGCTGTGCGATCTGATGCACTCGCCTCAAAAAAGGCCCACACCAAAGAACTTTTTGAATGATGGGCAGAGGCAGCGCCCTGCACAGGCGGAGCTCTGCGGTGTGATTCCGTCGGTGTGCTGCCCATACGCTGGCCACCCAAGGGCATCCTGCCTTGTTGGAGATGTGCCTCCTCCTCATCCTCCTCCTCCTCCTCTCTCCTATTAGGCACCCACGTGGAGTCAGTGACCTCATCATCCCCTCCCTCCTCATCACTGGAGCCAATCTGGCAGTATGCTGCAGCTGCTGGAGCATGACTGCCACATTGGTGTCCTTCTTGAGCATCCCCTCTCTCTGCTCTCACGCTACTGCCTTCCTCTAGCTGGGTTTCATCATCAGATCCTTCGAAACGCTGGGCATCCTCCTGGAGCATGTACCCAACACTGTGCTCAAACAGTTCGGGGGACTCCTCAGGAGGAGGACATGGTGGGTCTAGGGAAGGAGTGACTAATGATGACATTGATACCAGAGAAGAGGACGCTTTGGCAGCTGCTTTGCCAGTACCCTAAGCCTGGGTGAGAGAGGATGAGGAGGATGAGGTGGGCTTGGTCATCCACTCTACCAAGTCTTCGGCATGATGTGGCTCAACATGTCCAGCTGCCGAAAAGAAGGACAAGCGTGCCCCATGGCCATGTGCTGATGACAATGCACCGCGTCCACGACCAGAACTGTTGCCCCCAGACACAGAGCCTGCTTGCCCTCTTTTTTTGCCTCCTGACTGTCTGCCTCTCCTTGTTTGCCTTCCAGACATTTTAATGGATGGCCTGCAGGGAGATGGGAAAAACAGCAATAAGGGCTACCTTCAGGTGTATACTGTGCAGGAGGCTTAGCAACAATGACACTGACACTGTCCCCTGCCTATCCTTCTCTGTCCCTAAACACAAGGATTTGCAATATGCTTCAGCAAGATTGGTTTAGCACAGAATAGCACACTGACAGTTTCCCTCACTGTCCTTCTCTGTCCCTACAAACAAGATTTAGCACAGAATAGCACACTGATAGTTTCCACGAGTGTCCTTCTCTGTCCCTAAACTCAAGGATTTCAAATATGGTTCAGCAGGATTTGGTTTAGCACAGAATAGCACACTGACAGTTTCCCCGAGTGTCCTTCTCTGTCCCTAAACTCAAGGATTTCAAATATGGTTCAGCAAGATTGGTTTAGCACAGAATAGCACACTGACACTTTCCCTCACTGTCCTTCTCTGTCCCTACAAACAAGGTTTAGCACAGAATAGCACACTGATAGTTTCCTCGAGTGTCCTTCTCTGTCCCTAAACTCAAGGATTTCAAATACGGTTCAGCAAGATTGGTTTAGCACAGAATAGCACACTGACAGTTTCCCTCACTGTCCTTCTCTGTCCCTACAAACAAGGTTTAGCACAGAATAGCACACTGATAGTTTCCCCGAGTGTCCTTCTCTGTCCCTACAAACAAGGTTTAGTACAGAATAGCACACTGACAGTTTCCCTCACTGTCCTTCTCTGTCCCTACAAACAAGGTTTAGCACAGAATAGCACACTGATAGTTTCCCTCACTGTCCTTCTCTGTCCCTACAAACAAGATTTAGCACAGAATAGCACACTGATAGTTTCCACAAGTGTCCTTCTCTGTCCCTAAACTCAAGGATTTCAAATACGGTTCAGCAAGATTGGTTTAGCACAGAATAGCACACTGATAGTTTCCCCGAGTGTCCTTCTCTGTCCCTAAACTCAAGGATTTCAAATATGGTTCAGCAAGATTGGTTTAGCACAGAATAGCACACTGATAGTTTCCCCGAGTGTCCTTCTCTGTCCCTAAACTCAAGGATTTCAAATATGGTTCAGCAAGATTGGTTTAGCACAGAATAGCACACTGACAGTTTCCCCGAGTGTCCTTCTCTGTCCCTAAACTCAAGGATTTCAAATATGGTTCAGCAAGATTGGTTTAGCACAGAATAGCACACTGACACTTTCCCTCACTGTCCTTCTCTGTCCCTACAAACAAGGTTTAGCACAGAATAGCACACTGATAGTTTCCCCGAGTGTCCTTCTCTGTCCCTAAACTCAAGGATTTCAAATATGGTTCAGCAAGATTGGTTTAGCACAGAATAGCACACTGACAGTTTCCCTCACTGTCCTTCTCTGTCCCTACAAACAAGGTTTAGCACAGAATAGCACACTGATAGTTTCCCTCACTGTCCTTCTCTGTCCCTACAAACAAGATTTAGCACAGAATAGCACACTGATAGTTTCCACGAGTGTCCTTCTCTGTCCCTAAACTCAAGGATTTCAAATACGGTTCAGCAAGATTGGTTTAGCACAGAATAGCACACTGATAGTTTCCCCGAGTGTCCTTCTCTGTCCCTAAACTCAAGGATTTCAAATATGGTTCAGCAAGATTGGTTTAGCACAGAATAGCACACTGACACTTTCCCTCACTGTCCTTCTCTGTCCCTAAAAACAAGGTTTAGCACAGAATAGCACACTGATAGTTTCCCCGAGTGTCCTTCTCTGTCCCTAAACTCAAGGATTTCAAATATGGTTCAGCAAGATTGGTTTAGCACAGAATAGCACACTGACAGTTTCCCTCACTGTCCTTCTCTGTCCCTACAAACAAGGTTTAGCACAGAATAACACACTGATAGTTTCCCTCACTGTCTTTCTCTGTCCCTACAAACAAGATTTAGCACAGAATAGCACACTGATCGTTTCCACGAGTGTCCTTCTCTGTCCCTAAACGCAAGGATTTCAAATATGGTTCAGCAAGATTGGTTTAGCACAGAATAGCACACTGACAGTTTCCCCGAGTGTCCTTCTCTGTCCCTAAACTCAAGGATTTCAAATATGGTTCAGCAAGATTGGTTTAGCACAGAATAGCACACTGACACTTTCCCTCACTGTCCTTCTCTGTCCCTACAAACAAGATTTAGCACAGAATAGCACACTGACACTTTCCCTCACTGTCCTTCTCTGTCCCTACAAACAAGATTTAGCACAGAATAACACACTGACACTCTCCCTACCTATCCTTATATATCCCTAAACACAAGGAATCCAGGATTAGTAAAGGAAAAAAATGACACTGTCCCTGCCTATGCTTCTCTTTCCCTGCTCCGGAACACACTACACAAGGCCGCCGCGCTGGCGGCCTTTTATAGTGTGGGGCGTGTACTAAACCCCCTCAGCAACAATTGGCCACAGGCATCCTGCCTGTGGCCAATCATTGCTCTCCTCGCTGCCGGCGCTGTGATTGGCCAAGCATGCGGGGTCACAGTGCATGCTTGGCCAATCACAGCGTCTGGATGACACTGCGATGGCGTAGTGCATTGTGGGCCATTCGCGTCACTCGAATTTGGCGCGAACGGCCCAAATCGTTCGATCTTCGTCGAACGATCGAACAGCCGATGTTCGAGTCGAACGTATGTTCGACTCGAACACGAAGCTCATCCCTACTCACAACCCATCAGGTGTTTCGGGTGTAAACAGCTAGCGCACAAAAAGCCAGATTGTCCGTTGAATCCAGCCAGGCAGTCCCAGTCATGGAGACAGCCAGCAAGGGGGAACCCCCACACATCCATGCCTGCGTTGAGGAGGAAGAACATTGGGGCATCCTGCACGAGGCTGATCCAATACAAGCAGCTAACTGGGACAACAGGCAGCAACACAGGCAGACTGTCTGGGTCAATGGAAAGGTAGCCAAAGGCCTACGTGATACTGGTGCCAACATGACCCTACTACAGAAGAACCTCATCCCAGAGAGCCAACATACCAGAGACACTGTAGCCATAAGAGTAGCGGGAGGCACAGTCTTCCGGCTACCCGTTGCCTGTGTTCACCTGGATTGGGGGGTTGGTTCGGGACACGTGAATGTGGGGGTGATGAAGGATTTGCCAGCGGATGTACTACTGGGGAATGATTTGGCCCCCCTTGTTTCTGCTTACGCCCCGATGGGCCCCGCTGAAGCCAACCCAGTGACTACCTGTGCCCAGACCCATGCTGCTGGAACTGACCAGCTTGTGGCTGAGAAATGGGTAAGACTATCTCCCCCGACATGTACCTTAGATCAGTCAAAATATCACAGTCTAGAATTGGAATGTGACAAGTTGGCCAGGGAGAAATCGGAGATGCAACGACACTACGTCATGTATTATGAAATGTCCCATGGCTTGAACATTGAAATGCACAAACAGGCTGAAATTATCAAAAGGTTAAATGAGATTTGCGCCCAGGTTTTGCCTTACCTTTCCCAAGAGCATCAGCAACAAGTTTTGGGAGCCATTGAGAGAGCAAAGCAAGTGACTGTTCCAGAACTGAATTCCATTATTCGCCCTACAACCTTACAACTTCCCCATCAGCTACTGACCCGGTAAGCAAAATGGCAATGCTGATGGGTTGTCCGGGCATTAGAGGAATGGAACTATGGACTAACTTCGGAGTCAACCCATCTGGGGTCTCCTCCTGTGTTAGTCTCCTGTCGAAAGGGGAGATGTGTGACAGGGGTCACTTTGGGCACAGGGTGAGCAAGAAAATAATGGACATTAAGAATATATCTTGGACTACCTAAAATGGGATAGTAATATTAATCCACAATATTTACTGTTTGTTGATCCTGAACTCAACAGGTTAATTGAAAGGGCTGATGTGTTCAACTTCAATCACCCACCTGCCTGTTGTGATGTAAATGAATCTAGGGTGGCTTCTGAAGATCCTTTCATTGTGAATAGTGATAATTAACTCTGTACTTGTGTGTATTGTAAAGTAGCAGACAGACAGTCTGGTGAATATAAAGGTCATGCATAGTCATTTAAACTGAAAAGGGATTAGCTAATGAACTCACCTGTTGTCTTCTAAGAGATGTCAAAATAATGTGTATTGGGCCTCGCTATGTTGTGGGTGGAGTTGGACCATTGTTCATTTAGATTAATGCAGTATTATTTTGGTGTATAAAAAGAGCCTGCTCTCATTAAAAATTGTCAGACCAGTTGGAAACCTCATACAGAGTGGTTGTCTCGTCTGTGGAGGGAGAAGTATTTGTATGGGGTCTTATTCAGCTGGTTGGGGTGTCTGGTGGCTGTCGTGTGGTCGGAAAGGGAATATCCTAACAGCGTGAACCCCTTTCATACTTGGGGTGCCGTTACAGTATGTTACAACTGCAAACCTACCAAGACATGGCTGTCCACCTAAACTGACAGGCCAGGCAAGGAGAGCATTCATCAGAGAAGCAGCCAAGAGGCCCATGGTAACTCTGGAGGAGCTGCAGGGATCCACAGCTCAGGTGGGAGAATCTATCCACAAGACAACTATTAGTCATGCACTCCACAAAACTGACCTTTATGGAAGAGTGGCAAGTAGAAAGCCATAAGAAGTCCCGTTTGAAGTTTGCGAGAAGCCATGTGGGGGACACAGCAAACATGTAAAAGAAGGTGCTTTGGTCAGATGAGACCAAAATTGAACTTTTTGGCCTAAAAGCAAAACGCTATGTGTGGCAGAAAACTATCACTGCACATCAACCTGAACACACCATCCCCACCGTGAAACATGGTGGTGGCAGAATCATGTTGTGGGGATGCTTTTCTTCAGCAGAGACAGGGATTCTGGTCAGAGTTGATGGGAAGATGAATGGAGACAAATACAGGACAATCTTAGAAGAAAACCTGTTAGTGTGTGCCAGACTTGAGACTGGGTTGGAGGTTCACCTTCCAGCAGGACAACAACCCTAAACATACAGCCAGAGCTACAATGGACTGGTTTAGATCAAAGCATATTTATGTGTTAGAATGGCATATTCAAAGTCCAGACCAATTGAAAATTTGTAGCAAGACTTGAAAATTGCTGTTCACAGATGCTCTCCATCCAATCTGACAGAGAAAAATAGGCAAAAATTTCACTCTCTCTGCAAAGATGGTAGAGACATCCCAAAAAAGACTTGCAGCTGTAATTGCAACCAAAGGTTGTTCTACAAAGTATTGGGGGGCTGAATACAAATGCACACCACACTTTTCACATATTTATTTGTAAGACATTTTGAAAACCATTTATCATTTTCCTTACACTTCACAATTATGTGCCACTTTGTGTTGGTCTATCAAATAAAATCTCAATAAAATACATTTACGTTTTTTGGTTGTAAAGTGACAAAATGTTGAAAATTTCAAGGAGTATCAATACTTTTTCAAAGCACTATATGAAGGTAAGCGACATTATATTTGATTTTAACGTGTGTTTTAGCAAACTAAATGTTGTCAAATTTGGATTTAGATCTACTTTAAATGTTCATTCAATGATTTGAAATATTCAGAACAAGTCATTCTTTTTTCCTAATATATTCTGCAGTCTCTTTTGGCTTGTAGACGCTTTGTAGTGTCCTCAGGTTAATTCTCTGCGGGTCACCATCTGTCTGCAGTAATTTGTGTCAATTGTTTCTGTAAAAATTCCTCAGCACACTGTCTTAGACCCGGTCCGGTAAGTGGCACTGTTAGACACAATCTTCTTTTCAGATACAGAAAAAGCTGAGCTCCAAATTTTCCTCTCTGCTATGTCATGAAACACACGCTGAATATTAATTGCCGGTTCAGTTCTACGAATTTCATGGCTTATCTGGGACCATGCTGTTATAAGCGCAGAAGACAGACACAGATATATTTTAGCATCTTATTTATAGAAAACAGAACTGCTTGAAGTATTTCTGCTTAAGCACACCCAGCTGTTATACCTAATGTATAGCTAAAACCCAAACTTTTTTTTTGTAATTTTTGGGTTATTTAGAGTAAGAAATGGTGAAAACGCCATCAGTTTTCTTTTTCTCTTCTGTTTTGGGAAGATCTTCCAATGCTTCCTGTTGTGTAGACACAATAGCGATGTATAAACCAAATAATAATTTTTTCAACTTTTCCCCTGTCTAGGCACCCTTTAAAATTCTACAGATCTCGAGGCACTCCCTTATAAAATGTAAAAAGCTAAGAAAATAGTTTTACATAACAAAGCAACATCCACACACTTAGAACACCCAACATTATAGGTGATTTATTCTTCCAAAGCAAACACACCTTTGCATTACTGCACCCTACATTGCTTTTATAATTATTTTGTGATCACTTTTATTCTTATGCCGTTTGTCATTTTTTGTATGACATGTTATCTCAATAAACCTTGATTGGTTTTAATTGACCTGCACCATTGGGAGCAATTTTCTTTCTTTGCCCTTCTTTTGTTTTGACGTTTCATCTGGAGCCTGTATGTGGGAGGAGTGTGGATACAACATCTCAGCCCATTGGACCACCTTTTCCAGGATTGATCCAGACCTCCACAGCGCCTACAGAAATCCAGTTCCATCGTCATTGGTCATTGAGACCCCATGCTCGCTTGACTCACTGTCATACGATAGATGAGTCCACCTGTTGCGGTAAGAGTACCCCATCTATTTACTGTTTCCAGTATTTGATTTCCTCAACAGTCAACTTGTTACCCTTGCCATCCGGGTCACTCCGTGGGAAGGATCATTACACTGTGTAATTAGTAAGACCTCATCTGGAATATGCAGTTCAGTTTTGGGCACCAGTTCTCAAAAAGTATATCGGGGAACTGGAGAAAGTGCAGAGAAGGGCAACCAAACTGATAAGCGGCATGGAGGAGCTCAGCTATGAGGAAAGATTAGAGGAACTGAATTTATTCACTCTTGAGAAGAGGAGAATAAGGGGGGATATGATTAACATGTACAAATATATAAGGGGTCCATATAGTGAACTTGGTGTTGAGTTATTCACTTTACGGTCAACACAAAAGACAAGGGGGCACTCTTTACGGCTAGAGGAAAAAAGATTTCATCTCCAAATATGGAAAGGTTTCTTCACAGTGAGGCCTCGGACACACGACCGAGTTTCTCGGCAAGAACCAGCAAGAAACTTGCTGGCAGAGATGTCTTGCCGAGAAATTTGTTCGTGTGTATGGTTTCTCGTCAAGAAAACCGACAAGTAATCTCGACGAGAAAATAGAGAACCTGCTCTCTATTTTCTCGTCGAGATTCTCGTCAGCCTGTTTCTCGACGAGAAAAGTGAGTGTGTGTACACTTACCTGTCCTCCGGGAAGCCCGCGCATGTTCGAAATGAATTTGACGCATGCGCGGTAGCTTCCTAGGCATAGGTAGGGTATACAAAGATGGCGGCGACGACATCGAATGTGACGAGCGCATGCTCGTCGTAGTCGATGACGTCACTGCGTACGCTCCATTCAAAGAACCGCGGGTTCTTTGAATCGAGCGTGTGTACACTCGGCCGAGACAGGTTTCTTGTCCAAGAATCTCGTCGAAAAAAACGACATGTTTTTTTCGACGAGAATCTTGGCCGTGTGTACGAGGCTTCAGAGCTGTGAAAATGTGGAACAGACTCCCTCCAGAGGTGGTTCTGGCCAGTTCATTAGATTGCTTTAAGAAAGGTCTGGATACTTTCCTAAATGTACATAATATAACTGAGTACTAACATTTATATTTAAAGTTGATCCGGGGAAAATCCGATTGCCTCTCGGGGGATCAGGAAGGAATTTTTTCCCCTGCTGTAGCAAATTGGATCATGCTCTGCTGGGGTTGTTTGCCTTCCTCTGGATCAACTGTGGGTATAGAATTGGGTATATGGGATTGTACGATATTTATTTTTATTTTTTTATGGTTGAACTGGATGGACTTTGTCTTTTTTTAACCTGACTAAGTACGGTAACTATGTGTGTTCACAGTACATGGACTCCTCACTGATTTGAGTTTTTTCCATGCACTTATTTGTATTCATTTGGATTTTAAGTTTACACACATTGGAGTCCCCCTCTTTTGCTATATTGGCTTTTTTCACATGTCATTATTGTTTGATACATTATTATTCATCATTTAGTGGTCATTCCTTGTCATTATTGTTATTTTAGCGCTGCACTATTTATTCTATTCCAAACACACCTTTGCCCACTGGTACTGACTAGTATTCCAGTGTCTCCCTTCTTCCTAAATTTCTCCCTCTCACTCAGCTAATGTGACCCCTGTGCTTACAGGGAGGGGCCAACAAGGATGCTGTGTAGATGCTCAACGTCCTCATTATCAACCGATAACATCATTGGTTGAAGGTTGTAACGATGCACAGTGAAAACCTGTGGCTTTGTGCAACTAAATGGCAGTCTTGATCCACCTGCTGGCTTGTCTACAATTTTGGGGAAATTTGTAGGTATTTTTCCAAAGCACCCCATAAGAAACCTGAAGAAACCCCAGGGTGCCTTGGCACACAGGTTGAAAAAGGCTGAAAAGGCCGTAGAGCATTTTCACGAGGCACAAAAACAGGTAAAGAAATCAACAGGCCAAACACATGACCAGCAAGAATGAAGGCCCCTTGACACTCATTGGGAAAGGGAGCCTTGACTGATGGAGGCTTGGCTAGGAATTGGACGTGATATTGTGCAATATGTAAAGTGGTTACAGATGATTGGCTATGTCATGGAGTTATGGGGCTGGCCCTGGGCTCCTATAAAAGTCCTCTCTGAGGTACAATCTACACCTTTTGAGAAACTGCAACTGGAAGAGTTGCCCAGTCTCCTGCCCTGTATGTGGCCTGTCACAGCTTTATCAGTGTTTTTTTTTACCTTGCCAGCATTAAACATTGCTGTTATAGGCTATGCCCTTGATTGGAATTTCTAATTAAGCCCTGTATACACGATCGGATTTCCGATGGAATAAAATCCGATGGATTTTTCCATCGGATTTCCGATGAAGCTGACTTCCATCAGTCTTGCCTACACACAATCAGTCGAAAATCCAACCGTCACAAACGCCGTGACGTAAAACACTCAGACGAGCCGAGAAAAATTAAGTTTAATGCTTCTGAGCAATGCGTCGACTTGATTCTGAGCATGCGTGGGTTTTTTCTCCGATGGAGTTCCACACAGACGATCGGAATTTGCTATCGTTTTTTTTTTTCCATCGGATAAATTTAAAACATGTTCTATTTTTTTTATCACCGATGGAAAAAAGACCGATGGGGCCCATACACGATCGGTTTGTCCAATGAAAAAAGACTGTTTTCATCGGTAAAACCGATCGTTTGTACAGGGCTTTAGTCTAATGTCTGTCTAGCACTTATGGTAAAAACAGGCCATTTAGACTTGGTCAAGTTAATGTTCAAGTGTGCTCACATTACAGCTGTTTATGTTTGAAATTGTTGGTTCTTGAAATTAAATAAAACTGTGGCCTTGCCCTTTCCAATTTAATTGTTCTACGTATGGTTTATTTTATGGGGGAGGGGGCAAGGTAACTGAATTATCAGTTGGGGTCTTCAAGCCTATGCTCCCCAGCAGTCAAGAAAGCATATTACAAAGCCTGGCATACCATCAATCTGTCAAGATCATATCTGAACTTTCTGAAATTTGTACTCATGATGACCCAGCATAAATATAATTGCAGCCTATGTGAATATAAATGGTAGAATAAAGTGGGCCGTACATGTAAACCTTCCTGTACGTACTATTTTTGTATAAAAAATAAGCAGAGTGGTGAGAAATAGAAAATGAAAGAAAGGGGATGAAGAAGTGAGGATGGATGGGATTGGGAAATGCAAAAAGTGGGTCTTTCTCTTGTCCCCTCTCTGCTAAGGAGAGATTGACAAGTCTACATCATCAGCAGTCTGCAATAGGGATTTGTACTCAGAGGTAAAGGAAAACTATCTCTAGCAGAATCATGTTTTCCGATAGCTATCTCGGGAGTCTGTCTGCTGCCAATAGATTTTCTATACATTTAATTTCATTTACTTTGGGTATTCACATGGCTATTGGGGGAAGGAAAATAATAATTTTCAGCACCTGAGACATTACACATCATGTATCATGGTCAGGGATCAAGAGACCAGTAGAGAAAGTGCTATAGCAGTAGAGAAATTCAGACTGACCGGCAGGATAAGTACAGCCGTGGCCAAAAGTTTTGAGATAACACAAATATTAATTTTCACAAAGTCTGCTGCCTTAGTTTTTATGATGACAATTTGCATATACTCCAGAATAGGGATGAGCCGAACACCCCCCAGTTCAGTTCGCAGCAGAAAATGCGAACAGGCAAAGAATTTGTGCGAACACCGTTAAAGTCTATGGGACACGAACGTGAAAAATCAAAAGTGCTAATTTTAAAGGTTAATATGCAAGTTATTGTCATAAAAAGTGTTTGGAGAACAGGGTCCTGCCCCAGGGGACATGTATCAATGCAAAAAAAAACTTTTAAAAACGGCAGTTTTTTTCGGGAGCAGTGAATTTAATAATGCTTGAAGTAAAACAATAAAAGTAAAATATTCCTTTAAATTTCGTACCTGGGGGGTGTATATAGTATGCCTGTAAAGTAGCGCATGTTTCCCGTGTTTCAAACAGTCCCTGCACAAAATGACTTTTCTAAAGGAAAAGTCATTTAAAACTACTCTCGGCTGTAATGAATTTTCGGGTCCGGGCAATACAGATAAAAGTCATAAAAAAAAAAACGGCATGGGTTCCCCCCCCCCCCCAGTCCATTACCAGGCCCTTTGGGTCTGGTTTGAATATTAAGGGAAACCGAGAACCAAAATAAAAAAAAAAATGCGTGGGATTCCCCCCAAAAATTCATACCAGACCCTTATCCGAGCACACAACCTGGCAGGCTGCAGGAAAAGAGGGGGGGACAAGATAGCGCCCCCCCTCCTGAACCGTACCAGGCCACATGCCCTCAACATGGGGAGGATGTCCCCATGTTGATGGGGACAAGGGCCTCATCCCCACAACCCTTGCCCGGTGGTTGTGGGGGTCTGCGGGCGGGAGGCTTATCAGAATCTGGAACCCCCGTTGCGTTAGAGGGGGGCTGGGTCCCCATTGTACATTGCGTTAGAGGGGACGGGGTTACCATTGTACATCACGGGTGGCCCCACCCTCGTCTATATAAGAGCTGTCATGCGTGTCTCACGTCATTCGCGGGCCGCCTTCCATGGAGGCGGAATCGATCGTGGCGGCGTGGTCGTAGAAGGATTACATTGCTGGAATTTTGTTTTTCTTTTTTATTAAAGGACTGTGTGTGTGTTTTGTTTGTTTTTTGTCACTTTTTTGGGTGAAATGGTAGGGGTACAATGTACCCTGTTACCAATTCACATAGGAGGGTGGCATCTGGGGGTCCCCTTTGTTAAAGGGGGCTTCCAGATTCTGATAAGCCCCCCTGCCTGCAGACCCCCACAACCACCGGGCAAGGGTTGTGGGGATAAGGGCCTTGTCCCCATCAACATGGGGACATCCTCCCCATGTTGAGGGCATGTGGCCTGGTACGGTTCAGGAGGGAGGGGGGCGCTCTCTTTTCCCCCCTCTTTTCCTGCGGCCTGCCAGGTTGCGTGCTCGGATAAGGGTCTGGTATGGATTTTTGGGGTGACCCCCCGCCATTTTTTATTTATTTTGGGTTTCCCTTAAAATCCATTTGAGGGGGGCCCCTACGCCATTTTATTTAAAGAAAATGGCGCAGGGTTCCCCTTAATATCCATACCAGACCTGAAGGGCCTGGTATGAAATTTGGGGGGACCCCCACGCTTTTTTTTTTTTAATTTTGGTTCGGGGTTCCCCTTAATATTTATACCAGACCCAAAGGGCCTGGTAATGGACTGGGGGGGGACTCATGCCATTTTTTTTCAATGACTTTTATCTGTATTGCCGGGACAATTCATTATAGCCGCAAGTAGTTTTAAATGACTTTTTTTCCTTAAGAAACTACATTTTGTGCAGGGGCTGTTCTAAACACGGGAAACATGTGCTACTTTACAGGCATACTATAGACACCCCCCAGGTACAAAAATTTTAAGGAATATTTAAAGGAATATTTCGCTTTTATTGTTTCACTTTAAGCATTATTAAAATCACTGCTCCCGAAAAAACTGACGTTTTTAAAACTTTTTTTTGCATTGATACATGTCCCCTGGGGCAGGACCCGGGTCCCCAAGCACTTTTTATGACAATAACTTGCATATTAACCTTTAACCACTTCCCTACCCAGCCATAGTCAAATGACGTCCACAGATGGGATCTCCCATCCTGGGTGGACGTCATATGACGTCCTGGCTTTGTAGGGGGATATCTGAATGATGCCTGCAGCTAGAGGCATCATTCAGATATCCTTTTGAAGTGCCGGCGATTCTGTGCACCATAAGAATGATCATGGCGGCGGTTCCGCCGCTTGATCGTTCTTACAGGCGGCAGGAGGGGACATCCCGCCCCTCCCGCTGCCATCCGGTGCTTCTCCGGGCTCTCCCGTGCGATCAGGGACCCGGAGCGAATCTTCCGGCGCCGTTGGTGGGTCACGTGACGAGCATAGAGATGACTGGTGACCAGATGGTCACCAGTCATCTCTATGATCGTCGGAGGCCCGGGCGCAATGTGATGACGTCATGCCCGGGTCCTCAAAAAAAAATAGGTAAAAAAAAAAAAATAATAATAAAAAAAAAATTTAAATGCCCCTGTCCCCGGTAGCTCGCGATCAGAAGCGAATGCACACGTAAGTCGCCCACATATGTAAACGCCGTTCAAACCACATATGTGAGGTATCGCCGCGTGCGTTAGAGCGCGTGCAATAATTCTCGCACTAGACCTCCTCTGTAATTCTAACCTGGTAACCTGTAAAAAAAATTAAAGCGTCGCCTATGGAGATTTTTAAGTACCGAAGTTTGGTGCCATTCCATGAGTGTGCGCAATTTTAAAGCGTGACATGTTAGGTATCTATTTACTCGGCGTAACATCATCTTTCATATTTTCCCCAAAAATTGGGCTAACTTTACTGTTTTGTTATTTTTTAATTCATGAAACTATTTTTTTTTAAAAAGGCATTTGAAAAATTATTTCGCAAATATCGTGCAAGAAAAAAAGTTGCAATGACCGTCATTTTATTCCCTAGGGTGTCTGCTAAAAAAAACATATATAATGTTTGGGGGTTCTGAGTAATTTTCTAGCAAAAGAATGATGATTTGTACATGTAGGAGAGAAGTGCTAGAATAGGCCCGGTATTGAAGTGGTACAAAAAGCCCGGTATTGAAGTGGTTAAAATTAGCACTTTTGATTTCTCCCATAGACTTTTAAAGGGTGTTCCACGGCTTTGGAATTTGCCGCCAACACCCCAAATTGTTGGCTATTCGGCGAACAGCCAATGTTCGAGTCGAACTCATGTTCGACCCGAACATAAAGCTCATTCCTACTCCAGAATGTTATGAAGAGTGATCAGATGAATTGCATTTCATTGCAAAGTCCCTCTTTGCCATGAAAATGAACTTAATCTCATAAATAAACATTTCCACTGCATTTGTGAAGAAGGCTTCAGGACACTAAAGAAAGTCCAGCAAGCACCAGGACCGTCTCCTACAGTTGATTCAGCTGCGGGATCGGGGCACCACAAGTGCAGAGCTTGCTCAGGAATGGCAGCAGGCAGGTGTGAGTGCATTTGCATGCACAGTGAGGCGAATACTTTTGGAGGATGGCCTGGTGTCAAGACAGGCAGCAAAGGAGCCACTTCTCTCCAGGAAAAACATAAGGGAAAGACTGATATTCAGCAAAAGGTACAGGGATTGAACTGCTGAGGACTGGGGTAAAGTAGTTTTCTCTGATGAATCCCCTTTCCAATTCTTTGGGTCATCCAGAAAAAAACCTTGTCTGGAAAAGAAAAGGTGAGCGCTACCATCAGTCCTGTGGCATGCCAACAGTAATGCATCCTGAGACCATCATGTGTGGTTTTGCTTCTCAGCTAAGGGAGTGGGCTCTCTCACAATTTTGCCTAGGAACTCAGCCATGAATAAAGAATAGTACAAAAACATCCCCCGACACCAACTTCTGCCAACCATTCAAGAACAGATTGGTGAGGAACAATGCCTTTTCCAGCGTGATGGAGCACCTTGTCATAAGGCAAAAGTGATAACTAAGTGTCTTGGAGAACAAAACATCTACAATTTGGGTCCATGGCTAGGAAACTCCCCAGACCTTAATCCCATTGAAAAGTTGTGGTCGCTTCTCAAGAGGCGGGTAAACAAAAAAAATACACAAATTCTGACAAACTCCAAACATTGATTGTGCAAGAATGGGCTGCCATCAGTCAGGATGTGGCCCAGAAGTTGTCTGACAGCATTCTAGGGAGAATTGCAGAGGTCTTGAAAAAGTAGGGTCAAAATTGCAAATATTGACTCTTTGCATAAACGTAATATACCGTATATACTCGAGTATAAGCCGACCCGAATATAAGTCGAGGCACCTAATTTTACCACAAAAACTGGGAAAACTTTTTGAATCTAGTATAAGCCTAGGGTGTCCATCTGCATGCCTCACTGTGCCCATGCCTCACTGTGTCCATGTGCATGCCTCACTGTGCCTCACTGTGCCTCACTGTGCCCATGCCTCACTGTGCCCATGCCTCACTGTGCCCATGCCTCACTGTGTCCATGACGTTTAACATAGGAGTCTATAGAAGTGGTGCCCAGCTTTAAAAAATCGCTGCTCCCCGGCCGTAGGTTCCCCAGACAAAAACCTCTGCACACTTATAGAGGAGAAATGGGGCTACATGTGTGCCAAGTTTCGGGTCCAGGGGTCCTACGACCGGCCGGTACTGGGTCCTCAAATTCATCAGAGAAATTACTGTTTAACATGGTAGTCTATGGAAGGAGTGCCCAGATTTGAAAAATTGGTGCTCCCCGGCCGTAGGTCCCACGGACAACAAACTTTGCACACTTGTAGAGGAAGAGTAGGGCTACACGTGTGCCAGTTTTGGCTAGTACTGGCTCCCCAAAGTCCGGGAGATCAGGCGCAAAAATTTGACTCGAGTATAAGACGAGGGGGGCATTTTCAGCACAAAAAAATGTGCTGAAAAACTCGGCTTATACTCGAGTATATACAGTAATTGTCTATAAAAGCCTTTCACACTTATGAAATGCTTGTAATTATACTTCAGTATACCAGAGTAACATCTGACAAAAAGATCTAAAAACACTGAAGCAGCAGACTTTGTGAAAATTAATATTTGTGTAATTCTCAAAACTTTTGGCCACGGCTGTACTGTACATGAGCAGGTCACCCTGGTGAATGATGCAGCCTCACCCAAGGTGTGGGGTCTAAGCACCAACCCATGGCAAGGTCGACTTGTGCCAGATTGATTTAAGTGTGAATTTTAATGGCAGGTCCCCTTTAAAGAAAAATATTAACTTCTTTTTTCTGATTAGTGTTAGTAAGAAAAAAAAAATGGTATTATTGTTCCAGAACAGAGGGAGTTTAGTACGTCTCAAATCACGCTCATAATTGCTTGTCACCCAACGCACACCGACAACCCCGTATCAGAGCCGAAGTTGACATTAACCATATCCATATCATGAAATCCTTATTATGTGTTTCAAGTGAACTTCGCCGTGCTCCCTGCACCCGTGTGATGTACAAATTCCTTTATATGCAAATAAACGCCGACGCGCTTAGCAAGTATGTCGGCGACAAGCCGGGGTTCTCCCTCTTAATGCGCTGATTAATTTTAATAATGTGAAAACAGGCAGAGATAATGTGTTCTGAAGTAATTGCTATGTTAATCTGCAGCTGGCCTGAACTGGAATTTAATTACTTTGGGCTGTGCGTGTTTATTTTTAATGAAAAATGAATAATCATTTTTATATCAATATAAACCCTGAGACGCATCATCGGAAAATGTTATAGAAAAGAGTAAAAAAAAAAATACATCAGTAACACACTCAAATGTTAAAATATACTGGGACTTTTAAGAGCACCATTGTAATTAAGAGAAAACTCCAATTCTTTTAAAACCCTGATATCATATTTAATTGTTATAAAACCATGGTGTAATTTAATGTTATTAAAAATAACTTTTTCATTTGCAGCCTTAACAGTTTTTTTTAAAATGTGTGCTTTCAGAGTAAAATTATTTTGCATATAGAACTCTATAGAATTCTGCATCTCCTGGATTTTCTTATTGAATCACTGAAATCTGCACAGAGCTTAAAGCCAGATTACATGCATTCCCTGCATTTGACCTTATAATTATGACGCTGCGTACACACGATCGTTTTTAATGACGAGAAAAATGACATTTTTTAAAATGATCATTAAAAATGATCATGTGTGGGCTTTCCAGCATTTTTCCCAACGAGAAAAAACGCAGAGAATCACGACGAGAAAAATTGGAACATGCTCTAATTTTTCACGTCGTTTTTTACATCGTCGTTTTTCTCGTCATGAAAAACGGCCGTGTGTGGGCTTTAACGACGTGAAAAAAAATGCGCATGCTCAAAATCAAGTATGAGACAGGAGTGCTGGTAAAACTAGCGTTCGTAATGGAGATAGCACATTCGTCACGCTGTAACGGACTGAAAAGCACGAGGCTGAAAAGCGTGAATCGTCTCTCAAAAAACGTTACTAACATGAAGGGTGGCGCCATCCGAATGGAACTTCCCCTTTATAGTGCCGTCGTACGTGTTGTACGTCACCGCGCTTTACTTGAACATTTTTTTCCACGATAGTGTGTAGGTAGGCAGGCTTGAGAGGAAACACAAAAAATCACGTCGAGAAAAATGCAGTTTT
This sequence comes from Rana muscosa, assembly GCA_029206835.1. NCBI lineage: Eukaryota > Metazoa > Chordata > Amphibia > Anura > Ranidae > Rana > Rana muscosa. Next base: position 180,567,583 of record CM055119.1, on the reverse strand, counting down.
TTTCAATGACATTAAAGACGATCGTGTGTACGCGGCATTAGACCTCATGCAGACAGGGCATTAAAACACTGCTTTTAGAGGACTTTTTTGTTTTTCTTTTCTGCCTCTAAATGCCCTTCAATGGTATTGTGTTCATGCACACATAGGTGTAAAAAAAAAAAACCCCAAGGCTAACGCATTCAGGAGAAGAGCGTTTCAGGGTCAAAAAACACTTGATGCGTCTAAAGACGTTTATTGCGCTTTAGCACTAGGCGTGCCAAGAGCTTGAGCGTTCATTTATTCCAATGGCTAGAATAAATTAATATTCTGCCAAATGGAATTAATGAACACAACACTTGATGCACCTAAATGCGCCATTCCTGTGCGATTCTAATGTAGTTCTGAGTGGTGTGATTTCAGCCCATTCTCTTTTAATTTGCTGAAACCGTACCGCACCTTTGTGACCTGCATTTCGTGTGTCATTGACTTAATATTAACACCCACTGCAGATCACAAATGCAATGCGTTTTGAACGCAGCATGTCTACACTCTCTGATCATCTCCTACAGCATGTCTACACTGTCTGACCATTCACTGTACACGTCTACACTCTCTGTACATCTCCTGAAGCATGTCTACACTCTCTGATCATCTCCCACAGCATCCATACACTGTCTGACCATTCCCTGTACATGTCTACACTCTCTGATCATCTCCTACAGCATGCATACACTGTCTGACCATTCCTTGTACATGTCTACACTCTCTGTACATCTCCTGAAGCATGTCTACACTCTCTGATCATCTCCTACAGCATGTCTACCTTGTCTGACCATTCCCTGTACATGTCTACACTCTCTGTACATCTCCTGAAGTATGTCTTCATTCTCTGATCATCTCCTACAGCATGTTTACACTGTCTGACCATTCCCTGTACATGTCTACACTCTCTGTACATCTCCTGCAGCATGTCTACACTCTCTGTACATCTCCTAAAGCATGTGTACACTCTCTGATTATCTTCTACACATGTCTACACTTTCTGTACATCTCCTGCAGCATGTCTACACAGTTTGACCATCTCCTGCACATGTCTACAATCTCTGACTATCTCCTGCACATGCCTACAATCTCTGACTATCTCCTGCACATGTCTAAACTCTCTGACCATCTCTGCAGGATGTATACACTCTGTATTTATCTCCTGCAGCATGTCTACACTCTCTGATCATCTCCTGCATGTGTCTACACTCTATGACCATCTCCTGCATGTGTCTACACTCTGTAATCATCTCCTGCAGCATGTCTACACTTTCTGACTATCTCCTGCAACATGTCTACACTCTCCGACCATCTCCTGTAGTATGTCTACACTCTCAAATTATGTCCTGCATCATGTCTACACTCTATGACCATCTCCTGCAGCATGTCTACACTCTACGACCATCTCCTGCAGCATGTCTACAGTCTCTTACCATTTCCTGTAGCATGTTTACACCCTTTGACTGTCTCCTGTAGCATGTCTACACTCTCTGACCATCTCATGTAACAGGTCTGTAGTCTTTGACCATCTCCTGTTACCTGTGTCAGCAGACTCATGAAGGTTTATATAGCCTTTGGTGATGTCTGTATATGTCAATATATATACCTTTGGTGATGTCAGGGGCAACACTTTAGGAGAGCTGACCACCAATGTTCTAAACACAGAAAAAAGACCATCTTTAAAAAAAAAAAAAAAATCAAAGTGAAGGTTCACCCTAGACTTAGTCATAGAAGGTCGTATGTTTGCTTGTTTTGTACATTTTGTAATTTTTGTTTGACCTTTTCTTGAATACATCATATTGGATTCTGTATTATATAATGTTTTGTTTATTGACAGTTACCATATCCAAATGTAGCACACTCACCCCTCTCTTTACCTGCCTTGTTCGGCTCCTCGCAGGAAGAGAGGGGCACACCGCACCACAAGCCCGTACCCTCCTGTGTGAAGAGGTTGAGCGGTGTTGTTGATGGATCTTCCATAGTCAGACAGCCAGAGAATGTTTCTCACCTCTATATTAAATAAAGACAAGTCCTTGTATCCCCACAGTAACTTAAATGTCCACACCAGCTGCAACTCCAACGTAGAGTTTATTTTCGAGTAAAACACAGTCTCTGACAGGAAAGGTTGGAGGGAGAACAGGACAGCTTAAGGTGTGGAAGAGGTCCAGGCACAAACGTAACCCAATTCACTGCTCCGATTCTCAAGCAGACTCAGCCCATTCAAATAGTTTCCCTAGCTTGGGACTAGCAGCCAATATGGTGCTCGAACTTTACCCAAAGTCTCTGCCACAGACCCGGTGAACTTGGTCTCTGCCACAGACCTGGTTAACTTGGTCTCTGCCACAGACCTGCTGAACTTGGTCTCTGCCACAGACCTGCTGAACTTGGTCTCTGCCACAGACCTGCTGAACTTGGTCTCTGCCACAGACCTGCTGAACTTGGTCTCTGCCACAGACCTGCTGAACTTGGTCTCTGCCACAGACCTGCTGAACTTGGTCTCTGCCACAGACCTGCTGAACTTGGTCTCTGCCACAGACCTGCTGAACTTGGTCTCTGCCACAGACCTGCTGAAATTGGTCTCTGCCACAGACCGGTGAACTTGGTCTCTGCCACAGACCGGTGAACTTGGTCTCTGCCACAGACCTGCTGAACTTGGTCTCTTCCACAGACCTGCTGAACTTGGTCTCTGCCACAGACCTGCTGAACTTGGCCTCTGTTAAGGAGAAGACATCCCTCCAGAGAGTTACCGGGCCCCTTCCTTCACCGTGACTTCTGCACCAGTCCCTCGGAACGGTTCCTCCCCCGGCCTCCTCATCTAGGATACGGGTCCCCTCGCAAGGCGGCACCTTGAGACTCCTCGATCCTCGGTGAGCTCTAGCCGAAGGTGCTGGGCCCAGGCCTTTGTTGCAGTCCCAGGACTAAAGGTGCCTGGGACTGATCCACCGACCTCCACCCCTGGGCCAAAGGTGCCCAGGACGGACAGGAACACACACTCCCTGGGGTAGGACCCCCGACAACGAACCCTGAACAGGCAGCGTCTGCCCCTTTTATATCCTCTCCCAGCATGCACAGCAGGCCTACCACACCCACCGTACGGCTGCTGAGAGGGGACACACGAGGTACAGCACTGGATTAGCGGTTCAACCCTGGCCTACTATGGCAGCGCCACCTGCAGGCCACAGGGAACTATACACCAATACTCTCCCTGCAGACAAAAATGGTTGCAAGAACTCTAACAATTAGGGTGTTTGGGTATAACTACCACGCAAACACTTCCCCTAAATTCAGCACCCCGCTACACAAATATGAAGATATGAACAGCGGATCTCGAGGAAGCAACTTGCAGGCGATACGTGTCGATCCACTATGTTCTTATGCATGTATATTACACTGTAGATGGCTTATTGTTAAAGGATATGTTTTTTTAACTGTGGTCTGTTTTATATGGATAAATAAAATGATACATCTTTTTTAAAAATCTGTTGTTGTTGTGGCACAATAAAATTTCGTATTGGTTCACTGGGCATTGGTTTTGTTAGATTGTTCAATGAATAGGGAATGGTGCCTTGATATCTCTGTATTGGGGTATTCCACCTGTCCGTACGTCACCCTAGAATTACTCTATGAACATTAACAGCCATATAACACATGAATCTTGACAAAGGCATAGCACCATGTTTGATTTCTGTCCACACTCATTTCTAGCAATCAGCATTGGAAACTGCCTACCATTTACCAGCAACACCATCCAATTCATGGTGCCACTCCCCATGATAAATGCGCATCTGAAAGTTTCACCTTGCTGGAAAGATGTAGACAGATCAATACAAGCTTTTTTATATTTGTCACACAAGAGATCTCATGTATATTTTGTAATAGTGGATTTTTACAAGGGAAGATTTTTAACCGTCAATCTAAGATGCAGAACCTTTCCAAACCTATCAGCGACATGTAAAGCTTGCCGCAAAGGGCAACATATATAATAGGTACAAAGAACACTTGGTATATAGTATACCGTGAATCTGCAGACAATGCTGTTTTGTTTTGTGGTCAATGTGCATTTTGAAAATGTCACTGTTAATAAGGGACCATTCCGTCAATTTGCTTATTCAAGTACTTTTTGTTATTCTATGTTTCGGCAGCGGGAATAAATAGAATTTTGCTGGCAATCAGGGAAAGGACTGGGAGGGTAAAACTACCCATACACTAGTAGAATTTTGTACAAAAATATTTGTTTTCTAAACATTTATTCGATTTTCTACTGGTTAGTGGAATCAAATTGACATTCATTTTCAACTGTACTAAAAAAAAAATTTGGATGAGCAGGATGAAAAATGTTTTTGAATAAATGTAATTCTAACTGCAGCTAGTATTCAGACAATATGTGCAAAAATTGTACACGCACTATTACCAAAAGTATGAGGATGCCTGTCTTTACACGTGAACGTACACGCGGTCAGACTTGCCAAAGGGAAAACCTCCATCGGAATTTCCGACGGAAAAATAAAGAACCTGCTCTCTATCTAAGTCTATCGGAAATTCCGACAGAAAAAGTCAGATGGGGCCTACACGCGGTCGGAATATCTGACCAAAAGCTCCCATCAGACTTTTTCTGTTGGAAATTCCGACCGTGTGTACGCGGCATTAGTCCATAGGGTTCAATATTGAGTTGGCCCACCCTTTGCAGCTGTAACAGCTTTAACTCTTATGGGAAGGCTGTCCACATGGTTTAGAAGTGTGTCTATGGGCCAGGCCAGCCAAGTTCCTCCACCCCAAACTCGCTCATCCATGTCTTTATGGACCTTTATGGACCTTGTTTTGTGCACTGATCCAAATCATTTGGTGGAGGGGGGGATTATGGTGTCAGGTTGTTTTTCAGGGGTTGGGCTTGGCCCCTTAGTTCCAGTGATGGGTACTCTTAAGGTGTCAGCACACCAAGACATTGTGGACAATTTCATGCTCCCAACTTTGTAGGAACAGTTTGGGGATGGCCCCTTCCTGTTCAAACATGACTGCACACCAGTGCACAAAGCAAGGTCCATAAAGACATAGATGAACAAGTTTGGGGTGGAGGAACTTGACTGGCCGGCACAGAGTCCTGACCTCAACCTGATAGAACACCTTTGGGATGAATTAGAGCGGAGACTGCCAGCCAGGCCTTCTCGTCCAACATTAGTGCCTGACTTCACAAATGTGCTTCTGGAAGAATGGTCAAACATTCCCATAGACACACTCCTAAATCTTGTGGACAGCCTTCCCAGCAGAGTTGAAGCTGTTATAGCTGGAAAGCGTGGGCCAACTCAATATTGAACCCTACGAACCAAGACTGGGATTCCATTAAAGTTAATATGCGTGTAAATGCAGGTGTCCCAATACTTTTGGTAATGTACTGTATTTGCAATCAAACCTCTGTCATATGTCTGGGATTCCATTCACATAGCAGATCTAGACAAAATTTTAATTGACCCAATGATGGCAAGAAGGAACGTTCCAAGAATGTTCTAGCAAGAATTTTCATACGAACTTCATATTCATTTATACAAAATTCATATTTGTATGAATATATACTAGTAAAGAGACACAGGAGGGCGCAAACATCTAGTGCATTACCACCACCAAATTTTATTGTATAAAAAGTGCCAAAAACATGATCGCAAATATAAGAAGGTATAAACATATCAGAAATCATCTCCAGCTTAGGTGATGTCAAAATAGCTGCAGTTGGAAAGCTGATGCAATTTGGGGGACATTTCCGCTTCCTCAGAGCTGAGCCAACCTGCTCTAGATCCACCATTGATATGTTTAAATACTGCAAAGACCCTCCCCTTCAATGACATGCCTGGGCGAGCCTACCATGCCAATAAAACAACAAGACTCTTCATTTACAAAGGTGTGGGGGGAGGAGTGAAATGAAAGTTCCAGGAAAAGTTCTGGCAAGAATGTTTATATACACATTTGTATGGAATTCTGCTAGTAAAGAGACACAGGAGGGTGAAAACACCTAGTGCATTGCCACCACCAAATAATATTGTATAAAATGTGCCAAAAACATAATCACAAACATGAGAAGGTACAAGCATATCAGAATTCAACTCCAGCTTGGGTGGTGTCAAAATAGCTGTGGTTTGAAAGTTGACGTGTTTCGGGTGACATGTTCACTTCCTTAGAACTGACCCAACCTGCTGTAGTTCCACCATTTATATGTTCACATATTGCAAAGACCCTCCCCTTTAATGACATGCCTGGGCGAGCCTACTACGACAATTAAATGACAAGACTCTTTGTTTGCAAAGGTGTGGGGGAGGCGTGAAAGGAGAGTTCCAAGAATGTTCTGGCAAGAATTTTCATAGGAACATTTGTATGAAATTCTACTAGTAAGGAGAGACACAGGAGGGCGCAAACACCTAGTGCATTGCCACCACCAAATTGTATTGTATAAAAAGTGCCAAAAACGTACTCACAAATATGAGATGGTACAAGCATATCAGAACTCAACTCCAGCTTAGGTGGTGTCAAAATAGCTGTGGCTGGAAAGTTGACGTGTTTCGGGTGACATGCTCACTTCCTCAGAACTGACCCACATATTGCAAAGACCCTCCTCTTCAGTGACATGCCTGGGCGAGCCTACCACACCAATTAAACAACAAGACTCTTAGTTTACTAAGGTATGGGGGGAGGAGCGAAATTAGAGTTCCAAGAATGTTCTGGCAAGAATTTTCATACAAACAATTGTATGAAATTCTACTAGTAAGGAGAGACACAGGAGGGTTAAAACACCTAGTGCATTGCCACCACCAAATAATATTGTATAAAATGTGCCAAAAACATAACCACAAACATGAGAAGGTACAAGCATATCAGAACTCAACTCCAGCTTGGGTGGTGTCAAAATAGCTGTGGTTTGAAAGTTGACGTGTTTCGGGTGACATGTTCACTTCCTTAGAACTGACCCAACCTGCTGTAGTTCCACCATTTATATGTTCACATATTGCAAAGACCCTCCCCTTTAATGACATGCCTGGGCGATCCTACCACGACAATTAAATGACAAGACTCTTCGTTTGCAAAGTTGCGGGGGAGGCGTGAAAGGAGAGTTCCAAGAATGTTCTGGCAAGAATTTTCATAGGAACATTTGTATGAAATTCTACTAGTAAGGAGAGACACAGGAGGGCGCAAACACCTAGTGCATTGCCACCACCAAATTGTATTGTATAAAAAGTGCCAAAAACGTACTCACAAATATGAGATGGTACAAGCATATCAGAACTCAACTCCAGCTTAGGTTGTGTCAAAATAGCTGTGGCTGGAAAGTTGACGTGTTTCGGGTGACATGCCTGCTTCCTCAGAACTGACCCAACCTGCTGTAGTTCCACTATTACATATTGAAAAGACCTTCCCCTTCAATGACATGCCTGGGCGGGCCCACCACTCCTATCAAACAACTCCTCCCCCAACTCCTTAGTAAACAAAGAGTCTTGTTGTTTGATTGGCGTGGTAGGCCCACCCAATATGTGAACATATAAATGATGGAACTGCAGCAGTGCTGCAGAAGACAGCTGCAGACTGAAGATGAGTATTGCAGTCTTTTTTTTTGACAATACTTTGGGTGGGGGACATTTAAAAGAGAAAAAAAAATAGCCCAGAGCTGGGCTTTAACAGATTATAAATGGATGCTACAGGAACTCCACTACCTGCTGCTCTTTGTGATCGTTCACATTGATATCTCTCTCTCTAATGATCTCCTACCAAGATTGATTTTCCGTCCTGTTGAAAAATCAGTTTGCTCACTTTTAGTCATTTTGCAGCCATTTTTTGTACATGAAACAAACCAACTCTTCTGCAAGTCCATTGTATCTTCCACAGACGAGCAAAAAATACTTCTTCGACTAACCTTAGGCTGTTATGGCAAAATCACGCTTACGTGTTTGCAAATATGTTTTTTTTTTTACATTTAGTAAATTTTATTGTTTTGACATTGTTACATTCAAACAATAAAGACATAACAAATAATCGTAAAGGTTACATTAGGTAGGAAAAACAACTTAGGAAAATCAACAGAAATTCAGACAAAGAAATTGTCAACTGATAATCGGTTTACAGTTTATTCAAATATATTAAGAGAAACATAACACAAGAAAAATAAAAATAAAAGCTATTATAAAGTGTAGGCTTAGGTTGAGAGTTAGAAAGAGAATTTCGACCAGAGCCCAATTATATTCATTTTAAAGGAAAGCTGTGATTAGGTCAAGGATGCAATATGGGAAAGAAAAGGTGTTAAGGTGGGGGGGAAAACTGAAGCAGGAAAAGGGGAAAAAGGGAGAGAAATCCCCCCTCCGGTTGCAACAAGAAGGCTTTAGCCCAGGTTCACACTGGTGCCATTTTACATGTCAAATCGCATGTCAAATCGGCGAAATTTGCCGCAAATTGCGGGCAATGGCACCGTCCTAATCGGTGCGACGCCGCATCTGCGGCGCTGCACCGATTACAAAAAGTAGTTTCTGTACTACTTTTTGCGATTTCAGCCGCGATTTACATTGACATCTGTTTCAGATGTCTCTGAAATCGAGCTGAAATCGGGACTGACAGGCAGGAGTGAAATCGTGCGAGTTCAGCTGAACTCGCATGGCTCACTCCCGCAGCCCCAGTGTGAACCTGGGCTTAAGATGTGTATTAAAAGTGGACATAAGGAAAATATTTATTCCTTGGGGACCAAATAGATTCAAATTTCCTCATGTTTATTTGGATAGGGAGAGAGGAGCGCCTGGTGTGCGGAGTGATCAGGGCCGGCCCAAGACATTGTGCTGCCTGGGCCAAGAATGAAATGCTGCCCCCCCCCCCAAAAAAAAAAATCACGCCCACCAAAAGGCCCCCACATTCATTATTTTATATCATGATAACTAAAGGGGACCCGTCATGGCTCTATACATGTATAGGAGTAAAAAGAGGACCTGTCGTGGCTCTATACATGTATAAAGAGGACCTGTCATGGCTCTATACATGTATAAAGGATAATAAAGAGGACCTGTCGTGGCTCTATACATATATAAAGAGGACCTGTCATGGCTCTATACATGTATAAAGGATAATAAAGAGGACCTGTCGTGACTCTATACATGTATAAAGAGGACCTGTCATGGCTCTATACATGTATAAAGGAGTATAAAGAGGACCTGTCGTGGCTCTATACATGTATAAAGAGGACCTGTCATGGCTCTATACATGTATAAAGGAGTATAAAGAGGACCTGTCATGGCTCTATACGTGCATATAGGTGTATAAAAGGACCTGTCAGGGCTCTATACATGTATATAGGAGTATAAAGGGACCTGTGCATGGCGGGCGGCCGCAATGTCTTTTGCTCAAACTAATCAATGTACGCTAATTGTGTTTTTTTTGGTACCAAAAATATGTAGAAGAATACATATTGGCCTAAACTGATGAAGAAATTATTTTTTTATACATTTTTTGGATATTTATTATAGCAAAAAGTAAAAAATATTGTTTGTTTGTTTTTTTTAATTGTTGCTCGTTTGTTGTTTATAGTGCAATAAATAAAAACCGCAGAGGTGATCAAATATCACCAAAAGAAAGCTCTATTTGTGGGAAAAAAAGGACGCCAATTTTATTTGGGTACAGTGTCGCATTACCGCGCAATTGTCAGTTAAAGCGACACAGTGCCGTATCGCAAAAAATGGCCTGGTCATTAAAGGGTTTGTAAAGGTTCGTGATTTTTCACCTTAATGCATCCTATGCATTAAGGTGAAAAAACACCTGGCAATGACTGCCCCCCAGCCCCCCTGTTTTACTTACCTGAGCCCGTTCACTTGCTGTGTGCGTCCCCCGGCGTCCTCTTCTCCACGGAGTCTGGCCGTTAATTGGCTAGATTGATAGCAGTGCAGCCATTGGCTTGCGCTGCTGTCAATCACATCCAATGACCCGGGCCCTGGGGGGGGGGCGGGAACGAGTCATACACACTGTGTCTATGGACGCAGCGTGTATGACAGGGAGCGCGCCCGCAAGCTAACCCTCTTGGGAGAGCGCTTCCCAGAAGGGGGTTAGCTGATGCAGGGAGGAGCCAAGACAGCCGCCGAGGGACCAGAGAATCGGGGCCACTCTTTTCCAAACGCACTGCACAGTGGAGGTAAGTATAACATGTTTGTTATTTAAAAAAACAAAAAAAACAAAGCCATACAACCGCTTTAAGTGGGCAAATCTTTCCGGTCCTTAAGTGGTTAATCAGGGCTGGGCAAGGCAAGTCCCTCTCAGAGGCTCTCATGTCTCATACAACTTGTGATGTGTGTTTGTACTTACAGTTTTGCTTCGGACTCCACCACCAGATGCGGGTTGTCACCTGCCACACGTTGCGGATTGTCGGCTGCCACATGTTGCGCATGGTCACTTATGTCACCTGCCACACGTTGCGGATTGTCACTTGCCACGTCACCTGCCACACGTTGCGGATTGTCATCTGCCACACGTTGCGGGTTGTCTCTTGCCACGTCACATGCCACAACATCACCTGCCACACGTTGCGCATTGTCACTTGCCACAACGTCACCTGCCACACGTTGCATATTGTCACTTGCCACAACGTCATCTGCCACACATTGCGGATAGTCCCGTGCCACACGTTGCGGATTGTCACTTGCCACGGCGTCACCTGCCACACGTTGCATATTGTCACTTGCCACAACGTCACCTGCCACACATTGCGGATAGTCCCGTGCCACACGTTGCGGATTGTCACTTGCCAAGCGTCACCTGCCACACCTTGCGTATTGTCACTTGCCACATGTTGTGGATTGTCACGACGTCACCTGTCACACGTTGCGCATTGTCACTTGCCACAACGTCACCTGCCACACGTTGCAGATTGTCACTTGCCACAACGTCACCTGCCACACGTTGCGGATTGTCACTTGCCACGGCGTCACCTGCCACACGTTGCGGATAGTCCCGTGCCACACGTTGCAGATTGTCACTTGCCAAGCGTCACCTGCCACACGTTGCGTATTGTCACTTGCCACACGTTGCGGATTGTCACTTGCCAAGCGTCACTTGCCACACGTTGCGGATTGTCACGACATCACCTGTCACACGTTGCGGGTTGTCACTTGCTGTGTCCCAGAGTGAAGGCAGGCAGCAGAGAGATTATATAATCTCTCTGCTGCCCATGGCTGCACAGTGAGGGTGAAACTGTGGTGATGCAGGGCGGCGGGGAGAGATGACATCATCTCTCTGCTCCGCTGCCCACTCACTCGCTGACTGCTCCCAACCCAACCCCCCATGCTGCGCGTGCTCTGCCCACCCCTGTCACCAACAGCAGCGGCGCCGGGCTCCTCACAGGGAGCGGTGCCTGCAGTGCTCACTCCCTGACTGCCCCCTCCCCCCGCCTGTGAGTGTCCTCACAGGCAGCGGCGCCGGTACACCGGGCTCCTCACAGGGAGCGGCGCCTGCCCATGCCTGCTCACTCGCTGACTGCCCCCCCCCCCCCGCCTGTGAGTGTCCTCAGCGGCGCCGGGCTCCTCACAGGCAGCGGAGCGGGCTGGCTGGCGGGCGTCAGTTTGCCGCCCCCCTAACAGTGCCGCCTGGTACCATGGTACCACCCGGTCCCATCATAGGGCCGGCCCTGGGAGTGATGCCACACTTAATGCAGGGATTACAATCTTTTATTGAAAAGAAAGAGTGTACAGATCGAGCCAATGCGTTTCAGAGGATTTACTGCCCCCTTCTTCAGGGCTGCCTCTGCATAACTCTAGCCGAAATTCACTCTCAAAAGAGACCCAGATACCACCACGGTCCTCATTCTTCTCCTTCAACACGTACCAACAGTCCTGAAGAAGGGGGAGGCTTTTCCTCCAAAACGCATTGGCTTGATCTATACACTAGTTATTTTCAATGAAAGATTGTAATCCTTCCATTAAGTGTGACATCACTCCAGACAACAGGCGCTCCTCTCTCCCTATCCAAATATCTTTTCCACTGAAGCGACATCGCAGTTGTACCGGTAAGGTTGCAGTCCATACCTCCAAAGGATGCCAAACATCACCACCCATCCACGAAACCACCTAATAACGACTAAAGCCCTGTACACATGATCGGATTTCCTATGGTTTTTAAACCGATGGATTTTTCCATCGGAAAACCGATGAAGCTGACTTCCATCAGTCTTGCCTACACACCATCAGTCAAAAAACCGACCGTTCCAAACGCGGTGACGTAAAACACTCCGATGAGTCGAGAAAAATGAAGTTCAATGCTTCTGAGCATGCGTCGACTTGATTCTGAGCATGCGTGGGTTTTTTATCCGATGGAGTTCCCCACAGACGATAGTAATTTGCTATCGGTTTTTTAACCATCGGATAAATTTAAAACGTGTTCTATTTTTAAACACCAATGGAAAAAAGACCGATGGGGCCCATACACGATCGGTTTGTCCGATGAAAACAGTCCATCGGACTGTTTTCATCGGTAAAACCGATCGTGTGTACACGGCTTTAGAATAACTTAAACAGTCCAGCGTCTTCTCTAGCTCAAACCAATTAATCTATTCATAATGTCATATTGACATGCACTTAGTCTTTCAAAAAACATTGTGAGGGTCATGGAGTGATAAACGAAGGTGTGGGAATCTTCCAAGAATGTGCTTCAACTCTTTGTGCAGCTGTGATTGGTTTCAAGTATATTTATCAGATTTTCTATTTAACAGAACCACCTATGAGCGCTTTTACAGGGGAGAGCCCATAACCCGCTAAATTTGTCAATATATATCAGGCACCACTAAATGGCGGACCATGGACCAAGCCACTGTCCCATCTGGACCCGCGGACATGCCATTAGTTATAAATTAGGAGATGTATGTAGTCCCAGCCAGGACTATATAAAAAATACATATCGGGGTATTGAATTAAAATTCAGCAAAATTTTGCATGTTTGTGCAAGGACTCAAATCCTTCCCATCACAACCCCCTCATTTTATATCACAATTTCATTCTTACATCAGTTTCCTCAGTTTCCCCTTCACATTTGGGTTCACTGCCCCTTCACATCAACCCCCCCCCCACAGCACTGCCCCCTTCAAATCACCCCCCCCCAACAGCACTTGCCCCCTTTACATCACATCTCCCCCTCCACGGCACTGCACCACTTCAAATCAATCCCCCATAGCACTGCCGCCCTTTACATCACACACCCCCCCCCCCCATGGCACTACTCCCCTTAAGACAGTGGTCATCAACCCTGTCCCCAGGGCCCACTAACAGGCCAGGTTTGCAAGATAACTGAAATACATCACAGGTAATATCATTTGCTGCTCAGTGATTGCCGTATTCTAGTCTGCATCTCCCCAAGGTAATACATAAAACCTGGCCTGTTAGTGGGCCCTGAGGACAGGGTTGATGACCACTGCCTTAAGATCTCCCCCCACAGCACTGCCCCCCTTTACATCTCTCCCCCACAACACTTGCCCCCTTTACATCACCCACCAGCACTGTCCCCTTCACATCATATCTCCCCTTCCCACCAGCACTTGCCCCCTTCACATAACCCCTCACAGCATTGCTCAACTTTACATTCCCCCCCCCCGATAACACTTGCCCCCTTCACATCACCCTCCCCCCACTGTACTGCCCTGCTTTCTTTTCACAAGTCCCCCCCCCCCAAATAATGTGCTCTGCCCCCTTCACATCTGCCCCCCCCCTTCAAATCACTCCCCTCCATGCACAGACAGTACTGCCCACCTTCATGTCACCCCTTGCCCCCCCACCTGCACACCTTCACAGCTGGCGGGGTTAACTTTTCATATTAACTAGCAGGGCGGTCCTAGCAAGCAATCCTCTGCTAGTTATTCTTCAAAGTTATCTCATGCAGCTCCCACCCTCCATTCAGTGTGGCTGTGTCTCCCATCCTCTGTGCATTACTATCCTGCCTCCCGCTCTCCACTCTGCCAGGGATAACGAAGCGGCTCCTAAATGGCACGACTGCAGGTTCGGATGGGACAGTGGCTTGGTCCGGATCCAGGCCATGGTTTGCCATTTAGTGATCCCTGATGTAGAATCAGGAAGTTTAAAATGGTGTTTTCCTGGTAAGGTCAGTGGTGTATTTTTTTAGAAAGTCAAAGTAATATTTTACCTGCAGATAATGAAAATTTTCTCCAGATGGGAGATAATAATCTTTTTTGTAGGGATGGGAATGGTTTGATACCGGAGGAGTTGGGCAGATTGCAGACACTGATGAGCTGCCTTTCAGTTCCATCGGCAAAATGCCATAGGGTTGGTAAAACAAGGAGAAAACATTGGGTTTTGCTATGACAGTTAAGAAACGTGTGCTTTAATTCACAACTGCATATGCATTTTACATGCATTTTAATTTACTGTCATGTGTTTGTATAATGTTTTCCATGCATTTTTTTATTTTATTTTGCATTTTCAGTTATCTTCTGCTGTTATGAAGTCTTTTACTGAGACTTCTAAATTTTCTTTTACAGTAACTAACATTTAATGTATTACACACATTTTTCATTTATTTTATTTGTGTGTTTATCTTATTTTTTCATGTGTCGAAGTGTGTTGGCACCCCAGTCAAAATAAATGAATACCTAACACAATGCAACTCAATGAACTAATATGCATATATTGTAGTACAATGTTAGTACAGCAATCTCCCCTGCTGTTCTATTGTGTTCTGACAGGGGGACGCCCCCCCCACCAGAACACTCCGGTCAGCGATCTCAGCCATTGGCAGGCCTTTTTTGGGTGATATGGTAAAAAAAAGAGGGATGCGCCACAAAAAAGTGATGTGTGACCCAGTGAGGTCAACCAATGCTATATAAAAACTGTGAAGCCTCGTACACACGATCGGATATCCTATGGATTCTAACCCGATGATTTTGTCCATCGGAAATCCGATGAAGCTGACTTCCATCAGTCTTGCCTACACACCATCAGTCAAAAAAACGACCGTTCCAAACGCAGTGACGTAAAACACTCCGATGAGCCGAGAAAAATGAAGTTCAATGCTTCTGAGCATGCGTCGACTTGATTCTGAGCATGCGTGGGTTTTTTATCCGATGGACTTCCCCATAGACGATCGGAATTTGCTATCGGTTTTTGATCCATCGGAAAAATTAAAAACATGTTCTATTTTTTACAACCGATGGAAAAAAGACCGATGGGGCCCATACACGATCGGTTTGTCCGATGAAAAAAGTCCATCGGACTGTTTTCATCGGTAAAACCGATCGTGTGTACAGGGCTTGACAGTGGAATCCTTTAGGCATAATGAGTGAAAGTTAATAACCATAATGCAAGGCAAAATGTAAAATATTTAGGAACCAATATCACATCCTTAATAAAAACATAATGTAAATGCTGCACCATAATAGATGAAACAAAAAAGGAAAATGGTTATGATAATGAAATATGCACAAATTAATAAGTGCTATAAACGATTGAATAAAAAAAAATCGATCGATAATAAAGTGAAATAGGTAATGTTGTGGAACACCATAAGGCTACTTTCACACTGAAGCGCTGGATGCGCTGGCGGTATAGCGCCGCTTTTTTTAGCGCCGCTATACCGTTGTTTTTGCCACGATTTGCGGGCGCTAGCCGGGAGATTTTAACCCCCGCTAGCGTCCGAAAAAGGGTTAATAACGCCTCTCTGCGGCGTTTTGGAGGCGCTACCTCAAAGATGCGGTTTGCAGGAGTTTTTTTACCCTCCTTCCAGCGCACCTTTCCAGTGTGAAAGCCCGGCTTTCACACTGGATACAAAGGACCGGCTTTTTCAGGGCGCATTGCAGGCGCTATTTTTAGCGCAATAGCGCCTGCAAAGCGCCTCAGTGTGAAAGGGGCCTAAGAAAAACAAACACCATGTGGTAATAACTAGATTATAATAAATAAATATCACAAAGCACAGAACCATATGTTGGTGATGATGGGGGAAAAAAACAGGTGGAAATGGGCAGAACAGTCTCTATCAGAAGTTCATAACAGTAAACGCTGTTGCACCCTGTGACAAATCTCCAGTGAACACAAGACACTTGTGACTCCACCACCACATAGATGAAAGGCTTACCAGCTTTTCAAGCTTAGATAGCTTATCCCCCTGCCTAGGTTGTAGGAATCTCCCACCACTCCAGTTTATTCACGAGCCTGGCGTTCCCAAAACAGTGGCTTGAATCGTCAGCCGATCCCAGTGCAATAAGTGTCAGCTCACGCTGTGGAAATGTGAATTTGCTCCAGCAAAACAGACGTGATGATGGAGATGATCTCAGCAGGTACATGGAACCACAGAGAAAAAACAAAAATAGACCGCCATAGGTAAAACCCAGAGATTTATTAAGTAAAATTACAGGTCTCAGCGGATGCCTGACACTGTATGTAGATAAAAAAGCAGAAAGCACGCCCGTGCAAGGCAGAACACGGCAAAGCGCGGTGACGTCAGCATGTCGCCCACCATACGTGTTTCATCACTCAAAGGACGGCATCTCGGGGCACGGGCAGCGTCCTGACGCACTGCTTATATAGTCCACACGAATAACCAAGCCTCGGTCTGAATCCCGGGTCGCCGATGGATATCGCCATTTTGTTTGTGGGAAAATCCAAATTGGGAATAAGAAATATAAACAAACTAAGGGCAAAGGATATGCACACACTCAGCACCATAAGTGACAGCGGACAAACATAAGTCAAACCATCACATAGAGGCCAAAATGAGGACAGTCACAGTGCCAGCAATGGGAACCTGCACAATCCCACGGCAGGCACAAACAACTAAAAAAGAAATGTCCGATTGGGAAAAATGATATATCAATAAAAACCTAAAGTTTGGGTAGTACGTATCTGGCTAAATGTTACCAAAAAAAAAGGCTACCCAAACCAAAATTGTACACGAACAAACAAGGTAGTCAGTTCTCATAATTGGTTCATAAAAACATGTGTATCTGAGATAAATAATTAATAAAGGCTCAACTGAACAATATAACCTCAGGTACAACCAAAATAACTGAGGATCAACTCATGTGTACCTAATTCACCAAAAATTAAATATATTGTAGGTGGGCCTAAACATATATTGTATTCATAGTTGTCTTCTATATAGTTCAAAGAAGAGGCCCACAGAACCTTCAAGATTTGAAGACTGTTTGTGTGGAAGAATGGGTGAAGTATTAAATACATTTCAGTTAGCGTGTTTAATACCTTTTCCCTGTGTCATTCCATTTTATTACACATACTGTAACTTCATTTGTGAATGTATTTGTTTTGGTTTCTTTGTATGTATGAATTGCATGGGTTGTTACCTTCATGTGATGGAAATTTAATGTCAATGGCACCTTTACCAATATGTATTATTTAATATTATTATTATATACTGTATTTACCTAGAAAAATGGTGACGTGTTCAATACTTATTTTAACTGCTTTTTTTTATTTTATACTGTAATATCCACATCTGCCCCATACTGTAATGTCCACATCTCCCCCCCCCCCATACTGTAATGTCCACATCTCCCCCCCCCCCCCATACTGTAATGTCCACATCTGCCCCCCATACTGTAATGTCCACATCTCCCTCCATACTGTAATGTCCACATCTCCCTCCATACTGTAATGTCCACATCTCCCTCCATACTGTAATGTCCACATCTCCCTCCATACTGTAATGTCCACATCTCCCTCCATACTGTAATGTCCACATCTCCCCCCCCATACTGTAATGTCCACATCTCCCCCATACTGTAATATCCACATCTCCCCCATACTGTAATTACCACATCTCCCCCATACTGTAATGTCCACATCTCCCTCCATACTGTAATGTCCACATCTCCCTCCATACTGTAATGTCCACATCTCCCTCCATACTGTAATGTCCACATCTCCCTCCATACTGTAATGTCCACATCTCCCTCCATACTGTAATGTCCACATCTCCCCCCATACTGTAATGTCCACATCTCCCCCATACTGTAATATCCACATCTCCCCCATACTGTAATTACCACATCTCCCCCATACTGTAATGTCCACATCTCCCTCCATACTGTAATATCCACATCTCCCTCCATACTGTAATATCCACATCTCCCCACCATACTGTAATATCCACATCTCCCTCCATACTGTAATGTCCACATCTCCCTCCATACTGTAATATCCACATCTCCCTCCATACTGTAATGTCCACATCTCCCTCCATACTGTAATATCCACATCTCCCTCCATACTGTAATATCCACATCTCCCTCCATACTGTAATGTCCACATCTCCCTCCATACTGTAATATCCACATCTCCCTCCATACTGTAATATCCACATCTCCCTCCATACTGTAATGTCCACATCTCCCTCCATACTGTAATATCCACATCTCCCTCCATACTGTAATATCCACATCTCCCCACCATACTGTAATATCCACATCTCCCTCCATACTGTAATGTCCACATCTCCCTCCATACTGTAATATCCACATCTCCCTCCATACTGTAATGTCCACATCTCCCTCCATACTGTAATATCCACATCTCCCTCCATACTGTAATGTCCACATCTCCCTCCATACTGTAATGTTCACATCTCCCCCATACTGTAATATCCACATCTCCCCCATACTGTAATTACCACATCTCCCCCATACTGTAATGTCCACATCTCCCTCCATACTGTAATATCCACATCTCCCTCCATACTGTAATATCCACATCTCCCTCCATACTGTAATATCCACATCTCCCCCATACTGTAATGTCCACATCTCCCTCCATACTGTAATATCCACATCTCCCTCCATACTGTAATGTCCACATCTCCCTCCATACTGTAATGTCCACATCTCCCTCCATACTGTAATATCCACATCTCCCCCATACTGTAATGTCCACATCTCCCCCATACTGTAATGTCCACATCTCCCTCCATACTGTAATGTCCACATCTCCCTCCATACTGTAATGTTCACATCTCCCCCATACTGTAATATCCACATCTCCCCCATACTGTAATATCCACATCTCCCCCATACTGTAATGTCCACATCTCCCTCCATACTGTAATATCCACATCTCCCCCATACTGTAATGTCCACATCTCCCCCCATACTGTAATGTCCACATCTCCCCACATCTCCGATTGTCTGCTCTTACCGAAATAGACAGCAGGCAGACCCATCCGCAGACAACAAAAGCAGGCGGGTGATGATGAGGTCAGCGCGCCGCTACTAGGCCACCACCGGGTGTACCAAGATGGCCGCCTCTCTGGAGCTAGGCCGAAGCCGCGGCCTTTCCTATGGGCATCGCATACTAGCCCTTTATGTGGCACGTACCTGCAAACGAAGCCCACGTTATCCGCACTGTCCCCGCTGGTGGCCGCATCCATCTTCCCCCCCTCTTCCTTCCGGAGAAATGGACTCCGGCTCTGTGACTGGCCGGAGTCGCATAACGTTAGTCACAGCACTTGCTAGTGAAGAAACTGAGTGCCGTTTCTTTACAGCGCATGTGCCGATGATATCGGCACAAGTGTATATAGTAAATATCTCCTAAACCACGCAGGTTTAGGAGATATTTACAGTACCTACAAGTAAGCCTTATTATAGGTTCACCTGTAGGTACAAGTGGTGTAACTAGGTTTACAACCACTTTATTATACCCCTTCCCGCCAAGTCCTTGCATCCTTTTAACTAAACTCAGGGAATGCCCAATCACATGACCACTGTGATCAGCTGTCACAGCGGCCACATGGTCAGAAGCAAGTCCCATCTGCTCCCAATCATTAACAATGACCAGGAGCGGTCCTGGACAGCTTGGTCACTGCTCTGGGAGTTGCCCATGGCCACATTGGTACGGCGTGTGGGTGTTAAAGTTCACTCTCTTTTCCACTGAACAAATATGTTATTTGCTTAAGATTAATTTAAACCAATAGAAAAGAGAAAGGTGCACATGGACAAGGCAATATAAACAGCAATACAAAGGCAGTGTACCCTTTTCCACATTTTTTTGCTCCTTGTCTTCTTCAAAACTTCAAGTTTATCTAAAAAAAAATCAAGTTAATTTAAAATTCATCTAGAATAACGAGAAATTGGAAGACCAAAAACCCAAATAACTGCTAAAAATGAAAAATAAATTTCCGTGCTGGTTGCCGATATAGCACCATGATATTGTCGGCAGAAGGTAAGAAAAATTAGGAAAAGAGAAGGAAAGTCGATGGAGAGAAATTTACAGGGAAAAAAAAGAGATGGGACGTGAGCAAAGGAGACAAGAGACAGCGTGAAAAACAATCAGAACAATGGTACGGAAAGACTAAAGACGATTTATAATTCCGCATAAACTCAGGCTGCATCATCCTTAACAAGAATGCATCGCCATGGAAACCGGAGAATTCCCTAATAGTTCTGCTGGGCCAGAGTTTACGGAAAAAAGGGCACAAACAAATTAAAAATCCTGGCTTTTCCAGAGGAGGCAATATTTCTAATCCCTCACGAGTATTCCTTTCATTTAATTCCTCCTTGTTTAGTATAATTTCATTATTCCCCGTGTAGTCACCTCGATAAACTTTGGGGGCAATCGGCTTCATCTTAACCCGGTTTCATAAATTACTTCATCATATCAAAAACTTATTTCAAGGTACATTAGGCCCTGCTGGCTGGGATAATCATGACTATAATAGGATAGTTCCTTACTTGAGAAAACATTGGTTTACTTGAAAGGGGAGCTGCGGGCCCGGCACTGCCTATGCTGGCTATACAGTCTGTCTTGACGGAGCCGTACGGCGACGGCCTGTCACGAGTTTTCATTAGCTGTATTTGTAATGGCCGTGCTGCGGGCTTTGTCTCCATTAGTACTGGCCGTGGTATACCAGAGAGAGTTTGAGAAGGAGATTGGAAAATGTAGATAGGACCTCCTGATCTCCAGGCTGAAATGACTATGTGCAACAATCTTTTACTCAAGTTAACTGCTTAAGGATCGCCCCACGTACATATACTGCAGAAGGGCTACTTAAGAGCAAAATCAGGTACCTGTCTGCAAATCTTTTCTTCGGGTCTGGGGCGCGCCCGCGCCGCCGTTGACCCGCTCTGCTGTGATTGGACACAGAGGGAGCCAATCAGCGGGTCCAGCGGACCCGATGTCCGCCAGGACCCGACGATCGTTCCCGAGGCAGACAAAATAGTCTATAGTTGGGAAGATACGGGAGAGATTAATAAAAGACCACATAGATGAGTTCTTGCTGGAAAAAAACTATTTAAGCAACAGACAGCATGGATTCATGAAAGACAGAAGTTGTCAGACAAACCTGATTTCTTTTTATGAAGAGGTAAGTAAGACCTTGGACAGAGGGGTGGCGGTGGACGTGGTATACTTGGATTTTGAAAAAGCGTTCGATACAGTTCCCCACACACGGCTCATGTGCAAGGTAAAGTCTACAGGGCTGGAAATATCAGTTTGTAAATGGATAGAAAACTGGCTAAAATACAGAATTCAGAGAGTCGTGGTTAATGATTCTTACTCTGAATGGTCCAAGGTTATCAGTGGTGTACCCCAAGGTTCAGTGTTGGGACCCCTACTTTTTAATATGTTTATAAATGATATTGGGTCTGAGATCAAAAGTAACATTTCTGTCTTTGCAGATGACACCAAGCTATGCAGTGGAATGACGTCCTTACAGGATGTCTCCAATTTACAAGCCGACCTCAATGCTCTGTCTAATTGGGTGACTATGTGGCAGATGAGGTTTAATGATGATAAATGTAAAGTTCTGCACTTGGGGGCTAAGAATATGAATGCATCACACATACTAGGGGGAGTACAACTGGGGGGATCCGTAGTGGAGAAGGATCTGGGGGTTTTGGTAGATCATAAGCTCAATAATAACATGCAATGCCAAGCTGCGGTTTCCAAAGCGAGCAAAGTCCTTTCTTGTATTAAGAGAGGTATGGACTCCAGAGAGAGAGATATCATTTTGCTCCTGTACAAATCATTAGTAAGACCTCATCTGGAATATGCAGTTCAGTTTTGGGCCCCAGTTCTCAAAAAGGATATCGGGGAACTGGAGAAAGTGCAGAGAAGGGCAACCAAACTGATAAGAGGCGTGGAGGAGCTCAGCTATGAGGAAAGATTAGAGGAACTGAATTTATTCTCTCTTAAGAAGAGGAGAATAAGGGGGAATTTGATTAACATGTACAAATATATAAGGGGTCCATATAGTGAACTTGGTGTTGAGTTATTCTCTTTACAGTCAACACAAAAGACAAGGGGGCACTCTTTACGTCTAGAGGAAAAAAGATTTAATCTCCAAATACGGAAAGGTTTCTTCACAGTAAGAACTGTAAAAATGTGGAATAGACTCCCTGCAGAGGTGGTTCTGGCCAGCCCAGTAGATTGCTTTAAGAAAGGCCTGGATTCTTTCCTAAATGTACATAATATAACTGGATAATAACATTTATAGGTAAAGTTGATCCGGGGAATATCCGATTACCTCTCGGGGGATCAGGAAGGAATTTTTTCCCCTGCTGTAGCAAATTGGATCATGCTCTGCTGGGGTTTTTTGCTTCTCCCCTTGTGTTGTGATCATGCAATAAATAATTTGTTTGGACGATACTTTGTGTCGATCCATGGTGTGCTGGCAAATATCTACTTTGTAACTTGAACTAGTATCCAGCTGGTTGTTGCTGCAGCACCCAAACTTTGAGAGCTTATACAGGAATGTGTGCAATGGGAATATGAAGAATTTTTTGTATAGTGACAGCACACTTTTTTTTTTAGCACTGATCATTGTATTGGTGTCACTGATCCCCAAAAAGTGTCACTTAGTGTCAGATGTGTCCGTTACAATGTCGCAGTCCCGCAAAAAAATGCTGATCGCCGCCATTACAAGTAAAATAAAATATAAAAAATTAAAATTCCATAAATATATCCTATAGTTTGTAGACGCTATAACTTTTCTGAAAACCAATCAATATACAGTACGCTTATTGGGATTTTTTTTTACCAAAAATATGTAGCACAATACATATCGACCTAAACTGATGAATAGATTTTATTTTTTACACTTTTTAATTGGACGTGTTTTATAGCAGAAAGTAAAAAAAATTGTTTTTTCTTTTTGTTTATAGCGCAAAAAAAAAAAAAAAACATTTTATTTAGGTGCAATTGTCAGTGTCGAGAAAAATGGCCTGGTCAGGAAATGGGGGGGGGGTGAACCTTCCGGAGTTGAAGTGGTTAAAGGGTCAGTTTATTGAAAATGTACATATAAGTGTGACTTGGTGGAAAGAATTTTAGTAGGCTGTACCTTCATCTTGCCCGTTTCTAAGACTGGGATATGCTAGCCCACTTGTCAGAAGTTTACCATCAGCTGGACTTCAAGGAACACAAGGAGAACATTTCCTGGTGTTTTGACTGCACATGTACTGAAAGAAATCAGACCCAGGGGCTTTCGACATATGCTTGCCCTCAACAGGCAGGACAGTTATTAGAGTGTTGTAAGACCTTAGACAGATGGTCAGAATAAAGGACTGACTGTAGCAGAGTCAGCATGTAGGGCAGGGGTAGGGTGAGTCATGTCCTCCAAGTTTCCCTCCTCGTTGGGCGCCAAGCACGGGTCACATGAGAGGTCTGCCACGGGGTGGGTTCCTCTGGGCTTCACTGGGCATTTTGGATAGGGTCACTGCCTTTCACATGGGGTAATTATACTTGAACAGACGACTGATCTCTAGTAAGCTCTCTGGATGTAATATACACCACTACAGTCACTTGTGCAATTAGAAGGGACATGCAGAGCCTATGTTCTCTTCACCTGTCCAGTGTATCGCAGCTACCCCAACTCCCAGTAATGGTATAGAGCCCCGCCATGCACCTAGCGCTGACTCCATGCATGCACTTCACTTAGGCACATGTACACACTTACAACAGGCTGCTAGAGAAACTTGTGTTCCCTTTTGTAACCACTTGTATCTTCACACAGTACTAACTCTTGTACCATTATCTTCATAACCCAATGTGCTTAGTGACCAGGACCGCCACCAGGGGGGTATAGGCAGTACACCTCCCCCGCTTCTCAATTCGCGGGCTGCCCCCCCCCCCCCCGGTTCTCAATGTGGAGCGACTATATGTGATGGTTACTTGCTTGACACCCCTTCAGTAACTTCAGACAAGGCAAAGTCAACGTTTCAAAAGCTTTACTGAAGAATCCCTAAAACTCAGGGTAGCTGTGTATGCCATTACATCGTTGTATTCTCTCCCTGCCAAGGTGTAAATAGCTGCCAAATGTCCAACTGTAAGGATTCTACAGAGACTGCCCAGTCTCCTTCCTGAGCTCTTAGTAAATACCTGTCACTCTGGGCAGCTGGAGGATGGTAACTAAAGGCCTTACAGTACCATACCTCTGCTCTAACAAGAAGAGAATGCAAGTAAATATTAGGAAAACAAGCACTCACTAAAAGTTAAAATTGCACTTTTATAACATTTCATGAGTAGAGATTTATGTTATTCCAAAAGTCTGTTGGTGGCTGGGTCTCTTTAAAAAATTTCAGATACACTATATTGTCAAAAGTATTGGGACACCTGCCTTTACACACATGAACTTTAACGGCATCCCAGTCTTAGTCCGTAGGGTTCACTATTGAGTTGGCCCACCTTTTGCAGCTATAACAGCTTCAACTTTTCTGGGATGGCTGTCCACAAGGTTTAGGAGGGTGTCTGTGGGAATGTTTGATCATTCTTCCAGAAGGGCATTTGTGAGGTCAGGCACTGATGTTGGATGAGAAGGCCTGGCTCGCAGTCTCCACTCAAATTCATCCCAAAGGTGTTCTATCAGGTTGAGGTCAGGACTCTGTGCAGGTCAGTCAAGTTTCTCCACCCCAAAATTGCTCATCCATGTCTTTATGGACCTTGTTTTGTGCACTGGTGCTCAGTCATGTTGCAACAGGAAGGGGCCGTCCCCAAATTGTTCTCACAAAGTTGGGAGCATGAAACTGTCCAAAATGTCTTGGTGTGCTGACGCCTTAAGAGTTCCCTTCAATGGAACTAAGGGGCCATGCCAAACCCCTGAAAAACAACCCCACACCATAATCCCCCTCCACCAAATGACTGAGCACCAGTGCACAAAGCAAGGTCCATAAAGACATGTATGAGCGAGTTTGGGGTGAAGGAGCTTGACAGGCCTGTACAGAGTCCTGACCTTAACCCAATAGAACACTTTTGGGATGAATTAGAGTGGAGACTGTGAGCCAGGCCTTCTTGTCTCGGCCCATTAGACAAATTTCCTTATATAAACCTCCACACGTGTGTATATTGTTTATGCTGTAATACTGACAGCTGCTGATGTGCCCATAAATACGCGAGTGATACAGGATCATTTTTCTGATTTGTAGGTCAATAAAAAATGCTTGCAAAAACAGACAGCTAGATAGGATTAAATGTCAGCAGACAAATGTAAGCGAGCTAAGAAGACATTCATAGGATTTCTTTCCACTTTTCAGTAACGGTTTAGATTAGCTGCTGCATTCTTGTTTATTTTAAAGGGAAACTACTATGCAGTGTCAATAAGTTGCTGTATTAAGGTTGTTGGTGTTTTTTTTTGCTTTTTTTTTAATTACTTGAAATACAATTTATATGGTTTTCACATTTTTGCTTTAGCAGGGTGCCATATTTTCATGGTTGTATATTGCAGACTGGTATTGGCTCCCTCTAGTAGACATTACAATTACCATCCTTGAACTGAGGGTCCATTTACTGTACATTTTTGTGGCATGCTATTTTACGCATTAACGTGCGTTGCATTAAGGGAGTCCAGTGAAAAAAAATGGGCTACCAACACACCGAAACATCCTGAAAACCAGATGTCACAACATTTTTAAGGAAACACACCATAACGCTCTATGGTGAGAGTGTTGCTGTGAATTATGGTGCACAGTAATGCAAGTGCATTGCCTTAGTGCAGGGGTCTCCAAACTTTCTAAACAAAGCTTACTGTCCTTCAGTCTTTAGAGGGGGCCAGACTGTGGCCAGTGGGAGTAGAAAATGCCCCATCATTGGTTTTAGTGGAAGGAATAGTGCCCTATTGTTGATATCACTGGGAGGAATAGTGCCCCATCATTGGTTTTAATGGAAGGAATAGTGCCCTATTGTTGATATCACTGGGAGGAATAGTGCCCCATCATTAGTGTCAGCTGTGGATGGAAAAACAAGGGCCAGATAGAGGCAAGCAAAGGCCCCCATCTGGCCCCAGGGCCACAGTTTGGAGACCACTGCCTTGATGTGCCATTCAAAATGGATGGAACGGTAACACAGCAACACAGTTACTCACATCTTAACGCGCACATTACTGCAAGGCTATAGTGTAAATTGACTCTCAGAGAGGAACAATATGGTTTTGGGTTTTATTTTGTAAGGCTCAATTCCAGATTCATCCCACCCATGCCTGCCCTTGTGCTTGCATATATTTTTTTTTATGCATACCATTCATGAGATTTATTCGAACTCGTTAATAGAGATGAGCTGATTGTACCTGGGTTAGAATCAAGGCTGGTCGAACATAAGATTGAAAGAACATAAGTAAAATTCAGATGCCAAATGATGTCACATGTAATGATGTACATGACTAGGAGTTTCTGGCCAGTAAATGAATAGGGCCGGATGATTTCACTGGTTGCTGTAGATGCAGTGTGTGACAGACCCAACTTGGAAAGAGGCTTATGGAAGGGACTACAGGTTAGCCTTTTGCCTACTATGGGCCCTGGCATTTGGGGGGCCTCTATTCTTTGGGAGGTGTGTGCCTGGGAGACCTTTGGAGTAATTTTACTTCGGATTCAAGTCCATGTCTCCCCAAAACACAGACTCTGGGAACTGGAGGACTCAGGTACATATTTGGGACCTCTATGCCCAAACCAACATTAACTGCTTTAGACTGTGAGACGTAAAGCAGATGTTAATACAATCATCTGAAGCAACCTGATGCTGGGGGTCTCCTGCTATATATCAACGTGTTATGTGTTTAATAAGTGTGTCTCTCCCCTTGTGTGTCTCCTCTCACCTATTGTTTCTATCTGTTGACTAATTTGGCTAAAGCCCCGTACACACGATGGATGGTTTTCATCAGACCAACCGATCGTGTATGGTACCCATCGGTCTTTTTTCCATCGGTTGTAAAAAATAGAACTTGTTTTAAAATTTTCCGATGGATAAAAAACCGATGGGAATTTCCGATCGTCTATGGGCAAGTCCATCGGTTAAAAAACCCACGCATGCTTAGAATCAAGTCGACGCATGCTCAGAAGCATTAAAGTTAATTTTTCTCGGCTCATCGGAGTGTTTTACGTCACCGCGTTTGGAACGGTCAGTTTTTTGACTGATGGTGTGTGGCCAAGACTGATGAAAAACAGTTTCATCGGATTTCCGATGGACAAATCCAACGGACGAAAATCCATAGGTTATCCGATCGTGTGTACGGGGCTTAACTCTTGGAGGTTCCTACATGACGGGATTACTATTGTGTCAACTCCAACTCATTATCTAACCATTGTGTAAGTTTTGGGTAACATTTGGTTTTATTGTTCATGTGGTGACTGACCTACTTTTGAACTGTATAAAAACCTGTATTTCTGTTCGATAAACTGTCATTCCTTTGGTTTTGAACTTGCCAGCACGCCACATGCACTGGTGCGGTATGATCCTTTTTAATCCTACAGCTTAGATGCAAACCGGGACCTTTATTGTCTATCAGTAAGTCCGGTTGTTGCCTCCCTACACAGCTGATAGTTTACCTGCCTGTACACATTTTATCCTGTTATATATTTTAAATAAACAGTATTATACTATATCTGTTTCTGTGGCTCATTGTGGTGGAGCCGTTTTACCCTTTCTAGAGTGGCGGATCAACACTACAGTGCCTACACAGAGATCTCTGTGTTTACTTATGGGAACAGATCTGAATTGGGAGCGAATGGAGGAATGAGGAATTTAAAGAATCCCTTCCATGCTTGAAGGTCATTTTGGCCGCTTACTTCTGGTAAGCACGTTTTGATATCACATCGGGTGAAGCACTTATATGAGCTTACTACACGTAGAAGAGCACAGTGGTTGGAGCCTTTTAATTGGAAAACAGCATATATATGTTAATTATTATTTGAACTTTCATCATTGGTGTTTATATGGACATTACTTTACACCTGTTGCGCCCTTTATACCCTTCACTGCACTTTTGTATTAGTTCTACTCATTTTGGAGCTGCACTTGTGTGTAATTAGTTTTTGCATTTTTGGGGCCTTTTCCATTTTTATATTTATTCCTTTGGTTTTACCTCAACCTCTTATCTGTGTATGAAGCTTGGGGTAAAAGGGCTGGTATTAGCTCTCGGTCTGCTGGAAGGGTTTTGAGAGAAGGAGTTACTGTTTGGCGGAAGCACCCAAGCGGGGTGCCAGGGGTCCATCACACACTGTGTGGCGACACTTCTACTTCCTTAGCACCCATTGACAGCAAGGAAGTTGTCATGTACAGTAAAGCCCTGTACACACGATCAGATTTCCTATGGATTCTAATCCGATGGTATTTTCCATTGGAAATCCGATGAAGCTGACTTCCATCAGTCTTGCCTACACACCATCAGTCAAAAATCAGACCGTCCCAAACGCTGTGACGTAATACACTCCGACAAGCCGAGAAAAATTAAGTTCAATGCTTCTGAGCATGCGTCGACTTGATTCTGAGCATGCGAGGGTTTTTTGTCCGATGGAGTTCCACACAGACGATCGTTTTTTTTTCTCACCGATGGAAAAAAGACCGATGGGGCCCATACACGATCGGTTTGTCTGATGAGAAAAGTCCATTGGACTGTTTTCATCGGTAAAATCGATCGTGTGTAAACGGCATTAAAGTTTATCCACCATTACTATGTTTGACTTCTGCTGGACTAGTAAAAAGTTTGACATTCGGACGATTTCCCAAACAGCCAAAGTGCAGTCCAAACTTGTGTTGGGACTGAACTTTGAGCTAATCCCTTCTTGCCTCTTCCACGGTGCTGAGCAGCCCTCAATGATGAAGAAAGCTTCTCTGGTAAAATAAATGTCAATCTGTTGATTGGAACACTCCAGACTGCTGTGCTCTGTGTTGAGCAGCGGTCTGAGTCTCCAGCAGTCTCACATACCCCCTGCATAGTGTTTCAGCCAACAGCACTCATGCTTCCTGAGCAGCACTACTAACTGGAGTATTGTGTTGGGGCATACCTTCCAACTGGCACGGATTGTGCGGGTTTTACCCGCAGAGGCTCCTCCTTCCCGCGAGACTATCATGTTTCCCGCACAGCAGGAAACATGAACAGAAGAAGAGGAGCAGCAGCAGCAGGTAAGAGCCCCCCCCCCCGCGATCGGAGCGCTAGTATGCCCCCCCAACCATCACCCCCCCCCCCGCTCAACAACTTCTGTGGCAATTCCCAGTTTCTTTTGGCAATGTCCCGCCCCCCCCCGCTCAACAACTCTGGTTGGCAGGGGAGAGGGGACATGAGAAGGGACTTTACAAAGTTGGGAGGTATGTGTTGGGGTGAGGGTCAAACTGCTTGAGGTCTGGACTGCTGCACTCTGGTTAGCACGAAGGTCTGAATCTTCAGCACAAGACATTTTACTTTTGCTGCAATAAAATAATACAGTCAAAAAAATGCCCACATTTATTACTGTTCATGCAACTTGAAATTAAGTAGTCAAAATAAGAATGATAATCTTAACCCTGAATCTTCCACCTAGAAGCAAGCAATTTGAATTTGTATCCCGATAGGTTCCCCTAAATAAGAACTCTAACCAAAAATAGGATAACTAGACATGTGCAATTTATTTTGGTCCGAATTTAAATTTCTTTGCAATTCATTTAATTTCATTTTGAATATTCGTTTTCTAACTAATCCCAAGTTTTTGTAATGATTCGAATTCGGAACGGTCAAAAAATGATTGACCCATTTGAATTCAGTGTGAAGAATAGCTAGTTGTTAAAGTGGTTGTAAACCCACTTTTTCAACTTGCACCTACAGGTAAGCCTAGATTAAGGCTTACCTGTAGGTGCAAGAAATATCTCCTAAACCTACACGGTTTAGGAGATATTTACTAAAATGTCATGCGCCGCTATCTACGGCGCATGCGCTCCGTAGGCAACGGCGCATTTATGGGGTTAATCCCATTCACATACTCGGCTACTTCCCAGCAATCGCTGGGCATAGCCGAGTGGGACGCCTCCCGCGCGCATGCGCAGAGTGACGTCTCCGCCGCTCCGGCCAATCACAGCGCCGGAGCGGCGCTGTGATTGGCTGGTGCGGCGATACCCGGAAGTAACATTCCGGCTTTTGCCGCAGTGATGTCTGCGGCTGGACAGAGGGACGAGGACGGCTTCGGGGGCCCCGATCTAAGGTAAGTGGAACATAATGAGCTATTATGCTAGTCATAATAGCTCATTATGCCTTTCTCTTGCAGGTGGGCCAAAAAAAAAAAAAGTGGGTTTACAACCACTTTAAGGAGCAGGCCGGGACTGCTGCGTCCTTAACATCCGATGACTCATCAGCTGTCATCTGACTTCCCCACTGACAGCTGAAATGTAAATAAAAGAATGTCAGCAATGAAAATTGTTGAAAAAAAAATAGCATGGGTCCGCCCCTTTCCATTCTAGGCTTGTCTTGTCATGAATTGATTTTAAGGGGAACCCCATGGCTCCCCAACCCAAAGCACCGTGTGCCTATGTTGATGGGGATAAGGGCCTCTTTCCAACAACTCTGGCCGGTGGTTGTAGGGGTCTTCAGGCGGGGGGCTTATTGGAATCTGGAAGCCCGCTTTAACAAGAGGGCCTCTAGATCCCACCTCCCCCATTTGGGGTACAATGTAACCCTACCCATTCACCTAAAATGTGAGTAAAGACACAACACAAATTTTTTCCAATTCCTTTGTTGAAAAAAAAAAATGCCCCCCCCCCCCCCCCGGGTGTAGATCCATCATCAATCAAGACGTCGGCCGCACCGCCAAACCCAAAAAATAAGAAAAGAAAAACTCTGGTCTCGTCAAAGGCTCCCACCATCTGCCTGTTCCTCCATCTGAAATGTCTTAAATAACTTAGGGGCGGAGTCACCCTATGAATTTGAATCAATCTGAAAATTTGGAATTCATTAGAAAACGAATAAGCGAAGCAAATTTAAATGGAACAAAACTGAAGTAAATGAATTCTGAAACTGAACAACAAAATGAAAATAGTAACATAACGAATCTATCCGAAGCTAAAGGAAACACATTTTTCCTTTCTGCACATGTTCAAGGATAACAATAAATAACGTGTTAAATAATAAAATAGCAAAAACAGCTTTTTTTTTAGCTTTCAATCCAGGGATTTTTCCTGTAGTATCTCTATATCTGATGAGCAGCATCTTTTAATCCCCAAATAATTCAACTCACTTCCTCTGAGTCCAGGCCATCTCGGACGCATCCTCAACCTGTGACTTGGCAGTAAACAGTAAGCAGCACAATGATGAGCTTATCTCTCTGTCACTCTGTTCTGTCCTCCTATCAGCATTCTACTTGCCAGCACAAGAAGATTGGCTCCTTGTGCTGTTCTTCTTATCTGGCAGGATCACTTAGTGCTCCTGTTGTGTTACACTATGTGATTATTCTTGCTCTGTGTCTTTTAGATCTGTCCCCTTCTTTCTAGCTGAACTCTCTCTCTCACCGTAGTTCTTTATATATCTCCTCCACTTCCTGATTCTGGTCATTACTCCTGTATATCTTCCATGCTAAACATCTTACATGTGGCTTACAACTGCAACGTTTTTCTACCTATGAACATCCATCAAGTAAACGGAACATTCGAAAGGATTCATCGTCTGTCGTCCTAACTGTGAGTTTATTCATTGAGTTAAACTGCCTGTATCGATGCAAGGGATAAATATCAAACCAGCTTGTGTAAGGCCTACTTCAACCTGGAGATGAACTTTATCGCTTTGTAGTTGAGACAGAACAGCTCCTGCCACTCATTCCAGCATGCAGGGTTTGGCTATGGCACTCTCCTTGTCTGTCTGTCCACCTGCAGGCTGATTAATGTGATCAGTCTCTGAGTGGAAACCAAGCCTGTTATAAGCCAGCTCAAACCTCATTTGGGCACTTGTGATATCAAAAGAAGAGGAACCAAGTAGGAGTGATAGTCCCGGCCCGCCTCCACTAAAAACTTGAGAAAAAGAAGAAATGTCTGCACATCCAAAGTTTCCAAAAGTGCCTTTTATGGCAGACAGTCAAAATACACAAGGAACACCAGCTGTTAGTTACATAGACGCGTTTCACACATCTGACCTGTGCTTAATCAATGATTAAGCACAGATCAGATGTGTGAAACGTGTCTAAGTGACTAACAACTGGTGTCCCTGGTGTATTTTGACCATCTGAAATAAAAGGCACTTTTGGAAACTTTGGATGTGCAGACATTTCTTCTTTTTCTCGGGTGCTTGTGATAGAGAGTGATACGTGCGTTATTCCTGATCAAGCTCCCTGTCTGTCTGCCCTGCTTTGCTAGTTTGGATTTCCCTGTGTATGACTTTGGACCAGATTATTGGACTATTTCCTGAACTCAGCCTGCCTTTTTACCTGGACTGTCATAGAACCCCGCTATCTGTCTGCTAACCAAAAGTATCTATTTTCTTTGCTTAGTTTGCATCTGCCCTGGCGTGGTGGCCACTTGTGTATAAGTCCTGGGGGGTAGGGTGACCACATTTCCAAACTACCATTCGGGACACCCCCCCTTCCCAAAAATCAGCTTGTGCTGTAACGAATCACAGCAAATTGATTGGACACAAGAGGCGGGATTTATGATTTCTCCAATCACAAGCAGGGGGCGGGGATTGTGCTCCTCCAGGCATTCCCGGCCAGGACAAGTACTGTCAATGAGTAAAGCGGCGATGTGGCGGCCTTTTTTGGGGGCATCAGATTGGCCCGGTGGGGGGGGGGGGGTGGCTGTGTCAGTTTCATTCTGGGACACTGTATTGTCCTGGAATGAAGGTGCCCGGGACAGACCTGCAAAATGCGGGACTGTCCCGGGACATGTGGTCACCCTACCTGGGGGCAACCGAGTACCGGTAGGCCTGTTTGCCTTATGGAAAAGGGGGGCTGCTATAGGTGAAGCACACAGTAGCCAGCTATAGTGTCTGACCACCTGCGTTGGGGTAGACATGACACCATCACACTCCAGCTCTGCTGTACAAAGACTACAAGAGGCTAGAAGACTACAAGAGGCTCATACTGGGTCAAGCTCAGGTACTTACACTGCTTTTTTTTTAAAATACAAATTAAATAAGCAGATGCATTAATGTTTGTCTTTTATATCTGCCTGGAGTTTAGCTTTAAAAAATGAGCAGGCTATTTTGATGCTGTCGACAGACCGTTTGCCAGTCACTGCCTGTCTCTCCCTTCTTGTATTTTTTGGCCACACTCATAAGCTTTGCTCAGAGATTGGCCTAAAGTTTCATCTAAAAGCCCCAGAGTGAGGTTCTGTGAAGTGCCGCACTATTTTGAATCAAAACCTGTCTTCCAAGGCAATAGGAAAGCCGAATGTTGATGAATTTTTATGGCAATTTGATTTCCTATTTTCTCCTCAAAAACATTGATTATATAATGTCATAAAGTTTGTATTTAGAGATGTAAAAAGACATATAAAAGATAAGTGGCTATGGCACAGCAATCTTTAGAGGCAGGTTAAATCTCTCATATTTCACTCAATAAGGGGGAAATAAAAGAGACTACTGCAGTGCGGATAGGCAGAGAAAAATCCACTCTTCTGCTGTCACGTTGTTTATAAGCACCATAGAGACCATAAGGGAACCTATACACGAATTAGAGACAGATTCCAGCAAAAGAAAAAAGCAAACTGTTTCCAGGCAACTGATTTTACTACCCCAAGCTCAAGCTAGACTTTACAAGCAGCCTTTTCTTTCCTTTCCATTCTCTTATCCTTATGCCGCGTACACACGGCCGTTTTTAATGTCATTGTAAAAAACAACGTTTTTCTCAACGTGATTCTTCTCAAGCCTGCCTGGCCTACACACTATCGTGAAAAAAAAAATGCTTGAGCAAAGCGCGGTGACGTACAACACGTTCAACAACACGTACGACGGCACTATAAAGGGGAAGTTCCATTCGGATGGCGCCACCCTTCTGGCTGATTTGCTGATTTCGTGTTACCGCGTGTTAGTAAAAGTTTGGTGAGAGCCGATTTGCGATTTTCAGTCTCTGTGCTTTTCAGTCCGTTACAGCATGACGAATGTGCTATCTCCATTATGAACGCTAGTTTTACCAGAATGAGCGCTCCCGTCTCATAACTTGCTTCTGAGCAGGCTCATTTTTTTCCCGTCATTAAAGCCTACACACAGCCATTTTTCACGACGTAAAAAACAACGAGAAAAAATAGAGCATGTTCTAAATTTTTAATGGCCATTTTTCGCGTTGAGAAAAATTCTCTGGAGCCCACACACGGTAGTTTTTAATTACTTTTAATGACTTTTAATGAATTTTATAAAATGGCATTTTCACCCGTGACGCCACAGGGAAACCGCCGGAAACCACCGTCGTGTCAGAGGGGGGCGGGGTCACCCGTACATGTCACTGGGTAACTCCGCGGCGTTTCCCTGTTGCGTCAGAGGGGGCGGGGTCACCTGCGCACGTAACGGATGGCCCCGCCCTCAGTTATTTAGGAGCTGTCACGGCGGGTGTAGCGTCATTCGGCGGGCGCCTCCCATGGAGGCGGAATCGGATTGTGGTGGCGTGTTTTTCCCTATCCCGGGTAGAGAATGGATTACATCGCTGGAATTTTTTTTCTTTTTTAATAAAGGACTTGTCTCAAGCTGTCTACTGTGTTTTTTACCATTATTCACACTTTTTTGTGAAATGGTAGGGGTACAATGAACCCAGTTACCAATTCACATGGGGGGGCGTTATCTGGGGGTCCTCTTTGTTAAAGGGGGCTTCCAGATTCCGATAAGCCCCGCGCCCGCATACCCCCACAACCACCCGGCAAGGGTTGTGGGGATGCGGCCCTTGTCCCCATCAACATGGGGACATCCTCCCTGTGTTGAGGGCATGTGGTCTGGTACGGTTCAGGAGGGGGGGCACTCTCTCGTCCCCCTCTCTTTTCCTGTGGCCTGCCAGGTTGCGTGCTCGGATAAGGGTCTGGTATGGATTTTTTGGGGGGATCCCACGTCATTTTTTTTTAAATTTTGGCGTGGTGTTCCCCTTAAAATCCATACCAGACCTGAAGGGTCTGGTATGGAATTGGGGGGACCCCCACGCAATTTTTTTTTTACATTTTGGTTCGGGGTTCCCCTTAATACCCATGCCGTTTTTTTCAATGACTTTTATCTGTATTGCCGGGACCCGACAATTCATTATAGCCGCGAGAAGTTTTAAATTACTTTTTTTCCTTTAAAAATGTCATTTTGTGCAGGGACTGTTCTAAACACGGGAAAAAATGTGCCACTTTACAGGCATACTATACACACCCCCAAGGTACGAAATTTTAAGGAATATTTCACTTTTAATGTTTCACTTAAAGCATTATTAAAATCACTGCTCCCGAAAAAACAGCCCTTTTTAAAACTTTTTTTTGCATTGATACATGTCCCCTGGGGCAGGACCCGGGTCCCCAAACACTTTTTATGACAATAACTTGCATATTAATCTTTAAAATGAGCACTTTTGATTTCTCCCATAGACTTTTAAAAGGGTGTTCTCCGTGGCTTTCGAATTTGCCGCAAACACCCCAAATTGTTCGCTATTCGGCGAACAGTCGATTCTTACGTTCGACTCGAACATCGGGATCATCCCTAATCATAAGGATTCCATAGAGAGTAACACTGTTCCTGGTTAAAGCACCCTACTTTAAAGGGGACAGCGCATAAGACCTAGTTTTTTGTTTGGTCATAAAGATCCGGTGATAGCATCAGAGTGAAGGTGGTGGGCAGAGCACTGTGTATGGTGGAACCTATATCGGATTTTCAGAACACATTGAATGGGATATGATTACATCACACAAGTAAAATAAATGGATACATGATGTTGATGGACAATATATGAACTTTATTATAAAGGATATATAACAAATATATTTTGGGTGATATATACAATATATTTTCAAAAATATTGGGATGTCTGCCTTTACACACACATGAAATTTAATGGCATCCCAGTCTTAGTCCGTAGGGTTCAATATTGAGTTGGCCCACCCTTTGCAGCTAAAACAGTATCAACTCTTCTGGGAAGGCTGTCCACAAGGTTTAAGAGTGTGGCCTCATACACACGACCGAGTTTCTCGGCAAGAACCAGCAAGAAACTTGCTGGCAGAGATGTCTTGCCGAGAAACTCGTTCGTGTGTATGGTTTCTCGTCGAGAAAACCGACAAGTAACCTCGACGAGAAAATAGAG
Organism: Rana muscosa; assembly: GCA_029206835.1. Lineage (NCBI taxonomy): Eukaryota > Metazoa > Chordata > Amphibia > Anura > Ranidae > Rana > Rana muscosa. The sequence continues at coordinate 180,531,150 of CM055119.1, read as the reverse complement.
AACCTGCTCTCTATTTTCTCGTCGAGATTCTCGTTGGCATGTTTCTCGACGAGAAAAGTGAGTGTGTGTACACTTACCTGTCTTCCCGGAAGCCCGCGCATGTTCGAAATGAATTCGACGCATGCGCGGTAGCTTCCTAGGCATACGTAGGGTATACCAAGATGGCGGCGACGGCATCGAATGTGACGAGCGCATGCTCGTCGTAGTCGATGACGTCACCGCGTACGCTCCATTCAAAGAACCGCGGGTTCTTTGAAACGAGCGTGTGTACACTCGGCCGGAACAAGTTTCTTGTCCAAGAATCTCGTCGAAAAAAACGACATGTTTTTTTCAACGAGAATCTCGGCCGTGTGTATGAGGCCTCAGTCTATGGGAATGTTTGACCGTTCTTCCAGAAAAGCATTTGTAAAGGCACTGATGTTGGACAAGAAGGCCTGGCTTGCAGTCTCGGCTCTAATTCATCCCAAAGGTGTTCTATCGGGTTGAGGTCAGGACTATGTGCAGGCCAGTCAAGTTCCTCTACACCAAACTCGCTCATTCATGTCTTTATGGACCTTGCTTTGTGCACTGGTCCAAATCATTTGGTGGAGGGGGGATTATGGTGTGGGGTTGTTTTTCATGGGTTGGGCTTGGCTCCTTAGTTCCAGTGAAGGGAATTGCTAAGGCGTCAGCATACCAAGACATTTTGGACAATTTCATGCTCTCAACTTTGTGGGAACAGTTTGGGGATGGCCCCTTCCTGTTCCAACATGACTGAGCACCAGTGCACAAATCAAGGTCCATAAAGACATGGATGAGCACATTTGGGGAGGAAGAACTTAACTGGCCTGCTAAGAGGCCTGACCTCAACAATTTGTCCACATCAGTGCCTGACCTCAGAAATGCGTTTCTAGAAGAATGGTCAAATATTCCCATAGACACACTCCTAAACCTTGTGGACAGCCTTCCCAGAAGAAGCTGTTATAACTACAAAGGGTGGGCCAACTCAATACTGAACCCTACGGAGTAAGACTGGGATGCCATTAAAGTTCATGTGCATGTAAAGGCAGGCGTCCCAATACTTTTGGTAATATAGTGTATATGCAATGTCAAGATAAGTTACCACAGATATGCGTCCATTGCAGCCTAAGGTCGTGTGCTGAGAGCATGCCAGTTGCGTGTTTCCAGCACATCTGGATGGGCTCTTGATCATGTGACCACTGTGAGAGCCACTATGATTAAAGCGGAGGTTCCGCGACTATTCGTTTTGTTTTTTTTTGTGTTAAATCAGTGGATTTATATATCGCAATTGAGTACTCACTTTTTAGGTGTCTTGCAGCATCACCCGTCCGTTTTCATACTAAAGATAAACTTATATTTTTTGATCTAGGCATTTGACATTTTGCTTGTGGGCATTGTGAAGCCCACAAGCAATTGCTTCCTTGATGCAGTGAATGCTCGGCTCCCGGCATTCACCACTCTATCTCGGGCATGCGCACTCTCTACAGCGACCTGCTCCATAAGTATTACGGTTGTCATCACAACGGGCGGCGTCATTCCCCAGTACACACTGCGGGAGCTCCCATAGATCACTGCGGCACTCGGGAGACGCCTACTCCCACGGGAGTGGGATAATTGAAAATCATCAGCTCCGCTGACCTAGCCAGCGGAGCTGGGCCTACAGTGCAGCAACAGGGCCCCGGACCGAAGGTGCCCAAGGCCCAAGCACTCCAGCGCACCTCGTGCCATGCTGGCCACGAGGCACTCTCACTGGACCAGAGGTCCCCCTGTAAGTCCTGGGGTCCCCCTGGAATCGCCTCATGCCAAAAGGCGTCTGCGCCTTTTGTACCCTCTCCCAGAATGCACAGCGGGTAGACCACGCCCACTGCACGGCTTCCAAGAGAGGACACCCAAGGTGCTGTGATACCCCCGTAATCCAGCCAGGGCCGGCGGTGACAGCGCCACCTGCAGGCAAAGGAGAATAACACTGCCGGGCAGTATCACACCCCGAGCAGAACAACAACTTGAACACAATTGGTCTGAGCCCAAATACTGGCTCAGACTGCCCTTAAATTTCACATAGCGCCCCCAAACATTGGGGCAGGGGGGCTACACTAAGGTATTTTGATATTTAAAAAAAAAAAAAAGGCAGATTTTAGCTCCTACATGTACACTGATGCGGTGGAGACAGTGATGAGTTTTGGGTGAACCTCCGCTTTAAGCCCCGAAAAGGGCGAAATGCATCTGAGGAGTGGTGAAAAACAGGAGCTGAAGCTATCTTTTACCCATCTCATTTACATTTATGCAACAGGGAGTTGGTGTCTGTGTGCATGAAGGTTACCATTCTGTTGAAGTCTACTAGAGCCTAACAAGCCAATCATGTCTGTCTTGCACCAGTCATGCTGATCCAACTGGCACAGGTTTAGGAAGCATTCAAATGGTACTATTTTCATTTTTTGGGGTTACACAGTGAGAGCCAGTCACAGTGAACACTTGATAGAGAAGCTGCACCACCTCCTAGGCATTAAAGCCCACTTAAAGGGCAGCTTGGAGGAGGAACTAAAGGGGGAGGTCATGGCAGCTCTTTCCATAACATGCAGGTATGCCGAGCAATATAGCAGCCTTACTTTCAAGTTTTTCTTGCTCCAGTGCTTAAAGGGGTTGTAAAGGTTCGACTTTTATTTTCTAAATAGGTTCCTTTAACCACTTTGCGCCCGTCATACAACTAATGACGGCCGCAAAGTGGTTCTTAAATGCCGGGAGGCCGTCATTATACGGCCCCCGCTCCTTCGGTCACTAAGATGCCGATGCGCGTGCCTGGCGGCCGCGATGTCCGCCAGGTACCCGCGATCGGCGTGTACACAGACAAGGACGTGGATCTCTGTGTGTAAACACACAGATCCACGTCCTGTCAGGGAGAGGAGACCGATGGTGTGTCCCTTGTACATAGGGACAACCATTGGTCACCTCCCCCAGTCAGTCCCCTCCCCCCACAGTAGCAATCACTCATAGGGCACACATTTAACCCCTTCCTCGCCCCCTAGTGTTAACCCCTTCCCTGCCAGTCACATTTATGCAGTAATCAGTGCATTTTTATAGCACTAATCGCTGTATAAATGTGAATGGTCCCAAAAATGTGTCAAAAGTGTCCGATGTGTCCGCCGCAATATCGCAGTCATGATAAAAATCGCTGATCGCCGCCATTACTAGTAAAAAAAAAAATAATAAAAAAAATGTCAGAATTCTATCCCCTATTTTGTAGGCGCTATAACTTTTGCGCAAACCAATCACTATACACTTATTGCGATTTTTTTTAACCAAACATATGTAGAAGAATACGTATCGACCTAAACTGAGAAAAAAATAGTTATTTTTTTTTAAAAAATGGGATATTTATTATAGCAAAAATCAAAAAATATTGTGTTTTTTTTTCAAAATTGTTGCTCTTTTTTGGTTTATGGCGCAAAAAATAAAAACCGCAGAGGTGATAAAATACCACCAAAAGAAAGCTCTATTTGTGGGAAAAAAAGGACGTCAATTTTGTTTGGGAGCCACGTCGCACGACCGCGCAATTGTCAGATAAAGCGACGCAGTACCGAAAGCTGAAATTTCACCTGGGCAGGAAAGGGGTATATGTGCCCAGTAAGGAAGGTGTTAAGCTAGTGCACTGTTGGTTCACTTACCTTTTCCTTAGATTTCCCTTCTAAATATTTTTTTTCTTTGTTTTCTTTGTCTGAATTTCTCACTTCCTGTTCCTCCTCAGTAAGCTGTTCAGTAAGCTGTTCTGGCTGACTCCACACCACTCGGATGATGGTGTGAAGTTTACTGAGGAGAAACAGGAAGTGAGAAATTCAGACAAAGAAAAAAACATTTAGAAGGGAAATCAAAGGAAAAGGTAAGTGAACCAACAATGCACTAGCTTAAAGGAACCTATTTAGAAAATAAAAAACAAACCTTTACAACCCCTTTAAAGCTCCATGCTTTCCATCACTACTCTGCTATCTTTTCCACTGCTTTTTTCTGGACTGGACTCTTCTCTTTTAAGCCATTAGGTGGCTGGCCACTGATGATGTATATCGTGCACATGTAAGCTAGAGGCACATTGTCCCAGCACTCAGCTTCATTCTCTGCATCTTCCAGATTCCGGAAGTGTATTTAGCACACATGCCAAAATAAAAAGAACGTTAGTACTGCAGATAGATAAAGCAGGTTTTTTTGGTCAGAAGACCCATACGAAGTCTATGCTACCAAGTAACTCTACCTGCTGGCATTTTTCATGATACCTTAGTTCCAATTTAAAGTGTTTGTAAACCCTAATGCCGTGTACACACGATCGGTTTTACCGACGAAAACAGTCCGATGGACTTTTCTCATCGGACAAACCAATCGTGTATGGGCCCCATCAGTCTTTTTTTCCATCGGTGAGAAAAAATAGAACATGTTTTAAATTTATCCGATGGGAAAAAAAACGATAGCAAATTCCGATCGTCTGTGGGGAACTCCATCGGAAAAAAAAACCCACGCATGCTCAGAATCAAGTCAACGCATGCTCAGAAGCATTGAACTTCATTTTTCTCGGCTTGTCGGAGTGTTTTACGTCACGGCGTTTGGGACGGTCAGTCACCTTCATCGGATTTCCGATGGAAAAATCCATCGGATTAGAATCCATAGGAAATCCGATCGTGTGTACAGGGCTTTACAGACCACTTTAACCTACAGGTAAGCCTAGATTAAGGCTTATCTGTAGGTGCAAGAAATATCTCCTTAACCTACACGGTTAAGGAGATATTTTCCAAAAAACGGGCACCGATGTCTACAGCGCAGGCGCACTGAGCGTGCCGTTAGTGAAGGCGATCATGCCGTCATTGCCGGCTCCCGCATGCATGTAAGTAAGTATGCATACTAGCTCATTATGCCTTTGTCCTGCAGGGTGTTTTTTTTTTTTTTTTTAGAGAGGGTTTACTTCCTCTTTAAGATGATAAAACATAATGAAGGAAATGAGTCATTTGACACTGATTTGCTCCTTGTCATCTAGATTTGTATTGGCAGGCAATGACAATGCAGAAAGATGGTGCAATCTGTTGTTTGAAATACTCTGTAATTGTTAGTTTGGCACTGCCATTTAAAAATGGGTTTGCTATAGACTTATTTTTCTTGGAAATATTTCTTCTGCATGCATGAATCAAAGAGAGAAAACCAACAATGAGCTGTAGATAGATATGTATAAACAATGTGGATGCTCTTAGCCCATTGTGGTGCATTGATCTGCCCTTATATAACTATTGGCCTTATCGCTAGAAGGAAGACAGTTTTTTACCTCTTGGCCCAGGTTGTGTTCCTCGGCTTACTCCTGTGCTGTCCACTTTGCCTCGAACATTGGGTGTTCGCCTGTTCGCCGAATAGCAAACAATTTGGGGTGTTTGCGGCATATTCGAAAGCCGCGGAACACCCTTTAAAAGTCTATGGGAGAAATCAAAAGTGATAATTTTAAAGGTTAACATGCAAGTTATTATCATAAAAAGTGTTTGGAGACCCGGGTCCTGCCCCAGGGGACATGTATCAATGCAAAAAAAAGTTTTAAAAACTGCCATTTTTTTGGGAGCAGTGATTTTAATAATGCTTAAAGTGAAACAATAAATGTGAAATATTCCTTTACATTTTGTACCTTGGGAGTGTCTATAGTATGCCTGTAAAGTGCCGCATTTTTCCCGTGTTTAGAACAGTCCCTGCACAAAGTGACTACTCGTGGCTATAATGAATTGTCGGCTCCCGGCAATACAGATAAAAGTCATTGAAAAAAAAACGCATTGGTCCCCCCCACCAGTCCATTACCAGGCCCTTTGGGTCTGGTATGAATATTAGAAAGGAAGGGTCGCCCTTGGGACTTTGAATGAGGTGGTAGAAATTTGCACATGTTCACCCATATATGTACAAAAATATATATAATTTATTGATTACAAAATGCTGTAAAACAAACAGAAACAACAATAATTGTGTGTCACCAGGCATAGTGGCCTATGTTTACAACATAAGTACACATAAACTTAAATACATTACAAATATGTTACATCCATATAAGAACACAGTGATGGTGATGAAGGTTGCTGGGCCAATGGACATAATGTCATGGATATGCATTAATGTCTGTCTGCCATCTTACCTTCCTCCTCATGTGTTCATCTAGAGACCAGACCTCCTTCACCTGGCTTCCTTTATAATCTCCTCCCAGCCTGACTCCACCCCAGGCCCTATCACAGAACACTATATTAACCTGTGCACTGCAAGCCTGCTTTGCTGATCAACGTGTTTGTTAGGCATTGTGTGTTTGGGTTCCTGCCTGCCGTGTGCTACGTCTGTCTCTCTGTTACGTTATTGGCTTGTCCCCGACTATCCCTGTCTGCTCGTGACCCTTGACCTTCGGCTCGTTCTTCGTTATCCTTGTCTGCTTGTGGCCCCTGACCTTCAGCTTGTTATTCGGTTCTCTCTTATCGTGTGCTGCTGCTTCCCCTCTTTTCCCCTTATCCTACGGGGCGTGAGCTAGGAAACTCCAGGGGCCGCAACCTGGTCCCAGCCTGCAGCACAACATCCTCACCACTAGAGGCCCTGGAGAAGACCAGCTGGGTCTTAGACTCCGCGCCCTGGGGAATCTTGGCTCTAGCTTCTGTTAGGATCCCGGTTGTGCTCCTCTGGTCCCGCTTTCCACAACCACCCAGTTTCCTATCCGCAGAAGCCAGCCATAGGGTTCACTACCTCGCGGTGCACTCCTGTCCCCCTACGGTGTGCATCTGTCACCTGGCCACAGGTGACCCTGACAGTTTGATCAGCCATGAACCCGGCTGACATCCCGCTTCCCGCGGATGATCCATTGCAGGGCATAGTTCGCAGACTTGAGACCCAGGAATCAAATCAGACTCAGGTGATGCGATTCCTCCAGGATCTGGCTTCTCGATTCGAGCAGCTTCAGGTCTCCTTGGGAACCCCGAATCCGCAACCCCAAGTACAACCAGTGGCTGTACCTATCGCACCAGTCGCAGCCTCACACTCACTAAGATTGCCAGCTCCGTCCCGTTTCTCTGGGGACTCCAAGGCCTGCAGGGGGTTTCTCAGCCAATGCACAATTCATTTTGAGCTTCAGCCTCAAAGCTTCCTGTCTGACCGGGCTAAGGTAGCCTATATCATTTCCCTCCTCTCCGGTGAAGCTTTGGCCTGGGCTGCCCCCCTGTGGGAGAGGAACGATCCGGTGGTTTCCAGTCTGTCCGATTTCTTGAAGCTCTTTCGTAATATCTTCGAAGAGCCGGCTCGGGCTTCTTCAGTGGCTAGTGCTGTCTTACATCTTCGCCAAGAATCTAGTTCAGTGGAGCAATATGCTCTTCAGTTCCGTATCCACACAGCTGAATTGAGCTGGAATAATGAGGCCCTGGTCGCTACCTTTTTACATGGCCTCTCTGACCGAGTGAAAGACGAATTAGCGGGAAGAGCCATTCCCGTCGGTCTGGACGATGTAATTTCATTATGCAACCAGATCGACATTCGTTTTCAAGAGAGGTCCTTAGAAAAAAGACGCCAGCACTCTCTGGGTCCTAGCCAGTCTGAGCTTCCCTCCCTTCATTCCGTGGAGCATCCTCTTCCTGCTGAAGAACCTATGCAGCTGGGCAGGACCAGACTAACCCCCGAAGAACGTGCTAGGCACAGAACTCTGGGCTTGTGCCTCTATTGTGGGGGCAAGGGTCATTTTCGTGACTCCTGCTCGCTTCGTCCGGGAAACGCTCGGGTCTAATACATTTGGAAGGTGGAGTATTGGACCCAGAAACATCACCTTCTCGCCTGCTCTTGCCGGTGTTCCTTCATGTAGGCACTTCTCCTCAGTCAACCCTTGCATACCTGGATTCCGGGGCTGCCGGCAATTTTATGGATTGGAGAACTGCTTCTTCTATGAAGCTTACCCTTTCACCTCTCACTACCCCATTGGTAGTCTCGGCAATTGATGGCACTGTTCTCCCAGGGGGCCCTATTCGCTTCCAGACGCTACCCATTAGGATGTCGGTAGGGATTCTCCACCAGGAGTGGATATCCTTTCTTATTCTACCCAAGGCCTCTACCCCAGTTGTATTGGGCCTCCCTTGGCTACAGCTCCACTCTCCACATGTGGACTGGGTCTCTGGGCAGATCCTGGCCTGGGGTTCCTCATGTTTCTCGTCGTGTCTTCTCAAGGTGACCCCCAAGGAGAGTCTTCCGGTTGCTGCCACTTCTGTTTCTTCTGATCTTCCTGCTGCATACAGCGATTACCGGGATGTGTTCTGTAAGAAATCAGCTGAGGTGCTTCCTCCCCACAGGTCTTTTGACTGTGCTATTGATCTTGTCCCCGGAGCAACTCTACCCAGGGGTCGTACCTACCCTCTGTCCATCCCAGTGACCCAGGCCATGTCGGAGTATGTCGCAGAGAATCTGGAGAGAGGTTTCATCCGGAAATCCTCATCGCCTGCAGGGGCAGGGTTCTTTTTTGTTGCCAAAAAGGATGGTACCTTAAGACCCTGCATCGATTATCGGGGTTTAAATGCGGTTACTATTAAAAATCGATACCCCTTACCCTTAATATCTGAGCTATTCGATAGGTTGAAGGGTGCCTCCATTTTCACCAAGTTGGATCTCAGAGGCGCGTACAATCTCATTCGAATACGGGAGGGTGACGAATGGAAGACTGCATTCAACACTAGAGACGGGCATTACGAATATCTGGTGATGCCTTTTGGTCTGTGTAATGCTCCAGCCGTGTTTCAAAACTTTGTCAATGAAATCTTCAGAGATCTGCTGTACCAGTTTGTTGTCATCTATCTGGATGACATTCTGATCTTTTCTGAAAATCTGCTCGTCCACAGAAACCATGTCCGCACTGTACTTCAACGTCTTAGAGAAAACAATCTCTATGCCAAGCTGGAGAAATGTTCCTTTGAATGTTCTGAGGTCCTGTTTTTGGGGTGCTTCGTCTCATGTTCGGGCCTTCGTATGGACCCTGGGAAGGTCTTGGCTATCACCAACTGGCCTCTTCCTGCTAGCCTCAAGGCCACACAGCGCTTTCTTGGCTTCACTAATTATTATAGGCAGTTCATAAGGAATTACTCTTCCATTGCCACGCCTATTATCGCTTTGACCAAGAAGGGTGTGAATGCCAGAGACTGGCCTCCCGAAGCTGTCTCTGCATTTCACAACCTGAAACAGGCCTTTGTTTCTGGCCCCCTCTTGAGGAGACCAAATCCTGGGAATGCATTTTTTATTGAAGTGGACGCTTCCTCAATGGGGGTGGGAGCTGTGCTTCTTCAAATCTTTGAGAAGAGACACCAACCATGTGCGTTCTTCTCCAAAAAAAATTCTCAGGCAGAGAGGAATTATGCCATCGGTGATCGGGAACTTCTCGCAATTAAATTAGCGTTAGAGGAGTGGCGTCATCTCTTGGAGGGTTCCCCTCACTCCATAACGATCTTTACCGATCACAAGAATTTACAGTATCTACAGAATGCTAAACGTCTGAATCCTAGACAGGCCAGGTGGAGTCTCTTCTTTGCCCGTTTTAATTTCACGATTACCTACAAACCTGGTTCCTGCAACGGTCGGGCTGATGCGCTCTCTAGGTCATTTGACACTTTGGACGAGGAGTCCGCCCCTGAATCTGAGCCGATCATTCCCACCTCATGCATTGTTGCCCACTCTACCACCCTGAAGTCAAAAATTCCGCCTGGTAAGACCTTTGTCCCCACTGAGCTAAGAGCTAAGATCCTTCGTTGGGGACATGATTCCAAGGTGGCAGGGCATTCTGGATTCCTCCGATCCTTCCTACTCATCAGTCGTCACTACTGGTGGCCTAATCTCCGCTCAGACGTCAAAGACTACGTTAAAGCTTGTCATGTCTGTGCTCAGTCCAAATCCTCCACACAAGCTCCTGCTGGTCTCCTCATGCCCTTGCCCATTCCTAAGGAACCCTGGGCCCATATTGCCATGGATTTTATCACCGATCTCCCACTGTCTGAGAATAATACAGTCATTTGGGTGGAAATCGATCGATTCTCCAAGATGGCTCATTTTGTTCCTCTTCCTGGTCCTCCTTCTGCCCCTGCCTTGGTTCCCATTTTCATTCGGGAAATTCTCCGCCTACATGGGGTCCCTTCTCATATTGTTTCCGACAGGGGAGTCCAATTCACGTCTCGTTTTTGGAGAGCCTTTTGCAAATCCCTCAATATTGTCTTGGATTTTTCTTCTTCTTACCATCCCCAATCCAATGGACAGACTGAGAGGGTTAATCAGGAGTTAGAGGTCTTTCTTCGCACCTTTGTGTCTTCTCACCATGACGATTGGTCCTCTCTACTCCCGTGGGCAGAATTCTCCCATAACAATCATGTGAATACCAGTTCGCAGAAGACACCCTTTTTCACAGTTTATGGAAAACACCCTCAACTTCCTCTTCCCATGATCTGTTCTCCAGACATTCCAGCTTTGGCTTTGGTTCAGGAGTCTCTCAATTCCGTTTGGGGTCACGTTCATGATTCCCTCCGGGCAGCTGCTGAAAAATTCAAAGGCTTTGCCGACCGCCGCAGGCGTAAACCGCCTTCTCTTCAGCCAGGGGACAAAGTCTGGCTCTCTACCAGGAACATCAAGCTCCGAGTTCCTTCTCTGAAGTTTGCTCCACGATTCATCGGTCCATACACGGTAACTGCTAAACTGAATCCGGTTTGTTTCAAACTCCAGATTCCTAAGAGCCTTAAAATCACTAACTCCTTTCATGTTGCTCTTCTAAAGCCTTTAGTCCTCAATAAATTCTCTCGTCCTCTCCCTACCGTGGCGCCTGTCTCTGAGGATAATCAGTAGTACGAGATCAGTCAAATTCTGGACTCCCGACTCTGTAAAGGCGTTCTTCAGTACCTCGTTCATTGGAAAGGGTTTGGTCCTGAGGAGAGGTCTTGGATCACTGCATCTGAGGTCTTTGCGCCTCGTCTGTTAAAGGAGTTTCATCTGAAGTTTCCCTCTAAACCTGGGCCCAGGCGGGGAAGGGGGAGGTCTCGTAAGAGGGAGGGTACTGTCATGGATATGCATTAATGTCTGTCTGCCATCTTACCTTCCTCCTCATGTGTTCATCTAGAGACCAGACCTCCTTCACCTGGCTTCCTTTATAATCTCCTCCCAGCCTGACTCCACCCCAGGCCCTATCACAGAACACTATATTAACCTGTGCACTGCAAGCCTGCTTTGCTGATCAACGTGTTTGTTAGGCATTGTGTGTTTGGGTTCCTGCCTGCCGTGTGCTACGTCTGTCTCTCTGTTACGTTATTGGCTTGTCCCCGACTATCCCTGTCTGCTCGTGACCCTTGACCTTCAGCTCGTTCTTCGTTATCCTTGTCTGCTTGTGGCCCCTGACCTTCAGCTTGTTATTCGGTTCTCTCTTATCGTGTGCTGCTGCTTCCCCTCTTTTCCCCTTATCCTACGGGGCGTGAGCTAGGAAACTCCAGGGGCCGCGACCTGGTCCCAGCCTGCAGCACAACATCCTCACCACTAGAGGCCCTGGAGAAGACCAGCTGGGTCTTAGACTCCGCGCCCTGGGGAATCTTGGCTCTAGCTTCCGTTAGGATCCCGGTTGTGCTCCTCTGGTCCCGCTTTCCACAACCACCCAGTTTCCTATCCGCAGAAGCCAGCCATAGGGTTCACTACCTCGCGGTGCACTCCTGTCCCCCTACGGTGTGCATCTGTCACCTGGCCACAGGTGACCCTGACACATAATTGCACAACCAGTAAAATACTTTATAAAAAGATTATGATGTACAACCGATTGGTAGGCTTCTAGCAGATAGCATAGATCCTCACAGGTACATAAACGCATTAGTGGTGCCCTACGCGTTTCACGAGGCTCTGCTCGCTCATCAGGGGCAAGTGCGTATCGTTGTATCTGTAGTAAAACAGTAAAAAATGTAGTACTAATGAAAAAAGAAAAAAGAGGGTGGGGGGCAGGTAAAGTGGTAAGTAAAAAAGGTCAAAAGGGGAAGGAGACCCTATACTCACCACTGCTCAGGCCTAAGTTACCAATCACGGAATACCTGGGTGGTAGCAATTAATCAACCAGTTCGGGAGCTGAGGGGGCAAGGCACACGGACACCACCACGGAAAAAGACACTCGGATGTGCAGCGCAGTCTGTATGGGGGTACTCGAAAAAACCGACGACCAACTGGGGCTCATAAAAGATGTGTCTAGAAAAAATGTATATATATGGCAATGCACAAATGTCAGACAGCATCTTAGTAACAATGTAAACTTGATGTAAATCTAATACATGAAGTGCATAAAAAACAAAAAGAGTTGGACTGACTAGCTGTATTGTGCATATAAAGAGATCAAACAGGGGCCCCAGGTTAGTGTAGGCCCCAGGGCTGCAGGGCAGTATGGGGATGGAAAAATGTATAGCCATTGTAAGATAAAACAGGTATGGGATGATGGATTGTAACAGTGTAAGGTATACATGTATACCATGGGGTAATAAATCCACTCCAGTGTGTATTAGGAGATGGTGCAGACCTGCATTTTTAAGGTGAATGACCTAAATAAGGTAAGTATAATGCAGCTGCCTACTGAACAAGAGAAATACCTGGATCAAAGTAAAAGGGCTGTAACTGCTGTTGTGACACCTTCATGGCTGGTCCACCCCACCAAACTGCTGAACCGCAACTGCGAGTTCCTACTGCGCCCGACATCCGGATATGTCTCCGGGGGATCCGATAGCCCCGCCCCCCACGCCATGTGCGGCTGATGACGCACAGACGTGGTTCACATCAGCCGTCAGGGGAAGGTGCGCCTGCGCGGCAGTCACCCACCCACCGGAGATGTTTCCTCACAGCCCAGTACATAAGGCGTCGGACGACGTCAGTGTATGGGCGTGGAGAACATGGCGCGGATGCGCTGGTGGCCACGCCCATCCGAAAGGGGACAGGCGGGGACAGCAGGAGGTCTGGAATACCTCCCTTTAGCGCATCGCAGCCCCTGAACTGGATGGTAAGGCCACCATCCAGGAAATGACCGGGAGAGGGGAACATGTATAGCCAGAGCAAGGCCCCAGAGTGACAGTGTGCATGCACATATGGCCTAGGGAGATCATAATACACTGGATGTGTAGGTGAACAGTGACCAGGGGTATACAACAGACCAAATGATGGGCTAAATGGGTGTCTGCCACCCGGATAAACAAAACAAAAGGGGATAAGGTCTGATGCAACCATTCTATCATCTCCATCCCTATAGAAACAGAAAGGAAGGGTCGCCCTTGGGACTTTGAATGAGGTGGTAGAAATTTGCACATGTTCACCCATATATGTACAAAAATATATCTAATTTATTGATTACAAAATGCTGTAAAACAAACGGAAACAACAATAATTGTGTGTCACCAGGCATAGTGGCCTATGTTTACAACATAAGTACACATAAACTTAAATACATTACAAATATGTTACATCCATATAAGAACACAGTGATGGTGATGAAGGTTGCTGGGCCAATGGACATAATTGCACAACCAGTAAAATACTTTATAAAAAGATTATGGTGTACAACCGATTGGTAGGCTTCTAGCAGATAGCATAGATCCTCACAGGTACATAAACGCATTAGTGGTGCCCTAAGCGTTTCACGAGGCTCTGCTCGCTCATCAGGGGCAAGTGCGTATCGTTGTATCTGTAGTAAAACAGTAAAAAATGTAGTACTAATGAAAAAAGAAAAAAGAGGGTGGGGGGGCAGGTAAAGTGGTAAGTAAAAAAGGTCAAAAGGGGAAGGAGACCCTATACTTACCACTGCTCAGGCCTAAGTTACCAATCACGGAATACCTGGGTGGTAGCAATTAATCAACCAGTTCGGGAGCTGAGGGGGCAAGGCACACGGACACCACCACGGAAAAAGACACTCGGATGTGCAGCACAGTCTGTATGGGGGTACTCGAAAAAACCGACGACCAACTGGGGCTCATAAAAGATGTGTCTAGAAAAAATGTATATATATGGCAATGCACAAATGTCAGACAGCATCTTAGTAACAATGTAAACTTGATGTAAATCTAAAACATGAAGTGCATAAAAAACAAAAAGAGTTGGACTGACTAGCTGTATTGTGCATATAAAGAGATCAAACAGGGGCCCCAGGTTAGTGTAGGCCCCAGGGCTGCGGGGCAGTATGGGGATGGAAAAATGTATAGCCATTGTGAGATAAAACAGGTATGGGATGATGGATTGTAACAGTGTAAGGTATACATGTATACCATGGGGTAATAAATCCACTCCAGTGTGTATTAGGAGATGGTGCAGACCTGCATTTTTAAGGTGAATGACCTAAATAAGGTAAGTATAATGCAGCTGCCTACTGAACAAGAGAAATACCTGGATCAAAGTAAAAGGGCTGTAACTGCTGTTGTGACACCTTCATGGCTGGTCCACCCCACCAAACTGCTGAACCGCAACTGCGAGTTCCTACTGCGCCCGACATCCGGATATGTCTCCGGGGGATCCGATAGCCCCGCCCCCCACGCCATGTGCGGCTGATGACGCACAGACGTGGTTCACGTCAGCCGTATGGGGAAGGTGCGCCTGCGCGGCAGTCACCCACCCACCGGAGATGTTTCCTCACAGCCCAGTACATAAGGCGTCGGACGACATCAGTGTATGGGCGTGGAGAACATGACGCCGATGCGCTGGTGGCCACGCCCATCCGAAAGGGGACAGGCGGGGACAGCAGGAGGTCTGGAATACCTCCCTTTAGCGCATCGCAGCCCCCGAACTGGATGGTAAGGCCACCATCCAGGAAATGACCGGGAGAGGGGAACATGTATAGCCAGAGCAAGGCCCCAGAGTGACAGTGTGCATGCACATATGGCCTAGGGAGATCATAATACACTGGATGTGTAGGTGAACAGTGACCAGGGGTATACAACAGACCAAATGATGGGCTAAATGGGTGTCTGCCACCCGGATAAACAAAACAAAAGGGGATAAGGTCTGATGCAACCATTCTATCATCTCCATCCCTATAGAAACAGAAAGGAAGGGTCGCCCTTGGGACTTTGAATGAGGTGGTAGAAATTTGCACATGTTCACCCATATATGTACAAAAATATATATAATTTATTGATTACAAAATGCTGTAAAACAAACGGAAACAACAATAATTGTGTGTCACCAGGCATAGTGGCCTATGTTTACAACATAAGTACACATAAACTTAAATAAATTACAAATATGTTACATCCATATAAGAACACGGTGATGGTGATGAAGGTTGCTGGGCCAATGGACATAATTGCACAACCAGTAAAATACTTTATAAAAAGATTATGATGTACAACCGATTGGTAGGCTTCTAGCAGATAGCATAGATCCTCACAGGTACATAAACGCATTAGTGGTGCCCTACGCGTTTCACGAGGCTCTGCTCGCTCATCAGGGGCAAGTGCGTATCGTTGTATCTGTAGTAAAACAGTAAAAAATGTAGTACTAATGAAAAAAGAGGGTGGGGGGCAGGTAAAGTGGTAAGTAAAAAAGGCCAAAAGGGGAAGGAGACCCTATACTCACCACTGCTCAGGCCTAAGTTACCAATCACGGAATACCTGGGTGGTAGCAATTAATCAACCAGTTTGGGAGCTGAGGGGGCAAGGCACACGGACACCACCACGGAAAAAGACACTCGGATGTGCAGCGCAGTCTGTATGGGGGTACTCGAAAAAACTGACGACCAACTGGGGCTCATAAAAGATGTGTCTAGAAAAAATGTATATATATGGCAATGCACAAATGTCAGACAGCATCTTAGTAACAATGTAAACTTGATGTAAATCTAATACATGAAGTGCATAAAAAACAAAAAGAGTTGGACTGACTAGCTGTATTGTGCATATAAAGAGATCAAACAGGGGCCCCAGGTTAGTGTAGGCCCCAGGGCTGCGGGGCAGTATGGGGATGGAAAAATGTATAGCCATTGTGAGATAAAACAGGTATGGGATGATGGATTGTAACAGTGTAAGGTATACATGTATACCATGGGGTAATAAATCCACTCCAGTGTGTATTAGGAGATGGTGCAGACCTGCATTTTTAAGGTGAATGACCTAAATAAGGTAAGTATAATGCAGCTGCCTACTGAACAAGAGAAATACCTGGATCAAAGTAAAAGGGCTGTAACTGCTGTTGTGACACCTTCATGGCTGGTCCACCCCACCAAACTGCTGAACCGCAACTGCGAGTTCCTACTGTGCCCGACATCCGGATATGTCTCCGGGGGATCCGATAGCCCCGCCCCCCACGCCATGTGCGGCTGATGACGCACAGACGTGGTTCACGTCAGCCGTCAGGGGAAGGTGCGCCTGCGCGGCAGTCACCCACCCACCGGAGATGTTTCCTCACAGCCCAGTACATAAGGCGTCAGACGACGTCAGTGTATGGGCGTGGAGAACATGGCGCCGATGCGCTGGTGGCCACGCCCATCCGAAAGGGGACAGGCGGGGACATATGGTATGAATATTAAGGGGAACCCCGAACCAAAATTAAAATTCCATACCAGGCCCTTCACGTCTGGTATGGATATTAAAAGGGAACCATGCGCCATTATTATTTTTTTTAAATGGCGTAGGGGCAGTGGCGTCACTAGGGTTGGTGTCACCTGGTGCGGTATAACATGGTGTCACCCCCCCCCCAATAATTTTTTTCACCCTAATAACACTGCATATATTGGCAACAGTAGTGCCGTTAATAACTATCAATCAACTAGCAAATTTGAATAACAAAATCATATGAAAATAATAGAAATCAAAGCTTAAACTGTTAAAGAACTGTATTTATTTTAACTTTAAACTTTACTGAATTAATAAATAAATAACACAAAAACAGGAACAAATATGAAAGCATTTAGTTAACATCTAAATCAAAACTTTGCTTTTCTAGCCTTGACAGCTGCAAAATTGTGAACAACATCATCAAAATCAATACATTTCGCTAGTTCACTTTCAACTTGTAATATTGCAAGATCAGAAAGCCTTGCCTGTCCCATCGTTGAACGCAAATAGTTTTTTATCAGCTTCAACTTTGAAAAGCTCCTCTCACATGAAGCCACAGACACACAGATTGTCAGAAATATTTTTAGACATAGTGAAAGGGTTGGAAGAGATTCAATGAAGTCCCATTCTGCTATGAAGGTCAAAACTTGTAAAGCCGACCAATCTTTGACTTCTTCTAGGTTGATCTTGGCTGCTTTGAGATGTCTCCTCAGTCTGGGTATTTCCATTAACAGCTCACTCTCAGATATTTCGTCATAAAAAGTGGTCAGTTTTGGAATGGACACCTTTAATGTTTCTTCAGTTTCATATATGAGACTCTTTGCTTGAACAGCCTCAAACATGGCTGCAACTTCCATGATGGCTCTTAATCTGATCTGGAGTTCAGAATGGAAGCGATCAATGCACTCAAGCATTGCCCTCTTGTTCTCGTCTTGTAGACTTATGCCTCCAGCATCACGTGCCTGTTCCCCTGCCATCCTCTTCTTAAACCTGGCTCTTCTCTCTACGGCAATTCCATATTCTTTAGATTTTAAATGTGCCTGCTTAATTGCATGTTCCACTAGGTGACTGCGCTCTTCAAACAGAAAAAGTCTTAGTGACTCTAGCTTTGTCACCACCTTGTCCAGACTTAAGCCTTTGGTCTGCAGGTACTGTTGTGTAACATCAACTTCTTGAAGTACATCACCCCAGAAGTATAGGTAGCACAAAAACGTAAAATCACAGACAGCAGGCAGTAGACATTCTGCTGCTCCTCTTGTGTCCATATTTTCAGAAGGATCACAAAGCGCTTCGATTGCAGACACAAACATATTCAATTTTTCTTTTACTGGCTTAACTGCAGCATGATGAGCACTCCAGCGTGTTGTTGATAATCTTTTCACTGACACTCCAGTATGGTGAATTAACACATCCCATCGATGGGTGGAAGCAGCAAAAAAAGAAAACATTGACTGAAGTGTTCCAAAAAATGTCACACATGAAGCATTCTCAGCAAAAGAGTGCTGACCGCACAAGTTCAGTGAATGGTCCACACAGCCATTAAAAATCGCTTTTTTGTTTTTTTCCCTAATAATGGATTGTACACCTCCATGAATTCCAGCCATAGTAGCAGCATTATCATAACCCTGAGCACGACACATCATTATGTCCAGTCCATCACTCTCTAATTTTTTAAAGATATCCACACTGAGATCAGCAGCTTTTTTCCCCTTTAAAGGGAAAAATCCTAGAAACACTTCTTTTACTTCAACTTTCCTATTCTTGATGTTCACATATCTGATCACTTCGGACATCTGGTCAGTATGTGATATGTCGGGTGTGCTATCAAACATGATTCCAAAGTACTTTGCAGACTTTATGTCCATGACATTGGAATTTAGGAATAGGAAGAATAAGGAGCCGGAGGACACACACCAGGCGCGGCCGTGGCGCTGGAGGTGTTGTTCCAGGCTTCCAGCCCAGCGGGGTGAAATTAATCAATGAATGGGTCAGCTGTAAAAAAATAAATAATAATATAATATTATATTATAATAATAATAATAAAAATAAAATTAAAAAAAAAAAAAAAAGGGAGGGTGTCACCCCTCTAGCGGGTGTCACCCGGGGGCGGACCGCACCCCCCGCACCCCCCTAGCAACGCCTCTGCGTAGGGGTCCCCTCAAAATCCATACCAGACCCTTCAGGTCTGGTATGGATTTTAAGGGGAACCCCGCACCAAAAAAAAAAATGGTGTGGGGTCCACCCAAAAATCCATACAAGCCCCTTATCCGAGCATGCATTCTGGGAGTCCACAGGAAAAGAGGGGGGAAGAGAGAGCACCCCCCCTCCTGAACCGTACCAGGCCACATGCCCTCAACATGGGGAGGATGTCCCCATGTTGATGGGGACAAGGGCCTCATCCCCACAACCCTTGCCCGGTGGTTGTGGGGGTCTGGGGGTGGGGGGCTTATCGCAATCTGGAAGCCCCCTTTAACAAAGGGGACCCCCAGATCCCGGCCCCCCTATGTGAATTGGTAACGGGGTACATTGTACCCCTATCATTTCACAAAAAAAGTGTAAAAAACAGTAAAAAACCCAGTAGACAGCTTGAGACAAGTCCTTTATTAAAAAAGGAAAAAAAAAAAATTCCAGCGATGTAATCCATTCTCGACCCGGGATACGGAAAAACGCGGCGCCACGATCCGATTCCGCCTCCATTGGATGGCGCCCATTGAATGACGCTACATCCGCCGTGACAGCTCCTAAATAGCTAAGGGCGGGGCCACCCGTCACGTGCGTGGGTGACCCCGCCCCCTCTGACGCAACGGGGGTTTCCGTCGGTTTCCCCATGGCGTCACGGGAGATTCCGCCCCCCTCTGACGCCACAGGAAACCCCCGTTGCGTCAGAGGGGGCGGGGTCACCCATACATGTCACTGGGTAGCCCTGCGGCGTTTCCCTGTTGCGTCAGAGGGGGCAGGGTCACCCGCGCTCAGCTATTTTAGAGCTGTCACGGCGGGGGTAGAGTCATTCGGCGGACGCCTCCCATGGAGGCGGAATCGGATCGTGGCGGCGTGTTTTTTCGTATTCCGGGTCGAGAATGGATTACATTGCTGGAATTTATTTTATTTTTTTAATAAAGGACTTTTCCCAAGCTATCTACGCCATATTTTTTTCGGTGCGGGGTTCCCCTTAAAATTCATACCAGACCTGAAGGGTCTGGTATGGAATTTGGGGGGACCACCACGCAATTTTTTATTTTTTTTTTCAATTACTTTTTTCAATGACTTTTATCTGTATTGCCGGGACCCGACAATTAATTATAGCCGCAAGTAGTTTTTCATTACTTTTTTCCCTTTAGAAATGTCATTTTGTGCAGGGACTGTTCTAAACATGGGAAACATGCGCTACTTTACAGGCATACTATAGACACCCCCAGGTACGAAATTTACCCACTTGGCATCCAGGCCAATTCTGACACTTTGCTCCTACATGTAAAAATATTACATAGAACCTCCAAATATTATATATGTTTTTTTAGCAGAGACCCTAGAGAATACAATGGCGGTTATTGCAATTTTTTATCTCGCACGGTATTTGCGCAGCAATTTTTCAAACGCGTTTTTTGGGGGAAAAAAACTGTTTCATGCTTTTAAAAAAAAAAAAAAAACAGTAAAGTTAGCCCAATTTTTTTGCATAATGTGAAAGATGAAGTTACGCCGAGTAAATAGATACCTAACATGTCACGCTTCAAAATTGCACACGCTCGCTGAATGGCGCCAAACTTCGGTACTTAAAAATCCCCATAGGCGATGCTTTAAATTTTTTAACTTGTTACATGTTTTGAATTACAGAGGAGGTCTAGGGCTAAAATTATTGCTCTCGCTCTAACGTTCGCGGCGACACCTCACATGTGTGGTTTGAACACCGTTTTCATATGTGGGCGGGACTAACATATGCGTTCGCTTCCGCGTGCGAGCACACGGGGACAAGGGCACTTTACATTTAATTTTATTTTTTATTGTTAATTTTACTTAACTTTTTTTATTTTTACACTTTAAAAATAAATAAAAAATTTGATCACTTTTATTCCTATTACAAGGAATGTAAACATCCCTTGTAATAGGAATATGACATGACAGGACCTCTTTACAGTGAGATATGGGGGTCAATAAGACCCCACATCTCACCACAAGGCTGGGAAGCCTAAAATAAAAAAAAATAAAAAACGATCACGGCTTCCCAGCCGAGGCGGCAACGGTTTTTTGAATGCAGAGGCTGGGCGTGACGTCATCACGCCCAGCCTCCAACGAGCATAGAGACTCCGGCGACCATCTGGTCCGCCAGAAATCTCAATGGTCAACATCCGGGGCCAGCGGATCCGTTCTCCGACTCACCGATCGCAGTGGTGAGTTGGTAGAAGCACCGGAGGGCGGCGGGAGGGGGGGACGTCCGCTTTCGCCGCCTGTGAGAAGGATCAAGCGGTGCAACAGCCACTACGATCATTCTTATGGTGTAGGGAACCACCGGCTGAAAATGCAGATATCTGAATGATACCTCTAGCTGGAGGCATCATTCAGATATCCCCCCACAAAGTCAAGGACGTCATATGACGGTCTGCCGACGGCAAGTGGTTAAAGGAATATTTCACTTTTATTGTTTCACTTTAAGCATTATTAAAATCACCGCTCCCGAAAAAACGGCCAATTTTAAAACTTTTTTTTTTGCATTGATACATGCAAAATTATTTCACGATCTCATGCTTTCCAGCCTGGAGGAGAGATGTGGGGTCTTATTGACCCCGCATCTCTCCATAAAGAGGACCTGTCACATAAAGAGGACCTGTCACACACCACTCCTATTACAAGGGATGTTTACATTCCTTGTAATAGGAATAAAAGTGATAAAAAAAAAAAAAATGTAAAAAAAAGTGTAAAAATAAAAAAAATAAGTAAAATAAAAAAAGAAATAATAAAAAAAAAATTTTAAACCGCCCCTGTCCCCAGTAGCTCGCGATCAGAAGCAAACGCACACGTAAGTCCCTCCCTGGCCGCCCACATATGTAAACGCCGTTCAAACCACATATGTGAGGTATCGCCGCGTGCGTTAAAGCGCGTGCAACAATTCTAGCACTAGACCTCCTCTGTAACTCTAACCTGGTAACCTGTAAAAAAAATAAAGCGTTGCCTATGGAGATTTTTAAGTACTGAAGTTTGGCGCCATTCCATGAGTGTGCGCAATTTTAAACGTGACATGTTAGGTATCTATTTACTCGGCGTAACATCATCTTTCATATTTTACAAAAAAATTGAGCTATTTTTTAATTCATAAAACCATTTTTTCCCCCAAAAAAAGGCGTTTGAAAAATTACTGCGCAAATACCGTGCAAGAAAAAAAGTTGCAATGACCGTCATTTTATTCCCTAGGGTGTCTGCTAAAAAACATAATGTTTGGGGGTTCTGAGTAATTTTCTAGAAAAAGAATGATGATTTGTACATGTAGGAGAGAAGTGCCAGAATAGGCCCGGTATTGAGGTGGTAAAAAAAGCCCGGGGTTGAAGTGGTTAACAAAGGTTAAATAGGTAAAAAAACAGTCACCACCTTTTGCCTCCATTCTTTGTGACATAGATACATACAAGGTGTTGGAAACATTCCTCAGAGATTTTGGTCCATAGTGACATGATAGCATCGCACAGTTACTGCATTTTTGTTGGCTGCACATCCATTATACGAATCTCCCCTTACACCACATCCCAAAGGTGTCTATTGGATTGAGATCTGGTGAGTGTGGAGGCCATTGGAGGACAGTGACCTCATTGTCCAGTGGTGAGATGATTGGAGCTTTGTGACATGGTGCATTATCCTGCTGGAAGGAGCCATCAGAAGATGGGGACACTGTAGTCATAAAGGGATAGACATGGTCAGCAACAATACTCAGGTAGGCCGTGGTGTTTAAAAGATGATCGATTGGTAGTAAGGGGCCCAAAAAGTGACAAGAAAATCTCCCCCACACCATTACACCTCCACCAGCCTGACCCGGTGATACAAGGCAGGATGGATCCATGCTTTCATGTTGTTTACACCAAATTCTGACCCCACCATCTGAATGTCGCAGCTGAAATCGAGACTCATCAGACCAGGCAACATTTTTCCGATCTTCTATTGTCCCATTTTGGTGATCCTGTGTTAATTGTGTTCTCAGTTGCCTGTTCTTAGCTGACAGGAGTGGCACTCGGTGTGGTCTTCTGCTGCTGTAGCCCATCTGCTTCAAGGTTCAATGTGTTGTGTGTTCAGAGATGGTATTTTGCATACCTGGGATGTAACGAGTGGTTATTTGAGTTACTGTTGCCTTTCTATCATCTCCAACCCATTCTCCTCTGACCTCTGACATCAACAGGGCATTTTCCTCCACACAACTGCCACTCACTGGATATTTTCTCTTTTTCGGGCCATTCTCTGAAAACCCGAGAGATGGTTGTGCGTTAAAAAAACAAAACTAAATACTCAGACCAGCCCGTCTGGCACCAACAACCATGCCACGTTCAAAGTCACTTAAAGTGGTTGTAAACCCACTTTTTCAACTTGCACCTACAGGTAAGCCTAGATTAAGCCTACACGGTTTAGGAGATATTTACTAAAAATGACAGGCGCCGCTGTCTACGGCGCATGCGCGTCGTAGACAACGGCACATTCATGGGGTAATCCCATTCACAAAATTGGCTACTTCCCAGCAATCGCTGGGCGTAGCCGAATGTGACGGCTCTCGCGCGCATGCGCAGAGTGACGTCTCCGCCGCTCCGGCCAATCACAGCGCCGGAGCGGCGCTGTGATTGGCTGGTGCGGCGATACCCAGAAGTAACCTTCCGGCTATCGCCGCAGCGATGGATGCGGCTGAAGAGGGAGACCAGGACGGCTTCGGGGGCCCCGATCTAAGGTAAGTGATGCATAATGAGCTATTATGCTAGTCATAATAGCTCATTATGCCTTTCTCTTACAGGAGGTTATGAAAAAATAAATAAAAAATTATCGGGTTTACAACCACTTTAAATCCCCTTTCTTCCTCATTCTAATACTCGGTTTGAGCTTCAGCAAGTTGTCTTCACCACATCTGGATGCCTAAATGCATTGAGTTGCTACCATGTGATTGGCTGATTAGTAATCTGTGTTACCAAGCAATTAAACAGGTGTAACTAATAAAGTGGCCGGTGAGTGTATTTACAGTGCCTTGCAAAAGTATTCACCCCCCTTGGCTTTTTACCTATTTTTTTACATTACAGCCTTTAGTTCAATGTTTGTTTGTTTTTTATCTGAATTGTGATGGATCAGAACACAATAGTCTAGGTTGGTGAAGTAAAATTAGAAAAATACATACATAAAACTATTTTTTCAGAAATAAAAAACTGATAATTGGCATGTGCGTATGTATTCACCCCCTTTGTTATGAAGCCCATAAAAAGCTCTGGTACTACCAATTACCTTCAGAGCCCATTCACACAGGGGCGTCTTTGGATCCGACTCCAAATCGCCCCAGGTCGCCCCTAGTCGCCTCAGGTCGCGCTGGCTGAAGAAATCAATGTAAGTTAATGGAGCCGTCCTTATGCACACTACTGCAGTCGCTCCGACTTCAAAAAAGGTCCCTGTACTACTTCAATCCGACTCCTAGGCGACCTGTAACCATTCATTTCAATGGGAGTCGCCTCTCCCTGTCTTAATAGGAGCGACTCTCCAGGAAGATAACATACATTTCTCCTGCAAAACTCTCTCTCCCCCCTCCCTCCCACAGAGCTGATTCTTGTTTGATTGGCCACTGGAATGTCTCTTGTCCTGCAGGCAACTTGGAGTTGCCTTGTAAATAGCTCCAGGTCGCGCTGTGATTCATACTCAGGTCGTGTCTGAGTTGCCTCATAAAATCGCGCTGGAAGTCGTGTTGCCCCTGTGTGAATGGGCTCTTAGTAGTCACATAATTAGTGAAATGATGTCCACCTGTGTGCAATCTAATGCCTTGTACACACGATCGGATCGGGATAAACTCAGACAAATTTTTCCGACGGAATTCCGTTCTAGCTGTCTTGCATACACACTGTCACACCAAATTCCGACCGTCAAGAACGCGGTGACGTACAACACTACGACGAGCCGAGAAAAATGAAGTTCAATGCTTCCGAGCATGCGTGTTTTTTTCTCCGTCGGATTTCCATACAGACAAACGGAATTTCGTCGGGAAAAAAAAGAGAACATGTTCTCTTTCTAACTCCGTCGGAATTTCCGATGGAAAAAGTCAGATGGGGCACACACACGGTCGGAATATCCGATAAAAAAATTCCGTCAGACTTTTTTCATCGGAAATTCCGACCGTGTGTACAAGGCATACTTGTCAATCCATGTTAAATCCAGGTTGTGAGGCAACAAAACACGAAAAATGCCAAGGGGGTGAATACTTTTGCAGGGCACTGTAGAAGGACTAGAATCATGCAATATATATATATATATATTTTTTTTTAAATCACGGTTCTACTGGCAGCATAGGTGTGCGCAGCCTATTGCATTAGGGTGTGCACCCCAAAGTTCAAACACACATGTACGCTACCTGCTGTCACAGGAAGGGGGCTCTGGTGGTGGGAGACAGTTGATTGGGAGCATATTACGGTACACCCTAAATACGGGTGTAACGTGTTCCTAAAGTTGAACCTAGACTTTAATATATTGGGGGCATTTACACTGGCCACTGGCACCCCCAACCACCCACCTGGTGCTGCTCCTGGAGAATGCTAATGCACAAGGGTTGATTAGGGTGTGCCCAGGCACACCCGGCACACCCTGTGCGCACGCCTATGACTGGCAGGATCAACTGGTAATAAAGCTGTTACAGGTGAACAAGGGGGGAAGGGACAAAAACTACTGCATGAACACTTACCACCATATTTGTAATCTTCTCTTACTTTGCCCTATAGTTTCACTTTAAGGGGTTAACTAGAATACTTACGGTGGCCGCAGGTCCACTGGACCCAGTGGGAGAAAAATGTCTGTAATATTCAATCCTTTAACTCTGTTCAATGATAAGATCTGCCTTTCAACTCCTCGCTGTGTTTTTCAAACACATGCATAGATCGCAGGGGGACTTGTCTTCAAAAGTGTCAAATTTTGTACTTGCTTTTTTATTTTATTATTTTTCTGCCAAGCCGTTCAGTATTGCCTTCCCGCGAAAGACTTTTCCTAATGGGGTAGTGTAATTGCCCTGCATTGATACTTTTACCTTTGTACATCAGCATAATTTACAATGGCAAAAAGGGACAATAGAATTACTTTGCAGCTAATCTCTTTGTAGAGAAAGACTCTCAATGAGATTGTAAGGTTCTGTCCTTTCTGTGTCTCTCTCTCTCTCTCTCAACGCTGGACCGTCGTACATAAGGAAGGTCGATTAAATAGCTAATGTTTCTGAATAGGCATCAGTATGTTGTGTAGGGATGTTAATTAAGAAGAGGTAAAAGAGTGTAGCACACGCACCCCCCTCCTCCCTTTTTGTCTCACTCACAAGCCTCGTACACACGGCCGAGATTCTCGTCAGGAAAAAACTTGTCGTTTTTCCTGACGAGATTCTAGGACAAGAAACTTGTCCCGGCCGAGTGTACACACGTACCTTTCAAAAGAACCGCCGTTCTTTTGAATGGCACGAACGCGGTGACGTCATCGACTACGACGAGCGCGCGCTCTTCACATTTAATGCCGTCGCCGCCATCTTGCTACACCCTACCTATGCCTAGGAAGATACCGCGCGTGCGTCTAAGTCATTTCGAGCATGCTTGGGTTTCCACGGCGACAGGTAAGTGTACACACACTCGGCCGATGAGAAACCCGACGAGAAAATCGAGAATCCCAATGAGAAAATAGAGAGCATGTTCTCTATTTTTCTCGTCGAGATTCTTGCCTGTTTTCTTGACGAGAAACCTGAAAGCCGCGTACACACGACCGGTTTACTCGGCAAGAAAGCTCTGCCAGCAAGTTTCTTGCTGGTTCTTGCCGAGAAAATCGGTCATGTGTACGAGGCTATGGGTGGAAAAGGCACACGATGCCACCATGCCCGTACCCTCTGGTTTGCAGAGGTTAAGCACACTTGTAACTTACGGGTCTTGCAGCAAGGTTCTCCCTAAAGTTGGTTCTCGTCCCCTAGAATATAAAGGACAAGTCTCTGTACCCCCAGTAACTCCAAGGTCCACACCAGTAGCAACTCCAACGTAGAGTTTATTTTCCTTATGCACGAATAACCAAAAAGTTGAGAAGAGAGAAAGGTGTTAGAAAGGGCAGATCAGATTCAGGCACTCCTGGCTTCTTCGCCACTCGATCCCGAGTGGGTATAGCTCACCCGGATAGTCACCCAATGGCACCAGCAGCCGGCATGCAGCTCAAACAGTCAATCAGATTCCCTTGATAGATGCGATCGGGAGATCCCCTGCCACAGAATCTATAGTGTCCCGAACCTCCTCATAGCCACGTTGTTAGATCCCTTTTCGGATGGATGACATGCCTCCAGAGAGTTACTGGGCCCCTTCCTTCACTGTGATCTCTCACCAGTCCCTCAGAACGGTCCTCCCCCAGCCTCCCCTTCCAGATGCGGGTCCCCTCGCAAGGCAGCACCCTGGGATTCTTCCTCCCCAAAGTGGGCTCCAGCTAAAGGTGCTGGGCCCAGGGCTGAAGTTGCAGTCCCAGGATTAA
The DNA here is from genome assembly GCA_029206835.1 of Rana muscosa. Classification (NCBI taxonomy): domain Eukaryota; kingdom Metazoa; phylum Chordata; class Amphibia; order Anura; family Ranidae; genus Rana; species Rana muscosa. The sequence goes on along the minus strand of CM055119.1, from coordinate 180,503,920 downwards.
AAGTGCCTGGGACTGAGGCGCACATGGCCCCATGGCCTAGAGGGCCATGCACTCGAACTTGGACTCCAGGACCGTAGTGCTAGTAATTAAAGTCCCATCATTTCTTGGGTAAATGCTTTCTTTAATAATTGACTCACCCACTGGTCTCTAATTCCTGCCGGGGGCTCAATTAGTAAGATCTTACAAATGCAGTGTATTGTTAGTGTATATTACAGGTGTATTGCTCCCTTAAAATCAGTGGCAGCTGGTGCTCCATGGGTTGGGGGGGTGGCAGAAGAACCTGACCACGGACTCCCTCTGTCGCTCCAGCCCGCCACCGAGCACCATACCCCCACCCCCTCCACCCTCACTTACCCTGTACTGCTATCTCCGGATGGCCTTTACCTGCAGGCTCTGGGCTCTCCTCTTTCTCCCGTTCAGCTCCTCATCACCAGAGCCGGGTGCTGTGCTGGGCTTGCTGACTCCACACTCTGCCCCCTGAACTGACACGTTGAAGGGTGCCCACAGGCGGCAGCTTCCCCCCTCCGTCTCCTCAGTATCCCGGCCTCCTTTTCTCTCCTCTGTCTTTTCCTCCTGATCAATGGGGTCTTCAGACTCCCGGCCAATGGGGTCTTAGGACTCCCAGCCAATGGGGTCTTAGGAGCCACTTCCTGATTGGAGAAACAGGAAGACATTAGCGAATATTAATTTTCTAATGTCACACAACTGGCTGCGCTCGGGGTGCAGTGCTCTGCACCCCGAGCCCACCCTTTTTTGAAGCCAGTTAGAGCCCCATGCTCTAATCATATGCTTAAAAAAACAAACCCTATTGAAATCCATGTGTCCTGCGAGTAGATTAGGGGCTGGACGCATGGATAGGGGGGGCGGAGCCTGTATGCCCCCTATGGATGGGCCACCACTGCTTAAAATAGAGATCTTGGCATCACCTCACAAGCAATCCCCCAGGAAGTGTGATGACATCACTAGGCTTTGCTCTGGTCCATTTCATCAACACTCAACGGGACTTCCTCAAGGATTTTACCCTTAAGAAAGTCATTAGGTGAGTCTAATAGTAACTGGATAACTTGAAACTAAAAAAGTCCAAGATAATCAACAAGACAGCCGCCAACACTCAAATGTGTCCCCACATGTAGTAATACATAATATGCAAAATATGTGTGTATCTCTAAATCAATTTGGGTAGCAAATCCATATAGGCGCAAAAACAGCAAATAAATAAATACATTCATAAAGACCCCCCTACAGGATAATTATTTCCAGATCACTTGTGCTACAAAACAATAAAAGCAAAATGAATATAGGTGAATATAGCAATAAACATATAAAACATAAACACAACTTCATTTGCATAGGTGAAGTTAAATTACATATGTTAATATAAAACAAAGGTGAATGTCCAAAGGAATCAGTTTCAATTAATTGTGCTCATAATTGATAACGGATGTTAAGCAATCAAAAGGTGATAGTCCAAGATGAAAATAACATCAGCTCCAAGCAGTGTGTCCTAGCAGCTCACCTCAGATAAAGACCCCAAAAGACCCCAAAGGTCTAGCAGCGCTTTTTGATAGGTATGAAATCTTGCAACTGGTCCCTATGCAATCTCCTCTCCTTCCACCACAAACTAAGGACAAAGTAGACAGGGTAACCAGAGATCACCAGTAACTCTCCCACTTGGCTATCATATATCCTACTCTCCAGATAAGCCTGAGAACCACTGCCCCCTTACCACCGATTCTAAAAGTGATCCAGCAGCGAATGCGCAGCCTGGACCACTTTTATTGGTTACAGAATAACCAGCTGAAAAAAACAATGCCTGGGTTATGTTGCAGCCATAACCCCCGGTATTCCACTGCCAACCAAGGACATCATTTGTCTATGGCTCGGTTGGCAATTGGCCAAGACTCATAATTTTGGAATGTGATGTCCAACAAAGCTCGTATAGGTGTGATGGTCAGGTGTCAGAAAGAATTTGGCCATATAGCATATATTATTTTAAAAAAATATATACAGTGAACAATGTCATGTGTATATCTGAAACATTGTGTCATGGATCTGCAGTAATGTTCATGTCTGTCTGTCTGCTTACCTCTCTGTTGTGTTCAACTTAGAGACCGATTGCTGTTCACCTGTATGCTTAATTAATCTTCCCTCAAGCATGGCTCCACCCCAGCCTCTAACAGGAAACACTATATTAACCTGTGCACTGCAAGCCAAGCCTTGCTGATCAACATTTGTGTTAGGCGTTCCTGTGTCATTCGTACCGTGTGCTCTTTGTTTGTTCCGTGTACCGACTTGGCTTTCTTCTAACCATTCCTACCTGTTATCCTGACCTTCGGCTTGTCTTGACCATCTCTGTCTGCTTGTTGCCCTGACCTTGGCCTGCCTACCGACCATTCCTTGTTGCCCTGTGCTGCTGCTTCCTCTCCATCCTCCGGAGCCAGACGTCAGTGTGAGCTGGGAGATCCTAAGGGCCACGACCTGGAGTCAGCTGCAGCATAGTCCATCCTTACTATCAGAGGCTCTGGTAAAAACCTGCTGGCTCTTAGACCCTTTGCCCTGGGGAATCTTATGCTCTAACTCCCTGCCCAGAACAGTGGCTGCGACCCAGTGTGGCTGCTTCCCAGAACCCTCAGCAGTCAGCCGTTGGGTCCAAAACCTTCACGGGGTGTTCCTAGTCCCCGCAAGGGACCTGACACATTGGCATGCATTTATTTTTCGGAAGAGGCTGATAGAATATAGGTTATTTTCCATGAGATATACATTCATTAAAAAATACAGTTTTTCCTGCTACATCCGTTTACCACAATCATTTTGCTAAGCCTGATGGCTAATGAAACCGCGTGTTACTTAGAGATAAAGCCTAATTCCAGTCCCGTTTCTCCCTTAAAAGCTGTGAAGGGATGGTGATACCACGGGCTCAACCGGTATCGGGTAACCTTCAAGGCTGCAGCATCAACTCTTTGAAAAATGCTTCCTACACAAACTGGTGCAAACATGTGACCAAGCTCCAAGCTGACAGCAACCCAACGAGATAACATTTGTCATCAGTGTCACTGTTAATTTAAACTGCTTGGTGTAAGGCCACACACACAAGTGGATTAAGGGTCACTGCCTTAAACAAATGCTCATCCAAACTTAACACGTGTCAGCAATCTCTCTCCCTCACTCCCTCTGTGTGGCGAGCTGGGAGCTGAAGACTGGATAGGCAATCAATAAAATTCAATTGTCATATAAAGTTCCAGCGTAATGTCAGTCTTTAACACTTTTAGCACTGGATTTTGCTGCTGTTTCTTGGTCATAGCAGAACTTTTATATCTGGAAGTGTGACAGTTATATGTGCCGCATTATACGGACATCGTTCTTTTATTTTGAAGAGGATCTAAACAATAATTGAACAACAATTTATTGCTAAAACACTGTATATCCCTTTCTTGACTAATGCCGCGTACACACGACCGTTTTTCCTGTCATGCAAAAAAACAACGTTTTTCTCGACGTGATTCGTCATGATTCCTCTCAAGTCTGCCTTGCATACACACGTTCAGGAAAAAAAAAAACGCTCAAGCAAAGCGCGGTAATGTACAACACGTACGACAACACGTACGACGGCACTATAAAGAAGAAGTTCCATTCGAATGGCGCCACCTTTTGGGCTGCTTTTGCTGATCTCATGTTAGTAAAGTTTGGTGAGAGACGATTCGCGCTTTTCAGCCTCGTGCTTTTTAGTCCGTTACATCGTGACGAATGTGCTATCTCCATTACGAACGTTAGTTTTACCAGAACGAGCGCTCCCGTCTCATACTTGATTCTGAGCATGTGCGTTTTTTTCCCCTCGGAAAAGCATACACAGGAGCGGTTTTCGCGACGAGAAATAGAACAGCGGGAAAAACAACGAGAAAAAATAGAGGAGGTTCTAATTTTTTTGCGGGCAGTTTTCTCGTCAAGAAAACTGCTATGGAGCATACACACGACCGGTTTTCACGACCAATCTAAAAAATGACATGAAAAACGTTCGTTTTAAGCCTATTTTTGACATTTGGTGTTTACAAGTTAAAATCCGTTTTTTTTGCTAGAAAATTACTTAAAACCCCCAAACATTATATATATATATATTTTAGCAGAGAATCTAGAGAATAAAATGGCGATTGTTGCAATATTTTATGTCACACGGTATTTGTGCAGCGGCCTTTTAAACACAACTTTTTGGGGGAAAATACACTTTCATGAATTAAAAAAATAAGAAACAGTAAAGTTAGCCCAATTTGTTTGTATAATGTGAAAGATGATGTTACGCCAAGTAAATAGATACCAAACATGTCACGCTTTAACTCGTGAAATGGCGACAAACTACGGTACCTAAAAATCTCCATAGGCGACGCTTTAAAAATTATTAACGGTTACCAGGTTAGAGTTACAGAGGAGGTCTAGTGCTAGAATTATTGCTCTTGCTCTGACAATCACGGCGATACCTCACATGTGTGATTTACTGTAAACACCGTTTACATATGCGGGCGCAACTTCCGTATGCATTTTCTTTTCTGTGCGAGCTCGCGGGGACGGGGGCGCTTTAAATTTTTTTCTTTACTTTTTCTTATTTATTTCATTATTTTTTTTATTTTTTTACATTGTGTTTAAAAAAAATGAAAATTTTTGATCACTTTTATAGCTGTCACAAGGAATGTAAACATCCCTTGTGACAGTAATAGGTGGTGACAGGTACTCTTTATGGAGGGATCGGGGGTCTAAAAGACCCCAAATCCCTTCTTTGCACTTCAAAGTATTTAGATCATCGAAAACGGCGATTCTGAATACTGTGTTTACATACAGGAGACTGGAACAAAGCCGTTACCGGCTTGGTGCCGGTCCGTGTCTTGACGCCGGAAGAGGCGGATTGCGGATCGGGTCTCCCGTGGGACAGGAGGCCCGGTAAGAGCGGCGGAAGGCGGTGGGAGGGGGGGATGTCCCCTCCCGCTCCTCCGGTATAACAGCCGAGTGGCTTTTAGCCGAATCGGTTGTTATCCCTGGAAAGCCGAACGCCCGCTCTAAAAAATGGTACCGGGATAATGCCTGCAGCAGCGGGCATCATTCCGGTATAACTCCCTAATACCGAGGCCGCATATATGCGTATGCTCGGTGCAAATGGCATTTTTTAATTAATACAGCTTTTCACCTTTTTTTTATCCTATGTTGCATCTCAATGTTGTTGATCTACTGCAGCCTTTTTGCTGTCACCTCTTGTCTACATGCACTCCAATGATAGCTACATGACATTTCTCAGAAACTATTGATCCATTAATTATTAGACATGTGTAATTCGTTTAGTTTCAAATTAGCTTAACTAATTTCAACAAATTAGTTAATTCGGAAATATCTGAATTAACGAAAACCCGTTTAACAAATTTTTCCGAATATTGAAAATTTTTGTCAATTCGAAATTTCTAAAATCTGAAAATTCTAAAATCTGAAATAATAACTAACTAATAATAACGTAACTATTACTGACTATTAAATTATAGGTATTGGAATTTCCTTTCAAATTTGGCTGTTAGTGAACGTAATGAATACGAATTTATCCAAAGTTACAAATTATCCAAAATAACCAATGCCATATCCAAAAGAATGGAACGTAACAAATTCATAATAATAAATAACAATAGTAATAATAAAAACTTTTTATTATTATTATTATTTGTTATTATTAAAGTGGATGTAAACCCAAATTTTCTTCTTTTTTTTTTTTGCTGTCACAATGTAGCGTATAAAGCCCTGTACACACGGTCGGACTTTTGGCCAACAAACATTTTAAGCAAGTTGGACCAACAATCCGACCGTGTGTATGCTCCATCGGACAAACTTTTTTTGCTTTTTTCTTGTTTTTGGGTCTGCAAACGGACAAACTTTTGCCCAACAAAAGTCCGATGGAGCAAAGTCCGACCATGTGTACAGAAAACCATCAGACTTTTGTCCGATGGACAAAACAACTAATGTTAAAATCAACCAACAATAGCAGAAGTTGACCAAAGGGTGGCGGTAAAGAGCAGAAAAGAGCAGAAAAACCACGTGATGTTGCAAAAAGTTTTGGGAAAGTTTGCAGAAAAGTCAGAGCGTGTGTATGCTATGGGTGTGCCCGGCCAACTCCGTTCGGACAAAAAAACACGGAAAAGTCTGATGGAAGTCCGACCGCGTGTATGGTGCTTTAGATTTCATATCATCTGTGCCCAGTCTTGCCACAAAGAGTTAATCCAGCTCTGAGCAATCCTCTTTTCTTTTTTCAGCAAGATAAACGGACAAACAGGAGAACTTTTGTCCGTTCCGCCCCCTTGCTGTGAGTGACAGGTTATTTATATATCTCGTGCACTAGCTTTAGACAGGCACTATTTTTTAATTCCCACCTCCTTTTCTGAAGTCATGTGGTTACTTTTCTGGATTTTGACTGGATGTTAGTGATCATAGCAGAAGGAATACACAGGAGAAAATGCATGTGGACAAGGGGAGTGTAGAGGTGGGCGGGGAGTCTACTGACATCACGACTCCACCCACCGAGCTCCAGACAACAGATCCACCCACAGAATCTGCAGTTTTTCAGTTCTTATAACAGACAGAGGGGAGACATTTGACAGATAAGGATACATGCAGGAGGCATCTATATCCTTATAGATCAGCACTATGGCAGTAGTTTAGAAAGGATGAGAGTGGGTTTACATCCACTTTAATTCATTCCGTTCCATTTGTTTAACCTAGATTTTTAACCCCTTCCCAGCCACTGTCATTAGTACAGTGACAGTGCATATTTTTTTTAGCACTGGTCATTGTATTAGTGTCACTTGTCCCCAAAAAAGCGTCAAAAGGGACAGTTCGTGTCCAATTTTTCCATCGTAATATCGCAGTCCCGCTATAAGTCGCTGATCGCCGCCATTACTAGTAAAAAAAAACAAAATAAATAGAAATTCCATAAATATATCCCATAGTTTGTAGACGCTATAACTTTTGCGCAAACCAATCAATATATACGCTTATTGTTTTTTTTTTTTTTAAATCAAAAATATGTAGCAGAATATATATTGGCCTTTGTATTGGTGTGGTTCCTGCAAAGTGTCAAAACTGTCAGTTAGCCCTCGTTGATAGTGAATATCGCCTTCTGCTGTGAATAATCACAGCAAAAGCGACCCACACGCCCCCTGTAGGCTAAGGTGACCAGATTTTTCAAATAAAATCCGGGGACATATATATATTTTTTTTTTTACTTGTAATGGCAGCAATCAGCGACTCTCTGCCAGTCGCCGCCTGCCTCACAGCCTGTCAAGTCTTAAACCTCGTAAACACACGTTCGGACTTCCATCGGACAAATCCATGGATTTTTGCCCAAAGGGCGTTGTCTGTGAACTTTGTATGCATACACACGGCAGAACATTTTCAGCCAACAAACACGAACTTAGTGACGTAATAGACATACTACGTGGTTTTTCAGCTCTTTAGCGCCACCCTTTGGGCAACTTCTGCTAATGTTGTCTTATGGTTAGCATTGCTTCCAAACAGGCATGTTTATACTTTGGATTTTAGTCCGACGGATTTCTGTACACATTTGTTGTCGAACAATTTGAGAGCATGCACAGCCAACATTTGTTGTCAGAAATTCCGACAACAATTGTCCAAAGGAGCATACAGACGGTCGGATTGTCCGACAAAGCACGTCCATCGGACAATTGTTGTTGGAATATCCGATCGTGTGTACAGGGCCTTTACTCTCCGGGGCCCCGCCTACTACTGGGTGGGGAGCGGAGGAAGATCACTCCCCCAGGGAAGGCAAGGAGATAAGCAGGCAGGCGGCTGGCCGGGACTTTAGCCAAGGCAGAAGAACATGTGAGCGGAGCTGAATGGGCACCCGAAACTGAAGAAATATTCCCTCCGCTCCGACCAGCACATGATCATCAGAGCGGGGGGGGGGGGATGTAATTCAGATTTTTTTTTTAATTCTGCACTGACTGTCTTTGAAATTGCCCCAGCCCCTGTTCAAATCCAATCCGGGGCCAAAACCGGGGACAGACTTGGTCAGGGGACAGTGTCCTCAATCCGGGGACTGTCCCCGGAAACCGGGGATGTCTGGTCACCCTACTGTAGGCGGAAGTGCAGGATTACGTATACATACGTGATCCTGCGCAGAGCTGCCGCCCTGTAACAGTAAAACTGCTATAGAGCGGTCAGCAAGCGGATAATTGATTCAGTTGGACTCTGTTTTGTTTTTCTTCACATTAACATTTATTCTCAATAAATTACATAAATAATCACAGTGCATAATTGATAAGGTCACAAATGATCCCTATTAGCAGTTCTGTCATTGACACCTAATTAGCGATGTCTCAGAAAGACATCATAACTTGTTATTGGGTAACACGTCCAGTTTCTGAATGAACTGCACTTCTTCAATGCGTTGTTTACAAAATTAGTCTTGCTTCTTTATCAAACTGCAAAATGAATGGGGACTTAAAATATATTTAAACGTGAAACTTGTCTCCAGAGACAAAAGAAAGCAAAACACATTAAAAGATGTATTGTCTATCTTCACTGAATATTCCATTTCCAAAACCCAGCTGCCTTCAGTCACTTGAATTGCCATCTAATGCGCGATGCTTATTTTTATCTGTGTTTTTTTTTTTGAGTAAATTACTTTTTTCTTTTTTTTTTTTTATTCCTGTTGATTATGTCTCGAGTTGAACTTTGTGTCTTATCTGTGTATTTGAATAAAAATAGGAAGTAGTAAAGTGAGGACATTTGGAGGTGAGAAACACACTCATGGGGGTAGTACGGACTATCATAGCCTTGCATCGTTCTCACCAATAAATAATAAAACCCAATTTGCACCTTGTGGTATATGCTTGCAAACACTCTGTCTACGGAATGTTTCAAATCCGTCAAGAAACAGCAATTTATGTGACAAAAAGCAAATAACAAAATAATTTTATTCATGTCCAAATAAACCGTATGGGGAACTTGCGACAGCCTGGATCATTTTCAATCTGTTTCGCACATTTAGGCATCACGGTTTGTTCTCGTCAAAGTGACAGACACCGACTTTTATAGCTCTATTGATGGGAGTTTTTTTTTGTTTTTTTAACCAAGCTTGCCCTTTGTTTTGAAATTTTTGAACAACACTTCAAAGTAGTCAATCACAGAGTTGATTTACATGCCTCGTTTACATCATTTTTTTTTGAGCAAACTCGAATAATAATTTAATAAATTACCTCATAGGTCATGGTACCCCGGTGGTCAGACCTGTTTTGATGTTCCTCTAAAGTGCTGCAAATTTGTCTGGTCAATTTTAATGTGATCGTAGACAGAACTTCTAATCTCTAATAAATAATACTCTTAACTCAATAACCTGGGGTTTAACTAGGCCTTGCCCTTTATTATAGGTATAATAATAATAAAATAAAAAAACGACTCAATTAATTATCAATAACACCCATGCGATCTGATTCCTGTCCAAATTCACAGTTCGCACTGCGATATATGCGAACCGACCTGGTGGTGTCATTAACTTTCAATTACGTCCAAAAAAGTTTTATTGCGGAAAAAAAATCACATCACAAAGGTGCAACGTTTCGGAGTCATGCAGGACCCCTTCGTCAGGCATGTGATAAAGTGTACCAGTGCAGCAGCAAAAAATATATATACAACAGCCACCAATCAAAACATGTGAGAATTGGGAAAAAAAAGATTGACACCCCCTCCCCGTGTCGTCATTGAGGCATCAGAATCCAGCCAAAAAACGTTAAAAGCAGTCAGGCAATAAAAATCACTGAAATGGACAATGATGTTGAAGCTTAAAAAACACACAATACCGATCGCATATCTGCCGTTGGTGTGCGAGTACTAGATTGGATGCACTAACCTGTTGTATGCAATCAGGAGCTCATCATCGCCAGGACCCAGCGGTCCAATAGCTGGTTAGCATAGGGTGACCAGACATCCCCGGTTTCAGGGGACAGTCCCCGGATTGAGGACACTGTCCCCGGACCAAGTCTGTCCTCAGTTTTGTCCCCGGATTGGATTTGAACAAGAGTTGGGGCAATTTCAAAGACAGTTAGTGCAGAATAAACAAAATTAAATTCTGATATACACACCCCCCCGCTCCGCCGTTCCTACTAGCTTAGAGGGGTGTATTTGTTTTCCATTATCTGTGCCCCTTTCTGATGATCATGTGCTGGTCGGTGCGGAGGGAATATTTCTTCAGTTTCAGGTGCCCATTCAGCTCCGCTCGCATGTTCTTCTGCCTTGACTCAAGTCCCAGCCAGCCACCTGCCTGCTTATGTCCTTCAAAGTGATCTTCCTCTGCTCCCCACCCAGTAGTACCTGTGGCCCGGAAAGTAAGACTTGACAGGCTGTGAGGCGGGCGGCGGCGATGGGCAGAGAGTCGCTGATTGCCGCCATTACTAGTAAAAAAAATATGTCCCCGGATTTCATTTAAAAAATCTGGTCACCTTAGGTTAGCAGCCCTGGACGCCAATCACGGCGTGCCACGTAGGCCGCGCATGCGCCTTGGCTCAGGCGCATGCACGGCATTTCAGTGATTTCTATTGCCTGACTGCTTTTAATGTTTTTTGGCAGGATTCTGATGCCTCAATGACGTCACAGGGAGGGGGTGTCAATCTTTTTTTTCCAATTCTCACATGTTTTGATTGGTGGCTGTTGTATATATATTTTTTGCTGCTGCACTGGTACACTTTACACCTGATGAAGGGGTCCTGCGTGACTCTGAAATGTTGCACCTTTGTGATGTGATTTTTCTGCAAGAAAACTTTTTTGGACGTAATTGGACGATCCATGGTGTGCTGGCGAATATGTTTGATTGATGTCTCCAGGACCCAACTGGTAATCGTTGCAGCACCCACCATTTTTATGAGCCATTTTACCAGGAACGTGTGCGATTGGAATATTGATCAGATTAACTTTCTATTGACACCCGCAGCGGTTTGCATAGGGCAGTGTGAACTGCCTGCGAGTTCTATGCAATGCGTCAACCGGCACTGGAATCGTGCTGGTGAGAACCGACACTGAAGCAGGAGTGGTGTTGTCCCCAAAATGTGTTGGCTGTTCTTATATGATATCCAGTTTTGGTCTGGCTCTCGTTTCTGTAGTTCTATGGTTTGAGCCAGTGGTCATCAACCCTGTCCTCAGGACCCACTAACAGGCCAGGTTTGCAAAATAACTGAAATACATTGCAGGTGATATAATTTGCTGCTCAGTGATTGCAGTATTCTAGTCTGCATCTCCCCAAGGTAATACATAAAACCTGGTCTGTTAGTGGGCCCTAAGGACAGGGTTGATGACCACTGGTTTGAGCTACTGTTGGGTGCCCATTGAGGGAAGCCTAGCTGTGTGGGAGCCATCTCACCAGGACTATAGACGATTCACCAATATTCTTGGTGAGACGACGGCTTCCACACAGCTAGGCTTCCCTCAATGGGCACCCAACAGTAGCTCAAACCATAGAACTACAGAAAAGAGAGCCAGACCAAAACCTGATGTCATATAAGAACAGCCAACACATTTTGGGGACAACACCACTCCTAAAAGTCTAAAAGTTCCCACTGCCTCTTTGAGTATGTTGTTCTGAAGAAAAAAACATGACACTAAATTATATCCTTATTATTTTGACTCATCAGTCCAGGGCACCTGTTGCCATTTTTCTGCACTCCAGTTCCTAAGTTTTCATGCATAGTCGCTGAGCATTGTTTCCACATCAGAGGTACGGCTTTGAGGCCACAATTCTTCTATGAAGACCAATTCTGCTTAGACTTCTCCAGACAGTGGATGGGTATACAGTGGCGTTGATAGCGGAGTGCGGGGGGTGCGGTCCGCACCCGGGTGACACCCGCTAGAGGGGTGACACCATCCCGACTCTTCAGAGGGTGGGGAAAGCCCTGGCATTCAGCTGCCCTGGCCGGAACATCTCCAGCGCCGCAGCCGCGTGCCCTGGTCTGTGTCCTTCTTCCTCCTACTTCCCTGCTGCTGAGCCTGTCACAAGTCATGTGTCACTGTCTCCGGGCAGGCGGCGCAGCTGCAAACTTTTCTCTCCTCTCCAGTACTCTGTACTCAGTGGGGGGGGGGGGGGGGGTCTGTACTGAAGGGAGGCTATAGTTGACAGAGGGGGTGACTCCAATTTTTTTTGCACCGGGTGACACCAACCCTAGTAATGCCACTGTGGGTATACCTGGGTTCTGTGCTAATGGCATTGCTGGACATCTTCTGATGTGGAAGGGAAGTAAGCATGATGTGTCTTTCATCTTCTGCATTAAGTTTCCTTGGCCGTCCACTGCGTCTGTGGTTCTCAACGATGCCTGTTTCTATGTGCTTTTTCCAAAGAGCTCGAACAGCACATCTTGAAACTCCAGTCTGCTTTGAAATCTTTGCCTGGGGGGGACCTTGCTGATGCAGTATGCCCACCTTGTGTCTAGTTGCTGTGCCCAATCTTGCCATGGTGTATTAAAACAAAAATGCAGCACTAAAATAATAATAAAGTGTCCACAAAAATGTGACCATCAACTGAAGTTTGTCAAAACAACAAAAATAAAAATAAAATTTTGAAATTGTTATGGGTGTAAAACATAACTTCAGCCTTCACCCAACGCTTGGAAACACCCGTAGTGCCAATCCTTCACCAATGGTGAAAATACACACTCACCAGAGGGATATGCTGTCTATTACTAGAACAGCAATAAGCGCTTTGTGTAAATAGCATCCAGCATCACCCCTCTCACTCCACAGATGGCAGGACCGGACTGTTCTATTCCACTCCACCAGGGGATAGTAACAAAGTTATCAGCATGAAGTCACCAACCAAAAACAATATTTTTGCTCATAGTGTAGTAGCTTAATATTTCCAAATATGCATTAAAAACATTCAGTATAAAAACAATGCCTACTATAGACAAACAAATAGACAGCTACTGAAGACGCATATTTGCGTGAAAAGTACGTAGAGCTACACCGTGAAGGGACTAGAGGTCTTGCCGCTATTCTCTGCAGGTTTGGTGGTCCCCTATGTAAGTTTGGAAGCAGCATTTGTTTTTATACTGAATGTTTTTATACTGGATGTTTTTATACTGGATGTTTTTATACTGGATGTTTTTAATTATATTTGGAAATATTAAACCACTACACTATGAGCAAAAATATTATTTCCATGTCTTTATGGACCTTGCTTTGGCGGAGGGGGGATTATGGTGTGGGGTTGTTTTTCAGGGGTTGGGTTTGGCCCCTTAATTCCAGTGAAGGGAACTCTTAAGGCGTCAGCATACCAAGACATTTTGGACAATTTAATGCTCTCAACTTTGTGGGAACAGATTGGGGACGGCCCCTTCCTGTTCCAACATGACTGCACACCAGTGCACAAAGCAAGGTTCATAAAGATATGGATGAGCGAGTTTGGGGTGGAAGAACCTGACTGGCCTGCACCTCAACCCCATAGAACACCTTTGGGATGAATTAGAGTGGAGACTGCCTGACCTCACAAATGCACTTCTGGAAGAATGGTCAAACATTCCCATAGACACACTCCTAAACCTTGTGGACGGCCTTCCCAGGAGAGTTGAAGCTGTTATAGCCGCAAAGGGTGGGCCAACTCAATATTGAACCCTATGGACTAAGACTGGAATGCCATTAACCATTTGATGACCAGCCGCTGTCGTTATACGGCGTCAGGCCGGCTCTCCTGCGCGAATCGCCGTAGCTGTACGGTGGCTCACGGAAGCATGCCCATGGGTCAGGCGGACTCAATGTCCGCCGGCGACCCGCGATCGCCTAGTACAGAGGCAGAACGGGAATCGGCCTTTGTAAACAAGTGGATCCCCATTCTGACAGGGGACATGACAGAGATCTACTGTTCTCAGTGATCGAAAACAGTGATCTCTGTCATGTCCCAGGCAGCCCATCCCCCCTACAGTTAGAACACACCCAGGGAACACACTCAACCCCTTGATCGCCCCCTAGTGTTAACCCCTTCCCGGCCAGTGTAATTTTATATTGATCAGTGCATTTTTATGGCACTGATTAATGTAATAATGACACTGGTCCCCAAAAAGAGTAAGTTGGGGTCAGATTTGTCCGCCGCAATGTCGCAGTCCCGCTAAAAATCGCAGATCGCCGCTATTACTAGTAAAAACAATTACAAATAAATAAAAGTCCCTAAATCTATCCCATAGTTTGTAGACGCAATAACTTTTGCGCAAACCAATCAATATATTTTTACTAAAAAATATGTACAGTGGAAGACTTTTGTAAGGAAGAATGGGCAAAGATACCTCAAACAAGAATTAAAAGACTCTTGGCTGGCTACAAAAAGCGTTTACAAGCTGTGATACTTGCCAAACGGGGCAGTGCATGCTAAAAATTCTGCAGGGTGCCCAAACTTTTGCAGACGCCATTTTTTTTGTTTTCTGTCATTTTGAAAGTGTAAATGATGGAAATAAAATCTAACTTTTTTTGTCATATTATAAGAATGTCTAATCTGTAATTTGATGCCAGTTGGAGATTTTTCCATCTTTCCTTGGCTTCGTTATGCACATTAATACACATTTTTACCTGGGGTGCCCAAACTTTCGATCCCCACTGTAGAATATATATCTGCCTAAACTGATGAATAAATGTTTTTTTTTTTTTTTTTATAAAATGTAATATAGCAAAAAGTAATTTTTTCAAAATTGTCGCTCTGTTTGTTTATAGCGCAAAAAAAAAAACCCACAGAGGTGATCAAATACCACCAAAAGAAAGCTCAATTTGTGGGAAAAAAAGGACGTCAATTTTGTTTGGGTACAACGTTGCATGATGTCAGTTAAAGCGACGCAGTGCCGTACCGCAAAAAATGGCCATGGTCGTTAAGGGGGAAAAACTTTCCGGGGCTGAAGTGGTTAAAGTTCATGTGCGCGGAAAGGCAGGTGTCCCAATACTTTTGGTAATATAGTGTGTATATATATATATATATATATTGTGACAGCAGGAAGGTAAAGTCACCTGGTTGCATCCAGGGGGGTAGGTATATTTCTCCCAGATTCAGGCTTTATGCCGACTTATACAACTAGGGAGAGAGTTGATGAAGCCCAGCTGAGGCTAGTGGGCTCATGGATGATTCATACCTCTAGGGAGAGTGCTGGGCGTCGTGCAGGCAGGGAGTTGATGAGACCAGCTGAAGCTGGTCAGCTCGTTTAAGGCCTCTATAAAAACTCCCAGCTTCATTAGGTGTTTGCTCATGCCTGGAACCAGACCTGTGTGGACTGTCTAGGGAGAGTGAACCCCTGTGCGGTGAGACAAAGCCTGTGTGGCTATTTGTTTGGACATTTACTAAACCAGGGACTTAGGGACTAGGACAGCACCAGGCTGATCCCAGTTGTTAGTTTAGGAAACCTGCATGTTTAGTCAGAGGTCAAGCTGACCAGGGTTTATTTTGTTTATGTTTCTTTTTGCTTTGCTGTGTTTTTGTCACTGTAAATAGAGAAATAAACCGCACCCTTTTGATCTTGAAAACCACAACCTCCGTCTGCTGGGCCTGTTTTTGTGTGGGGAGCCCATCCAGGGGGTCACACACACCCGCTGCCGAACTAACCCCCTCACAGTTGGTGGAGAACCAGTGGCAGTTTTTTTTAAGCCAGCATGGAGGAGATACTGAAACAGCTGGCTCTAGCAAATGCCAATCAACAGCAGACAAATGCAGGTTTGCAAAAGAGCCTTGCAGCTCAACAACAGAGCTTCGCAGCTCAGCAACAAGCCCAGCAGCAATCTGAGGCCCGCTTCATAGACCTGTTGCAGAAGCAAGAGCAGAGACTACAACAACAGATGGAAGCAGTAATGCAGCAACGTCCGCAGACCAGTGAGGAAAGCCGTCCCACTAATACCGCGTCATTTGGGGTGAGTCGTTTATTGACAAAAATGACTGGAGAAGATGAT
The DNA here is from genome assembly GCA_029206835.1 of Rana muscosa. Classification (NCBI taxonomy): domain Eukaryota; kingdom Metazoa; phylum Chordata; class Amphibia; order Anura; family Ranidae; genus Rana; species Rana muscosa. The sequence goes on along the minus strand of CM055119.1, from coordinate 180,487,981 downwards.
CCAGAGGTGTTTTTGACCACATTTGAAAGGACTGCTGAAAGGGAAAAGTGGCCTAAGGATCAGTGGGCTGGACTGCTGGCTCCTCTGTTAACTGGTGAATCGCAGAAAGCTTACTATGACCTAGAGCCAGAACTCCTCTGAGAGTGGTGAGGACTCTCCAGAATTTCCCTTGTCAGTATTGGCAGGCGAGACTCAAGAAACTGGAGAGGAGCCCACCTCCTCAGACGAAAACCTACCGTCTGTGGAGTTTTCTGATCTTGAGGTTCACAGGGAAAATTTTGCCACAGAACAGTTAAAAGACTCCGCCCTAATAAAGGCACGGGAAAACGTAGTGGAAATAGATGGCGAGTTAGTGAACCCAGATAATACCTGCACTTACCCATACTTCAGCGTAGAGAAGGACCTACTGTATCGGGTGGCAAAAAGGGCAGAAGAAACCGTTGAGCAGCTTGTGGTGCCCAAACCTTACAGGAAGTTGGTGTTGGAGTTGGCCCATGGGCACATTCTTGGAGGTCATCTGGGGACAGAGAAAACCCGAGAGAGGGTATTACAGAGATTCTATTGGCCTGGGGTGATGAAGGACATAGAAAATTATTGTTCCTCCTGCCCTGTGTGTCAGAGGTCGGCCCCGATGCCACATTTCCGTAGCCCGCTGGTCCCTCTACCCATCATTGAGGTCCCGTTTGAGAGGATCGCAATGGATTTGGTAGGTCCTATAATCAAGTCCGCTAGGGGGCACCAGTACATATTAGTTATAATGGACTATGCCACCCGTTATCCAGAAGCGATCCCTCTCCGAAATACCTCGGCCAAAACCATAGCCAAAGAGCTATCTCTTGTTTTTAGCCGGGTGGGTATTTGTAAAGAACTGCTTACGGACCAAGGTACACCCTTTATGTCCCGGGTTATGAAAGAGCTGTGTAAATTGTTCAAAGTGACGCAATTGCGTACGTCTGTGTATCACCCCCAAACCGATGGGCTGGTTGAAAGATTCAACAAAACCCTAAAACAAATGTTGAAGAAAGTGGTGGATAGAGATGGAAAGGATTGGGACTGTCTACTTCCTTATTTGATGTTTGCTATTAGGGAGGTGCCCCAATCCTCTACGGGATTCTCCCCCTTTGAGTTACTGTATGGGAGACACCCAAGAGGGCTGTTGGATATTGCCAAGGAAACTTGGGAAAGTGAGAGTTCTCCCCACAGGAGTGTGATTGAGCATGTCGCCCTGATGCAAGATCGAATTGCACAGGTAATGCCCATCGTGAAGGAACATTTGGCCCAAGCGCAGTTGGCACAGCAGAGAGTGTACAACCGTGGAGCCAAGACCCGTACCTTTTCCCCGGGGGATAGGATATTGGTACTTGTCCCTATGGTTGAAAGTAAATTCCTTGCCAAATGGCAAGGCCCCTACGAGATAATGGAAAAAGTGAGCGAAGTGAATTACAAGGTCAGACAACCAGGAAGGCGAAAGCCCGAACAGATCTATCACGTTAATCTGTTGAAAGCCTGGAGGGATAGAGAGTCCCTAGTCGCAGAAACTTGGTCACCAGCTCAAACTGGTTGCATGATTCCGGAGGTTGGAATAGCAGCCACCTTGTCACAACCCCAACAACAGGAGGTTAAGGAGTTTGTGCTTCGCAACAAGGAGGTGTTCTCTGAGCTGCCGGGACAAACATCTGGGGTAGAGCATGATATTATTACCCCGCCCGGTGAAAGGGTGAAGTTAAAACCCTATCGGATCCCAGAGGCCCGACGGGAGGCAATACGGGAGGAAGTACAGAAAATGCTGAACTTAGGGGTGATAGAGGAGTCCCAAAGTGATTGGTCTAGTCCCATTGTGTTGGTGCCTAAACCGGATGGGAGCTGGCGATTTTGTAACGATTTTCGTCAGTTGAACAAAGTTACAAAATTTGACACCTACCCCATGCCACGTATAGATGAGTTGATCGACCGGCTGGGAACAGCCCGATACATGACGACTCTTGACCTCACAAAAGGGTATTGGCAAATTCCCCTGGCCAAGTCGGCCAAAGAGAAAACCGCATTTGTAACCCCAGACGGGGCGTTCCAATATAAGAGAATGCCGTTCGGGTTACAGAATGCGCCGGCCACATTCCAGCGGAAAATGGACCAGATACTGAGGCCCCATCGGAAGTATGCTGCGGCTTACCTGGATGACGTAATTGTCCATAGCACAGATTGGGCCTCACATCTGCCAAAAGTGCAAGCAGTCCTAGACTCTATCCGGGAAGCGGGGTTTACGGCTAACCCCAAGAAGTGTACCATTGGGCAGGAGGAGGCCAAATATCTTGGGTACACCATTGGCAGGGGAGTAATAAAACCCCAACTCAACAAAGTCGAGGCCATCCAGAGTTGGCCACGTCCCAACAGCAAGAAGCAGGTACGAGCCTTTCTGGGAATCGCGGGTTATTATCGGCGCTTCATTCCCCACTTTGCTTCTAAGGCTGTGCCCCTAACCAACCTGACGAAAGGGAAAGGGTCGGTCATGATTAAATGGACCCCCGAGGCTGAGGCAGCATTCCAATTCTTGAAACAAGCCTTATGTAGCCAGCCAGTGTTGTACTCACCCGACTTCTCTAAAGACTTTGTCGTACAAAGTGATGCGTCAGATGTGGGGTTAGGAGCAGTATTGTCCCAGGTCTGGAACGGGGAAGAGCACCCAGTCATTTACCTCAGCAGGAAGTTGAAGTCCCATGAGGTAAATTACGCCACGGTTGAAAAGGAGTGTTTAGCGGTGAAGTGGGCTCTAGATTCCCTTCGGTACTATCTGCTAGGTAGGCACTTTGACATGGTTACGGATCACGCTCCGTTAAAGTGGATGGCTCAAAACAAGGAGACAAATAGAAGAGTAAATAGGTGGTTCCTGGCCCTACAGGAATTCAACTTCACAGTAAAGCATCGCCCTGGCGTTCAAATGGGGAATGTGGATGCTTTGTCTCGAGTACATGAATGCCTGATTGCTGGTGTTCCAACCCCAAGGTTAAAACAAGAGGGGGGGGTATGTGACAGCAGGAAGGTAAAGTCACCTGGTTGCATCCAGGGGGGTAGGTATATTTCTCCCAGATTCAGGCTTTATGCCGACTTATACAACTAGGGAGAGAGTTGATGAAGCCCAGCTGAGGCTAGTGGGCTCATGGATGATTCATACCTCTAGGGAGAGTGCTGGGCGTCATGCAGGCAGGGAGTTGATGAGACCAGCTGAAGCTGGTCAGCTCGTTTAAGGCCTCTATAAAAACTCCCAGCTTCATTAGGTGTTTGCTCATGCCTGGAACCAGACCTGTGTGGACTGTCTAGGGAGAGTGAACCCCTGTGCGGTGAGACAAAGCCTGTGTGGCTATTTGTTTGGACATTTACTAAACCAGGGACTTAGGGACTAGGACAGCACCAGGCTGATCCCAGTTGTTAGGCCTCGTACACACGACCGATTTTCTCGTCGTAAACAGTCAAGAAAAGTGCCGCGAGAGTTTTTTTGTCTAGAAAAACGTTCGTGTGTATGGTTTTACGACGAGAAACTTGACGAGAATCTCGACGAGAAAATAGAGAACCTGCTCTCTATTTTCTCGTCAGGAGTCCAGATTTCCTCGTCGTGTTTCTCGTCGGCCTGTTTTGTGACGAGAAAATGGTTCGTGTGTATGCTTTTACGACTCTTCCAAAAGTGCGCATGCTCACAAGCAACTATGAGACGGGAGCGCATCTTCTGGTAAAACAAGCCTTCATAATGGAGAGAGCACATTCGTCACGCTCATAAATATTTCATCGTTTAAATGTTCTGCATTGAATTCTTCGTTAGAATGTTACATTAATCAAAACGAGAGACCTTCTTTTGCTGCTGATATTCACACAGAGTTATGCCTTATTTTTAACCTTTTTCATGCTGCTCTTTATAAGATTTATGTGTATTATATCGTGCAAGTTTTTAGGAATAATTTAAATGGTTAGATTTTTCAAAATGATGTTAATTATAATTTCTCAATGTTTTGATAGCGATCTCCCATTTAATTTTCTAATCTATATTTTTAAAATTTCACACCATGTTTTTGAGCTAATCAGATTTAGTTATTCTTTTGGGGGGGTGATATCTGTGCCTTTTATTGTCAGTCAAATGTATCTGCTTACTCCAAAGCTTGTTTTTTTTTATTTAAAAATACACATAGTCAAGTATGAACTTAAACAAAAAACACATTTATTCATGTTTATAAATTAAATAAAGAGAAGGCAGCGCTGGAGAAGCTGCTGCCATTTGTGCATCCCAGGGACCCCAGAGCACACAGCAACCCTGTGGACACTAAAATTGGGAGCTTGAGAAGGCCCACATTTCAGAACACAATCTGATGCTGGCCTCCCAGAGGTCAGGAACAGCAGCAGGTGAGATATATGTCCCAAGTGTGTGGTACTACAACAGGCTGCCTTCTGTCCGACCAGTGCGACCACAATGAAGCAAGGCCATCACTTCCTCTTCTTCCTGGCAACCTTCCCTGCAGCCTTTACTGAAGCCTTCCTTCTTCGTTTAGCTGGAGGCTGGCCCACTGGAGGGGTACTCCTGTCAGGAGGAGGAGGTGGAGGTGTAGCAGAAGGGGGTGGGGCAGAAGAAGAAGGTGGAGGTGTAGCAGAAGGGGGTGGGGCAGAAGGTGGAGGTGTAGCAGAAGGGGGTGGGGCAGAAGGTGGAGGTGTAGCAGAAGGGGGTGGGGCAGAAGAAGAAGGTGGAGGTGTAGCAGAAGGGGGTGGGGCAGAAGGTGGAGGGGTAGCAGAAGGGGGTGGGGCAGAAGGTGGAGGGGTAGCAGAAGGGGGTGGGGCAGAAGAGGAAGGTGGAGGTGGAGGTTGAGGTTGGGTCAGTTGGGCCACCTCACATATGGCGGTATTGGGGGTAATTTGCTCCATCACCCCCTTGTTGAGCAAGGTGATGAGCAGGGGTTCGCATAGGAGGCGTTGCTCCATGCTCATCACCTTGAACTTAGCCTCCACTAGGCCGGCAATGGCCTCTTCAGGGGATGTGGGCTCCTTGAGGGTGGCATGGGCCTCTTTAATAAGGGCCATTGCTGCCTCACTGGTGGTCCTGTCCCTCCTGCCTCTTTTGTGAAGCCTGATGGGAGGCACCTGGGATCTGGTGCTTCTCCTTTGCCCTGCCACCTCCTGTCTGCCACTGGGCCCTGCCACCTCCTGTCTGCCACTGGGCCCTGCCACCTCCTGGCTGCCACTGGGCCCTGCCACCTCCTGTCTGCCACTGGGCCCTGCCACCTCCTGGCTGCCACTGGGCCCTGCCACCTCCTGGCTGCCACTGGGCCCTGCCACCTCCTGGCTGCCACTGGGCCCTGCCACCTCCTGGCTGCCACTGGGCCCTTCCTCCTCCTGCCTGACAGTTTCCAGACCCTCCTCCTGGCTGATTTCATCCTGTGTATGAAAAAGAAACATAGTTTAATATGTTGGTTTAATCTTTGCATCAAACTTTGTAATCCTGATGGAAGCAATTAGAATGTAAATGCATAAATCCTTGCTTTAAATTTACCACTACATCAGCTTGACTATTTACCACACAATTAAGTGCAGAATAATGTCTACAGATCATGATTTCACTTGTTGAATACAAAATAATGTATGTTTCTCATCCTGACATATTTGGGAAACATTAATTTTATCCCACTACATTTTCAGTTAATACTATACCTGGCTCCAGATGGCCAAATCAGGATCATCCAGGATGGCTGCCTCCTCTTGCTCCAGAGAAGGCTCAGGTTGGCTGCAGGGAAGTCTGGGGGGAAGAGTGGAGAGTGATGGCCTTGGCTCAATGTGGTCATCCAGGAAGGACATCCTGCTGTAGTACCACAAAACTGGGACATAAACATCATCTGCTGCTGCTCCTGACCTCTGAGAAGCCAGCACCTTAGAGCGTTCAGTCCTGTAGGTACCTCTCAAGCTCCCAATTTTAGTGTCCACTTGTTTTGCTGTGGCTGTGGGCACCTTGGTATGCACAAATGGGAGCAGCTTCTCCAGCGCTGCTTTTCTCACCCCTTTTTTTTTATGGATGGGGTTTTTGGTCTCCCACAGAGCCGGCAGCTCCCTTACCCGGTCAATAAATTCCGCCAGGAACTCTTTGTCGCTAATAAATACATTCATATTGTATCTGCAAGTAAAATAAATTATATTTAAATAATGTGAGGCAAACAGTCTAACCTCCTTCACATCCTAGTCACCATATATATCCTCCAACAATCTCAAGACAGTATAGGCCAACAATTTTAACAAGTCTCACAAAATCACATACCTTCGTTCGCACGTCCGTCACTTGAACTCCTCTCTCCGCACACCGAACGTACTATAGTCACATGTGTGTTTGCTATATACACACCACGCATGCGTCCAAATTCGAACACGTCGCTCCGCACACGTCGCCCGCCCATGACGTTCTAACTAACATCTTTTCCCCGCCCCTTCTCTTTCGGCGCGCAGACAGATATGGCGGAGTTACAGCAGGTGTCTGATAATTCCGCAACTAGCGAGGAGACAAGCCCGGAGACCGAGGACACGTCACGATCAAGGAGGAGATTCAAGGCATCGAATATGTCTTTGGCGGAGATGGCGGAGATGGTGGACATCTTGGTCAAGGCTGATTATGATGCCAAGCATGGGCCGTATAGCAAACCAAATAGAAGGAAGGCCAAAATCCTCACTAAAGTTGTGAAGAGTCTGAGGGCGAAGTTCGGGGTGAAACGCTCAAATGAGCAGCTCAGAAAGAGGTGGTCAGACCTCAAACTGAGGGAGCCAGACCAGTTGAGGAGCATAAAGAGGATGCTCGCTAAAAGTAAGTAAAATGAATACCTTTCTGCTATTAATCTTTTTAGAAACTGACTTTTTTTTTTTTTAAAGCATATTGGACTCCCTTCCAAAATGTATTATTTTGAACTAGGTTGGGCACAGTAATCGTTCGTTACGTTACCGACACTTCGTTCGGCCACTATCCGTGGTTTTGGCTTATTTAAGACCCCCAAAAGTAATTAGACATCTGCCATTTTTGATCAAGTATTGTGGATAATTTTTAAGTCTAGATGATGTGTTTGTAAGGAGAATGAAATGCAAACTTTAATCAGTGTAAAGGAGAGGACACTCAGCAGCTGCTTCCACATCTGTACTTTGGAGCACTATAGTGTGGGCCACCAGACCCGCCTTTTTTGGGTGTCCCACACAGGTGCATCAGAGTTTATTTGTGGTGCCTCCATGTCCAAAAAATTACATCCAAATGTGAATAATAAACATATTTGGGGTCATAAAGAATGCATTTTTCTTTAAATTCCGCACAAACACACACTTGTACCCCACTTCCAAACAATTTAGCCTGTTTTAAGTTTAAAAATGAGATTTTTACAGTGTGATAAATAGACCTTTGGTTTTATTCTCATAGGGGAGAGAAGACTGGGAGGAGGACACTCCAGGGAGCACATGCACCCCACAACTTCCAAGCAACCCCAAACTCCCAAAGATCCACAACCGAAAGATGTGCAGGAAGTTGAGGTGGAGGAAGGAGAAGTGCAGGAAGGAGAGGTGGATGACGTTGTGGATCTGGTCACCACAACAGGTCAGTATCTGACACCACAGCTTAAGGTAAGCGAGGTAGGCCTGCAGAGTTTTATTAATTTTTTTTTATGGTTTTTAGGGGATGGAAATGTTGTGAAGGATAGCACACCGTTCTCTGCTGACAGTGCCCTCCGCCTCATCCAGCAAGTGATGGAATGTAGCACGGAACTGGACCTAATTAAACAAAGAATCCATGTGATGGAACAAACATTTAAAGACATTCTCGATGTTTTGGGGAGAATTCAATAAGCCATCCAAACACATTTGTTTTTACATGTTTGTTTTTATATTTTTACTAATTTTTTGAGTAACAAAGCAGCCAAAAATTGAATATGCACACAGTGTGTGAACATGTGCTATCTGCCATCAGGGGATATCCATGTACGTCTTTTGTGGGTGCAACCCCTTCCTCGTATCAAAAGTCGGTGAACTGAGGAAGGGGATGCACCCCCAAAACACATCCATTGATCACCCCTGATGGCAGATAGCACATGTTGACAATAGGGATCAGGATTGTAAACTTCCTATTTGCAAAAAAGTAAAAATGTGTGCATATTGAATTTTTGGCTGGGCAAGGGGTGGCAGGACCCCATATTAGGACGGGCACATAGAGACATAGTTTGTGTAACTGAATGTCTCAGATTGCTCAGAGGTATCCAATGTTGTCATTTTAGAAATGCAAGTGGTATTTTTGTATTTTCATAAGCCAAAATTTGACGGGTTGTGGTCAGGCCAACCCCAAAGTAAAACAAAAAAAAATGTGCAGAGAGTAAAATATTTGACCACAAACAACGTGTAGCTTCTTTTTATAATACACTCTAAGCTTATTTGGTTCTTTTGTAAGGTAACATAGTGAAATTGGTTGTTATTTACTAAAGTAAAATACACTTGCCACTACAAATGCACAAAGACAAACTAGGAGACAGGAAAGAACAAATAATTAAAGGTTTAAACAAGATTTTTATTGGGATACTTAGACATAGGCTGGCATAGGAATTGCCCCCCTACCCGTGAAATACTCCATGTATTTGTCCCGAACCACACGGGCATTTTGGGGGGGCAAGCCAAGACGGGCAGATTCCAGGCCCGGAAGGGGATTTGCAGGGGAAAGTCCAGCCTCTGGCAAAACTGAGGCCATATATGAATTCGCTTTGCGGCAAAGAAAATTGTGTAGCACACAGCAGCATAACACTACATAGTTTATTTTGTAGTCCGCCAAGTGGATGGAAGTCATAAAAAGGCGGAACCGGCTGGCCATTATGCCGAAGGCATTTTCAACGACTCTTCGGGCCCTGGCCAGCCGGTAATTGAACACACTCTTCTCTGGGGTCAGGGTCCTCTGTGGAAATGGCCTCATAAGATGCCGTCCGAGTCCGAAGGCTTCATCAGCCAAGAAAACAAAGGGGAGTCCTTCAATATTCCCTGCATCCGGTGGCAATGCAAGGTCGTCACTCTGGAGACGGAGGGCAAACTCCGTCTGGATGAAGGATCCCCCATCGGACATCCGGCCATTCTTCCCTACATCAACATAGAGGAATTCATACCGTGCTGACACCACCGCCATCAGCACAATGCTATGAAACCCCTTGTAGTTGTAGTAGTAGGATCCAGAACGGGGTGGCGGCACGATGCGGACGTGCTTCCCGTCTATGGCACCACCGCAGTTGGGGAAGTCCCACCGCGTGGCAAACTCTGATGCCACAGTCTGCCATTCCTGTGGCGTTGAAGGAAGCTGTGGAGTGAAACAAGATGAAATAATATTAGAAAAACAAAGGCATACATTACAAGCAAATTCAAGACCAAAAAATTAGAGACCAACATCAATCTAATTATACGTTTATTAAGGTGTGTAAAAAAAGTATAATGGAAGGCTCATTTATCATATTCATCACCCCCTCTGATGGGCCATTACTAAATTATTTTGGGGGGGGGGAGATGTGTTTGGCCACAGGATAGCATTGCAGTGGCGGTGCGTCCAGAGTGGGCGCTGGAGCACTGTCCCCTCTCTCCTGTGCCCATCACTCAGAACAATACATAGGTTCATGCGTTGCATGAACCTATGTATTGTCTATGCCGCACACTATTCAGGTGGATGGCCTCTTGTAAAGCGACCGACATATGATTAATTGCGTCATTTAGGGGGTTAAAATTGCAGAGCAGAAACAGGTATTAAAAAAGTCTTGCAAATTACAACCTGAGGGATGTAATTGGCTTCCTCAAAGAAAAATCGGGGACGCAAGGAGGGGGCATTCCTTGTGTAAACACTGACAGGCAGCTCTGGCAATCATGTTCACCAAGTCTGTTTAATGGTAACATGATTGGCTGATGCAACATGAAGGGAAGGAGAAGACATCAAGGACAGAAGAAGGATGGCGCTGACCACAAGAAGGTAAGTGCAGGGCTGGGGGGAAACTGGCTGCAATAGAGGGGACTAAATGGCTGCATTGGAGGGGACAACTGGGGGCGTTTATTAGGCAACAGAGCAAAAAAGGAGGAAGTTTATTTCCGAAATTGGGGTTGTAACCCCCCAACATTTGGAGCAACAGGCGCCCCTGCTGGAAAAGTTAGTGAGGGGAAATATTTAGGGAGGATAAAAAAGGGGCATTTAAAAACTTCCAGCATGCATGGGGACAAAGGGGACATTCTCAGCATATTACAATCATGGTAATTAGGAAAGGATGAAAGAAATACAATACATTAGCATACATGTAATACATAAAATGTGATGTGAAGGGAGAAAACTTACCCTAATATAGTCCTCCTGCAGGACTTGTATAATAGCAGAACAGGTGTCTGGGATTATGAGGCCCAGAGCCTGGGGGGAGATGCCTGTGGTGAACTTCAAGTCCTGAAGACTTCTCCCTGTCGCCAGGTAACGCAACGTGGCGATGAGCCTCTGCTCAGCACTGATGGCTTCCCGCATAACGGTGTCCTTCCTGGTAATATAGGGGGACACCAAAGCCAACAGTTCCTGAAAAACGGGGTCAGACATCCTCAGAAAATTCCTGTAGTCCTCAGGATTATTCTCGACGATCTCCCGCAGCAGAGGCATGTGGCAGAATTGGTCCCGCTGGAGCAACCAATTCTTGGTCCATGAACTCCTCCTCACACCATTCATGGACTGGTCTTGGTCCAAAACAAGCAGACCAACACCAAGCGCACGCACAGCACGAACTCGACGACGAGAACGTCCAGGCGACATGGCTAGGAAACGGTCGTCTAATCAGAACGTACAGAACAGAACGCACTTTAGAACAGCAAGGCCTATGAATAACGAACTGAAATTCAGAAACGAACAGGCAAGAACGCACTGTAAAACAGATACGACCTGCCTAGACGCCCTGAAAGTCAAGATACGAACCCACAAGCACAAACTGTACGGCAGAAAACGATCTGAAAAGTACGAAGACTGAAAAGCGCGAATCGTCTCTTCCCAAACTTTTACTTCACACGCGGTAACACGAGATCAGCAAAAGCAGCCCAAGGGGTGGCGCCAAGAAAAAAGATCTTCCCCTTTATAGTGCCGTCGTACGTGCTGGACGTGAGCGCAGAGAACCACGAGGAAATTGGGAAATGACAGTGTGTACGCATAGAAAGCTTGACGAGAAAATCGACAAGCTTAACAAGAATCTCGTCGAAAAAAACGACGTGTTTTTTACGACGAGAAAATCGGTCGTGTGTACGAGGCCTTAGTTTAGGAAACCTGCATGTTTAGTCAGAGGTCAAGCTGACCAGGGTTTATTTTGTTTATGTTTCTTTTTGCTTTGCTGTGTTTTTGTCACTGTAAATAGAGAAATAAACCGCACCCTTTTGATCTTGAAAACCACAACCTCTGTCTGCTGGGCCTGTTTTTGTGTGGGGAGCCCATCCAGGGGGTCACACACACCCGCTGCCGAACTAACCCCCTCACAATATATATATATATATATATATATATATATATATATATACACTTTTTGAATAATAAGTTATATTTTGCTTAATAAGTTGTTTTAAAATGTCATATCTTTCAAGTCAAAGGGAAGTCTCGGCTCTAACAGCCAATGAGAATTACTCTCCCCGGCATTATCACTGTTCCTTTGCAATCAAGTAATTAAATTTGCTTAATTTTGCTTAGCCCTCATTTCTGTAACTGATAGATTTATAGACTTATCTCACTACTTGTACTTCGCGTCTTCACTCTTTGGCAGATTGAGAACTTGACTGACAGCTGAAACACGACGCTTGAAGTATTGCTTAGTCCTTGAGTCAAAAAAGCTTTCAATCCAGCTTAGAGATGTGCAAGGAGCATCATGTGACCTGAGAGATAAGGGGCGAATGGCGGTGTGCAAATAAAATGAAGTGGCTTTCATATAGGCCATGCTCATATGAAGCTATAGGCAATAACACTCAATGTCAGGCAGCTGCAGCAGAAGGTTAATCAGATATTATTCTGGGTTTAGGAGTGCGAATGGTTTTGCACAAGGAGACATTTGTTATTGTGTAATTTTGGGCTAATATCCTCTAGATCTCAGATAATGCCTTATCCTCAAATTGGAGGACGTTATAGTTAACCTCACCATAATTACAGAGCTACTAGACAGACTAGATTGCAGAAAGACAATGGTATTTATAAGCAGTGCTGATGAAAAATAAAGAAGTTATTTTAAAAAGGACTATTGGTGCCATGGTAGCTACTTCAGCAACAAAGACTTTACTATAGTAAATATTAATTGCAGGTGCCCTTTTTTAAAATGCAGAACACAACTGGTAATAAGTTATTATGTGATGTACTGCAATGAACACACACTATATTGTCAAAAGTATTGACGCACATGAACTTTAATGGCATCCCAGTCTTAAGCCCTGTACACACGACCGGTTTTCTCGGCAAGAAAACTGCTGGGAGAGCTTTTTGCAGAGAAAACCGTTCGTGTGTATGGTTTCTCGTCGGGAAAACTGCCGGGAATCTCTACGAGAAAAATAGAGAACCTGCTCTCTATTTTCTCGTCGGGATTCTCGTCGGCCTGTTTCCTGACGAGAAAACCGTGAGTGTGTATGCTTACCTGTCCCAGGTAAGCCCGCACATGCTCGATGAGACTTTGACGCATACGCGGTAGCTTACAAGGGTAGTGTAGGGTGTAGCAAGATGGCGGCGACGGCATCGAATGTGACGAGCGCATGCTCATCTTAGTCGATGATGTCACCGCGTTCTTGCCATTCAAAAGAACGGCGGTTCTTTTGAATGGCAGTGTGTACACTCGGCGAGCAAGGGAAGCTTGCCAGGAATCTCGTCGGGAAAACCAACGTTTTTTTTCCCAACGAGATTCCCGCCCATGTGTACGAGGCTTCAGTCCATAATACTGTATTGAGTTGGGAAAGCTGTCCACAAGGTTTAGGAGTGTGTCTATGGGAATGTTTGACCATTCTTCCAGAAGTGCATTTGTGAGGTCAGGCACTGATGTTGGACAAGAAGGCCTGGCACCCAGTCTCCGCTCTAATTTATCCCAAAGGTGTTCTATTCGGTTGAGGTAAGGATGTCAGGTCAGTCAAGTTCCTCCACCCCAAACTCGCTCATCCACACTATATTGGCAAAAGTATTGGGCCACCCCTCAAAATCATTTGGTGGAGGGGGGATTATGGCGTGGGGTTGTTTTTCAGGGGTTTGGCTTGGCCTCTTAGTTCTAGTGGAGGGAAATCTTAAGGCATCTGAAAGAATCTTGCAATCAGAAGAAGGTCTGAGACTCGTTTTCCAATTGTCCGAAAAGAGAAAAGTTCCAATTGGCCACCGAGGAGGAGGGAGGAAACGGAAGCCACCGCAATGCCGGTGGAGAGCAGAGGAAAGGAAAGCCGCCGCCACTGCCGCCGCAGAGCAAGGGAGGGCCACCTGTGAAGCCCGGGAGAAGTGCTGCCCACCATAGATGGGGTAAGTGCACCAGACCCACCCGACCGACCGACCTGGGGGGTGGTACTGTTTGCCGCCCCCCCAATTTTTTTTTACCACCGGCCATCACTGGGTAGCGCTATGAGAAGTGTAAGTGTACTCGCCCACTGGTAGCATAGGAGCTCGTGGGGAAGTTAAGGAGCCCGGAAGTGACTTAGACAGGAATAGGGAGTAAGTTCAGAATCTCCCTTTCACACACCCAGATATCGTGAAAATGGTAAGTTCTTCTGTATGTACATTCACATAATCTGCTAGTTTTCCTTCCAGGATGAGAGACTCCCAAAAGAAGAGGGGGATCTCCAATTATATAGAGTATAAGTGCTCATTATGCTTGCAAATAGTAAGTGTTAAGTAGGGATGAGCTTCGAGTTCGAGTCGAACTCATGTTCGACTCGAACATTGCCTATTCGCCGAACAGCGAACAATTTGGGGTGTTCGCGACAAATTCGAAAAGTCTATGGGAGAAATCTAAAGTGCTAATTTTAAAGGCTTATATGCAAGTTATTGTCATAAAAAGTGTTTGGGGACCCGGGTCCTGCCCAGGGGACATGTATCAATGCAAAAAAAAGTTTTAAAAACGGCCGTTTTTTCGGGAGCAGTGATTTTAATAATACTTAAAGTGAAACAATAAAAGTGAAATATTCCTTTAAATTTCGTACCTAGGGTGTGTGTGTAGTATGCATGTAAAGTCGCGCTCGTTTCCCGTGCTTAGAACTGTCCCTGCACAAAGTGTCATTTCTGAAGGAAAAAAAGTCATTTAAAACTCACTCGCGGCTATAATGAATTGTCGGCTCCCGGCAATACATAGAAAAGTCATTGATAAAAATTTTTTAAAAAGCGTGGGTGTCCCCCCAAATTCAATTACCAGGCCCTTCAGGTCTGGTATGGATATTAAGGGGAACCCTGCCGCAAATTAAAAAAAAAATGCGTGGAGTTCCCCCAAATATCCATACCAGGCCCTTAAGGTCTGGTATGGATTTTAAGGGGAACTCCACCCCAAATTTAAAAAAAAATGGCGTGGAGTTCCCCCAAAAATCCATACCAGACCCTTTATCCGAGCACACAACCTGGCAGGCCACAGGAAAAGAGGGGGGACGAGAGAGCGCCCCCCTCCTGAACCGTACCAGGCCACATGCCCTCAACATGGGGAGTTGATGGGGACAAGGGCCTCTTCCCCACAACCCTTGCCCGGTGGTTGTGGGGGTCTGCGGGCAGCGGGCTTATCGGAATCTGGAAGACCCCTTTAACAAAGGGGACCCCCAGATCCCGCCCCCCCTATGTGAATTGGTAAGGGGTACATTGTACCCCTACCATTTCACGAAGAAAGTGTAAAACAAATGTAAAAAAAACACACAGACACCTTGGAAATGTCCTTTATTAAAAATAAAAAAAACGATTCCAGCGATAAAATTCCAGTGTCCCGTGGCGATCCGATGTCCAGCGCTGTCCACACGAAACGTCATTGGCTGAGCCTGAGCGGACCTGATGGGGAACTTCCTCCGCAGTGTATTAAATAAATAGACCCGCCCCTTCCTTCTAAAGTTCCCCATCAGGTCCGCTCAGCCAATGACGTAGGTGTAAGGCTAAACGGACCAGATGCAGAACGTGAGAAGGGGCGGGTCTATTCATTGATTACACTGCGGAGGCAGTTCCCCATCAGGTCCGCTCAGCCAATGATGTAGGCGGGGTCTGACATACGAGGGAGCGGACCTGGGAACTGCCTCGCAGTGTAATAAATAAATAGGTGAAAACAAAAACATGTCCACCGCCCCCATCTATAGCTGGCTATCACGGTAAGCAGCATTGGAAGGCTAAAGCAGATAACAACATGGCCTGGGGAATGCGCAGGGAAAAACCAAGCCTACTTACCGACCAGCTCGCTGACAACCAATTAACCTGTCTAACAGTATGCGTTAAAAACAGGGGTTTGTCCGCACGCATTTGCAAACGCATGCGTGAGCCACAGAGCCACGCCAAGGCCCCCTGGAGTCTGTGGTCCTACACTAACATTGAGTGTCCCCACAATGGAGGCACATGCATTCTGATGGTTAGATGAGGGCAGGTGGACTGAAGGGGAGCCACCCCTCCTTAAAGGTACAGGAGCACACCAAACACCCAGCGTAGCACAATGGCAGCAAAGGTGTTGGTGCACTGCTGGACCAATACAAGCACCATAGGTGAAAACAAAAACATGTCCACCGCCCCCATCTATAGCTGGCTATCACGGTAAGCAGCATTGGAAGGCTAAAGCAGATGGCTCACGCATGCGTTTGCAAATGCGTGCGGACAAACCCCTGTTTTTAACGCATACTGTTAGACAGGTTAATTGGTTGTCAGCGAGCTGGTCGGTAAGTAGGCTTGGTTTTTCCCTGGGCATTCCCCAGGCCATGTTGTTATCTGCTTTAGCCTTCCAATGCTGCTTACCGTGATAGCCAGCTATAGATGCGGGCGGTGGACATGTTTTTGTTTTCACCTATGGTGCTTGTATTGGTCCAGCAGTGCACCAACACCTTTGCTGCCATTGTGCTACGCTGGGTGTTTGGTGTGCTCCTGTACCTTTAAGGAGGGGTGGCTCCCCTTCAGTCCACCTGCCCTCATCTAACCATCAGAATGCATGTGCCTCCATTGTGGGGACACTCAATGTTAGTGTAGGACCACAGACTCCAGGGGGCCTTGGCGTGGCTCTGTGGCTCACGCATGCGTTTGCAAATGCGTGCGGACAAACCCCTGTTTTTAACGCATACTGTTAGACAGGTTAATTGGTTGTCAGCGAGCTGGTCGGTAAGTAGGCTTGGTTTTTCCCTGGGCATTCCCCAGGCCATGTTGTTAATAAATAAATAGACCCGCCCCTTCTAACGTTCCGATATGTTTGCTCGCATAAAAGGGTTTGTGATTAAAGACTGCATAAAGAGTTAATGAAATATGCCATCACACTTTATTATATTACATAAATAAATAACTTATGTCTTTTTTTGTTATTGTTTATGTCTGTTATGTTCTTAATTGAAAAATAAATAAAAAATATTGATAAAGACTGCATAAAGAGGAAGTGTTTTTTTAGCAATGAAAACGTAACCCTTACATTGTATTGATAGGTAAAACAATTTTGTTTAAGAAAGAGAAACAGCCAACAGAAAGGATACCGAGATTACAGATAAATAAAGTCATTTAGTTATAAAATATAAGCCTCAGGCCCGGTTCACATAGGGGCGACTCCTCAGGCGACTCGGTTGCCTGAGGAGTCGCGTCCCGCTCTGTACTATGGAACCGTTCTGATAGGAGCAACCTGAGTCGCTCCGACTTAGAAAAAGGTTTCTGTACTACTTTTGGGGGCGACTCAGGGCGACTTGCATTGACTTCTATACAGAAGTCATTATGCAAATCGCCTCAGGTGGGCGTCTCAAGTCGTCTTGAGATCGCGCCGCCGAGTCGCCCCCGAAGTCGTGCCGCCCCTGTGAGAACCGGGCCTCAGCCTATGGCTGTGAGTTCTAAACCAGGGTTGAAAATATTTGTGTTTTTACTGATTTAAAAGAGCCAAAAGAAAAAAAAAAAAACATTGTTTTTAAAGATGTTGAGAATTCAGGAAGTATTGGGGAAAAAAAAATAATAATAATGTCAGTGTGCAGAATACTCAACCCTATCACATTTACAAATGTGCCCTATGCCAGTGTTTCTTAACCTTTTTTTTTTTCCGAGGCACCCTTTAAAATTATGGACGGTCTTGAGGCACCCCATTCTAAAATATATATATATATATATATATATATATATACATATATATATATATATAATATAAAAAAAAAATTAATAGCTTTACAAAATGCAGTAACATCCACACAGGATAGTATGCAGGCCTTTCCCTTCTCTGCTCTCTCTCTCTTTCTCTGTTTCATTTAAGTATGTTTACCTCAGTACTCTCTTCTTGAGAAGTTTGATTTGGAGGCATGGTTTGCCCCTGTTTAAACTCTATCTAGTGACTAAGCTTACTTCTTTCCGAGTCTGCTCTCACAAGTGTGTTGGAGCTTCATTAACTCTTTTCTTACCATACATTACAATTAGTGATGAGCCGAACACCCCCGGGTTCGGTTCGCACCAGAACCCGCGAACGGACCGAAAGTTCGCACGAACATTAGAACCCTATTAAATACAATGGATGCGAACGTTCGGATTCTAAAGTGCTAATTATAACGACTATTATCCATGGTATTGTCCTAAACAGAGTTTGGGAACCCGGGTTCTGCACCAGGGGACATGTATCAATGCAAAAATAAGTTTTAAAAACGGACGTTTTCCGGGAGCAGTCATTTTAATGATGCATAAAGTGAAAAAAAAAGTCAAATATTCCTTTAAATATTGTACCTGGGGGGTGTCTAAAGTATGCCTGTGAAGTGCCACGTTTTTCCCGTGTTTAGAACTGTCCCTGCACAAAATTACATTTCCAAAAGAAAAAAAAGCCATTTAAAACTGCTTGCGGCTTTAATGTAATGTCTGGTCCCGGTAATATGGATGAAAATCTTTAAGAAAAATGGCATAGCTACCCCATGACCCCCCCCCCCCCCTACCCCAGCCCATTACCAGCCCCTTTGGGTCTTGTATGGATATTAAGGGGAACCCCGCACACAAAATAAAAAAGGCCCTATATACTCTGAACAGCCGTATACAGGCGGTGCATACAAGACAGGGACTGTAGGTTTGTTCTTATGTAGAATCTGTTTGTAATTTTGAACAGCTACATTGTTTAATTGTAGCTCCAGCCCAAATACCTATTTTTAAGCTTTTTGGAAAACATAGGGAAGGGTTATCACCCCTGTAACATTTGTTTTGCTGTCTGTGCCCCTGTTCAGAACATTTCACCTCACTTTGCGTCCCAATGACAACTGTTTTTGAAATGTGGTGTTTTTATTGAAACAAGGATTGGTGATAAAGCATCAGTAGAGAGGAGACACCTTTCTCCCATATTAATTCTTACAGGAGAGAATTTTCCTTCCAAGGGGTAGATTTCCTCTCACTTCCTGTTGTCTTCTTCCGTTTGCAAGTAGTAGTCGTTTGTAAGTTGGATGTTTGAAAGTAGGGACCTGCCGTATATACTCTGCAGAAATTGGCCCCTTAGGTGTTGGTGTTGCCACAACACTGTAAGCACTCACAGTTACTCTTGGTGGGTGCTGGAACGCCCTGCTGTCAACTATTATATCAGGAATTGTAATAACATATAATTGTTGAACAGTGGTAGTACAAATTGGGCCTTTGATGGTGGTGCTGGTGCCACAACACTGTAAGGCCTGACAGTTACTCTTGGTGGGCGCAGCAATGGGCCCTGCAGTGAATTATTAGATCAATAATTAGAATTGCATGCCCCTGTTGAACAGGGGCTGAAAAATTGGGCCTTTGGTGGTGGTGGTGGTGGTGGTGGTGTTGACACAACACTGTAAGGCCTGACAGTTACTCTTGGTGGGCGCAGCAATGGGCCCTGCTGTGAATTATTAGATCAATAATTATAATTGCATGCCCCTGTTGAACAGGGGCTGAAAAATTGGGCCTTAGGCACTGGTGGCACAACACTGCAACCCCTCACAGATACTGTACTTGGAGCACAGCAATGAGGCCTGTTGCAAAGTATTGCATCAAAAATTGTAATTACACGCCCCTGTTAAACAGGGGCTGAAAAATTGGGCCTTAGCCACTGGTGGCGTCACCCATAAACCAAAATAATCTTCCAAGCTATCATCATTAATCGTATCATTGAGGAGGAGGAGGAGGATAGCCAGTCAACATAACAGCACAGGCACTCAGCATCAGCATCAGTCTTGAAGGGATGTGACATTTTAAAATCAATTAGTCTGTTATATCAGCATCAGGTGTGTGGTAGCTGGTGGTGATCCAAGACTGGTTCATCTTGATGAAAGTCAGTCGATCAACCGAGTCGGTGGACAGGTGCACCCTGTGATCCGTGACAAATCCTCCAGCAGCACTGAATGTGCGTTCTGAAAGAACGCTGGATGCAGGACAGGCCAGTAGCTCAATTGCATACTGTGGAAGCTCTGGCCAGTGATCCATCCTCAAGACCCAGTAAGCCAGAGGATTTTCGGTGGGGAAGGTGTCCAAGTCTGACCTTGCCCCTAGGTATTCCTGCACCATGTATATCAGACGCTGGCGATGGTTACTGGAACCGATCATACTTTGAGGCTGTGGACTAAAGAATTGTCTGAACGCATCGGTCAGACGGCCACCTTCCCCACCGCTCCTTCTTTGACTGCCCGAAGCCTCAGCAACTCGTTGTCCAGGACCAGGAGTTTGTAACCTCCCAGTCTCTGGGAACGCGTTGCACAGACCTTTCTGCAAGGCCTCCCGGAGTTGTCTCATCCTCTGCTCCCTCTGCGACGGTAACATAAGGTCCGCAACCTTACCCTTGTACCATGGATCAAGGAGAGTGGCCAGCCAGTAATGGTCCCTCTCCTTGATCCGAAGAATACGAGGATCCTTCCGCAGACTTTGCAGGATCAGGGAGGCCATGCAGCGTAGGTTAGCTGAGGCATTCAGTCCGGAGTCCTCTGGGTCACTAAGGACGACATGATCCGCAGCCACCTCCTCCCAGCCACGTACAAGTCCACTGGTTTCTTGGGACTGTAAATCATCCCTAAAAGACTGCTGCTGATGATGCTGAGTGCCAGCCTCCACCTCCATGCTGACACAATCCTCCTCCTCCTCCTCCTCCTCCTCTTCCTGTGCGATGGGTGGGACAGAAGGAACACTGTCTGGGTAAAGGGGGCCTTGAGAGGCAAGGAAGTCCTCCTCTTCCTGCCTCTGTTCTGCCTCAAGTGCCCTGTCCATTATTCCATGCAACGTGTGCTCCAACAGGTGGACAAGAGGTACAGTGTCACTGATGCATGCACTGTCACTGCTCACCATCCTCGTGGCCTCCTCAAATGGTGCCAGGACAGTGCATGCATCCCTGATCATGCCCCACTGGCGTGGTGAAAAAAACCCAAGCTCCCCTGACCCTGTCCTGGTGCCGTAGTCGCACAGGTACTCATTGATGGCCCTCTGCTGCGTGTGCAGCCGCTGCAGCATGGCCAACGTTGAGTTCCACCTGGTGGGCATGTCACATATAAGGCGGTTCTTGGGCAGGTTCAACTCCTTTTGCAGCTCAGCCAGGCGAGCACTGGCATTATAAGATCTGCGGAAATGCACACAGACTTTCCTGGCCTGCCTCAGGACATCCTGTAAGCCCGGGTACCTGCCCAAGAACCGCTGCACCACCAGGTTAAGGACGTGAGCCATACAGGGCACATGGGTCAGTTGTCCCTGTCGGAGGGCGGAGAGGAGGTTGGTGCCATTGTCGCAAACCACCATTCCTGGCTTAAGCTGGCGTGGCGTCAACCACCTCTCGGCCTGCCCCTGCAGAGCAGACAGGACCTCTGCCCCAGTGTGGCTCCTGTCCCCCAAACACACCAGCGCAAGCACGGCATGGCATCTTTTTGCCTGCGTACTTGCGTAGCCCCTTGAATGTCTACGGAGCACCACTGGTTCAGAGGACAAACCACAGGAAGAGGCCATGGAGGAAGAAGAAGAGGAGGGGGTGGAGGAGAGAGGTGTGTCACAACCAGTAGTAGCATTTTGGAGGCGTGGCGGTGGAACAACCTCCAATACTACTGCACCTTGTCCTGCATCCTTCCCAGCTGCCAAAAGAGTGACCCAATGGGCCGTGAAAGAAAGGTAACGTCCCTGTCCATGCCTGCTGGACCATGAGTCAGCGGTAATATGCACCTTACCGCTGACCGCCCTGTCCAGCGAGGCCAAGACATTGCCTTCCACATGCCTGTAGAGAGCCGGAATCGCCTTCCGTGAGAAAAAGTGGCGTTTGGGAACCTGCCACTGAGGAACCGCACATTGCACAAACTCACGGAAGGGGGCCGAGTCTACCAACTGAAAAGGCAGCAGTTGAAGCGCTAGCAATTTAGCCAAGCTAGCATTCAACCGCTGGGCATGTGGATGGCTGGGAGTGAACTTCTTTCGACGGTCCAGCAGCTGGGGCAGGGAAATTTGCCTGCTAGAATCGGACGTCGGTGTACTGCTAGCAGAGTGGCCGCAAGTACTTGGCTGTGACACACCTAATTCTACACCTTCATTCCTCTCAGTGCAGGTTTCAGAGAGGACTGATGGTATAGTGGGGTTGGAAATCCCAGCTGATGCGGTGCAAGGAGAGGTCCGCTTTGTTCTTTGGTGTGGGTCTTTAAGGTAGGCTTGCCAACGAGCTGCATGGCAGGTCAACATATGTCTGATCAAGCATGTGGTGCCCAAGCGGCTGATGTTTTGGCCACGCGATATACGCTTGAGACATATGTTGCAAACAGCAGCTGTGCGATCTGATGCACTCGCCTCAAAAAAGGCCCACACCAAAGAACTTTTTGAATGACGGGCAGAGGCAGCGCCCTGCACAGACGGAGCTCTGCGGTGTGATTCCGTCGGTGTGCTGCCCATACGCTGGCCACCCAAGGGAATCCTGCCTCGTTGGAGATGTGCCTCCTCCTCATCCTCTCTCCTATTAGGCACCCACGTGGAGTCAGTGACCTCATCATCCCCTCCCTCCTCATCACTGGAGCCAATCTGGCAGTATGCTGCAGCTGCTGGAGCATGACTGCCAGATTGGTGTCCTTCTTGAGCATCCCCTCTCTCTGCTCTCACGCTACTGCCTTCCTCTAGCTGGGTATCATCATCAGATCCTTCGAAACGCTGGGCATCCTCCTGGAGCATGTACCCAACACTGTGCTCACATTGATACCAGAGAAGAGGACGCTTTGGCAGCTGCTTTGCCAGTACCCTGAGCCTGGGTGAGAGAGGATGAGGAGGATGAGGTGGGCTTGGTCATCCACTCTACCAAGTCTTCGGCATGATGTGGCTCAACATGTCCAGCTGCCGAAAAGAAGGACAAGCATGTCCCATGGCCACGTGCTGATGACAATGCACCGCGTCCACGACCAGCACTGTTGCCCCAGACACAGAGCCTGCTTGCCCTCTTTTTTTGCCTCCTGACTGTCTGCCTCTCCTTGTTTGCCTTGCAGACATTTTAATGGATGGCCTGCAGGGAGATGGGAAAAACAGCAATAAAGGCTACCTTCAGGTGTATACTGTGCAGGAGGCTTAGCAACTAAGACACTGACACTGTCCCCTGCCTATCCTTCTCTGTCCCTAAACACAAGGATTTGCAATATGCTTCAGCAAGATTGGTTTAGCACAGAATAGCACACTGAAAGTTTCCCTCACTGTCCTTCTCTGTCCCTACAAACAAGATTTAGCACAGAATAGCACACTGATAGTTTCCACGAGTGTCCTTCTCTGTCCCTAAACTCAAGGATTTCAAATATGGTTCAGCAAGATTGGTTTAGGACAGAATAGCACACTGACACTTTCCCTCACTGCCCTTCTCTGTCCCTACAAACAAGATTTAGCACAGAATAGCACACTGATAGTTTCCCCGAGTGTCCTTCTCTGTCCCTAAACTCAAGGATTTCAAATATGGTTCAGCAAGATTGGTTTAGAACAGAATAGCACACTGACAGTTTCCCCGAGTGTCCTTCTCTGTCCCTAAACTCAAGGATTTCAAATATTGTTCAGCAAGATTGGTTTAGGACAGAATAGCACACTGACACTTTCCCTCACTGTCCTTCTCTGTCCCTACAAACAAGATTTAGCACAGAATAGCACACTGATAGTTTCCCCGAGTGTCCTTCTCTGTCCCTAAACTCAAGGATTTCAAATATGGTTCAGCAAGATTGGTTTAGGACAGAATAGCACACTGACACTTTCCCTTACAGTCCTTCTCTGTCCCTACAAACAAGATTTAGCACAGAATAGCACACTGATAGTTTCCCTGAGTGTCCTTCTCTGTCCCTAAACTCAAGGATTTCCAATATGGTTCAGCAAGATTGGTTTAGCACAGAATAGCACACTGACAGTTTCCCTCACTGTCCTTCTCTGTCCCTACAAACAAGATTTAGCACAGAATAGCACACTGATAGTTTCCACGAGTGTCCTTCTCTGTCTCTAAACTCAAGGATTTCAAATATGGTTCAGCAAGATTGGTTTAGCACAGAATAGCACACTGATAGTTTCCCTCACTGTCCTTCTCTGTCCCTACAAACAAGATTTAGCACAGAATAGCACACTGATAGTTTCCACGAGTGTCCTTCTCTGTCCCTAAACTCAAGGATTTCAAATACGGTTCAGCAAGATTGGTTTAGAACAGAATAGCACACTGACAGTTTCCCTCACTGTCCTTCTCTGTCCCTACAAACAAGGTTTAGCACAGAATGACACACTGACACTCTCCCTACCTATCCTTCTCTGTCCCTAAACACAAGGAATCCAGGATTAGTAAAGGAAAAAAATGACACTGTCCCTGCCTATGCTTCTCTTTCCCTGCTCCGGAACACACTACACAAGGCCGCCGCGCTGGCGGCCTTTTATAGTGTGGGGCGTGTACTAAACCCCCTCAGCAATAATTGGCCACAGGCATCCTGCCTGTGGCCAATCATTGCTCTCCTCGCTGCCGGCGCTGTGATTGGCCAAGCATGCAGGGTCACAGTGCATGCTTGGCCAATCACAGCTCCTGGATGACACTGCGATGGCGTAGTGCATTGTGGGCCGTTCGCGTCACTCGAATTTGGCGCGAACGGCCCAAATCGTTCGATCTTCGTCGAACGATCGAACAGCCGATGTTCAACGTATGTTCGACTCGAACACGAAGCTCATCCCTAATTACAATCTATCTTTTCAGTGGTTGGGAATTGCTGCTTGCACATACATACCTCCCAACTTTAAAAAGTACCCCCGCGGGACATTCATTCTAAAATATCCCCGCCAACAAAAGTTGTTGAGCGGGGGGGGGGGGGGCTCCGGGACACTTAACAAAAAATTTGTTCAACAGCAACAAAAGTTGTTGAGCGGGGGGGGGGTCTGACACTGAGCAAAAAATAATCCGTTCAACAGCAACTAAAAGTTGTTGAGCGGGGGGGGGGGGGGCTGCGGTACACTGTTTTGCCCGCAAATCGCGGGGGGGGGCTTACCTGCTCGTTCTCTGATCCTCCTCTTTATGCTGTCGGCTGTGCCTTCTCTTCTTCCTGCGGAAGACACTCTCGCGGGACTGCGGGAAGGAGGGGCCTATGCGGGTAAAACCCGCAGAATCCGTGCCAGTTGGGAGGTATGTGGGTCGCCCTTCAGTGCTGTCCCAGGAATCAAGTTTATTATCCTTTTTAGCGTGTGTAAGTTACCATCATTATTACCTTCATTTCATCTCTGGGTAATCTTATTGCCGGGAGACGCACTGCCTAGGCAGTGTGGTTTCTGGGGCCACATATATGTGGACATATGTGTTTTTTTTTTGGTCCATGTGTATTGATCTTTCACTGGACATATTTTATCTTTTACTCCAGGTATTACTCAAGCCACGGGTTGCTTCCCCTTCCCTTGCTGTTTTTTTGCTACCCTCTGTGATTTTTGGATGTGCATTGGGCGGGGGTCTGGCGCTGCTGCTGGGGGCGCGGCCATTTGGGCCGACTGGAGTGTGGAGAGAGGTAAGGGGCTTGACCTTAGGAGGGCGAATTGTGCATGCATAGATTTCCTTATTATTATTATTATTATATTTGTTTCACTGTTTGATTATTATCATTGGTTTGTATATGTATTTGTGTGTGTTTTCTGTATTTTGTAGAAGGTGTACATCACCTATTGGACAGTGCTTCCCCTTTGAAGAAGCCCGAACTAGGGGCGAAACATGTTGGGAGTTAGGCCATCCAACTGTCCAACTCAACTGTATTGTTTGCAATAATCACCTTCCATACCACTTTTTACTATTGTCTTTATTTTTGTTTTGGTGTCAAAATAAAAATATTTTATCATAATTTGCTTGATACTTTGTTATTTCTGCACCACTAAAAAATCAAATTTTCCTTGCTCCTATCTACACACGGAGGATACCCAACGTTAGAGGTGATTTATTGTTCCAAAGCAAATACACTTTTGCACACTGGTACTGACTAGTATTCCAATGTTTCTCTTCTCCCTCAATTTCTTTCCATTAGTCAGCTAATGTCAACTTAGTTCAGAGAGAGAGAGGGACACAGAAGGGTCAAACAAGGATGCTGTGGAGAAGTGGCGGCTGGTGCTCAAAATTTTTGGGGGGCGCAAACAAACTGAAAAATACTGAAAAAAACCCCCATCAAACGCAGCCACTGTGCCATCAAACGCAGTCACTGTACCATCAAACGCAGCCACTGTACCATTAAATGCCCCACCTCCCCGCCTGCCCGCTGCCTGCCCGGCACTTACCCTGTCTCGGTGGGGCAGCGGGTGACAGTGGCGGGCGGCGAGTGGTGTCCTCCATGCTCCTCCATGTCATCAATGTCTTCTCCCGTCCTCCTCTACTCCCGTCCTCTCCTATGATTGAGAGGCGTCCAATCACAGCGCCTGTCGTTTCAGCCAATCAGGTGGGTAACAGACCCGAGCACCTAACTGGCGGAGAGGCGATTCAGTGTTGAGAAAAGCGAATATTCATTCGCGTTTCTAATACAGCTGGGTGAACTGCGAGCGCCAAGCATGGCGTTCGCTGTTTACCTTTTTTGACGCCAATTAGAGCCTATGGCAATGCATGAATCTATCTATTCGTGATAGAAAGTGGGTGGCAGGAGAGAGGGGGCGCTGCCCGTGCACCCTTATGGACGCACCACCACTGCTGTGGAAGCAACAGACATCCTCCTTATTAACTGATGATGTCATTGGTTGTTAGGATGCCATTGTCTAGAAAGTTGTAATGGTGCCGAATGAAAACCCATGGCTTGGTGTAACTGCTTGGTGTAACTAAAAGTCAGGCTTGAGCCACAGGCTGGCTTGTATACAATTTTTGATAAATGTGTAGACATTTTGCCAAGGCACCCCTGAAGAAACCTCAAGGCGTCCCAGGGTGCAAGGGCATGCCGGTTGAAAAAGGCTGCCCTATGCTGTTGCACCCATGATCAGGATTGTTGTAATCCCCTTATTAACATTAGATGGCTGTGAGTTAGGGAATACTACGTATTTCCCTCTTCAGCTGAGAATGCCAGAAGCTGTTCAAGATAAGTTGGCTGGAAATTAATGGTTTGGTTTAAATAATAGAGCTTATGGTTTTAAAACAGGTTTGCATAATAAGGAAATGTTATATACAAAAAATTATCCCAGCCAGTGCCAGGACAAATCCATCCAACACCCGGGGCAAAGATGCCAAACTGCACCCCTCCCTTCCCTTAGGATTAGGGACAGGGCACACACATCCCTGCAATAAACCATTGCACCCAGGGCAGCCGTCCCTCCTGCCCACCCCTGCCCACCCCTTGTCACAGCCATGATCCCAGCTGTCGTGTCAAGTGAATAGGGGACCTTTTCAACATGCTAGTGCAGGGTTGAAGGGGTAAAGCAGCCGGTGAGGAGGCGCCTGTCAGATGCTCTCTGAAGAGCGATCTGAACATAGAGTGCTCTTCAAAGAGTACTGCTAGCAGTGGCGGCTGGTGTGGCAAACAAACCCCCCCTTCACGTCCGCACCCCTCTACGGTCCCCCCGCATTCACCCCTACATGGTCCCGCCGCACTTAGCCCCTTTATGGCTTCCTAGGCTTCTCCTCCCGGCCAACTCGATCCGCCCTGATTGACCGGGAGGAGAAGCCGGAAGACAATAGCGAATATTGATTCGCTAGTGTCACAAGTGGGTGGGTTAAGGTGCAGTGCTCTGCGCCCCGAGCCTAACCTTTTTCAAGCCAATTAGAGCCTCGAGCTCTAATCAAGTGGCTTGAAAAAAAAAACGTATAGAAACCTATGAGTCCAGCGCCCCGCATGCAAACCAGGGGGGCGGCGCCCCTGCGCCCCTTATGGACCGGGGCGCAGGTCCATAAGGCTCCTGACTGCTAGTGTAAATGAGGTTTAAGGTAGACATGTGCGATTAGTTTCGTACGAATCTAAAATTCGTACGAATTTCCGGAAATTCGTACATTCGTACGAATCCGAAATACAATTTTTTATGCATACAAACTCTGTACGAAATACGAAATTTTGTTTACGAATTTCGGATCCAAAAGTGAAAAATTCCTTTAAATTTCGTACCTGGGGGTGTGTATGATATGCATGTAAAGTCGCGCATGTTTCCCGTGCTTAGAACTGTCCATGCACAAAATAAAACACTGCGGAGGAAGTTCCCCATCAGGTCCGCTCAGGCTCAACCAATAACGGACAGCGCTGGACATGGGGATCGCCGCGGGACACTGGATTTCATCGCTGGAATGTTTTTTTTCTTTTTTGAATAAAGGACTTTTCCAAGGTGTTTTTTTTACACTTTCTTTGTGAAATGGTAGGGGTACAATGTACCCCTTACCAATTCACATAGGGGGGGGCGGGATCTGGGGGTCCCCTTTGTTAAAGGGGTCTTCCAGATTCCGATAAGTCCCCTGCCCGCAGACCCCCACAACCACCGGGCAAGGGTTGTGGGGATGAGGCCCTTGTCCCCATCAACATGGGGACATCCTCCTCATGTTGAGGGCATGTGGCCTGGTACGGTTCAGGAGGGGGGGGGCGCTCTCTCGTCCCCCCCTCTTTTCCTGCGGCCGGCCAGGTTGCGTGCTCGGATAAGGGTCTGGTATGGATTTTTGGGGGGACTCCACGCCATTTTTTTTAAAATTTGGGGTGGAGTTCCCCTTAAAATCCATGCCAGATCTGAAGGGCCTGGTATGGATATTTAGGGGGAACCGCACGCCATTTTTTTTAAATTTGCGGCGGGGTTCCCCTTAATATCCATTCCAGACCTGAAGTGCCTGGTAATTGAATTTGGGGGAACCCCCACGCTTTTTTTTTTTTATCAATGACTTTTCTATGTATTGATAAAAGCCGACAATTCATTAATAGCCGCTAGTGAGTTTTAAATGACTTTTTTTCCGTAAAAAATGACATTTTTTACTGAGACAGTTCTAAGCACAGGAAACATGCGCGACATTTAAAATTTCGTACGAATCTGAATTAAATTTCGTACACGAATTACGAAATACGATTTTTTTTTAATACGAAACGGAATGGAACGAAACTAAACAAATTTTTTTGACGGCGCCCATGTCTAGTTTAAGGTGGAAAGTGCTAAATTGTACTACTACTAATAATGATAATAATTTAAATAATAATAACAACAATAATATTATTATTTAAATATACCAAGGAAAAGAACTAGAACAAAAGTGGGCTGGTTTGTCTCTGCTTAGGAAATTGTAATAACAAAAAGACTGCAAGATATTAAAAGCTTTACAGTAACTAAGCTGGACAGCACATAACACTAATAATAATAAAAATAATAATAATAATAATAAAAAATAATAATAATAATAATATTATACCAGGGAAAAGAACAAGAACAGAACTTGGCTGGTTTGTCTCTGTGTAGTAGGGAAATTATAAATAACTAAACTGGAAGGTATTAAAAAACTCTACAGCAACTGAGCTAAACAGTAATAAATAATCACTATAATAAGAAGAATAAGAATATACCAATAAAAAACAAGAACAAAGCTGGTCTGGTTTCCCTCAATTTAGTAAGGAATTCAGCATTAAATGACCTGGTAAGCAGTGCACTTGAAATTCACCCCAAGTACTGAATATGTAAATGGGACCATGTAACCTTGAGCTGAAATCTGATGTCATTTTAATTTAGCTTCAGAGCTCATTTGAAAAGCTGCTTGACCTCAATGTAATCAGGTAGTTAGTTAGTCAGTCAACCAGTCAGTCAGTTAGTTGTGTGACACACGTCTATGAAATGATAAGCGAGGGGTAAAGGTGTATGTAAACCCCAACAATGAACTTTCCTTATTTGCTTTCATTTGGTCTGTTCCATATACCATTAAAGGATTTGTTATATCTGTTTGAAATAAAAAAAAAAAAAAAAAATTATGATCCTGCCAGATATTCAATGAGGTTGCACGATCCTGTGCATTCCTTAGTGTTATATCAAGCTGTGTTATCACATCTGTGATCTTCAGAACACTTACCGAACTATGTTTGGGAGAAGATGAGAGGGGAGGTGTTCTAATCACTTCCTGTCCTAGGTAGACAATGCTGCTCCTCCTTGGATGCAGTACCCTAGTACAGGATGTGTGTTATTGGCAGGATCACCAGGTGAAAAAAAAAGAAATCTAAAAAAAAAAAAATATATCACAAAAAGGATATCAGGGAACTGGAGAAAGTGCAGAGAAGGGCAACCAAACTGATAAGAGGCATGAAGGAGCTCAGCTATGAGGAAAGATTAGAGGAACTGAATTTATTCACTCTTGAGAAGAGGAGATTAAGGGGGGATATGATAAACATGTACAAATAAATAAGGGGTCCATATAGTGAACTTGGTGTTGAGTTTTTCACTTTAAGGTCATCACAGAGGACAAGCGGGCACTGTTTACGTCTAGCGGAAAAGAGATTTAATCTCCAAATGCGGAAAGGTTTCTTCACAGTAAAGCCCCTTTGACACTGGGGCGTTTTTCATGCGGTTTAGCGCTAATATTAGCGCTATTATACCGCATGAAAAAATCATGCCCTTTAGCCTTCAATGTGAAAGCCCGCTCCAAAAGTCCTGCTAGCCGCTTCTTTACAGCGGTAAAGGAGCGGTGTGTTCACCGCTCCTTTACCGCGGTCTCCCATTGAAATCAATGGGACAGCGCGGTAATACCGCCCGCAAACCGCGGCAATAGCCGCGGTTTGCGGGCGGTATTAACCCTTTTTCGGCCGCTAGCGGGGGTTAAATTCACCCCCCTAGCGACCGCATACAGCGGTAAGAACGACGGTATAGCAGCGATGAAAATCGCGCTGCTATACCGCCACCGCTCCTGCCCGCCCCAGTGTGAAAGGGGCCTAAGAGCTGTGAAAATGTGGAATAGACTCCCTCCAGAGGTGGTTCTGGCAAACTCAGTAGATTGCTTTAAATAAGTCCTAGATTTCCTAAATCTACGCTATGTGTAAATTTAGGGGTAGTCTGAGCCAGTAGTTGAGCTCAGACCTGGATAATTGTGTTGAAATTTGCTTCTGCTCTGGGTGTGATACTGCCTGGCAGTTGTGTTCCCTGTTCGCCTGTAGGTGGCACTGCCACCACTGGCCCAGGTTGAAATACAGGGGTATCACAGCACATTGGGTGTCCTTTCTAGGCAGCCGTACAGTGGGCGTGGTTGGCTCGCTGTGCATGCTGGGAGAGGGTACATAAGGGGCAGATGCCATTAATTGAGGGTCCTGTGTGTGCGCCTCGTGGCCCGCATGGCATGGGGTGCGTGCGTGTGTTCCAGCCCCGGGCACCTTCAGCCCGAGGCTGCATTGCTGCCTGGTAGGCCCAGCTCTGCTGGCTGGGGCTTTTGCCTTTGGAAAGGATTCCAAGATACCCACCTGTGGGAAGCCCACTCTTAGGAAAGGAGACCAGGGGAGGATCTCCCCAGAGGAGAGTGGCGATGGTACTGCTGTCTCGGGAGGAGGCCTGGAGACTCACCTAAGGAGGGATCCATTACTAAAAGCCCTGCAATACCCCGATCTGGCATAAGGGTTCTGTCTATTGCTTGGCTGGGAGGTTTGGGATTTTGATAGTCCTGTGGCAGAGGATTGCTGATCGCATCCCTAAATTCTCAGATAAAGTTGATTCGTGCTTCATCCCGGCTGCTAGGACCAGTGAACGGGACTATCCGGGTGAGCAATACCCACTCAGGCTTGAGTGGCGACGTTGTGCCTTTAGTGTTGCGTGCCTGAACCTTCCCCTCTTCTTCTCTTGTTTCCTACTTTCTCTACAAGTTTCCACAGCAGAAGAAAAGGAAAAATAATATATATATATATATATATAGGAAGGCTGGTATGCCAGCCTGAAATTATGGGAGGAGTTCGAGGGGTACTTATACAGACCATCCACCAGGGTCAGTGTCGGCTGTAGTGCGCGGTAATCGTCGTCATCAGCCGACGCCTTACGACTCGCAACGTTCGCGTAGTTGCTTTCGTACCTTCCAGCTTCGCTCGCAGTTGATCGTATCCCCGCTCGCGGTCGCAGGTAGGACCGGCCGTTACTGTTCGTACGAATCGTAGCGCCGGTACACGTTTCTTCTTTTACAAAATCACACGGTCCATAACCCCGTGTTTTCCGTCTGCATCGTATGTTTATCGACTAGTCCAGTTGTTTTCGTACCCTGTCACACCCACGTTGCCACCGGTAACGGTCCGTCCAGTCACTACGGCTCTCAGAGCTGTTGTACGAATTACTCACAGCTCGCAAAGCTCTCGCCTCAGTCGCACATCCGATACCCAGTCGTCGGACTGGTATCCCACACTGCACTTCCTTATCCCTAGTCACTGATGCCCTACACCTCCTACGATACTCTCCCTTCACCTTACTGATGCCCCACACCTCCTACTTACACGATACACCAAACAGTCTGGGCCGGCTCTTGTCGCTAACAATCGGCACTACAGGCCGGACCCTCGACAATCACAAGCCCCTTCAACTTCAAACATCGAACACCCGTCCGAATCCAGCCGTATCTCCGGCGCTACGATTCGGACCCGGGAAATTCAAATCCCCGCCTTGCACCCGTTATCAGCCCGTATACAGGCACAGCATCGGCTTAGAGATTCGGATCTCTGGCATCCACGTTGGTTCCGAGCACAGTCGCACCACCGGCTCATCGGCTCGGACCTACAAACATCGAACCGCCAAACCATCCGAATTCAGTCGTAGCATAGGCTCAAACTTTCGAACCAATGGCATTCCCAAGCGATCCGAATCCAGTCGCTTCACCGGCTCAATCGACTCAGATCTCTAGCAACAGACCCTCCTATCCGATCCGAACCCAGTCGTAGCATCGGCTCAAAGGTTCGGATCCTCCGCTTACATGGCCGATCTGGGCCCAGTCGCACCACCGGCTCGTCGGCTCGGGTTCACAAACATCGAACTTTCGAGCTGATCCGAATTCAGTCGTAGCAGCGGCTCAATTTTTCGGCTCTATGGCATTTTCAATCGGTCGAGTCACAGTCGCACCATCGGCGCATACCGCTCCGATCTTCAGCAGTAAACTTCTTTAACCGATCCGAATCCAGTCGTAGCATCGGCTCCAAGTTTCGGATCCTCGGCTGAAACAACCAATTCGTTCGCGGCCCATACCCGGCTCTAAACAGCTCCGACCCATACCTCCGATACAACGTCGAACGTCTCAGAACGTTACGAATCCAGCCGTAGCATCGGCCACAATGATTCGAACCCCAAGCCGCTATACACACGCATTACTTACCACTCCCGTTTCATCACGAAACGGCCATCCCCACACACTTGAAAGTCACAAACTCTTCTTCTTTCGTCTCCTTAAGGCATTTGTTCCTCGCAAGCGCTGCGAGCATTCGACGAGTGGTTGCACACCAGCCACTCACCTCCTCCAGTAGTCAAACGGCTACTCACCGATTTCTCTATCCCTTTCCACCACACACGTCAGTTCAGATTGAGTTTCCATCCCGTCCACCCTGCAATCCAGGTCGGACGATATTTCCCGATAAAAAAAAAAAAAAAATATACATATTTAATAAAAAATAAAATAAATTAATTAATAATAATAAAAAAAAAAAAAAGAGAGGGGCAGGGGGTCTTACACACTTCTTCACCTGGAGCTACCTACCGCTCCCACAACTCTTCAGGCCTACAAAAAAATATATATATATATAATAATAATAAAAAATATAAATAAATAAATAAATAAATAAATAAAAATAAATAAATAAAAAAAATAAATAAATAAAAAAATATATATATATTTAATAAAAAATAAATAAATAAATAAATAAATAATAAAAAAAAGAAAAAAAAAGGGGCAGGGGGTCTTACACACTTCTTCACCTGGAGCTACCTACCGCTCCCACAACTCTTCAGGCCTACAAAAAAAAAGATATATATAAATAAATTAAAAAAAAATAATAAAAAAAAAAAATATATATATATATATATATATATATATATATATATATATATATATATATATATATATATATATATATATTTAATAAAAAATAAATAAATAAATAAATAAATTAAAAATATATATATATATATATATATATATATATATATAATAATAATAATAATAAAAAAAAAAAAAAAAAAAAAAAAGGATTATATATATATATCTCCATGTCACCCTCCTCACAGGTCCCGGTCGACCCATGTCTCGACCTCAACCAAGACAGGGCTCAAGTCAGGTGCGTAAACGCAAGGCCCCTCCTTGCTTTCTCTCCGCACTCTTTCACGACATCCGAGTCTTCACATACACAATTCGACCGCTCATCAGGCGCTAGCAACTGTCACATACCTCTACGCACGACACTCTGTTTTCGAAGTCGATCCGAGATCCTTCACTACGCAGACAAGGTCACCAACATCCACCTTGCTGGCAGTGCAGGAGTTGGCAGACCGACCACACGTCACTGGACTACAGATCGAAACATTCCTACTTAGCATACCAGACTTCAGCTACTCGCCCCAGTACGCCCTGGGGGCTCTGGTTCATCAGTCTGTGCCAAGCACAGGCGGCACCCGAGCTATCGGTTACCTAGCCAGTCACCTCCTGGCTCACCTCGGTTGCCACGCAGTCTTTTGAGTTTTCTAAATTTCACTCAACAAGCGCTCGTACGCAAAACTTGGCTATCCTCTGCGCCTGTCATTCCTTATTCTGTCCATCCTCCCTTCCTTCTCCCTACCCACTTTCGTACCTCCTCTATCCCCTCCATACCTGGCATCTCACTCTATAAACATACATTCCCCCCCCCCTTTTTCTTTCTCGTTTCTCCAGCCCCCAACATATCGCAGACCGACTGCGATGACTTTACCTTCATCCCTCCCTCACCACGTTCGGGTTCAGCGGACGACTCCACACAGTCCCTCAGGGCTGGACCATCCCCAGGCTTACGGCCGAACTACGCCCTAGGGGCATCCCCTACCCGGCCACGGCCAGGAAAACCAAGCTGTTAGGCTGCCGTTCCATAACCAGCGGCAACTCTACCAGACAAATTCCGCTGCAGTCGATATCCTCGGCATGTACTCAGCTACACGCCTCAGTGACCACACTGGCAACCAGGCCTGGATGCTTTCCTAAATGTACATAATATAACTGAGTACTAACAGTCTAGGTAAAGTTGATCCAGGGTAAATCCGATTGCCTCTCGGGGGACCGGGAAGGAATTTTTTCCCCTGCTGTAGCAAATTGGATCATGCTCCGCTGGGGTTTTTTGCCTTCCTCTGGATCAACTGTGGGTATAGCATTGGGTATATGGGATTGCACGATATTTTTATTTTGTTTATTTTATTACTTTAGTGTATTAGTGCAGGGGGCACTACAGGGTTCCACACCAGACTCATTACACTGCCTGACTCATTCCAAAACTACCCAGTCAAACTCCTGCATACCCTCACAGGAGTTCTCCCGATGGTTTAGAAATCTTGTGAGATCTAAGAAATCCAAGAGAGGTCTTTAAAACCTTGACGTGCCCATAACCGTGAAGAAAGTAGGAAAACCGGCACAGTTCATCTCCTTCCTGGTAATCGTTCTAGACAAACGCGCCATGCGGGCCAGCCCACCTCTCGGTAGATTGACCCACATCAGGGCAGTCATCCATACGTCTACCGACACGCAGGGGGGCACTAACCCACAGCTACAATCCCTACTGGGCATGCTCAAACCACGATGAGGATCGTCCCTCAAGGGCGTTCCTTTATCGCACGCTTCTTAGTGTTCCTCTCCCAGGCACGAGACATTGTCCAAGTCATTAAGCTAGACACAGCCTCCGTAGCAGGAGCTGGCCATGGGGGACCAATTCCTTGAGACCGGATAGGTAGACCCTTGTTTATCCCATCAGCATCCTCTTCGTCGCCTCAGATGACCACGGACGTAGCAGCTTCCACAAGCTTTGCTGCAATTTTTGGCCATCATTGGTTTCAGGAGATCCGATCCATCAGAGATGCTCACAATTCCGCTTTTTAGTCAGTCCTCCTCTCTATTTGAGATCTACCCCATAGTCGCAGCAACACTAGTACGGGGCAGCCCCGGGCAGGACAGACCGCCATGTTCGCCACAGACAACCAGGCTACAGCCACAGTCATTAACAAAGGCAGGTCAATAAATCATTATCCGTCATGTCCTTCCCACGCAGGCTGTTGCTACTTTCCCTACAACGTCAGCTCAGTAGCCTCAGGGTCCACATCCCTGGCCAATGCAACACCTCGGCCGTCGCGCTATCCCGCCTAACCATGCCACATCCTTTCACAGAAGCCTGGAGCCGACTCGACCATGTCCGGCATCCCACATTAGTCCCAACCAACTTTGGAATCGGATAACACCTCCATGGTGCTACCTCCCTCATCAATGCATCCTGATCCGCCAACACACTACAGGTGGCGGCAACCACACTCCAGTACCGAACGCTTACCAGTGACCAGCACCATTCTCCGGGACATGTCTGCTATCCTTCACGTTCCCCCTTCAGTCTATGGCCCAGCCTGGTAAATCAAGCAGCCATTTACCTAGCCTTGTTACGGTCTCACGGCCCGGCGAATTACTATCACCAGCCCTAAATGCCAAGTACTACTCAGGCACCACCCGTCTCGCCACCAAAGTCATTTCATCCTACACCCGACGGTATCGGAAACAATACAACCCGGTCCCGGAGTAGACATTAAACCTTTCAGGACACATAACCCCATGGCCGTTCTGGTGCAATCGGTAAACTCGGCTGTCCGATCCATCAGAGGACAGCCCTCTACTACCTTTCCCAACTGTACCCCTAAGCGGGAAACAGTTCATCAGCCACGTCAGAACACCCCTGAGCATCTCGGGCCTTAACCCAGGGTGTTACTCAGGACTTGCTTTCGCATTAGAGCAGCCCCAACAACATCACGAAACAGAGTTCCTGACCACGCAATAAGGAAGATGGGCAGGTGGAAATCCTTGTGTTTCGCCCGACACATTCCCGATCCTCAGGCAGAAATATCACGAGCCTTTAACAGTCTCGCTCTATAGTGGTTTACCTGTCATAATAGAACAATTCCTCCCTAACCTTGTGTGACTTTTTGGCCCCTTTATTTGGCATACCGTACAAAAGGCCAGGCCACACTTCAGGTCTTATTTGTGTTGTTAGTCTTGTGATGTGTCTATGTGATCCATATCTCTTCAGACAGAGGGCTCCGACCATAAATAGGAAGGCTGGTATGCCAGCCTGAAATTATGGGAGGAGTTCGAGGGGTACTTATACAGACCATCCACCAGGGTCAGTGTCGGCTGTAGTGCGCGGTACCCACCCACCCATATCTCCCTTTTCTAGGGCACTCCTCTACAACCAATTCTCAGCAGAATTATCTATTACTTCTATTCAGGTATGGCCCCTTTATTTGGCATACCGTACAAAAGGCCAGGCCACACTTCAGGTCTTATTTGTGTTGTTAGTCTTGTGACGTGTCTATGTGATCCATATCTCTTCAGACAGAGGGCTCCGACCATAAATATATATATATATATATTACATTTGTGTTTTGAGTTTAGATGCCTATGATCACACTATGCAAACAAAAGTTTTTTCATCTTCTCAATATGCAGAAAAAGTACTTTTGAAACAAACCATTATCCATCTCTGTAACTATAGGCATTGTGGAGAAATGTGTCTTCAATGCTCACAACGGAGGAGCTAAAATCTTTTTTTTTTTTCATTACCTTTTATTGGAACAGAATCTTGGCAGCCTGCCAGCACTCTAAGGCTGGGTTCACACTCCCGCACGGAGTGGCTCACAGCAGGGGTCCCTGTTCACCATTTCAGGTCCGATTTCAGTCAGAATTTTTGGCTGAATTCAGACCTGAAAAGGACCAGAAGACGCACAGGGCTCCTATGCAATTCGCTCCGGAGCCGCTCCAGAGATGTGTGAACCAACTCCATAGAGAACCAGTCACAATCTCCTGACATGCAAATTGGATATGGAGAAAGCCGCATCCAATTCGCAATAGTGTGAACCCAGCCTAATGCAAACACACAAGTATTTCCAAACTGCAAGAAAGCAAAGGATTTGCAGCAACACAGGGTTCACCATGATCTATGGCTGTCTGCCATCTGCTGAGACACAACTCCAGTTACTGTAGAAAGTTCTAACATTTTTAAAAACTTAGTAGGTAGGTAGTATTACTAAATGTAACAGCTTCTAGCTCAGAGCTGTACATCACAGAGTTGGTTGCTAAGATGCTGGTAGCTGCCTGCGTCCTAGAAACCCACGACACATCCCCTGGTCCTTTCAGTTGCCGGCCAAGGAAATCCCTAGCTTGGCTAATGAATGTACACAAAGAATGGTAACTGACCAGCGGGGCTCCCCTGGCAGGGTAACCCCCAATTTGGACCATACGGCCTTGTACAGTTCAAGAGGGGCTCCTTGCCCCCCCTTCTGCTCTGCAAGGTTATATGCTTGGATAAGGGTCTGATATAGAATTTGCAATCATTTTTTTTGCAAATGTCACTTTTATTATAGTCATTGTACAGATGTGCTACATCAAAGGCAGGTTTAAGGCACCCCCAAACATGTTATTTAAAGGAATTGTACAATGGTAATGTTTCACTTAAAGGCCCCATTCACATCTGATTGATTTGGAATCGCAGTAATCAAAAACCAAATCATAGTAAAATCACGGAAAAACTTATGATTTGCATTTGGGTAACATTCATGCTTAATGACACCCCTAAATGCAGTGTGGTTTTGCCGCGATTGTCGCGTGGCAAAACACATGAATAAAAACATGAATAAACGTGTCTGGCTCAGCGCTAAAATTTGGTGCATGAGCTTCTTTGACCCAACAAACAGGTACTCTTTAGCCCCTTAATGACACCTCCTGGTGGCCTTTTATTATTAATATTATTATACATGATTTATATAGCGGCAACAGTTTACGCGGCGCTTTACAATGTAGAGGGGAGACAGCACAATTACAGTACAATACAGAAAGTACAGGAGGGCCCTGCTCGTAGAGCTTACATTCTAAATGGTGGTACTACTGCAGAGAATGATTTGATGGGGGTGGCTCGGGGACAGTTGTTAGGTGGGTGTGGGATAGACTTCCCTGAATAAATGAGGTTTCAGGGATCTCCTAAAGGTGGAGAGGTTAGGGGCTGATCGGACATACCAGGGCAGGGAGTTCCAGAGGATGGGAGGGGCTCTGGAGAAGTCCTGAAGCGAGCATGAGAGGAGG
Source organism: Rana muscosa (assembly GCA_029206835.1). Classification (NCBI taxonomy): domain Eukaryota; kingdom Metazoa; phylum Chordata; class Amphibia; order Anura; family Ranidae; genus Rana; species Rana muscosa. Next base: position 180,449,201 of record CM055119.1, on the reverse strand, counting down.
GAACAAGGGAGCTAGAGAGCAGGAGGTCCTGGGAGGAACGAAGGGGATGATTTGGGCGATATCTGCAGATGAGGTTGGTGATGTAGATGGGGGCGATGTTGTGAATGGCCTTGTATGTTGTGGTTAGCATTTTGAATTTTATACGGTGAGGTAGGGAAAGCCAGTGAAGGGATTGGCAGAGAGGAGCAGCAGTCACGGATCGGTTAATGAGGTGTATTAGTCTAGCAGCAGAATTCATAATAGACTGAAGGGGGGATAACCTGCTTAAGGGTAGGCCATTAACCACTTGAGGACCGCCGCACGCCGATGTACGTCGGCAGAATAGCACGGCTGGGCACATGGGCGTACAGGTACGTCCCCTTTAAGAGCCCAGCCATGGGTCGAGCATGCGCCGCCGGCGGTGCGCTCACGACCCGGTCCTCTTCTCCGTGACCGTCCCCGCGGGAACAGCGGACCCGATCGCCGCTGGTGTCCCGCGATCGGGTCGCAGAGAGGAAGAACGGGGAGAGGTAAGTGTAAACAAACCTGTTCCCGTGCTTCCTAGTGAGCCTGTCACTGATCGTCTGTTGCCTGTCATAGGGAACCACGATCCGTGACATCACACGCTAAGCCACGCCCCCCATAGTAAGTAAAACATATCAGGGCACACTTAATCCCTACAGCGCAGTAATCAGTGCATTTTTATAGCATTGATCGCTGTGAAAATGGTCTCAAAAATGTGTCAAAGGTGTCCGATGTGTCCGCCATAATGTCGCAGTCACAAAAAAAAACACTGATCGCCGCCATTACTAGTAAAAAAAAAATAATATATATAAAAATGCCATAAAACTATCCCCTATTTTGGAAACGCTTATTGCGATTTTTTTTTACCAAAAATATGTAGGAGAATACGTATCGACCTAAACTGAGGAAAAAAATAATTATTTTATATATTGTTGGGGGATATTTATTATAGCAAAAAGTAAAAAATATTGAATTTTTTTCAAAATTGTCGCTCTATTTTTGTTTATAGCGCAAAAAATAAAAACCATGATCAAATACCACCAAAAGAAATCTCTATTTGTGGGAAAAAAAGGACGCCAATTTTGTTTGGGAGCCACGTCGCTCGACCGCGCAATTGTCAGTTAAAGCGATGCAGTGCCGAATCGCAAAAAGTGGCCAGGTCTTTAAGCTGCATAATGGTCCGGGTCTTAAGTGGTTAAGGAGAGAGTTGCAGTAGTCAAGGCGGGAAATAATCAAGGAGTGAATAAGTTGCTTTGTGGTGTCATTAGTCAGGAAGGGTCGAATTCTGGAAATGTTGCGGAGGTTAAGGCGGCAGGATTTAGCCAGTGATTGGATGTGGGGGCTGAAGGAGAGGTCAGAGTCAAGGATTACACCCAGCACCCTGGCATGTGTGGAGGGACCAATAGTTGTGTTGTTGATTTTAATGGTAAAGTCATGGGAGGGGACCGGGAAGGAGGAAATATAACAAGCTCAGTTTTAGAAAGATTGAGTTTGAGGAAGTGGTGTGATATCCATACCGATATGTCATTCAGTAAGTTTACTTTAACCGCGGACCCCCCAAGTCACCCCCCAAGTCACCGAAACTAGTGTCCCCATTGGAAGATTTCCCTTCTCTTACTTTTCTGGGGACAACCCAAAATTTTGAGTTTTCTTTTACTTTCACTTTCAATGATAATGGTAAACATGATGAATAGAGAGGGTGAATCTTCTTAAAGCGGAGGTTCACCTTACATAGAAACTTTATATTCCCAATATCTTAACACTATTTACATTAGTATGTCACTTACCTTTTTTAATTTCGGAGGCTCTAATTGTAGATAAGCAGCTGTGTTTCGTTCCACTTCCTGGTCTTCCTCCCGCGGGAGTAGGCGGGTCTTTCTGTTTCCCCGGCGGCGCTAAGTGTGCTGGGATGTCGGCGCAATGTCCCCTGGGAGCAAAGTGTCATGCTTCCCAGGAGACGCCGTCCAGCGAAATCACGTGACTCATATACCCCGTCATACGCACATTCACCGCTACCCAGAAGTCTGGCGGAAGTCTGTGCTTGTGGGCTTCACGATGCCCACAAGCAAAATGGAAAAGACAGGAACACTTTTTATAAATCTTTATTTTTACCGAAAACGGACGTGGGACGATTGAAAGCGCAGGACAAGTGAGTACTTATTAGTCATCTGTAACCACATGTAGTAGACATAAAAAAAAAAAAAGTATGGACCGCGGAACCTCCGCTTTAAAGGGTAAAGAAGAGACAGGCAGCAATAAAACCTGACAAGCATTCTAATCTATCTCCACTCTGCCCAAAACCAAAAAAAGTCTGCTCATACCTCCCATACAGGCAGACGGCTACTGGAGGGCAGGAAGATGAATGGGCCATGAGAGTGCTCACCAGCACCCTTGAACTCCCTCCCAGGGGCATCGGAACAGGACAGGCAAACCAAGCAGCTGCTTGGGGCCCCGACTTGTCCTGGGACCCCAGCAGAGGGCAGCAGAGGGCAGCACAGCAGAAAGAGGAGCCAGAGGACTCGAGGAGGCAGCACGGGTGGAGGAGGTAAGACATCCCCCCCCACATACCCACTGTAATACTGTGCGATGGCCCCCCCCTCCTGCGAACGGCGTCAATGTCCCCCCCCCGCTCAACAAGTTGGTGTACTTGTTGTCCCGGTGTCCTTAAAAAAATGCCAATGTCCGGCGGTAGCAACCCCCCCCACCGCTTCTCAACTTTAAAATTGTTGCTTAGGGCCCCCAAATTCCTTCAAACGGACCTGCTCCCTCCTATGCAGGGTCTCTGGAGATCTTCAGGTATTTTCTATCTGGGGAATACCAATCACTAGAAGCACTACTGTACATTTCTGTGGAATAGGACCCACCAAGTCCCATGGGGGTCAGCTCTGGAGTCCCACTTCTGTTCTGTTGACTCCCTGCCCAAACTCGTCCCACTCTCTAGCGTAACCCAATATTTATCTATGAAGAGGGTGCCCCCTAGTGGCCAAACAGGAAATGGTACCAACACCCCTTTACTGTACAAGCTTGGTCAGTATGCTTTGAGTGAGTGTGCTCTCCTCACACAACCTCAGGCCACCTAGGATGGATATGACTGGGTATTTTCTTGCTGCTACATTGATGAGGTACAAGATTGGCAAGGGGCTAAGCAATGCAAGGTGAGCTGAAAACTCTACAATGTACAATAGAATCCCTTTTTAAACAGAGCATTCTGCTAGATAATGGTTATGTAAAGAGTGTGCAGTATTTACCTAGCACAATAGGGCTGTTTGAACATTTGCCCTTTGTTAGCTGTAATTATAATTGATCAGATTACTGCACACTTTTATAATTATCATCCAGCAGTGATGAGTAAATTGTTCTTCTTGACTTGATTATTGGCAGGAGGTCTGGATTGTAATTTTGGCCCAAGGCGCCATTTTGACTGTGTTTGTGCTGAATTTTCCCATGTGAGCGCAATCTCGCTAATTACATAAGCATGAAATAGCTTCATGGGGAGGCCTTTGCCTGAATAGACCCTAAAGATAAACTATTTACTTCTTCTTGTCCTCCACTTAAACAGGTTATCTCACTGGACTGCCTTGCAGAGAATTATTCCCGTATCTCATCATTCTGCTGTGCATGTTAATTTGATGTTCCAATGGAAATATCGGGATTTAAATGCTGAATTTATGATACAATGCATTTGTTATCTCCTTCTACTAGCTTGTACCTTTCTGTTTCTAAAAAGAAAGCCAACATGCCAGAATTGCCACATTAATCATTATTGTGATCCAAAGAATGATTGATTAGTGAGTGAGGAAAAGTAGCTTGCTTGTTTTCTACTCCACTGTTGTATGCGTAAACCTAAAGTGTACCTAAACCCAAAGAGAAATGTTTTATATATTGTAGTTTATTAGTCCTTAGATGTAGTGGCTGCATTCCTTTTTTCCTTTATTTTCACTGGGTGATTCTGCTGTAACACACTTTCCTGTCCCAGGTTGACAACACTCACTTGATCTTCTGTAACAGGACAACAGAAACCATAGAAGACTATGAAACTGCCTCACTCCTATTCTTCATAACATAGAGGGGCATGGTTCTGTAGTCCTCAGAGATAGTGTAGAACAATGTCACTAATAACAGTCAGCACAGAAAATTATAATCTCACAAGATTTCTGCTAGGTTCAACAGCGCCAAGGCCTGGACCTCTGATGTGTCTGGCAGTAACTCTTCTTGCTGAGCCACTTAAGATGCTGGACAGCCCCTTGCCTGATTGCTTAGCCCTGCCTTATGTCTTGATTCTCACAAACCTTGAACTCTTTGCTCCTCCCATGAACTTCCTGATTTAAACCTTGTCTCTCTGAGTGCGCATGCGCGGGGACTCGGAGACGGACGTGCGCTGACCGAGCTCCCGGCACCCCGACCCACCGGAGCTAATAATAGCGCAGGCAGCGAGGTCCGAGAGCCAGGACCGATCACACACGAACCCCGAGGCGGTAATGAACCGGAGAGCTCAGGGACAGCCGCGGAAAGGGCTCCACAAACAAAATATAGCCCAGAGGAGAGCGGGACCTTCCCCTACAGCACAGCCGCGATCCAAGATGGCGCCCGGCAAGCCAGACATGCGGGGCAGCACTGCAACAGCCAGATTTGACAGCGCTGCACAGAGAGGAGACAAGCAGCAAAATCCGGAGCCATCCAGAGATCCATTCTCCTCTCAATCCTCAGGAGAGGTAGAGACCGGACAGCGGGGTGAGTCACTTTCACATCCCCCATCCCCAGTCCTATACACTGACGGACATGACCCTATTAACTCCCCTGCCTCCCCTGCCTCCTCTATGGATAGGAACATGGCTGATCTAACAGAAGTCCTCATCAGCCAATCTAGCCAGGATATGCCACTACCCCAGTTATCGCATTATTCCCCTGATGCTGTACTGTTGGGCAGATTCTCCACCATGCTGCAGCAGGAGCTCTCTAAGGCCTGCACATTAATTACCACAGACCTAAAAAAAGATATCCACAGCTTGGGAGAGCGTTTTGAGCTAATTGAAACCAAAGTAGACGGTACCATCAAAAGGGTCAATCATAACTCAGCCATGGTGACAGACCTTCAGGAAAGATTGGAAGAGGCGTTCATAAAAATCGAAGATTTGGAGAATCGTTCACGTAGATACAATGTCCGCGTGCGTGGCCTCCCTGAAACTCACACTGATCTAGAAGGGGCTATAAAGGACCTGATGAAAACCCTTATCCCGGACATCGCTACCCACCAAATGGAAGTGGATCGCGTTCACCGAGCACTGACAGCCCCAAGAGCCGACGGCCTACCACGTGACATTATCGTTAAGCCACATCACTACCGCATTAAAGAAAAGATGATGCTTGCGGCCCGCAGCAGGCCGGACCTGTCGCTATTTGGAGCACCAATACAGCTTTTCACAGATTTGGCGCCATCAACGGTCCAGAAACGCAGAAACCTACGACCATTACTCCAGCAACTAATAGCCAGACAGATTAAGTATCGATGGGCGTTCCCTTTTAAGTTATCATTCACCTACAACGGAAAGTCCCACTCCTTTTCCACGTTCCAAGCAGGGGAAGACCTGCTGCTTGGTCTCGGCATCATTGCGCAGGACTCTCAGACTTCGTCTCCCCCTCACCCGGGTTGTCGTCCCCTCTCCCCGATGTGGCAGGATCGCACACGCTCACAGGCCAGAAATGCTCGCCGGAATACCTGAGTATTATTGCTCTTTTCTCTTATCTACCCCCTTTTTGGGAACTGTTAGTGCTTGGTTGCACTGATATGGCCCGGGCTCATGGAGGACTATGGGCCTGATTGGGCCATCGTTGCCGTTCACGGGTTACAAAATTACTTGAGTTCCTGGTTTTTCGAAATGGCTATCAGCCGACTATTTTACAACCCCGACTGGCCCCAACTTGGTCAACGGAACTTTGCTAATTTGCAGTATGGGGACCCTAGTCGGACCGCAATGTGGTTCCCCTGTTGGGCTGTGGCTCGGGGGCCGGAACGACCGATGGGGACCCTTCCGGCCCTGGCGTCACTGGCCTTGGGGACACATGTTACTATAGGTAGCCTGTTATGTTAAACTGTATTGATTGGTTTATGACATTCCTGATATGATCTCTAATAGCCTGCTTGTATAGAGTGTATTCATATTTGGGTCGGGGTGGTCATGCTTGCCACCCAACTGCGAGACTACCTATCCTCCGTCGAGGATGGTACCCTTGCACTTAATTTGCCGGATGTTGTATCTGGCAGGGGTTATTCCCCATACCTTTGTTTATCAGTTAGGAATGATTTATGTTGGTTATTTGGGCCTAAGGCCTATGCTTATATTTTATTGCTTTTATTTTTGTTTTTCTGCTTCTCTAATGCCTTTTCTTTTTTTCCCTTCCTCCTTTTTCTTCGGAGCCTCGATTCGGCACCCTCCCCCTATGTCATGGTCTGAGAGGTCACCCAGCCGAACAGCCTTCATTTTCGGGGCCCTTCCCACTTTATTCACTGCAAAAGGTAAGAGTGCTCTGCCCTACCACGATGGCTACCACATATAACACAGACTACTCGATAGTTAGCCATAATGTACATGGATTTAATTCCCCTGCTAAGAGAACTAAGGCCTTCCAGTTTTATTATAAACAGAAGGCTGAAGTCCTGCTATTACAGGAGACTCATTTTTCCAATGTCTCAGCGCCCCGTTACCTTAATATGAAGTATCCACAGTTTTATTTAGCAGGGGGTCGGGAAAAAAAGGGCGGTGTAGCCATCTGCTTTTCGAAACGGACCCCCTTTACCCCCATCACTATTGTTAAGGACAAGGGCGGTAGGTATATTATGGCAGTGGGGCGGCTCCATGACCAGGAGGTGTCCTTTATATCATACTATGCCCCGAATACTGGGCAGCCGGAATTCTTTAGCAAAATGCTGAAGATTCTAATGCCCAAAGTCCAGGGTCAGGTCATTATGGGGGGCGATAGCAATATTCCCTTGGATAGAATTATGGATAAATCGGACTCCTCTAAACCAATATTAAAGCGCCCACCGACTGGCAGCAGCAAGGTTGCACGTCTGTTTCATTTACATGACCTCATTGACGCCTGGCGAGAAAATAACCCTACGGTCAGGGACTTTACACACTTTTCGCAGGTCCATCATACTTACTCTAGGATAGATCATGTTTTAGTATGCACGCCTTTGCTCCCATTTATTAAGTCAGTTAAGATCTTATCTACCCCTTGGTCTGATCATTCCCCGATCAAACTCTCTACTACAGGGCTGTGGATTAAATCTAGACCCTCCCCGTGGAGACTTAATGTAAGCCTGCTGAATGACCCTATAATCTTTTTAGAGATTCAAAAGAAAATACAGGAATACTTTAGACTTAATAAGGCGTCAGACACATCCCCCGCAATTAACTGGGTGGCCCATAAATCAGCGATTCGGGGCATATTGTTACAAGTGGCGGCCAGGGTTAAACGCAATAGGGAACAGGCAAATAAGCGTCTTGAAGCAAACTTAGACGACTTACTTAGTGAACAGTATAGGAATCCCCTGGTAGATATAAGGCATAAAATTGACGAGGCTCGATTAGCACTCAATCTTAGCTTGACTACACAAGCGGAGAAACATATTAGCTGGTCTAAACACAGGTTCTACACGATGGGGGATAAGCCTACCACAATGTTAGCTAGAAAGCTGGTTCCTCGACCGTACACTCCGACTTTGCCTAAACTAAGATTATCCACGGGCCTTACCTCCCAGAACCCTGAACGGATAATTGGAGAATTTCATAAGTTTTACACTAAGCTGTATGGAGCACAGGACAAATTCGATCCATCCGGAGCAAACACATTCTTTCACGACTTACAGCTGCCTAAATTGACACAAACCCATGCGGAACTGATGGACGGTGCTCTTACGGAGCCTGAAATCAGGGCTGCAATCAAAACCTTGCACCCTACTAAGGCCCCTGGGCCAGATGGATTCCCGGGCCACTACTATAGGAAGTATCAAGATCTTCTAGCCCCACATCTCTGTACTTACTTTAATGATCTGAGAAGCGGTAGTGAGCTCCCCTGCCATGAAAATGTAGCTTATATAAGTGTTATCCCAAAGCCGGGGAAGGATCATGGAGACTGTACCAATTACCGCCCAATTTCCTTGATCAATACGGATCTAAAGATCCTGACCAAAATACTGGCCCAGAGACTTAATACTTTTCTTCAGTGTTATATTCATCCTGACCAAGCAGGTTTTGTCCCGACAAGACAGGCTTCAGACCAAACCCGCCGCTTAATTAACCTTATTTCGGTGGTTCGGTCTGATTGGGACGGAAAGGGGACTAGGAGGGGGATGTTACTTTCCTTGGATATCCAGAAGGCGTTTGATTCTATCTCCTGGGACTATCTCTTTGATGTACTCACTCGCTTTGGCTTTGGGGGACGCTTTCTGGGTCTCCTTCATATATTATATGATTCCCCTAGTGCCTCGCTAATGCTCAGAGGATATACTTCCCAAACATTTCCGATCAGGAGAGGAACTAGACAGGGTTGCCCGTTGTCACCGTTATTATTCGCCCTGGCGATTGAACCACTAGCGATCAAAATTCGCACATGCAAAGATATTCAGGGCATTTATTGCGGAGACTATGAACACAAATGTTTACTCTTTGCGGATGACTTGTTGCTGACCTTGACCTCACCGATCACATCCCTGCCTAATTTATATGCTATTTTGCAACCTTTTTCCAACATCTCAGGGTTGGCAATCAACCATAGTAAGTCAAGGGCACTGAACTTATCTTTGCTAAGCTCCACCCAGGCAACACTTGAAAAATCATTTCAATTCCGATGGGAATCCACAGCTCTCCCTTATTTAGGCATACAACTAACCTCATCTGTCGGCAAATTGTACAAAGGGAATTATCCAGCCCTTTTCAAACGGCTAACAGAAGACTTGGCTAAGTGGCAGGTTCACCCGCCATCGTGGTTTGGCAGACTTCACTCAATTAAAATGAATGTTCTACCCCGCTTATTGTATTTCTTCCGCACCTTGCCAGTCTCATTGGTCCGTGAAGACCTTAAACGATTTCAGAATAAAGTTCTACAGTTTATTTGGGGTGATAAAAGACCCAGGGTGAATAGGAGCACTTTATACGCATTGAAGCGGAGAGGAGGACTTGGTCTACCTGACTTCTTAAAATATTTTTATGCTGCCCAGGTAGCACAACTCACAAAGTTTCACACCCAACGGGCACAGGCCATTTGGATGGCTATGGAATCTTATTCTTGCCGTCCCAAACCTATTTCCCATATTTTATGGCTACCTATTAAGGAGCGACCTCCTATACTTTGCCCTACTTTATCCATGTCATTGGAAATATGGGACAGACTCTCCAGATCTCATAAATTCAAGTCTCCTCATTCTCCGCTGGCACCTCTGCTTCAAAACAATGCATTCACCCCGGGTCTCGCCCCACTAGCATTCGAATGGTGGACTAATAAGGGGTTCATGCGTATTGCAGACCTTTGTGATCATAGAGGTTTGCTGTCCGAACGGACTATGACTGACAGGCATCAGATGCCCCCAGCAGAGGGTTATAGGTTTGCCCAGATCTCACATTATGTACAAACCTTGGCTCGTAAGAGCGACCTAGCATCCCAAACTCCCATGGAACATTTATGCAAAAATTATGATAAAATTAAGGGCCATTTATCTGCTATATACTCAATATTGCTGAGCGCATCGACAAAGCTGAATTATATGATCCAATGGGAGACCGACTTGCAGGAAACCCTGGATCTGGACGAATGGCATAAGATAGCCGAGACGGCATCACGCTCGCTCATCAATACTTCAATAATTGAGGCCAATTATAAGGTTCTGCTGAGGTGGTATATGGTGCCGGTCAGACTGGCAACCTTTGTTTCAGGGGCTACCCAGCTGTGCTTTAGAGGATGTGGCCAGGTGGGCACAACCTATCATATTTGGTGGACGTGCCCGAAGGTCAGGAAGTTTTGGATCAGGGTGTATAATTTTGTTTACTCCCTTACCCAACTAAATCTGGCTAAGTCAGCTAAGCAAGCACTACTGGGGGGTGGAGATGTTAAAGCCTCCAAGTCCTGCAAGAGGCTTTTGACATTTATATTTATTTCAGCCAAAATCACCATCGCTAGGAACTGGAAATCGGCAGCTCTACCATTCGAGCAGTTTAAAGGTAAATTGTCATGGTTGATGCTAAACGAACGCTTGACTGCATTGGCCCAAGATAAAATGAAATTGTTTCATAGAGTGTGGGACCCATGGATTTGTTACATAACAAATGACCCCAGGATGTTTGCAGTTTAGCCTAAAGGGTTAGGTTGGGGTGTCCGGGTGCTGAGTCGGAGCTCCTTCCCCCCCCCCCCATTCCCCCCTTCTCAACTGTTCTTTCCTCGCTCTGTCTTCTCCCTTCTATTCTTTACCTCTGTTCTCTCCTTTTTTTTTTTTTTTTTTTCTTTCTTTTTCTTTTTTCTTTTTGTTTATTTTTGGAGTCGGATGCAGACCTTAGAGGTTTGTGCGGCTCCCTGTTTTCTAAAGCTCCTACGGGATCATTGTCAGTCTGATCTGGCCTCTGGGCTGCCCGCACGGCCAGCGGAGTTGCGCCCCCCTGATAGGCTGATGGGGGGACGGCTCTTCTGGGCGGGCGGTTCAGATAGGATCTGGGATGTGAAGAGGGGCCAACGGCTCTGCGGAGCATTGGATTTACGTGAGCTATTAAGTGGCGATAATTTTTTATTTTTATTTTTTTTTCTTTGCATGGACCCCTACACGCAGGGATCTTCACTATGTGGCCTCGAATGTTGATTGTGACTGTACAATGTTATGATGCGCCTTTTATACATTTTGTATGACAAAACTTGAATAAACATATTGAAACATAAACCTTGTCTCTGCCCTTCCTGTTTGCCAGATTATTGTGCTCTCTCCAGCCAATATCTTGCTCTTGTTACTAGTGCTGCCGTCTTTATCTTCGCTACCGCTTGTTACTAAGTTCTGGCTTGTTTACTGACTACGCTTCTGCTTGATCCCATATCTGCTACTGGATCCTGGCTTGCTCACCTCCTGGTGGGGTGAACCAATGACCGCGACCTGGTACTAACATGCAGCAAAACCCATCTCCACCACCAGGAGCTCTAGTGAACACAGGTTAACCTCCCTGGCGGTATGATTCTGTCAGATTTTAGGTGCTGTAAGCGGTACAATTATTTTGCATGGAAATTTGGTGTTTTATATTGTAGGCCTGCAATTCTTAGGAATAACTCACTTAAATCTGTCCAAACCAGAGTCTAGACATCCTGGGTATGATAAAGTTTGAAACACAAAATTATAAATTATATAATAATAAATAACTATAAATAATTATAACAAATAATAATATAATAATAATAACAATTATTCAATAATGTAATCAAATCAAAAACACTGAAATTTGCTCAGTTGCAGAATTGTCGCTGTCATTCCCCACAAATCGCTATCGCTCAATTCTGCAAGTGATTCCAATTTATTATCGCTGTTTTCTAGCTGGTCTAAAACCACTTTTGACATAAAGGGACACTTTTTGGTTGCTATGGACAATCTCCAAATTCCAGGCAGAAAAAACAGTATTTATAATACAAAAGTGTATGCAGGGCACTGGACAGACCACTAGGGACAAAGGGGATGTGTGATTTTTTATTACAGTACTGTAATCAGTAAGATTACAGTATACTGTATGTGTATTGTGTTTTTACTTTTTTGAATTTGGCGCCGATCTCCGCCCCTGTGCGGCGCAACGTCGCAGGGAACGGAGCTCGGCGGCACTGTGTGTGAATCGAGCGAGGAGACAGCTCACACACACAGCGGGGAGACATTGCAGGATCCAGGGGACAAGGTAAGTAACTCTCCCTGTATCCTGCGATGCAGCCCGAGTCTGGCTCGGGGTTACCGCTTATGGTACTGAAATTCCTCCCCGAGCCAGACTCGGGATTACCACCAGGGAGGTAATACTTAGATCCTGCTATCCACCAGAGTAATCTGCTTGTTCACTTAACCATCTGGTCGGTGGGAGCCTCTCTACCGCTATAGCTACTGGTTTCCGAGCCTGACCCCTGACCATGACAAGCAGGTATTTTTTTTACTTATTAAACAAACAAAACACTTTCAGTGGTATATTTAACAGACCAAAAGACACCAGATAAGAGAAGTTCATTGTTATGGTTTACGTAAACTTTAAAGTGAACTGGCAACATGACTTTGGGCATTCAACTACTTACATATTCGTAAAAATCAATCTGTAGAATTAAGGCCCCATGCACACGAGACACTGTTATTTGCTGTTGAACGCATGTTCAGAGGCAGTTGGACGCTTTTTTCAACTGCCCCTGAACCCATTCAATGTTATCCTATGTGTCCATGCACACACTCTCGTTTTTTGGCGTTTACAAGCAGTTGCGTTTAACCTCGTTTTTCTAGAAGCAAAAAAATGGGTTCAGACGCAAAAGTTTTCCACGTTTCAGACGCTAAACGCCGCTAAACGCGGCTAAACGCGGTACCAGCGTTTTGCCGCGTTTACGTTTATAAGCGTTTTTAAAGGTGACCTATTTTTTAACACTAGAAATCTCAAAAATGATGGCAAATGATGAAAAACTATTAAAAAATATAAAAGAAAACTGTAATTGCTTGCATTGCATTGTGGACAATCCACAACTTATGGCAGGTAACGTGGCAAGTGGACAATCCACAGCTTGTGGCAGGTAACGTGGCAAGCGGACAATCAATAACTTGTGTCAGGTGACGTGGCCAGTGGACAATCCACATCTTGTGGCCAGGTGACGTGGCCAGTGGACAATCCACAACTTGTGGCAGGTGACGTGGCCAGGTGACGTGGCCAGTGGACAATCCACAACTTGTGGCAGGTGACATGGCCAGGTGACGTGGCAGGTAACGTGGCCAGGTGACGTGGCACGTGATGTGGCCAGGTGACGTGGCCAGTGGACAATCCACAACTTGTGGCAGGTGACCTGGCCAGGTGACATGGCAGGTAACGTGGCCAGGTGACGTGGCACGTGATGTGGCCAGGTGAAGTGGCCAGTGGACAATCCACAACTTGTGGCAGGTGACCTGGCCAGGTGACGTGGCCAGTGGACAATCCACAACTTGTGGCAGGTGACATGGCCAGGTGACGTGGCAGGTAATGTGGCCAGGTGACATGGCACGTGATGTGGCCAGGTGACGTGGCAAGTGGACAATCCACAACTTATGGCAGGTGACGTGGCTAGGTGACGTGGCAGGTAATGTGGCCAGGTGACGTGGCCAGGTGACATGGCAGGTGACGTGGCAAGTGGACAATCCACAACTTGTGGCAGGTGACGTGGCTAGGTGACGTGGCAGGTAACGTGGCCAGGTGACGTGGCACGTGATGTGGCCAGGTGACGTGGCCAGTGGACAATCCACAACTCGTGGCAGGTGACCTGGCCAGGTGACGTGGCCAGTGGACAATCCAGAACTTGTGGCAGGTGACGTGGCAGGTAATGTGGCCAGGTAACGTGGCACGTGATGTGGCCAGGGGACGTGGCAAGTGGACAATCCACAACTTGTGGTAGGTGATGTGGCAAGTGATACGCTAAATACAAGTACACTGCTGCTCTCTCAGCTGCTGCTACTCACTCTGGTCTCACAAACTGGCTGAAATGGTTAAAATTTACTGTTTTTTGAGCTTAGGGAGGGTCTTATGATGAAACGCTTATAAACGCAAACGCGATAAAACGCCGCTAAACGCGGCCACAAACGCGGCAAAACGCGCGTTTTTAAACGCCGGTTTCAGCATTTAAAAACGTGTGTTCAGCAGAGTTTGCACCTGCGTCTCGTGTGCATGGGGCCTTAAAATAACACTTGCTGGTGTCTGTAGCTACAGGCATCGTGGATCAATTAATCCTCAAATTTCAAAACAAAAGCACTGAAATCAGCAGTTCAGCTCACCCCCTTACTCTCTCTCTCTCTTTCTCTCCCTCTTTTGCTATCATTCTCTGTCTCTCTATGCAGTTCAGTGCCTAGTTTCTGTTACATTTGCACAAGGCTAGGCTCATATAACAAATGCCCTCAAACATTGTGTACTGCCCACAAGAAGAATAGTTCAAATAGAAGTCCACCCTAACACTAAAATCTCAAAATCTACTTGCATCCATGATCTAAGACTTACCTATCTAGCCCTGTAAAGAAGAAATCGCTATACATACCTTTTCTGAAGCTGCTCCAGTCCAATCCCATGCTGAGCTGTCAGCTGCGGCTTCGCTGTGGAGGCAGGTGCAAAAGAGGCAGCCGACAAGGAAAGCCCCATAGTAACTCTATGGTTGACATTACTTCCCATTCATTTTCCAGCTGTTGTTGGCTGTCTTCTCTGCAGAGATTCCGCCGCTGGAGACCGGACTGGAGTGTCTTAAAGAAAGGTATGTATAGCGATTTCATCTTTACAAGGCTAGATACTGTAGGTTAGCCTTAGATTGTGGATTCCTGCAGATTTAGAGAATTTAGTGATAGGGTGGACTTTGACTTTACCTTTGAATACTTCTACAAAGACAGATCTGGCCAGAGGTGTGCTGCCAACAAGCAAAGTGAGGCCACTGACTCAGAGGAATGCAGATGGGGGGGCACTGACACTGGTGTTTCCATACCATCCCCAATGCAGTGTAGCAATGTTGCCCTTTCTAAGCTAGTTGCTAGGATTCTGGTGACCGAGTTGCACAGCATCATTGGTTGTTATAGTGCAGGCAGTTTCCTGCACCATAACAGCCAATGGTGCTGTACGGCTTGGCCACCAACATCCTATTAACCAGTGATTCAGTGTCATTAGTTACTTAGATGCTGTCAACCTGTCAATAGCGTCATTGTCTGTTGTGTTAGTGTCTTAGCAACAAAGGGTGGCAAAAATGGGGTGGCATTGGGAAGGAATGGTGGCACTTATGGGAAATAGAGTGAAATAAATGCCTGCCTTGGCACGCTCCTGCATTCTAATTCATCTTAAATACAATGGTGACTTCATTCAAGATCTTTTTAATAAATTCCTGCAGCCAGCTGAGTTTGTCTCAGTCCTACTGATGCATTCTCTTTGACCCAGCAATTGGGAAATTGGATGATGAGAGAGAGACTCACTTCAGGTAGACCGAGCTTGAAAGTCAAGTGTGATAGCTTCCCATTGGAGCTCCAAGAAAACATAAGAAACAATACCAGGTTTCATGCAGAACTAAAAAATAACTTGAGGCTGGCTTAGCCTTCAAATATCTTCAGTTTTCATAAGGTTCTGAAAGTTATGCTAAATTGTATGCAAATGTTATTCATAGCTCTTTTTATTTAAGACAGTTTGTATATTAGATTTATAGGTCCTTAAAGTAGCTATTAGGTACTGTATTTTGTCAGCTGAGGAAATTGCCAGTGAATTCACATGTATTAGAGGCTAACCGTCTGGCACCCAAGTCATTCCAAGGCCACTTGACTCGGACGTGTGCTTCTATTGCCCATTAGGGATAAGTCAGCCTCCGGTCCTTGGTAACACACTGAACCACAATGAATTATTTTCATCACTTCCAAGGGAATTAGATTATTGGTTCCATCACTGGGTAATTGAGTTGATTCAGTTCAATCAGTGAAGTTAAAATGACACACAGGATGGCACAAACTAAGTGGCACTTGAGAGATCCTGCTAGACCTTGGACGCGGGTTCGTAAATTTAAGATGGAATCAAGCGGAAGAGACAATGTCCATCTCCTTTGGTTTTAGACTGGGAAAAAGAAATGACCTCTCTTTTGTATGAAATGATGTACTATATATCAAGATTGAAAGGCAATGTAGCCAAGTCTGTAAGTTGATATCTCAATTTTATAAGCAAAGTTCATATAGTAAAAGTTGATCAGCTTACAAGATCATATCATGTTTCAAAACCCATTCAATTTGTAGAATATTGGCAACTGTAGAGCTCAAAAATAATAATCACTAATTTGGCCCCTGAGTAATTTTGTCTGAAATCCCATTTTCTCTGATATTTTTTGTAGAAGTAAGTGTAGTATTTATTGGACTACTAAACACCAGGCAGATATAAAAGACACACAGTAATGCAGCTTTGTATTCATTAAAGATGAAGTTTAGAGATTTATTGTTTTTTTTTTTTTTTTTAAATCAGCACCCTGGACAGTACTTACTGTACATGAATGACAAAAATCCTGTGCTCTGGTCTATTTCACTTGTAATCTTCAGTCCTCTGCCCCCAGGAAACACCCGCCCCCCCCCCCCCCAGCCCCCCATCTAGCTGTGATCTTCCAGTGCTGCGGGCCTTAATATGAATGGGCCCACCTGTTACAGGCACTCATCCAAAGTGCTGACTATTCCCACCTTTTCTGCTCCCCTCCTCCATTCACAGGGGGTGTATTATCATCTCCGGCAAAGAAAAGCGCCCTATAAATGTAGGATTGATGGATGAATGAAAGATTTGTCTCCTCCATTCATAGAGTGCTTTTCACTTCATTTGGATGCCAAATCCAAACCCCACTGAAGTCAATGGAAGCCAAATTCGTCAAATTAATTTTCTTCATTTTTAAGAAATAGTGGTTGATTTACAAATAAGACTGCGCACTCTGCATGTGCAGTTGCTCCAGCGCTTAGTAAATGAGGCAAAGCATTACTTTGCAAAGAATACCCAATCACATGCAAGGAAAATAAATAAATAAATAAATAAATTAAAAAAACAGCATTTTTGCTGGCACATGATTGGATGATGGAAGTTAGCAGAGCTTCTGCTTATTTACCAAGCTCTGGAGCAACTGCACTTTGCAAAGTGCACAGTCTATTTGTCTTTAGTAAATCCACCCTTAAGGGTCCTATCACACAAGCATTCTGCTCAGGTCCACCTGTCAGTTTTTCAGGTGGATCTGATCGGAAGATCCATTCAGTTCTAGGGGCAGGTTGATGTAAACTGAACTATGTCTATTTACACCCACCTACATCGGAGTCCAGACTGCATCTTTTCTGTTTCTCCGGACCTAAATGTGACAGGTTGGAGGTAGCCTGATGTAAATGGACACAAGTCTGTTTACATCCACACATCCATAGAACTATCACAGGTCTGCCTGTATCTGCTGTGTACAAAACTGACATCTGTCCCATTTGGCTCCAATTCAGCAGGGGATCTATTCATGGGTGCCCTTGTAGGCAGGTGCAGTTAGCTTGCAGATGGCTCTGTTCACAAAATAGCATAGCAAAGGGAAAGTTGTACTGTAGTTAGGCGCTAGCTCCCCTTTTAGAAAGGTCCCTCCTCTAGTGATATCATAGTCTGTTATGTTCCCTAGAAGGAATGGAGGTGTAAAGGGAAGATGTGCCTGCACTCGGCACTGAAATAATCGCTACATCATGTCTACCCTTGCATGTATAGAATCGCTAGCCTTACATGTGGCATTCCTTCCCGAAGAATTCTATTAGTATGCCAAATGTGCAATGTCACGAGAAACTGTGGGAAAATAATTTTATGTGTGAGCATTCCTTTATTCATGAACATTAAGGCCTACAGCTAGGGATATCAAGAGTGGGCCCATGGCCAAGAGGTGGGTATTTGTACTATCCAAGAAAAAGCTGGGTGGGGACTTGTATAGTTTGGCACCATCCTCTGCCCAATAGTAGTCCCCCTTACACATGCTGAATAGAGTGGAGCAGCTCCACGTGATAGAACCTTTGGATCTAGTATGAATTTTGAGGTGGAACCCTGCGCAAAAAACAAAACAAAAATAATGGGCCCACCCAAAATCCATAGCAGACCATTTGGAACTTGTATGAATTTTAAGGGAACACCCAATGCTAAAGAAAAAAGTAAAATGTTGTGGTGTTCCCCTACAAATACATATACAATTCCAGACCCTTTATCTGAGCACACAGCCTAGCAGGCCCGGAAAGGCTTTTCCCCCCTTCTGAATTATACCAGGCCATATGAAGGGAGATCCCCATGTTCATAAGGGCCTCTTCACCATAAATCTGGCCCGGTGGTTATGGGGGGTGCAGGGGAAAACTAATCAGAATCCCTCTTAAGAGAGGGGAACCTCAGATATCTGCCCCCCCTACGTGAATTAGTAAGGGGTACATAGTACTTCTACTCATTCACAAAAAAGGCAGTTGTAAATAAACACACACACAAGTTTTTTGACAAGTCCTTTATTTAAAAATTGCATTGTAAACCCAGCATCAATCACAATGAACATCGCCTGCCTTGTCGATATGCCAACCTGTCCATGTGTGCCACACTCCTGCCATTAATGACAGTTTTTCAGAGCTGTCATTAGGTTTATGTAGGAGGGGATGGGGATTTAGTTGGCACCCCTCATCAAAGATAAACATGGCCATGGCCATCAATGAACAGTGATATCACCACTACGGCGCCCCTTTGATTCCCAGCCCAGCAAGTTTCTGTTGGTGTGATCTCTTGACATCCTGAAATGGCAGTGGGATATTAGTGCATATGTGCTGTTTTAATTTGTTTTCCATGTCTAGATTGGGAAACGTTGGGCTCCCATTGTCATTTTCCGAGGACACACAAAAGACAGCAATACGGTACCTTGTTCAACCTTTCTTGTCCTTGTATCCTCAGTAACCTGATCCTTGATATCTAGTTTGTTAGTATGGAACAGTATTAATTCATAGGCTAATGAGTATATATAACAAAAAAAGTTAAATACAAATTCCAGAAATAAAATAGTGAACAATCAAGCCTAAGGTCTATATTTTAAGATAACATCAACAATATTCTGTCCAATGTTTAGTCGGAGATGATGTGCAATCCAATGCTTTCTTTGAATACTGCAAAAACCAAAGTCGTCTTGCATCCTAAGAGCTTTAGGACGTCCAACTGTGCAATTGCTCTACTGTTATCCATTCCATTGTGTGGCGTTACCATTGTAGATTACTACAGTGAGTTGACAATGCAAAACAAACCTGTTCTGTGTTCGTTTTTACCTTTGATTCTTGGAAAAAAAGTGCATTATGCTTTATTCAGTGCCCATTTTTTATTTGTTTACCCAGTTTGAAAAAGTTAAGATGGAACTCAGCCAGAGTAGACCAATTTTCTTATCACATTTATCAATTTTTAGACTTTTGCCTATAAACAAGGCTTTCTGTAAAGTACCGTTACAATACACGGCATTACTTGACATTATTTTACCCTATGCGTATAGAATGGGAAGGACACATATGGGAGAAAGAGTGGTGCTGCGCACTCCAAATAGTAAAATATGGGAGGTTTCCCCCAAAGAGGGGCTTTTCTTGGCAGCAAAGGTTAAATTATTATCAAAGTATAATGATTAAAAATAGTATCAAATAGGACAAACAACAGAGTGTTGGCGAGGTTGTAAACAAACAGGAACTATGGCCCATATATGGTGGGGATGCCCCAAGATTCGAACCTATTGGAAATATTACGATTTATTAAGGAGATCACCAACATAGAACTACCGGAGGAACCATGGACATGCCTATTCCATGGGGTAGATATCCCGATTAAGGAATGTAGAAATTCAATGACAGCACACATGATGAATGCTGCAAAAAGCCTGATACCGAAGAATTGGAAAGAAGTAGAAAGTCCAAAAATCAGAGAGTGGTTCGACAAAATAGAAGAAATATATCATATGGAATGCTTAAGACACAGTCAGGAAGCTATCAGAGAGGGGTTTGATAAGAGATGGGAAAAGTGGAAAAAGTTTAAATTAACTAAGAACTATAGCGAGATGAAATGTACTTAGAGATGAGGAGAAAGAAGTGATTAAGGAAGAGGGAAGATGGAATAAAAGAAGGGAATGAGTTGGAAGGGGGGTGAGGGGTGGGGGAGAGAGGGGAAGGGTAGATAAGGCATTTGAAATAAAATATGTTAATGTATATCTCTATGAAGGGAAAATGTATTTTATAACCTTGTATTTGATACATTTTGATAAAATAAAGAGTAAAAAAAAAAAGATTATTTATTGACAATGAACATAAGTTGTACAGATGACAGTTAAAATATGAGCTCTGGTGCAAAGAATATATACTCCAATACAAAGGATGCAAACACAAATGTGTACACCGCATTATATGTCAAAAATTTCTGTTTGTATACAATTACTGACACATTTCGACCCGTACAAGCAGGGTCTTCTTCGGAGGATTGGTTTGCTGTAAAGAGATTGCATTTAACAATTCAAATTCTTTACTAGGAGTAATTATTTATACTTTGGCAGAAAACATGTCACATAGTTAGTTACCAATGAATGATGTATTGGAAGGAGTCTCATAACCAGAGTTCCTCTAAAAGCCTTCAAAAGATCCCACAAGCCGGCCACCCGACATTCCAGGAAGGGGCGTCACTGGCCCATATGCGGCTTGCAAGGAGTCACACTATATGGAAAACCCCCCGGTGGCGTACGCGGGCGGGAAGTAAGCACCTGCAGCAGATCATCAGGGACATCATTATAAAGTGCATTGTGCAGTGCACAAACATGAATTCAAAAATAATTACCGTATATACTCGAGTATAAGCCGAGTTTTTCAGCCCTTTTTTTTAGGGCTGAAAGTATACCCCTCGGCTTATACTCGAGTCAGTACCTGAAAATCGTAAAATTTTGCGGCTGGCGTCCATTGTTTAAATCTAGCGCCTTTCTCCCCGTCCCTTCCGCGATAGGCGTTTCCAGCAAACACTGTGTTGAGTGTTGCGCCTATCACGGAGGTCCTCTTGTCCGACGTCCGTGATTGGCGGAGTACTGAACACAGTGCCTGCTGGGAAACGGAGTCAGAGAATGAGAGGACCTCCGTGATAGGCGCAAACACTCAACACAGTGTTTGCTGGAAACGCCTATCACGGAAGGGACAGGGAGAACGGCGCGAGATTTGAACAATGGACGCCGGCCGCGGAATTACAAGATTTTCAGGTACACTGACTCGGGCACAGGGAGGCTGCAATGGACACAGTAAGGGGGCACAGTGAGGTGACAATGGGCAGTGAGGTGGCACAGTGAGATGGCAATGGGCACAGTAAGGGGGCACAGTGAGGCGACAATGGGCACAGTGAGGTGACAATGGGCAGTGAGGTGGCAATGTGCACAGTGAGGTGGCAGAGTGAGATGACAATGGGCACAGTAAGGTTGGGCAATGGGCACATTTCCTCCCCTCGGCTTATACTCAAGTCAATAAGTTTTCCCAGTTTTTTGTGGTAAAAGTAGGTACCCCGGCTTATACTCGGGTCGGCTTATACTCGAGTATATACGGTAAATACTTTATTGTAAGCAGGTGGTCAGGAGGTCTCCAACGCATGCCTGTATATTTATCTATATGATGAAATACTAGAGTATTTGAAAGGTAGTAATGATGTAAGTACTCGTAAGGTCACGTTACTAAAATAAGCTTATATGTTGGAATAGCAATACTAACAAAAATATATCAATGGAAGTAGCATTAAAGGGATATGTGAGGTGAATGAATGAGTGTAAGTGCCTAAACTAATGGTGGAATAGTAAAGGAAATGGTTCTTTTCTTTACTACAAACCAGCATATGAGAGAGAAAACACAACACAAACTTTCAATAAAATTTTTTGCTTTCTAGAGAAGTGGGGCCCTCAGACAGCTCCATCATTGAACTATAGTCTCTGGGCTGCAATCACCGTCTTTTAGGAATCACTATGTATAATTGTTACAGTCTATAACTTCACAGTGTAAGAATATTCCTCCCATTTATGAACGGCACATCAAAGCTTGATCAAAAGCCTCTACTTGAAGACCTGCTTATTGAATGGAATCTTTCCATACCTTGTAATGTTTTAAAAGAGAGACATTCAAACTCAAATAGCCCATTAGTGGCCCTGATTATAATCATCAAACCGGGGCGCATTGTGACAGGACTTACCTTTCTTTCTTCTCTTTCTTCTATAAATGCTCTCCATTTAAAACTTTGACAGATGATTTCAAAAAGGGAAATTGTATCCCTTAGGAAAATGTTCTTAAAAATACAATGGAATAAGGGGCAATTATTTTTTTCAAGGGCAACTATGACATGCTGGGATTTTATGGAAATGGGAGATCAGTGTAGAAGAAATAAGTCCAGATCTGTTTTTATTTTCCTTTGATGATAACTCCCAGCTCCCTATCTTTTGGTTCCCAATTACCACTGTCCAGTATTGCCACTACTTTAGTGATTTAAACTCATTGACAGTGTAGAACCTACCTACTGAAAAATGGCTCATTTTAATTCTGGGATTCATCTTACATATGTACAGTGTCTCACAAAAGTGAGTACGCCTCTCACATTTTTGTAAATATTTTATTCTATCTTTTCATGTGACAACACTGAAGAAATGACACTTTGCTACAATGTAAAGTAGTGAGTGTACAGCTTGTATAACAGTGTCAATTTGCTGTCCCCTCAAAATAACTCAACACACAGCCATTAATGTCTAAACCGCGGGCAACAAAAGTGAGTACACCCCTAAGTGAAAATGTCCAAATTGGGCCCAAAGTGTCAATATTTTGTGTGGCCACCATTATTTTCCAGCACTGCCTTAACCCTCTTGGGCATGGAGTTCACCAGAGCTTCACAGGTTGCCACGGGAGTCCTCTTCCACTCCTCCATCATGACATCACGGAGCTGGTGGATGTTAGAGACCTTGCGCTCCTCCACCTTCCGTTTGAGGATGCCCCACAGATGCTCAATAGGGTTTAGGTCTGGAGACATGCTTGGTCAGTTCATAACCTTTACCCTCAGATACTTTAGCAAGGCAGTGGTCATCTTGGAGGTGTGTTTGGGGTCGTTATCATGTTGGAATACTGCCCTGCGGCCCAGTCTCCGAAGGGAGGGGATCATGCTCTGCTTCAGTATGTCACAGTACATGTTGGCATTCATGGTTCCCTCAATGAACTGTAGCTCCCCAGTGCAGCACTCATGCAGCCCCAGACCATGACACTCCCACCACCATGCTTGACTGTAGGTAAGACACACATCTTTGTACTCGTCACCTGGTTGCCGCCACAAACACTTGACACCATCTGAACCAAATAAGTTTATCTTGGTCTCATCAGACCACAGGACATGGTTCCAGTAATCCATGTCCTTAGTTTGCTTGTCTTCAGCAAACTGTTTGCGAGCTTTCTTGTGCATCATCTTTAGAAGTGGCTTCCTTCTGTGATGACAGCCATGCAGACCAATTTGATGCAGCGTGTGGCGTATGGTCTGAGCACTGACAGGCTGACCCCCCCCCCCCACCCCTTCAACCTCTGCAGCAATGCTGGCAGCACTCATATGTCTATTTCCCAAAGACAACCTCTGGATATGACGCTGAGCACTTGCACTCAACTTCTTTGGTCAACCATGACGAGGCCTGTTCTGAGTGGAACCTGTCCTGTTAAACCGCTGTATGGTTTTGGCCACCGTGCTGCAGCTCAGTTTCAGGGTCTTGGCAATCTTCTTATTGCCTAGGTCATCTTTATGTAGAGCAACAATTCTTTTTTTTTCAGATCCTCAGAGAGTTCTTTGCCATGAGGTGCCATGTTGAACTTCCAGTGACCAGTATGAGAGAGTGAGAGCGATAACACCAAATTTAACACACCCGCTCCCCATTCACACCTGAGACCTTGTAACACTAACAAGTCACATGACACCGGGGAGGGAAAATGGCAAATTGGGCCCAATTTGGACATTTTCACTTAGGGGTGTATTCACTTATGTTGCCAGTGGTTTAGACATTAACGGCTGTGTGTTGAGTTATTTTGAGGGGACAGAAAATTTACACTGTTATACAAGCTGTACACTCAGTCACTACTTTACATTGTAGCAAAGTGTCATTTCTTCAGTGTTGTCACATGAAAAAACTATAATAAAATATTTACAAAAATGTGAGGGGTATACTCACTTTTGTGAGATACTGTATATAGAGTAAATCTGTGCTTGGGTCTTCTTATAGGTCTTCTTATAGCCAGTGCTGCAGAACCCCTAGAGCTGCTTATAAACTATGCCATGATACGTGTGTAGCGCACTCACCCCCTTCACCTGCCTTTGGCTCCTCACAGGAAGAGAGGGCACACCACAAGCCCGTACCCTCCTGTGTGAAGAGGTTAAGCGGTGTTGTTGGTGGGTCTCCACAACCAGAAAGCCAGAATCTTCCAGAGAATGGTTCTCACCTCTATAGTTAATAAAGATAAGTCTTTGTTCCCTCCCAGTGACTTGAATGTCCACACCAGCTGTAACTCCAACGTAGAGTTTATTTCTCGTAAATAACAGTCTCTGATAAGAAAAGGTTGGAGAGGGGACAGCAGTGGCGTATCCAAGGTATGGCAGGCATGGCAAGAACCATGGGCGCCGTAGGGGGGGGGGCGCCAAAAAAAACGTTCCCTGCACGACAAAAAATTCCCACCCGTTCTCCTGCGGCCGCATCCTGCACTATAGTCCCGGTGCCGGCGGCGGCACGGCAATTCACTTATAAGTAATGTTTCCTGGCTGGCATGTAGGAGAGTGACAGGCGCGGGCCGTGGGCGCCCCCATGCTTGTCTATGAGTGGTATCGCCCACTGCTCAGACCGTCATTCAGCTAACTTGTGGAGGCTCCGCCTAAAGCTCCGCCTACCCTCCAGTCCTCTTCGCATCGCAGCTTCATCTTCTCCCCGAGCGCCGAGCGTGAGCGGGTCGGTGACGTCACTGTCATCACTTGTGAGGTCAGGTCACTGAGGAGAAGAAATGGCTAGTCTGAGTCTGACAGAGAAGAGACTAGTCCCTGGAACCCCCAGCCAGGCAGGCAGCACTAGACTTGTGCACAACGGAAAAATTTGTTCCGTTTCGGTTCGTTTCTTTCCGGTCCTGTTGATTCGTAATCATTCGTAATTTTGCTAGACGGGATTTTTCGTGTTCGGACTCATTCGTATTTTTGCAAGCGACATTTTTCGTTGAATTTTTTGTTGCTTTATAATTCGTACTTTCGGTAGAGTACGTTGTTTTTCGTTGATTCTGGACACAACTCCTACTTTCGTAACTTTTTTTGGGTTCGTTGATTCGTAATTTTCCGTGTCTCTCTCACAACGACGCTGCCTATTATGCCTAATGTGCTTCGAATGGATTTGTACTTTTCTAAATACATTGCGGTTATTTGTAACGATTCAAAATCTCGTATTTTACTTTCGTTTTTTACATGCGGCTATAGCCTCCGCCCCTGTACACCATTTTGAGAGGGTTCAGCACGGTGAGGGAGAAGCAGAGAGCAGAGCAGAGTGAGTGTTATTGTGCTTCGTATGGATTCGTACATTCGTAACTTTTTCATAACGAATTATGCCGAAGACATTCGGGCATTCGCTATTTGCGGTATAATTTATTTCGGATTCGGTCTTATTCGTAATTGCTTTGTTCGGAAATTCGAATGCTTCCGAATGTCCGAAAGTTGCTAAATTCGGACGAATTTCAATTCGTTACGAAACGAATTGCACAAGCCTAGGCAGCACTGCAGCAGGTACGGACAGTACTATATTCTATAGTCACACGTGTACTGTGTTATGTTATCATCGTGTACAGTATGATGATGTGTGCCAACTGCCAAATATAGTGCTTAATATATGGAATAAAAATATTATAATTAATGCATAGCCATAGATATCATAAATAAAGTGATTTGTGCAAGTAGTACCTGCTGTTGCACAAATCACTTTATTTATGACATCTATGGCTATGAATAATTCAATTTATTTAATCCATATTGAGCACTATATTTGATTGGCTGCTTGCTTCTGTTTGGGTCTGTGCCTGGCACATGATGACTTAGGCTACTTTCACACTGGGGCGTTGCGCCGTCGGCGGTAAAGCGCCGATATTTTTGCGGCGCTTTACTGATGGTTTTCGCGGCGCTAGCAGGGCGCCTCAAAGATGTGGCTGGCAGGACTTTTTTGAGCATCCTGCTAGCGCACCACTAGCAGCCCAAAAAGGGTTAAAACCGCCCGCAAAGCGCCGCTGCAGCAGTGCTTTGCTGGCGGTTCGGTTGCACTGCCCATTGATTTCAATGGGCAGGGGCACTTTAGAAGCAGTGTGTACACCGCTCCTACAGTACCTCAAAGTTGCGGCTAGCAGGACTTTTTTGAGCGTCCTGCCAGCGCACCGCTCCAGTCTGAAAGCCCTCGGGCTTTCGCATTGGAGTGAGAAAAGAGGCTCTTTCAGGGCACTTTGCAGGCGCTATTTTTAGCGTTATAGCACCTGCAAAGCGCCTCAGTGTGAAAGTAGCCTAAGACCCCTTTCACACTGAGGCGCTTTGCAGGCGCTATAACGCTAAAAATAGCGCCTGCAAAGCGCCCTGAAAAAAGCAGCATCTTTGAGGCGCTGTAGGAGTGGCTCCTAAAGCGCCCCTGCCCATTGAAATCAAAGCAGCGCTTTTCAGGCGTTTTGTTAACCCTTTCTCGGCCACTAGCCGGGGTTAAAAGCGCCCCGCTAGCGGCTGAATAGCGCACAGAAAACTACGGTAAAGCGCCGCTAAAAATAACGGCGCTTTACCGCCAACGCCCTTACCCCCCCAGTGTGAAAGAGGCCATAAAGTCCTCATCATGTGCGATTGTGCGTGTGTGCTAAGCAAACAGGGCCGCTGGTGATCCTACTCCCTCTGTACAGTGTCAGAGGTGCTGGAGCAGCAGTGGCGGAGGACTGTATCCATTATGAGGAAACATCTCCTGCACCGCTGTGTGTCCTTGATCATCACCGTGCCACTGCCAGTGAGTGTGACCTGTCTGTGTACCACTGCGCGCAGTCACTGTCTCTGATGTTCCTTTCCACTCTGCCTTTCTGCCCAGTGCTGTGCCCGTCCACCGCATGATCCGCCCCCATGGAGGCCGCTCTCTCTTCCTCCTGCTAAGTGCCCATACACTGCACGATTCCTCCGCATTTATAGGTGCTGATATTACTGCATTTATGGGTTCTCGTAAGGCTTCATTTTTATAGGTGCTGGTAAGGCCGCATTTATAGGTGCTGGTAAGGCCGCATTTATAGGTGCTGGTAAGGCCACATTTATAGGTGCTGGTAAGGCCGCATTTATAGGTGCTGGTAAGGCCGCATTTATAGGTGCTGGTAAGGCCGCATTTATGGGTGCTGGTAAGGCTGCATTTATAGGTGCTGATATTACTGCATTTATGGGTTCTCGTAAGGCTTCATTTTTATAGGTGCTGGTAAGGCCGCATTTATGGGTGCTGATATTACTGCAGTTATGGGTGCTGATATTACTGCATTTATGGGTTCTCGTAAGGCTTCATTTTTATAGGTGCTGGTAAGGCCGCTTTTATGGGTGCTGATATTATTGCATTTATGGGTGCTGTTACCGCATTTATGGGTGCTGATATTACTGAATTTATGGGTTTTGGTAAGGCCGCTTTTATGGGTGCTGATATTACTGCAATTATGAGTGCTGATGTTACTGCATTTATGGGTTCTGGTAAGGCCGTTTTATGGGTGCTGATGTTACTGCATTTATGGGTTCTGGTGCTTTTTTTTTTGTTAAGGTTATCTGAAAGATGGTTTTCAAATGTTTTGACAGGGGCGCAGTTTCAGTGATTGCCATAGGCGCCATTTTCACTAGATACGCCTCTGGGGGACAGGACAGCATAAGGTGTGGGAGAGGTCCAGGCACAAACATAATCACTTCACTGCTTAGCTTCTCAAACAGCCTCAGCCCATATGGATAGTCTCCCTAGACAGGGACTAGCAGCCAAATGGTACTCTAACTTAACCGCACAGTCTCTGCCACAGAATCAGTGAACTTGGTCTCTGCCACAGACCTGGTGAACTTGGTCTCTGCCACAGACCTGGTGAACTTGGTCTCTGCCACAGACCTGGTGAACTTGGTCTCTGCCACAGACCTGGTGAACTTGGTGTTTCAAAGCTTGACCTCTTTGTAAGGAGAAGACATCCCTCCAGAGAGTTACCGGGACCCTTCCTTCACCGTAACTTCTCACCGGTCCCTCAGAACGGTTCCTCCCCCGGCTTCCTCGTCTAAGATGCGGGTCCCCTTGCAAGGTGGCACCCTGGGATTCCTCGATCCTTGATGGGCCCAAGGCCTCTGCTGCAGTCCCAGGGCTAAAGGTGCCTGGGACTGATTCACCGACCTCCACCCCTGGGCCAAAGGTGCCCAGGGCGGACAGGAACACACTCCCTGGGGTAGGACCCCTGACCACGACAGAATAAACAGACCCCGAAGAGGCAGCGTCTGCCTCTTTTATCTCCTCTCCCAGCATGCACAGCAGGCCTACCACACCCACCGTACGGCCGCCGAGAGGGGACACACAAGGCACAGCACTGTATCAGCGGTTCAACCCTGGCCTACAATGGCAGCGCCACCTGCAGGCCACAGGGATTTATACACTGATACTCTCCCTGCGGACAAAATGGTTGATGAGAACCTGATAATTAGGGTGTTTGAGCATAACTACCACTCAAACACTTCCCCTAAATTTAGGACCCCGCTACACGTGAAATTACAAACCTAAATACAGTACAAACAGTGCAGCGCTAAACTTTATACACAATAGGTGCAAAAGCTATGCAACAAATCCATAATAATAGTGACTTATGCTCCAAAAGAAATGAATATATGGAAATTAAAGTCCCAAATCTCCAGAATTTGAATGCTTAAATAGGAGACTAACAGTCCCACAAATCATGTTCAAGAGGTGGAGATCAATAGGAGAAAACTAGAGTGTCACCAAAGAGAACTCCTATTGTGCTTACCAGAACTTGTGTCACCTCTTAATTAAAGGAGTTGTAAAGGTACATTTTTTATTTTCTAAATAGGTTCCTTTAAGCTAGTGCATTGTTGCTTCACTTACCTTTTCCTTTGATTTACCTTCTAAAGGTTTGTTTTCTTTGTCAGAATTTCTCACTTCCTGTTTCTGCTCACTGAACTCCACACCATCATCCGAGTGGTGTGGAGTCATCCAGAACAGCTTACTGAACAGCTTACTGAGGATAAACAGGAAGTGAGAAATTCAGACAAAGAAAACAAAGAAAAAAAATATTTAGAAGGGAAATCTAAGGAAAAGGTAAGTGAAGCAACAATGCACTAGCTTAAAGGAACCTATTTAGAAAATAAAAAATGTACCTTTACAACTCCTTTAAAATCACGCTCAAAGCCAAGGGACATAGATCCACCATCCAGGTTGCAGAAAGCTCCTATCCTTCTCTCCTCCAGACAACCGGATGCTGGGGGGGGCTTGGTTTTCCCTGTCACTAAATCCACTATGTCTCAGGTGTCCATGTATGTTAGCAATCCATATGTCATAAAAAGAGAACACAGTGTAGTGTATAATGCAGTGTATTATCGTTGGTAAAAAGGATTTAATGAAAAGTAGACATGTGCATTAGTTTTCGTCCGAATTTCGGATATTTTCGTTATTGTTTTAACAAACGATAACGAAAGCGCAGAATCCGAAAACCGAAAGATCCGACATAAACAAATTCTTTATTTTCGTTTTCGTTGCGACAACAGTTCTATATGAATAGGAGATTCGACATGACGCTGACAATAACAATCTGTGTCTATCGAACCTGTGGTCGAATGTGCCTAACCTTAACTCTATTAGTCCAAGATTATTCTACATAGAGAGAAAAGATTCGACATTATAGAGAGAAAATATTCAACATTATAGAGAGAAAAGATTCGACATTATAGAGAGAAAAGATTCGACATTATAGAGAGAAAAGATTCGACATTATAGAGACATGAAGATTCGACGAAGCAGCTAAAAACATCCGATCGCCGCGAGCGGACATTTATGGTCAAATGCTTGGCCCATAGGCTATAGAAGAATTCTAATGTTGGATGACTAGTAATGATAATTAATAAATATAATTATTACTAGTGTCATACAACATTAGAATTCTTCTATAGCTTGTAGGCGGAACATTCGTCCGGAAATGTACGATTGCGGCGTCGTACAGTTTAGCTGCTCCGTTGAATCTTCTTTGAACATCCGACAGACACCATAAGCCTTCAATGACAGATTCGACCTTAATTAATTTGGATTTTCAGACGAATGCATTTTTTAACAAAGCAAAATAAATAAAAACGAATTTCGGGAGTAACTAAATACATATATTTTTCGGACGAAAACTAAATTCCGAAACAAAATATTTCAGTGTGCACATGTCTAATGAAAACTAGACATGTGCAGTTAGTTTCATTTCCAAATTGAAATTCAGAGGAATTTTCAATTTTTGGAAATTCAGATGTATCTGAATTTTTTAATTACAACAGTACCAAATTTAAACGAATCCGAAATAACGGAAAAACAAATTGGGACGAAATAAAAAAAAAAAAAGAATAGTTTTCAAATTCGAATAGTTTTCAATTTTTTTTTCCAATTTCCAAATAGAATAGAAGATAAAGGAATAGAATAGAAAAAAAAAGATAACAGAATAGAAAATAATAGAATAGAATAAAAAAAAATAAGAAAGAATATAACCATCTTCTGAAATTCAAATTTCAAATAGAATAAATTCAAATTTGAATACATAAGAAAAGAATAAAATAGAAAAGAATGGAATAGAAAAAAAAGAATAGAATAGAATAGACTATTATGGAATATAAAACAATAGCATTCAAAAAACAATACCGTAAAATAGAAAAGAATAGAAAGACTAAAACCATTTTACAAATTTCAAATAGAATCAATTTGAATTTGAATAGAATAGAAAATAATAGATTAGAATAGAATAGAAAATAACAGAATAGTATAGAAAAAAAACAACAGAATAGAATAGAACCATCTTCCGAAATTCGAATTTTGAATAGAAAAGAATGGAAAAGAATAGAATAGAACAGAAAATAATATAATAGAAAAAATAGAATATAATAAACAAATAGAGAAAGAATAGCACTACAAAAAAAAAACAAAAAAACATAGAATTGAATAGAATAGAATAAATATAACCATTTCCAAAAATTCAAATAGAATCAATTTACAATTTGAATAGAATAGAAAAGAACAGATTAGAATAGGAAGATGGTTATTTTCTATTTTCTATTCTATTCTATTCTATTCTATGCTGTTGTTTGTTTCTATACTACGCTGTTATTTTCTATTCTAATCTATTCTTTTCTATTCTATTCAAATTCAAATTGATTCATTTGGATTTTGGAAAATGGTTATATTCTTTCTATTCTATTGTTATGTTTTTGTAATTCTAATCTTTTGTATTCTATTCTTTTCTTTTTGAATTTCAGAAGATGGTTATATTCTTTCTATTTTATTCTATTCGTTATTTATTCTATCCTATTCTATTCCATTTGTTTCTATTCTATTCTTTTATTTTCTATCCTATTTTGTTCTATTTACTCTTCTATTCTATGATTTATTTTTCTATTCTATTCCTTTATCTTCTTTTCTATTTTATTCTATTTGGAAATTGAAAAACAAATCAAAACTATTCCAATTAGAAAACTATTTGAATTCAAATTTGGAAAATTTGAATAGATTTGAATACAAGTAAAGAAAACAAATTCCGAAAACGAATTAAATGGATTAAACTAATTTAACTAAACAAACTTATGTAAATAACGAAATGAAACACATTTTTTTTTTTTGTTCTGCATATGTCCAATGAAAAGAGTAACACTCACATGAAAAACAAGAGCGATGCAGGCACAAACGCTGAAAATAGTACTTCCTCCAGCAGCCAAATGACCGACGGTGATTCGCGCATGCGTGGTTGCGTGTGTATGTGGCTCCTCCCTACGTGTTTTGTCACAAATGTTGTCATCAGGGGACACTGGTTTTCTCCTATTGATCTCCGCCTATTGAACCGGTGGTTGTCGGGGTCTGCGGGCGGGGGGCTTATCGGAATAACAGGGCCCCCAGATCCCGCCACCCCACTATGTGAATGAGTATGGGGTATACTCTGTGCTCACACCTATGGGCTTACCTTTACACAGGCTATCCCTCCTTCAGTCCTTCATGAAAGCTGCTGCCAGACTCGTACATCTTAACAACCATTCAGTGTCTGCTATCACACTCTGCCAATCCCTCCATTGGCTTCCACTCACACAACAAATTCAGTTCAAAATACTAACAACTTTCAAAGCCATCCACATCTCGTCCCCCAGCTACATCATTAACCTAGTCTCAAAATACCAATCATATCGTTCTCTTTGTTCCTCCCAAGACCTCCTGCTCTCTAGCTCCCTTGTCACCTCCTCCCATGCATGCCTTCAGGACTTCCCCTAAGCCTCTCCCATCCTATGAAACTCCCTACCATAATCCGTCTGACTACTTCCTGCTCAGTCTATTTTTAGACGATCCCTGAAAATTTTTCTCCTCAGAGAAGCCTATTCTGCCTCCACCTAACAACTGTACTTTTATTTTCTCCATCAGCCCACCCCCCACAGTTATTACCTTTTGCATCACTTGACCCTCCCTCTTATGCCTTGTACACATGGTCGGAATATTGTCCAACCAAAGGCACATCGGAAATTCTGTCGGAATTCCATCGGAGTAAAAGAGAACATGTTCTCTATCTAAACTCCGATGGAATTCCTCGGAATTAAGTCCGATGGGGCACACACACGGTCGAAATATCCGATGAAAAATGTCCGTCTGACTTTTTTCATTGGAAATTCCGACCGTGTGTACGTGGCATTAGATTGAAAGCTCTAATGAGCAGGGCCCTCTGATTCCTCCTGTATTGAATTGTAACTGTACTGTCTGCCCTCATGTTGTAAAGCGCTGCGCAAACTGTTGATGCTACATAAATCCTGTATAATAATAATAATAATAATAAAAATAATAATAGTAATACATGTATTATTGCTTGAGATAACACTGCAGAATGCACAGGACAGCACTGGATTCCTACCAAGATCAACAGGTATTTTTTTGCACTAACATACATAACATAATGCTTGGAGGAGGGGGGGAGCGGATTATTATTTATTTATTAATTTTTTTGGATGGGGGGGATACTAGATTAGAATGTAATGTGATGTTAATAACTATGTGTTAAATATAGTTAAAAAATAAATATTATAAAAAATAAATAAATAACATAATGCTTTCAATGGTATATTTAATAGATGAACACGGTGCAAATAAAGAAGTTCATTCTTATGCCGCGTACACACGATCATTATTCACGGCGGTTAAAAAACCGCCGTGAATAATGACATTTTAAACGAGGGAACAGCTTGTTCCCCACACACGGTCATTTTTCTCGTCATTTTATAAATGACGAGAAAAATGATCGTCTATGGGCTCCGCGGCAGTGTTTCCCTATGGGAAACACTGACGCGGAAGAAATGTCAGGAAAAACGACGAGAAAAATTAGAACATGTTCTAATTTTTCTCGTCGTTTTTAATGCCGTTTTTCACGTCGTGAAAAATGACAAAAAGACCACACACGGTCGTTTTTCTTGTTGAAAACAAAAAATTTCATTTTTCACGACGTGAAAAATGATCGTGTGTACGCGGCATTAAGGTTTACATACACTTCAATATAAGATTTTATCAGTTTCCTGGACAACATTTGAAGTTCCGTCGTTCATTTTATATTTGTTCTTTATGGATGAAACAATTCCTGAAGAGGCTATAAAAATGTGATGCTTCAAGTACAGACATTAGTTTCATAATAGATGTAATAACAATACATAATAAATCTAAAAAAAAAAAAAAAACATATTCAGCTTTGTAACAAATATGACAATTTCATCACTCTTTTCAAATTTAATAAACGAAAGTGCCTGTGTACCTCTGAATAACATCTAAAAATCTAATTATTTTCCTTTCCTAGCTGGGTATATCACTAATGTGCTTCATTGTATTTCATTTGCAATCCCATTTAATTAATATTCTATTACAAATAAAGAGATGTCGACAAAAAAAAAAAGACGGGTAAGGAAAAAAGGGGCCTTTTGAGACAAAGAGATCCATTTAAATTCATCTCTTAACCTGTTCCTTATAATGTCATCATGAAATTAAACATTTGTTGCGCAGAGGACCCTATTCAATTAAAAACAGAGCCTGACACAGAGCTGAATCGACACATGGAGTTTTTCCAAACACTGTGCGGCGTTTGAGAGGTTTTTTTTTTTCTCCTTTTTCACAAGTGCAAAGAGGAGAAAATGACTTCGGTTTGACCTCACACTTATATTTCTGGAGCCTGCGGAGAAGGATTTATGAGGGTCAGCTACTCAGCTGTCTTTTTCTGCTGTTTTGCGGCTTGGAAGTTTGAAAGCGAAAATGATTCAGACTGGGCATATACAGTGAAAATATTTACATGTAGGGAATTAGACACGTGGATGTAAGTGGGTATGGATCACCCAACCTTCAATCTTGGCAAAACATCCACTGTTATCAATCAAGCTGCCGCTTTAGGCCTCAGAATTGGAGACACGCTTTATAACAAAAGGGTCTACTGGAAGCTCTGTCAACATTTACAAGTCTGGGTGGATGAGTGGGCATTAATTACCCAACCTTCACCCTAGGCAATCCATGCCCCTTTATTGAACAGGCTGCCTATTTCAGGCCTCAGAAATGG
Organism: Rana muscosa; assembly: GCA_029206835.1. NCBI lineage: Eukaryota > Metazoa > Chordata > Amphibia > Anura > Ranidae > Rana > Rana muscosa. The sequence continues at coordinate 180,414,646 of CM055119.1, read as the reverse complement.
AGACAAACTTTCTAACACAGGGCCTACTAGAAGATTTTGCCAAAACTTACACAAAGCCTGGATGGATGAGTGGGCATGGATTACCCAACCTTCACCCTAGGCAATCCATGCCCCTTTATTGATCAGGCTGCCCATTTCAGGCCTCAGAAATGGAGACAAACTTTCTAACACAGGGCCAACTGGAAGCTCTGATTACAGTTAGACAAAGCCCATGTGGATGAGTGGACCTTGATCACCCAACCTTCACCCTAGGCAAACCGTGCCCTGTAATTGATCAAGCTAACACTTTTAAGCCCCAGAAATTGAGACAATCTTTCTAATGCAGGGAGCTCTGCACGAAGTTGAATAAAGACCGCATGGATGGATGGGCATGGATGACCCAACCTTCTCCTTAGGCAAATCATGCCCCTTTCAGGCACCAGAAAAGGAGACAATCATTCTAGCACATGGCCTGCTGGGAGCTCTACATACACTTACACAAAGCCTATGTAGATGAATGGGTCTGGATCACCCAACCTTCACCCTAGGTAAACCATGCCTCTTTTTGACTAGGCTGCTGTAGTGCTACCCCCAAAGGAGTCCCTGGTGATGATAGGTCTGCTCAGCTACAACTATCTAAACTGCTTGGTCTCCACTGACACACTTGGCCATATACAGTACTAAAGACCGTTTGCATCTAAAGATTTAAGGGTTAGCAGGCTACCTCTCTTATGCCGCGTACACACGATCGGAATTTCCATCGGAAAAACCTTGGATGGTTTTTCCAACAGAATTCCGCTCAACCTTGGCTTGCATACACACGGTCACACAAAAGTTCTCTGAACTTTCGACCGTCAAGAACGCGGTGACATACAACGCTACGATGAGCCGAGAAAATGAAGTTCAATGCTTCCGAGCATGTGTAGGAATTTTGTGCGTCGGAATTGCTACAGACGATCAGAGTTTCCGATAGGAACTTTTTCCGTTGGAAAATTTGAGAACCTGCTCTCAATCTTTTGTGGGCGGAAATTCCGACAGAAAAAGTCAGATGGAGCATACACACGGTCGGAATTTCCGACGAAAAGCTAACATCTAACTTTTCTTGTCAGAAATTCCGACCGTGTGTACGCGGCATAAGGGTGAACAGGAATGAGGCCATAAACAGCTTGTCACTAAACTAAACTGAATATATTAAGGCAATTCAATGCAATACTGTACAAATTAATAAACACATTTTTGCCTAGACAAAGAGCACTATAATAGACAAATGAGCAACAGTTCTTTAACGTGCACTTAAAGAAACTACAGCACTGTTAACTTTAATAATGACTGGGCATTACAACCCCAACAGCTGGCGGGTGTATGCGTATGCGTTCCTAGAGTTGGGGTACTCCTGGAGGTGGTGAAAGTACTTGGCTCCTAGTAATTAACATTGGCTGGGTTTGCGGGGTGGGGTGGGGCTTCTTTAGGTGGTGCACTGTCCCTGGCAAGCCCCAGAAATGGAAACAATCTTGCTAACACATGGCCTGCTAGGAGCTCTGCATACAGTTGCACAAAGCCCACATGCATGAGTGGTCATTATTCACTCAAGCTTCACCTTAGCCAAACCATGCCCCTATTTTGACTAGGCTGCCCCTTTTCAGGCCCCAGCAATTTAGAAAATTTTTCGAACACAGATCCTTCTGGGAGCGCTGCATACAGTATGCACAAACCACGTGTAAATGGATGGGCATGGATCACCCAAAGTGGTTGTAAAGGCAGAATGTTTTTTATATCTTAATGCAGTCTAGCATTAAGATAAAAAGCCTTTTGTGTACAAGCAGCCCCCCTCAGCTCCCCTAATACTTACCTGAGCCCCATCTCGATCCAGCGATGTTGCACGAGAGACTCGGCTGTCTGGGACTTTCCCTCTTCATTGGCTGAGACTGCAGCGAAGTGCCATTGGCTCCCACGGCTGTCAATCAAAGTCAGTGAGCCAATGAGGAGAGAGAGGGGGCGGGGCAGGGCTGGGCCTTGGCTCCATGTCTGAGTTGACACAAGGAACTGCTTGCTGTGGGGGCGCTCAACAGGAGGGAGGGGCCAGGAGGAGGATATGTGCTGCATCCACTGCACAGAGCAGGTAAGTATAACATGTTTGTTATTTTTAACAAAAAAAAAAAAAAAGACTTTGGTATCACTTTAAAGCTGTACAAGGTGTTACACAATAGGGCTGGGATATGCAATTAGCGGACCTCCAGCTGTTGCAGAACTACAAGTCCCATGAGGCATAGCAGGACTCTGACAGCCACAAGCATGACACCCAGAGGCAGAGGCATGATGGGACTTGTAGTTCTGCAATGGTTGGAGGTCCGCTAATTGCATATCCCTGCAATAGGGTATCAAAGGATAAGTAGTCTGCTACTGTAATACATAGTATAGCACAGTAAAACACAATATTCCTCCCTAAACAGTTTTGTCAACTCTTGCTATAGCTCCAACACACACTGAGAACATGGATGCTGTGAGCCATACTTTTTATAATGAGGTGGCTGGGTTAATAATGTCTTGGCTCTTGTGACTCAGCTGATCAGGGTCAAAGGCTAAGCAGTGCATTATCGGTTGATCTTAATTTCTAATGCACCTCATTTCCAATGAAAACATTCATACTTATTGAGTTAGGGATTTGCCTAAACATGAATCCCCGGGCAAACCCAAGGTTAAGATGAACTCAAACCTCATACACACCAATGGCCCATTGACTTGCTGACTGAAGGTCATAAAATGTAGTAAGACAACTTCTACTCTCTGGAATGGAATACAAGATCTAAAGGTGGACTGATTATGGGAACGTAGGACAGCTATTAGACATGTGCACACTGAAATATTTTGTTTCAAAATTTCGTTTTCGTCCGAAAAATAAATTAATTTAGTTACTCCCGAAATTCGTTTTAATTTATTTTGCTTCGTTAAAAAATGCATTCGTCCAAAAATCCGAATGAATTAAGGTTGAATCTTTTATTGAAGGCTTATGGTGTCTGTCGAATGTTCTAAGAAGATTCGACGGAGCAGCTCAACTGTATGATGACGCAATCGTACATTTCCCGTCGAATGTTCCGCCTACAAGCTATAGAAGAATTCTAATGTTGTATGACACTAGTAATAATTATATTTATAAATTAGTATTACTAGTCAACCAACATTCGAATTTTTCTATAGCCTATAGGCTGAGCATTTCACCGGAAATGTACGATTGCGGCGTCGTATAGTTTAGCTGCTTGTCGAATCTTTTTAGAACTTCTTTCGACAGACACAATAAGCCTTCAATGGCAGATTCCACGTTTGTATGTTTTTCGCTTCTTCATCTAATCTTCGTCGTTCATGTCGAATGGTCTACTCCAACACTGTCTCTATAGTGTCGAATCTTTTCTCTCTATGTCAAATCTTTCCTCTATATGTAGAATAATCTTGGACTAATAGAGTTAAAGAGGAAGTAAAGCCATTTTTTTTTAAACCCTGCAAAAGAAAGGCATAATGAGCTAGTATGCATAGCATACTAGCTCATTATGAATGACTTACCTGAGATCGAAGCCCCCGCAGCGGTCCTCGGTCACCTCCGCCGCCACCGCCATCTTTACTTGATATCCTGTCACCGCCGTCAGTGTATCGCCACTGTGAGAGCGGCGATGACGTCACACACATGCGCGCTCAGGCCGGCTAGAGCCCATTCAGAAAACCGGCAATGAAGCTGGCCCACTAGTGTGCATGCGCATGACGTCATCGGCGCATCGCTTTATAGTAAATATCTCCCTAACCATGTTGGTTAAGGAGCTATTTATTGCACCTACAGGTAAGCCTTAATCTAGGCTTACCTGTAGGTGCAAGTTGTCTAAGTGGGTTTACAACCACTTTAAGGTTAGGCACATTCGACCACAGGTTCGATAGACACAGATCGCTATTGTCAGCGTCATGTCGAATCTCCTATCTATATCCAATTGTTGTAGCAACAAAAACGAAAATAAAGCATTTTTTTATGTCGGATCTTTCGGATTCTGCACGTTCATTTTCGTTTGTTAAAACGATAACAAAAATACCCGAAATTCGGACGAAAATGCATTCGGAATGCACATGTCTAACAGCTATACCAGGTTGCTTTAATGCTGGCAATCTGCAATAAATAGTTAATCCTGAAGAAGAAATTGCCTAACTTGATTTGGTGGCCTGCCAGAAAAATACAATTGGACAAATCCACTAGTCACATCATGGGGTTCTTGTAAGAATGCTTTTTATAGCCTTTACACATTAACTACCATTCTACACGTGTTCCTTTATGTAATAAATGATCAGGTTCACACAAAATGTTCTTCCTTTTTCAAATATACAGCCAGCTCAATTTTTTTATTTAATGCCTTAAGAACCTAATAAAAGATACTTTACTCGAAGATGACAGATCTACTTAAATCGCTTGGATCACCATAAAGTTTCATATGGTAAAAGCTTGCTAACAGCTGTAAAACGCGTTCATCGGCTTGTACGGTACACAGTAGAGACAGTTACTAATAGTGACATAATATCTGTTTTTCACCTTTGAAAACCTGTCAATAATCTTCTTGGAACGAAGCTCCTAAGAGTTCCTAAGAATTGACAGGGGCTTTAACACATTCTGAGGTTCTTTTAGGACCAGAAGGCATTGTGCTAATAGGTGTGAGAGTCTTTTTTCTCTTTGTAAGGTCATGTAACTACTTTTGCTCAATGTCTATTGGTTGTCTGTTATTCTAAGGTTGCTGTGTTTTTATTGAAATGCTTGTTATTTGTTTGCATAATACAGCAATTTTGGAGTTTAAAGCCTCGTACACACGATCGGAAAGCTTTTGTTTAAAGGGCGTTGGCCAAAAACTCGTCTTGCCTACAAACGGCACACAATTGTCAGCCAACAAACACAAACGTAGTTACGTACAATGTCGTTTTTCAGCTCTTTAGCGCCACCCTTTGGGCACCTTCTGCTAATGTTGTGTTTGGTGAGCATTGCTTCCGAGCATGCGTCTTTGTATGGAAAAGAAAGGAGCCCTGGACTGCCGCACTCTGTATAAACGATTTATTTCCAAAATTTCTAAATAAAATCCAAAATTAATCCATAAATTCAAAAAATCCAAAAACAGGCAAAACAGAAAACTGACATGCAGGGATGGATGGCTGACGCGTTTCACATCAAAGTAGATGCTTGTGTACACACGCTCGGAAAATCAGACAACAGACCGTTGTTCGCGGAAAATTTGAAAGTCTGCCATCCATCATTTGTCCGCGGAAAATCCGACAACAATTGTCCGATGGAGCATACAAACGGTCGGATTTTCCGCCAACAGCCTGTCATCACACAATTCCCGTCGGAAAATCCGATCGTGTGTACGAGGCTTAAGTGATACCCTTTATTGGTTAACTTAAAGGATAACTCAACTTTTGTGGGGAAAAAAAATAGCAAATAAGGAAAAAATAATACAGCGTGTACAACTGCGACACAAGTCATATTGTAATTGAATGGTATTAAAAATTACCTTTCCTTTTCAATCTGCAGCCGCTGTAATTTTCTGAAAATGCAATATGGCTACATGGAGTTTTTCTGTACACAGGATGTGTACTAACCACTCCCCAGAAAACTAATTTCCTGCTTGTGTGATTGGCTCGCCAATTTTCCCAGAAGTCTGCACTAAGATACAAGTCAGATTTCATCCCCTGCAACAAAAATGAAATTTTTTATGAGATACTTCCAATGGGAACACATCTAAAGGGATGCAGGCCCAGCAGTTTTCCCCATTAGTGCTCTGCAGCTGCCACAGCTGACTGATAATTATGAAACCACTCCCATTAGACTCACTTCGCACAAAGGCACAGAGGAACAAACAGTGATTTCTTCAGAATAACAAAAGGTAGGAATCTGCAACAAAGGTTATTACAATGTACATAGATCACCCGGGGGGGGGGGGGGGGTTTCACAACAAAAGTAGAGTTACTCTTTAAATTATTAAAAATGCAAGCTTTCGGGATAATTTAGATCCCTTCATCTGGTTTTATCAATTTCTGAACAATGGTTCTGAAACCGCTGATTCTGAATGGCTCTGAAGTGTATAAAGCCTGATGAACAGATCTCAGTTTTTCCAAAATATTGCATCTTTAATAACCTGTGTTAACCAATAAAGTGTAGTGCTTAAACTCCAAAATTCATGAATAAATCAACCTCTCCAGATGTCCTGTAAACTGTAAGCTACATAGTAGTTAGAATCAAAAACAGCAGACAATATTAAAATATATTAATGAAGAACCACAATCAGGGATGAGCCGAACACCCCCCTGTTCGGTTCGCACCAGAACCTGCGAACAGACAGAAAGTTTGCGTGAACTTTAGAACCCTATTAAATACAATGGACTCGAACGTTCGAAATCTAAAGTGTTAATTATAAAGGCTAATATGCAATTTATTGTCCTAAAAAGTGTTTGGGGACCCGGGTCCTGCCCCAGGGGACATGTATCAATGCAAAAAAAAGTTAAAAAAATAGACGTTTTTATGGGAGCGGTGATTTTAATAATGCCAATGACGGACAGCGCTGGACATCGGGATCGCCGCGGGACACTGGATTTCATCGCTGGAATGTTTTTTTATTATTATTTTTTTTTTTAATAAAGGACTTTTTCAAGGTGTTTGTGTGGTTTTATTTACATTTTTTGACACTTTCTTCGTGAAATGGTAGGGGTACAATGTACCCCTTACCAATTCACATAGGGGGGGGGCGGGATCTGTGGGTCTTCCAGATTCCGATAAGCCCCCCGCCCGCAGACCCCCACAACCACCGGGCAAGGGTTGTGGGGATGAGGCCCTTGTCCCCATCAACATGGGGACATCCTCCCCATGTTGAGGGCATGTGGCCTGGTACGGTTCAGGAGGGAGGGGGGCCGCTCTCTCGTCCCCCCCTCTTCCCCTGCGGCCGGCCAGGTTGCGTGCTCAGATAAGGGTCTGGTGTGGATTTTTGGGGGGACTCCACGCCATTTTTTTTAAATTTGGGGTGGAGTTCCCCTTAAAATCCATGCCAGATCTGAAGGGCCTGGAATGGATATTTAGGGGGAACCGCACGGCATTTTTTTTTTAATTTGCGGCGGGGTTCCCCTTAATATCCATTCCAGATCTGAAGGGCCTGGTAATTAAATTTGGGGGAACCCCCACGCTTTTTTTTTTTTTTTTTTATCAATGACTTTTCTATGTATTGCCGGGAGCCGACAATTCATTAATAGCCGCGAGTGAGTTTTAAATGACTTTTTTTCCTTCAAAAATGACATTTTGTGCAGGGACAGTTCTAAGCACGGGAAACATGCGCAACTTTACATGCATATCATACACACCCCCCCAGGTACGAAATTTAAAGGAATATTTCACTTTTATTGTTTCACTTTAAGCATTATTAAAATCACTGCTCCTAAAAAACGGGCGTTTTTAAAACTTTTTTTTGCATTGATACATGTCCCCTGGGGCAGGACCCGGGTCCCCAAACACTTTTTAGGACAATAACTTGCATATAAGCCTTTATAATTAGCACTTTAGATTTCTCCCATAGACTTTTCGAATTTGCCGCGAACACCCCAAATTGTTCGTTGTTCGGCGAACGGGCGAACAGGCAATGTTCGAGTCGAACATGAGTTCGACTCGAACTCGAAGCTCATCCCTAACCACAATGTACACATGTACAATCTGCAGCATACACTATATAAGTCTAACAGTGTGTGGGCACCTGCCACAACGTCAGTATGAATTTGTTGACCATCCCATTCTAAAACCATAGATATGTGTAGCGCCCTGCCCCTATTGGGTAGGCGCCAGTGTAAATTTAGTTGTCTGAGTTATAGTTCAACTCAGAATAATTGTACCAAATTTTGGGTCTCTGTTCCAGTTCAGCTGAGTTGCACATTTTCCACCTTCCTCTAGGTGTCGTTGTCACCACAGGTCAGGGTTGGAACTGCAGCTGGCTGGATGTATTGGGTACCTCTTGCCCAGAAGCAGCTCAGTGGGTTTGGTCACCCGCTGTGCATTCTGGGAGAGGGTACTTAAGGGGCAGACACTGTTTTGATGGGGTCTTCCGATCCTGACCTGACGGCCCTCCTGGCCTCAGGTATGTGTTAGCAGCTTTCTGCCTCGGGGCCTGCAGACCCCCCGAGGCTCCATTACTGAGAGTAGGCCCAGGAGTTGCTGGGGCCTACTGATCCAGAGATGGTCCTGTGTCGCCTTGCCTGCGGGAAGGGACCAAGCAATTGAGGACTCAATTGGAGACGCATATGGATCAAATCTACCTCACAGTGTTGCTGGCCTGGCTGAAAGATCCTGGCACTGTGTGCTATGTTCCAGAACTTTACCAAGCGTGTGATCATACAAGTCTGTGGCAGGGACTTTTGAACGAGCTCGCACCGGCTGCTAGGTCAGTGAGAGAGGCCTATCCGGTGGATGCTACATCCAGTGTGGAAGTTATTGGTCCTCTGGATAAAGGGAAAGTACCCGTGATCCGCAAAACCAAGGTACCTGAATCTCCCCTAACCCTCCATCCCTCTGTCTGAAGTTCTTGAAATAAACCCTTTAGAAAAAGAGACTAAGTGTTTGGTGCAGACATTTATTAACAACTCTTCAATGAAGACCCCTAGGACGGACGTGGTGAGCAGTAAGGTAACGGCAGGCCCAAAATTATAAACCAGCGGCCCCCTGTATTGCTACATATGATTATAGGGTTCTCGTGCCCTTTTGTGGCTATGATAGCCTTTACTCTTCTGGGAGAATGCTTTTTCACAAGATTTTGGAGTGTCTGTGCCTATTTAGCAAATACATTTCAAGTACCGATATTGGAAAGTAGCATCACTAGGGTTGGTGCCACCTGGAGCGGTAAAACATGGTGTCACGCCCCCCCCTCTAAATTAGTACAGACTCAACTCCCTTCCAGCCCCCCTTCTCCAGCATAGAACATTGCCCATTCGCCCGTTCATCAAACACCCGAATATGCGGGGCGCTCGCCGCTCAGCAGGATATTCGCCCGCGGAGCGCCCCACAATGCACTGCGCGCTTCACAGTGCATTCTATGACCCTAATTGGATGAAGCCTTTCACCTGACCGCTCCAATCATGGCTCAGTGCTCATAGTCCCACTCTACACTAAGGCTGGTTCACACCATTGCAAATTGAATTCGTAATAGCATGGGATTTTGACCGACTCTCTTTGGAGCCGGTTTACATATCTCTGCAGCAGGTCCGGTGCGTTGTGCGTCTTTTGGTCTGTTTCAGGTCCAAATTCAGCCCAAAATTCAGGCTGAAATCGGACCTGAAACTGTGAACCAGCATGCACCGGACCCCTGGTGTAAGCCGCATGAGGCTCATATGTGAACCGAGCCTAAAAAAGGTTCTTTCCCATAGGAAGCTTTTGCAGTGTGCTGGAGTGGAGATAGATAGAGCAGGGCTCAGTTTGCTACTAGCAAGTTAGTGTGTTCACTTATTGTGACTCTGAGTGTAAAGTGTTAGTGTAGTGTTAGTATAGTGTGTAAGTATAGTGTAGTGTCAGATGTCAGTGTACGTGTAGTGTGTTAGTGTAGTGTCGTATTTAACACAGCATTACATAACATTTAGCGCTGTATTCAGTGCTGTATACCCCCTTTTTCTTTTCTTTTTTGCTGCATGTTTTTTTTTGTCTTTTTTTTTTGTCCCCTGCCTGCCCCCTTTTTTTAAATTGTCAAGCCTCGTACACCCGAACGAGTTTCTCTGCAAAAACCAGCAAGAAACTTGCTGGCAGAGATTTTTTGCCGAGAAATTCGTTCGTGTGTATGGTTTCTCGTCAAGAAAAGCGACAAGAATCTCGACTAGAAAATAGAGAACCTGCTCTCTATTTTCTCGTCGAGATTCTCGTCAGCCTGTTTCTCGACGAGAAAATTGTGTGTGTGTACACTTACCTTTTCGCCGGGAAGCCCGCGCATGCTCGAAATGACTTCGACGCATGCGCGGTAGCTTCCTAGGCATAGGTAGGGTGAACCAAGATGGCGGCGACGGCATCGAATGTGACGAGCGCATGCTCGTCGTATTCGATGACGTCACCGCGTTCGCTCCATTCAAAGAACCGCGGGTTCTTTGAAAGGAGCGTGTGTACACTCGGCCGGGACAAGTTTCTTGTCTAAGAATCTCGTCGAAAAAAACGACATGTTTTTTTCTACGAGAATCTCGGCCGTGTGTACGAGGCTTCAGACGCAGTTTTTCTGACTGCGTTGCTGGTGTTCCCTCTTTTGTATTTTTTTCATCGTTTTTACATTTCTGTTAGCGTCAGTCCTCAATTTAAAATGCACCAAACACCGCTTTATATTCAATAAAGTACATGCAATCACACATTTCCCAGTTTCTATTAAATTTGGGTAATAAGCCCCCTTTATGTCTGGGAGGCCAACAAGGAGAGGCAGACATTCCCATGCCACTATGAGGGGGCCAGCAGTGTCTGTGTCCACAGGCAAAGGTGGACGTGGTCCGCCCTCAGGCAGGGCACATTTTTCTCTGTTTGGTGATGTTGCCCGTGCAATCCAGCCACAGCATGCAGAGGAGGTGGTGGCCTGGCTTACTAAACTATCCTCATCCTCCTCATTCTCTATGGCCAGTGACATTTATACAGTAATCAGTGGCTATTTATAGCACTGATCGCTGTATAAATGTCAATGGTCCCTAAATAGTGTCAAAAGTGTCCGATCTGTCCACCGCAATGTCACAGTCACGATAAAAATCACAGATCACCGCCATTACTAGTAAAAAAAAAAAAAAATAATAATAATAAAAATGCCATAAATCAATAACCTATTTTGTAGGCGCTATAACTTTTGCACAAACCAATCGATATACACTTATTGTATTTTTTTTTTACATATGGACCTAAACTGAGGATAAAATTTGTTTTTTAAGAAAGTTCTATTTGTGGGGAAAAAAATGATAAAAATTAATTTGGGCACAGTGTTGCATGACCGCTCAATTGTCATTTAAAATGTTACATCGCTGAAAGCTGAAAATTGGCCTGGGCAGGAAGGGGGTGAAAATGCCCTGTATTGAAGTGGTTAATTAACTTTCTGTTATAAAACATATGCGATAAAATCTAATTTCTTCATAAATTTAGGTCAAAATTTATTTTGCTGCATATCTTTGTGCATGCTCGCCCCAAACCCAGAAGAAACCCAGAAGAAAGGCCGTGACATGCAGGTATGTTGCCTAGCCTGGCTGTGCCACCCGTCCACAGTAGGTGTACTGTGGGTGGGTGACAAGCGGTTAAAGAGTGAGTCCATCCAAATGTGATTTCAGTTTTTGGCAGGTCCTAGAGCTATAAACCACCTGAAAATTTTAGTTTATCTCTCTCGACCTTGGCTGTGGATTTGTTATTATTTTTTCATTATAGAGAATGTAACAGGGAGAATTGGAACACACAAAGATGGGCAGGGACACAAAAGCTCCCAGGTGGAAAGGAATTAGGATGGGGAGATCTCACTTTGGAAGCCTCCAACACATATACCGTATATACTCGAGTATAAGCCGATCCGAATATAAGCAGAGGCACCTAATTTTACCACAAACAAAATGAGAAAACGTATTGACTCGAGTATAAATCTAGGGTGTCCATGTGCATGCCTCACTGTGCCTCACTTTGCCTCACTGTGTCCATGTGCATGCCTCACTGTGTCCATGCCAAACTGTGCCCATGCCTCACTGTGCCCATGACTAGACTGACGTTTAACATGGGAGTCTATGGAAGGGGTGCCTGGCTTTGAAAAATCGGTGCTCCCCGGCCGTAGGTCCCCCAGACAACAAGATTTGCACACTTGTAGAGAAAGAGTGGGGCTACATGTGTGCCAAGTTTGGGGTCCAGGGAACCTACATCCGGCCGGTACCGGGTCCCCAAAATCACCAGAGAAATGACCGTTTAACATGGGAGTCTATGGAAGGGGTGCCCGGGTTTGAAAAATCGTTGCTTCCCGGCCGTAGGTCCCCCGGACAACAAACTTTGGACACTTGTAGAGGAAAAGTGGGGCTACATGTGTGACAAGTTTGGGGTCCAGGGGACCTACGGCCGGCCGGTACTGGGTCCCCAAATCCAGGAGATCAGGCGCAAAAAGGTGACTTGAGTATAAGCCGAGGGGGGCATTTTCAGCACAAAGAAATGTGCTAAAAAACTTGGCTTATACTCGAGTATATACGGTAAGCACTAAGCAGCCAAATGCTGATTTTGCCCACCAGGCTCTCCTTATAACTCCTAAAAAATTAATGTTGAGTACCTGTGCCTGTCCATTTAAGACTTTGTTGGGTTCAGCTAACAAAATGGCTGAAAGGGAATGCTGGGTAATCTTCAATTCTCCGAATGAAATCACCAGCAGGGTGCTTTTATTTAAAGATAGCAGGCAGTTTGTGTTACCATTGTATGCAGGTACTTACGCAGCTGACTATAGAAAATGAAAAATAATGTTTGAACTAAGAAAGAGAGCTTTCTACGGTCCTTCACATTGTTTAGGCCTCACAATACAAGACGTACAATAGAAGCCTTTTAGTAATGCAGAGAATAAATTAGCAGTGTGTCTCCATGACAGCCTGCGTACACTTAACCCAACTCGACACCGAGCTCTCTCACTCAGCACCGGCGTTCTAGCTATGAGACCACGCCGTCGAACGGGTCACAGCCGCCGAAAGAGTTAAATCCCACTTGGGAAGCTTCTATTCTTCTCACTGTTTGTCTAAGCCAGAGTTAGGACTTCGGCTAATGAAACAGCTAATTAGATTTCCGTAATCCGGTGATCATTGTGTTCGGGAGGTGACATTTCGGCTGGATCTTCTAGGATGCGGCTTTCGGCACGAGCGGCGGGGAGCTCTCGCTACGGCAGTTTGCTTTGTGTCATTTTGCCGGAATGGCAGGTCCCAGCATCGGCTCTAATGAAATTGCTTCCTGGGATAATGCTGCGCTGTCACTCAATGTTCTATTATTCTGAAGACAGCCAGGCGAACGCCATCGTGGGTTCCTATTCTGGACTTTTTTTATTTTTTTACACCCAGCCAATCAGAAGGTTTTAGTGCTCTGCTTACCTAAATTGTTATTGCAAAGCCATTTTTTTCTTAAAATATTTCTGTATTTTGCGATTTTACTACAAAATGTCTATCCTTCCGATGTTCTGTTATTTCATAGCTGGCAAGGCAAAAAGAGATTTAAAAAAGGGAATTTTAAATTTTTGTTTACATGTTTAGGCTTACTCTGTTACAAGATTGGCTCCCGCTGCTGTCAATCAAATCCAGTGGGGGCGGGGACGAGTCCTGCTGTCTGTGTTAAAGGACGCAGCAGCAGGACTCGGAAGCGCGCCTAGGGTTGCCACCTGTCCAGTATTCACCCGGACAGTCCGGGGTTTGAATCATGTGTTCGTGTTTCAGCCCACCTGAAACCCAGACACATTATTCAGACCGGGCTGTGGCTCCCCAAGTAATCAAGATAGTCACACACAATCTGTTGCCATCGGGGAGCTGTGGGTAGCTATCTGTGGGCCAGGTTTGGCATCACTGAAGGGTGGGGCGATGTCAGCAAGAACAATTTGGCCACACCCACCCTTCGCCGTAGCATGATCTGCACGCTTCATTACTGCTCACCTTGGGGCACCCAAATGTGTTCCAGATCCTATAGTGTTTATTGCAAAAAAAAATGAAAAATTGCCCCGTGCTGAAAATGTGTTTGGGTTTGGCTTGAACAAAAGGTGGCAACACTAAGCGCGCCCACATGAGTGCCCCCAGGGAATGCGAGTCTCAGAGGGGGCACTCGATGTGGGGAGGAGCCAGGAGCTGGGGGACCCCAGAAGAGGAGGATCGGGGCCACTCTGTGCAAAACTTTTGCACAGAGGAGGTAAGTATACCATAGAGATTATTTATGAAAGACAAATCCACTTTGCACTACAAGTGCACTTTCAAGTGCAGTCACCGTAGATCTGAAGGGGACATGCAAGGAAAATAAAAAACAAAATTTTAGCTTGCACATGATTGGATGATTAAATCAGCAGAGCTTCCCCTCATTTCAGATTTTCCACTCAGATCTACAACGACTGCACTTCCAAGTGCACTTGTAGTGCAAAGTGGATTTGCCATTTTGTAAATAACCTACAATGTTTGTTATTTAACCTCCCTGGCGGTATGATTATTTCAGACTTTAGGTGCTGAAAGCGGTACCATTATTTTGCATGGAAATTTGGCATTTTATACTGTAGGCCTGTAAGGCTACTTTCACACTGAGGCACTGGATGCGCCGCTATACTGTTTTTTTGCCGCGATTTGCGGGCGCTAGCGGGGGGTATTTTAACCCCCGCTAGCGGCCGAAAAAGGGTTAAAAACGCCTGCAATAATGCCTCTTTGCGGCGTTTTGCGGGCGTTTTGGAGGCGCTACCCCATTGATTTCAATGGGCAGGGGCGCTATAGGAGCGCTATTTTTAGCGCTCCTATTGCGCCTCAAAGATGCGGCTTGCAGGAGTTTTTTGACCCTCCTGCAAGCGCAACGCTCCAGTGTGAAAGCCCTCGGGCTTTCACATTGGATACTATTGAACGGCTTTTTTGGGGCGCATTGCAGGTGCTATTTTTAGCGCAATAGCGCCTGCAAAGCGCCTCAGTGTGAAAGGGGCCTTATTCTTAGGAATATCTCACTTAAATCTGTCCAAACCAGAGTCTAGTAGACATCCCGGGTATGATAAAGTTTGAAACACAAAATCATAATTTATATTATAATAAATAACTATAAATAATTATAACAAATAATAAAAATTATTCAATAATGTAATCAAATCAAAAACACTGAAATTTGCTTAGTTGCAGAATTGTCGCTGTCATTAGATTTAGTGTTTAATGACGAATTTCCCCACAAATCGCTATCGCTCAATTCTGCAAGTGATTCAAATTTATTATCGCTGTTTTCTAGCTGGTCTAAAACCACTTTGGACATAAACGGACACTTTTTGGTTGCTATGGACTAGGGATGGACGAACATCTCCCGGGACGGTTCGCGAACGCGATTGCGCGAACGCGGGTAAATGTTCGCGAACCGCGGGTTCGCGGCGGGCCCCTTAATTTCAATGGGAGGCGAACATTAAAAACCTCCAGGTCATATATGCAGCCACAAAATAATTACTAGCTGTGCACACATAGTCCCACAACATGGACAATGACATAACAGAAGTATTAAGCAAATTTGTGATCGACAACGACAAGCATTCTTTTCTTATCTGAAAATTTTTGTCAATTCAGGAGCGCATGAAGGCCATGGAAGAGACGCAAGGCCAGGCTATGAAGAGGGTGCATGAGATGATCCTGCTATTGGAAAAGTTGCCATAAATGTTTTTTTTTTTTATAAGTTATATAAATCGTTTATACAGTTATAACGTTTATTTCGTTTTTTTGTAATATTGCTCGGTTTTATTGTAATAGCTCGGCCTAAATCAGCCAGAACTGACAGCAGCCGGTAAATACATGTCAAATACATATAGGGTCCATTCACACGTCTGTAAAATGGGTCCGCATCCGTTCCATAATTTAGCGGAATTGATTTTCAATTTCAGTCTGAAAAATTAGGCATTCACAGCCTGGATAAAGAAGTAAGTGTCGGCCAGTACAGGCCCCAAAAATTAGCCAACAGGCATTCATCTGACAGCAAAGAACTTTGTATTCTGTGGCTGGAGGTACATTAGGCATTCACAGGATAAATACGTTTCGGGCACTACAGGCCCCAAAAATTAGGCATTCAACGGACATAAAAGGCCTTTTATGCCGCTGTATTTACCCGAGAAGACAAGGACCATGAATAATTGTTATAGGTGGTGGTGGATATTTGTGGCCTGTCATGAGGAATTTTAATGAAACATGGTCTACTGGTCACATGTGTTGAATTCCTCAGAGATCCATGCCTCATTCATTTTTATAAATGTGAGGTAGTCAACACTGTCGTGAGCTAGGCGAGTGAGCTTATCGGTCACGATCCCCCCTGCTGCGCTGAACGTCCTTTCGGACAGGACACTGGACGAGGGGCAAGCCAACAGTTCCATTGCAAATTGTGCAAGCTCTGGCCAGAGGTCAAGCCTACCCACCCAGTAGTCCAGGGGTTCATCACTTCTCAGAGCGTCCACATCGGCCGTTAATCTGATGTAGTCGGACACCTGTCGGTCTAGGCATTCCCTGATGCTGGATCCGGATGAGACCTGTCGATGGGTCGGCCGAAAGAATGATCTCATATCAGAAGTGACCAAGACATCTTCAAACCGCCCTCTTCTTGCAGGCGCTGTTGGATTGGTATCCACAACTGTTCCTCTGGGAGTGGAAATTCCTCTGCCAGCGCACGCAAAAGCAGAATGCAACATTTCTCGAAGCAAGGCCTGGAAGTGCTCCATTCTGACAGCCCTCTGTGATGGTGGTAACATTTCTGCCATTTTTTGTTTGTACCGGGGGTCCAAGTACGTTGCCACCCAGTAATGGTCCTTACCCTTTATGCTTTTTATACGGGGGTCCCTCTTAAAACACTGGAGCATGAAGGCCCCCATTTGCACTAAACTGGAAGCAGTGTGGTGGCCTGGCTCCTGCTCGTCATCATCCAGGATAATGTCGTCCTCGATCTCCTCCCCCCATCCACGAACAACAACAGCAGGGATCCCAGAAAGGTTTAAAGCATGCTCTTCTTGCTCCTCCTCATCCGCCCCGGCACCATCCTCCTCTGACTCCTCTTCAGACTCCTGTTGTTGACTTGTCTCCGATAGAGTAGCCCCCCCTGGGAATTCATCCAGCATTGTGACTTCCTCATCTTCCTGCTCCTGCTCCTCGACGGCTTGATCAATGACACAACGCAATGCATGCTCCATAAAGAAGGCATAAGGTACGATGTCACTGATGGCACCATGGCTGCGACTGACCAGTTTGGTGATCTCATCAAATGGCCGCAAAAGTCTGCATGCGTCGCGCATGAGCAGCCACTGAAGCGGTGAAAAAAAACCAAGATCCCCAGAACCTGTTCTGGCGCAGAGTTCGTACAGGTAGTCGTTAACTGCACGTTTCTGCTGGAGCAGCCTATCAAGCATATACAAGGTTGAGTTCCATCGCGTCGGGCAGTCACAAATAAGACGTCTGACCGGTAGATTGTGTCGCCACTGAATGTCAGCAAGGCAAGCCATGGCCGTGTAAGATCTTCTGAAATGGGCCGAGATTTTCCTTGCCTGCCGCAAGACGTCCTGGACCCCAGGGTATTTGACAACGAATCGCTGCACGACCAAGTTCAAGACGTGTGCCATGCATGGCACGTGTGTAATTTTGCCCTGTTTCAACACGCTCAGCAGATTGGCACCGTTGTCGCCCACCACTTTACCAACTGTCAAATTGAGCGGTGTTAGCCGCTGATCTGCCTGTGAACGCAAAGCTGAAAGCTGAAAGGAGTGCAGGGCCAGTGTGGCTCTTGGCTTCCAGGCACAACAGACGCAGCACAGCATGGCAACGTCTCACCTGGCATGTCGAATAGGTTCTGGGGATCTTGGCCGGCGCAGCGGAAGAGACGGTAGCAGCGGAAGAGGAGGAGTCAGCCGAGGAGGAGAGGGAGGATGGAGTAGGAGGAGGAGGAGAAGAAGAGGCAGGCCTGCATGCAATCCGTGGCGGTAAAACCAAATCTACACGGGTGCCACGGGTTACACGCTTTACAACCCCTTTAACTTACTTGAAATGTTTTCCATTACTTGTCATATACCAGCTGAAAAATGAAATCATGCATAAAATACAAGTGCCTACTCTACAAGCTGATAGACTAGGTACAGCTATGCCTTCACTGGAAAAATCTGGGAAAATTATCTATAATGACACTGTCATTTTTTTTTTTTTTATTGGTGTCTGTTTTTTATTTTCTGTCAAAAAAATGTAAAATAATAGAATTAATGAGGAGTCATTTTTTTGACACAAGCACAGGTTCAGTTGAATGGAGTTTCAGTAATCCTTAGGAGATGCTTAACCTTCCTGGCGATATGATTCTGTCAGATTTTAGGTGCTGAAAGCGGTACCATTATTCTGCATGGAAATTTGGCGTTTTATATTGTAGGCCTGTAATTCTTAGGAATAACTCACTTAAATCTGTCCAAACCAGAGTCTAGTAGACATCCCGGGTATGATAAAGTTCAAAAAACAAAATTATACATTATAATAAAATAAATAACTATAAAATAATTATAACAAATAATATAATAATAATAATAAAAGTGTTTTTCAGTGTTTGATGACAAATTTTCCCACAAATCGCTATCGCTTAATTCTGCGAGTGATTCTAATTTATTATCGCTGTTTTTTAGCTGGTCTAAAACCACTTTTGACATAAAGGGACACTTTTTGGTTGCTTTGGACAATCTCCAGTTTCTAGGCAGAAAGAAAAGTTTTTATTATATAAAAGTGCATGCAGGACACTGGGCAGACCACTAGGGACAATGGGGGTGTGTAATTATTACATACAGTACTGTAATCTGTAAGATTACAGTGTACTGTATGTATACTGTGTTTTAACTTTTTTGAATTTGGCGCCGATCTCCGTCCCCGTGCGTCGTAACGTCGCAGGGAACGGAGCTCGGCGGCACTCGGAAGTGTGTGAATCGAGCGAGGAGACAGCTCGATCACACAGCGGGGAGGCATCGCAGGATCCAGGGGACAAGGTAAGTAACTCTGCCTGGATCACTGCGATGTAGCCCGAGTCTGGCTTGGGGTTACCGCCTTTGGTGCTGAAATTTAACCCCGAGCCAGACTCGGGAATACCGCTAGGAAGGTTAAAGCCCTTTTCACTCTTTAACTTAGAACTAAAGGCAAAGTGTTTTTTTTTCCTTGAACTTTTTGGACAAGTAAGGAAGTATATATCTCCTGTCAGGTTTCCTTGTGTCCTCTGTGTCCCATTGGGGAGATTTCCGTTCACTTCCTGTCCTATATCCATAATAGTAAGAGCAGGGCCGCCATCAGGAATTTTGGGGCCCCTTACACAGCTTCAGGCATGGGCCCCCTGGAGTCGGGGGGGGGTGTGCTGCCGCTGCTGCAACTTGAGAGGCGGGGGGGGGGCTGCCGTGAATTGAGAAGCGGGGGGTGCCACGAATTGAAAAAGCGGGGGGGGGGTGCTGCCTCCGCAAATTGTTGAGGTCAGGGGGGCTTTGGGTGCTGACAAAAAAAGAAGCGGGGGTTGCCATCCGGGGCCCTGGGGACGTCTGGGCCCCTTACATAAATAAAATTATAAAAAAAAATAATAATTTTTTTTTTTCAGAAAAAAAAAGAAGGCGGGTTGCCATCCGGGGACCTCCGGGCCTCTGGGGACCTCCGGGCCCCTTACAAAAATAAATAAATAAACGGGGGGGGTAGTTGCCATCCGGGGCCCTGGGGACCTCTGGTCCCCTTACAAAAAAAGAAAAAAAAAGAGGGGGATTGCCATCTGGGCCCCTTTGGACCTCCGGGCCCCTTACAGGTGTACTGCCTGTACCCCCTGATGGCGGCACTGAGTAAGAGAGAGGAAATCCCTGTAAAGTGAGTGTCCACATTGAAAAAAATCCCCTCTATTCCTGTTCTGGGGACAAATCAAAATTCTCTTTCACTTTCACATTCAATGATAACTGTAAACATGACAAATAAAGACGTAGCACCCTCCTAACAGGCTGCAAGATAAAAAAAAAATCATATACATTTTATTGAAGTTATATCCAATATACAAACAAGAGAATGAGCAGAAAGAAATATCAAACAGAAGAAACCTTGTCTCATAAGCTTTCCACTAATATAAGATCACAAAGACTGCTAGGTAAACTTAGTTTAGCTCCTCTGTAAAAAGTGCAGCAGGGGTTGATTGCTTAGGACCGCTCACAGGCTTCTGTTCTGCTACTCCCCCCTGTCCCCTAGAGCAGTGGTTCTCAACCTCAGTCCTCAAGTATCCCCAACAGGCCATGGTTATTCTTTATCTTGCACAGGTGCTTTAAATAAGAGTCAATGGCTTGGAATTTTGGACAGCTGTTTTATCTAAGAGAAATTCCCAAAACATGGCCTGTTGGGGGTACTTGAAGACAGGGTGGAGAACCACTTCTCTAGAGTGTTCTGGAAGCATAGTAGGAGGGAGAGCAGGACAGGCAGCCTGATCATTTATGGGGCTCCAACCAATCCCTGGGGAGCTGTGCCCAGAAGGTGGAGGGAGAGCCCATAAATAGTCTAAGGACTGGCAGCATGCAGTGGTTCAGAAGGAGACCCCTGTGCAGGGCTCTGCCCCTGGGACAGAAAAAAACTGGAGGAGACCTTGTGAAAACATTGAGGTCCCAACTTGGGTTAGCTGGGGGGGCCTGCCAAAGAACCTTTACCTGGACACTGAGTTGAGTGAGAAAGAAGTTGGTAGGAATAAGTCCAAACATCCTGTAGCTGAGTAAGTAATTGACCCCCCCCCAATCCTTTACAGAGGAGAAGTGACAGTGGGGTGCTGTGATCTCTGAAACTGCCATTGCAAAGAAAACTTTCTGGCCTGCTCTAGCTTCCACTGTGCATGCTCCCTGTGGCCTCATTCGTTCCTACAGGTGAGCTGTACTTATGGAGACCTTTAGCCTTCTAAAGGAACACTCTAAGGAATGAACAGGGCCATGGTGCACATGAGTAGGAGGAAAAGAACCTGGTGGGGAGGTTTTCTTTCCAAAAGACTAGATCGAGATGCACAGCAAAAGATTGCTGAAACAGGGAGGAACAAGTAGGTGGGGTGCAGCGCATTACCACACATGGTCCAAGTGCAATGAAAGAACTTGCATTGAAATAATGCAGAGCCAGTTCAAAAGTAACCTGGTGAGAAGGATGCCCAGCCAGAAACACTTACAGTTCCAACAGTGTGTAGAGAACAGGGTTCAACCGAACTGACAACGCCTGTTGAGAAGGGCAGAATGTGTCCTGGCCGTCTTGTGCCTAAGCAGGAAGATGTCCAGTGAATATGCAAGCTCTACACTTTAACTCGTCAGGAACTTTTCCTTGCCACTAGTTGTGTCCTTACCATGTGGAGTACCTGTTCCTACTCTATCCACTTGCAAAATGCATGCAAAACCTGGGAGCCAGGGCCTTAAAAAGGCTCTGCCTCACCCAATGGCTGCTAGAGTCACATGGGGTGGCAGCTTCCAATGAGATGGCTTCCCCAGTAAACTCATGAAGTCATACCATGTTCCTCTTCCTTTCCAACTGCAGTGCCACTGTGGAAGAGCGCCACCTGTAGTGGAGAAAGTAGACTGCGCCTGCATACAAAAATTTCAACAGGGGTTACTTAAGTCCACATGCACTAATAGTGAAATTGTCCCTTATAAACTAACATAATTTTGTCCTTCACCAAAATGGCAAAAATTCACCTAAACCTGTAAATTTTCATCCAAATTTAGGGGGAATGAAAACTCTCAATTTTGTGTATCCCTACTGATAGATAAAACAGTTCCTATACATGCATTTCGAATTGTGCATTAATCAACTGGAGATGCCCTTTAAGCCCATATCCACTCTTTAATGTATGGCCATTTTCTGTTTGCTCTCCCTTCCTATCCATTTTCCCATTTATTTTAGCATATAGAATTTTATTAGCCTTCTCCCTGAACGAAGCTGATGTTTGCTCCTCTGTGTAATCAATTCATTGAAAACATATTTAAATCCCTTTTTAATTATCTTTATTTCAGATCAGGTACAGAAGCACCGCGGTTTTATTACTCGGAATATTCCGTTTGGAGATTCTAGACAAAAACACAATATTTTAATAGTAAGCAGCTTAGCAATATCCAGAAGTAATGACGATAATTTAGTGCCGGATATAAACTAGTGGGAGAGGGTAGCGATTAACTTAATTTATTTGAAGTTGTAGTTCGATTAAACACAATAAGTGGAAAAATTTACCGAAATAGGAATGACGTTCTGACAAAAATAAGACAGCTGTATACTAAATTTCATGTAAAAGGCAACTCTAGCCCATTAATAAAAGAAAAATCTTAATTAGCTTGTTTTTGCTTCATTTGATTATTATTTTGGAAGTCTGATGCCGCGTACACACGACCGTTTTTTAATGTCATTGAAAAAAACGTTGTTTTTCTCGACGTGATTCTTCTCAAGCCTGCCTTGCCTACTCACGATCATGAAAAAAAATGCTTGTGCAAAGCGCGGTGATGTACGAAATGTACGACGGCACTATAAAGGGGAAGTTCCATTCGGATGGCGCCACCCTTTGGGCTGCTTTTGATGATCCTTGTGTTAGTAAAGTTTGTTGAGAGACGATTAGCGCTTTTCAGCCTCGTGCTCTTCAGTCCGTTACAGCGTGACGAATGTGCTATCTCCATTACGAACGCTAGTTTTACCAGAACGAGCGCTCCCGTCTCATCACTTGCTTCTGAGCAATGCGCGTTTTTTTCACTTCGTTAACCACTTCCTTACTGGGCACATATACCCCCTTCCTGACCAGGCGAAATTTCAGCTTTCAGCACTGTCACGCTTTGAATGACAATTGCGCGGTCGTGCGACGTGGCTCCCAAACAAAATTGACGTCCTTTTTTTCGCACAAATAGAGCTTTCTTTTGGTGGTATTTGATCACCTCGGCGGTTTTTATTTTTTGCGCTATAAACAAAAATAGAGCGACAATTTAGAAAAAAAAGCAATATTTCTTACACTTTGCTATAATAAATATCCCAAATTTTTTTTTTTTTTATATTTTTTTCCTCAGTTTAGGCCGATACGTATTCTTCTACATATTTTTGGTAAAAAAAAATCGCAATCAGCGTTTATTGATTGGTTTGCGCAAAAGTTATAGCGTTTACAAAATAGGGGGTAGTTTTATGGCATTTTTATAATTTTTTTGTTTTTATATTAGTAATGGCGGCGATCAGTGATTTTTATTGTGACTGCGACATGGCGGACACATCGGACACTTTTGACACTAATTTGGGACCATTCACATTTATACAGCGAACAGTGCTATAAATATGCACTGATTACTGTATAAATGTGACTGGCAGGGAAGGGGTTAACACTAGGGGGCGAGGAAGGGGTTAAATGTGTTCCCTATTAGTGATTTTTACTGTGGGGGAAGGGGACTGACTGGGGGAGGAGACCGATCTGTGTCCCTATGAACAAGGGACACAGCACCGGTCCCCTCTCCCTGACAGGACATGGATCTCTGTGTTTACACACAGAGATCCATGTCCTTGTCTCTGTAACCGCCGATCGCGGGTGCCTGGAGGACATCGCGGCCGCCAGGCACGCGCATCGGCATTGCAGTGAAGCGCCGGGCACGTGCACGCGCCACCGGTGGCGCTCGCGCGCCCCCCAGTGGCCAAATAGAGGAGGCCGTATAATAACGGCCTCCCGGCATTTGACAACCACCTTGCGGCCGTATATTCTCGTACGGCGGGCGCGAGGTGGTTAAAGCCTACACATGGCCGTTTTTCATGACGAGAAAAACGACGATGTGAAAAACGACGAGAAAAAATAGAGCATGTTCCAAATTTTTAATGCCCATTTTTCACGTTGTCAAAAATGCTCTGGAGCCCACACACGATCGTTTTTAATGACCAAATAAAAAAATGTCATTTTTCTCGTCATGAAAAATGGTCGTGTGTACGCGGCATTAGTGTATAAGCTGATTTTTAGATTATTTTTTTTATTTGTATACAAGCTTTACAAACATTTGCACATAAATATGCAAATTAAACCCAGCTCCAGCCAAAGCATTTTATTTCGTTTTTAATAAAAGTGTTAGAGCAGGGGTGCCCAACCAGTGGCCGGGGGCCACATGTGGCCTGCGGAGCCCTCTGATGTGGCCCGCGACCTCCTGCTCTGGGATGAAATAGAATAGAATACTGTTATTAAAGGTCAGTTTATTACTAAAATCACAGTGTATATATTGGGCATATCTGTTCTGCAGTGGTTACTGGGCTGCTTTCAAACTGACCCGAAGATGCAGAACAGCGCACTTGCGGGTTACCTGCACTGAGCCATACACATTCTGAAAATGCACCAAACATGCAGAATATAATAGACGTCTATTGCAAAGTGCAGGAAAGCCAAAGGTACACTGCGTTGGTAATTCACAGCGCATCAGTGTGAAAGCAGCCTTGGGCCCCTTTTACACGGTCAGTCCGACCCAATTGGACCCTCCATTCACCTCTAAGGAATGGCAGATGTAAACCGACTTGTGTCCTACCTCCAATCTGATCCGCTAAAAAAAAAAAAGAGTATAGTGGGTTGTGTCCGTGTCCGCTCTGCATATGCAGAGCAGACATGTCCCTGCCATCCGCCCGCTCCGTTTATTGTGGCCCGCGACCGGTTACCAAGTCGCTTATCTGGCCCTCACGCTTCAAAAGGTTGGGCACCCCTGTGTGAGAGCCTTGGTCAGGTTTTGTTGCTGTCTGTATCCCTGTATTTTTGGGATCAGGCCTTGCTTTTTACAATTTTCTTAAAGTCTATTTTTTTTTTCTTCTAATCCTGCTCCCTTAATGTAGTGTACTGTGTGTTCACTTACCTCTTCCTTTGTTTTTGTTTGTAATTGCTTCTTTTTGGTGCCTGTTTTTGCCACTTCAGGTTCTTGTCCTGGATGGTTTCCCCGTCATCAGAGCCATTCTGCATGGGGTCTACCATGCGTGCGTGCCCCCTCCACTGGGACTACATCCCTGCGGGCAGACGCTGTCTGCGTTCACAGGCACGGGAGCCGCAGGCGTGTCTAAGACGCTGTAGCTCCGCCTCCCACGCCATTTTACTGAATAATG
Organism: Rana muscosa; assembly: GCA_029206835.1. NCBI lineage: Eukaryota > Metazoa > Chordata > Amphibia > Anura > Ranidae > Rana > Rana muscosa. The sequence goes on along the minus strand of CM055119.1, from coordinate 180,389,899 downwards.
TGGGCGTGCTGGGGAATGGGCGGGAATGGGCGTGGCTCCTGGGAGGTGTCTGTGTACTGAAGGCTGTATTACACTTTGAGAACAAGGCTCGTTCTTGTTCATGCAGTCAGCGGAAAAGCAGCACTGCGCATGCGCGATGCCGCTAAGCATAAAGGGAATTGTAGTTCCCATTACCATAGGACGTAGTGGCATGGAGCGCACTCCAACAACCGGAAGCTAAGGCACTCGAACGAGACTGCAAAGGAAGAAGTGCTAAAAATAGGCATGAATAAAACAGGTAAAATAAAAATTTTGGCTGATATAATATATATATTCCTGATATATGCAGCATATATGTAGTGCCCACCCCATTTAGGGGTGCTATATACCCAAATTTAGGGGCTGGAGATAGTAGTTGGGCTCAGACCGTTCTCATTTGTAGGTTGTGCTACTTTATTTCTCCAGGTGGTATACTGGTGTGCAGTTCCCTGTGGCCTGTAGGTGGCACTGCCATGACGGGTCAGGGTTGAACCATCAGTACTAGTGCTGTGCCTTAGGGTGTCCTCTTTTGGCAGCGGTACAGTGGGCATGGTTGGCCTGCTGTGCATGCTGGGAGAGGATACATAAGGGGCAGACGCCGCCCGGGAGGGGGTCGCTCTCTGGAGTTTGTGAGGAGAGTCGGAGTCCAGGTGCGTGGCGCCCGGCCCTCCAGGCCATGGGGCCGCATGCGCATCAGTCCCAGGCACCTTTAGCCCTGGGGCTGCAGCTTCAACACTGGGCTCAGCACCTTTAGCTGGAGCTCACTTCTGGGAAGAGGAATCCCAGGTTGTCTCTCGCGAGGGAGCCCACTTCTAAGAAGAGGAGGCCGGGGGAGGACCTTTCTGACGGACCGGTGAGAGTTCACGGTGAAAGAAGGGGCCCGGTAACTTTCTGGAGGGATTCATCTATCCAACAAGGGCCTAGTAATGTGCTGCTGCTGGCATCTGTCCTTGTATTGCTAAGCTGAGAAGTTCGGGACCTGATAGATTCTGTGGCAGAGAGTCTCCCGATTGTATCTAGGAAAAGAACTTGATTAAGCGTCCGAGCATCACTTCGGTGGCTAGGATCCACTTTACAGGAGAATATCCGGGTGAGCTAAACCTACTCTGGGATAGAGAGGTGATTGTAATATATACTTGTGCCTGGACCTACCTTCCAAAACCTTGCTGTCCTGTCTCTTATCCACCCTTTCCTATCTGCTGAACATTGAGAAAAATAAACTCAACGTTGGAGTTTAGAGTGGTGTGGACATTGGAATTACTGGGGGGAAAACAGAGACTTGTCCCTATATCCTAGGAGATGAGAACCAACTGACGGAAGAACCTAGCTGTGGGACCCAAATACATAACACCGCTTAACCTCCTCAAAAGGAGGGTACGGGCATATAGTATGGTGTGCCCTTTTCCTGCAAGTGAGCCAAAGGTAGGAGAAAAGGGTCCGTGTGCTACATATATATGAGATTTGTGCAAAAATATAGGTACCTTTACAACCCCTTTAAGCTAAAAAAAAATTCCGGTGCTCTTTTAGGCAGGTGGCCAGGGGGTGGCAAATATGGGTGGCTGAGCCTGCAATGTCCACTCCTTTAGCTTGTAATTGAGCAGATAAGCCAGAAGCAAAACATAAATAAATAAGTGTAGAGCTGGCATGATTAAGTAGCAGGGCTAACAGGCATAAATAGGGTTAATCAAGTTGTTCTTGGAGTCACATACCAGAAGGGGTGGGTGGTGCAGAATAGAAGTTTTTTTTAGCATGGTAAAGGTGGGGTCAAGAGTTCTTCAGCCAGTTGGAGGTCATCGGACAAAGAAGAAACTTCCCACCATCTCGCCCTTTGGATTGGACGGGGAGCAGCGGCTCTCATAGTGACTTGGCGGTTGGGATCTTTGGAGGCCTTCTAAGATAACAGCGATATGGCATAGTGGGTAACCTGGTATGGGGTCCTCTGTAAGATGCCAATTAATGGAGGTTTAACTGGGCATTGGGCATATGGAGATATCTGCGTAGAATGTGGAGAGATAGGATCGTCTCAGAGTCGGTTTGTTGTTGCTGGGGACCTGTGTGTGGTCACGCAGATACAAAATGATTTGGGGATCTTCAGTGCCTTCAAAGATCGGCAGCCTGGGTTAGTATTTATCATTGAGATTATTATATTTTTTGTTAAACAAATGTGATTTACTGGTTATTTGTTAATAAATGGCCAGTACGGCCAATTTTAATCCAAAAAGGGTGTCTTTGATTTATTTACTAATTGTGGGTAACAAGGGGAGTAGTAGTGTTACAGTGGGGTTTGCATCTGTCTTACCATAGTCATGCCCTTAGATTTATGAGATAGTTACCCAACTGAGAGAGCACACATGATAGGCTGATAATGCTGCTGCTTGGTGAGGCAGCGCAGAGCCAAGGGGTCGGCAGGAGGGGAAGACGCTTCAAGTGGTTGTAAACCCACTTTTTCAACTTGCACCTACAGGTAAGCCTAGATTAAGGCTTACCTGTAGGTGCAAGAAATATCTCCTAAACCTACACGGTTTAGGAGATATTTACTAAAAATGACAGGCGCCGCTGTCTACGGCGCATGCACGCCGTAGACAACGGCGCATTCATGGGGTTAATTCCATTCACAAAATCGGCTACTTCCCAGCAATCGCTGGGCGTAGCCGATTGTGACGGCTCTTGCGCGCATGCGCAGAGTGACGTCTCCGCCGCTGTGATTGGCTGGTGCGGCGATACCTGGAAGTAACCTTCCGGCTATCGCCGCAGCGATGGATGCGGCTGAAGAGGGAGACGAGGTCGGCTTCGGGGGCCCCGATCTAAGGTAAGTGATGCATAATGAGCTATTATGCTAGTCATATTAGCTCATTATGCCTTTCTCTTACAGGTGGTTATGGAAAAAAAAAATATATAGGGTTTACAACCACTTTCAGTGGCAGCAGTAGGGCATCCCACTCAACATACGCATCTACGAGCCAATGGCAGGCATCCATAATCAAGCAATTGTTTGCGCATGTGCAGTGCACACTCCATGCCAACTATGGGCAGCCAGAGCAAGGGGCAGAGAATGGACACAGGGCAGTACACCTCTTCTACGGCACTGATTAGAAGCAGGGGAGGGGGCGCAGTTCTGTATCCTTGCCCTGCGCCCTGGATAAACTTGTCCCAGTACTGGGGCAGGGGGATTAATGTTGTCAGCCTTCAACAAGAATTGCAATCACAACAAGCATTTTTAGGTAAGAAACGTTACAACAGATTCACAAAAAAGAATATCTACTTAAGAAAACTGTATACGGTGAGCCATGATACCAGTCATCTTGGAAAAAATATATTTTGGGTTTACATACTAGTGACAATGCTTTATTGCTGTTCATGTTTTTCACAGGTAGAAATAAGAACATGAAATAAATAATTGAAGGCTACGTTCACATTTTTTTTCTAAATTCCAGCTCCCCAATGTACCACCATTAATGTACCTCTGTCGCAAAGAATATACAAGACTTCACAAAATTTGAGAACATGGCCTCAAAACTCACTCATCCATGTCTTTATGGACCTTCCTTTGTGCACTGGTCAAAATCATTTGGTGGAGGAGGGATTATTGCGTTGGGGTTGTTTTTCAGGGGTTGGGCTTGGCCCCTTGTTCCAGTGAAGGGAACCTTTAAGGCATCAGCATACGAAGACATTTTGGACAATTTTGTGATCCCAACTTTGTGGGAACAGTTTGGGGATGGCCCCTTCCTGTTCCAACATGACTGCGCACCAATGCACAAAGCAAGGTCCATAAAGACATGGATGAATGAGTTTGGGGTGGAGGAACTTGACTGGCCTACACAGAGTCCTGACCTCAACCACATAGAACACCTTTGGGATGAATTAGAGCAGAGACTGTGAGCCAGGCCTTCTTGTCCAACATCCATGCCTGACCTCATGAATGCACTTCTGGAAGAATGATCAAACATTCCCATAGACACCCTCCTAAACCTTGTGGACAGCCTTCCCAGAAGAGTTGAAGGTGTTATAGTTGCAAAGGGTGGGCCAACTCAATATTGAACCCTACAGACTAAGACTTGGATGCCATTACAGTTCATGTGCGTGTAAAGGCAGGCGTCCCAATACTTTTAGTAATATAGTGTACCTATGGATGTAGCCCCATGGAACATTCCCTACACTGCCCATTTCCTATAGAGTTAAAGGGGTTGTAAACCCTCATGGTGTTTCACCTTAATGCATTCTATGCAGGGCTTTTTTTCTCAAACAATAGGTGCAGGAACTTCCCTTTTCTGAGTCACTTGTTTTCTCCGCCCCTACCCACCTCCGAGCACCGTCCCTTGGTTCCATCCCCTACCCACCTCCCAGTACCGCCCCTTTTAGACAATACAGAACCAAGTATCATTTTGTGGTGCTGAGTAATTTGTATGGAATTTGGTAATGATATCAAGAAAAGTAGTAAAATAGACCCCCTGCAGCCAGCAACAATAGGTCCCCCTAACAATGTACCACTCACAACAAAATCCCCCCCCAGCAACAATAGACTCCTAGCAGCATCAACAGATCTCCACACAGCCAGCATTAATAGACTCTCTGGCTGCCATAAACAATAGACCCCTCCCCCAACAGTAGATCTCCTTCAGCAACAACTGACCCCCCAGCAACAATAGGTCCCCTACCAGCAACACTAGACCTCCTCAGCAACAATAGACCCCCCTGCAAAAATAGATCCCCTGCAGCTAGGAGCCACCAGCGCCGCTGAGGGACCCCAGAAGAGGAGGTTAATGGCCACTCTATGCAAAACTAACTGCACAGTAGAGATAGGTATAACCTGTTTGTTATTTAAAAAAAAAAATATGTTTTATCCCAATGGGTAGTGATTCTGTTGTGTGCAGTTGGCTGTGTTGCTAAGCTCAGAGTAAAGCTTCTGAATAAGACATGTTACCACTAAGTAAAACAGTGTTCCAATCAACAACGCTGCTTAGGGAGCATAAGCCTCATTGATTGATTAAAGACCCAGACCCCAGCGAGCCGCGTGAGAGGGCATCTTGATATAGTTGTAAAGCATTAACACATAGCAATAATTAAAACCCTGCCATATTATTTTCTTGTTTTGCAGCTTGACTGCATAATATTAATGAAAAGCATGATTTCACACAGTCTTTAAATCACAGGGCAGGCATAAAAACATGTAGATAAGGACTTGTCTGTGAAGGTTCTCATTGATCCAGGTCATGGTGTAGACTGTAGTAGTTAGTCACATTCAACTGAATTGTTCTGTCATTTTGAAGATGTTTATAGCTTACTGAGCTAAGTTCCTGGTTCCAATGAGTGTCGGGGAGATACGCCAACATTTATAGCCACACACAACACCTTAAAGTGGTCGTAAAGCCTTAAGCTTTTTCATCTTAATGCATTCTATGCATTAGGGAGAAATGCATTCTGTGCTGCAGCTCCCCCCCCCCCTAGCGATCGCTATCCAGCGATGTGCATGAGTGAAGCGGCTCCAGCCGCTGTCGCTCTTCTCATTGGACAGGTTGATAGCAGCAGGAGCAATTGGCTCCCACTGCTGTCAATCAAAAGCTGTGACATGGGAGCGGAGGGTGGGGCCGAGTCAAGCTGTCTGTGTTAATGAACTCAGCAGTGGGACTTGGGAGAAAGCCCGCACAGGTGCCCAAGTGGCTTTCCTTGGGAGCACCTAATGAAGAGGTGGAGCCTGGAGCACCAGCAGGGGACCCTTGAAGAAGAGGATCAGGGCTGCTCTGTGCAAAACCATTGCACAGAGCAGGTAAGTATAGCATGTTTATTATTAAAAAAAAAAAGGAACGTCCCCCACTCTCACTTACATCACAGTGCACCCCCCTTTCCTTATGCTGCTGCTGGGAAGAAGCTGGATGCATTGCTTGAAAGCAGAAAGTCGGGGTCTGGAGGAGGACCAGAGGAGGGCTGGAGCTCTACTGCAGCTGCAGGAGCGGTGCAAGGGTCACGTGAAATTGCCTGGAGGGCCGGACTCGGCCCGCGGGCCTTGTGTTTGACACCTGTGCTTTAATCCAATCTCCATAGAATGTTTAGAAGTTGATGGTAAAAGAACAGGATGGAAGGTGTGAGAGTTGTAGAGTCACCCTATTCTAGTTACATAATCCCATCCTTGTTGTCACAAAGCCTAAGAAAAAAAAAAGAGTGTATATGGATCTGGGATTATTCAATGTGTCTAATGGTACCAACATCCTGAGTACACACAATATACTTTATAGGAGAAAAAGAGTAAGAGACTTTTAAGGTACCATGATGGTTTTTCTTTTAACTGCCTCCTGCCTGCGTAAAATGACGGACATGCGGGAACCCTATTGTTCTGGGAGGAGGTTCAGATGACTGATCAGTGAACCAGCCCGCTGCCGGTAACATGTGATCGCTGTGACCAATCACAGCAGACCACATGACAGTTGTAAACAATGAATGGCTTCCTTTCATGCCATTCATTGTATACAATTGTGTTGCCAGCTGTGATTGGTCACAGTGATCACATGGTACAGACAGGGCCAATCGCAGCCCATTTGTACCATGTGATTAGCTGTGGCCAATCACAGCTAATCACAACAATGCACAGTGTCTACACGCTGTCATTCAGTAAAAATATGTGCTTATAGCAGTGAAATTCACTGCTATAAGCAATCACAGTATGTAAAAAATTGAAAGAAAAAATATTTAAGAAAATGTAAAAAAAATTATTATTATTATTATTATTATTATTTTTACATATTGTTACCAGTCAGTGTCACTGGTCACCGTCACACCAGTTATATGATGATGCTGTAATGCCTTGTTGCCATGCCTCCTACTAAATACCTCAGGCTATCTACTTTCCGGAAAGGTCATTTTGGGGGATATCTGTACTGTCCTGGTGGTTTTGGGTCTCAAGAAATGAGATGGGCCGTCAGTACATCAGGATTGATCAATTTTTAGGTATACAGTATATATCATAGTTTGTGGACTCTATAACTTTCCTAAACTAAATAATATACACTGATTTGGGATATTTTTTACCAAAGAAATGTAGCAGAATACATTGTGGCCTAAATTTATGAAGAAAGATTATTTATTTGCAACATGTTTTTTTCAAAATGTATGCCCTTTTTTGTTTATATATGATCATGTACTATTTTTTATCTTTCTGGTACCGTAAAAGTCCCTTACTCTTTTTTTCATATATATACAGTATCTCACAAAAGTAAGTACACCCCTCACATTTTTGTAAATATTTTATTCTACCTTTTCATGTGACAACACTGAAGAAATGACACTTTTCTACAATGTAAAGTAGTGAGTGTACAGCTTGTATAACAGAGTACATTTGCTGTCTCCTCAAAATAACTCAACACACAGCCATTAATGTCTAAACCACTGGTAACAAAAGTGAGTACACCCCAACAAGTGAAAATGTCCAAATTGGTCCCAAATTGTCAATATTTTGTGTGGCCACCATTATTTTCCAGCACTGCCTTAACCCTCTTGGGCATGGAGTTCACTAGAGCTTCACAGGTTGCCACTGGAGTCCTCTTCCCCTCCTCCATGACGACATCACAGAGCTGGTGGATGTTAGAGACCACTATACGTCTATTTCCCAAAGACAACCTCTGGATATGATGCTGAGCACGTGCACTCAACTTCTTTGGTCAACCATGGCGAGGCCTGTTCTGAGTGGAACCTGTCCTGTTAAACCTCTGTATGGTCTTGGCCACTGTGCTGCAGCTCAGTTTCAGGGTCTTGGCAATGTTCTTATAGCCTAGGCCATCTTCATGTAGAGCAACGATTTATTTTTTTCAGATCCTCAGAGAGTTCTTTGCCATGAGGTGCCATGTTGAACTTCCAGTGACCAGTATGAGAGAGTGAGAGCGATAACACCAAATGTAACACACCTGCTCGCCATTCACACCTGAGACCTTGTAATTAGTCACATGACACCGGGGAGGGGAAATTGCTAATTGGGCCCAATTTGGACATTTTCACTTAGGGGTTTACTCACATTTGTTGCCAGCGGTTTAGACATTAATGGCTGTGTGTGTTGAGTTATTTTGAGGGGACAGCAAATTTACACTGTTATACAAGCTGTACACTCACTACTTTACATTGTAGCAAAGCGTCATTTCTTTAGTGTGGTCAAATGAAAAGATACAATAAAATATTTACAAAAATGTGAGGGGTGTACTCACTTGTGTGAGATACTGTATATTGCCAGGAAGCCTGCATAGGTGTTAGTGCCTGGAATTACATGGCTAAAAGTGTGAATAGTTATCAAATCACCAAGGTGGAGATGTAAAAATGGTAATATATGTGGAAGACGGATGGTGTCGATGACCACCACCACTGTTCAGGGATGGTTGCTCCATTGTGACATAGATGGCCTCTTTCACGCCTCTTGTAAACCAGTTGTCCTCTCTGTCCAAAATGTGCACCTCACTGTCCCTGAGGACTTCTGACTTTGTGTTGTTTCTTACCTGCATACCTAAGTGTAGATCAGAGACTTTGGATTTTAACCAAAATGTAAAGGGTCTCTGCTTTCCCTATAAAAAAGAAATTATGCAAGCCTTTTTTTCCCAAATTTTCCCATAATGTTATGTTTTGGTGGTTATATAATCTTCATTTACGAATGACTGACCATACAAGCTGAGGTTAAAGGCCAACTATTATCATTTCATGACCGTGGGGTTGCCAAGGCAATGAGGTTTTAAGTGCCTATGCTATTTGCCTTTTTCCATACAAAATGGCGCTGAGAGATGGTTGTAATTAACTGTCATTAAAAGGAATGGACGTTTTTAGTGCAACTATCACCTTTTCCTCTTAGTAAATAAGGTCATTACAGTCCATTAGTGGGAACTCTTATGTCCATAAACTATCAGTTTATTGCTAGATCCTATTAGTCTCTATCCTTTGACCATTATCTGCACCACCATCTTCAATATTTTCAGCTACACTGGTAGTATTGTGTTTAATGTTTTCCTTGACGTCCTTAAAGGAAGACTTCACCTTTTCGGTTCTGGAAATCATAGATGCTTCCCAAGTGCTGAAAATGTTCATTTAGAAAAAAAATCTTTAACCACTTCAGCTCCAGGAAGGTTTTACCCCCTTCCTGATTTTAACTGACATTTGCACGGTCATGCGACACTGTACCCAAATATATTTTTTGTCCTTTTTTCCCCACAAATAGAGATTTCTTTTGGTGGTATTTGATCACCTCTGCAGATTTTATTTTTTGCACTATAAACAAAAATAGAGCGACAATTTTGAAAAAAAACAACAATATTTTTTACTTTCTGCTATAAAACATATCCAATAAAAAAATGTAAAACATCTAATTTCTTCATCAATTTAGGCCAATATGTATTCTGCTACATATTTTTGGTAAAAAAAATCCCAATAAACGTAAATGTATTGGTTTGCGCAAAAGTAATAGCGTCTACAAACTATGGGATATTTTTGTTTTTGTTTTTCTAGTAATGGCGGCGATCAGCGACTTACAGCAGGACTGTGATATTGCGGCGGACAAATCAGATACTAACTGACACTTTTGACACTTTTTGGGGACCAGTGACACCAATACAGTGATCAGTGCTAAAAAAAAATGCACTGTCACTGTACTAATGATACTGGCTGGGAAGGAGTTAACATCAGGGGCGATCAAAGGGTTACTCACTGTGAGGGAGGTGCTTTGACAAGGGGAAGGCAAAGACCTGTGTTCCTGCTTAGCAGAAACACAGGCTCAATGCCTTCTCTTCTGACAGAACGCCAATCTGGCTTATTTAAAAAAGTAAATTGCCGTTCTGCCCATGGGCGTCCGCTCCATAGGGAAAGGGGGGGCGTTTGCCCCCCCCCCGGAAACGTAAAAGAGCGTTTATGTGTTAAAGAGTAAGACACCATTCAGCCACCGGTGGGCCAGGGCCGCCGGCGCCGCCGATTGTCACTGTCATGTCTGTCAGTGTGTTGCATTTACTATCACGCTCCGCTCCCGCCCCTGTTTGCCGGCGCCAGCCAATAGATGATAATATGCAGCATGGCGGCGGGGGGGAGGGGGTAAATGTCCTGCAATGGTCATAGTAATGCATGTATTAATGTCCTGCACAGGTCACGTCCCTGATGAATGAATTTACTGGTCTCTCATACCTTTTCATTCCTGCGCTTTATGAGATAATGACTAAGCCCCTCCCCTTCATGACATTGTCAAAAAGGACCGAGCATGGATGACCTTATTATGATGCCCCCCCTGAAAAAATTCAGAGGACGCCCATGGTTCTGCCAGTGTCCTGTGTAATCGGTGAGTGCCGGCGAACATCGAGTCCGCAGTACCCCTCCCCCTGCTGTCTAGAATCACGTGCTTGCGCCCCAGACCCTAGAATGTCAGATCACGTACCAGGTATCACATACAACCACAAGGACCGTCTCCTACAGTTGATTCAGCTGTGGGATCGGGGCAGCACCAGTGCAGAGCTTGCTCAGGAATGGCAGCAGGCAGGTGTGATTACATTGGCATGCACAGTGAGGAGAAGACTTTTGGAGAATGGCCTGGTGTCAAGAAGGGCAGTAAGGAAGCCACTTCTCTCCAGGTACAGGGATTGGACTGCTGAGGACTGGGGTAAAATAATTTTCTCTGATGGATTCCCTTTCCAAATGTTTGGGGCATCCGGAAAAAAAACCTTGTCCGGGAAAGAAAAGGTGAGCGCTACCATCAGTCCTGTGTCATGCCAACAGTAATGCATCCTGAGACCATATAGGCTTGAAGAAGGAACCAATCAGAAGTTCCTAAACGCGTCCCTTTTTGATGACCTCACTTCCTGTTTGCAGGCCATGCTGGTTGTTGGTCCCTCTCCACTGATGTCACTTCCAGTATTCAAGTCCAATGCTGATTCTGACAGCGCAGCCGCTCCATTGGTGCCTCCAAAGCTGTGGCGTCTTCCTGTTGGCCCTGCTGGGACTTTTTCTGCTGCATAGTGACTTCTCTGGGAATTCTTGATATATACTGGGACCACATAATGCCGGATCACCCTCATTATACATATGATGCATTTCTCTCATCATCCATCCTGTAAGTGTTCTTAATCTTTTTTGAGATATTAAAAGTTTTTTAATATTGCACTTAGAGGCGCCTCTTTTCTTTTTGTTTCTAGAGTTTGCTGTCTCTTTTGAGTGCTGTCCTAAGTGCACTGAAGACTCCTCATTATGCCAATTCCTTCACCTCCAATAAAGACAATATTCTCCTTAGTCTTGTTACTCAGAGCGCCCTTACACAAAACTTTATCTGGATCTGAGACCATTCATGTGTGGGGTTGCTTCTCTGCCAAGGGAGTGGGCTCACTCACAACTTTGTCTAAGAACACATGAATAAAGAATGATCCAAAAACATCCTCCGAGAGCAACTTCTCCCAACCATTCAAGAACAGCTTGGTGAGGAACAATGCCCTTTCCAGCATGATGGAGCACCTTGCCATAAGGCCAAAGTGATAATTAAGTGACTTGGGGAACAAAACATCTACATTTTGGGTCCATGGCTAGGAAACTCCCCAGGCCTTAATCCCATTGAGAACTTGTGGTCAACTCCAAGCATTGATTATGCAAAAATGGGCTGCCATCAGTCAGGTTGTGGCCCAGAAGTTGATTGACAGCATGCCAGGGAGAATTACAGAGGTCTTGCAAAAGAAGGGTCAACACTGCAAATATTGTGCATAAACTTAACCGCTTCAGCTCCGGACCATTTTGCTGGTCAAAGACCAGGCCACTTTTTGTGATTCGGCACTGCGTCGCTTTAACTGACAATTGCGCGGTCGTGCGACATGGCTCCCAAACAAAATTGACGTCCTTTTTTCCCCACAAATAGAGCTTTCTTTTGGTGGTATTTGATCACCTCTGCGGTTTTTATTTTTTGCGCTATAAACAAAAAAAGAGCGACAATTTTGAAAAATTTATATTTCTATAAAAAAACAACTATTTTTTTATTTTTGCTATAATAAATATCCCCAAAATATATATTTTTTTTTTTCCACAGTTTAGTTCGATACATATTCTTCTACATATTTTTGGTTAAAAAAAATCGCAATAAGCGTTTATTGATTGGTTTGAGCAAAAGTTATTGCTGCTACAAAATAGGGGACTGTTTTATGGCATTTTTATTAATATATTTTTTTTTACTAGTTATGGCGGCGATCAGCGATTTTTATCGCAACTGCGACATTATGGCGGACACATCGGACACTTTTGACACCATTTTGGGGCCAATTTCATTTTTACAGTGATCAGTGCTATAAAAATGCACTGATTACTGTGAAAATGACACTGGCAGTGAAGGGGTTAACCCCTAGGTGGCACTGTAGGGGTTAAGTCAGTGCTAGTGAGTGATTCTTACTGTTAGGGGGCGTGGCTACACGTGACACGTCACTGATGACCGTTCCCGATCACGGGGAACGGTCATCAGTGACCATGTTACTAGGCAGAATAGGGGAATGCCTTGTTTACAAAGAAATTCCCCTGTTCTGCCCTTGCCGACCGCAATCGCGGGCCTCCCGGGAACATCGAGTTCCCGGGACCCGCGGCCACACTCGTGAGGCACGCGTGGCGGGCGCGCGCGCACTCCCGTCGGCACGTGCGCGCCAGCTGGGAGGCAAATTTTAAAGGACGTACCTGTATGCCAATGTGCCTGCCCGTGCCATGTTGTCGGCATACATCGGCGTGCGGCGGTCGGCAACTGGTTAATGTAATTTTCAATAAAAGCATCGACACTTATGACATGCTTGTAAATTGTAATTATACTTCAGCACACTATAGTAACATCTGACAAAAAGATCTAAAAAACACTGAAGCAGCAGACCTTGTGAAAATGAATATGTGTGTCATTCTAAAGACTTTTGGCCACGGCTGTAGAGACAGACCACGCTCATGGAGGGTGTAAAGTTAAATGGGTGCACGATCCTTTTAATGTCGCTGACGGAAAACAGCAAGTGCTCTTCTCTTTTTATATTATATAGAATAATGGTTTCCCTTTAACAGCTGTCCTGCAAGCGATCACACATAACTGGTGATATAATTTCAGCCTTTGCTGCACCTTGTCAATGTCAGGGGAGCTCAATTCCGTACATCTCTTCTACAGCGCATCTATAGACATGTGAAGTGGCCTAATCCACTTTAAACCACTATGGTGATTTGTCCGTATCCAGCTACAGAGGGAACTTGATTAAGCTTTGAGTGACGGCTGATTCTTACCCTCCAGGAATTGTCTCCTCTTTTGCCATTTTCTTGATGGCTATCAAGTCTAACAATGGCCCTGCGTGGTGAAAAAAAGGGAAACAAATCATTTTTCCTACACGTTTAATTCATCTGGATGACCTACGCATTCAAGATCGTGCATCTGAATTATGTTTATTTCTAAGGCAATTTTGCTGCTGAAATGTACTTCACAAGCCAAGAATATTGTCTCAGTTGTTTATACGTTCCCAGACAACAGGCAGAGGTATCACGGACCAAACCCTTAAGCAGTTAGCATTTCACCCTTAAACTGCAGGAAAAGCATTTATGGAGGGTTAAAGGTAAATTATGAAAATTTGCCATTTAAATAGACACAAAGGATACACCCTTGGTGCGTTATGTCTCTAGTTTTTATCTTAACATTAAACAAGTCCCCCCCCCCCTTTCCTACTGCAATCTTAAAGGGTAGCTAAACCAACAAACAAATGTATTGTATTGCATCTTACCATAAGGTGACCAGATTTTTTTAAATTAAATCAGGGGACATATTTATTTTTTACTAGTAATGGCAGCAATCAGTGACTCTCTGCCCGTCGCCGCCGCCGCCCGCCTCACAGCCTGTCAAGTCTCACTCTCCAGGCCCCGGCTACTACTGGGTGGGGAGCGGAGGAAGATCACTCCACCAGGGAATGGCACGGAGATAAACAGGCAGGCGGCTTGGCCTGGGACTTGAGCCAAGGCAGAAGAACATGTGAGCGGAGCTGAATGGGCACCCGAAACTAAAGAAATATTCCCTCCACTCCGACCAGCAGATGATCATCAGAAAGGGGCACAGATAATGGAAAAAAATACACCCCCACCCCCTTAAGTTAGTAGAGTAGGAGCGGTGGAGCGGGGGGTGTAATTCAGAATTTTTATTTTTTTTATTCTGCACTGACTGTCTTTGAATTTTCCCCAGCCCCTCTTCAAATCCAATCCGGGGACAAAACCGGGGACAGACTTGGTCCGGGGACAGTGTCCTCAATCCGGGGACTGTCCCCAGAAACCGGGGATGTCTGGTCACTAGGCTTGTGCAATTCGTTTCGTAACGAATCGAAATTCGTCCGAATTTAGCAACTTTCGGACATTCGGAAGCATTCGAATTTCCGAACAGAGCAATTACGAATAAAACCGAATCCGAAATAAATTATACCGCAAAATAGCGAATGCCCGAAGGTCTTCGGCATAATTCGTTATGAAAAAAGTTACGAATGTACGAATCCATTCGAAGCACAATAACACTCACTCTGCTCTCTGCTTCTCCCTCACCATGCTGAACTCCCTCTCAAAATGGTGTACAGGGGGCGGAGGCTATAGCCGCATGAAAAAACGAAAGTAAAATACGAGATTTCGAATCCATTCGAAGCACAATAACACTCACTCTGCTCTGCTCTCTGTTTCTCCCTCACCGTGCTGAACCCTCTCAAAATGGTGTACAGGGGCGGAGCCTATAGCCGCATGTAAAAAACGAAAGTAAAATACGAGATTTCGAATCGTTACAAATAACCGCTATGTATTTAGAAAAGTACAAATCCATTCGAAGCACATTAGGCATAATAGGCAGCGTCGTTGTGAGAGAGACACGGAAAATTACGAATCAACGAACCCAAAAAAAGTTACGAAAGTAGGAGTTGTGTCCAGAATCAACGAAAAACAACGTACTCTACCGAAAGTACGAATTATAAAGCAACAAAAAATTCAACGAAAAATGTCGCTTGCAAAAATACGAATGAGTCCGAACACGAAAAATCCCATCTAGCAAAATTACGAATGATTACGAATCAACAGGACCGGAAAGAAACGAACCGAAACGGAACGAATTTTTCCGTTGTGCACAAGTCTACTGGTCACCCTATCTTACCAGTCCCCACATATTGTGGCTCCATTTTCTTTTTTTACATTTTGGGGATCATGCATATGGAAAGGGTTGCCACCTCATCCCTTTAAAACCAAACACATATGATTTACACAAGATCTGTGGCTAATTAAGGTGGTAATTAAACTCACTTGGTGCCTTATCTGCATTTAATTAGCCTCAGAACCTGTGTAATGATTATGTGTTCAGATTTAAAGGGTTGAGGTGGCAACCCTACATATGGGCCAACTGAACCCATTCAACAAAATTTCAGCCATCTTTCCTGGCAGCCCGGGTACAGCGTGCAGCCTGTCAGTGACATGAATGGCTGTCATAATTACCCCCCGAAAGGGCCTGCTGATTTTGTTCAAAGGTTTTTTTCCACAGTTAGTGTACTAGCAGCCAGGCACACAGTTACAGTCACTCTTCTGGCTTATTAAACAGTCTAGGGCACATATGTCAAACACAAAGCCCGCAGGCCAAATCCAGCCCACCAGGGCTTATCATGTGGCCCTTGCACCCAGTTTTGCAGGCAGCTCTTACCCTCTGCTCCTGCTCCCACTTGTAAACACAGAAACCTTCTGTAATTACAAGGAGTGGCTTTGCTTTCAGCTCTCAGCCGAATATATGGGTAATAGAGACGAATAAATGGGTAGTAGAACCACCTACATATGGAGGTTCTAGAGCTGAATACACAGGTAGTAGAGACACCTACATATGGAGGTACTAGAGCTGAATACGCAGGTAGTAGAGCCACCTACATATGGAGGTACTAGAGCCGGGCCAGATAGGACAGAGTAGAGATGAGAGGAAAGCTTTGGGGGGGGGGGGGGGTTGGGGTTGCATACTGTGCATAGCCCACCCCTAAACCCTGTACTCTGTACACAGTGTACCACTGAACTCTGCACTTTGTACATAACTCATTTCAGAACTCTGCACTCTGTAAGTAGCATGCCCCTAAGCCCTGCACTCTGCACATAGCGCACCCCGGAACTCTGCACTCTGTGCGTAAGGCTCCCCTTGAACTGTACTAAGTACATAGCGCAACTCTGACCCCTGCACTCTATACATAATGCACTCCTGAATTCTGCACTCCATACATAATGCACTTCTGAACCCTGCACTGTGTACGTAATGCACTCCGGAACCCTGCACTCAGTATGTAGCGCACCCCACATACAACCGGCCCTTTGAAGGTAACCATACTACTAATGCAGTTTGACACCCCTGGTCTAGGAATATCCTTTTTCCGATGCTTTATTAAACTTGAACTTGGGTAAGTACAGGGTAACTGTGGGATACTCCTGTAGGACAAAGTAAAAACTTGAAGACACCTCTCATTTCCTCATACTTCCTAGCACAGTCCTTGCAGCAGAAAATAATAAACTGGGATACCCAGGGACACCATAAGAAATGTCTACTTTTATACACAGCCTGACACTGATTCTTCACAGTCACATTGTAGCATTGCACAGTCACTGGGAACTCCCACATCGGTCTGTACTCACAAATGTTTATTGATATTTGGATGACTCCTTCCAATATCAGCCAGACATGTCTCCCGTGAACTCTCCAGACCAGATTCCAGGGGGAAAAAATCCCTTGATCAGCTCCAGGAAAGTTCAGTAAACCAGACCCCCCAGCTGACCCAGCTGGGACCTCGATGAGCAAAAGAAGAATCACAGCTGGACTGCCCAGAAGTGCAGCAGCCCTACAGACTAGGATCTTCTCCTCCTGGACAAGAACTGCTCTGCTCCAGGCATCAAACTTTTTATGCACTCTCCCAGCCACCTACTGGGCACCTTCCTCCGGTGATTGGCTGGGACCACATATATACACAGGCTGTCTATTTGACTCTATCAGCCCACTACATTCCAGAACCCTCCAAAAGGCAGGGTAAAACAGTCAAACCTGCAACCAGTGAGACACAGAACAGCCCAAAATAATCACAAGCTGACTACAGTAGAACTAAATGTACCTAGCCTAGCTAGCAGCCTGACTAGGAGAGTGCAATATATACATCCTAGGTCTGAAACGCAATGCAGTGTTTTTAAGTCATCTTCTTAATAAAACTATTTTTTGTTGTATGGAACAAAGATGCTGGATTCACTTTTTAAAGCGATATCTGGAGATTACTGAGCCATCTGTGCACCTTTTATTGTGAACATTTTAATATTCCCAACAGTGCTAAGGAGAGCTTACAATTGAATGTTCCAAAAGAAGGCAAGCACACACAGCAAGGATTAGGATTATGATGGGAACCAAAACATTCAGAACTACTTTAGAAAAACACGTAAAGAAAATGCAAACTCTACTTTGGTTATCTGAAGTTTGGGGACAAACCTCAGCAACATTTTACCAATCAGGGCCATTGATTCGCACCTGGTGGTTCCCTTTCTTTAATGCAGAGATTATTTTGGCCTCCTTTATTTCAATGGTCAGTCCTTGCCAATATGTTATGACTTTGTTATAGGTGGAGACTGGTGGCCTGGGTTGGCTTGTGACTTTTTATATTTCTTGAGATTACCAACAGTGACATTTCTCGTCTTTCTTTTTGATTGTCTTGGAAATTTTGATATTCACGTTCACTTTTGTATGTTCCACCTCTTCTTTCTATTACATTCTTTGAATATGAAATGAATATACAATCCAGAAGGGATGGATGGAGCCACTCATAGTAGGCACAGCAGAAGCCCTAATAGCTCAGCACACAGATCTCAAGAATAAAGCCTCGTACACACGGCCGAGATTCTCGTCGAAAAAAACATGTTGTTTTTTTCGACGAGATTCTTGGACAAGAAACTTGTCCCGGCCGAGTGTACAGACGCTCGATTCAAAGAACCCGCGGTTCTTTGAATGGAGCGTACGCGGTGACGTCATCGACTACGACGAGCATGCGCTCGTCACATTCGATGCCGTCGCCGCCATCTTGGTATACCCTACCTATACCTAGGAAGCTACCGCGCATGCGTCAAATTCATTTCGAACATGCGCGGGCTTCCCGGAGGACAGGTAAGTGTACACACACTCACTTTTCTCGTCGAGAAACATGCCGACGAGAATCTCGACGAGAAAATAGAGAGCAGGTTCTCTATTTTCTCGTCGAGATTATTTGTCGGTTTTCTTGACGAGAAACCATACACACGAACGAATTTCTCGGCAAGACATCTCTGCCAGCAAGTTTCTTGCTGGTTCTTGCCGAGAAACTCGGTCGTGTGTACGAGGCCTTACATTCTAAAGAGGTAGAAGAATCTGTCAAATGGTTGATCTCTCCTGTAGCTGCCAAAACTGGATTTCCAGTTATGGGTGAATTGTCCCTTTAACCACTTAAGGACCGCCTCCAGTAGATATATGTCGGCAGAATGGCACGTACAGGCACATCAACGTACCTGTACGTCCCCTTTAACTGCCCGACGTGGGCCTATATCGCGTGCGCACCGCCGGCGGCCCGCTCGCGACCCCGCTACCTTCCCCATGAGTCCGACCGGGGGTCCCGCGGACTCGATCGCTACGGGGATCCCCGCGATCGTCTCACGGAGGCATAGAGCAGGGAGATGCTTGTGTAAACAAGCATCTCCCTGCTCTGCCTAGTGACAATGACACGGATCTCGGCTCCGTGCACTCGGAGTGAAGATCGGTGTCATGTCACACAGAGCCCAACCTCCCTCAGTTAGAAACACTGATCAGAGCACACTTAACCCCTTTAGCGCCACCTAGTGGTTAACCTCTTCACTGCCAGTGTAATTTTCACAGTAATCAGTGCATTTTTATAGCACTGATCACCGTGAAAATGACAATGGTCCCAAAAATGTGTCAAAAGTGTCCGATGTGTCCACCATAATGTCGCAGTCACGAAAAAAAATCACTGATCACCGCCATTACTAGTAAAAATTATTATTTTTTTTTTTATAAAAATGCCATAAAACTATCCCCTTGTAAACGCTATAACTTTTGCGCAAAGCAATCAATAAACGCCTATTGCGATTTTTTTTGCCAAAAATATGTAGAAGAATACGTATCGGCCTAAACTGAGGAAAAAATATGTTTTTTTATATATTTTTGGGGGATATTTATTATATCAAAATGTAAAAAATATTACATTTTTTTTCAAAATTGTCGCTCTATTTTTGTTTATAGCGCAAAAAATAAAAACCCCAGAGGTGATCAAATACCACCAAAAGAAAGATCTATTTGTGGGAAAAAAAGGACGTTAATTTTGTTTGGGAGCCACGTCGCACGACCGCACAATTGTCAGTTAAAGCGACGCAGTGCCAAATCGCAAAAAGGGGCCTGGTCATTAACCAGCCAAAATGGTCCGGGGCTTAAGTGGTTAAAGTGGTTGTAAACCCTCTTATACTACTTGCACCTACAGGTAAGCCTACATTAAGGCTTACCTGTAGGTGCTTGCAATATCTCCTTAACCTACATGGTTAAGGAGATATTTGCAGAAAATCGGGCACCGATGTCTACGGCGCAGGCGCACTGAGCGCGCCGGGTCTTGAATGTGAAATTGCCGGAAATTGCCGGAAATGCACGCATGCGCGGGGATCATGCCGGAGCGGCGATACCCGGAAGTCACTCCGGGTATCATGGCGGAGGAGAGGAACGAGGGTCGCTGCGGGGGCTTCGATCTAAGGTAAGTAATTCATAATGAGCTAGTATGCTAGTCATTTTCAGGTATCCCAGGACATCCAGCTCTCATGCCCTGTACACACGATCGGATTTTCCGATGGGATAAAATCCGATGGAATTTTCCATCGGAATTCCGTTCAAGCTGTCTTCCATCAGTCTTGCATACACACTGTCAGACAAAATTGCGACCGTCAAGAATGCGGTGACGTACAACACTACGACGAGCCGAGAAAAATGAAGTTCAATGCTTCCGACTTGATTCTGAGCATGCGTGGATTTTTCTCCGACGGAGTTCCACACAGACGATCGGAATTTCCTATCGTTTTTTTTCCATCGGAAAAAAATAAAACATGTTCTATTTCTAAACACCGACGAAAAAATGGGGCCCACACACGATCGGAATTTCCGATGAAAAAAGTCAGATGGACTTTTTTCATCGGAAATTCCGATCGTGTGTGGGCCCCATTTTTTCGTCGGTGTTTAGAAATAGAACAAGCAAAATCCGATCGTGTGTACAAGACATTACAGGATCCATGCCAGAATTTTTTCCCCCCGAAATGATGCTGTTCATGTCTTCTGTTTGGAAGAATATTTAGGCATCAGCTTTTGAAGTGGCTCCTGCTGTCTTATCACCTATTACCTGAGCACAATATTACTTACCTGCAAGTTGCCTGTTTCTTGGTGACCTGGACTGACCTGACTACTCTTTATACTGGTAGGTTTAGAAAATAAGCTGCGCTCCTAAATAACACAGGAACCAAATAAATGTGAACACATAGTGATTGAAAATAAAAAATTTATGAAAAAAACAAAAACAGATGAAACACAAAAGATGTCCCAGGCTGTGATACTTGTGACAAAATATAAAATGTCCTCCAATAGCAATTGTGAATGGATTATAAAATCTTCATAAAAAGGATGGACCAGAGGCGCATGCGCGGATGCCTGAGGGAGAAGTCGCATCCCCTTAGAGCTCCGCTCCCGGGTTAAACAAACCGGAGAACCGACCGCTGCCTTTTACCGCAAACGGCACCAGCTCCCGCAAATTCACACCAGGTACTCTTCGGCGTATTGAGGATGGTCACGAGGGGCCCAAAAACGAAATATAAGATTGGTACCTCTAAAGATACACTGTCCCGGCAGACATCCAAGATGGCGGCGCCTGGTACCTCACAGACTCGCACACAGCGGGTTCCTAAATCCCTGTCACACAGTGTCAAAACTCTGGACACTGCTGGTGAGATTGACTCTGACTATGAAACACCTGAAAATGTTATTCAGTCTAATATGTTTAGTCAATTTGAGAAAATGCTTCAGAAAGCTTTGAAACAAACTTCAGACCAGATAACTGAGAAGCTGACAAGGGAGATTAGGGAGCTGGGGCATAGAACAGCTGAATTGGAAATGCGGGTAGATGATATAGAAACTACCACACAGCATTATGATACTACTATTGAACAGCTTAAGGATGAGAACTCTTTGTTACAAAACCGTTTGGAAGACCAGGAGAATAGGGACCGTCGCTCCAACCTAAGAATCAGAGGTCTCCCTGAATCAATCATAGACTTACAGGGAACTATATGTGCACTGTTTCAGGAACTGTTACCAGGTATTTCACCTGAGAGATTGGAAATGGACAGAGTCCACAGGGCCCTAACTCAACGCAAACCCAATGGACCCCCTAGAGATATTATAGTTAAATTTCATTACTATAAAACAAAGGAGCAAATACTTGCTGCTGCTAGAGGTAAAAACACTCTTGAGTTCCAGGGCAATATCTATCAGCTCTTTACAGACCTCTCCCCTCTAACTGTTACTAAGAGGCGTTCTATGAAACTATTGCTGCAAGTCCTTCAAAAGCACCAAATCATATACCACTGGGGGTTTCCATTCTCTCTCCGCTTTACATACTTGGAAACTAGATATACCTGTCGCACGTCCGATGAACTACGGTCAGCCTTAAATGATCTAGGCCTGATGGATCACACCAATTCTAAGGAGCAACCTCGTAGACGTGCGGCTTCTAGATCACCTCCAAATGAAACCGACTTGGACCCAAACCCCTCTGGTTATACCAGACAGAATCTTCATAAAAGAGGACGTTTTGATAGTCAGGCACCGATAAATGTCGACTCAATGGACTGATTGTCCAACTTTCATTAATCTTATCCATGTTTCTCCCTTTTTATAGGATACTAGCCCCAATGCTTTACTCTGAAAAGCATTGCACTATCTCTGATTGAAGAGTTAGAATCCTGTTCTCCATTATTTTATTTTATTTTATTTATTTATTTTATTTTGTTTTTTTTTGTTTTTTTTTGTGGTGTCTCGTTACTGACAAATATGTCTATTTCTTTAATTTATATGCACATTATATATGCATGTTAAATTGTACTTATGAAATATAAATTTAGGTATTTATTTATGGTTTTAGTCAGCCAGAAGGTTTATATTTCATTTACATTTTTGAGACAAGTGTTTCTAGTTTTTTTTTTTTTTTTGTTTTTTTATATATTTATTATTTTCTATTTATGGAATATAAATTTATGTATTTAATTTATGTTTTTGTCAGCCAGAAGGCTAAAAATTCATTAATACTTCTTGAGACTAGTGTTTCTTGTTTTCTTTGTTCGTCTCCTTATAGACGAATAAGTTTATTTCCTTGACTTATATGGTCATTGATATAGATAGATTATCCTCCTCCCTCCCCCTCCCCCCCTTTTTTTTTTTTTTTTTCTCTTTCCCCTACATTTGCGAGCTTGTTTATTAATTATTTCACTTGAGTAGACGGTTTGCTTCACAAGTGTTAAGATCAATATTTTCTAGCCTCCTTATGGACGCATTCATCTACATATTGACTCAACATAATTCCCGACGTTGGTATGTTTCCTTTCTCTTGCTCTCTTGTTTATTGCATCTCCAGTCTTATTGATAGAGAAATATATAAGTTTACTATTATAATACTTAAGTGTTCTCCGGCGTTGTTTTTCCCTCCGGAACTTCTTGCGGCCCCCTACATACCCCCTGACTTCTGCTACTATTATGCAGGAGTCGGTCGGTGACCATGGAACCCCTCAGAGATTTTTTTTTATTTCTCTGAGATGTTCCTGCGCCCTACTAGTACATCATTATTTTATGACATTAAATGCAGTCATTAGGGCTACATATTTATTTGGTTTCTTCTTTATTCTTTCTTTTCTGTCTTTAATTTCTTCTCCTCTTCTGTCTCCCTTGGTGGCGGTTCGAACTCCTAATATGGGTTTTATTAACCCTTACATAAAACTTACCCTTACTATGTCATGGCCCCCATAAACATTTTGTCCTTAAATGTGCAAGGCTTCAACGTTCCACAAAAAAGAACTAAAGCTCTACGTTCCTTTTCAGCTAGAAAAGCTCACATCATTTTCCTTCAAGAAACACACTTTATCAATAACGCCTCCCCTAAATTTCTTTCCTCCTCCTACCCTCAATTCTACACAGCTTCAGCTACAACTAAGCAACGTGGGTCCCTGATTGGATTCCACCGCTCTACACCATTTACCCTTAATACACAAATATGTGACCCTGAGGGTAGATATGTTTTATTATCAGGCTTTATTGCTGATACTGAAGTCACATTAGTTTCGTATTACGCCCCAAATAAGCGTCCTGAAGCTTTTCTATCACATCTTTTCCAACTAATCGAATCACATAAATTTGGAACAATAATATTATGTGGCGACTCCAATACTACCATCTATCCCTTCTTGGATAAATCACCATCATCTCCTAACTCTCCTACCCATAAACGGTCCTTCCAATCTCTACTTACTTCTTTTAATTTTGTTGATACCTGGCGGGAACTTAACCCAACTTCCAGAAATTTTACACATTATTCTTATCCACACAAATCCTTTTCACGAATAGACCATATTTTCCTCCCCTCTAGTATGCTCCCTGAAGTAATATCCTCTAATATAATCCCATTTCCATGGACAGACCATTGTGCGGTTACTGCTACAATTACCTCTCCAATACCTAGGTCACATGACACCACTTGGTGTATTAACGACTCCATCCTAACTCACCCCTCACACCGCTTAGATATTGAATTGGCTCTTAATGATTATATCTCATTTAATGATACTACTGATGTCTCTGCCCTTACACTATGGGAAGCCCATAAAGCTGTCATTCGGGGCAGCTTGATACAAAAGGCGAGATCTATTAAAAGAGATCGCAAGATTCTGTTCACCAAACTTGAAGCAAATTTTAACGCTTGTCATTTGGCTCATCAAGCTACCCCGAATGCAAACACTAATACTAAATTGGAAAAGGCCCGGCTTGAGTTGGACCTTTTTCTGACAGATTCGGCAGACAAACTCTTACGCAAGCGGCAACATACCCAATAGCGCAAAGCCAATAAGCCCGATACCCCTATGGCCCGCAGCCTCAAGTCTATTGATCGTTCACAGACTGCATTCCGCCTTAGAACCTCCAGAGATGCATACACCAGTAACCCATTACAGATCTTGGAAATCTTTCAATCTAAATTAGCTAAGCTTTATGACCCTGGCTTAATCTTTGATAAAAACAAAGCAGACACGTTGTTCTCAGATGTTAAACTTCCCACAATGACACCTGAACAGTGTGAATATTTGGAGAGTCCCATAACGGCCTTGGAAGTTAATGCTGCTATTAAAGAATTGAAGCCTCACAAGAGACCGGGCCCCGACGGGTTTTCTGCACTATACTACAAACAATTTGATTCAATTTTAACGCCTCTATTGACTAGAGCCTTCAATTCTTTGTTAGCTGGTCATTCGTTCAAAACCGAAACACTAACTTCCATCATAGCAATGATTCCCAAACCTAAATCTGACACTACCTCTTGGTCTAATTATCGCCCCATATCTCTTTTAAATCTAGACATTAAGTTATTAGCTAAGATCCTGGCAACTAGATTAAATAGCATTATAGGTAAACTTATCCATCGTGACCAAACTGGCTTCATGCCCTTGCGTCAAGCAGGGGATAATGTTAGAAGAGCACTTTTATTAATTCATGCCGCCAAAAAAAGACATATCCCAACTTGCCTTATATCATTAGACATTAGGAAGGCGTTCGACTCAATCAGCTGGCCATATCTACAATATACTCTTCAAAAATTGGGTTTTGGGGAAAATTTCTTAACTTGGGTCTCCTCACTATACAGCACTCCGAAAGCTTATATTAAATATATGGGTTACAAATCAGCTATGATAGATATTAGGAGAGGGACTAGACAGGGTTGCCCTCTATCCCCTTTGCTTTTTGCCCTACTTATTGAACCCTTAGCATGTATTATTAGAGATAACCCTAATATCAAAGGAGTAGAATTAGGTGGACATCACCACAAATTGAGTCTTTTTGCAGATGACATCCTGATTTTTTTATCCCATCCCCATGTGTCAGCCCCAAATCTAGTAAATACTTTAGACAAATTTGCAAAGACTTCTGGATTGTGTGTTAATCATGCCAAATCTAATGCCCTTAATATTTCCCTTTCGCCATCTGAATTACAACAAGCTCAAACGTCTTTACCTTTCAATTGGGAATTGCACCATATTTCATATCTCGGAGTCCAACTCACTTCTTCTATATCCGACTTATTTTCAGCTAACTACTTACCCTTATTGAAGTCAACTACTAAGCTGATGAAACAATGGTCTTCTCTCTCTTTATCTTGGATTGGGAGGATTAACGCTACTAAGATGTCAATCTTACCAAAGTTCCTTTACCTATTCCGAGTTCTCCCCATACATATACCTCCTTACTTCTTGAGACTCACTCAAAAGAGAGTGATGTCTTTTATATGGGGCTCTACAAAACCCCGTATACCCAGATCTACTCTTTATCTTGATAAATTGAAAGGTGGTTTGGGAATTCCTAACTTTTCCTCATACTACTTTGCTGCTCAGTTAGCACAACTCCCCAAATACCATTCTACAACAGAATCCCCTCTATGGGTAGCGATTGAATCAGTGGATATTGACCCCATTTCAGTGAATAATTTGCTCTGGTTAGCTCCTAAAGATAGACTAAACTTATCTAACCCCGTAACCAAACATTCTATAGCTATCTGGGACAAATATAGATCCACAAAAAGCCTACAATCCACTCATAACCCTCTACTCTCTTTTTTCTTCAAAATCCCTCATTTTACCCCGCCTGGAAATTCCCCCTATCATTTGCAGCTTGGTCCAAAAGAAACCTACTTCAATTTCACAATCTAGTTTCCTCCAATGATATTCTTACGTTCCCAACTTTATGTGATAGATACAAACTCCCCATGAAGGAGCTCTTCCGCTATCTACAAATTAAGAACTTTTATACACCCCTCTTTGATACGGGATCCCCTCTTACCCAAATGACTCAATTTGAACGTATCTGTAATAGCGAACCCCATACTAGAGGATTAATATCACTTTTGTATAAACGCATCAATTCCACATCTGACGATACTTTACCATCCTATACGACTAAATGGGCACATGACATGGATAGAACATTCAGTAAAAGTGAATGGAATAATATATGGTCAGCTACTAAGCATTCCTCGCCAAACTGTTTTGCGTTGGAAACAAATTATAAGGTCCTTTCTCGATGGTACCTGGTTCCAGCCAGGATTGCCAAATTTGCCCCCATGTACCCAAATTTATGTTTCAGAGGCTGTTCTGAACCGGGCACGCATTTCCATATTTAGTGGCAATGTCCAATCGTTCAATCCTTCTGGAGTAAAATATTTAACATGGCCTCTACGGCCTTGGAAATACCAATCTCGCCAGACCCAGCACTGGCTCTCCTCAACCTCAAACCTCCTGAATTGAATAAATCACAATTCAAATTACTACTACATCTCACCACGGCGGCTAAACAATCTATAGCTAAGGCCTGGAAAACCCAAACTTTAGTTGTGGCTGAAACTAAACATAGAATTAACAGAGCCCTTATCTTTTCCAAAATGTCTGCTATTGAAGATAACAACATTACTACATACAATAAAATATGGAAACCATGGATTAAACACTTCTTACCCCCAGATTTTGATCAATTATTGTTGATGCCTTGTTGAAATACTCTAATATTTATCTATTAATATAATATTTAAACGGGGCCTTGTTCTGACTGGACCGCCACCCAGGGAGACAACCTTTACCTTTATCTCTATTTTTCTATACCCATACCTTCTTTTCTATATATTTTACTTTTCTCCCATATTTCTTCTTCTTCTCTCTGTACTTCTTCTGTCTTTCTGCTCTGGTTAGTTTTGTTACTTGTGTAATACGGATTTTATACACATGCGATGTCCATTACATGACTTATATATATACCTTTTAAGTTTAACTTTATCAATCACTAAAATCTTTGTGTGTTAAAGATTTGTTAGGAAGGTCTTTAACTAAACAATTGAGGTATGACAACATTCATCTGGTGTATCCTTCTGGATAATCCAGCATACTCTCTCATACTTAATCGTGCCCCCATCTGCTCACAGCTTGCTCCCTTTTGGGGTGAGCGGATGGTCTGGAGGCAAGATATTCTATCCTGAATATTGCTTATTTTCATTGCTCTAATCTTTTATACCTCTATTTGTATTGATATAATTGTTAATGAGGTTTATCCTCTACTACTTTTCTTTCAATATGTATTTTTAGTGATTGCTGTATTTATTTACAATTCTATACTTGATCAGAATGTAATGTTCATTCTACTTGCTATTTACTTGTAAAATCTAATAAAAATATTAAACAAGGAAAAAAAAAAAGGACGGACCAATGGCCAGGGTTTCAATGAAAATCCTGTGACTTATTTGCATATATAAAGTGAATCCACCACCATATAAAGTGCACGCTTACCAGCTGCACAAGTTGTAAAAACTTGTGGCTAAAACCCAGCCAGGGCCTTTTCCTCAGTGGGCTGCAGATGTCCGGTCTGGTCCTGAAACGTAGCATCTCGTTTGAGTGAGTGAGTGAAAAACTTGTATAGCGCTAACAAATGCGAACTAAATCACCTCAAGGCGCTTTGCATCCAGTAGCTTCATGATCCATCAGAAGAGGTGGGTCTTACGTTTTTTCCTAAAGGCCGGATGGTTTTCTTCCATACAGATATCCGTGGGTAGCGCGTTCCATAGCCGTGGTCCTTGGACTGCAAATCTTCGTTCTCCCTTTGATTTGTAGCGAAACTTGGGGATGTGAACGAGATTTTGGTTTGTTGATCGGAGACTGCGTTTGGGGGTGTAATGCTTTATCTTCTCGCATAAATATTGCGGAGCGATTCCTTGTGTGCACTTGTGGGTGAGACAGAGGGTCTTGAATGTGACCCGATCCTTTACGGTTAACCAATGAAGGGTCCTCAGTGCAGGGGTGATGGGTTCCCATGTTTTTTTTCCTGTTATCAGTCTGGCTGCCGTGTTCTGGACGACTTGTAGGCGTGACATCTGGTATTTGGGTAGTCCGAGGTAGAGGAAGTTTGCGTAGTCGAGTCGGGAGTTGATAATTGATCCAACTACTACTGCTGTGTCCTCTTCTGGGATGAAGGGAATGAGTCTACGCAGCAGGCGGAGGAGATGATGAGATCCGCTGATTACTGATCCTATTTGAGCGTCCATCGACATCTCTGAGTCAAAGATGACTCAGAGACTTTTGACTTTGGTGCTCGGGGTGATGGTCTGTCCGAGAATGGTGGGTGGTGTCCAAGAGGTTTTAGTTTTTGTCTTTCGGTTAGCGTGAAGGAGAAGCAGTTCTGTTTTGAATCCGTTGAGTTTAAGTGAACTCTCAGTCATCCAATCATCGATCAATGTGAGGCACTTTTCCAATCCGTGATATTGTTTTTTTTTTCCAGTGATACGAAAGTAGAGTTGGGTGTCACTGTTTCCTAATGACACCCAACTCTACGAAAGTAGAGTTGCAAGTGACACCCAACTCTACGAAAGTAGAGTTGGGTGTCACTGTTTGCTAATGATTTTTAGGAGTGGGCGGAGGTAGATGTTAAAGAGCAGGGGTGACAGTGGTGATCCTTGAGGGACTCCGCAAGAAATTGCGCGAGTTTCAGAGGTGAAGGCTCCTAATTTCACTGTCTGAGAACGATTCTCAAGAAAGGAAGCGAACCAAGGTAGGTCAGGGTCTGCGACTCCTGCTACTTCTTTAAGGCGAATGAGTAGAGTTTTGTGGTCTACTGTGTCGAACGCTGCACTGAGGTCCAGCAGCACCAGGAGACATGATTCTCCGTCATCTGCGGCTTCGAGGACGTCATCCTATATTTTGAGAAGTGCTGTTTCTGTGCCATGGCCTGGGCGGAAGCCTGATTGTAGTGGATCCAAGAGTTTGTAAGTGTCCAAATGGCCTTGTAGCTGTTGTACTACTGCTTTCTCCATGATCTTGGAAATGGTGTTGAGGCTTGTTACCGGTCTGTGGTAATTTGGGTCCTTGGGGTCAAGATTGGGTTTCTTTAGGAGGGGTTTGATTATACCTTGCTTGAGGGAGTTCGGAACCATACCTTCTTTGAATGATAGATTTACGATGTGTGTAATGGTAGGAGCTAAGATGTCGGTACATTCTTTCAGGAGTTTTGTGGGAATTATGTCATTTGAAGATGTTGTGTCTCTGAGGCTTCTGATGATGTTTTTGGTGGTGTCAATGGTGATCGGGACCAGCGAAAATTTTGCTAGTTGTATAATGTTTGTATTGATTTCCTCTGTTTGCTTTGGCTGTGTGAAGTTGGTTGTTTTTTTCTGTTGAATTATTTCCCGAATGTTTTCGATTTTGTCGATAAAAAAATCCGATAGCTCATTACAGAACTCTTGGGTTTCGTTTGCTGGAGGCTCTAGACAGGTAGAGTTCATGGTCCGAGTGACCAGTTTGAAGAGTTCACGAGGCCGGTTTAGGGCTTTTTTTATGGTGTTTGAGAAATGTTCCTTTTTTGCTTTAAAAATTGCTTTGTGATATTTCTTAGTGAGTGCTTTGTAGTTTGTGTGGTTTTCCTCCGTTGGGTTTCTTCTCCAGGCTCCTTCAGCTCTTCTGCGTTCTTGCTTCAGTAGAGTAAGAGTGTCATTAAACCAGCCCGAGTTGTTTTTACGGATGTGTGCTCTGCGTCTTGGAGCGACTGTGTCCGCTGTTTGTAGTAATATTTTGTTTAAGGAGTTGAGTGTTTGTTCCGTTGAGTGGTTATGCTTTAGCGTTCCTATTTTTTTTGATAGAGTGGTTTTGAAAAGTTTTGAGTGTAGTTTCTTCTGAGATCTTGTCCAGTATGTTTTTGTTGAGTCTTCCGGTTTTTGGGAGATGGTGCTGTTGGTAAATTTAAATTTGATAGTGTGGTGGTCCGTCCATGGTAACGGCATGTTGTCCAGTATGTTGATGTCCATATTTTGTTTGAAGATGAGGTCAAGAATGTGACCCGATCCATGCGTGGGGGCATTTATCAGTTGCTGCAGACCTAGTTCTTCCAATTGGTTGATGCAGGCGGTGGCGATGGGGTCCTGAGTGGCGTTAGCCCAGAGGTTAATGTCCCCGAGTAGTAAAAACTTTTTGGTTTTTAAAGTGTATGTCGAGTAGAATTTGGCGAAGGGTGTGAGGAGATTTGTCTTTGGTCCTGGTGGTCTGTAGCATAGCAGTATGTGAATGGTGTCCTGGGGTGTTGTTTGGAGTTGCAGGGTGAGTGTTTCCATGAATGGCAATGAGTTCTGTAGGGTTGGTTTGGTAAGAGAGAGGTGCGATTTGAAGATAACTGCTAGGCCTCCTCCTCTTTGTCCTATTCTGTGCTCAGTTAGGATGCGGTAGTTCCCAGGTACTAGTTCTGTTAGGACGGTGTTACAATCCGGTGTTAGCCAGCTTTCCGTGATAAAGAGGCAATCTATGTCGTTTTGCGTGATGAAATCGTGAATTTCCTGTCTGTGCTTGACTGCCGATCTGGTGTTAATCAAGGCGTATGATAAATCTTCTAGATGAAGTGGTGTCTTCGTGGTTTTGATAGTCGATTGTCGATTGATCCTAAGCAGTTGTTCTTTTTGTAGTATTTTTTGGGTGGAGGTTGGAAGTGTTGGGGCGGTATTCCTTAGCCTGTGGAGGGTGTCCGCTAAGTATTTAAAGATGCACATGATGGGAGGAAAAGGTGATGGGGATGATGAATAGGGCCTAATGACCTAACTGCCCCCCCCCCGTTGGTCCAGAGGAAGGCGAAAACCACCAGCCGAGTCTGGCCAATTGCTACAGCAGGGGAAAAATTCCTTCCTGACCCCCCGAGGGGCGATCGGGTAAACCCTGGATCAACTTGCTACTAGTTGGTGGTGCCCCGATGTACTTACCTGGTCGGCACACGCGGGCCCGCTGGAGAGAGACTTGGGGAGGGTGTAGAGTGATGGCCGGAGCTAGGCCACAGCCGCGGTCTGTCCTGCAGTTCTAACAGTCTAGAAATGGGCGCCCGGATGGTGGCAGGTGGCAGTCGGCGGCTGCGGGTGAAGCGATGGTGAGCTGGGGGATCTGAGCTTGGGGAGAGTGGGGGAGAGTGGGGTCCCGGGGAAGCCGAAGGTCGTCAGGTTAACGTTTGCTGGAGGAGCGAAACGCCAGAGTCCAAGGGGGTTCCTGTATGGCCAGAGCTCCAGCCACACACGTCCGTTACGCTTGACCATATGTGTGGATTGCTCTGTGAAACGATGAGGTCAGGGCTCCTGTCACACACGTCCGCTTCCCTGGACCATGTGTGCGGATTGCTCTGTGAAGTGATGAGGCTGGGGGGCCTATCGCATTTGGTCAAGAATATGCTTTGACACTGCGGTACATGGACCCATATACGGTTCAATCAGCAATGAGGTAGTAGTGGCTCAAAAAGAAAGGGCAGGAAAGATCGACATAGGTAAAACCAAATGCTAGATTTATTCCAAAAACTATAAAACAGTATCTCTAACAAGCGTATA
Source organism: Rana muscosa (assembly GCA_029206835.1). Classification (NCBI taxonomy): domain Eukaryota; kingdom Metazoa; phylum Chordata; class Amphibia; order Anura; family Ranidae; genus Rana; species Rana muscosa. Next base: position 180,358,223 of record CM055119.1, on the reverse strand, counting down.
CATATGTAATAAGAGCTTTCAGTAAGATAAAAACAGCCGGCCAGCAATAATACAAAAGGGACGTGTAACAGCGCGGCGACGTTAGCACGTCGCTCCTACTGACGCGTTTCATCGCTAATTTGACATCGTCCTGGGGTACTCTTCATACTGCCTTGACCCCTGCCTGGGCATGACTTCTCTTGCCTACCTCAACCTCTCTCTGTACACCAACCATTGTCTTGCCTCCCACCCGTCTTGACATCAGATTGTATTCTGACTATTTTCTTTCTGATTCATATCTTGACCTCAGCTCGGACTCTGGCCCACCATTATCTCACACCATTGTCTCCACAGAGAAGCCATCCAGTTCCAGTGACCCCCTTTGCAAGGACATTCTGAGGTGCCGTGCCCTGGTGCCAGTTGCAGGAAATAAGACAGGGACCAGTAGGGATCTCGGCCCTTCTCCATCATCAAGAGCTTAAGGCCCCATACAAACTATTAGATTTTCTGCAGATTCTTGTCTTCAGATTTACCAAAACCATGCAGTAAAAGGGCCTGACTGATTGCATACAAATTGAAACTCTTAAGGTTTGACCTCATATTATATGGTTTTGGTAAATGGTTTTGACCTCATATTATATGGTTTTGGTCTAAGGGAGGACCAACTGTCACTTAGATTCTGCACTTTGGGTTTGCTTTCATCACCTGTCAGGGCTGTCAACTACAACAACTTGCATTTGTAAATAAATGCTCAAGAAAATGTGAACTAAAAAGTTTTTCTAAACTGGTGACATCATTTTGCTCGATTGCTTTCAGGGGCGCTGTATAAGAATGCTTGTGCATTGATTCTACAAATGACTTCTAGGCTTGGTCACCATGGCTGCAATGACATGAGGGATGAATGACATTTGTCATGTCTTTCTCTCCTACAATAAGATAAGTTTAGAGTATGACAAAAAAGAGAACAGGAGAGAGCGGGACTTTGTATGAAGCATGAGCGGGAAAAGTTAAGATTAATTTGGGGTAATTAGCATATCTGAAATACGTTGTATAATTAATAATTTATTACTTTCACATAATGCATCGTACATAACTATATTGCATTATGGAAGAAATCGATAAAACATGCACAGACATGGTAGGGGAGGGAATTGTTCAAACATAGACCCGAATACATAGACAATAAACACAATGAGGTATATACTGCAGTGATACATATTTGGAGCATGAAGTTGGTAGCTCTACGCGTTTCACGACTTTGGTCGCTCATCAGGAGCAAGCATGCATTGTGTTTCTGTAACGACATAAGCACATTTCAGGTTGACCCAGGGCATCTTACATTCAGGAGACAATGGACAAGTCAGAGTCCCAGATGGTACTCACCGGGTAACCATATGTTGGCGGCTTGGAAGTGCAACCAAGCCCCATGGGCTGGGATAGCCCCTACTAGGGACTGTGGCAAGATACTACACGACAGACGGCCCCCACACAGGGCGCACCCAGGTTGGACAGGCATCAGGCAAGGAGTGATGTATGGAGCAGTATCAGTGAATGGTAGAGGATGTGAAATAAAGAACAGGTGAAGGGTGAGTGCTTGAATGGGGGTGAGGATAAGAAGGGAGAATGAAGTGTATAAAAGGGGAAGGACAATGATCTAAACTGTGAATAAGTTTAGAGTAGTGACCCAGCGCTTCACCCTATGATATCTTTACCAATGCCATTTCATTTTGTCCCTATTAGCTAAGCCACCACAGACCTAATAGATACAGTATATATGATACAACAATCGTAAATCTCCACTACCCAAATTTTACTTTGAGTATGTCTTGCTATTTACAAACTATATTCGGCTAACCCGTATTTAATAGATCTCTGTTATTTTATTCTCTAGAGCTCAGTTCTGTTCTTTTCTCTTCCACTCCCTGCTGTTTGCAAGGGCAAATTGAAGCAACTGAGTGTTGCTGTATGGATGACAGGCTGCTGTGTTTACTGCTGATTTACTGTGAACAATGCTATCCCTCCTGACAGGTTGGCAGAAACATGCAAGGAGAACATGTTTGGGCACAGAAGAGATGAGCTCGGTGTTTGCTGAATGCTGTATTACCGTCTGCTTCTGCTCCGGAATCCTGGACAGGGATGTTTCCTGGTAACCGAGATGATGGTTTCCTGAGTGAGAACCACTTCATCTCCAAAGCACCAGATAAATGCTGAGAAGCCGTTCAGATTTTAGTGTGTGGCTCTAAATGAACCTGAAGAATAGAAAGGCTGACAGACCCATGCAAAAATACGTTCTTCCTTTCTTTCTGTATTTCATTTCCAGACTGTGCAGCTGCACAAGGGCCAAAAGGGATTTAGGAGCCCATATACACTAGGTGTGGGCTGGGCAAGTGCTAGGATGCCTCCAACTGTTATTTGGACTTGTAGGCAGGTCTAGGGAGGATCACAATCTGGAGGCATTCGTAATACCTTAATTGTGCTCTTGGACTATATTATCCAAATGGTGGCAGTCAGAGAGGACCTTCTTCATGTACTGCCTGATCACCACTGACACATGCAGAATTGTTACCCCATTTCATTTTGATGTCTGCTGGGCATAAGACGAAGCGGGTGTTTATTGCCTAATACTATTGCATAATATGGAAAGAGCTGAGAGGGGGGAGTTTTGGGACTTTAAAGGGGTTGTAAGGGTAAAAGTTTTTTCACCTTAATGCATCCTATGCATTAAGGTGAAAAAAAAAATCCGACAATACCCCCAAGCCCCCGTTTTACTTACCTGAGCCCACGAAAGTCCCACGCTCGCCCCCGTCATCCTCCTCGTTTCTGAGCCTGGCCATTGATTGGCTACACTGGATGGATTGAAAGCAGCGCAGCCATAGGCTCACGCTGCTGTCAATCACATCCAATGACGCGGTGCTGTCAATCACATCCGGGGGACGGGGCTGAGTGATACAGTGACCATAGTCACCGGCTGTATTACTGGAGCGCGCCCGCAATCACTCACCACCATGCAAGCTCGCTCGCATATAGGTGGTGCGTTATTGCGGGGAGGAGCCGAGACAGCCGCCGAGGGACCACAGAAGACCAAGTTCGGGCCACTCTGTGCAAAACGAGCTGCACAGTGGAGGTAAGTATAACATGTTTAAAACAGCAAAAAGGTTGGGACTTTATATGAGGCAATACTGAAGATAAGCCTCCATCCCTGGCGTATGGAATAGAAAGGATGGTGGGACTTTGCATGAAGCGCATTGCTAGGTAAAATAAACCAACCAAAATATCCATAGTTGTTTGTATTGTAGAAGGCATACATGCACATTATACAACAATAATAATAATAAAATATTTTAATAAAATAGGTCACAATAGAAATCATCTAAACAATAAGGTACATAATTGTCTCAGCATGATATACATAGTAAAGGACCTAGGGCATGTAACCCAATGATACAGTATTGACCTCAAATTGGTTTACTTTACCTAGCAATGCGCTTCATGCAAAGTCCCACCATCCTTTCTTTTCCAAGTATAACATGTTTGTTATTTAAAAAAATATATATATATTTACAACCCCTTTAAATGAGGCACAATAAATGTACCTCCATCCCGGGTTCAAGTAAATAAGAAAGGAATGTGGGACTTTGAATGAGGCAATTGACTTGTGGAGGTAGAGTGGTTGGTAAACATAATTTATTTGTAACAATGGTATGAAACAAGTAAAAAAGTATTTTTCATATATATACATACACATGTACACATGGCATGAACATAATAGATACATGTATGTCAGCTTGGCAGCCCATGAGAGGTAATAAATATTAGTCAAATATAATACAAGTTATTTCCTATTAGCAGGCATTGGTACACCATATGCAACAGAGCTGCTATAAAACCAAAGAAGAAGGATACACATACACATTAATAGTTGCATAGTAGTCAATATTTTGAATGTATACAGGATATATATGAGCCGGTGAATATTTAATGAGCCAGACTTGACTGAGTGCCCCATGGAAACTCGACGCGTTTCATGGCTATATGCCATTCATCAGGACGGAGTTGGGTACAGAAATAAACTGCAAATACAAATGGATCTGTAGTATTGGTTAGTATGTTCTACCCCCTAAGGGGAGAAAAGACCTTGTGGGGAGAGATAAATCTATACTCACAGGTCGGCTAGAGCACTGTGCTTGGCTGGCATCAAGGAAGATGGGAACCCAAAATGGTTGTCTGTTCCGGAGCTGAGGAACCCTGCGCCAGCCAAGAAAACATCCACATGGCATGCCCGATCGCCGCAACACATCCCATATGTGTGGGGATGATTGCAAGTATAGTGTTCTGGAAAAGATGTATAAAAATTTATAAAGATGTATAAAAATATGTGAAAAGTATGTATAAAGAAAGTGAAAAAAGTGAGAAAATATGAAAAGTGAAAAAACACGAGTGTTTGAGAAAAAATTCTAATAAATAAATAAATAAACAAATAAAGATATATTTTTAATGAGTGTTGTGTATTTAAATATATATATATTTACACACACCAATATAAATGGGTATGTTGCATGTATCAAAAAACATGGGATGTGTTGTGGCGATTGGGCATGCCATATGGATGATTTCTTGGCTGGGGTGGGGTTCCTTGCCTCAGCTCCTGTGAACAGACAAACATATTTCTGTATCCATCTCCTGATGAATGCCATATAGCCATTAAACACGTTGAGTTTCCATGGGGTACTCAGTCAAGTCTGGCTAGGGGAGACGGCGCCCTTGGGCCTTCTATGGATGGGCCGCCACTGCTATCTATCCTTTATAGCAAGGGTCTTCAAACTTTCTAACAAAGGCTTACTGTCCTTCAAAATTTGGGGGCCGGACCGTGGCCAGTGGGAGAAGAAAATGTCCTGGTGTCAGTGGGAGTAAACAATGCCTCATCATTGGTATTAGTGGAAGGTATATTGTCCTATTGTTGGTATCAATGGGAGGAATAGTGCACCATCTTTGGTATCAATGGGAGGAACAGTGCACCATCTTTGGTATCAATAGGAGGAATAGTGCACCATCTTTGGTATCAATAGGAGGTATAGTGCACCATCTTTGGTATCAGTGGGAGGAATAGTGAACCATCATTGATTTCATTGGGAGGAATATTTCCCCCATCATTAGTGTCACTGGAAATAATAGTGCCCTTTCATTGGTATCAATGGGAGGAATAGTGCACCATCTTTGGTATCAGTGGGAGGAATAGTGCACAATCATTGGTTTCATTGGGGTGGAATAGTACCACATCATTGGTATTAATGGGATAAATAGTGCCCCATCATTGGTATCAAGAGGAGGAATAGTGCCCCATCGTTGGCATCATTGAAAGGACTAGTACCCCATTGTCGGTGAGAGTGGCAAGAACTATGCCCCACTGTTCCTAACAGTGGGGGAAATAATGACCCAAGGGCCAGATAGAAGTAAGAAAAGGGCCACATCCTGGCCCCCAGGCCACAGTTTGGAGACCACTGCCTTATAGCAAATGAGCAACAATGTATGCAATAGGGTATACACTAAAATGTTCTTAACTTGGATTGTAGATTAAGTGTCATCCCCAAGTAAAGTTCCCTCCTTGCACAGACTTTCTTAGATCTTATGGTGATATGGAGTTGCTACTCCAAGTCCTCCAAACCTACTTCCCTTTGTCTTCAGCACATGGCTGAGTTCAAGTCATTTCTTTCCTCCCCCTAATTCCTGCCAACATTACTTCCGGTTCCATGAGCTCCATGAAATAAACAAGTTTATTAACTTATGAATAAGGGAAACCCATCTTCTAAAAACAATACACGGTAACCAAAATTCATCATTCTATTTATTTATGATATTAAAAAATCACTAAAATAGCTATAGCAACACAATTATCCATTCATTTCCTTCTCTACTGGAACTGTTCTTAAAAATAAAATAAAAAACTCAAATGTGCCCATAATCTCCATAATTACTGGAATCATTCAAAGTATTTGGGTACTCTTTAGTAATTTGCAAAAAAAAACCTTGATGGTGGCAATAACAGATGTTCTCACTTGGTTGTCATCAAGCTTGAGAGGTTTATTAGACGAAGACACACTTGAATAAAGACAAAAAGCCAAGAGCAAACTTCACTATTTATTTTTTTCTGATCCATCGAAGTGGCTTTTTTGCCTACACAACAATTTCTGCAATTTTTAAGTGTTTCTTTTATTTATGTCGGAGAGGAAAGATAATGGTAGACAATTAGGACCTGCTGGGAGACAGTTTTTATTTGCACATCTGCTATGTAGTTGATTCAGGGAGAGATTCCTCCATGTCACCGTTCCGTAGAGCGTTTGTTTACACATTGCCATGTAGAAGCTTGAGGATGTTCAAACAGATTGCATGCTGGGAATGTGCCAGACAATCCCAGGACTTCTAATTCACTGGTTCTGTCAAGCGGAGACATCAAACTGATCTCTAGGCTGTTATGTAGTATGCGCTAACAACAGCCCGGAGACAAATCTACTAATATGTTTGAATGGATATCATTTCAGTTTTAATCTTTTTTTTTTGCTACTCTCTGCCCAGTAATATGCAAATAAGAGAATCCTGTCTCATAGCTGTGTGCCAGTCAATGCCTATTGCTTTCAGATAACTTTGATTAACAACATGCTTTTGTTGAGACTGTGATCCCCTCACATGGTAAAAATTAAGCCAGTCACTAATCAGTAGGATGAGCTCTCAGCAAACAGCTGCAATAGGTTAGGAGTTTGTGGGCAGGTGCCTACTTGGGGTGACTACTTGGCTATGCCCTACCTCATTTTGTCATTACTGTATAGCCTTGTACTGGTTAGACATGGTTAGCATGTATTTTACTGCCAGGTTGCCTGGAAGTTAGGAAGGGGTTAATGTCGCCGACTCCTGGGTGTTCATGGCTCTGCCATCTTGTATCAGGCTAAAAATACAAGCGGAGGCCACCTTTACTGGGTCCTTGGATGGGGAATTGTATGGAGGACTGCTGCCACATGTAACACTGTTCTTACTTTTGGGCTCCCCCTTGGTGGGTACCCGGTCGGGTAACCAAAGTCGAATTCACCAAAGATGGACTTTACTCCAAGGATTTTGCACTATTCATAAGGTATGGTCCAGGCAGCCTAAGATTAGAATCAACTACAGCAAGTTATGGAAGATATATGTGGAAGACTGTCTTGTACTGACATGTGACTGAAAAAGTTTTCTAGTAAACGTTCTGAAGTTCCAAAATGGTGCCTGGAATGAGGTTGCTTAAAAAGGGGTGCATTGCCTATTTAGCTACATATCGCCTCCTGATGCTACCTCTCTGATCTGGGAAAAATCATTGTCCTTGACCCCATGGATACATCTTTGTCTTCTAACGGCCAGGAGCTTTGTACTCCAGGCCTAGACATCTCCTCATGGCCCATCACTTTCTACGATTAAGAAGGAGCTAAAAACGCTTCTATACCTGGAAAAACTGGACGCTATACTACAGAACTTTGTATTGATTGGGGGGAGATGAAGCCATTAGCCAGCAGATACAGGGCAAGTTACCATTTTTACCAATCACATCCCGGTAATTTTGAAAAAAATTGGAAAAGGGGTGCCCCTGGGATTGTGTGGATTGGAGTAAATTATGGATTGCCACCAAGTATATATAGAAAAATATAAAGAATTTTATTTTACATAATACACATATATATCAAAAATGGTTTAAAATCAAAAAGAGGAACAGACATATACAGTCATTGAAGAACAATTGCATGAGGACACCTTACTACTTGAGACATATAAGTCATATAGCTAGTGGTGACACAACCGACATGTTTCGGATACTCGAGCTATATCTGTGATAGCCTCCATTATTTCCTTCTTCAAGGTTCATGCAATAGTTTGAAGACAATTTAGTCTCTATATAAGAGAAAAAAACAACATAGTATGTGATAGCTGTATAATACACAACAGTGTACTGGCATGATTACATTATTTTGAATTTCTCCCATATGTGGGCAGCTAGAAGATAGACATTGTTGCAAAGAGAAAATAAAAAATAAAATAAACAATGAAAGAGGAAAAGAAGAAAGGGGGAGGGGAGAGAGACAAAGGGAAAAAAAAAAAAAAAAAAAGGAAGAATAAATATACATGAAAGTTCATTTAAGAATACATGGATGTATATATACATCGTATAATTGTATGTCTATACGATACAGTACATCTATATCAAATAGTGTTGCATACATACATTTCCAATGGTAATATAAACATCAGCCGTTTGGAGGAATTGTCCCGGTGATATAGAGCCCAAACGGATATGGTGCGAGTTTAATGGTCGCATAAAGACAATGCAGCGGCCAAAGAGACACTGCAGACAAGATGACAGAGCCACGGGGAAATGTATAAGAGGACCAACACCAAAAACGCCCCTCAAAGCTCACAGGGAAGCCTCAAATTGCAGCGGACAGACTGCCACGGCCTCTCTGTAAAAACATACATACATGGATTATAGTTTCTAGATCGCAGACCAGCCCTGTAACCAGGCATCCCATAACTCTGATGAAGTGTTTAAAAAGAAGCTTAGTACCTGTCAATGTGGCGCAAAGACATCCACACTCTGGCTGTGCGGCAATTGGCCAAGTCAGGTGGGACTTTTTATAGAGCTGTCGCTGGTGTTGCAGCCAATCAGCTCAAATGGCGCCAAAGGTAAAGCTGCAAAAGGGAGGAATTCAACCAATGGGGTAGAGCGTGGGAGGCCACAACAGGGCTAGACTATGCGTCCTGGTTGAATTCCTCCCTTTTGCAGCTTTACCTTTGGCGCCATTTGAGCTGATTGGCTGCAACACCAGCGACAGCTCTATAAAAAGTCCCACCTGACTTGGCCAATTGCCGCACAGCCAGAGTGTGGATGTCTTTGCGCCACATTGACAGGTACTAAGCTTCTTTTTAAACACTTCATCAGAGTTATGGGATGCCTGGTTACAGGGCTGGTCTGCGATCTAGAAACTATAATCCATGTATGTATGTTTTTACAGAGAGGCCGTGGCAGTCTGTCCGCTGCAATTTGAGGCTTCCCTGTGAGCTTTGAGGGGCGTTTTTGGTGTTGGTCCTCTTATACATTTCCCCGTGGCTCTGTCATCTTGTCTGCAGTGTCTCTTTGGCCGCTGCATTGTCTTTATGCGACCATTAAACTCGCACCATATCCGTTTGGGCTCTATATCACCGGGACAATTCCTCCAAACGGCTGATGTTTATATTACCATTGGAAATGTATGTATGCAACACTATTTGATATAGATGTACTGTATCGTATAGACATACAATTATACGATGTATATATACATTCATGTATTCTTAAATGAACTTTCATGTATATTTATTCTTCCTTTTTTTTTTCCCTTTGTCTCTCTCCCCTCCCCCTTTCTTCTTTTCCTCTTTCATTGTTTATTTTATTTTTTATTTTCTCTTTGCAACAATGTCTATCTTCTAGCTGCCCACATATGGGAGAAATTCAAAATAATGTAATCATGCCAGTACACTGTTGTGTATTATACAGCTATCACATACTATGTTGTTTTTTTCTCTTATATAGAGACTAAATTGTCTTCAAACTATTGCATGAACCTTGAAGAAGGAAATAATGGAGGCTATCACAGATATAGCTCGAGTATCCGAAACATGTCGGTTGTGTCACCACTAGCTATATGACTTATATGTCTCAAGTAGTAAGGTGTCCTCATGCAATTGTTCTTCAATGACTGTATATGTCTGTTCCTCTTTTTGATTTTAAACCATTTTTGATATATATGTGTATTATGTAAAATAAAATTCTTTATATTTTTCTATATATACTTGGTGGCAATCCATAATTTACTCCAATCCACACAATCCCAGGGGCACCCCTTTTCCAATTTTTTACTACAGAACTTTGGAACCACCGAACATTTTTTTACTCAACGGAAAACCTTTATTGAACATACCTTTTTCTTGACTGAAATAAATTTGCCAACTCATGACCACCCTTCAGTTTTCCACCTGGTATGCCAAGGCGAACCATACCAAATGCCCTGGGGAAACTCAATCCTGCTCTCACCCTGGGCATCGAACCCCCTCACTCTGGCAGGGTGTTGACCACACCCATCCTTTAACGGATGTGTATATTACACCATGTGATCACTCCCATGTCATCTACTCTCCTATCCACTCACTTGACTATGAGAAACCTCTGCAGGCCAACTATTACTCATGTTTAGTTTAATTTAGTCTGGTTAATCATTACTTTTTTGGATGTGTTATCTTACTTTTCATGTCAATTTTTCTCTCTCACCGTGGCGCGGTATGAGACAGAGATGCCCTTACCATCCATGTTTCTTAGCTCCTGCTATAGATATCTGTCCATCCCTGCTTTTGTCGGATGCGCATGCTCCTATTGGTCAACCATCATATATTTTGTTATGATTTTCATTCTGACATACAACTCTTGCTTACTAGATCGGTACTTGTGTTTCTGTTGTTATTTACTGCGTATACACTATCTCTCTGTGTTTCCTTTTGTCAAAGTTGCTGTACTATGTAAACTCTGAATAAGATTTACAAAAAGAAAAAAAGAGAGTGCATGCATGGCGTATCAAAGAACAGGGCTTAGAATGGGGATGAAGAGAAGTGCAGGCACATTACAAGGTTCTAACCTGCTTTGGAACTAGAAGAGGCGATATTGTCATTGCTAGGTGCAACCGGTGTAATGTTGGGTGCTTAAGCAGGCAGCCAGTGGGGAGGACGTTGGTGACCTGCCAATAGTGATGGAAGGCCCCCCGGTAAGAAGGGGGCTTGTGAGCTTGGCCCCCTTCATGGAGACCGTTGCCCCACATACTGACATTGCAGCACAGGGTGTCCTAAGTCCCTAGCCTGAGAGGTCATGAAAAAAGAGTTGAGAAATTGAGAGGCCTCGGGGTGAAACAGCTCAGGAACATGTGAAGAAGTGACTTCTTTGCTTTAAGGAGAAGTCTGGTAATGTCACTGGGAGTGAGGTGATGTGTCGGGCTGTGCTATTGGAGTGTAGTACAAGCTCAGCGGTAACCCCTCATAATTGCTGCATCCATTGGGAGAAGTTAAAGAGAAGCCAAATTTGAGGTGTGCACAACAAAGAAAGGAAACGGTAGGTTGACTCTGAATGCAGAACATGCTTGCTTCTAAGTAGGAGAGCTGCTTTAACCCTGAGTGACAGCCAGCCTCAGCCTAATAAATAGGCATTAGCAAGTGCTACTAGCGAGTTCCCATGTGGGCGCTCTAAGCCTCCTGCCCTGCCTCTCTACCTTTGCATTCATTGAGAAAATGCTAAGCAATCTCCGAATGGTGCTTGTATCAAGCAGGCAATCTCCTGTGTTCACAATGCAGCATGGCAGGCTCTCAGGACCTGGAAGTTAGTGGAGATCACTAGGGTAGCAGTGACTACTACAAGGATTTCCAGCTTCTAGAAGGATCACATAGCTATGGTATGTGCATAGTTAAATTGGTCCAAGCTGGATGTAAAATTATCCATACCTGGAATCCTTCTTTAAACAGAATATTATTTATAATTGTAAGCTCTCGAAAGCCCTCAAAAGTAGCCATCAGTTTGAGTCCTCGGTCTTCAGAGCAAACAGCGGTTGCAGAGGACTACTTTAACCTACAGTGTCATCATTTACTTTATTTATACCTTAATGTTCTTTCCATGGACAAACATGCAGTGAACACACAGACCCGACATAGGTAGACACCCTCAGGGAGAGCAGCGAGTTTAGCGTATAGGAATGGGCTTCTTCCCTGAAAATGTATTAGTGACTTGTTTCATTGATCAGCATGAGTGCGATGACTGACGTTTCCCTGTCAGCTTCTGACTACTCTGGGCATCTGATCCGCCACAGGCAGAAAGGAACGTGGATCTTTTTGATGTCCATGAAATATTCTTATTCACGTGCTTATTTCTTTTCCTAAATTTGACGTGACCTTATTAGGCAGACAATATAAGCAGAATAACTTGTCAGATGGACTTATTGTCATAAGGAGGAGAAGGTAAATTACACCATACCGGGCCTTGTGAGCCAACTGCTAGCATAAGCCAGGAGGTTTTTAAGAACAAAAAAGTGGTTACAGATATGTTCTTTAAAGAAAATCCATAATGGGATATAATATTATTTACACACCACAAAACAATTTGTAACTGTTATAAACCCCACTCAGTCTCCCCTCCTGAAGCAGAGGGGTTCTCAAAGTCATCCCGCCTGCTGTAGAATAAAGACATAAACTCAGAGGCGTATCTAAAACCTTCAGGGCCCCAGTGCAAGAAACCATGAAGGGGCCTTTCCCTTCGATCCTGGTGGCGGAACGCCAGGGCCGGTCACAACTGCGACCTTTGCAACCCTGGTAGTTCCGCCACTGGATTTAGTAGTTTTCTATTTTTGTTATTTGTGTATTTTTTTAACAGTATTTAAAAATATATATTTTAGGAACCCTGGGGGGCCTTTGGTGAGATATCAGGGGTCTAAACAGACCTCTGATGTTTCACCTTTGAGACAGAAAAGGAGATTGAGGACACAGCCTTCAGTCTCCATCTCTGCAGCCTCAGCTGAATGGTCAGGAATAGCTCTGTACAGAACTCCCCATTTATTCCTAAACTAAAACATAGTTAACACAGTTTACTATGCTTCAGCTATGAATGGACGGTCAGTGGTCGGTACTGATCACTGACTCTATTCATTCAGATAAGGAAAGGGGCCGGTAAATGACACATTTATCGGTCCCTTACCCGCTCTCCATCCTGACAGCATCCTCCGAAGCAGCCGGCGGGATAAGGAGGAGGTGGGCACAGAAAAGAGAGGACAGGGGCTTGGGGGAAGCATTAAGAAGCTGGATAGTAGGTGAGATATAGAGCAACCAAACCCCTCCCTCCTGCAGCTGCTGAATGCCTGGCGGGGGGAGAGAATAAGTGGGCATTATTCAGTGGCTGTGGTAGGGAGGGGATCAGTTCCTCTATATGCCACTGCCTCTCCAATCCAGGTGTACAGGGGGCTTCATAGGCCCCCTGGAGCATGGGGCCAGATCACGATTGTGGCCCCTGTAGGCACACCCCTGCATCAACTTATCCTAGGCAAAGTCACTTAAAGAGGAAGTAAACCCTCTAAAACTTTTCCTAAAAAAAAAAACCCTGCAAGAGAAAGGCATAATGAGCTAGCATGCATAGCATACTAGCTCATTATGAATTACTTACCTGAGATCAAAGCCCCCGCAGTGACCCTCGTTCCTCTCCTCCGCCGCCACCATGATACCCGAGTGACTTCCCAGTATCGCTGCTCCGGCGCTGTGACTGGCTGGAGCAGCGATGACATCACTCCCGTGCATGCGCGCGGGAGCCGTCAGGGACGGCACGATCCCATTCATTAACGGCAAGCTCATTGCGCCTGCGCCATTGTCTACAACGTGAATGCGCCGTTGAAATCGTTGCAGTTTTTTCTGCAAATATCTCCTTAACTGTGTAGGTTAAGGAGATATTTCTTGCACCTACAGGTAAGCCCTAATCTAGGCTTACCTGTAGGGCCAAGTGGTCTGCAAGGGTTTACAACCACTTTAAAGCTTAACAAAAAGCTGGTGGATCATTTAAAAAAAATATATTGTCACTGTATGATGTGACATGTCAAAGATGACATGTATTTATGCAGACTTGTAAAATTACTGAAAGGTCCACTTAAACTGGAGGTATCAATACATCTAGGGGATATGGGAACCAAATTTGGAGGATGTGGGACTAGATCTCTGAATAATATTAATAAAAATAATATTAATAATAATATGAATTGTTTGTTTATTATTACTGAATGTTATTATTAACCACTTGCCGACCGCCTAACGACGATATACGTTGGTAGAATGGCACGGCTGCGTAAAGCAACGTACCGGTGTCCGCCGGTCAGGGCTGGACTTACCATTGGGCTTGACTGGGCTCATAGGGGGCCCCTGCCTGTTAAAGTCTCCTTACTTTTTTTTTTCGTCCTGCAATCAGTGGCGGAACTACCGCCATAGCGACCCACGTGGGCGCTATGGGGCCCGTAGCTGAGTGGGGCCCCGGGAGGATGAGGATGCATTCTTGCCAACTTTTTTTTTTTCTTGCTGCCACTAGAGGTCCGCGGCACTGGTCATTTCTGTATCCGCTGCCATTTTACAGAAGATCAGTTAAGGAAGAACCAAGAGGCGGAGCCCGGGTGGCAATCAAAGCGGCTGCAATAGAAATGGAGCTCCATTTCTATTGGCCGCTTTCTTGCCACCCAGGCTCCGCCTCTTGGTTCTGTAAATGGCGCGGAGATGAGCACAGTGAGCATCCTGAGCGGCGCCGAGGCCCGATGGAGTCCTGGGTCCCGGCGCCGCGCTGTGCTGTGCTGTCTCACTCTCACTGGCTGCCAGTGCCTCCTATCACATCATGCCGCCCGGAGAGTCAGTGACAGTCTGAGCAAGTAACTCTCCGGGTGGCTCCAGGTGCATGAATGGGGTGGGGGGGTGAATTGTCCTGGGGGGTCTGTACTCCTGATGGGGGAGTTGAATTGTCCTGGAGGGGTCTGTACTCCGGATGGGGGAGTTGAATTGTCCTGGGGGGGGGGTCTGTACTCATGATGGGGGGGGGGTGAATTGTCCTGGGAGGGTCTGTACTGCTGATGGAGGTTAATTTCCAGGGGGGGTTTGTACTCCTGGGGGGGTTAATTGTCATGGGGGGGTGAATTGTCCTGGGGGGTCTGTACGCCTGATGGGGGTTAATTTCCGGGGGGGGGGGTTTGTACTCCTGGGGGGGGTAAATTGTCCTGGGCGGGTCTGTACTCCTGGGGGGGTGAATTGTCCTTGGGGGGTGTCTGTACAGATGGAGGGGGTTGAGTTGTCCTGGGGGGGTCTGTACAGATGGGGCTGGTTTGTCCAAGAGGTCTGTACTGATGGAGGAGGGGGTGGTTTATCCTGAGGGGGGTCTATACTGATGGAGGAGGGTCTGTACTGAGGGAGGACTATGGGAGGAGGGGGTAACGCCATGTTTTTCCGCACTGGGTGACACCAACCCTAGTGACTGCACTGGGGACAGCTGATGTAAGGAGGGACTCTACTGGGAATGCCTGATGTAAGGATGGACTCTGCTGGGAATGCCTGATGTAAGGATGGACTCTGCTGGGGACACCTGATGGCATCTGGTGGCAGGCGACGTGGCAAGAGACAGGCTCGGGGCTCCCATTGATTCTGCATTATGGTGAGTTGAACTATTTCATTTTATATTACAATGTAATATAAGAAATAATGCGCTTTAATCATCCTAACACCATAACAACTATGGTGTCGTGATGATTGACGCGCTAACACCAGGTGTTTGGAGTATCTTTATCTGCTGATTGCTAATTTTTCTGGAATACACATATTGCTATTGTGGTGTAGGACCTGGGCGTGCTGTCCCTCCATCTCTCTTTCTTTCTTTCTTTCTTTCTTTCTTCCTCCATCCCTCATTCATCTCAGACTCTAACCACACCCCCTTCCGAGCCACGCCCATTTGACCACACCCACTATTTTGCGTGAACCACGCCCATTTTTCGTAATGTGTAGAAGGTAGGGCCCGAAAGTGACTCAAGCCCAGGGGCCCCCACCACCCTAAGTCCTGCCCTGCCGCCGGTGTCCCACGATCGTGTCACAAAGCTGCAGAACGGGAGATGCCTATGTAAACAAGGCATTTCCCTGTTCTGCCTAGTGACAGGACAGTGATCTATCTACTGCTCCCTGTGATCGGGAGCAGTGATCACTGTCATGTCACTTGTAGCCCAGCCCCCACACAGTTAGAATCACTCCCTAGGACACACTTAACCCCTTCATCGCTCCCTAGTGTTTAACCCCTTCCCTGCCAGTGTCATTTACACAGTAATCAGTGCATTTTTTTAGCACTGATCGCTGTATGAATGACAATGGTCCCAAAATAGTGTCAAAAGTGTCCGATGTGTCATAATGTCACAGTCACGATAAAAATCGCTGATTGCCGCCATTACTAGTAAAAAAATAAAAAATGCCATAAAACTATCCCCTATTTTGTAGACGCTATAACTTTTGCACAAACCAATCAATATACGCTTATTGCGATTTTTTTTTTACCAAAATTATGTATAAGAATACATATTGGCCTAAAATTTTGTTTTTTTATATATTTTTTTGGGGATATTTTTTTTAGCAAAAAGTAAAAAATATTGCTTTTTTTTTAAATTGACGCTCTTTTTTTGTTTATAGCGCAAAAAATTAAAATCGCAGAGGTGATCAAATACCACCAAAAGAAAGCTCCATTTATGGTAAAAAAAAGGACGTCGATTTTGTTTGGGTACAACGTCGCACGACCACGCAATTGTTAGTTAAATCGATGCAGAGCCGAATCTCAAAAAGTGCTCTGGTCAGGAAGGGGGTAAATTCTTCCGGGGCAGAAGTGGTTAATTCATTGATTATGCATTTTATTATTGAACCTAAAATAAGAAAAAAAAAAAAGAAATGGACTTGATGTGTTAGGAGACATGTGAGTAAAATTGTAATTAATGTTTTGTTGCACAAAAACAGAAAAAAAATATGATTAGTTGTAACTGGCTTGTGTATTTTCAATTTGACATTTATATATATATATATATATATATATATATATATATATATATATATATACAGTGGGTACAGAAAGTATTCAGACCCCCTTACATTTTTTACTCTTTGTAATATTGCACTTGCAGCCATTTGCTAAAATTATTTAAGTTAATTTTTTTCCAGATTAATGTACACACAGCACCCCACATTGACAGAAAAACACAGAATTGTTGACATTTTTGCAGATTTATTAAAAAAGAAAAACTGAAATATCACATGGTCCTAAGTATTCAGACCCTTTGCTGTGACACTCATATTTAACTCAGGTGCTGTCCATTTCTTCTGATCATCCTTGAGATGGTTCTACACCTTCATTTGAGTCCAGCTGTGTTTGATTATACTGATTGGACTTGATTAGGAAAGCCACACACCTGTCTACAGTATATAAGACCTTACAGCTCACAGTGCATGTCAGAGCAAATGAGAATCATGAGGTCAAAGAAACTGCCTGAAGAGCTCAGAGACAGAATTATGGCAAGGCACAGATCTGGCCAAAGTTACAAAAAAAATTCTGCTGCACTTAAGGTTCCTAAGAGCACAGTGGCCTCCATAATCCTTAAATGGAAGACGTTTGGGATGACCGGAACCCTTCCTAGAGCTGGCCGTCCGGCCAAACTGAGCTATCGGGGGAGAAGAGCCTTGGTGAGAGATGTAAAGAAGAACCCAAAGATCACTGTGGCTGAGCTCCAGAGATGCAGTCGGGAGATGGGAGAAAGTTGTAGAGAGTCAACCATCACTGCAGCCCTCCACCATTCGAGGCTTTATGGCAGAGTGGCCCGACGGAAGCCTCTCCTCAGTGCAAGACACATGAAAGCCGGCATGGAGTTTGCTAAAAAACACCTGAAGGACTCCAAGATGGTGAGAAATAAGATTCTCTGGTCTGGTGAGACCAAGATAGAACTTTTTGGCCTTAATTCTAAGCGGTATGTGTGGAGAAAACCAGGCATTGCTCATCACCTGTCCAATACAGTCCCAACAGTGAAGCATGGTGGTGGCAGCATCATGCTGTGGGGGTGTTTTTCAGCTGCAGTACGCCTGGTTGTAAACACACTGTCGACTGCCAATGTTGGGGATCTTCTGTCTCAAGGTCCCATACTTCATCCTGCCTTACAGCCACTGGCCTTATGGCATGTCTATTGACAGCCAGGTACTGAGGGACCGAGGTCTTTCGGATTCAGTCATCTCGACCAGGCTGAGGGCACAAAAATATTCCTCCTGGAAGATCTACCATCACACTTGGAAGGCCTACATTTCCTTGTGTGCAGAGATGGAGTGCCGTCCACGGACGTTTTCGGTTCCAGGGTCCTGCTGTTTTTTGCAGCATGGAGTGGATCAAAAGCTTGTTTTAAGCACCACTAAGGGTCAGTTTCAGCCTTGGCTGTTTTCTTTCAATGGCCTTTGGCGTCCCATTCCCTGGTGGGTACCTTTGTACAGGAGGTTCGACTGGGGCTTTCCCCAATTAGACCACCTCTCCCTCCTTGGGATTTGAACCTGGTGCTCTCGGTTCTTCGGCAACCTCCCTTTGAGAACATCAGAGAGATTCTTCTCTTGACGTGATCTCAGAAGGTGGCCTTTCTAGTGGCCATTACTTCTGTCAGAAGGGTTTCTGAATTGGCGGCCTTGCCTTGCAAGTCCCCATATTTGATCCTCCATAAGGATAAAGCGATACTACGCCCGTGACCTTCGTTTCTTCCAAAGGTGGTTTCGGCTTTCCACCTAAATGAGGACATTGTACTTCCATCCTTGTGTCCTCGGTCATCGCATCACACTTTAGACGTGGTACATGCCTTACGGGTGTTCCGGTCTGCTACGGCTTTGTTTCTGAAGTCTGGCACGCTGTTTGTGTCGGTGTCTGGTCCACAAAAAGGCCTGGAGGTCTCGTCGGCCACCATTTTCTAGGTGGATCAGGTAGACCGTTGTGCAGGCCTATGCTCTTAAGAGGCGTGCGCCCTCCTTTCCGGTCACGTCGCTCGCAACCAGGGCAATTGGTGCTTCCTGGGCTTTCCAACATCAAGCGTTTCTCTCTCTCTCTTTCACAGGAGTGCAGGGCGGCGACTTGGTCGTCCGTGCACACTTTCTCCAAAAATTTTCGAGGATGATGTGAGTGATTTTGATTACTGTTCCCACCCCTCGTTTTTGACTCTGCTTTGGGATGTCCCAACTTTCAAGACTTAAGAAGGCTGTGTCTGTCCATGGAAAAAGACAAAATAGGATGTTTTGTACTCACAGTAAAATCCTTTTCTCTGTCGTCAATGGACGGACACAACACCCACCCCTCCTTTTTAGGTTTGTACTGCTTGTTACGAACTGAGGCTGCATGCTGCAGGGCGGAGGGTTATGTCTGGAGGGACCGCCCCCTGGGCGGGGCTGTTCAACTCTGTTAAAGTAACATGTATTGAAATATTTAACATGTCTGCCTAGTCCTCTCCTATGAACAGGAACATAACCCAACTGTTAAGACTTAAGAAGGCCGTGTCCGTTCATGGATGACAGAGAAAAGGATTTTACAGTGAGTACAAAAAATCTATTTTTTTCTCTTGGTGTCAGGAGATCCTGTGTGTATTGACTCATGCTGATAGCAGAGGAACGAGGCAGCAGACACAAATGACACTTAAGCCCTGTACACACGATCGGATTTCCTATGGTTTTTAAACCGATGGATTTTTCCATCGGAAATCCGATGAAGCTGACTTCCATCAGTCTTGCCTACACACCATCAGTCAAAAAACCGACCGTTCCAAACGCGGTGACGTAAAACACTCCGATGAGCCGAGAAAAATGAAGTTCAATGCTTCTGAGCATGCGTCGACTTGATTCTGAGCATGCGTGGGTTTTTTACCAGATGGACTTGCCCATAGACGATCGGAATTTGCTATCGGTTTTTTATCCATGGGAAAAATTTAAAACGTGTTCTATTTTTTGACACCGATGGAAAAAAGACCGATGGGGCCCATACACGATCGGTTTGTCCGATGAAAAAAATCCATCGGACTGTTTTCATCGGTAAAACCTATCGTGTGTACGCGGCTTTAGTGCTCTGGACTGAGACAAGCACACACTATAGAGGGACATGCTTTGTTCATATTTCATGTCTGAGGTTTACAACCACTTTAAAATACAGTATCCTTTTCGGGCGCCATTATTTCCTGGGTAGTTTAATCACTGATGGTGCGCCACGTGCGCTCTTTTCTCCACAAACGTGTGACAGGCTGTTCTTAAAACCAATTTGTTCTCTGGATTATTCAGTGGCAGCATGAGGCTCGGGTTTTTTGCGTTTGTAAAGATGTTAGTACAGCCGGATGCTCCTAAGATTAAAGCAACATTTAACACCATTTGTTTCTTTGGATCAAAGCCTTGTCTTCTCCCTTATGCTTTGAATAGAACACTTTACGGTATGCATACATCTGATCAATATTATATGGAAAATTATCTCTTTCCTTTTATCCGGGATAATGATGAAGTAAAGAACAAATACTTCTGTTGCCCTACATACTCAAGTTCCCCCCCCCCCCCCCCCCAAATAATAGTCATGTTCTGCTGCTTTCTATGTAGAAAAAAGGAGTGATTCTGCAGAGTTATTTTTAACCGGCTATTATTACAGCAGAATTTCCTGATTGTTTGACGTAAAGGTTCTTACATTTTTCATCTCTGCCTAAAGGAACTGCAGACATTAAAGCAAAATTAAAACCCAACACCAGGTAATTTTTTATGTCCCCCAGGAGGAAACAAAAACTGACAAGCAGCTCCAATCGTAATACATACTCCCCAACACTATACCCTGCAGTTCCTCTTCTCACCAAAAGATGTCCTCAGTCTTTGTCAAGTTGCATCAAGCCCAACATTATTCAACCTGGAAGACTGAGGTGAGTGCAGGGTGTCATAAACCCGCCCCCTGAGAGAGTGTCACTGCCCCGCCCTGCACTCTGCACTTACAGTGTCATGATACAAAGAGTTGTCACATTAGGGCCACTCTCTGCATCACCCTAGAAGAAGGTCCAAAGGGGAAGATGACCCATTGGGGTTTATTGACTAAAACTGGAGAGTGCAAAATCTGGTGCAGCTGTGCATGGTAGTGAATCAGCTTCTAACTTCAACTTGTTCAATTAAGCTTTGACAAAAAAAAACTGGAAGCTGATTGGTTTCTATGAGCTGCACCAGATTTTGCACTCTCCAGTTTTAGTAAATCAACCCCAGTGAGTCATGTGACCACTGTGAAGACTTCTGGAAAAGCTAAGTTAAAAAAAAGAGCTGAGGTTGTCAATCATAATACTGGAGATCCCTGCCCTGTCACCATTTTTCTCTTGGTGTCAGGAAATCTTGTCAGAAATGATTCATGCTGATAGCAGAGGAAACAAAGCATCACAGAAATGGCACTTAGGCCCCTTTCACACTGGGGCGGTGGGTGCGGTGGCGGTATAGCGCCGCTATTTTTAGTGGCGCTATACTGTCGGAATTGCGGCGGTATTCAGCTGATAGCGGTGCGGTTTTAACCCCCGCTAGCATCCGAAAAAGGGTTAATACCGCCGGCAATGTGTCTCTGCAAAGGCGCATTGCCGGCGGTATTACCGCGGTTTCCCATGACTTTCAATGGGGAGGAGCAGTGTAGGAGCGGTAAACACACCGCTCCTCTCACCGCTTCAAATATGCTGCTAGGCAGGGCTTTTGGAGCGGTCCTGCTAGTGCACCGCCTTAGTGTGAAAGCCCTCAGGCTTTCAAATTGAGACTGCACAGTGTGAAAGGGGTCTTAGTGCTCTGGATTGAGGCAAGTACACTCTATAGGAATATTCTTTGTTCATATTTCATGTCTGATGTTTACAACCACTTTAAATTCAAGTTGTTGTTCCTTGAGTTCAGCTTTAACTCTGGGGATCTACAAGATAAGCAGGCCCTACATTTTGATGCCAGGTCAGAAAAGGTACATAAAAAAAAAAAGAGGAGAGCTCTGAGAGCTGAGAGGAGGGAAGGGACACCCCCCTTCACACAGCATACAGGAACAAAGCTTGTAGGCAGGGGCAGTCTACTTTCTTGACTGCAGGTGACGCTCTGCAGCAATTGCAGAGGAAGTCAGTAGGAATGCAGTTCCTCTATGGTTTCCTGGATCATTGTGGAAGTATCCAATTGGATGCTGCCACCCCATGTGACTCTGGCAGCCATCTTGGGTCAGGCAGAGCCTATTTAAGGCCCTGGCTACCAGGTTTTGCACGCATTTGCAAGTTGGTAGAGTGGGGACAGGTACCTGACGAGGAAAAGGTTCCAGATGAGGAGGAAAAAAGTAGGGCTCGCAACTTCCCTGGACGCCTGCCTGTTGGGCACAAGACAGCCAGGTTGCATTCTTACCCCCTCTACAGACACTGACAGTTCAGCTGCACTCTGCTCTCTACAGGTTGGAACTGTGAGCCTTCCCACTGGGTTATATGTGAACTATCTGCATTATTTCAATACAAGTTCTTTCATTGCACTGGGACTGAGTGTGTTATTCCGCTGCACCACGCTTCACCCCACCTACAAGCTGAGGCTGCCAATCACAGGCTGTGTGCTGGAGATCCCTCCCCATCACCTTTTTTCTCTTGCTGTCAGGAAAACTTGTCAGAAGTGATTCATGCTAATAGCAGAGGAACGAGGCAGCAGACAGGAATTACACTTAGCACTCTGGATTGAGACAAGTACACGCTATAGGGGGATACACTTTGTTCATATTTCATGTCTGAGGTTTACAACCACTTTCAGATAAAGTTTTTGTGCCTTGAGTTCAACTTTAAGGGGATTTTTAAGCCACTCTAACCCGTATACACCATCAGCACTGCCCCCTATTGTAGTATCCCCCTCTGTGTGGGATTTTTAAAAATAAATGCTGCAAATACCTAATTTCACAGCCAAGATTGCGATCACATGACTGGCAGCTTTCTCCTTTTCTCCTCTGCAAGACGCAGCGGGCGGGGCTGAGATTCCTCTGCTGATGTCAGTCTGGAGGGGAGGAGAAGGGGAGGAGATTGCTGGCTGGTCATGTGATCGCAATCTCAGCTCTTAAATTAGGTATTTACAGCATTTATATTTATAAATCATTCATGGAGGGGGGGGCACTGCAATGGGAGGCAGTTCTGATGGTGTATACAGGTTAGTGCTATGAGAGCAGCAGGAGGGGGGGGAGGGCGGCACTGTCAAGAGCAGATAGACAGAGAGAGGGGGGGCACAGGAGCAGAGAGGAGAGCAGATAGACTGCAGGTGACGGAGGCACATAAACTGACCACGGTGTCAGGCTCAGCAGCCATGATACACCGTGGTCAGTTTACAGAGGGGAGGGTATAAACTGTCAGGATCAGCCAGGTTTGTTTAGGTGTTACAGGGGGCCAAATAACACAGGACAAGCACTGTGTCAAATATCATGTTTTAAATGAGCAGGATCCTTTTTTTTTTGAGTTAACAAACGCTTTAACTCTGGGGGTCTATAACAGGGGTTTCCAAACTTTTCAAATAAAGGGCCAGTTTATTGTCCTTAAGACTTTAGGAGGGCTGGATTGTGGCCAGCGGGGGCAGCAAATGTTCTGGGCCCAGCATCAGTAAGAATAAATATGCCCTCAAGGTTGGTGGTCAGTAGGAGGAGAAGTAGTGCCCCTACTAGTAGGAGGAATAGTATCCCATCATTGGTATCAGTGGAAGAAATAATGCCCCCTCTTTGGTGTCAGTGGGAGGAATAGTGCTTCATATCAATTGTAGGAATAGTGCCCAAGGGCCGGATAAAGGCTAGTAAAGGGCCACATCTGGCCCTCGGGCCGGAGTTTGGAGACCCCTGGTCTAGAAGATAAGCAGACCCTACAGTTTGACGCCAGGTCCACTTTAACTTTCTGCAAAGCACGGCACTTGTAGCAAGAGATGTCATCTGATATTAGAAAATGCTAATGTTCATTATATACAGTCATACATCCCACATCGTACTTATTACCATACCAATCCTGCAAGCATATGTTTCAAACACATGTACAATTTCATTAGCTAGCTTTTCATCCACTTTAATTTGAAGGTCATAATTTCACATGACATTCCTGTCTGCACAGGATTCTAAAAAGCTCTGTTCAAATACCGAGCGGCTCAATACAAGAAAAATACACGTTGCAATCATCGCAGATGAATATCCAGTCATTTGGCTGGATAAAATAGGTCTTCGGTGTCAGGACAATGAATAAAAATAATAATTACATACAGGCTTAATGCATTCAGGACATGTGTCTGGCAACAGTGAGACCTTGTTTTATATTTTCCTTATCGTATTTGTTTCTCTTGTGTCCAGACATTCTGCGGAAAGAAGATAAGGCCGTGGGATCGGTTAAAGTAGATGTAAACCAGGGGCATACAAACAGGGGTCATGATTGTGATGTGGCCCCATGCTCCAGAGGGCCCATGCGGCCCCCCTGTAGACCTGGATAGAAGGGGCGGCAGCATGTAGAGGAACCAATCCCTTCATGCAGCTACTGAATGCCCGCTTCTCCGCCTCTCCCCCCCCCCCACAGATATTCAATGGCTGCAGGAAGGTAATGGAGAGCAGTGGTTGCACTACATGCCACCCCCGCCGCCTCCCTATCCCTGTCCTGCTGCCCCAGGCCCCTGTGTACTCCCCTCGCCCCCCCTCCCTTGCCCCTACCACAGCACTGCTGGGTTTCCCCCTCTTACCTCCCGCCGGCTGCCATGGGGGGAAACTGTCAGGATGGAGAGCGAGGAAGTGGCTGGTAAATGTGTAATTTATCTGCCCCTTGCTTGTCTTAATGAATAGAGTCAATGATTGGTAATGATCACCGACTTTGTTTTGTTTTTTGTTTTTACTTATAGCTGAGGCATAGGAAACTGTGTTTCCTATGCTTCAGTTTATGGATGAACAGGAAACTCTCTACAGAGCTATTCCTGTTCATTCATTCTGTGCTGCTGAGGCTGCAGAGATGGAGATTGAGGTGTCCTCAATCTCCTTTCTCTGTCTCAAAGGTGAAACATCAGAGGATATTTCACCAAAGCCCCCAACGGGGGTCCTAAAAACATTTTTTTTAAATATTATAAAATAAAATTGTAAAAATAAAATAAAATGCTAAAAAAATGAAATCACAAAAATAAAAAAACTACTGACACCAGTGGTGAAACTACCGGGGTCACAAAGGTTACACTTGCGACCGGGGCCTGGCGTTCCACCACCGTTGGGGGTCCCCAAGATGGCAGGAAGGGGGCACGCTCCGGGACCGTAATAAAGGTTCCCACAATGGGAGTAAAGGGCCATGGGATCAGTGAGAAGGATCTTAGACAGGGGCCAGGGGGGCCCTTCATGGTTTTTGCACTGGGGCCCTGAAGATTCTAGTTATGCCTCTGATGTAAACACTAACTGAATGTCATTCAGATTTCTAAACCTTTGTGTATTGTAAACAATTGACTATTGCCTAACTATAAAGTTAGGCTGGATAGAGGAGACGCCACTCTTCCAACCAGCCAACATGACTTGCGTGTGAGAATCAATCTCTCCCAAGTAATCACGCCTATTATGTGTTTCGCCCCGCCCACCAGGGGCTTAGTCCTCCTCAGACTAAGCCACTGTGGGCAGAAAAAAATGCATCAGGGGCTTGGTTACTTGGCGGAGACATATAGGCTGAAGCAGATCCTCACTCGCATGTCATGGTGGCTGGTTGGGAGAGCGCCATCTCCTCTATGTTGTAAGTATATGATCCATATATTTACAACACTCTATACACTACACACACTGCTCTGAATGAGCACATTGATATGCCTGCATTCCTTAAATCCTGTGGATAATATAAATATAATCCCTGGCTTTGAGAGGCATTCTAAGCTTAGTCTGAGGTAGTATAACATTAGGATCCTGTAGAACCCTGCTCCTGTTAGGCTATTTTTTTTTTTCTACTGTAGTCAGTGGAGAAATGATCTGTTTTTATTTTTTCTAGTAAGGATTTCCTTGGCTGGATGATTGATTGCTCCTGCCTGTTGCTGGAATAAGTTTCCAGAAAATAGAGCAGGGAGGGTTAATCAATCAGTTATGAATATTTATCATACCTCAGCCAATCCCTGGAAGGGGGTGTCCAGAAGACGGCTGTAAAAAGGGTTACATGTTTGGAAGGCCTGAGCAGAGTGTTCTTCCTCTGCTAGAAGGGCTGCAGTTCTCCTATGGCTGTTGCCTCTTGGAGGAAGCGAGTGTGTGACAAGAGTTGCAGTTTGCAGGTGCTGGGCTGGAGGCCTGGAGAAGATTGCTAAAAGATTTTTGCTGGAGGGCATTGTTCTGGAGTCCTGGTCTCAAAAAGGATCTTTGTCTCCCTCATTGAAGAGTGTTGTGTGAAAGCTGGGTGGCAGACAGCTCCTAGGACATTGTGATTAAAGCTGGCCATACATTATACTTCCAGTCCAGGCTGTTGCTACAGGATTAATGCTAGGAAGCTTGTCCTCCTATCAGGGCTGGACTGGGACAAAAATGTGGCCCTGGACTTCTTCCAGACCGGCCAAGGCACAACACATTAGGGTACAGCACATCAGTGTACAGAGCCCAGCAAATCAGGGCACAGGGCACATCAGGGCACAACACGTACAGGGCACATCAGGGCACATCAGGGCCCATCACATCAGGGTACAGGGCACAGCACATCAGGGCCCATCACAGCACATCATGGCACACCACATTGAGGCACAGCACATTGGGGCATGGGGCACATCAGGGCACATCAGGGCACGGGGCACATCAGATCACATCAGGGCACATAGCACATCAGGGCACATCAGGGCACATAGCACATCAGGGCACGGGTCACATCAGGGCACGGAGCACATCAGGGCATGGAGCACAGGGTACATAGCACATCAGAGCACAGGGCACATCAGGACACGGGGCAAAGGGCACATCAGTACACGGGGCACAGGGCACATCAGGGCACATAGCACATCAGGGCACATCAGGACACGGGGCACAGGGCACATCAGGACACGGGGCACAGGGCACATCAGGGCACAGGGCACATAGCACATCAGGGCACATAGCAGATCAGGGCATGGAGCACAGGGCACATCAGGACACGGGGCACAGGCACATCAGGGCACATAGCACATCAGGGCACATCAAGACACGGGGCACAGGGCACATCAGGACACGGGGCACATAGCACATCAAGGCACAGGGCACATCAGGACACGGGACACAGGGCACATCAGGACATGGGGCACAGGGCACATTAGGACACAGGGCACATAGCACAACAGGGCACAGGGCACATCAGGACACAGGGCACATCAGGACACAGGGCACATCAGGAAGACGGGGCACAGGGCACATCAGGACACGGGGCACATAGCACATCAGGACACGGGGCACAGGGCACATCAGGACACGGGGCACATAGCATATCAGGGCACATGGCACATCAGGGCACATTGCACATTATGGGGCACATCGTTAACCAGCCAGCATGCACAGTAGCACAGGAAGCGTGTGTAATAAGTTCTCTCTCATGTCACGCTGCTCCCCGGCAGCATCTCCTCTCTTCTCGTCCTTCCCAGATGATGTCACAAGCAAATGGGGATGGACGAGAGTAGGGGCCGCCGGGGAGCAGAGCTGCGTGACATGAGAGAGAACTTATTACACACGCTTCCTGCGCTACTCTGCATGCTGGCTAAATCTCGATCTACCCGTCAAGCGCCAGCTCTCTGCGATTGACGGGTAGATCACCGCGGACCTCCGACCGGCCCACTGAGCCGTTGGCCCACCGGGAATCTGCCAGTAGTCCCGATGGCCAGTCCATCCCTGCCAGCAATTGATCATAGCCAAACGAGAAGGATGTCACATCATGCCCGTTCAGTTTCTGCCCAGCAGAGATGAGCAGGCCCTGCCAGCTCTATGGGTAACCGGGTGTAAATAGACTCCCCTGTCTGTTTACATCAGGCTACCTCCAATCTGGTCTGAAAAACGGAAAGGGACATATTCCTTTTTCATTTTTAGTTTTTCTGGACCTGGACAGACCTGGAGGTAGGCGGTTGTAAGTGGATACAAGTGAGATTACATCCCCCTGTACATAGGACCCCATGAACCTTCTGATCAGGTCCACCTGAATAACTGACTGGGTCCTTAGGCATAAGAGTCCAGAGGTGACCATAAGAGGGTAACAATGTAAGAAAAATTACCACAATCTGTAAATGCTGAGGCTTGGTATTGCCCCCATATCATTGCCATCCTTTGCCCTTGTCCCCTGGTGCCAATATAGTAAATTCAGCCTTAGCCAGAAGGACGTGAAAACAGTGGAAAACCAAGAACAGGATAAATACAATGAACAAAAGATTTGAAGAAGGCACAGGAGGAAAAAGGTGAATTCAGCTTATACGCCTCTCCAGTCCAAGATATCTCTGCCCAGGAAATACCTTGCAAATAGCCAGAGCTCCTTTATATTGTCATTAGAGAGGGAAGAACAAAGACACCTCTTCACTGAGTTTCATAATCATTAAAGGCCCGCTACCTCTTCTCTTGTTAATGAAACTCTGTGATTTAATTGACTGTGGAATGTTCTCGGAGAGCTCCTTAGCTTTAGGTGTTGCTAATACTTAATTAGTAGTGAGGATCATAATACGTTTTTTTTTTTGCAGGCACTCCTCAATCTAAGTAACATAATTACTGGCTTGCATTGCAGTGTTACTAGGTCATTCTTCTGTAGCTGAAACCTGTGCTTGAAAAGCAACGCAGCAGATGGAATCCCAAATGTGGGCCTATGTGCTCCCTAATAGGGAATTATAGAGTCCCTGCTTTTCCTATACGTAGACATTGTTGGCCAGGTTGGGCAGGAAAAAAAGTTTTACATATATGAAGCAGTTGTAGAGTAGGGATGAGCTTAGGCAGGTTCGGACAAGAGTCAGAACCCACCTGAGCCATCCCACCAGGAAGTTGTCAAAGCTGACAGCCTATCATAGACGACAGAGGCATTCCCCGCCCTGCAGCTGCACATATACATGCCCTCTGCATATGTGCAGCATGTATCTGCCACTTATGATTAGCTGGTGGCTTTGACAGTTTCTTGGTGAGATATACTAGCCCATTTTCTTTTTCGTACATCACGGGACACAGAGCGACTTAGTCATTACTAATGGGTTATATAGATTACCTTCAGGTGTTGGCACTGGCCAATTCCAAACCGGAAGTACCCTCCCCTATATAAGCCCCTCCCACCCGGGAGCACCTCAGTTTTTTGCCAGTGTCTAAGGTGTTGGCCAAAGAGTAACATGTGTTTTCACTGGGCTTGCGTACAGGTTCTTTTGGGCCTTAGTAAGCTGTTCCGGATCCCACCAAAAAAGCTTCATAGCTAAACGGTCGGTACCCGGGCCTTGCAGCAGAAGAGCAAGGTTTTGCCTGTAATGCTTCTCTTAGGAGGGCTGGACCCTGGGATCCAGAGCTCTGGTCATACCCACGACCAAGATGTTGTCTGTGCAGGGTGCTATACAGGTCCAGGGGAGTGGAATCCTTGGGAACCCGGTCCCTGAAGGTTTAATTACAATGCCTGCCGTGATAGGTGAAGTTTGGACTTCTGTGGACCAAACAAAGTCCTGCGGCGGGGATCAGGTAAGTGGGGGCCCCCAGGAACTTGGTTCTATTGGGGGACCCCCAAGCCTAATTTGTCTTTCTGTCTGTTACCTAACGGTATTCCCGCTAAATATCTGTGTTTGCCTGTAACTACTGAAAATGTAAAATTTTAATAGTAGTCAAGAAAAAATAAAAAAATAAAAATAAAAAAGGGACCGCGGTACCTGTGTTAAACCACTAGAGGCCGCTGTAGTCCATTTTTCTTGTCATGTGGATCTTTGGTTTTCTCAAGTCAAAAGATCCAGGCAGCTGGTAAGTTTCTCTGTGGGAATCCACTTCCTCTGCCCTGTTGCTGCGCTCATCCACCGCACAGGCCCTCCGGCAAAAAGGGCCCTGGCTCCTAGTCCCCTGTTTGATTTCGAAAAGGGCGCCAATGGCGCACGGGCGTGCGCGCGGGCGCATGCACGCGCCTCCTATGAAAAAAAGGGGCGGGGCGGGTGGATGACGCTCGATGCGCGCCGCGGCGCTTCTGTGCATGTGCGGGCGTCCCAGCATGGTTAAAAGACACAGTATAAGTGTCAGCTGGATGCAAACAGAGCTAGCAACAAACAGTGGCACACAGAGGCGGTTGATGCAGGCATCCCCATAGAAAGGCACTTTAGTGGACACCAGCTGGTATATAGCAGCACCTGTGTTAGACTATTACCAGCAAAATTGGTGTATGACGACGGGAATACCTCAGCTTTGTGCTTAAAGGATATGTCGTCCAGACGCTCCGGAAATAGATCTTCCAGGAAGCCAAAGGGGTCTCCATCGGGCTCTGAGGATATTGGGCATGCTTGTACTGCACCAATCTCCCCTGAGAATTCAGAGGTCAGTAGCCGTAGAAACCCCGCAGGAATGCCTGGTGCTGCGGCTGTCCCCAGTCCACCTGCTCCTGTATATATAACAGAGGAGGTTTTATCCTCAACTCTGGGAGGATTGGAAGAGAGATTAACAGCATTGATCGCTGCTTCCCTGTCTCAGGAAAAGCGCGTCCGATCTCCGTCTCCTCCTTCAGAGTGCCTGTTAGTGGAGGAACAGCCCCACACAGAGATCGACCTACCTGAAGGGGATCAGGATGAGGTTGATTCAGTTATGGAGGAATCAACAGTGGAAGAACCTTTCTCAGCATCTCAGGCTGAAAGATTATGGGTTCAGTCTCTGACTAATATGGTCCGATCAGCATTTAAAATGCCTCTGGCGGAACCACCATCCACTACGGTTTCCTCGCTGGGGTCGCTAAAAGCTCCCCAGGCTGTCTGTTCCTTCCCAATCCACCCTTTATTAGAAGGGCTTATTTACCAGGATTGGGAGCATCCTGATAAAATATTTGCTCCCCCCAAGAGATTTCCGGTGATCTATCCCATGGAGGATAAGTTCATAAAAAAATGGAGGGTCCCTACAGTGGACGCAGCCATCTCTTCTGTTAACAAATCACTGACATGTCCAGTAGATAATGTTCCAATGTTCAAAGACCCAATAGATAAAAAATTGGAGTCTTTACTAAAATCTGCTTTCTCTACAGCAAGCATGGTGACACAACCTGTGGTAGCAGCGATTGGAGTCTGCCAAGCAGTGAAAGATCAGCTGAAACAAGTCTTAAGGGACTTACCAGATCAGCAGGCTCTTGCCCTAGCTGACCTGCCTAGAGCCTTGTGTTTTGCGGTGGACGCCATAAAGGATACAATCCAACAGGCCTCCCGCTTTACGCTGTCTATAGTACATATGCGTAGGCTTCTGTGGCTCAAAAACTGGTCTGCTGAAGCTCCCTGTAAAAAACTACTGGTTAGCTTCCCATTTCATGGAGAACGCTTATTTGGAGAAGATCTGGACAAATATATCCAGAAGATTTCTGCCGGTAAAAGTTCACTCTTACCGGTTAAGAACAAGGGTAGAAGTCCTTCTTTTAAGAGGCCTACTTCTCCAGTCCCGGGCACATCGGCTGTGAAGCAGTTCCGACGGCCTCCGCGGTCAAATTCAGGGGGCAGAAATCAGGGACAATCACAGGGTAACAAGAAGCCCTGGATCAAGAGAGGTACACAACCTCCCCCCAAGGCATGAAGCGTTGCCCCCACTCAATCGGGTGGGGGGAAGACTTCAGTTGTTCACAGAGACCTGGCGGGACACCATCAGAGACAGATGGGTGCTCTCCGCAGTAAGTCTGGGATACAAGCTGGAGTTAAAAGGCACTCCTCCTGCCCAATTTATGAGGTCAAACGTGCCAAGAGATCCCCAAAAGAGAGGATCCCTCCTTCTGGCACTAGAACAACTATTGCTCCAAGGTGTAATCATGAAGGTTCCCCTGGAAGAAAGCGGATTCGGGTTTTACTCGAACCTTTTCACAGTCCCCAAACCAAATGGGGACGTGAGGCCCATATTAAATCTAAAAGGGCTAAACAAGTTCCTAAATATCAGGACTTTTCGGATGGAGTCGATCCGATCGGTGGCCACCGCCCTACAAGGGCAGGAATGGTTAGCCTCGATCGACATAAGGGATGCTTATCTGCATATTCCCATCTTTCCGGCCCACCAGAAATTTCTACGCTTTACAGTAGAAGGGCGCCATTTTCAGTTCAGAGCCTTACCTTTTGGTCTGGCCACAGCACCTCGAGTGTTCACAAAAATTCTGGCCCCATTATTGGCCAATCTAAGAACACAAGGTGTAACGATAATGGCATATCTAGACGACCTGCTACTAATAGACCACTCAGTGGAAAAGCTGGAAGTAGCTATTCACAAGACAATCAAGTATCTGGAATATCACGGTTGGATTATCAACCGGGACAAGTCAGCTCTAAGACCAGTCAAAAGTCTGGAATACTTAGGGCTAAGGCTGGATTCAAATCAGAGAAAGATTTTCTTACCTCCAGAGAAGGTGTCGTCTTTAAAAAATTTGACCCACTTAGTGGGTACAAAAAGAAAACCATCCATACGCCTGTGCATGAGGCTGCTGGGAAAGATGGTGGCTTCATTCGAAGCGGTACCCTACGGTCAATTCCATTCAAGGAATTTGCAAAGGGCCATACTGTCAGCCTGGGACAAAAAAGTTCAGGCTTTAGACTTACCAATGTCCCTGTCCCCTTCCGTTCGCAAGAGCCTCCATTGGTGGTTGGTGCCCCAGAATCTGGAAAGAGGGAAACCCTTCAGTCCGGTTTCTTGGAAGGTGGTCACTACGGATGCCAGCCTCATAGGCTGGGGGGCAGTACTGGAGCAATGGTCTCTCCAGGGCAAGTGGTCAGAAGCAGAAAAGGCCCTGCCCATCAATCTCTTAGAGATACGAGCAGCCCGGTATGCCCTAGTAGCATGGACATCCAAACTCCAAGGGTCCCCTGTCAGAATTCAATCAGACAATGCCACGGCAGTGGCATATATCAATCACCAGGGTGGCACCAGGAGTCGTGCAGCCCAGAGGGAAGCAAATTGCATCCTGGAGTGGGCAGAAAGATATGTCCCAGCCATATCCGCGGTTTTCATCCCAGGAGTGGAAAATTGGAGAGCGGACTTTCTAAGTCGCCAACAATTATGCCCGGGGGAATGGTCTTCACCCCGAGGTTTTCCAGGCAATATGCCAGCGGTGGGGAACACCGGATGTAGATCTGCTAGCATCCAGATTCAACGCAAAGGTGGACAGATTTGTGTCTCGCACAAGGGATCCCCTAGCTTGCGGCTCGGATGCCCTAGTGTTCCCTTGGGATCAGTTCAAGCTGATATATGCATTCCCACCGCCACAATTGTTACCGCGATTACTCCGCAGAATCAGGGTAAAAAAGAAACCAGTGATTCTGGTGGCTCCAGCGTGGCCCCGAAGGGCATGGTACGCGGAGATTGTAAAAATGTCAGTGAGGAGTCCTTGGACCCTCCCACATCGTCCGGACCTGCTGTTGACGGCCTGGCTATTGAAGCCCACATTCTGAAAAAGAGAGGGCTCTCTAATTCTGTGGTATCTACCATGATCAATGCCAGGAAGCCGGTATCCAGGCAGATCTATTATAGGATCTGGAAAGCGTACATTAAGTGGTGTGAGGCCAAGAAATGGCATCCACGTAAGTACGTGATAGGGAGGATTTTGGACTTCCTACAGTGGGCTGTAGATAGGAAGCTGGCCTTGAGTACTATCAAGGGTCAGATTTCAGCCTTGTCAATATTTTTTCAAAGGCCCTTGGCTTCGCATTCACTAGTCAAAGCTTTCATACAAGGAGTGATGCGTATTAGCCCTCCGGTTAGTATTCCCATATGTCCTTGGGACTTAAACCTGGTTCTGTCAGTTCTACAAAAACAACCGTTTGAACCATTGCAACACATTTCCTTGGTTCTTCTCACCAGGAAATAGATTTTCTTAGTAGCCGTTTGTTTGGCTAAAAGAGTATCAGAATTAGCCGCCTTGTCCTGTAAGGAGCCATATCTGGTTGTCCATAAGGACAGAGTAGTATTACGTCCTCATCCAGCCTTTCTTCCTAAGGTGGTATCGAGGTTTCATTTGAACCAAGATGTGGTTCTTCCTTCTTTTTTCCCCAAACCTAGCTCGGTAGAGGAAAAGTTATTACATTCTTTGGATGTAGTAAGAGCAGTTAAAGCTTATCTAAAAGCCACTGCTCAGATTCGCAGAACGGATTCTTTGTTTGTTCTGCCGGAAGGCCCCAGAAGGGGTCAGGCAGCATCAAAATCCACTTTAGCCAAGTGGATTCGACAGGTCATAATACAAGCCTATGGCTTGAGAAGGAGACCGCCTCCGTTCAAAGTTAGGGCGCACTCCACAAGAGCAGTTGGAACTTCATGGGCAGTGCATCACCAGGCCTCCCTGGCTCAAGTATGTAAGGCCGCAACATGGTCTTCGGTACACACGTTTACTAGATTCTACCAGGTAGACGTTAGAAGTCAGGAGGATGTCGCCTTTGGGCGCAGTGTGTTGCAGGCCGCAAAAGATCCTCATGCCTGAGGGCGCCCAGCTTATGTATCCCTCCCCTCATTTGGCATTGCTTTGGGACGTCCCATTAGTAATGACTAAGTCGCTCTGTGTCCCGTGATGTACGAAAAAGAAAAAGGGATTTTTATAACAGCTTACCTGTAAAATCCTTTTCTTGGAGTACATCACGGGACACAGAGCTCCCACCCCTCTTTTTGGGACACTTATTGCTTGGCTACAAAACTGAGGTGCTCCCGGGTGGGAGGGGCTTATATAGGGGAGGGTACTTCCGGTTTGGAATTGGCCAGTGCCAACACCTGAAGGTAATCTATATAACCCATTAGTAATGACTAAGTCGCTCTGTGTCCCGTGATGTACTCCAAGAAAAGGATTTTACAGGTAAGCTGTTATAAAAATCCCTTTATGAGCCACTTACCTGCAAACGAAGCCCCCGATGTGCTCGCTGGTGTACCCGCATCCATCTTCACCCCTCTTCCTTCCGGGGCTGTGGACTCCGGCTCTGTGACTGTCTGGAGTCACGTGAGGTCACTCCCACGCATTCGCGCTGGAGACGACGGTCACGACAAGGGCCTGTAGAAATGGCACGATTGTTCCCTTTCTTCAGTGTAGGGTTGCCACATCATCCCTTTAATCCACGACACACATTAATTACACAGGTTCTGTGGCTGATTAAGGTGGTAATTAAACTAACTTGGTGCCTTATCTGCATTAAATCAGCCTTTAGAATCTGTGTAATTAATATGTGTCCTGGAATAAAGGGATGATGTGGCAACCCTACTTCAGTGTGCATGCGCCAATGACATCAGCGCAAGCATATATGGTAAATATCTCCTAAACCATGCAGGTTTAGGAGATATTTCCAGTACCTACAGGTAAGCCTATAATAAGGCTGGTAAAAGTGGTGTGTAATGGTTTACAACCACTTTAAGACCTGATTATATGCAGCTGGTATGGAGAATATTAAAGGAAACTCATCACAGGTGTATGCGTGTTATGACTAATCGCTTTCTGCGTGAAACGCGTTAACATTTATCTGCAGTTATCCTATAAATTTGCAAAACAATAGGATAAAGGAATATTTCTGAACTTTGGTTTATCTCATGGTTACTGTGAAATTGTGTGAATGCATCAATGCAGTGCATGTTATTTCAGCTTGCAGAGGTTGGACTCATTGAACGAGTTTACCAAAAGTGTAAATATTGCAGAATATACAGCCTCATGCTACATAACTAAGCTCCGTTTCATGCTGAATAAACTAAATTTTTAATGTATCTTAAATAAAAATATATCTTTTGGATAGATTTTTACTCCAAAAGCATTTTATTAAAATAAATTTGATAAAAAATCAAAAAAAATCTATTTAAATGTAAAAAAATAAGATTAAAAAAAAAAAAATCATTGATTTATATCCACCCCACCTGGCACTGACCTGGATCAAACCTTGATCTAGGTATTATTTTGTATTTTCCAATTAAATTTTTTCATTATATATATATATATATATATATATATATATATATATATATATATATTTTACACACCCTTTTTTCTTCTCTGCAAGGAGAGAGAGAGAGATACGATGTATCTATCTCCTCCATTCACAGAGAAAGAAAACACAGATTGGCTGAAACGTCAGGCGCTGTGATTGGACGCCTGAGAGAGGATGGAAGAAGACATGGAGGACATGCAGGACACTGCCGCTGACCCGCTCCGAGACAGGTAAGTTCCAGGCAGCATTTGATGGGGCACAGTAGCGGCAATTGATGGGCACACTGGCAACATTTGATGGGGCACAGTAGCGGCAATTGATGGGCACACTGGCAGCAATCGATGGGCACAGTAGCAGCGTTTGATGGCACAGTGGCGGCAATTTATGGGTACAGTGGCTGTGTTTGATGGCACAGTGGCAGCATTTGATGGCACAGTGGCTTCACATGATGGGCACAGTGGCTGCATATGATGGGCACAGTGGCGGCAATTGATGTGCACAGTGGTGGCAATTGATGGGCACAGTGGCGGCGTTTGATGGGCACAGTGGCTGCTCTTGATGGGCACAGTGGCGGCATTTGATGGGCACAGTGGCGGCATTTGATGGGCACAGTGGCAGCAATTGATGGGCACAGTAGCTGCGTTTGATGGGCACAGTGGCTGCAATTGAGGTTTTTTTTTCGGTTTGTTTGCGCACCAGCCGCCACTGCAGCCACCACATCTAATGATTGGTAAGCTGCAATGTATTACATTTTTGGTTTTGTGTTTAATATCGCTTTAAATGTTACCTCTACTGCCACCAATACAACTGGTCTCTGCTGTACTGAAAATATTTGGCCTCCTGAAGATTCTTCGGAATTCAACATTTTAAGTAGTGACAAATTCCTGGTCTCCAGCTGTGAGGTTTCTCTAGCCAGTCATACATCAATACAGGGCACAGTAGTCTTGTACGGGCCAGTGGATAAGCAGCTTGTTATGTTTCTGTGCTATTCTTTTAGAATCATATCCAAATAAACAACTTTAATAGCAAGTACATTAGTACAATTTGGTGTGCTTGAAAGAGCCATGTCCTTTCAAAATAAATGCAATGCCCCATAGTTTTAAGTGGAGGGGAAGTTTGACCTAGGTGGGCCTATGACATAGCTAGTAATTATTGTTTAAATGGACAAATGGGTGTAGATGAGGGTGGGGGGGACAGGCATTAGGGAGAATAGGATAGGTGTTTTAGCTAGGTAAGCAGACCTCTAGGATGTAAAGGTTGTAGGGACTGCTGGACATGGGAAGCGGTCCCATCCACTTGCCCTCCCCTTAGGTTTTGGGTTTTCTTTGGGCTTGTTGTTATTTCATAGTTGCTACAGGTATGGGATTTTGAAGTTTAAGTTAGCTAGCATGGTGTTAGTGTGGCTGTTTTTCTTTGTGATATATGTTTTCCTGATTCAGAGCTGCTGACAATGCCAAATACTTTCATTAAAACAAAAGAGATGGAACTAATGGGGGAGGTGTTGGTGGAGTATGGTTGGTAGGTCATAGGGGACTGGGTCCTCTCATGACCATTTTGTTTGAGGGCTTTACCCACCATGCTAGGTTTAGTTAAGGAGCTGTGGCAGGTACAATTAACTGGGTCGTATGTTAAGGTGACCAGATTTTTAAAATGAAATCCGGGGACATATTTAATTTTCTTTACTAGTAATGGCGGCAATCAGCGACTCTCTGCCTGTCGCCGCCGCCGCCCGCCTCACAGAATGTCGAATTTTACTCTCCGGCCCCGGCTACTACTGGGTGGGGAGTGGAGGAAGATCACTCCGCCAGGGAAGGCAAGGAGATGAGCAGGCAGGCGGCTGGCCGGGACTTGAGCCAAGGCAGAAGAACATGCAAGTGGAGCTGAATGGGCATGCGCCTGAAACGGAAGAAATATTCCCTCCGCTTCGACCAGCACATGATCATCAGAAAGGGGCACAGATAATGGGAAAAAATACACCCCCCTAAGCTAGTAGGAGCGGCGGGAGTGTGTAATTCTGATTTTTTTTTTTTATTCTGCACTGACTGTCTTTAAAATTGCCCCAGCCAGGGCCAATCCGCCCTATACGCTTGCTACGCAAGCTGCGTAGGGCCCCTAGTAATTACTCGGGGCCCCCGAATCTTCACCGCCGCCGCCGTTTGAGGTTCGCGGGCCGGGCGGAGACAATGTCTCCACCGGCCGCCATTTTCTTGTAGACCAAGAGGAGGATGGCTCCTACACTGTCCACTCTGTGTAATGGCGGCGGAGAGAGTCTCTGCTGCTGGGGCATCACACCTGATGTAAGGGGAGGCTCCGCTGGGAATGCCTGGTGTAAGGGGGGCCTCTGCTGGGAATGCCTGGTGTAAGGGGGGCCTCCGCTCGGAAGGCCTGGTGTAAGGGGGGACTCCGCTGGGAAGGCCTAGTGTAAGGAGGGACTCCGCTGGGAAGGCCTAGTGTAAGGAGGGACTCCGCTGGGAAGGCCTGATGTAAGGGGGGACTCCGCTGGGAAGGCCTGATGTAAGGGGGGACTCCGCTGGGAAGGCCTGGTGTAAGGGGGGACTCCACTGGGAAGGCCTAGTGTAAGGGGGGACTCCGCTGGGAAGGCCTAGTGTAAGGAGGGACTCCGCTGGTAAGGCCTGATGTAAGGGGGGACTCCGCTGGGAAGGCCTGGTGTAAGGGGGGACTCCACTGGGAAGGCCTGGTGTAGGGGGGCTCCGCTAGGAATGACTGATGTAAGGGGGGGCTCCGCTGGGAATGCCTGATGTAGGGGGGGCTCTGCTGGGAATGCCTGATGTAAGGGGGGCTCCGCTGGGAAGGCCTGGTGTAAGGGGGACCCTGCTGGGAATGCCTGGTGTAAGGGGGACTCCGCTGCGAATGCCTGGTAAGGAGGGACTCCGCTGGGAATGCCTGGTGTAAGGTGGGACTCCGCTGGGAAGGCCTGATGTAAGGGGGGACTTCGCTGGGAAGGCCGGGTTTAAGCGGGGACTCCGCTGGGAAGGCCTGGTGTAAGGGGGACTCCGCTGGGAAGGCTTGGTGTAAGGGGGGCTTCCTCTGGGAAGGCCTGGTGTAAGGGGGACCCCGCTGGGAATGCCTGGTGTAAGGGGGACTCCGCTGGGAATGCCTGGTGTAAGGAGGGACTCCGCT
Source organism: Rana muscosa (assembly GCA_029206835.1). NCBI lineage: Eukaryota > Metazoa > Chordata > Amphibia > Anura > Ranidae > Rana > Rana muscosa. Next base: position 180,319,454 of record CM055119.1, on the reverse strand, counting down.
GGGAATGCCTGGTGTAAGGAGGGACTCCGCTGGGAATGCCTGGTGTAAGGAGGGACTCTACTGGGAATGCCTGGTGTAAGGAGGGACTCAACTGGGAATGCCTGATATAAGGAGGAACTCTACTGGGAATGCCTGGTGTAGGGGGGACTCCGCTGGGAATGCCTGGTGTAAGGGGGGCTCCGCTGGGAATGCCTGATGTAAGGGGGGCCTCCGCTGGGAATGCCTGGTGTAAGGGGGGCTTCCGTTGGGAATGCCTGGTGTAAGGGGGACTCCGCTCGGAAGGCCTGGTGTAAGGCGGGACTCCGCTGGGAAGGACTATTGTAAGGCGGGACTCCGCTGGTAAGGCGTGATGTAAGGGGGACTCTGCTGGGAATGCCTGGTGTAAGGAGGGACTCAGGGCTTCCACTGATTCGGCATTATGGTGAGTTGAATAATTTCATTCTATATTACAATGTAATAATAGAAATAATGCGCTTCAATCATCCTGACACCATAACAACCACGGTGCCGGGATGATTGAAGCGCCAACACCAGGTGTTTGGAGTATCTTTATCTGCTGATTTGTTAAACTTTCTGGAATACACACATTTCTATTGTGGTGTAGGATCTGGGCCTGCTGTCCCTCCACCCCTCTTTCTTCCTTTCACTCTCTTTCTTTCTCTCTCTCTTTCTTTCTCTCCCTCTTTCTTTCTCTCTTTCTCCCTCCATCCCTCATTCATCTCAGACTCTAACAACACCCCCTGCGAGCCACGCCCACGCAAGCCACGCCCACTATTTTGCGTAAACCACACCCATTTTTTGCCACCATAGAGGGCCCATTAGCAGAATTTTGCTTAGGGCCCCAGGGAGGTCAGGATCGGCACTGGCCCCAGCCCCTGTTCAAATCCAATCCGGGGACAAAACTGGGGACAGACTTGGTCCGGGGACAGTGTCCTCAATCCAGGGACTGTCCCCGGAAACCGGGGATGTCTGGTCACCCTACCGTATGTTGGATTATTCCACATTAGGGAATAAGGTGATGGCATTATTAGAGGCCAGAGGGGAAGTTTGATATTGTGTTAAAGCGGTAGTAGACTCTTTTTTTTTAACTTGTACCCACAGGTAAGCCTATAATAAGGCCTACCTGTAGTTACATTGAATGTCTCCTAAACTTGCACTGTTTAGGACATATTCACACTCACATTCTGATGTTCCCTCTCCCCTGCCAACCAGAGTTGTTGAGCGGGGGGGGGTGCGGGACATTGGCAAAAAAAAACGGGAATTGGCACAGAAGTTGTTGTGAGCGGGGGGGGGGGGGGTGCGGGGGGGTGATGGTTGCCGCCGGAACATTTAAAAAAAAAAAAAAAGGACTTGCAAAAAAAATTTTTAAGCGGGGGGGGGTTTGGGGCGCGGCGGGGGGCCGCCGATCGGGGGGGGCATACTAGTGCGCCGATCGCGGGGGGGGGGGGGGCTCTTACCTGCTGCTGTTTCCTGCTGTGCTCCTCTTCTTCTCTTCATGTTTCCTGCTGTGCGGGAAACATGATAATCTCGCGGTAGTGCGGGAAGGAGGAGCCTCTGCGGGTAAAACCCGCACAATCCGTGCCAGTTGGGAGGTATGGGCCAGTTGGGAGGTATGCACACTGCTTACCCGTGCCATCCCTTCAGAGCTCCGTGCTGTGGTCCGTAATGTGACGTTATGTTCTTTCTAAACTGGGATTTGTTAGGTTATTTGGATGGTATTATTTAATGTGTATTGTGATATTGAGGAACTTACTGTAAGTCAATGATGTTGAGCTTTCCAGTGAGTCCATGCCAGATAGGAATGCTTTTTTAAGGCTTGCTGGCCCACTTTTATTTAAAATTAAAATAAACACAAATCCACCATCCCTTTAAACAGGAAGTTAAACAACTTTAGCCTCCTGGCTTGCTCTGGCAATATCACTGCTTAGGCCTCAAACCTTGGCCTTTGGCTGTTTCCTCAGACCCTCTTATACAGCACCCCTGTGTCCATGTGTCTCTCTCTCGGCAATGGGCGTCCGCAGAACTTTTTTCGGGGTGGGTCATCATTTTAAGGTTACCCATGCGCCGCCCCTTTTCGACAATGTCATTATCACATTATCATGGTCAGAGACTACAGACGTAGTACAGTCCCTAGGATAAGTAATGGATAATGGCCGACACGCCCTCTTATCAGACCCAGCGAAACTACAGCAGTGATTCCTCCGGCTGGACGATTGCTCCCTCTGGGCTCCCTGGAGGCGACTCTGGTCAGTAGTGTAGCATGTCTGTACCCTGGCAGTGGCTCAGTCTTTCTCTTTCTGGTGGCGCTGGACAGCATGGCTCTCCCTCTGGCTTCCGCCCAACACACTCTTCGTTCTTTGTCCTGTAACACTCACTCCCTCAGCTTTTTTCCAGGCTGCAGTCTCTCAATCTCTCTCTTGATTGAGCTGTAGCCTCCTCCCTGTAGAAAATGGGTCTGCCAATCTTTGGAACTTCATGTCCCATGATGCTCTCCTCTCCTAGTCTCCTTTGATTGGCCCTCAGTTATGGGCAATGGGGAAGGAACGGAGCGGGCAGGAAGCTGGGCAGGGAACCTAGTGAGAGCCACCGTCTCTTCTCCCTGACAGGAGAAAGGGGGGCAAGCTTTTCTCCTGTCACAGCGCCGCCGAGTTCTCTGCTGGACCGAGCAGGGAAAAGAGCCCACAGTCACACTACACTGATGGGGGCTTGACAGCATCTTGATGGTGTCACCCCACTGGAGGCTTACACCCCCATTGCGACACCACTGTCCTGAATTTAACAGTGCTGATCCGGATCCCTGATAACGGGGGGGGGGCACTTTACCCCCCTTGCCCCTACCTGCGAACGCCCATGCTCTCAGCTCTCCCAACTCTCACCAACTCTCCCAGCTCTCCAGGCTCTTTCAGACCTCTAGGTTCTCTCAGTCCTTTAGACTAGGAACTTCCTGGCTCCAGAGTGGAGTACTGTCTCCTTAGTGGAGCACACCTGACAGGAGTTCTGGGCTATTGCCAAGCTTGTGACTATAATGCTGTGCGCATCTGTACAAACACCCTGCTAGTCTCCAGCAAGACCTGGACACTAGGTTAAATGTTTCCTCCCTTTCAAAGCTTGTGGAAGCGCTTGAACGCTGCATCCCAATCCAGGAATAACAAAACCTGGAGAAACCTGAAAATCACCTTTCTCCAGTCAGCAGGAACACTCCAAAGCCCCTCACTTTTCATTTTACGAGAACCTTGTGTGCTTTCTACCTCCATTTACATAGTGCCAGGGCCTAGCATTATCACAGTATATTCAGTTTTTAAATGATTTATTTAACTGCTTAAAGACCAGCCTCCGCAGTTGTACTGCAGCAGGTTGGCTCCCCTGCGCGAATCGCCGTGAATTGTACGTCAGCCACTTTAAATAAAATAGGAGGCATGCTCCGGGCCACTCGCAATCGATTCACAGAGAGACAGAACGGGGATCTGTCAATGTAAACAGACAGATCTACATTCTGTCAGGGGAGGAGAGAGAGATCGTCTGTTCCTAGTGATTAGGAACAGCGATCTCTATCTACTCCCAGGCAGCCCATCCCCCATACAGTTAGAAACACCTCCCAGGGAACACACTTAACCCCTTAATCGTCCCCTGGTGTTAACCCCTTCCCTGCCAGTGTACTTTGTACAGTAATCTGTGGCTATTTTTAGCTCTGATCGCTTTATAAATGTCAATGGTCCCAATAAAGTGTCAAAAGTGTCCGATCTGTCCGCCGCAATGTCGCAGTCCTGCTAAAAATCGCTGATCGCCACCATTACTAGTAAAATAAAAATTAATAATAAAAATGCCATAAATATATCCCCTATTTTGTAGATGCGATAACTTTTGCGCAAACCAATCAATATTCACTTATTGCGATTTTTTCTTTTACCAAAAATATGTAGAAGAATACATATCGGCCTAAACTGATGAAAACATATGTTTTTTTTAATTTAATTTTGGATATGTATTAAAGTAAAAAATATTATTTATTTTTCAAAATTGTCGCTCAATTTTTTGTTTATAGCGCAAACAATAAAATCTGCAGAGGTGATCAAATACCACCAAAAAAAAGGCTCAATTTGTGGAGAAAAAAGGACGTCAATATTTTTGGGTACAGCGCCGCACGACAGTGCAAATATTAGTTAAAGCGACACAGTACCGTATCGCAATGGTCATTCAAGCGGAGTTCCACCCATAAATGGAACTTCCGCTTTTCGGACCCTCCCCCCCCTCCAGTGTCACATTTGGCACCATAGGTGTGCGCAGCCTTTGGCATTAGGGTGTGCACCCCAAATCTCAAACACACTTTACCAATCACTAACGATGTTCATTCAGAAAGGGAAGGGGCCAGTAAATGGCATATTTACCGCCCCATCCCCCACTCATCCTAAAACATCCACATCAACAACTGGTGGGAGAGGAGGGAAGCCGGAAGTGCTGTGTGGGGAAGGAGGGGGAGCCAGGTCAGTAGGGGGAATCTGAACTGCACAGGGTTATTAGGGTGTGCCTGGGCACACCTGGCACACCCTGTGCGCACGCCTATGTTTGGCACCTTTCGGGGGGAGGGGGGAGCAGATACCTGTCTAATACAGGTATTTGCTCCAACTTCCGGCGATAGACCGCCACAGATTCCGCGGCGATCTACGCCATGTCCGGCCCCTCCAACGCCCCCTCCCGCTGTCTTCTGGGAGACACACAGGTCCTAGAAAACAGCAGGGACCAGTGAGGACGCGCAGTGCGACACGCGCATGTGCAGTAGGGAACCAGTCTGTGATGCCGCAAAGCTTCACTTCATGATTCCCTTACTGAAGATGGCGGCGCCTCCACCAGGGAACCATGGGACAGATCGGCTTCGGGTGAGGACATTGCGGGTTCCCTGGACAGGTAAGTGTCCATGTATTAAAAGTCAGCAGCTGCTGTATCTGTAGCTGCTGACTTTAAAATGTTTTTCTTTTCGTCGGAACTCCGCTTTAAGGAGGCAAATCCATATTCAATTCCTTTCTTATTGTAACACTGTGGTCTATCTCACATCTTGTTACAATTTCTATGTTAACAAGCTGCAGCATTTTAGTGCGTTTTTTTTTTTTACATAGGGAGGATCCAATATGGCCCTACTATTTATCACGGACCTCATTAATGCAGCTTGCCTGAACATATGATAGCGTGTTGTGTTAACACACATGTTTACTCAACAGACTTAAAAAATTAATAAGGTTATTTACATCAACTGATCCTTTTTTTTTTTTTTGCCTGTTTATCTAATAAAACATTGAAAACACTGTACATTTCCTATAAATGAACAGGGCGGACTGAGCTATGGCCAAATTAGGGAAGCTGTGCTGAGTATTACCTTTGGCTCCGGTATGCAGTGCGGTGTAATACTAATGAGAGAGGAGATTGTATTAAACAGCTTTTTCTTAGCTCAGTAAGAATAAAACAACCTTTAGCTTCATACAAGATGATCAGTCTTCTGCAGCGAGCCCCTGCAGAAACACAAACACTGATCTGCGGACCTTGCTTACACAGAATTGTTATTTATTAGAAATATAGCAAAAGCATGATTATTTTAAGCATGGTTTATTGGACTATAAACAAGGTATACGGACATACTCGAGTATAATCCGAGTTTTTCGGCACATTTTTTTGTGCTGAAAATGCCCCCCTCGGCTTATACTCGAGTCACCTTTTTGCGCCTGATCTCCCGGAATTCGGGGACCTGGTACCAATCTTGGCACACATGTAGCCCCACTCTTCCTCTACAAGTGTGCAAAGTTTGTTGTCCAGAGGACCTACACCCGGGGAGCACCGATTTTTCAAAGCAGGGCACCCCTTCCATAGACTCCCATGTTAAACTGTAATTTCTCTGGTGATTTTGGGTACGGGGTACCGGCCATTCGTAGGTCCCCTGGACCCAAAACTTTGCATACATGTAGCCCCATTTCTCCTCTACAAGTGTGCAAAGTTTGTTGTCTGGGGGACATAAGGCCGGGGAGCACCGATTTTTCAAACGCGGGCACCCCTTCCATAGACTCTCATGTTAAACGTCAGTCTAGTTATGGACACAGTGAGGCATGGGCACAGTAAGGCATGGACACAGTGAGGCACAGTGAGGCATGCAGATGGACACCCTAGGCTTATAATCAAGTCAATACGTTTTCCCAGTTTATTGTAGTAAAATTAGGTGCCTCGGCCTATATTCGGGTCGGCTTATACTCGAGTATATACGGTATACGGATATGAGAATGATACATCAGGGTAGTCAGCAGGGTAATGTGAAATGTAGCGCTAAAAATATTGTACAGTGAACAATGTATTGTAAATGATTATTAAATCAAATCTCAAATATGATAATCATATATGCATAAATAAAAACATAAGTGAGTCCAATCCACAACAGTGAATAAATCCTAAGGTAAACATGTGAAAAGTCCGCCACGGAATGGTAGTTGTTCACAAATGTGTAGCAATGGCTTTAACAAGCACATGGAATATCCAGGATAATATGTCATCCAATATGGGAGGAGTAAATACTCTCACCGGAAGTGGTGGACTCGAGTGTCAGCGACAACGCGTCAATCTAGCAGAGGTGCCCAAATCGGCAGATCTACAAAACGATCGAAGGGACCCAGGGAGCTCCAGAAGCGACTCAAGAGGATCCTGCAGGTGTCTCCAAGCTGAAATTCAGATGACCAAACTGGACAGCCAAAAAACTCTCATCCAGGAGGGTATAAAAATAAAAAATGCCTCCACATAGTGTAGGTCAAAAAGAGGGTTTTTATTTAAAAAAAAACAACATACATGGATAAAATGTGAGCAATGTGGAAAGCAGTAAGCCAAGGCCGACACGTTTCGTCCAAATAGGACTTCTACTGGGGCATCTATCAGCTCTCCCACATTGCACATATTTATAAACTACATATGAATTGAAAAACCAATCAAAACAAATCAATTTGTCATTCTCAATCCTGAGGTCCATGATTGGAGAGGAATAGTCTTTTATATTTTGTTTGTATTATGTATGCACTGTGATGCTATAGTGCTAACAGGTAGCGTAAACTGATGTTTCCATTCTTAAAGCGCAGTTCCGCCCCACATTTTTTTTTTTAAGTCAGCAGCTACAAATACTGCAGCTGCTGACTTTTAAAATATTGACACTTACCTCTCCAGGGCGTCCACGATGTCGGCACCCAAAGCCGATCTGTCCCCCGGCTCTCGGTTGCTGCCGCCGACATCTTCGGTAAGGGAATCAGGAAGTGAAGCCTTGCGGCTTCACTCCCTGGTTCCCTACTGCGCATGCGCGAGTCGCGCTGCGCGATCTGAATGGTCCCTGCTGTCTTCTGGGACCTGTGTGTCTCCCAGAAGACAGAAGGGGGGAAGGGGAGGAGGGGCCGGACACAGTGTAGATATCCACGGATATCTATGCCCGGAAGTGGGAGCAAATACCTGTATTAGACAGGTATCTGCTCCCCTCTCCCCCTGAAAGGTACCAAATGTGACACCGGGGGGGGGGGGGGGATTCCGAAAAGCGGAAGTTCCATTTTTGGGTGGAACTCTGCTTTAAGTATTAGTACAATGAAGCCCAGTTACATACATAAGCTACATTTGTTAGCATAGGCGTGCGCACAGGGTGTGTCGGGTGTGCGTAGGCACACCCTAATCACCCCATGTGCATTAGCATTATCAAGGATGGGGGTGCCAGTGGCCATTGTAAATGCCCCCATTATATTAAAATCTAGGTTCTAGGGCAGGGATGAGCCGAACACCCCCCTGTTCGGTTCGCACCAGAACCTGCGAACAGACAAAATGTTCGTGTGAACTTTAGAACCCTATTAAATACAATGGACTCGAACGTTCGAAATCTAAAGTGCTAATTATAAAGGCTTATATGCAATTTATTGTCCTAAAAAGTATTTGGGGACCCGGGTCCTGCCCCAGGGGACATGTATCAATGCAAAAAAAGGTTTAAAAAATAGACGTTTTTACGGGAGCGGTAATTTTAATAATGCTTAAAATGAAAAAATAAAAGTGAAATATTCCTTTAAATTTCGTACTTGGGGGGTGTGTATGATATGCATGTGAAGTGGCGCATGTTTCCCGTGCTTAGAACTGTCTCTGCACAAACTGTAATTTTTGAAGGAAAAAAAGTCATTTAAAACTCACTCGCGGCTATTAATGAATTGTCGGCTTTTATCAATACATAGAAAAGTCATTGATAAAAAAAAAAAAAAAGCGTAGGGGTTCCCCCAAATTCAATTACCAGGCCCTTTAGGTCTGGAATGGATATTAAGGGGAACCCCGCCGCAAATTAAAAAAAAATGGCGTGGGGTTCCCCCTAAATATCCATACCAGGCCCTTGAGATCTGGCATGGATTTTAAGGGGAACTCCACCCCAAATTTTAAAAAAAATGGCGTGGAGTCCCCCCAAAAATCCATACCAGACCCTTATCCGAGCACGCAACCTGGCCGGCCGCAGGGGAAAAGGGGGGGACGAGAGAGCGGCCCCCCTCCCTCCTGAACCGTACCAGGCCACATGCCCTCAACATGGGGAGGATGTCCCCATGTTGATGGGGACAAGGGCCTCATCCCCACAACCCTTGCCCGGTGGTTGTGGGGTTCTGCGGGAGGGGGGCTTATCGGAATCTGGAAGACCCCTTTAACAAAGGGGATCCCCAGATCCCAGCCCCCCCATGTGAATTGGTGAGGGGTACATTGTACCCCTACCATTTCACGAAGAAAGTGTGAAAAAATGTAAATAAAAACACACACACCTTGGAAAAGTCCTTTATTAAAAAAAAAAATAATAATAATAAAAAAAAAAAAACATTCCAGCGATGAAATCCAGTGTCCAGCGCTGTCCGTCATTGGCTGAGCCTGAGCGGACCTGATGGGAAATTTAAATTACACAGTGAAGGAAGTTCCCCGCTCAGGCCAATGACGTAGGCGGGGTCGGACATACCGAGGGGGCGGACCTGATGGGGAACTTTGTTCGCTGTGTAATACATGTATAGACCCGCCCCTTCTCATGTTCCGCATCTGGTCCGCTGAGCGGACCTGATGGGGAACTTTAGAAGGGGCGGGTCTATACATTTAAAACACAGCGGAGGAAGTTCCCCATCAGGTCCCCTTAGGCTCAGCCAATGACGGACAGCGCTGGACATCGGATCGCCGCGGGACACTGGATTTCATCGCTGGAATGTTTTTTTTTTTTTATTATTATTTTTTTTTTAATAAAGGACTTTTCCAAGGTGTTTGTGTGTTTTTATTTAAATTTTTTGACACTTTCTTCGTGAAATGGTAGGGGTACAATGTACCCCTTACCAATTCACATAGGGGGGGGCGGGATCTGGGGGTCCCCTTTGTTAAAGGGGTCTTTGAGATTCCGATAAGCCCCCCGCCCGCAGACCCCCACAACCACCGGGCAAGGGTTGTGGGGATGAGGCCCTTGTCCCCATCAACATGGGGACATCCTCCCCATGTTGAGGGCATGTGGCCTGGTACGGTTCAGGAGGGAGGGGGGGCCGCTCTCTCGTCCCCCACTCTTCCCCTGCGGCCGGCCAGGTTGCGTGCTCGGATAAGGGGTCTGGTGTGGATTTTTGGGGTGACTCCACACCATTTTTTTTTTAATTTGTGGCGGGGTTTCCCCTAATATCCATTCCAGACCTAAAGGGCCTGGTAATTAAATTTGGGGGAACCCTCACGCTTTTTTTTTTTTTTTTATCAATGACTTTTCTATGTATTGATAAAAGCCGACAATTCATTAATAGCCGCGAGTGAGTTTTAAATGACTTTTTTTCCTTCAAAAATGACACTTTATGCAGGGACAGTTCTAAGCACGGGAAACATGCGCCACTTTACATGCATATCATACACACCCCCCAGGTATGAAATTTAAAGGAATATTTCACTTTTATTGTTTCATTTTAACCATTATTAAAATCACTGCTCCTAAAAAAACGGCAGTTTTTAAAACTTTTTTTTGCATTGATACATGTCCCCTGGGGCAGGACCCGGGTCCCCAAACACTTTTTAGGACAATAACTTGCATTTAAGCCTTTAAAATTAGCACTTTAGATTTCTCCCATAGACTTTTCGAATTTGCCGCGAACACCCCAAATTGTTTGTTGTTCGGCGAACGGGCAAACAGGCAATGTTCGAGTCGAACATGAGTTCGACTCGAACTCGAAGCTCATCCCTATTCTAGGGTGTATAGTAATATGCTCCCAATCAACTGGCTCCCACCACCAGCGCCCCTTCCTATGACAGCAGGTGGCGTTCATGTGTGTTTGAGCTTTGGGGTGCACACCCTAATGCAATAGGCTGCGCACACCTACATTTGTTAGATAGCACTTCAATTCATCAGCATCTACAGTAAAAAAAAGCTTCTTACCCTAGGCTCACACCTATGCATTTTTAGTGCATTTTGCAGTTTTCAGAAACACACTACAGTCCACTTAACTTGGTTTCCTATGGTACAGGTTCACATCTTTACATTTTTTTTAGTCAGTGCGTTTTTGGAAAGGGTCAGGGACTCAAACCCCCCCAAGCAGAGTGCATTTTCCATATAATAGACTTCAATGGACCCGCACCAAAAACGTTGTGACGTAGGCGGCCCGGCATGCACCAAAGGACATCGCCCCTTAGCTATTTAACCACTTCCCCCCCAAGGTACATCATATAATGTCCTGGACTTTGAGTGGGGATATCTGAATAATGCCTGCAGCTACAGGCATCATGCAAATATATGGTTGCCACCTGTCTGGGATTTACCCGGACAGTCCGGGTTTTGAATCATGTGTCCGGATTTCAGGTGGACTGAAACCCAAACACATTATTCAGAACAGGCTGTGGCTCCCCAAGTAACCAAGATAGTCACACACAAATCTGTTGCCGACTGGGAGCAGCGGGTGGGTGTCTGTGGGCAGGTCCTGCATCACTGGGGGGCAGGGTGATGAAGTCAGCACGAGCAATTTGGCCACACCCACATTTTGCTGCAGCACGCTATGCGCACTGCATTACTACTCTCCTTGGGATGCTCAAACGGGTCCCAGGCTGCTAAAGTGTTCGGGTTTGGCTTGAAGAAAAGGTGGCAACTCTATGCAGATATCATCTTTTTCAGCTGGCGATTCCCTGCACGTAAGAACAATCATAGCAGCAGTTCAGCCACTCGATCGTTCTTACAGGTGGCGGAAGGGGATGCCCCCCCCCCGCGCGTTTCTACCCGGCTCGCCTGTGCAATTGGTGAGCCGGAGAAGGAACCCACGGGCGACGGAAGTTGAAAATAGAGGTTACTAAGGTACAGATTGTCCCCAACAATCTCTATGACCTTATAGACCCGACATCTCTCCATAAAGAGGACCTGTCACACACTATTCCTATTACAAGGGATGTTTACCTTCCTTGTAATAGGAATAAAAGTGATAAAAAAATGTTTTTAAAGGGAAAGTGTAAAAAAAAGTGTACATTTTTTTTTTATAAATAAACAACAATAATTTTTTTTTAAAGCACCCTGTCCCCACATACATATCTCGCGCCCGCATATGTAAACCGCGTTCAAACCGCACATGTGAGGTATCGCCGTGAATGTTAGAGTGGGAGTAACAATTCTAGCTCAAGTTCTCCTCTGTAACTTTAAACAGGTAACCTGTAAACATTTTTAAAGCGTCGCCTATGGAGATTTTTTTTTTTTTTTTTTTAAAGATATGTTTTATTACATTTTTTTATAACATACAAACATAGAAAGACAATATGTGGGGGCCTAGCCAGGCCTGTCCCACACACAACATATACAACTTGCTCCTATATCAGTCTACACAGAAGAATATCTGCACATCCATTTAAGCAGCACAATATAATATAAAGACAAATTACAGCAACATAATAGACCTACTAGACAGTCATAGCTAGTAAAATTGCATAGGAGTATAGTTATGGTTCAAGGTATGCTACAACCTAACTACTCTTTCATGGCAGTATGGGGGAAAGGGTCAGGGGGCTAGCCAGCCACCTGCCCCAAATTTTATAAAATGTTTTCTTCCTTTTGCGGATCTCAAAAGTGAGTTTGTAAAGTGGAAGGGCATCATTGACTAGTTTCAACCATAGCCCCACTGTTGGGGTTGCTGCTCCCCTCCAGGTCAATAAAATTGATTTTTTAGCATAACAGTAAAGGATCCGAAGCAATCGTTTGACCTGGGAGGGAACAGCAAGGTCGCCAAAGACCCCCAGGAGGCAATTCTTAGGATTTAATATGTTGGGAAGCCCCAGCACTGAAGAGAGAAAGGAGTCTACTCTCCTCCAAAACTCCTGCACTATGGGACAACTCCAGAAGCAATGAATGAAGTCAGCTGTATATCCACATCCCCGAAAGCACTCAGCCGAGGACAAAACGCCCATTCTGTGCATCCTGGCCGGGGTGAGATGCGATTGGTGGAAGATTTTTATTTGGATGATCCTGTCCCTGGAGGATACAACAGAAGCCTTGAAAGTGTCACAGAATTCGGACCAGTCCTCCTCTGTTATGGATATATCTAGGGAGTCCCATTTACGTTGTGATGCCTTGAATCTAGGGTTGGAGCCCACCGCCAGTGCTAAATAATAAGTAGAGATAAGTTTCGTGCGGTCTGGGGATCGTAAGAGTTTTTCTAAGTCAGAAATCACAAGCGGGTTGTCTAGTGAACCAAACTGTGCTCGCACAGCGTGTCTAAGCTGATAGTAAAAAAATAAGTAGGTATGTGGTAAGTCAAAGTCAGTTCTCATCTGCGCGAAAGATTTAAATCCTTGAGGTGAGTATATGTGACATAAGTATTTTATCCCCCGAGAGGTCCACCTTTGTGGGTCAGGCAGGGAGCCAAATTCTGGTAGTGTAGGGTTAAACCAAAGTGGACTATTAGGGGAGACTGACCAGGAGCCAGGGGCGTGTTTAAGCGTCACTGTTTTAAATAGGGACAGAGATGTACGTAAAATAGTCAGTCCAGATCCCGAGGGCGTGCATCCACGATAAACAATGTTATGCAATGTTTCGAATGATGAGACCATGGCACCTTCAGTGGTGGTACAGGCATTATTCGGGTCAGGGTGCAGCCAATCATGAATATTAACCAGTTGGGATGCTTGATAGTAAAGGTAAAAATCAGGGAAAGCTAATCCTGCCAAGTGGGACGGAAGGCGCAGAGTTTCCAGTGCCATTCTAGGGGACCTACCATTCCAAAGGAACGCTATACAAATCGAATCAATACTCTTAAAGATTGTTTTGGGAATTTTGCAGGGGGAGTTAGCCAGGACATACAAAAGTTTAGGAAGATATATCATCTTTAGGATATTGGCTCGCCCCATCAGATCCAGGGGTAAGTCCTTCCATTGTTTAGTTTGGGTTTGCAGTTGGAGTAGTAAAGGGCCTAAATTATTGGTAATATATAGGGATAATGGCAATTGAACTATAACACCTAGATATCTAAAGGAGGTGGCTATTTGTAGTCTAGAATCCGAGTGAACCTGTGGAGCAGGAGTCTGATCTATGGGGAAGAGGGTAGATTTCTCCCAGTTCACTCGGAATCCAGAAAAGTCTCCAAAGGTGGTCACCGTGGTCAACAGACTAGTAAGTGAGTCCTGAGAGTCTGCTAAGTAAACCAATGTATCATCTGCATAGAGCGAGATCCTTTCTTCTATCTCATTTATGGGCAATCCGTGAAGGAGTGGGGAATTACGGATCCGAATAGCAAGGGGTTCCATGGCCAGGGCAAACAGGAGGGGCGACAAAGGGCAACCCTGTCGGGTGCCTCTGGTGATCTTAAATGTGTCAGTGATCTGAGAGTTAATGCGAATGCGGGCGAGTGGCATGGTATAGAGGAGTTTGATCCAGGCTATCAGCCGTGGACCAAAGCCATACAACTGCAAGACCCCAAACAGGTATGGCCATTCCACACTGTCAAAGGCCTTGCAGGTGTCCAAGGACACCACAACTCGGGTCGCCGGACAGTCATGTGGAAACGTCAAGTTGTGGAACAGTCTACGAATGTTCATCCGGGTTGATCGACCGGGTATGAAACCACCCTGATCACTCCCCACTAGCCCTGGGATCACCCTGTTCAGGCGGTTCGCCAGAGCCTTGGCTAGAATTTTGGTATCAACATTAATAAGCGATATCGGCCGATAGGAGTCACATTTTAACGGATCCTTTCGCGGTTTAAGAAGTAAAACAATAAGTGCCTCTCTCATAGAGGGAGGAAGTACCCCCTCCTGCAATGCTGCATTGTATGTTTTAAGCAAAATAGGGCCAAGAAGGTGCTGAAATTGCTTATACCATTCCACTGGGAACCCGTCCAAACCTGGCGTCTTATGAGCCGGCATCTGTGAAATCGTCAATGAAAGTTCTTCCACAGACAGCGGCTCATCCAACTCTCCCCGGACCTGGTCTGTCAATCGGGGGAGCGACACCTGGCCTAAATAGTCATCTAGTTGTGCCTCTGAATAAGTAGCTCTGGAAGTATAGAGGTCTTGATAAAAGGAGAGAAAGGCTTCTGCTATATCCTGAGGGACAGTACTAATCGTAGTTCCTGAAACTAATATCCTGGGGATAGAAATAGGGGCATGGTCAGGTCTGGAAAGATATGCGAGTAGGCGCCCTGCTTTGTTACCATGCTCAAAAGTCTTTTGCGTGACATAGAGTAATCTTTTTTAGTGAGATCTAACAAGCGAAGTTCGTATTCCCTGCGACTATGAAGCCACGGGGCTAACGTGTCCGCAGAGGGCCTTTCAGAGTACTCTGCCTCCGCCTTCACCATAGTCTGTTCTAATTCCTCAGTAGGTTGTAGATTATTTTTACGCAGAATACCCGTAATTGACATAAAGGCACCTCTCAACACTGCCTTGGAAGCATCCCAGACAGTGGTGAGTCCAGTAGTACCCTGATTCAGTTGCCAGTATTCAGTCACGCCCTTCTGGCACTCTGCCTGTACAATCTCATCCTCAAGCCAATGTGAGTTCAATCTCCAGACCCGGGGGCCCGATTTTGGCAGGAGGAGAAGACCAATCAGCAAAGGAGCATGGTCCAAGATCCCTCTAGGCAGGTAAGCTATGGAATGAACCAGGGGGAGTACATCCGCCGGGGCGAATGCCATATCTATGCGAGACATAGTATGGAAGGAGTCCGAATGACAGGAAAACTGTCTGTCATCCGGATGCTTCCAACGCCATAGCTCGGTAAGGGCAAATACCTGGGTCCAGTCAATAAAAGAGGGGTACGGCCTGCCCCCACCCCGCAAGCGGTCCACTGAAGGGTCGAGTACAGCATTGAAATCACCTACAAAGAGCAGGGGACCCGGGGATCGGGACAGCAACATGAGAGACAAATGGGAAAGGATTTCTGAGGAAAACGGTGGAGGAATATATATGTTCACCAATGTAAAAATTGTGGAGGCTATACAGAGGGTGATTATAATAAATCGTCCCGCAGGATCCGACTTCACAAGCAAAGTCTCAGCCGGGAGGGACTTCGCCAACAAAATCGAGACCCCACGGGAGAAGTTAGAATAAGAGGCATGATAGTGGCTGGCCAGCCAGGGCCTTTTAAGGGACTTAAGCTTAGAGCCAGTAAGGTGGGTCTCTTGGAGACAAATGATATGGGGTCTGTATTTTTTTAGATAGGAAAACAGCAGGGACCGCTTGTGAGGTGAGTTCAACCCCCTAACATTCCACAAAATCTGTTTTAAAGTGTCAGCCATGAGTAAGTATAAGTAACACAGGAACAATGCAAGGATAACCATGTGATGCAGCATACCACAAACCGTTTCTATTACACTGTCTATAATAGGTGTGCAATAGTGGCAAAAAGAACATTTTCCTAGGAGCAGCTATACCAACCAAACACCAAAGAGGCCAGTCCTTCATGGAGATTTTTAAGTACCAATTTTAAAGCGTGACATGTTAGGTATCTATTTACTTGGCATAACATCATCTTTCACATTATACAAAACAATTGGGCTAACTTTACTGATTTTTTTTTTTTAATTCATGAAACTGTTTTTTTTTTTTTTTAAAATGCGTTTTAAAAAATCGCTGCGCAAATACCGTGTGACATAAAAAGTTCCAACAGCCGCGGCAGACGGTGGGAGCCTTTGGCGTGAGCAGAGCTTTTTTTAACCTCCCTAGTGGTAATCCCGAGTCTGGCTTGGGGTGATTTTTTCATGCTAAGAGCGGTAACCCCGAGCCAGACTCGGGCTGCATCACAGTATCCAGGGGAAGTAACTTACCTTGTTCCCTGGATCCTGCGATGTCTTCCTGCAGTGTCTGCGAGCCGTGTCTCGATCCACACTGCCGAGTGCAGAGCTCCGTTCCCTGCGACGTTGCGGCGCTCAATTCAAAAAAGTAAACACATAGTATACATACAGTATACTGTAATCTTACTGATTACAGTACTGTATGTAATAATTACACATCCCCTTTGTCCCTAGTGGTCTGTCCAGTGTCCTGCATGCACTTTTATATTATAAAAACTGTTCTTTCTGCCTGGAAACTGGAGATTGTCCATAGCAACCAAAAAGTGTTCCTTTATGTCAAAAGTGGTTTTAGACCAGCTAAAAAACAGCGATAATAAATTAGAATCACTCGCAGAATTGAGCGATAGCGATTTGTGGGGAAATTCGTCATCAAACACTAAATCTAATGGCAGCGACAATTCTGCAACTGAGCAAATTTCAATGTTTTTGATTTGATTACATTATTGAATAATTTTTATTATAATTACATTACTATTTGTTATAATTATTTATAGTTATTTTCTATATTATAATTTATGATTTTGTGTTTCAAACTTTATCATACCCGGGATGTCTACTAGATTCTTGTTTGGTCAGGTTTAAGTAAGTAATTACTAAGAATCGCAGGCCTACAATACATAACACCAAATTTCCATGCAAAATAATTGTACCGCTTTTGGTACAAAATTCCAGACAGAATCATACCGCCAGGGAGGTTAAAGAAAACTTGTGTAGTGTCTTTATTCACTTTTTCCACTTTTCTGGTAAATGGATAGGGGTACTATGTACCCCATACTCATCCACATAGGGGTCTGGGGCCCCCCTGGTTAAAGGCTGTTTCCAGATTCCGATAAGCCCCCTACCCGCAGACCCTCACAACCAGCGGTCCAGGGTTGTGGGGAAGAGGCCCTTGTCCACATCATCATGGGGACTAGGTGCTTTGGGGTGGGAGCGTGCTTATCATAGGACATACTTTTTTAACGATGTCACTAAAGCTGTAGAGAAAAAAACGGTTTTTTTAACGAAACAACAGTTTTAAAATAAACGATTTCCATTGATCGGCTGTATTGTCTTTACAGATATAATCAAAAACACATACAGTAAGTTGCAAGAATATCTACTCAAAGGTTTGCATTAGGTTCCTGGAACCATCAGGGAATTTGCATAGCATCATGCAAAGGTTTCAATTGACTGTACATAATCTGAGGCATGGGTGCTATCAAACCTTTTAATCGCTTCAGCCCTGGAAGATTTTACCCCCTTCCTGACCAGAGAACTTTTTACAATTTGGCACTGCATCGCTTTAACTGACAATTGCGCGGTCGTGCGACGCTGTACAAAAAACTAAAATTTGCATACTTTTTTTCCCACAAATAGAGCTTTATTTTGGTGGTATTTGATCACCTCTGCGGTTTTTATTTTTTGCGCTATAAACAAAAGAACAGCGACAATTTTGAAAGAAACACAATATCTTTTCCTTTTTGCTATAATAAATATCCCACATTTTTTTTCAAAAAAAATAATTTTTTCCTCAGTTTAGGCCGATACGTATTCTTCTACATATTTTTGGTAAAAAAAAAAATCGCAATAAGCGTTTATTGATTGGTTTGCGCAAAAGTTATAGCGTCTACAAAATAGGGGATAGAATTATGGCATTATTATTATTATTATTTTTTTTTACTAGTAATGGCAGCGATCTGCGATTTTTATCAGGACTGCGACATTATGGCGGACACATCGGACACTTTTGACACATTTTTGGGACCATTGACATTTATACAGCGATCAGTGCTATAAAAATGCACTGGTTACTGTGAAAATGTCACTGGCAGGGAAGGGGTTAACCACTAGGGGGCGATCAAGGGGTTAATTGTGTTCCCTCTGCATTAGGGTGACCACATTTGATTTGATCAATTTCAGTGCCTTAGTAATTACCACAGCCGTTTCATCTGAGGGAAATCCTGAAAACATGACCTGTTGGGTAGGGTGACCACATTTCCAGACTACCATTCAGGGACACCCCCCTTTCCAAAAATCAGCTTGTGTTGTAACGAATCACAGCACAATGATTGGACACAAGAGGCGGGATTTATGATTTCTCCAATCACAAGCAGGGGGCGGGGATTGTGCTCCTCCAGGCATTCCTGGCCAGGACAAGTACTGTCAGTGAGTAAAGTGGTGATGTGGCGGCTTTTTTTGGGGGCATAAGATTAGCCCGGGGGGTGGCTGTGTCAGTTTCATTCCGGGACACTGTATTGTCCTGGAATGAATGTGCCCGGCACAGACCTGCAAAATGCGGGACTGTCCTGGGCAATCCGGGACATATGGTCACCCTACTCTGCATGTTCTAACTGAAGGGGGGATGGGACTTACTAGGGGAAATGACAGATTGCTTCTAATACAAAGTATGAATAGACATTCAGTCATTTCTCCCCTTAGAGAACCGGGATCTATGTGTTTACACACACAGATCCCGGTTGTCTGATCTGTGTCATGAGCGATCGCGGGTGCCAGGCAGTCATGGCGCCCGCCGGGCACTCGCATCGGCTTCGTGGGCCGATGCCACGCACCCCTAGTGACCACAGGGCGAAGCGACGTAACATAACGTCGTTTCGCCCAGCCGAGCCATTCTGCCGCAGTAAAACTGCGGCGGCTGATCGGCAAGTGGTTAATGTCCATATTGCTCCACACTCATTCACAATTTTCTTTCAAATTGGTTGCATAAGCCAGTGTTGGTGAGCAGAGTGAAGAGGTAAGAATCCAGAGGGGACCATTTGTCAGATTTGCTACTTTTATATCTTCTTCATAGAAAGGAACCTCTAGGGCAGGAAATCATTGATGTTCAAGCAACTGCATCAGATTAGTAGGTACAAGCCTATTGGGATGCCATGTAAAGAGGTTTTAGATGTGTGGCGGATGTCATGTAACCGTGCATTTGTTGCAGATGGCTGCTGATATTTCCAGCTATACAAGCACAAGAGGGCACTTCAGATCCTCCATTTATTGCATGCTATCTGTAAGAAACATAACTGTTATATACAATCAGTGCACATTGGAAGTCTCAGCTAGCATTCTCTGCAGAGCAAAGGGTCCTGTATGGGTTCATCTGTGTAATGTTTTGTCCACAATGGTGGCCAATCGGATCTTACTGTTCTGGAACTCAAAACGAAAGAGTTCACTTGAATGGCAGTCAAAGCAGCTCAACATTTTTCAGCTTCTCCTCAATGCAGATCTGGGATCTTATATGTCATAAACCAGTGTTTCTCAACTCCAGTCCTCAAGGTGCCCCAACAGTAGGGTGACCACGTGTCCCGGATTGCCCGGGACAGTCCCGCATTTTGCAGGTCTGTCCCGGGCACCTTTATTCCAGGACAATACAGTGTCCCAGAATGAAACTGACACAGCCACCCCCCGAGCCAATCTGATGCCCCCAAAAAAGGGCGCCACATCACCGCTTTACTCACTGACAGTACTTGTCCTGGCCGGGAATGTCTGGAGGAGCACAATTCCCGCCCCCTGCTTGTGATTGGAGAAATTGTAAATCCTGCCTCTTGTGTCCAATCACTGTGCTGTGATTCCTTACAGCACAAGCTGATTTTTGGGAAGGGGGGTGTCCCTGAATGGTAGTCTGGAAATGTGGTCACCCTACCCAACAGGTCATGTTTTCAGGATTTCCCTCAGATGAAACGGCTGTGGTAATTACTAAGGCACTGAAATTGATCAAATCACCTGTGCAAAATAATGGAAGGTCTGAAAACATGACCTGCTGGGGCGTCTTGAGGATTGGAGTTCAGAAACACTGTCGTAGACATTACTTCCTCCTCCATAGCAATTGGAACTATTCTTTGCTGTGTAATAGGGATGAGCTTCGTGTTCGAGTCGAACATACGTTCGACTCGAACATCGGCTGTTCGATCGTTCGACGAAGATCGAACGATTTGGGCCGTTCGCGCCAAATTCGAGTGACGCGAACGGCCCACAATGCACTACGCCATCGCAGTGTCATCCAGGCGCTGTGATTGGCCAAGCATGCACTGTGACCCCGCATGCTTGGCCAATCACAGCGCCGGCAGCGAGGAGAGCAATGATTGGCCACAGGCAGGATGCCTGTGGCCAATTATTGCTGAGGGTGTTTAGTACACGCCCCACACTATAAAAGGCCGCCAGCACGGCGGCCTAGTGTAGTGTGTTCCGGAGCAGGGATAGAGCAGCATAGGCAGGGACAGTGACTGTTATTTCTTTCTTGCTTAACCTGGATTCCTTTAGTTTAGGGAAAGAGAAGGATAGGTAGGGAGAGTGTCAGTGTGTTTTGTGCTTGTGCTATAGTGTGCTTAAAAAAAACATTTATTCTAGGGACAGAAAACTGTAGGTAGGGACAGTGTCAGTTTCTTTCACTCTGCAAGTCCTTGTTTCCAGGGACCTGTAAGGACAGTGAGTGAATTGTCCTTGTGCTATATTGTGATTAAAAAAAACATTTTTTCTAGGGACAGAAAACTGTAGGTAGGGAGAGTGTTTTTTTTCTTTCACTCTGCAAGTCCTTGTTTCCAGGGACCTGTAAGGACAGTGAGTGAATTGTCCTTGTGCTATATTGTGCTTAAAAAAAACATTTATTCTAGGGACAGAAAACTGTAGGTAGGGAGAGTGTCAGTTTATTTCACTCTGCAAGTCCTTGTTTCCAGGGACCTGGAAGGACAGTGAGTGAATTCTCCTTGTGCTATATTGTGCTTAAAAAAAACATTTATTCTAGGGACAGAAAACTGTAGGTAGGGAGAGTGTCAGTTTATTTCACTCTGCAAGTCCTTGTTTCCAGGGACCTGTAAGGACAGTGAGTGAATTGTCCTTGTGCTATATTGTGATTAAAAAAAACATTTTTTCTAGGGACAGAAAACTGTAGGTAGGGAGAGTGTTTTTTTTCTTTCACTCTGCAAGTCCTTGTTTCCAGGGACCTGTAAGGACAGTGAGTGAATTGTCCTTGTGCTATATTGTGCTTAAAAAAAACATTTATTCTAGGGACAGAAAACTGTAGGTAGGGAGAGTGTCAGTTTATTTCACTCTGCAAGTCCTTGTTTCCAGGGACCTGGAAGGACAGTGAGTGAATTGTCCTTGTGCTATATTGTGATTAAAAAAAACATTTTTTCTAGGGACAGAAAACTGTAGGTAGGGAGAGTGTTTTTTTTTCTTTCACTCTGCAAGTCCTTGTTTCCAGGGACCTGGAAGGACAGTGAGTGAATTGTCCTTGTGCTATATTGTGATTAAAAAAAACATTTTTTCTAGGGACAGAAAACTGTAGGTAGGGAGAGTGTTTTTTTTCTTTCACTCTGCAAGTCCTTGTTTCCAGGGACCTGGAAGGACAGTGAGTGAATTGTCCTTGTGCTATATTGTGCTTAAAAAAAAACATTTTTTCTAGGGACAGAAAACTGTAGGTAGGGAGAGTGTTTATTTTCTTTCACTCTGCAAGTCCTTGTTTCCAGGGACCTCTAAGGACAGTGAGTGAATTGTCCTTGTGCTATATTGTGCTTAAAAAAAACATTTATTCTAGGGACAGAAAACTGTAGGTAGGGAGAGTGTCAGTTTATTTCACTCTGCAAGTCCTTGTTTCCAGGGACCTGGAAGGACAGTGAGTGAATTGTCCTTGTGCTATATTGTGATTAAAAAAAACATTTTTTCTAGGGACAGAAAACTGTAGGTAGGGAGAGTGTTTTTTTTCTTTCACTCTGCAAGTCCTTGTTTCCAGGGACCTGGAAGGACAGTGAGTGAATTGTCCTTGTGCTATATTGTGCTTAAAAAAAAACATTTTTTCTAGGGACAGAAAACTGTAGGTAGGGAGAGTGTTTATTTTCTTTCACTCTGCAAGTCCTTGTTTCCAGGGACCTCTAAGGACAGTGAGTGAATTGTCCTTGTGCTATATTGTGCTTAAAAAAAACATTTATTCTAGGGACAGAAAACTGTAGGTAGGGAGAGTGTCAGTTTATTTCACTCTGCAAGTCCTTGTTTCCAGGGACCTGGAAGGACAGTGAGTGAATTGTCCTTGTGCTATATTGTGATTAAAAAAAACATTTTTTCTAGGGACAGAAAACTGTAGGTAGGGAGAGTGTTTTTTTTCTTTCACTCTGCAAGTCCTTGTTTCCAGGGACCTGTAAGGACAGTGAGTGAATTGTCCTTGTGCTATATTGTGCTTAAAAAAAACATTTATTCTAGGGACAGAAAACTGTAGGTAGGGAGAGTGTCAGTTTATTTCACTCTGCAAGTCCTTGTTTCCAGGGACCTGTAAGGACAGTGAGTGAATTGTCCTTGTGCTATATTGTGATTAAAAAAAACATTTTTTCTAGGGACAGAAAACTGTAGGTAGGGAGAGTGTTTTTTTTCTTTCACTCTGCAAGTCCTTGTTTCCAGGGACCTGTAAGGACAGTGAGTGAATTGTCCTTGTGCTATATTGTGCTTAAAAAAAACATTTATTCTAGGGACAGAAAACTGTAGGTAGGGAGAGTGTCAGTTTATTTCACTCTGCAAGTCCTTGTTTCCAGGGACCTGGAAGGACAGTGAGTGAATTCTCCTTGTGCTATATTGTGCTTAAAAAAAACATTTATTCTAGGGACAGAAAACTGTAGGTAGGGAGAGTGTCAGTTTATTTCACTCTGCAAGTCCTTGTTTCCAGGGACCTGTAAGGACAGTGAGTGAATTGTCCTTGTGCTATATTGTGATTAAAAAAAACATTTTTTCTAGGGACAGAAAACTGTAGGTAGGGAGAGTGTTTTTTTTCTTTCACTCTGCAAGTCCTTGTTTCCAGGGACCTGTAAGGACAGTGAGTGAATTGTCCTTGTGCTATATTGTGCTTAAAAAAAAACATTTATTCTAGGGACAGAAAACTGTAGGTAGGGAGAGTGTCAGTTTATTTCACTCTGCAAGTCCTTGTTTCCAGGGACCTGGAAGGACAGTGAGTGAATTGTCCTTGTGCTATATTGTGCTTAAAAAAAACATTTATTCTAGGGACAGAAAACTGTAGGTAGGGAGAGTGTCAGTTTATTTCACTCTGCAAGTCCTTGTTTCCAGGGACCTGTAAGGACAGTGAGTGAATTGTCCTTGTGCTATATTGTGCTTAAAAAAAACATTTATTCTAGGGACAGAAAACTGTAGGTAGGGAGAGTGTCAGTTTATTTCACTCTGCAAGTCCTTGTTTCCAGGGACCTGTAAGGACAGTGAGTGAATTGTCCTTGTGCTATATTGTGATTAAAAAAAAACATTTTTTCTAGGGACAGAAAACTGTAGGTAGGGAGAGTGTTTTTTTTCTTTCACTCTGCAAGTCCTTGTTTCCAGGGACCTGTAAGGACAGTGAGTGAATTGTCCTTGTGCTATATTGTGCTTAAAAAAAATATTTTTTCTAGGGACAGAAAACTGTAGGTAGGGAGAGTGTCAGTTTCTTTCACTGTGAAAGTCCTTGTTTCAAGGGACAGAGAAGGACACCTGAAGGTAGCCCTTATTGCTTTTTTCCCATCTCCCTGCAGGCCATCTATTAGAATGTCTGGAAGGCAAACAAGGAGAGGCAGACAGTCAGGAGGCAATAAAAGAGGGCAAGCAGGCTCTGTGTCTGGGGGCAACAGTGCTGGTCGTGGACGCGGTGCATTGTCATCAGCACATGGCCATGGGACACGCTTGTCCTTCTTTTCGGCAGCTGGACATGTTGAGCCACATCATGCCGAAGACTTGGTAGAGTGGATGACCAAGCCCTCCTCCTCCTCCTCATCCTCTCTCACCCAGGCTCAGGGTACTGGAAAAGCAGCTGCCAAAGCGTCGTCTTCCCTGGTATCAATGTCAGACAAATCATCAGTCACTCCTTCCCTAGACCCACCATGTCCTCCTCCTGAGGAGTCCCCCGAACTGTTTCAGCACAGTGTTGGGTACATGCTCCAGGAGGATGCCCAGCGTTTCGAAGGGTCTGATGATGAAACCCAGCTAGAGGAAGGCAGTAGCGTGAGAGCAGACAGAGGGGATGCTCAAGAAGGACACCAATCTGGCAGTCATGTTCCAGCAGCTGCAGCATACTGCCAGATTGGCTCCAGTGATGAGGAGGGAGGGGATGATGAGGTCACTGACTCCACGTGGGTGCCTAATAGGAGAGAGGAGGAGGAGGAGGATGAGGAGGAGGCACATCTCCAACGAGGCAGGATGCCCTTTGGTGGCCAGCGTAAGGGCAGTACACCGACGGAATCACACCGCAGAGCTCCGCCTGTGCAGGGCGCTGCCTCTGCCCGTCATTCAAAAAGTTCTTTGGTGTGGGCCTTTTTTGAGGCTAGTGCATCAGATCGCACAGCTGCTGTTTGCAACATATGTCTCAAGCGTATATCGCGTGGCCAAAACATCAGCCGCTTGGGTACCACATGCCTGACCAGACATATGTTGACCTGCCATGCAGCTCGTTGGCAAGCCTACCTCAAAGACCCACACCAAAGAACAAAGCGGACCTCTCCTTGCACCGCATCAGCTGGGATCTCCAACCCCACTATAACTTCAGTCCTCTCTGAAACATGCACTGAGAGGAATGAAGGTGTAGAATTAGGTGTGTCACAGCCAAGTACTTGCGCCCACTCTGCTAGCAGTACACCGACGTCCGATTCTAGCAGGCAAATTTCCCTGCCCCAGCTGCTGGACCGTCGAAAGAAGTTCACTCCCAGCCATCCACATGCCCAGCGGTTGAATGCTAGCTTGGCTAAATTGCTAGCGCTTCAACTGCTGCCTTTTCAGTTGGTAGACTCGGCCCCCTTCCGTGAGTTTGTGCAATGTGCGGTTCCTCAGTGGCAGGTTCCCAAACGCCACTTTTTCTCACGGAAGGCTATTCCGGCTCTCTACCGGCATGTGGAAGGCAATGTCTTGGCCTCGCTGGACAGGGCGGTCAGCGGTAAGGTGCATATTACCGCTGACTCATGGTCCAGCAGGCATGGACAGGGACGTTACCTTTCTTTCACGGCCCATTGGGTCACTCTTTTGGCAGCTGGGAAGGATTCAGGACAAGGTGCAGTAGTGTTGGAGGTTGTCCCACCGCCACGCCTCCAAAATGCTACTACTGGTTGTGACACACCTCTCTCCTCCACCCCCTCCTCTTCTTCTTCCTCCATGGCCTCTTCCTGTGGTTTGTCCTATGAACCAGCGGTGCTCCGTAGCCGTTCACGGGGCTACGCAAGTACGCAGGCAAAAAGATGCCATGCCGTGCTTGCGCTGGTGTGTTTGGGGGACAGAAGCCACACTGGGGCAGAGGTCCTGTCTGCTCTGCAGGGCCAGGCCGAGAGGTGGTTGACGCCACGCCAGCTTAAGCCAGGAATGGTGGTTTGCGACAATGGCACCAACCTCCTCTCCGCCCTCCGACAGGGACAACTGACCCATGTGCCCTGTGTGGCTCACGTCCTTAACCTGGTGGTGCAGCGCTTCTTGGGCAGGTACCCGGGCTTACAGGATGTCCTGAGGCAGGCCAGGAAAGTCTGTGTGCATTTCCGCAGATCTTATAATGCCAGTGCTCGCCTGGCTGAGCTGCAAAAGGAGTTGAACCTGCCCAAGAACCGCCTTATATGTGACATGCCCACCAGGTGGAACTCAACGTTGGCCATGCTGCAGCGGCTGCACACGCAGCAGAGGGCCATCAATGAGTACCTGTGCGACTACGGCACCAGGACAGGGTCAGGGGAGCTTGTTTTTTTTTCTCCACGCCAGTGGGGCATGATCAGGGATGCATGCACTGTCCTGGCACCATTTGAGGAGGCCACGAGGATGGTGAGCAGTGACAGTGCATGCATCAGTGACACTGTACCTCTTGTCCACCTGTTGGAGCACACGCTGCGTGGAATAATGGACAGGGCACTTGAGGCAGAACAGAGGCAGGAAGAGGAGGACTTCCTTGCCTCTCAAGGCCCCCTTTACCCAGACAGTGTTCCTTCTGTCCCACCCATCGCACAGGAAGAGGAGGAGGAGGAGGAGGAGGAGGAGGAGGATTGTGTCAGCATGGAGGTGGAGGATGGCACTCAGCATCATCAGCAGCAGTCTTTTAGGGATGATTTACAGTCCCAAGAAACCAGTGGACTTGTACGTGGCTGGGAGGAGGTGGCTGCGGATCATGTCGTCCTTAGTGACCCAGAGGACTCCGGAGCGAATGCCTCAGCAAACCTACGCTGCATGGCCTCCCTGATCCTGCAAAGTCTGCGGAAGGATCCTCGTATTCTTCGGATCAAGGAGAGGGACCATTACTGGCTGGCCACTCTCCTTGATCCACGGTACAAGGGTAAGGTTGCGGACCTTATGTTACCGTCGCAGAGGGAGCAGAGGATGAGACAACTCCGGGAGGCCTTGCAGAAAGGTCTGTGCAACGCGTTCCCAGAGACTGGGAGGTTGCAAACTCCTGGTCCTGGACAACGAGTTGCTGAGGCTTCGGCCAGTCAAAGAAGGAGCGGTGGGGAAGGTGGCCGTCTGACCGATGCGTTCAGACAATTCTTTAGTCCGCAGCCCCAAAGTATGATCGGTTCCAGCAACCATCGCCAGCGTCTGATAAACATGGTGCAGGAATATCTAGGGGCAAGGTCAGACTTGGACACCTTCCCCACCGAAAATCCTCTGGCTTACTGGGTCTTGAGGATGGATCACTGGCCAGAGCTTGCACAGTATGCAATTGAGCTACTGGCCTGTCCTGCATCCAGCGTTCTTTCGGAACGCACATTCAGTGCTGCTGGAGGATTTGTCACGGATCACATGGTGCGCCTGTCCACCGACTCGGTTGATCGACTGACTTTCATCAAGATGAACCAGTCTTGGATCACCACCAGCTACCACACACCTGATGCTGATATAACAGACTAATTGATTTTAACATGTCACATCCCTTCAAGACTGATGCTGATGCTGAGTGCCTGTGCTGTTATGTTGACTGGCTATCCTCCTCCTCCGAGTCCTTAATGATACGATTGATGATGATAGCTTGTAAGATCATTTTTGTTTATGGGTGCCGCCACCAGTGCCTAACGCCCAATTTTTCAGCCCCTGTTTAACAGGGGCGTGTAATTACAATTTTTGAAGCAATACTTTGCAACAGGGCTCATTGCTGTGCTCCAAGTACAGTATCTGTGAGGAGTTGCAGTGTTGTGCCACCAGTGCCTAAGGCCCAATTTTTCAGCCCCTGTTTAACAGGGGCGTGTCATTACAATTTTTGAAGCAATACTTTGCAACAGGGCTCATTGCTGTGCTCCAAGTACAGTATCTGTGAGGAGTTGCAGTGTTGTGCCACCAGTGCCTAAGGCCCAATTTTTCAGCCCCTGTTTAACAGGGGCGTGTCATTACAATTTTTGAAGCAATACTTTGCAACAGGGCTCATTGCTGTGCTCCAAGTACAGTATCTGTGAGGGGTTGCAGTGTTGTGCCACCAGTGCCTAAGGCCCAATTTTTCAGCCCCTGTTCAACAGGGGCATGTAATTACAATTCTTGATCTAATAATTCACAGCAGGGCCCATTGCTGCACCCACCAAGAGTAACTGTCAGGGCTTACAGTGTTGTGGCACCAGCACCACCATCAAAGGCCCAATTTTTACTACCACTGTTCAACAATTATATGTAATTAAAATTCATGATATAATAGTTGACAGCAGGGCGTTCCAGCACCAACCAAGAGTAACTGTGAGTGCTTACAGTGTTGTGCCAACACCAACAACTAAGGGGCCTATTTCTGCAGAGTATATGCGGCAGGTCCCTACTTTCAAACATCCAACTTACAAACGACTCCTACTTGCAAACGCAAGAAGACAACAGGAAGTGAGAGGAAATCTACCACTAGGAAGGAAAATTCTCTCCTGTAAGAATAAATATGGGAGAAAGGTGTCTCCTCTGTACTGATGCTTTATCAGCAATCCTTGTTTCAAGAAAAAGACCACATTTCAAAAAGAGTTGTCATTGGGACGGAAAGTGAGGTGAAATGTTCTGAACAGGGGCACAGACAGCAAAACAAATGTTACAGGGGTGATAACCCTTACCTATGTTTTCCAAAAAGTTTAAAAATAGATTTTTGGTCTGGAGCTACACTTCAACAATGTACCTGTTCAAAATTACAAACAGACTCTACATAAGAACAAACCTACAGTCCCTGTCTTGTATGCACCGCCTGTATAGGGCTGTTCAGAGTATATAGGGCCTTTTTTATTTTATGTGCGGGGTTCCCCTTAATATCCATACAAGACCCAAAGGGGCTGGTAATGGGCTGGGGTAGGGGGGGGGTCATGGGGTAGCTATGCCATTTTTCTTAAAGAATTTCATCCATATTACCGGGACCAGACATTACATTAAAGCCGCAAGCAGTTTTAAATGGCTTTTTTTTCCTTTAGAAGTGTCATTTTGTGCAGGGACAGTTCTAAACACGGGAAACACGTGGCACTTCACAGGCATACTTTAGACACCCCCCAGGTACGATATTTAAAGGAATATTTGACTTTTTTTTTTTCACTTTATGCATCATTAAAATGACTGCTCCCGAAAAACGACCGTTTTTAAAACTTCTTTTTGCATTGATACATGTCCCCTGGTGCAGAACCCGGGTTCCCAAACCCTTTTTAGGACAATAACATGCATAATAGTTGTTATAATTAGCACTTTAGAATTCGAACGTTCGCATCCATTGTATTTAATAGGGTTCTAATGTTCGTTCGAACTTTCGGTCCGTTCGCGGGTTCTGGTGCGAACCGAACCCGGGGGTGTTCGGCTCATCACTACTGTGTAATAATGGACAGACTAAAAAGTAGTCTGCACTTGTCACCCCTCAAAGGTTCTTCTTGTAATGACACCTCTAATGTCGCGTACACACGATCATTATTCACGGCGGTTAAAAAACACCCGTGAATAATGACATTTTAAACGAGGGAACAGCTTGTTCCCCACACACGGTCATTTTTCTCGTCATTTTTTAAAATGACGAGAAAAATGATCGTCTATGGGCTCCGCGGCAGTGTTTCCCTATGGGAAACACTGCCGTGGAAGAAATGTCAGGAAAAACGACAAGAAAAATTAGAACATGTTCTAATTTTTCTCGTCGTTTTTAATGCCGTTTTTCACGTCGTGAAAAATGACAAAAAGACCACACACGGTCGTTTTTCTTGTTGAAAACAAAAAAATTAATTTTTCACGACGTAAAAAATGATCGTGTGTACGCGGCATAATGCTGCGCACACACGATCAGAAATTCCGACAAGAAAAGTCCGATGTGAGCTTTTTGTCGGAAATTCCGACCGTGTGTAGGCTCCATCTGGCTTTTGCTGTTGGAATTTCCGCCAACAAAAGATTGAGAGCAGGTTCTCTATTTTTCAGACGGAAATTCCGATGGTCTGTATGCAATTCCGACACGCAAAAAAACACGCATGCTCAGAATCAAGCAGAAGAGCCGAACTGCCTATTGAACTGCATTGATCTCAGCTCGTCGTACGTCTTGTACGTCACCTCGTTCTTGACGTTCGGAATTTCCGACAAGATTTGTGTGACTGTGTGTATGCAACACAAGTTTCAGCCAACATTCCGTCAGAAAAAATCCACGGTTTTGTTGTCGGAATTTCCGATCGTGTGTACGCAGCATAAAAGTATGGACCTTGCTTTGTGCACTGGTGTGCAGTCATGTTGGAACAGGAAGGGGCCATCCCCAAACTGTTCCAACAAAGTTGGGATCATGAAATTGTTCAAAATGTCTTGGTATGCTGATACCTTAAAGTTGAGGTCCACCCTAAAAAAAAAAATTACACCAAAATGCTCCAAAAAAGTTTACTTACCAGAAATTGCGGTTTCTATGCAGATCTTCCTAATCTGCCTCTTCCTAGTCCACGGCAGGTCTTCTTCCTCGTCCTCCTCGCGTTGTCTTCTAGTGAATGGGGCGCACTGCCTTCTGGGAACTGTGTGTATCCCAGAGAGCAGCCGCCCATTCATACAGCGTCGCTAGACTTGCGCATGAGCAGTAGGAAACAGGCAGTGAAGCCTCAAGACTCCACTGCCTGTTTCCCTTAGTGAGTATGGCGGCGCCGGGACCTGCCATGACCGAGGGATCATGGCGCCTAGGACAGGTAAGTGTCCTTATTAAAAGTCAGCAGCTACAGTGTTTGTAGCTGCTGACTTTAAAAAAAAAGAAAAAATCACGGGTGGAATCCCGCTGTAAGAGTTCCCTTTACTGGAACTAAGGGGCCAAGCCCAACCCCTGAAAAACAACCCCACACCATAATCCCCCCTCCACCTAAAGATTAGGACCAGTGCAAAGCAAGGTCCATAAAGACATGGATGAGCAGGTTTAGGGGTTGATCCAAGAGAAGATATTCAGAGAGGCGTAGGGGGCAAAGACAAGGTCATTTAGAAGTGGGTAGAGTGGGGAGTACCTGCACCACATATATAGCCCTTGATATGTGCATCATTATGTCAGACAAGAAACTAAAGTGTCCATGCTTAAATATAGTGTACCCCAGTCTTAGTCCGTAGGGTTCAATATTGAGTTGGCCCACCTATTGCAGCTATAACAGCTTTAACTCTTCTGGGAAGGCTGTCCACAAGGTTTAGGAATGTCTATGGGAATGTTTGACCATCCAACATCAGTGCCTGACTTCACAACTTCAGTGCCTGATTTCTGGGAAGAATGGTCAAACATTCCCATAGACACACTCCTGAACCTTGTGGACAGCCTTCCCAGAAGAGCTGAAGCTGTTATAGCTGCAAAGGGTGGGCCAACTCAATATTGAACCCTACGGACTAAGACTGGGATACCATTAAAGTTCATGTGTGTGTGAAGGCAGGCGTCCTAATACTTTTGCCAATATAGTGCATTTACAAGAACACTATATTTAGGCAAGGACACTTTAGTTTCTTGTATGACATAATGATGCACATGTCAAGAGCTATATGTGGTCAGGGCTTTTTTTCTCAGGGAATAGGTGCAGGTACTCCCCACTTCTAAATTACCTCTTGTCTCAGCCACCTCCCCACCTCCCAGTACCTCCCCTTTTAGAGAATCCAGAACCAAGTATACTTTTTGTGGTGCCAAGTGGAATTTCTTAATGATAACAAGAAATGCAATAAAATAGATTCCCTGCAGCCAGTAACAATAGATCCCTTCAGAAACAATAGATCTTCCAGCAGCCAGCAACAATAGATCCCTCCCCAATAGTAGATCCTTCTCAGCAACAATTGGCCCCAAGTAACATAAGACCCCTCAGCAATAATAGATCCCCTGTCAGCAACAATATACCTCCCCAGCAACAAGAGACCCACCTGCAACAATAAATTCCCCCAGCAGCCAGCATTAATAAGTCCTCCAGCACAGACCAGCACCCCTTGCCATTATATACATTCAGAGCTGGAGGTGCTGGAACTGCGTTCCCCACGTTTCCGTTGAAAAAAAAAGGCCCTGTATGTGGTAGAGCTGTACGATTAATCATTAAAAGATCACAATCTTGATTTAATCCAGCATTTCCACGATTCATGTAAAAAGTGTAGAGCATTTCCCCTGTTCGCAGCTGGCAACCCAAAAAAAAAAAAAGCAACAACATTGCTCAGCCTGAAAGAGAAAGAGAAATAGAAACATTGTATCTTTCTGTTTATTCATTTACAGATCAAAGGGATGAACTTCGGGCTGCAAATGAAGTCAGTTTAAAGCAACCTCGTTGAGTAAAAAATAAATAAATAAATATATATATATATAATTTATTTTGAATTGTTCCTCTGTTTAACCGCTTATTAACCCTTAATTTACTCTAATCAACCTTATTAACTCCTAATGCCGCGTACACACGATCGTTTTTTCTGATGAAAAAAGACCGATGGACTTTTTTCATCGGACAAACCAATTGTGTGCGGGCCTCATCAGTCTTTTTTCCATTGGAATAAAAAAATAGAACATGTTTTAAATTTTACCGATGGAGAAAAAACCCACGCATGCTCAGAATCAAGTCGACGCATGATCAGAAGCATTGAACTTAACTTTTCTCGGCTCGTCAGAGTGTTTTACGTCGCAGCGTTTGGGTCGGTCGGATTTTTGACTGATGGTGTGTATGCAAGACTGATGAAAGTCAGCTTCATCGGATTCCCGATCGTGTGTACAGGGCATTATTCTCCTCCATTTAATGATTGCTTTCCTGATGATTTTTTTTCTTCTATTTTATAAACTACTGTATTAATAATTAAAACTTTCTTTTATTGTTTGCTTTGTTCATTAA
The DNA here is from genome assembly GCA_029206835.1 of Rana muscosa. Taxonomy (NCBI): domain Eukaryota; kingdom Metazoa; phylum Chordata; class Amphibia; order Anura; family Ranidae; genus Rana; species Rana muscosa. The sequence goes on along the minus strand of CM055119.1, from coordinate 180,286,987 downwards.
TATTTTTACACCTTTAACATATATTTTCCAGTTTCACAATGATAAAAGCGCAAATTTTTATATTTTTTTATTTCATTGGTAAAATAACTTTTCAATGCTTTGTACCATTGCTGACATCTGAAGTGTAAACAAAAAAGTTGTGGTAGGTATCGGTAATTGGTATCGGCAAGTACTAAAAAAAAAAAAAAATTTGTATAACTTAAAGGGGAATTCCAGCCTTTTTTATGTTTATTAAAAGTCCGCAGCTACAAAAAGTGTAGCTGCTGGCTTTTAATAAACAGACACTTACCTGCTCCACTGTCCAGCGACACGGCAGAACGGAGCTTCACTCCTCTCCCCCCTTCTCCACCAGCGCCTCCATTCCTACTGTGAGCACCTGGCCGTGACAGCTTTCGGCTTCACGGCCGGGCACTCACTGCGCATGCGCGAGCGGCGCTGCCCTCCCTGAGTGGACAGGCGACCGCCTGGGACCTGTCACGTGTCCCAGGTAATCGCCTACAGGGAGGGGCCACCAAAAGGCGATATGACGTGTCGCCTAAGCGCCTGGGCGAAAGGAGGAAGTGGGACAGGAAGTCCCACTCCTACTGAAGCCCCCACTCCCCCCCCAAAAAAAATTACATGCCAAATGTGGCATGTAAGGGGCGAGGAGTGGTTTAAGCGGAAGTTCCACTTTTAGGTGGAACTCTGCTTTAATTGTAATTTTTTTTACTTCTTTATACATTACATTTTTTTTTTATATAAGCTTTATTTAAATTTGATTGAAGCAAATCAAACGGGGGACGCGCAGGCAGCTCATGCACGGGAGGATGTCATATGACGGGCCTCCCAGCAATTAAGGACCGTGCTGTAGCCATCATTTAGCTATAGCGCGGGCGGGAGGAGGTTAAATGTTCAAGAGCATATGTGAGATTCCGTGCTCTGCCAGAACAGGGGACACCAAAAAGCCACTACATTGCCATGCTGAGGTCTTCTTACAGCAAAATACCATATATACTCGAGTATAAGCCGACCTGAATATAAGCCGAGGCACCTAATTTTACCACAAAAAATGGGAAAATTATTGACTCGAGTATAAGCCTAGGGCAGTGATGGCGAACCTTGGCACCCCAGATGTTTTGGAACTACATTTCCTATGATGCTCAACTACACTGCAGTGTAGTTGAACATCATGGGAAATGTAGTTCCAAAACATCTGGGGTGCCAAGGTTCGCCATCACTGGCCTAGGGTGTCCATCTGCATGCCTCACTATGCCCATGCCTCACTGTGCCCATGCCTCACTGTGCTCATGACTAGACTGGCGTTTAACATGGGAGTCTATGGAAGGGGTGGCCAGGTTTGAAAAATTGGTTCTCCCCGGCCGTAGGTCCTCCAAATAATAAACTTTGCACATTTATAGAAGAGAAATCGGGCTATATGTGTGCCAAGTTTTGGGTCCAGGGAACCTATGACCGGCCGGTACCGGGTCCCCAAAATCACCAGAGAAATTACAGTTTAACATGGGAGTCTATGGAAGGGGTGCCCGGTTTGAAAAATCGGTGAACCTCGGACGTAGGTCCCCCGGACAACAAGCTTTGCACACTTGTAGAAAAGGAGTGGGGCTACATGTGTGCCAAGTTTCCGGTCCAGGGGACCTACGGCCGGCCAGTACCGGGTCCCCAAATTCCGGGAGATCAGGCGCAAAAAGGTGACTCGAGTATAAGCCGAGGGGGGCATTTTCAGGACAAAAAAATGTGCTGAAAAACTCGGCTTATACTCGAGTATATACAGTAACTGTATCCAGTAAAGCAGATGCAGAATAAATCTGCAAATGAAACATCTAAATACATTTAAAAAATAATAGATCTCCTTTTTTCAAGCTTTATTTCACCTAAACAGCTCAATGTATGAAACCGTGTTTCGGCAAAATCAATTACTAGACCTGTCCTTTCAATATTCAAGTGGAGATCTTTTACCTTCAAGGCTAGTGGCAGCCATACCTAAGTCAGTTATCATCGGAGAATGTCTGCACCTTATGTGGCTGATAATTGGCCCAAGTAAGAGCACGATCGTTATGACACAAACTACACAACAGTACAAACATCGAAAACACTAACACCATCTGCTCAAAGACCATTCAGACTAATTACCATAATTCCTGGCTAATGTTTAGCCTCTTAAATAGAAATATCTACACTAATTAGCGACAAGAGGAGATCCAAATGAATCTTCTTGCTTCACTGGTAATTTAGTGACCATGGCTGGTCCTCCAGCGTGCTGTATTTATATCAAGTTTTTCTATAAGAATGCTTTCTAAGTAACCCACGGGGAAATTGTCTGCTAGGGAAAGAGATTAAGTGGGCTTATATGGAGAAAAGAATTTCAGCCGACTTAATGCACCTTTAAACGCAGTGTATTTGAAAGGGAAAATTAAAACTCTCTAGAAAAATTGGATTTACTATAACATCTGGATTATAGGAAAGCCCCGGTTCACGCAACAAAAAATTGCATATGAAGGTTTACAACTTTTAAAAGTACAAGTAAAACTCTCTTTAAAAAGGAAATTTCCAACTTCAAGTGTATGAAAAGCTTAATTTTAGCTTCGGATTGATTGTGGAAAGGTTGGCAGCTCTGCCAGGCTTTTATTGCTGAACGCTGAAAGAACAAAACAGAGGACGCACCAGCCTAGTGCAATACTGTTAAACACAATTTATTAATGAAATAAAAACAGATTTTATACTCACAAACCAATGTGTAAACATGCTCATCAATGAGAATCAAAAACAAACAGAGCCAAATCCACTGCACTAACTCTTTATCTTGAGAGGAAACCACGCAGATCTATAAAGGCTAACACATTTCTTAGGGAATCCCCTCTTCCTCAGAGCCTCTAACATTTTTCTAGGGGAATCCCCTCTTCCTCAGAGCCTCTAACGAGTTTCAAGGGGAATTCCCTCTTCCTCAGAGCCATTAACGTGTTTTAAGGGGAATGCCCTCTTCCTCTGAGCCTCTAATGGGTTTTGAGGCAAATCCCCTTTTCCTCAGAGCCTCTAACGGGTTTCAAGGGAAATCCCCTCTTGCTCAGAGTCTCTTATGGGTTTTGAGATGAATACCCTCTTTCTCAGAGCCTGTAACAGGTTTGAAAGGGAAACCCTTCTTTCTCAAAGCCTCTAATGGGTTTCAAGGGGAATCCCCTCTTCCTCAGAGCTTCTAATGGGTTTTAAGGGGAATCCCCTCTTCCTCAGAGCCTTTAACAGGTTTCAGGGGGAATTCCCTCTTCCTCAGAGCCTCTAACGGGTTTTGAGGCAAATCCCCTTTTCCTCAGAGCATGTAACAGGTTTCAAGGGGAATCCCCCTTCCTCAGAGCCTCTAACAAGTTTCAAGGGGAATCCCCTCTTCTTCAGAGCCTCTAACGAGTTTCAAAGTGGAATCCCCTCTTCCTCTGAGCCTCTAACAGGTTTTGAGGCGAATCCCCTCTTCCTCAGAGCCTTTACCGGGTTTCGAGAGGAATACCCTCTTCCTCAGAGTCTCTTATGAGTTTTGAGGCAAATCCCCTCTTTCTCAGAACCTGTAACAGGTTTCAAGGGGAATCCCCTCTTTCTTAAAGCCTCTAATGGGTTTCAAGGGGAATCCCCTCTTCCTCAGAGCCTCTAACAGGTTTCGAGGGGAATCCCCTCTTCCTCAGAGCCTCTACAGGTTTCAAGGGGAGCTCCCTTTTCCTCAGAGCCTCTGAGGAAGAGGGGATCGATTCCCTTAGAAATGTGTCAGCCTCTGTAGAACTGCATGGCTTATTCTCAAGATAAGGAGTTAGTGCAGTGCATTTGGCGTTATTTGTTTCTGAATCTCATTGATGAACATCTTCACACATTGGTTTGTGAATATAATATCTGGTTTTATTTTAATAATAAATGGTGTTTAACGGTAATGATTTAGGCTGGTGTGCCCTTTGTTTTGTTCTTACAGAATTCAATGTATTTGGACTACCTCCGTCCTAAGAGGGCAGCAAGGCATGGCAGTCACTTAAATATTGGACGTGTATTAGGAAAAGGGAGAGTCAGCTGCTATCTGAGCACCATACTTGAGCATGCAAGGCTGTTTTTTTACTGTTTATTCAGATTTTTATGGCTGTCTGGGGAAATTCACCATTGTCCAGATCTGAAAGTGAGGAAAAATCAAAAATGTTGGCCTTTCACCAGAACAGAAATATAATTTAATTTTCCAATGGGGACAATTGTTCCAGTGACAACTGAGTGGATGTCTCCCTCCCTTTCATAGGAGAAACCTCCTTATGCTTCCTGTTGTGTCTTGAGACAGGAAGTGAAGGAAAATCTTTCCAACGGGACCCAGAGAAAAATAACCTGACGACAAGTTCCTTACTTTGTCGAAAATTTTAAAAAAAAAGTTTTGGCTTTACATACACTTCCCGCTGACCGCACATATATATGTGGCCTCACGGAAGTGGGGGTTTTTTTCTGTGCATATGTGCATATCCACAGTCCATATTCTTATCGCACACATTCCTAGAATAAGCTCTTAAAGGTACTGGGTGCTGTAGCGGCTGGATACTGAAACCTGTATAATATGTAGATAATCGCCAGCACACCAAGCATCATCAGTTTAGTTTAAACAATTTTTATTCAAGAAAGATCACATCACAAAACGGTTTAGTGCACTACACTGATGTGATCTTTGTTGAATAAAAACCTTGGGGTGCTGGCGAATATCTACATAGCATATATGCGTATATCCCCTTTTGCTGGGTCTTGTACAAATGATCAGGACTGTCGGTTCTGGGTCACCTGATCGCTGTGATATGCTCTGGCTATAACAATGATCAGTCACTGTCTGTGAGCCCACCCCTGTGTTTACTTCCACTTCTGAATGAGGAAAATGTAAAACAAAGCAAAGTGTGTAAAAAAAACAAAATCAAAATAAAGAAAAAATAAAAAGATCAAGGTTTGCCAGGCTTAGTGTTAGGATTTAGGTTAAGGTGACCAGATTTTTAAAACGAAATCCGGGGACATATTTTTTTTTTAACTAGTAATGGTGGCAATCAGCGACTCTCTGCCCGTCGCCGCTGCCGCCCGCCCGCCTCACAGCCTGTCAAATCTTAAATCTTAGTAGCCCCGGCTACTACTGGATGGGGAGCGGAGGAAGATCACTCCGCCAGGGAAGGCAAGGAGATAAGCAGGCAGGCGGCTGGCCGGGACTTGAGCCAAGGCAGAAGAACATGCAAGCGGAGCTGAATCGGCATACGCCCGAAACTGAAGAAATATTCCCTCCGCTCCGACCAGCACATGATCATCAGAAAGGGGCACAGATAATGAAAAAAATACACCCCCCTAAGCTAGAAGGAGCGGGGGAGTGTAATTCAGAATTTTCTTTTTTTAATTCTGCACTTACTGTCTTTGAAATTTCCCCAGCTCCTGTTCAAATCCAATCCGGGGACAGACTTTGTCCGGGGACAGTGTCCTCAATCCGGGGACTGTCCCCGGAAACCGGGGGATGTCTGGTCACCCTAAAATAGGTCGGGGTCAAAGTTCAAGGTCAGAGTTAGAGATCACAGTCAGCAAATTTGGGGTAAAATGTATTTATTATTGGTATCATTGTCGTGTCAGTGTGTTTGAGGCACAATTAAAACGAAATGCAAAATGTGCACTTTTTTTTCTGGGCTGGTACAAACAACAACTAACATGCACATATGTGGTATCTACAATCGTCAGGAACAGGAACATTTATATTGGGTTGTTCTTTGGTGGTAAATTATGATAATAGCAAGAAATATACAGCTCAACTTAATTTTGCTTACTATTTTGGGCCAGTTTTTTTTTAAACTGGAATTTAAAACCTTGAGATGTCTACAGGGAGAATAGTCTACCTGCTGAGAAGTTCAATCTTGCATGCATATGTGGCTGTCAGTGGCGGTGCGTACAAAGTGGGCGCAGAAGCGCCGCCCCCCCTCTCCTGCACCCGTCAATCTCCAATAGATAGATTCATGCATTGCATGAATCTATCTATTGTCGCCGCTGACACTCACTATTCAGGTGTCCAGACCCCTGTTGAGCGCCGGCCATCTGAATTACAGTGGCGGGTGAGTTTTGAAAGTGCTTGATTAGAGCCATAGGCTCTAATAGGCTTCCTGATTAGAGCCTGTGGGCTCTAATAGGCTCCCAAATTGTTAAACAGCAGGCGCACTGCTGTGCGTTCCCTATTTTAAGAGTGCTGTGTTAGGGAATCGCTTCCCTAACACTGACACGCCTATCAGCCAATCAGGTGCACCGGATCTGGTTACCGGTCACCTGACTGGCTGAAGCGACAGGCGTCCAATTATAGCATCGATGACATTGAGGAGGGGAGAAGACATTAAGGAGGACTCGGAGGGAGCGTGGAGGAGGACGGTGCTGACCCAAGAAAGGTAAGTGCCGGGCGGGGGGGGGGAAACTGGCTGCAATTGATGGGGAAACTGGCTGCATTTGATGGGGAAACTGGCTGCATTTGATGGGGAAACTGGCTGCATTTGATGGGGAAACTGGCATCATTTGAGGGGGAAACTGGCATCATTTGAGGGGGCAAACTGGCTGCATTTGATGGGGCAAACTGGCTGCATTTGATGGGGCAAACTGGCGGCAATTGATGGGGCAAACTGGCGGCAATTGATGTGCACAGTGGCTGCATTTGATAGACACAGTGGTGGCGTTTGATGGACACAGTGGCGGCGTTTGATGGGCACAGTGGCGGCAATTGATGGGCACAGTGGCGGCAATTGATGGGCACAGTGGCTGCAATTGATGGGTTTTTTTTTCAGTTTGTTTGCGCCCCCCCCCCAAAATTTTGAGCACCAGCCGCCACTGGTGGCTGTACTGTCCTAGTCCACTCCAGTCACTTTTGACTGTAATCTGGGGATCCTGGAACACATACTGTATGTTGGTGATTCCAGGTTACACCTGCTGGTGTTCCTGAACACCCACATGCCAGTGATCTTGAAACACAACTGCTGGTGACCCTGGAACACACTTATTAGTGATCCTGTACACACACTTGCTAATGATCCTGGAACATACATGTTGGTGATCCTGTACACAAACCTGTTGGAGATCCTTGAACATACCTGTTGGTGATCCTGTACACGCACCTGCTGGTGATCCTGTACACACATCTGCTAGTGATCTTGGAATACACCTGCTGGTGATCCTGTACACACATCTGCCGGTGATCCTGGAACAAATCTGCTTGTGATCCTGTACACACACACACCTGCTGGTGAACCTGTACACACATTTTCTTGTGATCCTGGAACACACCTGCTGGTGATACTGCATAGCTCCCAACTGTCCCTGATTTTGAGGGACTGTCCCTGATTAGGAGCAATGTTCCTCTGTCACTCTTTCCTCCTCATTTGTCCCTCATTTTGGTCTGATCTATATAGTTGTATATAAAATGCACTTTTTATCTTTCAAAAAGTGTTTCCCAGTGCTAAACCTTTCATCCAATTTTTAAATTGCTGCATTTGTACATTTTAAAAGCCAATATAAGAGAATAGTAGTGGTAAAAAAAAAAACCCATGTGGATTTAATTAACCTTTTTTTTTGGTTAATTCTCCTTTAAGGGGGGCGTGTCCTATGCCTACATACATTTGCTAGTAGTTGTTCCTCATTCCCATCTCAAAATGTTGGGAGGTATGATCCTGTACACACAACTGCTGGTGATCCTGGAACATAACTGTTGGTGATCCAGTACACATACCTGTTGGTGATCCTGGAACACATCAGCTGGCGATGTTGGAGCACACACATATAGCACACATTTTATAGAGCCAAATATTTGTGCAATGCTTTACAGTGTAAATGGACACAGTACAGTTACATTACAATTCAGTACAAGAAGGTTAGGAGAAGTTGTGCTTGGTGGTATAAAGGAGTTTACGTCAACCTCTAAATAAAGTAACTTGAGAGATCTTTTTCGAATTTTAGCAAAGTTGCTGTGTTCACTGGTCACCATAAGTATCTCATTTAGTGCTTTAAAATACTGCCTAGAAATTCTCTGTAATTAAGTTTTAGGGGCATGTGCATAAATGTATAGACATAAATTTTATTATCTTGTCACTGCCAATCAGGAAAAAATTGTCAATTGTGACTGCATACAGTATACACCATACACCACCATCCCTATACAATAACCTTTCACTGACAATCTAGAACCATCCCAACATATATAAAATTACAGTTTGCATCATGTCTGTGGATATGGAGAGAGACCCAGGATTAAGTGGGGAGTTAGAGATTGGATGCAACATTAAACAATTATGACAGAGTGATTATGATGTCAGCTGCAATCTGTACAGACAGATTCATGTCGATGAAACTTGTTCCATGTGACATGACAGGCTCTCGTCTGTATTATATTATTACCATGATTGGTCTGCTGGAAAGCTCTGGGCTTGGGGAACGCTTTTAACCTTGAGATAACTGAACCGTAGACCGTTTTGTATGTATCCACAAAAGCATTTAAAACAGCAGCCTTCGGTTTTACTCTCGTGGAAAAAAGGGAATACATTTATTTTTAAATCGTTTAGGCACAAAAATTGCTGTAAAGAAAAATCGTGTTTGACCAGAAAAAGCAGAATGTTTAAAAATGAAGAGCTGCTGAAATCATTAAATATCAATGAACACGTTTTCATTGAAACAGAATATAGCCAAGTCAAAAGCTCAGTATCCAGCTCCTTCACAGTATAGAAAATATATATATATACACACACACTATATTACCAAAAGTATTGGGACACCTGCCTTTACACACATGAACTTTAATGGCACCACAGTCTAAACCCCCATACACACTATACAACTTTTGTTGTCAGATTTCCTTCAGATTTACCAAAACCATGTAGTGCAACGGCCTGCCTGATTGCATACAAATTGAAACTCCTAAGGTTTGACCTTATAATAAATAGTTTTGGTAAATCTGAAGGAAAAAATCTGCAGAAAATTGGATAGTGTGTATCCAGCTTTAGGCTGAATTCACACCTATGCATTTTTAGTTCTTTTTGCATTTTGCAGATTTGCTCTACAGTCCATTTAACATGGTTTCCTATGGAACACGTTCTGTAGTGCAAATCTGCAAAATGCAAAAAGAACTAAAAATGCATAGGTGTGAATCAGGCCTTAGTCTGTAGGGTTCAATATTAAGTTGGCCCACCCTTTCCAGCTATAACAGCTTCAACTCTTCAGGATAGGCTGTCCACAAGGTTTAGGACTGTGTCTATGGGAATGTTTGACCATTCTTCCAGAAGAGCATTTGTGAGGTGTTGGATGAGAAGGCCTGGCTCGCAGTCTAATTCATCCCAAAGGTGTTCTATCGGGTTGAGGTCAGAACTTTGTGCAGGACAGTCAAATTCCTCCACCCCAAACTCGCTCATCCATGTGTTTATGGACCTTGCTTTGTGCACTGGTCCAAATCATTTGGTGGTTGGGGGATTATGGTGTGGGGTTGTTTTTCAGGGGTTGGGCTTGGCCCCTTAGTTCCAGTGAAGGGAACTCTTAAGGCATCAGCATACCAAGACATTTTGGACAATTTCATTCTCCCAACTTTGTGGGAACAGTTTGGGGATGGCCCCTTCCTGTTCCAACATGACTGAGCACCAGTGCACAAAGCAAGGTCCATATTTTGTCATTACAAGAAGGAGCTCTGAGGGGTGACAAGTGCAGACTACTTTTTAGTCTGTCCATTATTACACAGCAAAGAATAGTTCCAATTGCTATAGAGGAGGAAATAATGTCTATGACAATGCTTCTCAAATCCCATCCTCAAAACGCCCCAACAGGTCATGTTTTCAGGTTTTCCATTATACATGATAACGACCCCAAACACACCTCCAAGAAGACCACTGCCTTGCTAAAGAAGCTGAGGGTAAAGGTGATGGACTGGCCAAACATGTCTCCAGATCTAAACCCTATTGAGCATCTGTGGGGCATCCTCAAACCGAAGGTGGAGGAGCGCAAGGTCTCTAATATCCACCAGCTCCGTGATGTCGTCATGGAGGAGTGGAAGAGGACTCCAGTGGCAACCTGAGAAGCTCTGGTGAACTCCATGCCCAAGAGGATTAAGGCAGTGCTGGAAAATAATGGTGGCCACACAAAATATTGACACTTTGGGGCCAATTTGGACATTTTCACTTAGGGGTGTACTCATTTTATTTGCCGGCGGTTTAGACATTAATGGCTGTGTGTTGAGTTTTTTGCGGGAACAGCAAATTTACACTGTTATACAAGCTGTACACTCACTACTTTACATTGTAGCAAAGTGTAATTTCTTCAGTGTTGTCACATGAAAAGATATAGTAAAATATTTACAAAAATGTGAGGGGTGTACTCACTTATGTGAGATGCTGTATATATATGTAGCGGGTGGTTACATTTAGGGGGAAGCATCTGAGTGGTAACCAGGCTCAGATGTACCAATTGTTAGGTCTCATGGACCATTTCTATCCCTGGGAGATAGTTCTGGTGTGTAAGTTCACTGGGGCCTATGGGTGGCGCTGTTGCCTTGGGCCCGGGTTGAACTGCAGTACGAGGTTGTGTCCTTTTTGTCCCCTCTCGGTAGCAGTACGGCGGGGTGGGGAATCTGCTGTGCCTGTCGGGAGAGGATATAAAAGGGGGCGGCCTTCTTCCAGAGGGGTCGTCGGTTCCGCGCTCAGGCACCTTAAGCCTGGGTGCGTGATTGTCTCCTCCGGGTGCCCTAGGCCCGGAGGCCTGTCGGGTTGTCTCTGGGTGCCCTAGGCCCAGAGACGGAGCTGCTGTTCCATCTCAGACACCTTCAGTCTAGGTTGAGGTACTTTGGAGAAAGGCCCGGAGCCCAGCGGCCTTTGGCTGGGATCCGCCGGGGACCGAGACTCCCAGGGATCTGCCTTGCGAGGGGACTCGTATCAAGGACGAGGAGGCCAGGGAGGTGACCCTTTCTGAAGACCCAACGGAGAGTCGTGGTGACAGATGGGGCCTCTGGTAACTCTCCGAAGGGATGTTCTTGTCCTATAAGGGCTAATTCACTAACGGAAGGAAGTGCGTGTTCTTTAAGTCACAGTGGCAGTGATACTACGCACCCAAGGTCAGTAGCAGTGACTTTCCCTTTTTTTTCACCCGGTCAGTGGCAGTGACCAACCTCATGGTCTGTGGCAGAGACCGTGCGCCAAGCCTGTTCATGCTAATCAGAGCAGGAGAAACCCAAATTCAAGTTTGTGCCTGGACCTCCTCCCACCTTATCTGACCTGTGTTTGTCCCAACCCGTCTGCTCTTAAAGAGACTGTTTATTGTGCTGAGAAGAATAAATAAGTGTTGGACCTTTCAGTTGGTGTGGACAGTTGCTTTCTGGGGAGAATTAAAGGACTTGTTTCTGACTACTGCAGAAACGAGGTCAGCACTGGAGGCTTTTTTACACCAGCTGCAAGCAGGCCCGAGAAACTAACACCGCTCAACCTCTCTATTCAGGAGGGTACGGGCTTGTGGTGCGGGGTGCCTCATTCTTTTCCTGTGGAGGAGCCAAGCAGAAGAAAAGCATGTAAAGTCTGGGGTTGGTGCGCTACATATATATATATATATATATATATATATATATATATATATATATATATGTAGCGGGTATTTGCGTTTAGGGGAAGCATCTGGGTGGTAGTGTAACCCAGATGCACTAATTGCTAGGGGATCCGGGACCTTTTTCTGGTTCTTGGAGGACTCTGGTGGTGTGAGGTTCCTTGTGGTCCACAGGTGGCGCTGTTGCCTGGGCCGGAGCTGAACTCACACCGCAAGACTGTACCTTTTTGTCCTCCCCTGGAGCTGGTACAGCGGGGCGGGGAACCCGCTGTGGCGCGAAGGGAGAGGGGATAAAAGGGGCGGAGGCCCTTACCTCAGGGTTCAGAGTTCAGAGTCCGGAGTGGGAGTGGGAGGACTCGGCCGCATCCAGGCACCTTCAGCTTGGGTGCTGGCGTTCCAGTGTTCCAGGCCTAGGTGCCCTTGACCTAGCCGGAGCGAGAGATGGAGTCCATCTCAGGCACCTTTAGCCTGGGGTGAGGTACTATGGCGGAGGCCTGGGGCTCAGTACCTTCGACTGAGTTCTGCAAGGGTGGAGGAATCCGAGGGGGCCCTAATTTCTTGGGTGCCCGTGTCTGAGTTCGTGAGAGCTGGTGTGCGGAACTTCTCTGAAGAGTCCGGCGCAGCATCGCTGGTGACAGAGAGGCCTCCGGTTTCTCCCTTGGATGGATTTCCTTCCCCTGACAGGGGCCGTGCTAGCAAAGGTAATTCACATTCTACTCAATATAGTCAGTGGCAGTGACTACCCGCCACTGGTGATACCACAGTGGTTAGCAGGAGAAGGGAAGGGATTGTGCCTCGATCTATTCCCCATCACTACTCAGTAGAAGAAACTGTTTGTACGCCAAGAAGAATAAAACTGTGTTGGACCTATTCACTGTGTGGAACTCTGGTTACTAGGAGCAAAGGAGTCAGGGACGAAGTACTGGACTTGACTCTAGGACACCTACACAAAACCCAATCTTCTGGCCTTCACCTCTCAGCTATGGAGGACATGGGCCGTGGTGTATCTCATCCCTCTCCCCAGCACTGAGACCACTAGACGAAGAAAGACAAGCCGAGTATGAGAAGGGGAGAGAGGGGTGAGGCCGCTACATATATATTTTTATTTATTTTTTCTAATTCAGATTACAAAATACAAAAACAATATAATATAATATAAAATAACATACTTTTGTTGCTTTTTTTTTTTTTTTTAAACATAGGAGGGGGTAACGAAAACTGGAAAAGCTATTTTAGCTGGAGCTTTGCTTTCAGTAGGCTTTTTTCAAAATTCAGCAGACCTTGCGAGTGTGACGTGACTGACAACAGGTATAAAGCAGGCGATGAAGAAACTGACATTAGTCACAAGCTTGTTTATGCAACTTTCTCCACAAAATAGAATAAAAATTTTAGTAGGCTATATTTTGGAACACGCTCGGCATACTTGAACAAGAAAAACTTTTTCGAAGTGCACATAAATTCAAATGTTCTTCTTTATAAGTTCTGCATTCCACCTTTTCTTTAATTCGCTCATTTGCTGAATCTCGGCAGACAATTAAAGGCCAAACAAAACCTTTTTCCTTTCGGAGTATCAGAGCGTATCTCGGCAAGACTGAAGAGGCGGGTGACATGAGTGACTTTCATGCTAAAATGATCCCCCACATTGACAACCTGCTGTGGGAAGAGATTACCCCGCGGGCACAGTCTGAATCACCTACATGAAGTGTCTAACCTTCCTGATACACCACCACAGATATCCAAGGGAGAGTGTAGGAGTAAAGTGAAGTCTGCAGGAAGCACAGTGCAGTGTTTGTTGAAATTCCCTGCTTCCCTGCTACATATAGATCCGCGGGCTGACGCAGCCGGTGACTTCTGTATGCCGGCTGGACGCTGGGGTCTTCAACGCAATAACTCTTCCCTATAATAGGATTCAGTTACTGCAGTTTAACCACTTCAATACCGGGCACTTTCCCTCCACTTCCTGCCCAGGCCAATTTTCAGCTTTCAGTGCTGTCGCTTTTTGAATGACAATTGCGCGGTCATGCTACGCCGTACCCAAACTAAATTTTTATCATTTTGTTCCCACAAATAGAGCTTTCTTTTGGTGGGATTTTCTGCTAAGCAAATAAAAAAATACAGCAAATTTTGAAAAAAATATATTTTTTTGTTTCTGTTACAAAACTTTATAAATAAGTACGTTTTCTCCTTCACTGATGGGCACTGATAAGGCTACACTGATGGGCACTGATGAGGTGGCACCAATGAGGTGGCACTGCTGGGCACTGATAGGTGGCACTGATATGCAGCACTGATGGGCACTGATAGGCGACACTGATGGGTACTGATAGGCGACAATGATGGGCACTGAAAGGCGGCACTGATGAACACTGATAGGTGGCACTGATTGGCACAGATAGGCACTTATAGGTGGCACTGATGAGCACTGATAGGTGGCACAGATGGACACGGATGGGCACTGATAGGTGGCACTGATGTACACTGATAGATGGCACTGATGGGCATAATTGATAAGGAGGCACTGGCAGGCATTAGTGATGGGCACTGATTGGCATCAATTGTGGGCACTGATTGGCTTCCCTGGTGGCCATGGGTGGCATATCTGGTGGTCACAAGTGGTGGGCATCCCTGGTGGTGTCCCTGGTGGTCCTGGGTGGGCATCCTCGGGGGGGGGGCTACGCTGATAATCAATCAGCGCAGACCCCCCTGTCAAAGGAGCAGCCAATCAGCTCTCCTCTACTCGCGTCTCTCAGGCTGGAGTGAGGAAAGGCCGATACACAGCTTTTCTTGTTTACACCATGATCAGCTGATCACGTGGTAAAGAGTCTCCGTCAGAGGCTCTTTACCTAAATCGGAGTTGCGGTGTGTCAGACTGACACGCCGCACCACCGATCGCTGCGCTGCGCTCGTTATCCTGTTAACGTCATATAACGTCCAGTCAGGATAATTAAACCACTTTGCTGACGTCATATTGCTATATGGCGGGCGGGAAGTGGTTAAACAATTTTTCACATTTTTATCTTCAATGTATTTGTAGCCTTTATTGATTATATTTTAAGTAGTATAAGGCTCCGTTCACACCTATGCATTTTTTGGTGCTTTTTGCAGAAACGCACTACAGTCCATTTAACATGGTTTCCTATGGGACACGTTCAAATCTATGCTTTTTTTGCGTTTTTGGAAAGAGTCAGTGACTTTATTAAACGCAAAACGGTGCTTTTTTTTTTTTGGTTCAATAGACTTTAACAGAGAAGCTGCATAAAAGCATGTAGTGTGTTTTTGGAGCGATTTTACAGCGATTTGTGTTTTTTAACCAATTGCTAACCGCCTAACTGTAAATTACCTTGACATTAAAAACCCAGTGGTGTCTGCTCATTAGGGGTTCCCCCCTAAGTCATGCGCCCAGACCCTAATCTAAATGCAGGGCGCCAGATGCATGAATTCCAATGGTTTTTTTTAAGCACTGCTCCCTGATCCCACCCTTTTTAGTGACATTAGCAAATTAATATTCACTAATGTCTTCCTGTTTCTCCTCCTGGCCAATCAGAAAGCAGTTCCTGAGACACCATTTGCCGGGAGTCTCAAAACCCTATTGGCCGGGAGTCCGAAGACCCCATTGGCCAGGAGGAGAAGAGACGGCCAGGGACGCAGAGAAGACAGAGGGGAAAAGCCGCCGCGACCTGCATGGGGTAAGCGCAGGGCTGACTGGGGGCCTGGTGGGCCAGAGGGTGAGCGAACGAGTCGGTGGCCATTGGGCCATTGGGGTGGGGGGTGGATATAGTGTGCGGTGGAGGGCTGGAGGGACAGGGGGGGTTTCTGTGGCTAGATCTGTCCATAGCCGCCGAGTGCAGGACTCGGCCCCGCCCCCCCCAGTGCCCGCGTCATTAGATGTGATTGACAGCAGCGGGAGCCAATGGCTGCGCTGCTTTCAATCTATCCAATGAAGAGCTGAGAACCCCAGACAAAAATCCAGCGCGATCTCAACGCGGGACTTTCCAGGGCTCAGATAAGTAAAACGGGGGGCTGGGGGGTCCAGTAATAGTCAGATGTTTTTTCACCTTAATGCATAGGATGCATTAGCGTGAAAAAACAGGAGGGGTTACAACCCCTTTAAGTGGTTAAAGTGTATTGTAGCGCCCTCCACTCTCTCTCTCTTGCTCCGGTTTCTTTCTCTCTGGCTTTTGTCTAGACAGG
This sequence comes from Rana muscosa, assembly GCA_029206835.1. Lineage (NCBI taxonomy): Eukaryota > Metazoa > Chordata > Amphibia > Anura > Ranidae > Rana > Rana muscosa. Next base: position 180,271,237 of record CM055119.1, on the reverse strand, counting down.
GGGTGTGGATACGAGTAGGCCCAGGCACAATGAACTCTCCTATTCCTCTATCAGCGAATAGGCTTGGCGCATGGTCTCCGCCACCAACCGTGAATATTTTGGTCGCTGCCACCGACCGGGTGAACTGTGAACCTTCCTCCTGACTGAACTTGGCCCCTGTTTGGAAAGATACCCCTCCGGGCGGTCTCCTGAGGCTCACCCGGCACTGGCAATCTGCTGCACCAGGTCTTCGGGTGAGTAGCTCCTCCTGTCCCTTACGCCTCTGGATTCGGGCACCCCACTCCCGGGGGTGGGGTGCCTCGCGGGACCCAGCGAAGGAAACTGGGCCCCAGGCCTCCAACCCGAGTACCTCACCCCAGGCTGAAGGTGCCTGGGATGGAACAAGAGCTCCGGGCGTCCAGGCCTAGACTGCCTGGACAACAACCATGAACCACAGCCATGAACCACAGCCCTCAGGCTGAAGGTGCCTGGGACTCGACCCTGTGACCAAGATGATCGGCCCCTTTATATCCTCTCCCAGCAAGCACGGCGGGTTTCCCCGCCCCACCATACAACCGCTGAGAGAGGCCAAAAAGGGGTACAGCACTCAGCGATGGCTCAATCCCAGCCCACAGGGACAGCGCCACCTGCTGGGCCGCAGGGAACTATACATCACTGGTGTCTCTGCCAGTTTTAAACATGATAGAAAAGTATATGCCCGCTACACTATTTTTTCCCAAAAAAATTGTGTTTGAAATACTGCTGAACAAATACAGTGTGACATAAAATATTGCATCAACAGCCATGTTATTCTCTAGGGTCTCTGCTAAAATATATATATATATATAATGTTTGGGGGTTCTAAGTTATTTTCTAGCAAAAAAGCAACAATTGTCAGAAAAAGGCCTGATTTTAAAGTGGTTAATCTGCCTAACAACATATTGGCCAAATTTTTTTTAATGCGAAATGCAAATCGCGGCAAAATCGTGTGTGCAAAAACGCAAAACGCACAGCAAAAAGCACTGTATAAACTACCAAAAGCAAAATGCATCGGTGTGAACCAAGCCTACAATCTTCAGCATTTTTTAGCTTAACACATTGAGCACAATAAAGTAAACATTCCCGAATAAACTATTTGGTAAAATTCTTACCTCAATTCTTGCAGTTTACAACTTTCATAGCTGCTGCTCCTGCTCTCTTGGCACTGCTTCCCTGAACTTCTGGTCTTCACAGGAAAGTGTTTACAGTGGACAATGCAGTCTCCAGTCAGATTGGAGAAGGGAGCAGGGAGGAGGAGCAGGGGAGTGGCCTGCAGGGTTGTGTGTTTCTATTAACCACTTTCCGCCCGCGCTATAACTAAATGAAGGCTACAGCGTGGGCTTTCAGTGCCGGGGGCGTCCGCTCCATAGGGCAAGGGAGGGTGTTTTCACCCCCCTGAAATCCAGTGCAGTGATTCTCGGGGAGGAAAACAGCTGGCAGGAAGCAAGGCGGCGGTGCGGCAAAGTCAATTCTAGTCTCTCTCTCTCTCTCTCGACAGAAAGGGGAGGGGGGAGATATACAGGCAGCTCTCCTCTCCCTGCCACGGCGCTGCTGCCGAGTTCTCTGGTAAATGGAGCAGCGGCACTGTGACAGGGAGACGAGAGCTGCGGGCTGTCTGTATATCGCCCCCCTCCCCCTTTCTGTCAGCTGAAGCTAGAAAAGAGAGCGGCTCTAATTGGATTTGCCATGCCGCCGCCCCGCTTCCTGCCCGCTGTTTTCCTCCCCATGATTGGCCACAGCAGAGGGCCAATTAGAAGACTCTGGGGACTGGGGGCATTATGGGAAATGTAGTCCCTGAAGAGTGGCGGCCCCAAAGTGTCCACAGACACCATGGTACAGCCCCCAGCATGCAAGCACTCTGCTAGGGGAGGTGTTACAAGAGGAGAAAAGAGAATACTGTGCTGGGGGAAGCCAGAGAGGGAGCCACGCTGTACCCGCACCACCAGAGAGGGAGCCACACTGTACCCACACCACCAGAGAGGGAGCCACGCTGTACCCACACCACCAGAGAGGGAGCCACGCTGTACCCGCACCACCAGAGAGGGAGCCACGCTGTACCCGCACCACCAGAGAGGGAGCCAGGCTGTACCCGCACCACCAGAGAGGGAGCCACGCTGTACCCGCACCACCAGAGAGGGAGCCACGCTGTACCCGCACCACCAGAGAGGGAGCCACGCTGTACCCGCACCACCAGAGAGGGAACCACGCTGTACCCGCACCACCAGAGAGGGAGCCACGCTGTACCCACACCACCAGAGAGGGAGCTACGCTGTACCCGCACCACCAGAGAGGGAGCCACGCTGTACCCTCACCACCAGAGAGGGAGCCACGCTGTACCCGCACCACCAGAGAGGGAGCCACGCTGTACCCGCACCACCAGAGAGGGAGCCACGCTGTACCCGCACCACCAGAGAGGGAGCCACGCTGTACCCGCACCAACAGAGAGCGAGAAAGACAGAGCCACTGCCAGGGTACAGGCATGCTACACTACTGACTAGAGTCACCCCGGAAAACCCAGAGTGAGCGAACGTCCAGCCAGAGGGATCACTTTTGCGGATTCACCAGGTCTGGTAAGAGGCCCTGTTGGCCATTATTCATTACTGTTCCTAGGGACTGAGCCATTAGGAAGTGTCTAACCTGATATCCCCCCATCTATGCTGGCGGCAATTATTGCAGAAAATGACACCACATGCTGGGAGTTTTTAGTGCGGAAACTGACACCAGTGCTGAGGGTCGCTATTATGTACACTGTCTGGTACAGATGCTGAAGTTTTTATTCTAGAAATCTGCACCGATGTGTGGGGTTATTATTGTTGCTACTGACACCAATGCTGCCGATTTTTATTGCAGAAACTGACAGCAAAGCTGGGGATTGTTATTGCAGAAACTGGCACTGATCCTCGGGGTTGTTATTTCCTTGGCGGGGAACTCCATTTTTTATGATATTGTTATTCAAAGTTGCTAATTGCTTGGTAGTTGCATCAGGTTTCTCAAACCTTTGCATGCCTGCGCTTTATGTGATAATGACTAAGCCCCTCCCATTCATGACATTGTCAAAAAGGGACCGGGCATGGATGGCCTTAAAATTATGCCCCCCTCTGAAAAAAGTTCAGCGGACGCTCATGTAAAGGACCAATGACAGCGGGCTCTTTACCACGTGATCAACTGTCAGCCCATGACAGCTGATCAGTAAACAACAAGTAAACAAGCCGGTTATCAGCGTGAGGAGAGAAGCAGAAAGCCGTTAACTGGCTTTTGCTACAGGGACAACGGCTCCTGCCTCGGTGCCCGCTAGTGCAGCTAATCAGTGCCTATCTTTGCCCACCAGTGCCACCTATCAGTGCCCACCAGTGCTGCCAATCAGTGCCTCACATCAGTGTTATCTATCAGTGCTGCCTACCAGTGCCTATCAGTGCCCACCAGTGCTGCCTATCTGTGCCTCACCCTCAGTGTCAACTATCAGTGCTGCCTATTGTCGCTGCCTACCAGTGCCTATCAGTGCCCATCAGTGCCACCTATCAGTGCCCAGTGCTGCCTATCAGGGCCACCCATCAGTGCCACCTCTTAGTGCCTATCAGTGCCACCTATTAGAGCCCATTTGTGCCACCTATCAGTGCCCATCAGTGCATCCTCATCAGTGCCTCCTCATCAGTGCCCACCAGTGCCGCCTCATCAGTGCCCACCAGTGCTACCTCAGTGTTCATCAATGCCGCCTCATCAATGCCCATCAGTGCCACCCATCAGTGAGCATCAGTGCCCAGTGCCGCCTATCAGTGCCACCTCTTAGTGTCCATCAGTGCTGCCTATCAGAGCCCATTAGTGCCACCTATCAGTTCCCATCAGTGCCCACCAGTGCAGCCTCATCAGTGCCCACCAGTGCAGCCTCATCAGTGCCCACCAGTGCAGCCTCAATGTTCATCAATGCCGCCTCATCGGTGCCCATCAGTGCCACCTATCAGTTACTATCAGTGCCCATCAGTGTCCATCAAGGCCACCTCATCAGTGCCTATCAGTGCCCATCAAGGCCTCCTCATCAGTGCCTATCTGTGCCCATCAGTGCAGCCTCATTAGCGCACATCAGTGAAGGAGAAAAAGTACCTGTTTGATAAAATTTATAACAAACTATGAAAATTTTTTTGTTTTTTTTTCAAAATGTTCGATCTTTTTTTGTTTCTTTAGCAAAAAATAAAAAACCCAGTGGTGATTAAATACCACAAAAAGAAAGCTCTATTTGTGTGAAAAAAAATTATAAAAACTTCATATGGGTACCGTGTTGCATGACCGTGCAAAAGCGATGAAAGCTGAAAAAGTGTCCAGTAGGCAAGTTTTTAATACACACAGTGTAAATAGATGCAATTCTGATTTCTGCATGGGTGAACTCCTAGGCGACTGCAAGAGAAAGAAGCCACCCTGAAACAGTAAACCTGGAGCAGCGATCATGCTCCCAGCTTAAACTGGAACATAGACAAGGAATAAAGGATGAAGAAGCTGCATACTCCGCATGGGATTAAATCAGCTGCTGAAACCCAAACCTCCTCTTCTGGGGTCCCCTACCAACACTCTTGGCTCCTCCTTCTTCTTGATGTGTCACCATAAGAAGCCGCTTCCTATAGTGGCACACCCACGGGCTGGCTCCCGAGCTAGGCTCTGCACATCTATAGTGTCTACAGGATTTTATTGACAGCCACTATAAAGCATAGGCTACGCACCCCTATGGCTTTAATATTACCTACAGGTTGGCAGCATTTTTGGTACCACTTTAATTGAGGTACATCTTATGTATTTTCTCCATTTAAATTTTCTTATTCCGTGTTTTCAGTTTTCATCTCCAGCATCGGCAGACTGAACAGCTTGTTCTGCCAAACAGCTTTTTATGAAACTTGCAAAGTTTAGACTTATTTTCTTTAGGTTTGAATTCCTTAAAATAACTTAATTCTCCGATTTACACACACAGCCGTTTTGCAGGATCTGTTCATCTACATAGAGAGAAAGAATTCTTTTTTTGTGTTCTATAATTGTGCGGTTCAGCGTTGTCACACTGATGAAAAATTGTATTCTTTTGAAACTGATGATAGCTTTGCCTGTACTCCGTGTTCTCTACCCGCGGTTTAGACGTTCAGATTCTCATTTTTCATATAATGATATTGTGATGATGTAGCTTAACCTCTTTTTTTGTTCAAATATAACAATACAATTGATTATACAAAGCGATGAGATTCGAGTCAGACTGGTAGTAAACTGGAAGTGTTGAGTCACTCTATGAGCTCAGGAATGTGAAAGGGGTGCCATCATTGTTTAGAAGTTTTCTTCTTTAACATTGAAATGCCTAATGCATCCCTTTTTAAAACATAATCTGATACGTGTGTTTAAAGTGGTTGTATACCCACAGATATGAAATGCACCTACAGGTAAGCCTACATTAAGGCTTACCTGTAGGTGCTTGCAATATCTCCGAGACCTACACGGTCTCGGAGATATTTGCAAAAAAGACTGTACCGCTATCTACGGCGCATGCGCGCTGTAGATAACGGCACAGGCGCACTAAGCGCGGCGGCTCTTTGAATGGCAGCCTGCCGGACACTGCCGGAATTCGCGCATGCGTGGGGATCGTGCCGTTCCCCGCGCATGCGCGGGAGTGACGTCATCGCCACTCCGGCCAATCACAGCGCCGGAGCGGCGATACCCGGAAGTCACTCCGGGTATCATGGATGCGACGGAGGACGTGTCCGAGGACTGCTGCGGGGGCTTCGATCTAAGGTAAGTGATTGATAATGAGCTAGTATGCTAGTCATACTAGCTCATTATGACTTTGCCTTGCAGGTTGTGAAAAAAAAAAAAAAGTTTTGCGGTACACAACCGCTTTAAAATAGAAAGTAGTAGTCTGAACAAAACATTTTATTTTGGATTTAATAAAATAGGGGTGAGTAAAGCCGTGTACACACGATAGGTTTTACCGATGAAAACAGTCCGATGGATCGTGTGTGGGCCCCATCGGTCTTTTTTCCATCGGTGTTTAAAAATAGAACATGTTTTAAATTTATCCGATGGTTAAAAAAAACGATAGCAAATTACTATTGTCTGTGGGGAACTCCATCGGATAAAAAACCCACTCATGCTCAGAATCAAGTCGACGCATGCTCAGAAGCATTGAACTTAATTTTTCTCGGCTCATTGGAGTGTTTTACGTCACCGCGCTTGGAACGGTCGGTTTTTTGACTGAAAGTCAGCTTCATCGGTTTTCTGATGGAAAAATCCATCAGTTAAAAAAACCATAGGAAATACGATCGTGTGTACAGGGCTTTAGACTCTCTGTCAAGTAAGGCCCGGAGCGAGAGAAAATAAAATGAAAGATAGTGCAGGGCCGGCATGACAGTGTGAGAAGAGGAAGCAACTATGGGGTTAAGGATTGTAGGTGGAGAATGAGGGAGAGGTGGATTGGTTGGAGCAACAGGATGAGGAGGGGTTTGTGGTAGTTAATTAAGGGATAGGTCGGGTCTCCTGGACAGCAGAGAAGGGACAGGTGACAAGCAAGCAGTTTCCCATCCACCCTCCCTGTGTTTTGTTTGCTTGGTTTACTTTATCTCTTTGCAGGTGTAATATGAGCAAAGGACGTCATGGCAGCTGATCGTGTGGCGGTGGTTGGTCTGTTGACGGTGGAAGAAAATACGGTTGAGATGGAAGTGTGGGGGGCTCATCGGTGGTATGTGCCCTTCTGGTATATTCCAGTTACTAAGGTTAGCTGGAATACGATAATGGTTGCACTGCGGGTGTGGGTTGTCTCCGAGCTGGTGTATCACGGCTGGAGGCCTGGTATGGTAAAAGGTCCCGCAGTGTTACAAGTGGAACAAGTTGGAATTCTGGGTGTCGTCATAAGGCCAACAGGCTGATAAGTTGTTTTTGTTAACAAAAAGGCTGCTATGGCCATTTGTACTCCAATTCATGTGTGGAATCATTAATTTAGTTAATAGCAAGGGGGATGGTGAGTACTCATGGTAGGGCAGACACAAAACAAGGTGGGACATCTTATCTACACTGGTCATGTTTTATTGCTGTCTGGGTCTGTACTGGAGAGATTTCCCCTCATCTTCTGTCCAGGTGACTGATACTATACTATGTGGCCGAACATTTGTGGACACCTAACCACAATATCTTTCTACAAGACTAAAAATATGTTGATACCCCCCAAATTATTAAGCTCAGGTGTTTCCAATAAAGGGTACTGTCTACAGCAGGGGTAGGCAACCTCGGAACTCCAGCTGTGGTGAAACTACAAATCCCATCATGCCTCTGCCTCTAGGAGTCATGCCTGTGATTGTCAGGGTCTTGCAATGTTTCATGGGACTTGTAGTTTCAAAACAGCTGGAGGGCCAAGGTTGCCTACCCCTGGTCTACAGAATACATTTTGGGTAATTAGGGGCTTCCAACCTTAACGTGGAACTAAACTTATTAATCTGTTTCTCAAAACAGTTACGTTTAAGGTATTCCCTGAATGATAACTGTCATAGTTGCTTGTACTTTCAACTGAACTGTCAAGCCATCAAATGGCTGGTGTCATAGCTGATCACATGTGCAGCACCATGGCAACTGCAGATCAAACAGAGGCTAAGATGGCAGCTTCCTTGGCTGTAAGGGACCAGAGGTTTGAGTCCTGCTTAAGGCAACAGTTTGGGAAAGGTCCTTTTCTGTTCCAATTCGACTGTGCACATATCCACAAAGCCAGCTCCATCAAAACACATTGTTTGACCAGTTTGGTGTAATGAAACTTGTGTGGCCTGCTCTGACCTCAATCCTACTGCACATCTTTGGGATGAATTAGAATGTTGATTGTAAGCCAGATCTTCTTATCTACAGTAACATCTGCACCTGACCTCACTAATGCTCAACCTCTTCACACAGGAGGGTACAGGCTTGTGGTGCGGTGTGCCTCTCTCTTACTGCGAGGAGCCAAAGTTAATGCAGGTAAAGAAAGGGGTCTGTGCGCTACACGTGGGGCTCGTCCGGGATATCCACAGTAGAAAGAAGCCCAGAGTTTGAACTTGTTTCCCCGGTGAAGTTCCACGGAGGTCGGCCATCTTTGGAGAAAAGTAACTGTGCCACGAGGAGAGCTCCAACTGCGTAGTTCGTGGGCATGCCTAAGGAAAGAAAGCCTGCGAACATTACAGAGAGATGGGAGGAGCCTCGCCATGTGAAAAGTTGCACGTGGTGACCTTGGCGTCAGAGAGACAGTGCGCGATGGATCGGCGAGTAAGTAACATGGCGTCTAATGCCGCATGGATTCCAAGTTCAACTACCATGAACGTTACTTCCTTTGCTGCTTCTGTTACCGATGCAGGGATCCGACTGAGGCCTCGGGGTCGCTTCGCCCTCTATGTATGCAGAGAGGTGGAGGCCCTTGGAGTGGTTTGTCCCGGATGCCAGGGACTGGTGGTTTATCTCAAGCCTTTTGGGAGATGTGAGCAGTGTAAGGAGTTCTTATTCGATGTGGAGCAGCCTACAGGCATCACCACTTTGGAGGAAAGAACCAGAGCTTCCACAGTCACCCCTACATGCACTGTTGAGATTTCGGAGGAAGTCACGGATGAAAATGTTCCGGTTGTTGAGGAACAAGAATCGGAGAGACCGGAGGATGCTGTTTCGGTCTTTACGGAGTTCTCATTCCCACCGCCCAAGAGGAAGGTCGGCTATGTTACAGCTTCCTCCAGCCGTGGTAGAGTCACACCCCAGCGCTTGCCCGGATCGGGGTAAGCCAGGGAAAGGGACCTTGGCTAAGGTCCGAAGTGTCGGGGATGCATGGGCCAGGGACCCCAGGGCCCTTGAACTTGTTTGAAGGGGTGATTCGTCATCCACCCGGAGTTACCTGCCGGCGGAGGAATGTGATACCTCCCACCTGGAGTCAGTCTCCGATCCAGGGGATGATGTGGCCATTGATGAGTTATTTGAGCGGAAGGGTTGGGATAAGATGCCCCTGTCCTCGCCCCGTAGGAAAAGTTCCCTGTGGCCTGCAGGTGGCGCTGCCATAGTAGGCTAGGGTTGAACAAAGTGCTGTGTCTTGTGTGTCCCCTCTCGGCAACCATACAGTGGGTGTGGTCTACCTGCTGGGCATGCCGGGAGAGGAGATAAAAGGGGAAGACGCTGCCTGTTCGGGGTTCTTGTTCCTGTCCGCCCTGGGCACCTTTAGCCATAGGGCGGGTCTGCGGTTCATTGTCAAGGGTCCCAGGCACCTTTAGCCCTGGGACTGCGCCAAAGGTCTGGGCCCAGCACCTTCGGCTGGAGCCCATCGGGAATCGAGGAATCTCAGGGTGCCGCCTTGCGACGGGACCCATATCCTAGATGAGGAGTCCCAGTGAAGGAAGGGTCCCGGTAACTCTCTGGAGGGATGTCTTCTCCTTGAGCAGAGACCAAGTTCACCAGGTCTGTGGCAGAGACCAAGTTCACCAAGTCTGTGGCAGAGACCTTGGGTAAAGTTTGAGTACCATTTCGGCTGCTAGTCCTAAGCTAGGGAGACTATCCAAATGGGCGGAGTCTGCTTGAGAATCGGAGCACTGAATTGTGTTACGTTTGTGCCTGGACCTCATCCACATCTTAAGCTGTCCTGTTCTCCCTCCAACCTTTTCTGTCAGAGACTGTGTTTTATAAGAAATAAACCTCTATGTTGGAGTGCAGCTGGTGTGGACATTCAAGTTACTGTGGGGATACAAGGACTTATCTTTATTGAAAATAGAGGTGAGAGACATTTTCTGGTTGTCTAACTGTGGAAAACCCATCAACAACACCGCTCAACCTCTTCACATAGGAGGGTACGGGCTGTGGTGCGGTGTGCCTCTCTGCGAGGAGCCAAAGTTAATGCAGGTAAAGAAAGGGGTCTGTGCGCTACAATGCTATTATAAGTGTGAAGGTCAGGTGACCCCCAAACTTTTGGTCAAATAGCATAATTGAAAAAGAAAATAAGGTGAAAAGATGGCAATAAATATGCAATTTTTAAAGTTAAAGTGGATGTAAACCAGATTTTTTTTTTTTTTTTTTTTGCTGTCACAATGTAGAGTATAAGATTTCCTATCATTTGTGCCAGGTCTTGCCACAAAGAGTTAATCCAGCTCTTAACAATCCTTATTTATTGTTCAGTGAGATAAAACGGACAAACAGAGAAAAACCTTTGTCCGTTCCGCCCCCTTGCTTTGAGTGACAGGTTATTTACATATCTCATGCACTTGCTTTAGTCAGGCATTATTTTTTAATTCCCACCCCCACTCCTTTTCTGAAGTCATGTGGTAACTTTTCTGGATTTTGACTGGATGTTATTGATCATAGCAGAAGGAATACACAGGAGAAAATGCATGTTGACAAGGGGAGTGTAGAGGTGGGCGGGGAGTCTACTGACATCACGACTCCACCCACCGAGCTCCAGACAACAGATCCACCCACAGAATCTGCAGTTTTTAAGTTCTTATAACAGACAGAGGGGAGACAATTGACAGATAATGATACATGCAGGAGGCATCTATATCCTTATAGATCAGCACTATGGCAGTAGTTTACAAAGGATGAGAGTGGCTTTACATCCACTTTAAAAAGATAGAAATCTGGCCTGCTGCCTCTTGCAACTTCCAATTGGTTACTAAAACTGGCAATCACTTTGAAGAACCAATAGGGTATTATAAAATATACAAAGGGGTAGCCTTGCCTTTCATTTTCTCACTAGGAATGAGCAAAGTGATTCAGTTGTTAATGAGATTTTGTCAAAATTAGCTGAAGATTTTACCCTGTGGACTGTTCAGAAAAATGCATGGCTTGTTTTCTAACAAATCCATGGGAAAATTATGCCAGCACTGACATGGTGACTCAACCTGATAGAACATCTTTGGGATGAATTATAGCAGAGACTGCGAGCCAGGCCTTCTCGTCCACATCAGTGCCTGATCTCACAAATTTGCTTCTGGAAGAATGGTCAAACATTCCCATAGACACACTCATAAACCTTGTGGATAGCCTTCCCAGAAGAGTCAAAGCTGTTATAGCTGCTAAGTAGGGATGAGCTTCGTGTTCGAGTCGAACATACGTTCGACTCGAACATTGGCTGTTCGATCGTTCGACGAAGATCGAACGATTTGGGCCGTTCGCGCCAAATTCGAGTGACGCGAACGGCCCACAATGCACTACGCCATCGCAGTGTCATCCAGGCGCTGTGATTGGCCAAGCATGCACTGTGACCCCGCATGCTTGGCCAATCACAGCGCCGGCAGCGAGGAGAGCAATGATTGGCCACAGGCAGGATGCCTGTGGCCAATTATTGCTGAGGGTGTTTAGTACACGCCCCACACTATAAAAGGCCGCCAGCACGGCGGCCTAGTGTAGTGTGTTCCGGAGCAGGGATAGAGTAGCATAGGCAGGGACAGTGACTGTTATTTCTTTCTTGCTTAACCTGGATTCCTTTAGTTTAGGGAAAGAGAAGGATAGGTAGGGAGAGTGTCAGTGTGTTTTGTGCTTCTGCTATAGTGTGCTTAAAAAAAAACATTTATTCTAGGGACAGAAAACTCTAGGTAGGGACAGTGTCAGTTTCTTTCACTCTGCAAGTCCTTGTTTCCAGGGACCTGGAAGGACAGTGAGTGAATTGTCCTTTTGCTATATTGTGATTAAAAAAAACATTTATTCTAGGGACAGAAAACTCTAGGTAGGGACAGTGTCAGTTTCTTTCACTCTGCAAGTCCTTGTTTCCAGGGACCTGGAAGGACAGTGAGTGAATTGTCCTTTTGCTATATTGTGATTAAAAAAAACATTTATTCTAGGGACAGAAAACTCTAGGTAGGGACAGTGTCAGTTTCTTTCACTCTGCAAGTCCTTGTTTCCAGGGACCTGGAAGGACAGTGAGTGAATTGTCCTTTTGCTATATTGTGATTAAAAAAAACATTTATTCTAGGGACAGAAAACTCTAGGTAGGGACAGTGTCAGTTTCTTTCACTCTGCAAGTCCTTGTTTCCAGGGACCTGGAAGGACAGTGAGTGAATTGTCCTTTTGCTATATTGTGATTAAAAAAAACATTTATTCTAGGGACAGAAAACTCTAGGTAGGGACAGTGTCAGTTTCTTTCACTCTGCAAGTCCTTGTTTCCAGGGACCTGGAAGGACAGTGAGTGAATTGTCCTTTTGCTATATTGTGATTAAAAAAAACATTTATTCTAGGGACAGAAAACTCTAGGTAGGGACAGTGTCAGTTTCTTTCACTCTGCAAGTCCTTGTTTCCAGGGACCTGGAAGGACAGTGAGTGAATTGTCCTTTTGCTATATTGTGATTAAAAAAAACATTTATTCTAGGGACAGAAAACTCTAGGTAGGGACAGTGTCAGTTTCTTTCACTCTGCAAGTCCTTGTTTCCAGGGACCTGGAAGGACAGTGAGTGAATTGTCCTTTTGCTATATTGTGATTAAAAAAAACATTTATTCTAGGGACAGAAAACTCTAGGTAGGGACAGTGTCAGTTTCTTTCACTCTGCAAGTCCTTGTTTCCAGGGACCTGGAAGGACAGTGAGTGAATTGTCCTTTTGCTATATTGTGATTAAAAAAAACATTTATTCTAGGGACAGAAAACTCTAGGTAGGGACAGTGTCAGTTTCTTTCACTCTGCAAGTCCTTGTTTCCAGGGACCTGGAAGGACAGTGAGTGAATTGTCCTTTTGCTATATTGTGATTAAAAAAAACATTTATTCTAGGGACAGAAAACTCTAGGTAGGGACAGTGTCAGTTTCTTTGACTCTGCAAGTCCTTGTTTCCAGGGACCTGGAAGGACAGTGAGTGAATTGTCCTTTTGCTATATTGTGATTAAAAAAAAACATTTATTCTAGGGACAGAAAACTCTAGGTAGGGACAGTGTCAGTTTCTTTCACTCTGCAAGTCCTTGTTTCCAGGGACCTGGAAGGACAGTGAGTGAATTGTCCTTTTGCTATATTGTGATTAAAAAAAACATTTATTCTAGGGACAGAAAACTCTAGGTAGGGACAGTGTCAGTTTCTTTCACTCTGCAAGTCCTTGTTTCCAGGGACCTGGAAGGACAGTGAGTGAATTGTCCTTTTGCTATATTGTGATTAAAAAAAACATTTTTTTCTAGGGACAGAAAACTGTAGGTAGGGAGAGTATTTTTTTTCTTTCACTCTGCAAGTCCTTGTTTCCAGGGACCTGTAAGGACAGTGAGTTAATTGTCCTTGTGCTATATTGTGCTGAAAAAAACATTTATTCCAGGGACAGAAAACTCTAGGTAGGGACAGTGTCAGTTTCTTTCACTCTGCAAGTCCTTGTTTCCAGGGACCTGGAAGGACAGTGAGTGAATTGTCCTTTTGCTATATTGTGATTAAAAAAAACATTTTTTTCTAGGGACAGAAAACTGTAGGTAGGGAGAGTGTTTTTTTTCTTTCACTCTGCAAGTCCTTGTTTCCAGGGACCTGTAAGGACAGTGAGTTAATTTTCCTTGTGCTATATTGTGATTAAAAAAAACATTTATTCTAGGGACAGAAAACTCTAGGTAGGGACAGTGTCAGTTTCTTTCACTCTGCAAGTCCTTGTTTCCAGGGACCTGGAAGGACAGTGAGTGAATTGTCCTTTTGCTATATTGTGATTAAAAAAAACATTTATTCTAGGGACAGAAAACTCTAGGTAGGGACAGTGTCAGTTTCTTTCACTCTGCAAGTCCTTGTTTCCAGGGACCTGGAAGGACAGTGAGTGAATTGTCCTTTTGCTATATTGTGATTAAAAAAAACATTTATTCTAGGGACAGAAAACTCTAGGTAGGGACAGTGTCAGTTTCTTTCACTCTGCAAGTCCTTGTTTCCAGGGACCTGGAAGGACAGTGAGTGAATTGTCCTTTTGCTATATTGTGATTAAAAAAAACATTTATTCTAGGGACAGAAAACTCTAGGTAGGGACAGTGTCAGTTTCTTTCACTCTGCAAGTCCTTGTTTCCAGGGACCTGGAAGGACAGTGAGTGAATTGTCCTTTTGCTATATTGTGATTAAAAAAAACATTTATTCTAGGGACAGAAAACTCTAGGTAGGGACAGTGTCAGTTTCTTTCACTCTGCAAGTCCTTGTTTCCAGGGACCTGGAAGGACAGTGAGTGAATTGTCCTTTTGCTATATTGTGATTAAAAAAAACATTTATTCTAGGGACAGAAAACTCTAGGTAGGGACAGTGTCAGTTTCTTTCACTCTGCAAGTCCTTGTTTCCAGGGACCTGGAAGGACAGTGAGTGAATTGTCCTTTTGCTATATTGTGATTAAAAAAAACATTTTTTTCTAGGGACAGAAAACTGTAGGTAGGGAGAGTATTTTTTTTCTTTCACTCTGCAAGTCCTTGTTTCCAGGGACCTGTAAGGACAGTGAGTTAATTGTCCTTGTGCTATATTGTGCTGAAAAAAACATTTATTCCAGGGACAGAAAACTCTAGGTAGGGACAGTGTCAGTTTCTTTCACTCTGCAAGTCCTTGTTTCCAGGGACCTGGAAGGACAGTGAGTGAATTGTCCTTTTGCTATATTGTGATTAAAAAAAACATTTTTTTCTAGGGACAGAAAACTGTAGGTAGGGAGAGTATTTTTTTTCTTTCACTCTGCAAGTCCTTGTTTCCAGGGACCTGTAAGGACAGTGAGTTAATTGTCCTTGTGCTATATTGTGCTGAAAAAAACATTTATTCCAGGGACAGAAAACTCTAGGTAGGGACAGTGTCAGTTTCTTTCACTCTGCAAGTCCTTGTTTCCAGGGACCTGGAAGGACAGTGAGTGAATTGTCCTTTTGCTATATTGTGATTAAAAAAAACATTTTTTTCTAGGGACAGAAAACTGTAGGTAGGGAGAGTGTTTTTTTTCTTTCACTCTGCAAGTCCTTGTTTCCAGGGACCTGTAAGGACAGTGAGTTAATTTTCCTTGTGCTATATTGTGATTAAAAAAAACATTTATTCTAGGGACAGAAAACTCTAGGTAGGGACAGTGTCAGTTTCTTTCACTCTGCAAGTCCTTGTTTCCAGGGACCTGGAAGGACAGTGAGTGAATTGTCCTTTTGCTATATTGTGATTAAAAAAAACATTTTTTTCTAGGGACAGAAAACTGTAGGTAGGGAGAGTATTTTTTTTCTTTCACTCTGCAAGTCCTTGTTTCCAGGGACCTGTAAGGACAGTGAGTTAATTGTCCTTGTGCTATATTGTGCTGAAAAAAACATTTATTCCAGGGACAGAAAACTCTAGGTAGGGACAGTGTCAGTTTCTTTCACTCTGCAAGTCCTTGTTTCCAGGGACCTGGAAGGACAGTGAGTGAATTGTCCTTTTGCTATATTGTGATTAAAAAAAACATTTTTTTCTAGGGACAGAAAACTGTAGGTAGGGAGAGTATTTTTTTTCTTTCACTCTGCAAGTCCTTGTTTCCAGGGACCTGTAAGGACAGTGAGTTAATTGTCCTTGTGCTATATTGTGCTGAAAAAAACATTTATTCCAGGGACAGAAAACTCTAGGTAGGGACAGTGTCAGTTTCTTTCACTCTGCAAGTCCTTGTTTCCAGGGACCTGGAAGGACAGTGAGTGAATTGTCCTTTTGCTATATTGTGATTAAAAAAAACATTTTTTTCTAGGGACAGAAAACTGTAGGTAGGGAGAGTGTTTTTTTTCTTTCACTCTGCAAGTCCTTGTTTCCAGGGACCTGTAAGGACAGTGAGTTAATTTTCCTTGTGCTATATTGTGATTAAAAAAAACATTTATTCTAGGGACAGAAAACTCTAGGTAGGGACAGTGTCAGTTTCTTTCACTCTGCAAGTCCTTGTTTCCAGGGACCTGGAAGGACAGTGAGTGAATTGTCCTTTTGCTATATTGTGATTAAAAAAAACATTTATTCTAGGGACAGAAAACTCTAGGTAGGGACAGTGTCAGTTTCTTTCACTCTGCAAGTCCTTGTTTCCAGGGACCTGGAAGGACAGTGAGTGAATTGTCCTTTTGCTATATTGTGATTAAAAAAAACATTTTTTTCTAGGGACAGAAAACTGTAGGTAGGGAGAGTATTTTTTTTCTTTCACTCTGCAAGTCCTTGTTTCCAGGGACCTGTAAGGACAGTGAGTTAATTGTCCTTGTGCTATATTGTGCTGAAAAAAACATTTATTCCAGGGACAGAAAACTCTAGGTAGGGACAGTGTCAGTTTCTTTCACTCTGCAAGTCCTTGTTTCCAGGGACCTGGAAGGACAGTGAGTGAATTGTCCTTTTGCTATATTGTGATTAAAAAAAACATTTTTTTCTAGGGACAGAAAACTGTAGGTAGGGAGAGTGTTTTTTTTCTTTCACTCTGCAAGTCCTTGTTTCCAGGGACCTGTAAGGACAGTGAGTTAATTTTCCTTGTGCTATATTGTGATTAAAAAAAACATTTTTTCTAGGGACAGAAAACTGTAGGTAGGGAGAGTGTTTTTTTTCTTTCACTCTGCAAGTCCTTGTTTCCAGGGACAGAGAAGGACACCTGAAGGTAGCCCTTATTGCTTTTTTCCCATCTCCCTGCAGGCCATCTATTAGAATGTCTGGAAGGCAAACAAGGAGAGGCAGACAGTCAGGAGGCAATAAAAGAGGGCAAGCAGGCTCTGTGTCTGGGGGCAACAGTGCTGGTCGTGGACGCGGTGCATTGTCATCAGCACATGGCCATGGGACACGCTTGTCCTTCTTTTCGGCAGCTGGACATGTTGAGCCACATCATGCCGAAGACTTGGTAGAGTGGATGACCAAGCCCTCCTCCTCCTCCTCATCCTCTCTCACCCAGGCTCAGGGTACTGGAAAAGCAGCTGCCAAAGCGTCGTCTTCCCTGGTATCAATGTCAGACAAATCATCAGTCACTCCTTCCCTAGACCCACCATGTCCTCCTCCTGAGGAGTCCCCCGAACTGTTTCAGCACAGTGTTGGGTACATGCTCCAGGAGGATGCCCAGCGTTTCGAAGGGTCTGATGATGAAACCCAGCTAGAGGAAGGCAGTAGCGTGAGAGCAGACAGAGGGGATGCTCAAGAAGGACACCAATCTGGCAGTCATGTTCCAGCAGCTGCAGCATACTGCCAGATTGGCTCCAGTGATGAGGAGGGAGGGGATGATGAGGTCAATGACTCCACGTGGGTGCCTAATAGGAGAGAGGAGGAGGAGGAGGATGAGGAGGAGGCACATCTCCAACGAGGCAGGATGCCCTTTGGTGGCCAGCGTAAGGGCAGTACACCGACGGAATCACACCGCAGAGCTCCGCCTGTGCAGGGCGCTGCCTCTGCCCGTCATTCAAAAAGTTCTTTGGTGTGGGCCTTTTTTGAGGCTAGTGCATCAGATCGCACAGCTGCTGTTTGCAACATATGTCTCAAGCGTATATCGCGTGGCCAAAACATCAGCCGCTTGGGTACCACATGCCTGACCAGACATATGTTGACCTGCCATGCAGCTCGTTGGCAAGCCTACCTCAAAGACCCACACCAAAGAACAAAGCGGACCTCTCCTTGCACCGCATCAGCTGGGATCTCCAACCCCACTATAACTTCAGTCCTCTCTGAAACATGCACTGAGAGGAATGAAGGTGTAGAATTAGGTGTGTCACAGCCAAGTACTTGCGCCCACTCTGCTAGCAGTACACCGACGTCCGATTCTAGCAGGCAAATTTCCCTGCCCCAGCTGCTGGACCGTCGAAAGAAGTTCACTCCCAGCCATCCACATGCCCAGCGGTTGAATGCTAGCTTGGCTAAATTGCTAGCGCTTCAACTGCTGCCTTTTCAGTTGGTAGACTCGGCCCCCTTCCGTGAGTTTGTGCAATGTGCGCTTCCTCAGTGGCAGGTTCCCAA
The DNA here is from genome assembly GCA_029206835.1 of Rana muscosa. Taxonomy (NCBI): domain Eukaryota; kingdom Metazoa; phylum Chordata; class Amphibia; order Anura; family Ranidae; genus Rana; species Rana muscosa. The sequence goes on along the minus strand of CM055119.1, from coordinate 180,253,413 downwards.
ACGCCACTTTTTCTCACGGAAGGCTATTCCGGCTCTCTACCGGCATGTGGAAGGCAATGTCTTGGCCTCGCTGGACAGGGCGGTCAGCGGTAAGGTGCATATTACCGCTGACTCATGGTCCAGCAGGCATGGACAGGGACGTTACCTTTCTTTCACGGCCCATTGGGTCACTCTTTTGGCAGCTGGGAAGGATTCAGGACAAGGTGCAGTAGTGTTGGAGGTTGTCCCACCGCCACGCCTCCAAAATGCTACTACTGGTTGTGACACACCTCTCTACTCCACCCCCTCCTCTTCTTCTTCCTCCATGGCCTCTTCCTGTGGTTTGTCCTATGAACCAGCGGTGCTCCGTAGCCGTTCACGGGGCTACGCAAGTACGCAGGCAAAAAGATGCCATGCCGTGCTTGCGCTGGTGTGTTTGGGGGACAGAAGCCACACTGGGGCAGAGGTCCTGTCTGCTCTGCAGGGCCAGGCCGAGAGGTGGTTGACGCCACGCCAGCTTAAGCCAGGAATGGTGGTTTGCGACAATGGCACCAACCTCCTCTCCGCCCTCCGACAGGGACAACTGACCCATGTGCCCTGTGTGGCTCACGTCCTTAACCTGGTGGTGCAGCGGTTCTTGGGCAGGTACCCGGGCTTACAGGATGTCCTGAGGCAGGCCAGGAAAGTCTGTGTGCATTTCCGCAGATCTTATAATGCCAGTGCTCGCCTGGCTGAGCTGCAAAAGGAGTTGAACCTGCCCAAGAACCGCCTTATATGTGACATGCCCACCAGGTGGAACTCAACGTTGGCCATGCTGCAGCGGCTGCACACGCAGCAGAGGGCCATCAATGAGTACCTGTGCGACTACGGCACCAGGACAGGGTCAGGGGAGCTTGGTTTTTTTTCTCCACGCCAGTGGGGCATGATCAGGGATGCATGCACTGTCCTGGCACCATTTGAGGAGGCCACGAGGATGGTGAGCAGTGACAGTGCATGCATCAGTGACACTGTACCTCTTGTCCACCTGTTGGAGCACACGCTGCGTGGAATAATGGACAGGGCACTTGAGGCAGAACAGAGGCAGGAAGAGGAGGACTTCCTTGCCTCTCAAGGCCCCCTTTACCCAGACAGTGTTCCTTCTGTCCCACCCATCGCACAGGAAGAGGAGGAGGAGGAGGAGGAGGAGGAGGATTGTGTCAGCATGGAGGTGGAGGCTGGCACTCAGCATCATCAGCAGCAGTCTTTTAGGGATGATTTACAGTCCCAAGAAACCAGTGGACTTGTACGTGGCTGGGAGGAGGTGGCTGCGGATCATGTCGTCCTTAGTGACCCAGAGGACTCCGGAGCGAATGCCTCAGCAAACCTACGCTGCATGGCCTCCCTGATCCTGCAAAGTCTGCGGAAGGATCCTCGTATTCTTCGGATCAAGGAGAGGGACCATTACTGGCTGGCCACTCTCCTTGATCCACGGTACAAGGGTAAGGTTGCGGACCTTATGTTACCGTCGCAGAGGGAGCAGAGGATGAGACAACTCCGGGAGGCCTTGCAGAAAGGTCTGTGCAACGCGTTCCCAGAGACTGGGAGGTTGCAAACTCCTGGTCCTGGACAACGAGTTGCTGAGGCTTCGGCCAGTCAAAGAAGGAGCGGTGGGGAAGGTGGCCGTCTGACCGATGCGTTCAGACAATTCTTTAGTCCGCAGCCCCAAAGTATGATTGGTTCCAGCAACCATCGCCAGCGTCTGATAAACATGGTGCAGGAATATCTAGGGGCAAGGTCAGACTTGGACACCTTCCCCACCGAAAATCCTCTGGCTTACTGGGTCTTGAGGATGGATCACTGGCCAGAGCTTGCACAGTATGCAATTGAGCTACTGGCCTGTCCTGCATCCAGCGTTCTTTCGGAACGCACATTCAGTGCTGCTGGAGGATTTGTCACGGATCACAGGGTGCGCCTGTCCACCGACTCGGTTGATCGACTGACTTTCATCAAGATGAACCAGTCTTGGATCACCACCAGCTACCACACACCTGATGCTGATATAACAGACTAATTGATTTTAAAATGTCACATCCCTTCAAGACTGATGCTGATGCTGAGTGCCTGTGCTGTTATGTTGACTGGCTATCCTCCTCCTCCGAGTCCTCAATGATACGATTGATGATGATAGCTTGGAAGATCATTTTTGTTTATGGGTGCCGCCACCAGTGCCTAACGCCCAATTTTTCAGCCCCTGTTTAACAGGGGCGTGTAATTACAATTTTTGAAGCAATACTTTGCAACAGGGCTCATTGCTGTGCTCCAAGTACAGTATCTGTGAGGAGTTGCAGTGTTGTGCCACCAGTGCCTAAGGCCCAATTTTTCAGCCCCTGTTTAACAGGGGCGTGTCATTACAATTTTTGAAGCAATACTTTGCAACAGGGCTCATTGCTGTGCTCCAAGTACAGTATCTGTGAGGGGTTGCAGTGTTGTGCCACCAGTGCCTAAGGCCCAATTTTTCAGCCCCTGTTCAACAGGGGCATGTAATTACAATTCTTGATCTAATAATTCACAGCAGGGCCCATTGCTGCACCCACCAAGAGTAACTGTCAGGGCTTACAGTGTTGTGGCACCAGCACCACCATCAAAGGCCCAATTTTTACTACCACTGTTCAACAATTATATGTAATTAAAATTCCTGATATAATAGTTGACAGCAGGGCGTTCCAGCACCAACCAAGAGTAACTGTGAGTGCTTACAGTGTTGTGCCAACACCAACAACTAAGGGGCCTATTTCTGCAGAGTATATACGGCAGGTCCCTACTTTCAAACATCCAACTTACAAACGACTCCTACTTGCAAACGCAAGAAGACAACAGGAAGTGAGAGGAAATCTACCACTAGGAAGGAAAATTCTCTCCTGTAAGAATAAATATGGGAGAAAGGTGTCTCCTCTGTACTGATGCTTTATCAGCAATCCTTGTTTCAAGAAAAACACCACATTTCAAAAACAGTTGTCATTGGGACGGAAAGTGAGGTGAAATGTTCTGAACAGGGGCACAGACAGCAAAACAAATGTTACAGGGGTGATAACCCTTACCTATGTTTTCCAAAAAGTTTAAAAATAGATTTTTGGGCTGGAGCTACACTTCAACAATGTACCTGTTCAAAATTACAAACAGATTCTACATAAGAACAAACCTACAGTCCCTGTCTTGTATGCACCGCCTGTATACGGCTGTTCAGAGTATATAGGGCCTTTTTTATTTTATGTGCGGGGTTCCCCTTAATATCCATACAAGACCCAAAGGGGCTGGTAATGGGCTGGGGTAGGGGGGGGGGGGTCATGGGGTAGCTATGCCATTTTTCTTAAAGAATTTCATCCATATTACCGGGACCAGACATTACATTAAAGCCGCAAGCAGTTTTAAATGGCTTTTTTTTCCTTTAGAAGTGTCATTTTGTGCAGGGACAGTTCTAAACACGGGAAACACGTGGCACTTCACAGGCATACTTTAGACACCCCCCAGGTACGATATTTAAAGGAATATTTGACTTTTTTTTTTTCACTTTATGCATCATTAAAATGACTGCTCCCGAAAAACGACCGTTTTTAAAACTTCTTTTTGCATTGATACATGTCCCCTGGTGCAGAACCCGGGTTCCCAAACCCTTTTTAGGACAATAACATGCATAATAGTTGTTATAATTAGCACTTTAGAATTCGAACGTTCGCATCCATTGTATTTAATAGGGTTCTAATGTTCGTTCGAACTTCCGGTCCGTTCGCGGGTTCTGGTGCGAACCGAACCCGGGGGTGTTCGGCTCATCACTACTGCTAAGGGTGGGCCAACTCAATATTGAACCCTACAGACTAAAGCCTCGTACACACGGTCGGACTTCCATCTGACTTTTCCGTGGATTTTTGTCCGAACGGAGTTGGCCGGGCACACCCATTGCATACACACCCCAGGACTTTTCTGCAAACTCTCCCAAAACTTTTTGCAACATCACATGGTTTTTCTGCTCTTTTCTGCTCTTTACCGCCACCCTTTGGTCAACTTCTGCTATTGTTGGTTGATTTTAACATTAGTTGTTTTGTCCATCGGACAAAAGTCCTATGGTTTTCTGTACACACGGTAGGACTTTTGTCCATTTGCAGACCCAACTTTTGTCCGATAAAAACAAAAGCAAACGAAAAAAAGTTTGTCCGATGGAGCGTACACACGGTCGGATTGTTGGTCCAACTTGCTTAAAACGAAGTTTGTTGGGCAAAAGTCCGACCGTGTGTATGGGGCTTTAGACTGGGATGCCATTAAAGTTCATGTGCGTGTAAAGGCAGGTGTCCCAATACTTTTGGTATTATAGTGTATATGCAGGCAATTGAGGATTAGGGATGAGCCGAACACCCCCCCGGTTCGATTCGCATCAGAAAATGCGAACAGGCAAAACATTTGTGCAAACACCGTTAAAGTCTATGGGACACGATCGTGAAAAATCAAAAGTGCTAATTTTTAAGGTTAATATGCAAGTTATTGTCATAAAAAGTGTTTGGGGACGGCAGTGATTTTAATAATGCTTAACCACTTGAGAGCCGGGCCATGTACAAATGACGGCCTCAAGGTGGCTCTAGAAATCCGGGAGGCCGTCAATAGACAGCCTCAGCTATTCCAGCCACTGGGGGGCGCGCGTGCATGCCCGGCGCATCACTGAGATGCCGAGGCGCGTGCCTGGCGGCCGCGATGTAATCACAGAGATCCACGTCCTGTCAGGGAGAGGAGAACGATGCTGTGTCCGTTGTACATAGAGACACAGATCGGTCACCTCCCCCAGTCAGTCCCCTCCCCCACACAGTAGTAATCACTCCCAGGTTACACATTTAACCCCTTCCTCGCCCCCTAGTGTTAACCCCTTCCCTGCCAGTGTCATTTTTACAGTAACCAGTGCATTTTTATAGCACTGGTCGCTGTAAAAATGACAATGGTCCCAAAATGGTGTCAAAAGTGTCCGATGTGTCCGTCATAATGTCACAGTCACAATACAAATCACTGATCGCCGCCATTGCTAGTAAAAAAAAAATATTAATAAAAATGCTATACAACTATCCCCTATTTTGTAGACGCTATAACTTTTGCGAAAACCAATAAATAAACGCTTATTGCGATTTTTTTTTTTTACCAAAAATATGTAGAAGAATACGTATCAGACTAAACTGAGGAAAAAAAAATGGGATATTTATTATAGCAACAAGTAAAAAATATTGTGTTTTTTTCAAAATTGTCGCTCTTTTTTTGTTTATAGCGCAAGGTGGGTCATCACCTCAGACCAGAAGGAAATGTTGTCACAGACCCAGGGAATAAGCTAGCTTAAAGCATTTGGCTTTTGATTCAACCTGAGCTCCTCTCAACATGCAAATGCTATTATATCACTCTTAAGGGTCCTTTCACACGGGGCGGATCCGTGTAGATCCGCCCCGTGAAGCTCCGCTTGCTCAGCGGGGATCGCTCCGTTGATCCCCGCTGAGCCGACGGATGACTGGGCGGTCCCCGCACACTGTGCAGGGACCGCCCTGTCAGAGCGCTGCTCTCCCCTATGGGGAATCGGATGATGACGGACCGTAGTGTCCGTTGTCATCCGATCCGCTCCGCCGACGGAAGGAAAAATAGGGTTTTCCTCCGTCACACTTTGGCGGAGCGGATGTCAGCGGACATGTCTCCGCTGACATCCGTGCCTCCATAGGGGTACATGGAGGATCCGTTTTAGGTCCGCCTAAAAAACTGACAGGCGGACCTGAACGGACCTCCGTGTGAAAGGGGCCTAAGATGTTCTTATGTTATGCAACTATGAATTTGGGCCTACTAGGCCAACAACTTGGTTGTTACTGTTTGTTATTTTACTCCTGTTAAACATCAATAAACATATTGAAAGTAAAAACACAGACACAGCTTGGGACAAGTCCTTTAATAAAAAATAAAAAAAAATTCCAATGATGTAATCCTTCCACGACCCGACGATGCATGTCGCCACGATCAATTCCGCCTCCATTGGAGGCGGCCGCCGAATGACGCAAGAACCACAGTGACCCCGACCCCCTCTGACGCAACAGGGAAATGCTACGGGGTTACCCAGTGACATGTATGGGTGACCCCGCCCCCCTCTGACACAAAGGGGGTTTCCAGGGGTTTCCCCGTGGCGTCACAGGGGACCCCGTCCCCTCTGACGCCACGGAAACCCCCGTTGCATCATATGGGGGCGGGGTCACCCGTACATGTCACTGGGTAACCCTGCGGCGTTTCCAAGTTGCGTCAGAGGGGGGCGGGGTCACCCGCGCATGTCACAGGTGGCCCCGCCCTCAGCTATTTAAGAGCTCTCACGGAGGGTCTTGCGTCATTCGGCGGGCACCTCCCATGGAGGCGGATCGTGTTGTGGCGGCGTGTTTCTCTGTATCCCGGGACGAGGAAGGATTACATTGCTGGAGTTTTTGTGTGTTTTTTTACAATTTTGACACTTTTTTTGTGAAATGGTAGGGGTACAATGTACCCCTTACCAATTCACATAGGGGGGCGGAATCTAAGGGTCCCCTTTGTTAAAGGGGGCTTTCAGATTCCGATAAGCCCGCAGACCCCCACAACCACTGTGCAAGGGTTGTGGGGATTAGGCCCTTGTCCCCATCAACATGGGGACATCCTCCCCATGTTGAGGGCATGTGGCCTGGTATGGTTCAGGACGGGGGGCGCTCTCTCGTCCCCCCTCTTTTCCTGCGACCTGCCAGGTTGCGTGCTCGGATAAGGGTCTGGTATGGATTTTTGGGGGGAACCCCACACCCTTTTTTTTTTTTATTTTGACGTGGGGTTCCCGACAATTCATTATAGCCGCGAGTAGTTTTAAATTACTTTTTTTCCTTTAGAAATTACATTTTGTGCAGGGACAGTTCTAAGCACGGGAAACATGCGCCACTTTACATGCATATCATACACACCCCCCAGGTACGAAATTTAAAGGACTATTTCACTTTTATTGTTTCACTTTAAGCATTATTAAAATCACTGCTCCCGAAAAAACGTCTGTTTTTAAAACTTTTTTTTGCATTGATACATGTCCCCTGGGGCAGGACCCAGGTCCCCAAACACTTTTATGACAATAACTTGCATATTAACCTTTAAAATGAGCACTTTTGATTTCTTTCCTAGACTTTTAAAGGGTGTTCCGCGGCTTTCGAATTTGCCGCGAACACCCCAAATTGTTCGCTATTCAGTGAACACCCGATTTTCAAGTCGAACTTACGTTCGACTCTAACATCAGGCTCATCCCTATTGAGGATACCTGTGTTTCGATAGACAAGATTTTGCAATAGATGCTGTGTGGCAATGGGCAAGATAAAGGTGGTCTCCAGGTTACGAATAAGATAGGGACTATAGGTTTGTTCTTAAGCCAAATTTGTTTGTATGTCGGAACAGTACATTTTTAAGTGTAACTTCAGCCTGTGCAGTGATGGGGGATGTTCTGGGCACTTCTGCGCATGCAGTTGTGTTGCCTGGGGCTCTTGTGGCCATGCAGTACTGCAGTGTGGGATGTGTCTGGAGCTCCAAGATGGATGCTTGGCAGGTATCCGGGACCAGAGTGGAGCGCAAGCAGCTGGCAGTGATGTCACGCCCCCTTCGTTCATAAGTAGGAGTTATTCGCAACTGGGATGTTCATAATTTGGGGGCTGCCTGTACACATCCAGGGCTGGATTTGCCATTAGTCACAGAAGGCAGTAGAAGGGTCGTGAAGGGGCCTAAAGCCTCGTACACACGGTGCGATTGTTGGCCAACTGAGCGTCTGATTTTTGTCAAAAGGGCGTGTGCCACGATCTTGTCTTGCATACTAACAGCACACAATTTCAGCTCTTGAGCGCCACCCTTTGGGCCCCTTCTGCTAATTTTGTGTTTCGTGAGCATTGATTCCAAGCATGTGTAGCGGGGTCTCCTTTAAGGCCCTGGGACTACGTTACCCAGAACCCCGTTCGGCACCCAGGGTGCATTTAGCCACCGCAGAGACTCATGGGAGGGGATATATAAGAAGAGGGCGAGGCTGAGCTCGGCCTCTTTGGACAACGCGATGCTATCAACAGGTCTTCCTGTGCCGATCTGCTGCAGTGCAGGGCCTGAAGCCAGGGCCTTGCACAACTTCCAGAGAGCCTTCCACCCCACTGCGGAGCCTGGGTGGCACCTGACTTTATCGAGTTTGGACATCAGTTGGACCGGAGACCCGGCCATTGCAGACACTGTGTGCGGAGACACAGTAGGTGGAAGTCCCGGACTGGGATTGCGTCCGGAGTGGTGAGCGAGCACCTGCTCATTCATATAAACAGTACTTTGACTAGGCCTAGAGACTGCCTTGGCCCTCCTGGTTCCATTTTTCCTGTCCCACAGGAGACTAGTGGCGGAACTGAGTGAGTAGTCTCCTGTGAGTGGTTCATTCTGTCCTTTTTATTTTCCTACCCTTTGGATTACAAATAACTGTTCCTGTTATGCACCACCAGTCAAGTTGCATGCAAAGAAACTGTTCTTCTAGAGACTGAGTTAGAAAATCTGGATCAGGCCTGATCTGTAGTCAGAGCTTAAGTTGCTGCGCCATAAGGGCGCATAGATAGAGATAGTAGTACTTGGCGGGTAGTCGCCTGTGTTAGATTTTCTGCTGCAGTACTCTGCAGATATATATATGTGTTATGTGTTAACCTTATGCCTTTTACCCGAAGTAAAGAAACGTTATATTTTATCTCTTGCTATCAGTGTGTTGCCTTTATGGAAAGAGGTTACCCATGCAATACAGATAGATTGTGTGCATATACTGTTAGATTGTGATACTAGAGAAACCCCTAGACTAACTGTGCCAGAGTGGTTCGAGTAAATTGCTGGGGGTTGGCGGTGCTGTAGACAGGGCCCGAAACAAAATCCAGCGGCTCTCTTAACTGGGGGTAGCGCTACACATGCGTGTTTGTACTTTCGACTTTTGTGTGACGGATTTGTGTACTGACCATACGAAAATCAGGCGTGGAGCCGTTGTCCGCCGAAAATTTACTAGCCTGTCATCCAACATTTGTTGGTGGAAAATTGGACAACAATTAGGGTTGCCACCTCATCCCTTTAAACCCCAACACATGAATTACAGGCATACCCCGCTTTAAGTACACTCACTTTACATACACTCGCGAGTAAGGACATACCCGCGAGTGTATGTAAAGTGCCTCACAAGTACTGTAAGACATTTTGCAGCCGCAGTAGAAGGAGCTGAAGCTTCAAGAGCATAGCCCACCCTGTTCCAGTGTGCCCCTGAGGCCCCCACTACAGCCCCTGAGACCTCAACTACAGCTCCTGACACCCCCACTACAGCCCCTGACCCCCCACTACAGCCTAGAAGTGAAAAAAGGTATTGTTTCACTTTAAGTACATTTTCGTTTTACATACATGCTCTGGTCCCATTGTGTACTTAAAAGTGGGGTATGCCTGTACACAGGTTCTGAGGCTAATTTAATGCTGATAAGGCACCAAGTGAGTTTAATTACCACCTTAATCAGCCACAGAACCTGTGCAATTCATATGTGTTCGGGTTTAAAGGGATGAGGTGGCAACCCTAACAACAATTGTCAAAAGGAGCGTACTAACGGTAATATTTTAGGACAACAGTCTGTCAGCAGACAATCCCCTGCCAACAATCGAACCGTGTGTGCGAGGCTTAAGACAGCCGGGCCGTTAGCATCTTTAGAAAGTTGGTAAAGCTAGCACCTATACTTCTAGCAGTACATACTTTTTAATACTATTAATATTTTTTTTAATATTAGGAAAAGTTTACCTTTCTGGTTAAAGCAACCTTGTTGCTATTGTAAAGTAACTTCAGCGCAAGCAGAAGAAAAGTTAAGTATGTTCACTGTCCTTTCACAGGTATGCATTTCCAGGGTAACTTTACAATACTATCAGGGTTGCTTTAACACTGACAATCAGGAAACAGTTAAAGTGTGTCATAGTGATCACTGCTGATTTATAAAGAAGCTTTTAGATAACCCCAGTGGTGGATATTTAATCGTCTCTGTGAACAAAATAGAAAACAGCTGGAGCAGCTAAGATTGAAATGTGATCTGAATGAAGGAAAAGCTCCAGCTACGAGGAGAAAAGATAAATGAAAGTATCATAGAGGTAGCGATGAGGATGTTAAAGAGCTGAGCCAGGTCTGGAATTCCACATTACGGCCACCTGCAACCCACCTGCAACCAGCTAAATGAGTCATGTGGCACTTACTACTACAGAGAATGGAGCAGAGAGCTCCATGTAGGAAAGAGTTTATAAGGGAAAGTTGTCTTGCCAATAGGGATGAGCTTCGTGTTCGAGTCGAACATACGTTCGACTCGAACATCGGCTGTTCGATCGTTCGACGAAGATCGAACGATTTGGGCCGTTCGCGCCAAATTCGAGTGACGCGAACGGCCCACAATGCACTACGCCATCGCAGTGTCATCCAGGCGCTGTGATTGGCCAAGCATGCACTGTGACCCCGCATGCTTGGCCAATCACAGCGCCGGCAGCGAGGAGAGCAATGATTGGCCACAGGCAGGATGCCTGTGGCCAATTATTGCTGAGGGTGTTTAGTACACGCCCCACACTATAAAAGGCCGCCAGCACGGCGGCCTAGTGTAGTGTGTTCCGGAGCAGGGAAAGAGAAGCATAGGCAGGGACAGTGACATTTATTTTTTCTTGCTTAACCTGGATTCCTTTAGTTTAGGGAAAGAGAAGGATAGGTAGGGAGAGTGTCAGTGTGTTTTACTGTGCGAATCCTTGTTTCTAGGGACAGAGAAGGACAGTGAGGGAATTCTCCTTGTGCTATAGTGTGCTTTAAAAAAACATTTTTTCTAGGGACAGAAAACTGTAGGTAGGAAGAGTGTCAGTTTCTTTCACTGTGATAATCCTTGTTTCTAGGGACAGGGAAGGAAAGTGAGGGAAATTCTCCTTGTGCTATATTGTGCTTTAAAAAAACATTTTTTCTAGGGACAGAAAACTGTAGGTAGGAAGAGTGTCAGTTTCTTTCACTGTGATAATCCTTGTTTCTAGGGACAGGGAAGGAAAGTGAGGGAAATTCTCCTTGTGCTATAGTGTGCTTTAAAAAAACATTTTTTCTAGGGACAGAAAACTGTAGGTAGGGAGAGTGTCAGTGTGTTTTACTGTGTGAATCCTTGTTTCTAGGGACAGGGAAGGAAAGTGAGGGAAATTCTCCTTGTGCTATAGTGTGCTTTAAAAAAACATTTTTTCTAGGGACAGAAAACTGTAGGTAGGAAGAGTGTCAGTTTCTTTCACTGTGATAATCCTTGTTTCTAGGGACAGGGAAGGAAAGTGAGGGAAATTCTCCTTGTGCTATAGTGTGCTTTAAAAAAACATTTTTTCTAGGGACAGAAAACTCTAGGTAGGGAGAGTGTCAGTTTCTTTCACTGTGATAATCCTTGTTTCTAGGGACAGGGAAGGAAAGTGAGGGAAATTCTCCTTGTGCTATAGTGTGCTTTAAAAAAACATTTTTTCTAGGGACAGAAAACTATAGATAGGAAGAGTGTCAGTTTCTTTCACTGTGATAATCCTTGTTTCTAGGGACAGGGAAGGAAAGTGAGGGAAATTCTCCTTGTGCTATAGTGTGCTTTAAAAAAACATTTTTTCTAGGGACAGAAAACTGTAGGTAGGAAGAGTGTCAGTTTCTTTCACTGTGATAATCCTTGTTTCTAGGGACAGGGAAGGAAAGTGAGGGAAATTCTCCTTGTGCTATAGTGTGCTTTAAAAAAACATTTTTTCTAGGGACAGAAAACTATAGGTAGGAAGAGTGTCAGTTTCTTTCACTGTGATAATCCTTGTTTCTAGGGACAGGGAAGGAAAGTGAGGGAAATTCTCCTTGTGCTATAGTGTGCTTTAAAAAAACATTTTTTCTAGGGACAGAAAACTGTAGGTAGGAAGAGTGTCAGTTTCTTTCACTGTGATAATCCTTGTTTCTAGGGACAGGGAAGGAAAGTGAGGGAAATTCTCCTTGTGCTATATTGTGCTTTAAAAAATAATTTTTTCTAGGGACAGAAAACTGTAGGTAGGAAGAGTGTCAGTTTCTTTCACTGTGATAATCCTTGTTTCTAGGGACAGGGAAGGAAAGTGAGGGAAATTCTCCTTGTGCTATAGTGTGCTTTAAAAAAACATTTTTTCTAGGGACAGAAAACTGTAGGTAGGGAGAGTGTCAGTGTGTTTTACTGTGTGAATCCTTGTTTCTAGGGACAGGGAAGGAAAGTGAGGGAAATTCTCCTTGTGCTATAGTGTGCTTTAAAAAAAAAATTTCTAGGGACAGAAAACTGTAGGTAGGAAGAGTGTCAGTTTCTTTCACTGTGATAATCCTTGTTTCTAGGGACAGGGAAGGAAAGTGAGGGAAATTCTCCTTGTGCTATATTGTGCTTTAAAAAAACATTTTTTCTAGGGACAGAAAACTGTAGGTAGGAAGAGTGTCAGTTTCTTTCACTGTGATAATCCTTGTTTCTAGGGACAGGGAAGGAAAGTGAGGGAAATTCTCCTTGTGCTATAGTGTGCTTTAAAAAAACATTTTTTCTAGGGACAGAAAACTGTAGGTAGGGAGAGTGTCAGTGTGTTTTACTGTGCGAATCCTTGTTTCTAGGGACAGGGAAGGAAAGTGAGGGAAATTCTCCTTGTGCTATAGTGTGCTTTAAAAAAACATTTTTTCTAGGGACAGAAAACTGTAGGTAGGAAGAGTGTCAGTTTCTTTCACTGTGATAATCCTTGTTTCTAGGGACAGGGAAGGAAAGTGAGGGAAATTCTCCTTGTGCTATAGTGTGCTTTAAAAAAACATTTTTTCTAGGGACAGAAAACTGTAGGTAGGAAGAGTGTCAGTTTCTTTCACTGTGATAATCCTTGTTTCTAGGGACAGGGAAGGACAGTGAGGGAAATTCTCCTTGTGCTATAGTGTGCTAAAGCATTCCTCATCAACCATCTTTGAAATCCTTGTTTTTTGGACAGTCAGGGAAATTGTCGTTGTGCTATTCTGTGCAAAAGCAATCATCCTCAACCATATTTACAAATCCTTAAGTAAAGGGACAGAGAAGGACACCTGAAGGTAGCCCTTATTGCTTTTTTCCCATCTCCCTGCAGGCCATCTATTAGAATGTCTGGAAGGCAAACAAGGAGAGGCAGACAGTCAGGAGGCAATAAAAGAGGGCAAGCAGGCTCTGTGTCTGGGGGCAACAGTGCTGGTCGTGGACGCGGTGCATTGTCATCAGCACATGGCCATGGGACACGCTTGTCCTTCTTTTCGGCAGCTGGACATGTTGAGCCACATCATGCCGAAGACTTGGTAGAGTGGATGACCAAGCCCTCCTCCTCCTCCTCATCCTCTCTCACCCAGGCTCAGGGTACTGGCAAAGCAGCTGCCAAAGCGTCCTCTTCCCTGGTATCAATGTCAGACTCATCATCAGTCACTCCTTCCCTAGACCCACCATGTCCTCCTCCTGAGGAGTCCCCCGAACTGTTTGAGCACAGTGTTGGGTACATGCTCCAGGAGGATGCCCAGCGTTTCGAAGGGTCTGATGATGAAACCCAGCTACAGGAAGGCAGTAGCGTGAGAGCAGACAGAGGGGATGCTCAAGAAGGACACCAATCTGGCAGTCATGTTCCAGCAGCTGCAGCATACTGCCAGATTGGCTCCAGTGATGAGGAGGGAGGGGATGATGAGGTCACTGACTCCACGTGGGTGCCTAATAGGAGAGAGGAGGAGGAGGAGGATGAGGAGGAGGCACATCTCCAACGAGGCAGGATGCCCTTTGGTGGCCAGCGTAAGGGCAGTACACCGACGGAATCACACCGCAGAGCTCCGCCTGTGCAGGGCGCTGCCTCTGCCCGTCATTCAAAAAGTTCTTTGGTGTGGGCCTTTTTTGAGGCTAGTGCATCAGATCGCACAGCTGCTGTTTGCAACATATGTCTCAAGCGTATATCGCGTGGCCAAAACATCAGCCGCTTGGGTACCACATGCCTGACCAGACATATGTTGACCTGCCATGCAGCTCGTTGGCAAGCCTACCTCAAAGACCCACACCAAAGAACAAAGCGGACCTCTCCTTGCACCGCATCAGCTGGGATCTCCAACCCCACTATAACTTCAGTCCTCTCTGAAACATGCACTGAGAGGAATGAAGGTGTAGAATTAGGTGTGTCACAGCCAAGTAGTTGCGGCCACTCTGCTAGCAGTACACCGACGTCCGATTCTAGCAGGCAAATTTCCCTGCCCCAGCTGCTGGACCGTCGAAAGAAGTTCACTCCCAGCCATCCACATGCCCAGCGGTTGAATGCTAGCTTGGCTAAATTGCTAGCGCTTCAACTGCTGCCTTTTCAGTTGGTAGACTCGGCCCCCTTCCGTGAGTTTGTGCAATGTGCGGTTCCTCAGTGGCAGGTTCCCAAACGCCACTTTTTCTCACGGAAGGCTATTCCGGCTCTCTACCGGCATGTGGAAGGCAATGTCTTGGCCTCGCTGGACAGGGCGGTCAGCGGTAAGGTGCATATTACCGCTGACTCATGGTCCAGCAGGCATGGACAGGGATGTTACCTTTCTTTCACGGCCCATTGGGTCACTCTTTTGGCAGCTGGAAAGGATGCAGGACAAGGTGCAGTAGTGTTGGAGGTTGTTCCACCGCCACGCCTCCAAAATGCTACTACTGGTTGTGACACACCTCTCTCCTCCACCCCCTCCTCTTCTTCTTCCTCCATGGCCTCTTCCTGTGGTTTGTCCTATGAACCAGCGGTGCTCCGTAGCCGTTCAAGGGGCTACGCAAGTACGCAGGCAAAAAGATGCCATGCCGTGCTTGCGCTGGTGTGTTTGGGGGACAGAAGCCACACTGGGGCAGAGGTCCTGTCTGCTCTGCAGGGCCAGGCCGAGAGGTGGTTGACGCCACGCCAGCTTAAGCCAGGAATGGTGGTTTGCGACAATGGCACCAACCTCCTCTCCGCCCTCCGACAAGGACAACTGACCCATGTGCCCTGTGTGGCTCACGTCCTTAACCTGGTGGTGCAGCGGTTCTTGGGCAGGTACCCGGGCTTACAGGATGTCCTCAGGCAGGCCAGGAAAGTCTGTGTGCATTTCCACAGATCTTATAATGCCAGTGCTCGCCTGGCTGAGCTGCAAAAGGAGTTGAACCTGCCCAAGAACCGCCTTATATGTGACATGCCCACCAGGTGGAACTCAACGTTGGCCATGCTGCAGCGGCTGCACACGCAGCAGAGGGCCATCAATGAGTACCTGTGCGACTACGGCACCAGGACAGGGTCAGGGGAGCTTGGTTTTTTTTCTCCACGCCAGTGGGGCATGATCAGGGATGCATGCACTGTCCTGGCACCATTTGAGGAGGCCACGAGGATGGTGAGCAGTGACAGTGCATGCATCAGTGACACTGTACCTCTTGTCCACCTGTTGGAGCACACGCTGCGTGGAATAATGGACAGGGCACTTGAGGCAGAACAGAGGCAGGAAGAGGAGGACTTCCTTGCCTCTCAAGGCCCCCTTTACCCAGACAGTGTTCCTTCTGTCCCACCCATCGCACAGGAAGAGGACGAGGAGGAGGAGGAGGAGGAGGATTGTGTCAGCATGGAGGTGGAGCCTGGCACTCAGCAGCATCAACAGCAGCAGTCTTTTAGGGATGATTTACAGTCCCAAGAAACCCGTGGACTTGTACGTGGCTGGGAGGAGGTGGCTGCGGATCATGTCGTCCTTAGTGACCCAGAGGACTCCGGACCGAATGCCTCAGCTAACCTACGCTGCATGGCCTCCCTGATCCTGCAAAGTCTGCGGAATGATCCTCGTATTCTTCGGATCAAGGAGAGGGACCATTACTGGCTGGCCACTCTCCTTGATCCACGGTACAAGGGTAAGGTTGCGGACCTTATGTTACCGTCGCAGAGGGAGCAGAGGATGAGACAACTCCGGGAGGCCTTGCAGAAAGGTCTGTGCAACGCGTTCCCAGAGACTGGGAGGTTACAAACTCCTGGTCCTGGACAACGAGTTGCTGAGGCTTCGGCCAGTCAAAGAAGGAGCGGTGGGGAAGGTGGCCGTCTGACCGATGCGTTCAGACAATTCTTTAGTCCGCAGCCCCAAAGTATGATCGGTTCCAGTAACCATCGCCAGCGTCTGATAAACATGGTGCAGGAATATCTAGGGGCAAGGTCAGACTTGGACACCTTCCCCACCGAAAATCCTCTGGCTTACTGGGTCTTGAGGATGGATCACTGGCCAGAGCTTGCACAGTATGCAATTGAGCTACTGGCCTGTCCTGCATCCAGCGTTCTTTCGGAACGCACATTCAGTGCTGCTGGAGGATTTGTCACGGATCACAGGGTGCGCCTGTCCACCGACTCGGTTGATCGACTGACTTTCATCAAGATGAACCAGTCTTGGATCACCACCAGCTACCACACACCTGATGCTGATATAACAGACTAATTGATTTTAACATGTCACATCCCTTCAAGACTGATGCTGATGCTGAGTGCCTGTGCTGTTATGTTGACTGGCTATCCTCCTCCTCCGAGTCCTCAATGATACGATTGATGATGATAGCTTGGAAGATCATTTTTGTTTATGGGTGCCGCCACCAGTGGCTAAGGCCCAATTTTTCAGCCCCTGTTTTACAGGGGCGTGTAATTACAATTTTTTTAGCAATAATTTGCCATAGGGCTCATTTCTGTGCTCCAAGTACAGTATCTGTGAGGGGTTGGAGTGTTGTGGCACCAGTGCCTAAGGCCCAATTTTTCAGCCCCTGTTTAACAGGGGCGTGTCATTACAATTTTTGAAGCAATACTTTGCAACAGGGCTCATTGCTGTGCTCCAAGTACAGTATCTGTGAGGGGTTGTAGTGTTGTGCCACCAGTGCCTAAGGCCCAATTTTTCAGCCCCTGTTCAACAGGGGCATGCAATTACAATTCTTGATCTAATAATTCACAGCAGGGCCCATTCCTGCACCCACCAAGAGTAACTCTGAGGGCTTACAGTGTTGTGGCAACGCCACCACCACCACCACCACGAAAGGCCCAATTTTTCAGCCCCTGTTCAAAAGGGGCATGTAATTACAATTCTTGATCTAATAATTCACAGCAGGGCCCATTGCTGCACCCACCAAGAGTAACTCTGAGGGCTTACAGTGTTGTGGCAACGCCACCACCACCACCACGAAAGGCCCAATTTTTCAGCCCCTGTTCAACAGGGGCATGCAATTACAATTCTTGATCTAATAATTCACAGCAGGGCCCATTGCTGCACCCACCAAGAGTAACTATCAGGGCTTACAGTGTTGTGGCACCAGCACCACCATCAAAGGCCCAATTTTTACTACCACTGTTCAACAATTATATGTAATTAAAATTCCTGATATAATAGTTGACAGCAGGGCGTTCCAGCACCAACCAAGAGTAACTGTGAGTGCTTACAGTGTTGTGCCAACACCAACAACTAAGGGGCCTATTTCTGCAGAGTATATACGGCAGGTCCCTACTTTCAAACATCCAACTTACAAACGACTCCTACTTGCAAACGCAAGAAGACAACAGGAAGTGAGAGGAAATCTACCCCTAGGAAGGAAAATTCTCTCCTGTAAGAATTAATATGGGAGAAAGGTGTCTCCTCTGTACTGATGCTTTATCACCAATCCTTGTTTCAAGAAAAACACCACATTTCAAAAACAGTTGTCATTGGGACGGAAAGTGAGGTGAAATGTTCTGAACAGGGGCACAGACAGCAAAACAAATGTTACAGGGGTGATAACCCTTACCTATGTTTTCCAAAAAGTTTAAAAATAGATTTTTGGGCTGGAGCTACACTTAAACAATGTACCTGTTCAAAATTACAAACAGATTCTACATAAGAACAAACCTACAGTCCCTGTCTTGTATGCACCGCCTGTATACGGCTGTTCAGAGTATATAGGGCCTTTTTTATTTTATGTGCGGGGTTCCCCTTAATATCCATACAAGACCCAAAGGGGCTGGTAATGGGCTGGGGTAGGGGGGGGGGGGGGTGATGGGGTAGCTATGCCATTTTTCTTAAAGATTTTCATCCATATTACCGGGACCAGACATTACATTAAAGCCGCAAGCAGTTTTAAATGGCTTTTTTTTCCTTTAGAAGTGTCATTTTGTGCAGGGACAGTTCTAAACACGGGAAACACGTGGCACTTCACAGGCATACTTTAGACACCCCCCAGGTACGATATTTAAAGGAATATTTGACTTTTTTTTTCACTTTATGCATCATTAAAATGACTGCTCCCGAAAAACGACCGTTTTTAAAACTTCTTTTTGCATTGATACATGTCCCCTGGTGCACAACCCGGGTTCCCAAACCCTTTTTAGGACAATAACATGCATAATAGTTGTTATAATTAGCACTTTAGAATTCGAACTTTCGCATCCATTGTATTCAATAGGGTTCTAATGTTCGTACGAACTTTCGGTCCGTTCGCGGGTTCTGGTGCGAACCGAACCCGGGGGTGTTCGGCTCATCACTACTTGCCAATAACAACTAAGAAATTTATGTCCATCACTGTTAACGTTAAAAGAACACTAAAGGCAATTTTATTTATTTTTTAAATAACAAACATATTATACTTACCTCCACTGTGCAGCTCGTTTTGCACAGAGTGGCCCGAACCTGGTCTTCTGGGGTCCCTCGGCGGCTGTCTGGGCTCCTCCCCGCAAAGAACTTTCCACCTTCATGAGAGCTCTCTCGCATGGATAGTTTTTGCGGGCGCGCTCCTGTGATACAGCCGGCGGCTATAGCCGCTCACTGTATCACTCGGCCCCGCCCCCCGGCACGCCGCGTCATTGGATGAGATTGACAGCAGCGTGAGCCAATGGCTGCACTGCTTTCAATCAACCAATCAATGAGCCGAGAAGCCCAGCCAAGAAGCCAGCGCGTTCACGGCGCGGGACTTTCGAGGGGTCAGGTAAGTAAACGGGGCTCGGGGGGGGGGGGGGGCGCTAATCCTCAGATGTTTTTTCACCTTAATGCATAGAATGCATTAAGGTGAAAAAACTTGTACCTTTACAACCCCTTTAAACTAAATCTGGATGCATATACTTAAAACTAAATTCAAGGACTGGCAATTATTATGGAAATATTATGAGCTCAAATTGCCCAAAACCAAGCTCATAATATTTCCTCTCCTACGTGCCTCTTCCCTTGACTTCTCTGTCAAGAGCAATGGCACAACCATCCACTCATCCCCGCATGCCAGGATGCTAGGTGTTATCCTGGACTCTGAACCCTCCTTTCAGCCCCACATCCAATCACTTTCTGAGGCTTTCCGCCTCAACCTCCACAACATCTCTAAAATACGTCCCTTCCTACCCAATGAAACCACAAACCTCCTAGTTCACTCCCTGGTTATCTCTCACCTCAACTACTGCAACTCCCTCCTCATTGGCTTACCTTTAAATAGGTTATCCCCCCTTCAGTCCATCATGAATGCTGCTGCCAGACTCATCCACCTTACAAACCGCTCAGTGTCTACCACCCCTCTGCGCCAATCCCTCCATTGGCTTCCACTCACCCAAACAATTACATTTAAAATAATAATTACTGTATAACTTACAAAGCCATCCACAACTCGGCCCCCAGCTACATTGTCTCAAAATACCAACCAAATCGCTCTCTCCGTTCCTCCCATGACCTCCTGCTCTCTTGCTCCCTTGTCCCCTCCTCCCATACTCGCCAGTCACCTCCAGGACTTCTCCCGAGCCTCTTCAATCCTTTGAAATCCCTACTTAATCTGTCTGACTACCTCCAACTCTGTCCACTTTTAGGTGATCCATGAAGCCTATCCTGCCCTCACCTAACAACTGTTCTTTTATTTTCTCCATCAGCCCACCCCCCCACAGTTATTACCCTCTGTATCACTTGACCCTCCCTTCTAGATTGTAAGATCTAATGAGTAGGGCCATCTGTATTGAATTGTATTGTAACTGTACTGTCTGCCCTAATGTTGTAAAGTGCTGTGTATACTGTTGGCGCTATATAAATCCTGTATAATCATAATTATAAAAATTACATATTTAAGTATTTGCCATACCTGCGGACAGGACTGCTGATAGAGATCATGGGGCCCCATGCAGCCTACCTGACAAGGGCCCCCTCCTCCAAAAATATGTTATTTTTACTAAAATGCAACGCTTGAGATGCTATGCTTTGCAGCCATGGCAGAAATGATACCCCTGTTGAACAATACTGTACCTCCTATTCAAGTGAATAGTGGCAATATTGATCGCTCACTGTGTTCATTTAGGGTGGTGTGCCCCCCTGCTCACCATCCTGAAATAACCTGCCTGTGTGCCCTCAGCAGCTGCCAGTGGGAGAGGAGAGGAGGGAAAGGGGCACACAGGGGTCCGAAAAAGCTGGGGGAAGGGGGCACAGATACTAGAACCAATCCTCCTGCAGTGCTGCCAGAGGAAGAAAAGAAAAGTAGAAGCTGGCAGCACTGCACAAGAGTCACAAGTGTCAGCAATAAGGCAGTACTTCTGGGCCTCCTGCTTGGCAGGTGGCCCAGGCCCCTCTTTTGAACTGATGAGGCCTGGGCCCAGTACAGGAGGGCTGGTTGTACTGCCTTATCAGCCGCCCTGCCTGCGGAATCCCTCTAGAAGCTGGAAATCACTGTTGTTGGCATCTGCACTCCAGTGATCTCCGCTAGCTTCTAGGTCCTGTGCCAAGTGGCTGCCCTGCTGCATTGTGAATGCAGAAGCTCACTGGCTTGGCTATTTAAGTAACAATTTCTCAATGCAAAGTGTTCTCTGATTGGAATGGGTGGAGTGGAAAGGTGGTGATATAACAATCTCCATCTTGTCCAGTTGGAGGACACTTTGCATTCAGTGATCTCCACTATCTCTTGGTTCCCGTACCGTGTTTATGTCCTGCTGCTTACTGAACACAAGAGGTCATCTGCTCAGTAGAGGGCACCATTCAGAGAACGCTTTGCATTTTCTCAATAACATGCCATAATCTCTCCGTATCATACACTGAACTTTCTAAATCATTACCAGGCAATCATGGAGACGTAGATGGGCTCTAACCTCCATACAAAGCAAAAAAAAAAAAAAAAGAGAACAGATAAGGGTCAGTCGAGAAAAGTAACAGTAGAGTGAAAAAAGAGAAACTTAGGCAATGAAGGCCTCTTAAGCCCCTTAGGGAAAGAGAGCCTTGACTGATGGGGGCATGGCCAGGTGCAGGATAAGGCGACTCCAAGGATTGGTTACTAGGGGGAATGGGCTGGGCCTGAGCTCTGTAAAAGTATTGCTCCAGGGAATTCTGGGTCTTTCAAGAAACGCAGTTGGAAGAGCTACCCACTCTCCCACCCCCTTTTTTCTATGGTATGTCACAGCTTGCTGTGGTTTCTTGACCTTGCCAGCATAAAATGGCTGCAATGGGCTATGCCCTTGATGGAAATCGGAAGTAAGCGGCCTGTTCAGCACTTATGGTAAGGACAGGCCCCCCCTTTGGAATTGTGTGCTCACAGTACAACTGTGATGCCGCGTACACACGATCATTTTTCACGTCGTGAAAAATTAAATTTTTTGTTTTCAACAAGAAAAACGACCGTGTGTGGTCTTTTTGTCATTTTTCACGACGTGAAAAACGGCATTAAAAACGACGAGAAAAATTAGAACATGTTCTAATTTTTCTCGTCGTTTTTCCTGACATTTCTTCCGTGGCAGTGTTTCCCATAGGGAAACACTGCCGCGGAGCCCACAGATGATCGTTTTTCTCGTCATTTTAAAAAATGACGAGAAAAATGACCGTGTGTGGGGAACAAGCTGTTCCCTCGTTTAAAATGTCATTATTCACGGCGGTTTTTTAACCGCCGTGAATAATGATCGTGTGTACGCGGCATCACTGGCACTGGTTGAAAAGTGTTCACATGTTATGTTTGGATTTAATAAAGCTGTGGCCTTGCCCTTTCCAACCTAATGGTTGTAAGTGTGTTTATTTAACGGGGTGAGGGGGCAAGGGGGATTTTTTTTTCTTTTATATACATCTATGTTACAGTTAATGGTACCTGGACTCATTGCGCCTCAGCAGTCAAGATAAAAATAGTATCCAAGAAGAGAGGAAAATATTAAAAACAAAAAGCTACAAGCTTTTAAAAAAGAATTGCATATGTCTGTGATCAGCTTAGATTTGTCACAAACCAAAGAAAATGAAACTAAGCTTATGATGGAAAGAAAAAATACATCTACAGTGGAAACATTCAGTAAAACTGCATGACAAAATAATGAAAGGAGCCAGAAATATAGAGAGGACCCCCTTTCACACCCCTGTCTGGTGTGTCATTCCATCACTCTTCTTTCATTTAGCAAGTGGATAGACTAGGCCAGTGATGGCGAACCTTGGCACCCCAGATGTTTTGGAACTACATTTCCCATGATGCTCAACTACACGACAGAGAGCATGAACATCATGGGAAATGTAGTTCCAAAACATCTGGGGTGCCAAGGATTGCCATCACTGGCAGGGCTGCTGATAGGGGGGGACCACTAGTCCTCTTGTAGGGGGCCCGGGCTCACAGGGGGAACCAAACAGCCCAGGGACTCAGTGCGGTCGGTTGGAGGGGCAATTACAGGATGCCCTATGTGACTCTCTGCAGCAGCTGGAAATCGGTTTCTCTCCCTCCCGACGATTTTCAGCTGCTGCAGGGAGAGACACAGGCACAGCTGACGGCTTCTCTGTCCCATAAAAAAAAATTAAAATTGTGTGGTTTTAATCCCTTGTAAAATGTAATACAATTCTTGGGAAAAAAATTGTAAAAAAAAAATAATTTGTAAAAATTGTTAAATATTTTTTCTTTCAAAACATTATTTTATTTTTTTAAATGATGAAATGTTTTTGTTCAAAAATGTAAAAAACTAATTAAAAAAGGGCTAATTCACACAGCTTCTCTGTTATCTTTGTGTCTGCTAAGAATGATTTTAGTATATTTTTAGTGAAAATGTTGTTTTGATATATTTGAGGGGGGCCCTGCCAGGTAGGCTGTATGGGGGCCCGTGATTTCTAACAGCAGCCCTGATCACTGGACTAGGCAATCGCATAGTAAACTGATGATGATGTCCACAGCCTTGTGGGTGCACCACATCATGATTTTTAACCTTTTTCTAAATTCGAACTTAGGGACTTTACCGAAGAAACTTTGACAGTTTTGTTATTAAAAAGTATTTAACCACTTCAATACCGGGCACTTTCACCCCCTTCCTGCCCAAGCCATTTTTCAGCTTTCAGCGCTGTCACATTTTGAATGACAATTGCGCGGTCATGCAACACTTTACCCAAATGATATTTTTATAATTTTTTCCCCACAAATAAAGCTTTCTTTTGGTGGTATTTGATCACCTCTGCGGTTTTTATTTTTTGCGCTATAAACAAAAGAAGAGGGACAAGTTTGAGAAAAAACACAATATTTTTAACTTTTTTGCTATAATAAACACATTTTTTCCTCAGTTTAGGCCGATACGTATTCTTCTACATATTTTTGGTTAAAAAAAAAATCGCAATAAGCGTATATTGATTGGTTTGCGCAAAAGTTATAGCAGCTACAAAATAGGGGATAGATTTATAGCATTTTATTTTTTTTTTATTTTTTTTACTAGTAATGGCGGCGATCAGCGATTTTTATCGTGACTGCGATATTGCGGCGGACACATCTGACACTTTTGACACATTTTTGGGACCATTCACATTTATACAGCGATCCCTGCTATAAAAATGCACTGATTACTGTATAAATATGACTGGCAGGGAAGGGGTTAACACTAGGGGGCGAGGAAGGGGTTAAATGTGTTCCCTATTAGTGATTCTTACTGTGGGGGGGAGGGGACTGGCTGGGGGAGGTGAACGATGGTTGTCCCTATGTACAAGGGACACACCATTGGTCTCCTCTCCCTGACAGGACGTGGATCTCTGTGTTTACACACAGAGATCCACAGTCCTGCTCAGTTACTGGGCAATCACGGGGGCCCGGTGGCCATCGCAGCCGCCGGGCACGTGCATCGGGTCCCCAATGACGCGGCGGGCCCCCTAGTGGCTTGGGAAGGCGATCACGTCATATGACTTCCGCCCAGAACAAGAGAGTCTTCTTCCCGCCGTCATATGACGGAAGGCGGTAGACAACTGGTTAAACCCGGACTTGCAAAGCAATTTCAACAACCATAGCGCACAAGTAAACATTTACTATGAGTCCAAATGGTAAACAGAATTGGATTAATACCCAATAATAGTGGCGTTCCATAGTACATTGTGGATTGGTTCCTCCAGGCTTCTTCTATTGATCTTTGCCCATTGTTACCAGTACACAGGAGACAACAACCTTTGTCAAGGTTTTGACAAAGAGGAAACTCCCTTGAAACGCGTTGCTGCCCCTTCAACCTGATACACAGTCCAGGCAGGAGAGTAAATGGTAGTGCAGGACGCTGCTCCGGGTCAATGATCTGAGTGAGTTCTTACCAGCCGGCACCGGGGTTTTACATCTGATGCTATCTACAGCCTTAGCCAAGTGCGCTTCTGTCCTGTACTTACCTACACTGGATACAAGTTTCTGGAATGTAAGTCAATCAAATCAATAACTAAGCGCAGCCTTTTAACTGGACTTTAACCCGCACCCCTGTCCATTTTGTACTAGTAACAATAAACACAGACATGGACCAACACAGCTAAAAGTTCTGCCCAAGTGGAGGCAAATTTCAAGGTACTTCTTTTCTGGTACCTATAAGAATCTACCACGTGATCCTGACTACTCCCCATTATGCTTCAGAGATTTCCAAACAGAAGGCATGGCGTAGTCGTTAGCACTTCCACCTAGCAGCACTAGGACCATTGGTTTGAATCCCAACTACGGCACTAACTGCATGGAGTCTGTATGTTCTCCCTGAGGCTGTGTGGGTTTCCTCCCACACTCCAAAGACATGATGTAAGATAATTGTCTCCTGTCTAAATTGTCCCTAGTATGTGTATGTATGAATGTGAGTTAGGGACCTTGTGATTGTAAGCTCCTTGAGGGCAGAGACCGATGTGAATGTACAATATACACTCACCGGTCACTTTATTAGGTCCACCTTGCTAGTACCGGATTGGACCCCCTTTTACCTTCAGAACTGCCTTTATTCTTCGTGGCATAGACTCCACAAGGTGTTGGAAACATTCCTCAGAGATTTTGGTCCATAGTGACACGATAACATCACACAGTTCCTGCAGATTTTTTGGCTGCACATCCATGATGCAAATCTTGCGTTCCACCACATCCCAAAGAGCAACTGTCATCTCTGTCCCGCAGCAGCTCCTCCTCTGACTTGCTGTTGACTCACCGACAGTCCCACTCACTTTAATAGGACGGCTGGTGATGCGGCAGTGACATGACAAGGTGAGGGACATGGCGGCAGCAGGTGAGTGGATGCCCGCTAACAAGAGCTGCCATGATGGATCTGAAATGACAGGTGCTCTTTAAATGTAAGGACTCATTCTTTCTGGTAGTTAGAATCTTTATGCCCCATGCACACAGGGCGTTTTTACAGCCACGTTTTTTACAGCTTAAAAACGCCTGTCAATGTTTTGTAAACATTTTTTGACCTTTTAAAAAAAAAAAAAAATGCTGGAGCTCAAAAAACGCAATTGCTGCGTTTTTGCGGCGTTTTTGCGCGTTTAATAGCGTTGGACGTTTTTGCAGCTCGAACCTGGAGCTCCAGAACGCACTGGTCTTGAGTTTTTTTTTGCAGCTGGAAAACGCCTATGCCACTTGGAGCTCATAAAAGCTCTATGTGTGCATGACACATTAGAATAACATGGATGGGCGTTTTGCAGCTGTAAAAAAAAAAACGTCTAACGCTGCTAACAGCAGCTGCAAAAACGCCCTGTGTGCATGGGGCCTTTATATTTGCAAACAAAATGAAGGTTTCTTATTTAGAGTAACAAGCTGTCAGGTTAGTAAAAAAGCGATATCAGAACCGATTCAATCATACAGTTTTTAATGTACATAGATTTGCAAAACAATGGGATAAAGGGATATTCCTGAACTTTGTTTTATCTCATGGTTACTGTGACATTGTGTGAATGCATCAATGCAGTGCATGTTATCTCAGCTTGCATTCATTGAATGAGTTTACCAAAAATGTAAATATTGCAGAATACAATACATAACTAAGCTCCATTTCATGCCGAATAAACAAACTTATTAATGTATCTTAACTGAATTATTAATGTATCTTAAATTGAAAACTATCTTTAGATAGATTTTTACTCCAAAAGCATTTTATTAAAATAAATTTGATATAAATTAAATAAAAATGATTTAAAACCAAAAAATCAGATTTTTTTTAAAATTTGTTTAAAAAAATCATTGATTTATATCCACCCTGCTGAGTTGGTACTAAGCAGTGTTGTAACTAACGCCGTTTAAATAAACGGCGTTAGGTAACGTAGCCACTTTTTGGGGTAACGAGTAATCTAACTGATTACTCTTACCCTCGTGGCACCGCCGTTCCCATTACTTGGGCGGCGTTACCCCAATTACATCTACTCGCCACAGCCGCTGTGAGTAGATGTAATGTAAGTCTAACTAACTGCAAGCCACCATCTGCCTACCTGAACAGCGTGTCATGCAGACAGACGGCGGCCATTGCAGTCTTCAAAAGCCGTGCCTCCCTAGTCCTCGTCGCCTGTGATAGGTGGAACACTCAATTTCCCAGCAGGCAGTGTTCCGC
This sequence comes from Rana muscosa, assembly GCA_029206835.1. Classification (NCBI taxonomy): domain Eukaryota; kingdom Metazoa; phylum Chordata; class Amphibia; order Anura; family Ranidae; genus Rana; species Rana muscosa. The sequence continues at coordinate 180,226,680 of CM055119.1, read as the reverse complement.
CCATAACGGACATCCTCTCATCCCCGTCTGTGTTATGAGGATGAGAGGATGTCCGTGATAGGCGGAACACTGCCTGCTGGGAAATTGAGTGTTCCACCTATCACAAACGAGGAGGACTGGAGGAGGCGCGGCTTTTGAATAATAGAATGGCCGCCGGGAGTCGGGAGTCTCGGGGACGCCGCCGATCTGAGGTACCGTAACCGTAACACACAGGCACAGTGAGGCATGGGGCACAGTGAGGCATAGGGCACAGTGAGGCATGGGGCACGGGCACAGTGAGGCATGGGCATAGTGAGGCATGGGCACAGTGAGGCATGGGGCACAGTGAGGCATGGGGCACAGTGAGGCATGGGGCACAGTGAGGCATGGGATACAGTGAGGCATGGGGCACGGGTACAGTGAGGCACGGGCATAGTGAGGCACAGGCACAGTGAGGCACTGGGCACAGTGAGGCTGTGGCATGGGCACAGTGAGGCATTAGGCACAGTGAGGCTGCGGCATGGGCACAGTGAGGCATTGGGCACAGTGAGGCTGCGGCACGGGCACAGTGAGGCATGGGGCACAGTGAGGCTCGGGGACAGTGAGGCACGAGCACAGTGAGGCATTGGGCACAGTGAAGCATGGGCACAGTGAGGCACAGTGAGGCATGGGCACAGTACCAATATTATTTGTTATCCCTCCTATTATTTTTATACACTGAAAAAATTACATATATATCATCCTTCTACCGCCCCTCCCCCGCCCCGTGTATATATAATATAACCAATATAGTTACTTTGCTGAGTAACTAGTTACTTTTCCTATGTAGTAACTGAGTTACTAACTCACTTACTTTTTGGGAGAAGTAATTTGTAACTGTGACTAATTACTTTTTTAGAGCAAGATGAACAACACTGGTACTAAGGGGCCCAAAGTGTGCCAAGAAAATCTCCTTTACACCATTACACCACCAGAAGCAGCCTGAACCGGTGATACAAGGCAGGATGGATCTATGACTTCATGTTGTTTACACCAAATTCTGACCCCACCATCTGAATGTCGCAGCTGAAATCTAGACTCATCAGATCAGACAACGCCTTTCCAATCTTCTATTGTCCAATTCTGGTGATCCTGTGCGAATTGTAGCCTCAGTTTCCTGTTCTTAGCTGACAGGAGTGGCACCCGGTGTGGTCTTCTGCTGCTGTAGCCCATCTGCTTCAAAATTTGATGTGTTGTGCATTCAGGAGATGTATTCTGCACACCTTGGTTGTAACAAGTAGTTATTTTAGTTACTGTTGCCTTTCTATCATCTCAAACCAATCTGCCCATTCTCCTCTGACTTCTGACATCAACAAGGTATTTTCCTTCACACAACCTCCGCTCACTGGATATTTTCTCTTTTTCTCTTTCTCTGAAAACCTGAGAGATGGTTGTGTGTGAAAATCCCAGTAGATCAGCAGTTTTTAAAAATCCTCAGACTAGCCCGTCTGGCACCAACAACCATGCCACGTCCAAAGTCACCTAAATCCTCTTTCTTCTCCATTCTGATGCTCGGTTTGAACTTCAGCAAGTCTTCTTCACCACATCTAGATGCCTTAATGCATTGAGCTGCTGCCATGTGATTGGCTGATTAGCAATTTGTGTTACCAAGCGGTTGAACAGGTGTACCTAATAAAGTAGCCGGTATGTATATGTGGAAAGCGTTGAGTAAATTGACAGTACTTAAAATAAATAAATAAACATATTTGGTGGGATTTCCCAAAAGCTGAAAGGTTTTCTACTAGGATCTATCAAATTACCTATACAGTCACAGGTAGGTTGTTTCATAAAAATCCCTATGAAGCTCTTCTAAATAAACTAACCGTAGATGTGCCAACACCAACTTCAAATTAGTCTCACACATTTTTACAGCAGCAAAAAAGGGTAATCGCTGAAGCATGGAAAATTCCGACTGTCCCTTTCGTGGAGATCAAGCATCACATGTCACATGATCTTTGAAATACTAACCACCAGACAAAACAGTAAGATGGCAAAATCCAGGATCAAGTTTTTTTTACCACTCGCATTTTGCCCTAACTTACTTACTCTATGAACATTTTTCTCTATCTCCCCCTCCTTATATTCTTCCTTCTGTGGCAGTGAGGAAGACCTGGACTTGGTGCAGAATCCTTTATTTCCTTCCTGTGCCCTCCCCAGGGCTGGTGGAAGGATTTTTGACACCCTAGGCAAAAACTCATTTTGCCCCTCCCCCTGGCTCCACCTCTGACTCCACCCCCTTTGCCCTGCCCATGTATAACCCACCTTTTTAAAGAAGCACCCATCAAATGCAGCTCACCAGCACCCATCAATGCAGCCTCACCAGCGCCCATCAATGCAGCCTCACCAGCGCCCATCAATTGCAGCCTACCAGCGCCTATCAAATGCAGCCTACCAGCGCCCATCAAATGCAGCCTCACCAGTGCCAATCAATGCAGCCTCACCAGCGTCCATCAAATGCAGCCTCACCAGCACCCATCAATGCAGCCTCACCAATGCCCATCAAATGCAGCCTCACCAGCACCCATCAATGCAGCCTCACCAACGGCCATCAAATGCAGCCTTACCAGCGCCCATCAAATGCAGCCTCACCAGCGCCCATCAAATGCAGCCTCACCAGTGCCAATCAATGCAGCCTCACCAGCGCCCATCAAATGCAGCCTCACCAGTGCCAATCAATGCAGCATCACCAGCGCCCATCAAATGCAGCCTCACCAGCACCCATCAATGCAGCCTCACCAACGCCCATCAAATGCAGCCTTACCAGCACCCATCAAATGCAGCCTCACCAGCACCCATCAAATGTAGCTCACCAGCGCCCATCAATGCAGCCTCACCAGCGCCCATCAATTGTAGCCTACCAGCGCCCATCAATTGTAGCCTACCAGCGCCCATCAAATTCAGCCTACCAGCGCCCATCAAATGCAGCCTACCAGCGCCCATCAAATGCTGCTCACCAGTGCCAATCAATGCAGCCTCACCAGCGCCCATCAAATGCAGCCTCACCAGCACCCATCAATGCAGCCTCACCAGCACCCATCAATGCAGCCTCACCAACGGCCATCAAATGCAGCCTTACCAGCGCCCATCAAATGCAGCCTACCAGCGCCCATCAAATGCAGCCTCACCAGCGCCCATCAATGCAGCCTCACCAGCGCCGATCAAATGCAGCCTACCAGCACCCATCAAATGCAGCCTACCAGCGCCCATCAAATGCAGCCTCACCAGCGCCCATCAAATGCAGCCTACCAGCGCCCATCAAATGCAGCCTCACCAGCGCCCATCAAATGCAGCCTTACCAGCGGCCATCAATGCAGCCTCACCAGTGCCCATCAAATGCAGCCTCACCAGCGCACATCAAATGCAGCCTCACCAGCGCCCATCAAATGCAGCCTCACCAGCGCCCATCAAATGCAGCCTACCAGCACCCATCACATGCAGCTCACCAGTGACAATCAATGCAGCCTCACCAGCGCCCATCAAATGCAGCCTACCAGCACCCATCACATCCAGCTCACCAGCGCCCACCAAATGCAGCCTCACCAGAACCCATCAATGCAGCCTCACCAGCGCCCATCAAATGCAGCCTACCAGTGCCCTTCAATTAATGTTTGCTTGCTTCCATTCCTTCGGGAGGTGGGACACAGACACAGTCCTCCGCCACCGCTGATACTATTTGCAAACAGAGCGGCGGCCGCCTGCTGATGCTGAGACTTGGTTGCTTGCTGCAGAGAGAAGAGAGTAGGAACACCAGTGGCCGGGCGCCCTAGGCAGCAGTGCGCCCTAGGCGGCTGCCTAGTTTGCATAGTGGTAGCACCAGCCCTGGCCCTCCCTCCCTAGCCCTATCCTATCACTTTCCCTGAAACTAATGATGGAAATTGCTTAGTATGGCTACTTGTTTTCTTCAAGACCATTTCATCTCTGTAATTGTAATTTGTTACATTGTAAACCATATTGGGCAAAACACATTTATTAAACTTATTATACAAAACAAATTTCTCATGCATGGTACTATGGTTGAACTTATAATGTACATTTTTATTTTTTCTCTGGAAACATAATGTTCTTTGGAAAACCTAGTAAAAAATTATTGAAAGAAAAAATATTTAATCCGAGTATATTTTTATTGCCGGTATCTGCAGTACAGGTCGGTGTCCTCAGAAGTTTAATTTGATCAGAAATGAAAGAATTACTATGTTAGCCCATAGAGGGGAGCATGGAACTTTACCCATGTTTCCCTCTCCTGAGATATGTCTTTAACCACTTCCCTACCAGGCACGAAAACCCCCTTCCTGCCCAAGCCATTTTTCAGCTTTCAGCACTGTCACACTTCGAATGACAATTGCGCGGTCATGCGATGTGGCTCCCAAACAAAATTTGCGTTGTTTTTTACCCACAAATAGAGCTTTCTTTTAGTGGTATTTGATCACCTCTGCGGTTTTTATTTTTTGCGCTATAAACAAATAAAGAGCGTCCAGTTTGAAAAAAAACACAATATTTTTTACTTTTTTCTATAATAAATATCCCAATTTAAAAAAAAAAAAATAAATAAAAATTTCCTCAGTTTAGGCCGATACGTATTCTTCATACATATTTTTGGTAAAAAAATCGCAATAAGCGTTTATTGATTGGTTTGCGCAAAAGTTATAGCGTCTACAAAATAGGGGATAGATTTATAGCATTTTTTTTTCACTAGTAATGGCGGCGATCTGCGATTTTTATTGTGACGGCGATATTGTGGCGGACAGATCGGACACGTTTGACACATTTTTGGGACCATTCACATTTATACAGCGATCCCTGCTATAAAAATGCACTGATTACTGTATAAATGTGACTGGCAGGGAAGGGGTTAACACTAGGGGGCGAGGAAGGGGTTAAATATGTCTCCTATATGTTTTCTAACTGTGGGGGGAGGGGAGTGACTGGGGGAGGTGACCGATGGTTGTCCCTATGTACAAGGGACACACCATTGGTCCCCTCTCCCTCACAGGACGTGGATCTGTGTGTTTACACACACAGATCTACTTTCCTGCTCGGGTGCTGGGCAATCGCGGGTGCCTGGCGGCCATCGCGGCCACCGGGCACGCGCATCGGGTCCCCAGCAACGCGGGGGGAGCGCGCGCGCACGCCCCCTAGCTCTATTTAAAGGCAGGACGTCATATGACGTCCTGTCAGAACGAGAGAGTCTTCCGCCCGCCGTCAAATGACGGTGGGCGGTAGACAAGTGGTTAAAGCGGAGTTCCACCCTGAATTTTTTTTTTACAAATTTACAGACCTATAATAGTATTAATAAACATTTGGGGAGACATTTTTTTTATACTTACCAGAAACGCCCTGTTGCTATGTAGTGGCTCCTAATCTGCCACTTCCTGGTCCGCGGCACTCCTCCGTCATTTCCTCCATCGCCTCCTGGGAAATGTGAGTCATTTCCCAGGAGTCAGTGGGCAGTACTGTGAGCAAAAATCGCGTTATTTCCTGACAGGAAATTATGCGATTTAAGGTGGTTGCCATAACAACGGGGCGGGACCTTCCTCAGTCACCGCCCGACTCTCTAAAACAAATCGGCGCTACGGCCACAGGAGAATCGCGCATGTGCAATATTGAGAGGTGCATGCTGGTTACCCAGCACGCACCTCTCCATCGGTAATCCCGGAAGAGGTTGCGATTGGGCTTCACATGCCCACAATCATCATGGCAACGGCCACAGGAGAATTTACTAAAAAGTAAGTATACAATAAAGATAAAATTCACATCCACTAGCAAACATATATAAACATTATTTGTGTTACTAATGGATTAGGGTTGGATGCCTGAAAAAAAAAAATGTGGCCGGAACTCCGCTTTAAGTGGAACAAAACTCAAATAGTGAAGCAAAAATTCGTTTTTTTTTTTTTTTGTAACAGTAACACAGAAATAAAACACCAATCCATCGAGATGTTTTGAACATAAGGACCTGAGTAAAGACATGCATGCAAACACTTCTAAGCCCCCCCCCCCCCTCCCCCCCCACAAAAAAAAAAATCAATTTATCCTTGCTATAACACTACAAAGAACCTATCAGTTCTATCAACCTAATGAGCACTTCATGTGCTACATACACCTTACGAGCAAGTGAGGTGCTCGTTGAAGTTGTCTATGAAACTGGTCATTTTATTTGCAAAGCTAATATTTGTGGGCAAAGGCAACCTGTCATAGGAAACATCAAGTGAAGATCAAGGATAGGCAAAGGGAGAAGAGTAGGAGGAGACGGAAGAAAGAGGATAGAGTGGGGTACCCACAACTGGAGTCTCTCAAAGAGCCCTCGGCAGCTCCATTATACTAGGTGGAATTATCGCAAAAATGATTGGAGCTTGGGGGAAGCGGGAAAGTTGATCCAGGTAAACCAGATTCGCACAAAATTGGAGTTTTGGTCATGTAAACAGTTTTTTAGTTCCTCCATTCGCATTATTGCATTCAGTTCTTCTACCCATTCCCTAATGGTGGGGATGGTGGTTGTCTTCCAATGCCTAGGTATAAGAGCACATGCTTCTGAGATGAGGAAGTGGAAGATACCCTTTTGTAAGTCACGTTATTGACCCTGGTATAACTGATAGAAAGGCTACCTCATGGGTCTCTGGCCAGGATCAACCTGTTATCTGCTGACATACGATGAAGATAGAGGTCCAAAAGGATCTACTGTATATACTCGAGTATAAGCCGACCCGAATATAAGCCGAGGCACCTAATTTTACCACAAAAAACTGGTAAAACGTAAGCCGACCCGAATATAAGCCTAGGGTGGCCATCTGCATGCCTCACTGTGCCTCACTTTTGCCTCACTGTGTCCATGTGCATGCCTCACTGTGTCCATGCCTCACTGTGCCCATGCCTCACTGTGTCCATGCCTCACTGTGCCCATGCCTCACTGTGCCCATGACTAGACTGACGTTTAACATGGGAGTCTATGGAAGGAGTGCCCAGCTTTGAAAAATCGGTGCTCCCCGGCCGTAGGTCCCACAGACAAAAAACGTTTCACACTTATAGAGGAGAAATGGGGCTACATGTGTGCCAAGTTTCAGGTCCAGGGGACCTACGACCGGCCAGTACATGGTCCCCAAATTCACTGAAGAAGTTACCGTTTAACATGGGAGTCTATGGAAGGGGTGCCTGGTTTGTAAAATCGGTGCTCCCCGGCCGTAGGTCACCCGGACAACAAACTTTGCACACTGTTAGAGAAGGAGTGGGGCTACATGTGTGCCAAGTTTCAGGTCCAGGGGACCTACGACCGGCCAGTACATGGTCCCCAAATTCACTGAAGAAGTTACCGTTTAACATGGGAGTCTATGGAAGGGGTGCCTGGTTTGTAAAATCGGTGCTCCCCGGCCGTAGGTCACCCGGACAACAAGCTTTGCACACTGGTAGAGGAAGAGTGGGGCTACATGTGTGCCAGTACCGGGTCCCCAAAGTCCGGGAGATCAGGCGCAAAAAGGTGACTCGAGTATAAGCCGAGGGGGCATTTTTAGCACAAAAAAAATGTGCTGAAAAACTCGGCTTATACTCGAGTATATACGGTAATTCAGGAGCAAGACCACCATAAATATACCAGGGTACCCTCTGATCTTCCACAATGCCAGCACTTGTTAGGGATAGTTTGTATGCGCTTGTGTAGAGCTGCTGTTCTTCTTTACCATCTAGTCAAAAGTTTACCGTTTCGTTCTTGCGTGAACCTGGAGATATTAATCTTGAGAGGATGTGCTATGTTATAGGAAACATCTAGAAATGCTACTTGTGCCAACGCTATGCCCTAAAAAATTTACATTTTGTCTGGAATTCCTCCTAAAAAAATACAAGCGTACTTTTTCATATGTGAGGGTACCCAGGCACTCCTGTGTCTACAGCTTCATAGCTTTATATCTGCAGTGTGAGATCTAAGGCACTGTTGCCTATGAATGCTAGTCTCAGGGGATTTGGAGTGAATTTTGGTCATTACTGTGCTGCTCACTGTTCTTCTTGCTGGAGAATCTGCCTTAAGGAAGCAAAACCACCGTATCATAACAAAATGCCCAACCTCCAGAGACAGAGCATGGTAAGTCAGTAATGGGAAAATTATCAATTTCAAGGAGATGACAGGCAATACTGGTGATTGTTTTCAGCATATCTTCCAGACAGTGGTGTATTTAGGTTTTGTGCTGCCCTAGGCCTGATTAAACTTGTGCAACCCCTAATTTAACCCCTTCCTGTCAAGGTCACACCCCTTCCTGTTTAAGACCTGCCCTGAAATTTTCCAGTGGGGACACTAGTTCTGAGGGCCTTGGGGAGGGGATATTCCCTTAATTTGCAGAGATTTCCTTTTACTTCCTGTTTGGCTATGGGGCAGGAAATGAAGGGAAATGAACGGATGGCAAAAAAAAAATTAACAGGGCTATAACCATCCCTTACTCTATCCAAAATGGAAAAAAAAAAGTGTTGCCTATAGTTCTACTTTAAGCACAAATTTCTCCTAAATGTATGGCCATGCCAGTGGTGCAGCAGAAAACATAGCACAGTGATGAAGGTATGTGGTCCAGGCAGTGAGCAAAGGAAGGATTGGGAGCAGGAACAAACAAATCCATCTGTTTATTTTTCTCATCAGCAATCAACAGAAATAAAATTAAGATTCCTTAATATGTACAACTGACACAAGCAAAGGATTGCAGGAGAGTCATACTACCTACCTGCCAGGTATAAGTGACCATGTCAGTGTCTCTTGTGTCTGCGCCATCCCTATCAAAGTGGCAGCAGTGCTTCTGCTTTATGGGGGCGCCAGATCGATTTGTCTTGCGGCCCAGATCACCACGTAAGACTGGCGCTACACCAAAAGTGTAGCGCAAGCCGGAGGGGACTCTTTTCATGCTGCCCCCCTGCAAAGTGCTGCCCTAGGCCTGGGCCTTGTTGGCCTAGGCCAAGATACAGCGTTGCTTCCAGAGTTCAATTCCTCTGTATTGGGCCTAACTCTCTAACTCCTACAGTTCTGATGCACAAAAGGATCTGCTTGAGCAGGAGGGGCGATAGGCAGCTTTAATCTTCAATTGGAGGCCAGGACATGACTTATGGAATTTGTCACAACAAACACCTGAGGCAAAATTATCATTGTGCTTTATTGTAGAAGCAGCTGTACTCCAGAACTTAAGTGGCTTTAAATAAGTTTCACTGTTAATACAGCTTATAAGATGAAACTGGAACCGTTTAAATATTCAGTAATCAAAAAAATAAAATAAAAAATCATACGGCCCTAACACAATAATAATATGGTTTCATTTTTTTGGGTTGACAGGTCTTGCTTAATCTCCACCGCAATAATGTTATTGTTGGTCGTGTTATTATTTAAGAAATCTGTCTTCGGCCTCAGGCAAAATTTCCGCTGTGCAGAGCGTAACTCAGTCTCGCGCTTGGTCGTTTTTTGCATCTATTTAGCTTCAATTAAAATGAGGCCAATGGGTATATTACCTCCCGATGCTGCGTGGAGTTTAACACTTTTAATTTAGGGCTAAGATTTTTATAAATATGTAATTGAGACTCCTAAAGGAAATACACAAGAGCATTTGAACTGTTGAGTTGTAAGCAAATGAATCAACAGACTTTGCTGCTGATAAAGAATGGCTAAAGCCTATAGAAAAATACAAAATCACCTTTGTGTGCAGAATTGGAAACAGCGGAATTGGAAGGGTTAGAACCCCTGTCCCTGCTGAGAAAAATCGCTCTCAGCCATTGGCCATTGCCATTGTTAACAGGAATGAAAGTGAGGGAAAATTCAAAATCTTAAGTTAACCAAGAAAAGAGGGGTAAATGTCCAATGGAGGCAACTATCTAAAGCCTCGTACACACGGTCGAACTCCCATCCATACTTTTCCGTGGATTTTTGTCCGAACGGAGTTGGTCGGGAACACCCATAGCATACACACCACAGGACTTTTCTGCAAACTTTCCCAAAACGTTTTCCAATCTCACGTGGTTTTTCTGCTCTTTTCTGCTCTTTACTGCCACCCTTTGGTCAACTTCTGCTATTGTTGGTTGATTTTACCATTATTTGTTTTGTCCATTGGACAAAAGTCCGATGGTTTTCTGTACACACGGTCGGACTTTGCTCCATCGGACTTTTGTTGGCCAAAAGTTTGTCCGTTTGCAGACCCAACTTTTGTCCGATGAAAACCAAAAAAGTTTGTCCGATGGAGCGTACACACGGTCGGATTTTTTGTCAAACTTGCTCAAAATGAAGTTTGTTGGCAAATAGTCAGACCGTGTGTACGGGGCTTAAGAGACCATCTCCCGCACTTTGGAGTGATTTTCCTGGTGTGGCTATAAAAATGCACTGATTACTGTATAAATGTCACTGGCAGGGAAGGGGTTAACACTAGGTGGCGATCAAGGGGTTAAGTGTTCCCTAGGTGTGTTCTAACTGTGGGGGTGGGGGGGTGGGACTGACTAGATCGATGTTCATACTGAGTATGAACACACAATCTGTCTCCTCTCCCCTGAGAGAACCAGGATCTGTGTGTTTACACACACAGATCCCAGTTCTCGCTCTGTCACGAGCGATCGCGGGTGCCCGGCGGTCATCGCACCCGCCGGGCACTCGCATCGGCTCCGGCAGGGCACTTCATGGTTCACGTGATGATCAGCTGTGATTGGTCACAGTTGATCACGTGGTAAGGAGCCTCTGCCAGAGGCTCCTACCCACGATCGGAGATGTGGTGTGTCAGAGTGAAACACAGCACCACCTATCGCCACGCTGCGCGCCCCCGCGGGCGCGCGTCGGCATGTTGTCCTGAAAGATGTCATATGACGTCCAGTCAGGATAACAGAACCACCGCCCAGCCGTCATTCTGCTATAGGCCGGGAGGGAAGTGGTTAACTCAATTCCTGTTCTACAGGGTGTCATAGACCTGCCCCTTTGGGGGAGGGTTTTCCAGAGCTCCCTGCACTAACTGTATATTTATAAAATCCTAAACACATTTAAAAAAACACACCCTCTAAACAAACCGAGAAAGGTTCGCTTAATGACCAAATTGTTTTCATGCAAATTTCACTCAATAGGCAAAATTGAGAATCTCACTTTTGGCAAAATTTTGCAGATAGCAAAAATCTTGCATCTAAATAATTTTGCCCAAATCACTCTGCTCATCCCTAGGATCAATAAAAAGACTAATATAGGACTTGCAGGCATCACAACTTACTACACTTTAGCACCACTATTGTCATAGAATATCCAGGTTACATTGACCTTCAAATGATATTAAAGCCTTGATTTTTATTTTTTCAATAAAACATTTTATGCTTACCAATGGTTTTGCACAGAACAGCCCAGATCCTCCTCTTCTTGGGTCACACGCCGGCGCTCCTGGCTCCTCCCTCCCACTGGGTGCCCCCATAGCAAGCAACTTGCTGTGGGGGCACCCAAGCAGGCGCACTCCCGAGCCACGGCTTTGTGTGTCTATTACTTGGACCCGCCCCACCCCCTCCCTCTCCGGATTGGCTCATTGGGTGTGCCTACAACAGCAGGAGCTGCTGCCAAAAGCCAATCAGGAGTGCAAATCCCCGGAAAGAGGCAAGGATCTCATGGACATCGCTGGACTGAGAGGGGGCTCAGGTAAGTATTAGTGGGGGCTGGAGAGGGGGTGCTCCACACAGTATGCATGTGTATAGAATGCATGGAGGTAAATAAACCTTGTGCCTTTACAACAACTTTAAAGTGTATCTAATAAAAGATAAAAAATGAAGTCAAGTATTACAGTTTACCAGTCCTAAGATGAGATGGCTGCATTTTTTAGTTTTTTTTTTTATTTCCAGGTGATCCTGCCAGTAAAAAAACTTCCTGTTCTAGGGTGAGAACGCTCACTCACCTTACTGTATCTATTGAAGGGCGGCATTGCTACCCTATGGCACAAAACACCTCCCCCTCCTCTTATCTTTATAACATGGTGCAAAGCTGATAACATTCCTCGAGATTGCATTGCAGATTACATAGGAACCTTAAGCGTTTGCTACCCCAGCATTTCATATTCCTGATATGTGTCTGCTGTACCGTGTACTCATATGAAAACGTATCCTGTTCTCTTTGTATTGCTCCCTTTGTGTGAAATCCCTGCCAGTCCCTCTGCTTTCCTATCAAAAACTGACCACACTAAGCAGGATAACACAGCGTGGTCAGTTCTCTAGCTATGCTGGGAACTCAGTCTGCTCTCCTCCAATAATCAGACTTGTCCTGACACACGCCCTCTGCACAGACTTTCACTGGGGACTCGGTGTGCTGCTGCTTCTCCTCCCCCAGCTCTTATGCAGCTGAGAACAGAAGGAATGTGATAATTTATAAAAAAAAGGATATTTATAATGTTTTTTTTTTTTTATATATCCAACACAAATGTTTTGCCTTTCATAACAATTTCAAACTGAATGGGTTGCTTTACAAGGTGAGGGTTTACAATCACTTTAGGCTGGTCATGGATGGATCGAAATTCATCCAGTTCAGCAGGTACTGGCCAAATTGTGATCCATGTGTGGCCAGTGGCGTATCCAAGGTATGGCAGGCATGGCAAGAACCATGGGCGCCGTAGGGGGGGGGGTGCCAAAAAAAAAACGTTCCCTGCACGACAAAAAATTCCCACCCGTTCTCCTGCGGCCGCATCCTGCACTATAGTCCCGGTGCCGGCGGCGGCACGGCAATTCACTTATAAGTAATGTTTCCTGGCTGGCATGTAGGAGAGTGACAGGCGCGGGCCGTGGGCGCCCCCATGCTTGTCTATGAGTGGTATCGCCCACTGCTCAGACCGTCATTCAGCTAACTTGTGGAGGCTCCGCCTAAAGCTCCGCCTACCCTCCAGTCCTCTTCGCATTGCAGCTTCATCTTCTCCCCGAGCGCCGAGCGCGAGCGGGTCGGTGACATCACTGTCGTCACTTGTGAGGTCAGGTCACTGAGGAGAAGAACTGGCTAGTCTGAGTCTGACAGAGAAGAGACTAGTCCCTGGAACCCCCAGCCAGGCAGGCAGCACTGCAGCAGGTACGGACAGTACTATATTCTATAGTCACACGTGTACTGTGTTATGTTATCATCGTGTACAGTATGATGATGTGTGCCAACTGACAAATATAGTGCTTAATATATGGAATAAAAATATTATAATTAATGCATAGCCATAGATATCATAAATAAAGTGATTTGTGCAAGTAGTACCTGCTGTTGCACAAATCACTTTATTTAGGACATCTATGGCTATGAATAATTCAATTTATTTAATCCATATTGAGCACTATATTTGATTGGCTGCTTGCTTCTGTTTGGGTCTGTGCCTGGCACATGATGACTTAGGCTACTTTCACACTGGGGCGTTGCGCCTTCGGCGGTAAAGCGCCAATATTTTTGCGGCGCTTTACTGATGGTTTTCGCGGCGCTAGCAGGGCGCCTCAAAGATGTGGCTGGCAGGACTTTTTTGAGCATCCTGCTAGCGCATCACTAGCAGCCCAAAAAGGGTTAAAACCGCCCGCAAAGCGCCGCTGCAGCAGTGCTTTGCTGGCGGTTCGGTTGCACTGCCCATTGATTTCAATGGGCAGGGGCACTTTAGAAGCAGTGTGTACACCGCTCCTACAGTACCTCAAAGTTGCGGCTAGCAGGACTTTTTTGAGCGTCCTGCCAGCACACCGCTCCAGTCTGAAAGCCCTCGGGCTTTCACATTGGAGTGAGAAAAGAGGCTCTTTCAGGGCACTTTGCAGGCGCTATTTTGTAGCGATGTAGCACCTGCAAAGCGCCTCAGTGTGAAAGTAGCCTTAAGACCCCTTTCACACTGAGGCGCTTTGCAGGCACTATAACGCTAAAAATAGCGCCTGCAAAGCGCCCTGAAAAAAACAGCATCTTTGAGGCGCTGTAGGAGTGGCTCCTAAAGCGCCCCTGCCCATTGAAATCAAAGCAGCGCTTTGCAGGCGTTTTGTTAACCCTTTCTCGGCCACTAGCCGGGGTTAAAAGCGCCCCGCTAGCGGCTGAATAGCGCAGCGAAAACTATGGTAAAGCGCCGCTAAAAATAACGGCGCTTTACCGCCAACGCCCTCACCCCCCCAATGTGAAAGAGGCCTTAAAGTCCTCATCATGTGCGATTGTGCGTGTGTGCTAAGCAAACAGGGCCGCTGGTGATCCTACTCCCTCTGTACAGTGTCAGAGGTGCTGGAGCAGCAGTGGCGGAGGACTGTATCCATTATGAGGAAACATCCCCTGCACCGCTGTGTGTCCTTGATCATCACCGTGCCACTGCCAGTGAGTGTGACCTGTCTGTGTACCACTGCGCGCAGTCACTGTCTCTGATGTTCCTTTCCACTCTGCCTTTCTGCCCAGTGCTGTGCCCGTCCACCGCATGATCCGCCCCCATGGAGGCCGCTCTCTCTTCCTCCTGCTAAGTGCTCATACACTGCACGATTCCTCCGCATTTATAGGTGCTGATATTACTGCATTTATGGGTTCTCGTAAGGCTTCATTTTTATAGGTGCTGGTAAGGCCGCATTTATAGGTGCTGGTAAGGCCGCATTTATAGGTGCTGGTAAGGCCGCATTTATAGGTGCTGGTAAGGCCGCATTTATAGGTGCTGGTAAGGCCGCATTTATAGGTGCTGGTAAGGCCGCATTTATGGGTGCTGGTAAGGCTGCATTTATAGGTGCTGATATTACTGCAATTATGGGTTCTCGTAGGGCTTCATTTTTATAGGTGCTGGTAAGGCCGCTTTTATGGGTGCTGATATTATTGCATTTATGGGTGCTGTTACCGCATTTATGGGTGCTGATATTACTGAATTTATGGGTTTTCGTAAGGCCGCTTTTATGGGTGCTGATATTACTGCAATTATGAGTGCTGATGTTACTGCATTTATGGGTTCTGGTAAGGCCGTTTTATGGGTGCTGATGTTACTGCATTTATGGGTTCTGGTGCTTTTTTTTTTTGTTAAGGTTATCTGAAAGATGGGTTTCAAATGTTTTGACAGGGGCGCAGTTTCAGTGCTTGCCATAGGCACCATTTTCACTAGATACGCCTCTGTGTGTGGCCACTGCTGCTTAACAGAAGTTGATCTAATGATTGATTTCTGTCGCATAGGCTTGTTACATATATATACATATATACGTGATTCTGCACAGTGCGGCACCCTGTATCTGTAAATATGCTACGGGGTGGTCGGCGGATGGTTAACCACTTAAGGACCAGGCCCTTTTTCTGACATTTGTTGTTTAAAATAGTGTTTTTTGCTAGAAAATGACATAGAACCACCAAACATTATATATACTTTTTTTTTTTTTTTGCAGAGACACTAGAGAATAAAATGGCAGTCATTGCAATATTTTATGTCACACTGTATTTGTGCAGCGGTGTTTCATACTAATTTTTTTCAGAAAAAATACA
This sequence comes from Rana muscosa, assembly GCA_029206835.1. NCBI lineage: Eukaryota > Metazoa > Chordata > Amphibia > Anura > Ranidae > Rana > Rana muscosa. The sequence goes on along the minus strand of CM055119.1, from coordinate 180,211,274 downwards.
CTTTCATGAAATAAAAAATTAAGAAAACAGTAAAGTTAGCCCAATTTGTTGGCATAATGTGAAAGATGATGTTACATCGAGTAAATAGATACCTAACATCTCCTGCTTCAAAATTCTGCATGCTTGTGGAATAGCGGCAAACTACGGTACTTAAAAATCTCCATAGGCGACACTTTAAAGATTTTTACAGGTTACCTGTTTAGAGTTACAGAGGAGGTCTAGTGCTAGATTTATTGCTCTCGCTCTAACGATCGCGATGATACCTCACATGTGAGGTTTGAACACAGTTTACTTAGGTGGGCGCGACTTACATATGCAATCGCTTCTGCACGCGAGTTTGGAGGGACGGTGCGCTTTCAATTTTTTTAGTTTTTCTTAATTCTTTTCCTTTTTTATTTTTACACTTTCATTTTATTTATTTTTTTTACTTTTATTCTTATTACAAGGAATGTAAACATCCCATTGTAATAGAAATAAGCAGGACAGGTCCTCTTTATTGTGAGATCAGGGGTCAAAAAGACCTCAGATTTCATAATTAGACTTAAAAGCAAAAGCAAAAAAATGTACGAAAAAACAAAAAACCCTTGAAGGCCTAGGGGCGGAAGTGAAGTCAGATGTCACGTCAGTCCTCCAAGGGCATAGAGTCGAGTGGGGGCCATCTTGCCCTCACTCAACTTCCTGCTCATAAGTCCAGCAGATCGAATCGTTTTTGCCGCTACAGACATCTCCGGTAAGCGGGAGGGGAGGAGGAACCTCTCCCACTGCCTATAAAAGTGATCCCGTGGTGAACCCGCGGCCGGGACCACTTTTATGTGAAAGAGGATTGCCCACGGTGTAAAAAAAATACCAGGGTTATGGCGGCTAGCTGCTGCCATAATATACTAAAATACCCAAGCGCTGCTATGTAAGAAAAGATAATTGTGATAAATGTTGAGCAGCTGCAACTATTGAATAGTGATCTGACACCAATAGTAATTATGTAATAAGAATAATAGTGTGCTAATCCTTACAAATAGTGAATCAATAAAACCACATATGGTAATTATGTGAATAATGGTACCATATATACAAAAAAGACACCAAATATGCCAAAAAAATTTTTATAAGAATAACGCTAAAAATAATTTGCAAAATATACTGTATATATATTTATATATATAAAGAGCCCACATGTAATTCAAAATTATTGTGCAAATTCTTCTGTGATAAAACGTAAATTAGTTCACCATATGTGGTTTTAATTGATTCACTATTCGTAAGGATTAGCGCACTATTCTTTTTATTACAGAGCTGCTGCCATAAACACGGTATACAATGTCAAAATAATGATGTATATATTCATAAAAGACTACATATATATATATATATATATACCGTATATACTCGAATATAAGCTGACCCGAATATAAGCCGAGGAGCCTAATTTTACCACAAAAAACTGGGAAAACGTATTGGCTCGAGTATAAGCCTAGGGTGTCCATCTGCATGCCTCACTGAGCCTCACTGTGTCCATGACTAGACTGACGTCTAACATCGGAGTCTATTGAAGGGGTGCCCAGCTTTAAAAAATCAATGCTCCCTGGCCGTAGGTAGCCCAGACAACAAACTTTGGAAACTTGTAGAGGAAGAGTTGGGCTACATGTGTGCCAAGTTTCGGGGACCTACGACCGGCCAGTACCGGGTCCCCAAAGTCACCGGAGAAATGACCGTTTAACATAGGAGTCTATGGAAGGGGTGCCCGGCTTTGAAAAATCGATGCTCCCCGGCCGTAGGTCCCCCAGACAACAAACGTTGCACACTTGTAGAGGAAGAGAGGGGCTACATATGTGCCAAGTTTGTGGGCCAGGGGACCTACATCCGGCTGGTACCAGGTCCCCAAATTCCGGAAGTTCAGGTGCAAAAAGGTGACTTGAGTATAAGCCGAGGGGGGCATTTTCAGCACAAAAAAATGTCCTGAAAAACTCGGCTTATACTCGAGTATATACGGTATATGTATACATATATATATATATATATATATATATATATATATATTTTTTTTTTTTTTTACATAACATTTGTTATATTTACCTGGAGTTTTGCTTTAAATCACATCTCCCATATTTTTTTTTTTTTAAAAACCCTCCTAGTACAACTTGTTATTAAAGTTTTTTATTCTGTAAAAGTAAATAACACCGAAACTCTGTAAAATAATATAGAATGTTATTATTTTTATCAAAGGAATTCCAATGTTTATAGCGTCTCGTCTGATAAGGAGAACAGAAGACGAAGACAGAATACAAAACAGGAATTTAATATAGTACACAAGATAACTAATTCCTTCCTTTTGTGAATGTAAATCAGCATCTCTGAAAAGAGAAAAAAAACAGACAGGAGCCGTTTCCATCAGCTAAGACAATATCTGTGACAATATGGTTGCTCGGTCACTGTCAGAGGTGTTTTGTGTTGTCTGTCACTTCGCACAGACGATGGCGAACAAATTATCGGTGACATGACTTTCAATGAGAAATAAACAGCCAATTACATTAATTAAATTGTAATAGCTGTGAAATCCACTGGCAATTGTTAAATGGGTTTATTCCTTCTTTAGGTGAGTTTGGAGCTGTCCAAGTGCTGAAGTTGTCTGCCGCACGTATTCTAATAGGATCACAGTGTGCCTGTAATACAATGTACAGCAACGTATCCTAAATGGAATCTATGGTATGCATTTTTATAATCTTATCAGCTTGCATTAATGGTTTACTGGAATCTAATCATCCTGAGTTTGTTGAGTAATTATGAATGTGTATGTGATTGGCCACAATTGCTCGATACATAATCAGGCTTTTTTTTTTTTTTCTTTATGAGTATTACACTAGATATATGCCCATAACACATGAGATGGTTATTAACTAGCTACCTGATAATCATAATTTATTAAAAATTAAAATAGTGCCTTCCATGTAGCACCTTTTAGTGTGTGCTGGAGTAGTTGTGTATAGGAAGCTGTAGTGTAGGAAAATGTGGCTTGGCTGAGAGCCAGGCCTGGGATGAATCTGGGTCAGGGTTGAGTGACTCAGGGAGGCTGGATGATTCAACAAGCTACATTTCTGGTGCCTCCTCTTGTAGGGTTGGAGATCACGCTGGGCTGACTCAGTCGGTTGCAAGTCGATGACTAGATGATGGTAGTGGTAGGATTGAAGAGTTCTCTTCCAATGCTTTTTGCTCCACTACACCTGGAAGGGAATGGGGAGCCCTTTTTGGGGGCTTGGGCTGCTGCCTTTGGGTATGGCTTTGAGGTTGTTTCCGCTTGTACTGTAAGGGGTGGGGATGCTGCCGCTGCCAACACAGTGATCCTAGATGAACTCTGATTCTGGTATTACAGACATGCCTGTGTGGGATTTTCCCCATCCACTAACTTACAAACAGTAGCAGCCCTGAGGAAGAGGGAATCTTTTCCCCCGAAACGCGTTGGCTTGACCATTTTTTTGCTTCTTACAATAAACAACCACAAATTATACCCCTTTTTTAGCATTTCTTTGGATATTGGGCGCTCCCTCATTTTCTCCCCCTCCCTCTGCTTTTTGGAACCTTGGAGAAGCTTCCAAATGTAGTGGGTGGAGGCTGGGAGGGGCTGCTTGGCATATTTATGAGGTCCTTGACCAATCTCCAGCAAAAACGGGGACAGAAAGGGGGCCTGGTTACCTCATAAATAGACATGAGTCATGCCAGCAGGGGCAGTCGGGTGGAAGATGGAGATGGAGTGCTGAGGAGGCTGTCAGTGGCCCTTGAGGGTGCCCCCTAGTCTGGGGGGGGGTGACCTCAGGCCAGGGGCTTTGGTGCTGGAAGATTCTCCCTAAAACACACAGAGGGGATCCTTCCTGGAGGCACAGGAGCAAGGAGAGAAGACAGCAGGAGCAGGTCAGCACATCTATGAGATCTGAGGAGTCAGCCAGGTGGGCTGGTGATTGTCAGTCTGGGGAACTGTGGAGAAGTTAGCCAGGAGGTCTAGTGAAAGGGGTAACTGCAGTCAGGTGGATTGGCAGTGCCTGAAGAGTTGATCCTGGGATTAGTAGCCACAGGGATGTATGCTGGACACTGAATCTTGTTACACACCGAAAGGGGGCTCGGGTTCCTGTCTATAATAGGCTTTTACTCAAATATCTGACTGAGTGCTGTGTTAGATTAACTATCAGTGTGCCAGTGGAGTTCTGCAAGCAAATGTGCTGGAGAAAGTGAGGGAGTGTATATAAACTGTATATAGGAGAAGTTGTCCCTGAAATTGGGGAAGTCAAGTGGGCATCCCATAAATTCCCAATCCCTATCAAAGTTCAAATCCCTCAATAAAAAAAAAAAAAGCAATGGACTGTTCTCTGACTTGGAGTGCATGTGTAAATCCAGTGTGCCTGGCTGTGCAGGGTGGGTGATCCTATTCTACAGTACTTGCGGCTCCTTAGGGGGGTGCGCCACATCCATGCTAGGTCCGACAGAGCTTATTGTTTTAGCCACTCTAAAGCCGCGGTTCCCAAATCTGAGGCCAAAAGGCCACATGCAGCTCTTTGTAGACCCCAGTGGTGGAAATATTTTTTGAAGGAATGTTGCAGGACCACACAGGCATGTAAGGAATATTTCCTCAATATTGCACTGACTTCTGCAGCAGGTTTCCAGTCTTCAACAGTACATGTAGCATGTCAGCAGTCTCTTTTCTTCCTTAAGTCTTCAGTTTTTGACATTCACCTACCTGTACCGAATATTACATGCAGATGAATTGGTGCTTTTATGGGCCGCGATTGAAGCCCACTATTTTTCACATTTAACAAAAATGGAAATTGAAGTGTCACACCGCTGCTGAGAGGTAAAGATAAAGCTTTGTTCCAATAAACGTCAGGGAGACATTCCAAAAAGTAGCCAATGCATTTCAGGGGTCCAAAATAGCCCCCTTCATTAGGGCTAAAAAAAAACATTACAATGGAAAAGGTAACTGTTAGCGCAAACACAAAGTGCATAAGTAAATGGGGATATAGCAATGAGTCTGTTTAAAATAATAATGGTAACAGGCAGTTCAAGGGTTAAAAGGCAGATAATATGGCTGGTGGATGGCGGCTGCTGTCCTCAGAGAGCTGACTCTGTGGTAGACAAAAAAGGGTAGAGAAAAAGGAAGCGCCACCTAAGTGCAGGATCTTTACAGATGAGCCTTCCTTTGCTTCCTTTCCTGTAAGTGTGATTAATATTTGTGTCATTAAAAGAATCTTTTAATACTGCACTTAGGTGGCGCTTCCTTTTTCTCTACTCTAAAAAAACATTAGGACATCTTAATATTAATCCAATATCAATACATTATCCCCCTTCTCTTGGGGATATTTAAAACCAAATAGCCAACCAAATAGCCAATGTAGCGGGTATTTGAATTTAGGGGAAGCATCTAGGTGGTAGTGTAACCCAGATGCACTGATTGTTAGGGAATCTGGGACCATTTTATGGTTCTCGGAGGACTCTGGTGGTGTGAGGTTCCCTGCGGCCTGCAGGAGGCGCTGTTGCCCTGGACCGGAGTTGAACCCTCACCACAAGACTGCATCTCTTTTGTCCTTTCCTGGCGCTTGTACGGCAGGGCGGGGAACCTGCTGTGACGCAAAGGGAGAGGAGATAAAAGGGGAGGATGCCCTGAACACAGGGTTCAGAGTCGGAAGACGCGGCCACGCCCGGGCACCTTCCGCCTGGGTGCTGGCGTTCCGGAGTTCCGGGCCCAGGTGCCCTTGACCTGGCCGGAGCGGGTGATGGAGTCCATCCCAGGCACCTTTAGCCCTGGGGTGAGGTACTACTGAGGAGGCCTGGGACCCAGTACCTTCGACTGGGTTCTGCGAGGGTGGATGAGTCCGAGGGGCCCTAAGGTGTTGGGCGCTCGAATCTGAGATGAGGAGGCCAGGGAGTGTAACCCTTCCGAACAGCCCGGTGCAGCATTGCCGGTGACGGCGGGGCCTCCGGTAACTCTCTCGGAAGAATGTCTTCCCTCTGATAGGGGCCGCATTCACAAGAAGGTAACTCCTGTTTCATGTTCATTAGAGTTGCTGGTAGAGACTCAGAAAAGGAAAGAAGTACATTCACAGCCACTGTGCGTTATAACCATTGGTGATATCTCAATGGTTTAGCTTGATCGAGGATTGTGCCTTGACCTACTCCCCACCAATACTGAACTGTTCTTTGGTCACAACCTGTCTGTGCTGAGTGACGATTTATTTGCTACTAAGGAATAAATAAGAGTTGGACCTTTTTCAGTGGTGTGGAACTCCGGTTACTGGGAGCAAAGGGGGGGGGTCATATCAAGGAAAGACTTGACCCTGGGTTATACACACGACCCGATGGTAAAAATACATTCGGGCCTTCACCTCTATCCAGAAGAGGACATGGGCCGTGGTGGATCTCATCCCTCCTCCCAGGTTCCCCTAGACAAAACAGCAAGCCGAGAAGAAGAAAGGGTGAGAGGGGTGGGCCCCACTACACCAACAAAATTGGAAGAATTAAAATTAATAAAAAAAACATTGGATTGTCCCCCCTGACCTTTTTTGGAATAAAGCTGTATCTAGACCTCTTAGAAGTGGTGAGGCATTTCAGTTTCCATTTTTGTTCCAAGCCAAGGAGAACAAAGAGATCCTCTGGGGTGGAAGCCTGAGAACCAAATCATTTACATCAACATCAGTACTTTAAAGCGGAACTTCACTGTCCCAATGAACATTGACAATATTTGATCCTCATGTGGTAACCATTTGCTGCTACTATTTACTTGTTTTAAACTTTTTTTTTTTTACTTTGTTTTGTTACTTCCTGGGATGTCATACATCCCAGGAGTCTTCAGGAGGGGAGGATGGCTTTTCTCAGCTAAGCACACTCTCCTGTCTGCATGGCCAAGCTAAGGGCTGATGGATTCCAGGAAGTAAAGGCTACCTGAATCATCTGCCCTTAATCAAGATGGCCACGACCAGAAATGCCAGGGGGTTGTTTTTCAAAGTGATTACTTAGCAAAATAAAAATGGATGGAGGAGTTTGCTTTGAATATTAAAAATAAATTAACCATTTAAGGATCGCCCCGCGTACATATACTGCAGCAGGATGTCCCTTAAGCGCAAAATCACGTACCGGTACGTAATACCGGTGATCAGCTCTGGCGTATGCCGGAGCCCCGCTCCCGCTGTGATTGGACACAGTGGGAGCCAATCAGCGGGTCCTGCGGCCGCGATGGCCGCTGGCCACCCGTGATTGTTCACAGGAGAGGCAGAATCGCTGTCTGAATATGTAAACAAGGCAGATCGTCGTTCTGCCAGAGAAGAAAATGGAGATCTTTTGTTTCTGCTAAGCAGAAACACAGATCTTTGTTTTCCTTTAGTCAAAGCACCTCCCCCACAGTTAGAAAGCACTCATAGGAAACACATGTAACCCTTTGATTGCTCCTGATGTTAACCCCTTCCCTGCCAAAGTCATTTATACAGTGCATTTTTTTTAGCACTGATCATTGTATTGGTGTCAGATTTGTCCACCACACATGTTACAGTCCCACTACAGCCACTACGCTGCCATTACTAGTAAAAAATATAAAAAACAAAACAAAAAGTCTCTCAATCTATCCCACAGTTTGTAGACGCTATAACTTTTGCGCAAACCAATCAATATACACACTTATTGGGATTTTTTTACCAAAAATATGTAGCAGAATACATATTGGCCTAAATTGATGAAGAAATTCGTTTTTTTTTAACATTTTTTTTATTGGATGTGTTTTATAGCAGAAAGTAAAAAAATATTGTTTTTTTTTTTTAAATTTTCTTTTTTTTTTGTTTTATAGTGCAAAATATAAAACCCGCAGAGGTGATCAAATACCACCAAAAGAAATCTCTATTTGTGGGGGAAAAAAACATACAGTGTAGCACGACCGCGCAATTGTCAGTTAAAGTAACGCAGTGCCGTATCGCAAAAATGGCCTGGTCAGGAAGGGGGTAAAACCTTTTGGAGCTGAAGTGGTTAAATAGTGTTTTCATTTGTGGTGCTTAGATGCAGTGTAGTTCCAGTTTAAGACAGCAATAACAGTAAGGTAACCGTATAGGTTCAGTGCTATTTTCCCACTTTCCTCCCTTATTTTTCATAAGCCGATAACAACTTCCCTTTGGACATCATTGCATACTACTCTACTATTTTTTTTCTTTATTTGGAGGGTGTTTGTGTTTTAAAATGTGAGTGTGTGTGTGTGTGTGTGGGGGGGGGGGGGGGGGGTAGTTGATTTGATTTAGCATTCTTTGTATGTGTGTGTGTGTTGTGTTTTTCTTTTATGTATGTGTGTGTATTTGATTTGTATTTGTGTACTGTCATTTTACAGTTTTCATTTTTTTCTGTATGTGTGAAAAATTTGTAAACTAATAAGGGGCGCAACAACAGGTCCACAATACTTACAATTAATTAGTAATCTCCAGAGGGATTTAAAATTTATTTTTTTAATTCAATGAAATCTCACAATTTTCACCAAATATTCTAGTAAATGAAAACTGTGAATTTTGCACATCCCTAATTTGGGTATGTTAGCAATGGTAGCAGGGAGAGAGTGCAATGAGTGGATTGATGCATCCCAACTGTGATTTGTACCAATTAGAGAGACCTCCCATCATTTCTTATATCTCTATCCTTCAGTCAACAGGACAGAAAGTGAGGGAAATTACACCTTTTTTTGGCTTGAGTCTTACCAAAACACTGTTAGTAGAAGATGGTGACAAAGATAGCCCTAGGTAATGATTGTGATTATGATCCACATCATAACAGGTCCCTAAGGTTCGGAGATCCAACACATTCCATGGTTTGGAGTTTGGTGTTGGCAGTTTTTAGTGCGTAAAGTTGCTAATACCCCAGGCCCCTCCACATTTACCTTACCTGGCTGTAACCTTCACTCTAACACTCCCTTAAATCTTAGGCCTCGTACACACGACCGGTTTTCTCTGCAAGAAACCATCAAGAAAACTGCTGGCAGAACTTTTAGCCGAGAAAACCGGTTGTGTGTATGTTTTCTCGTTGAGAAAACTGCCGGGAATCTCGATGAGAAAAATAGAGAACCTGCTCTCTATTTTCTCGTCGGGATTCTCGTCGGCCTGTTTCCCGACGAGAAAACTGTGTGTGTGTATGTGGCTACAAGCTTACCTGTCCTCCGGTAAGCCCGCGCATGCTCGATGAAACTTCGACGCATGCGCGGTAGCTTACAAGGGTAGTGTAGGGTGAAGCAAGATGGCGGCGACGGTATTGAATGTGACGAGTGCTTGCTCGTCGTAGTCGATGATGTCACCGCATTCTTGCCATTCAAAAGAACGGCGGTTCTTTTGAATGCCCATCTGTATGCACAGCTTGGCAAGAAAAGCTTGCCAGGATTCACGTCAGGAAAAACGTTGTTTTTTTCCTGACGGGATTCTCGGCCGTGTGTACAGGGCTTTAACATCAGTTCTCTATGTTACCTTTATAATAACCCTCCCTATAACCCCAACAATCATGTTTTATTGTAATAATAAACGTAAAAGAGAGCAAACAGCAGGGTGCAGAATCAGTGTATAGAATCATTTATTCACCAAAAGAAATAGCACACTTACATGTTAAAAAACCTGTAAAAGGCCTGGGGGCAGGAAGGGTAAACTGTCAATCAGATGGTGGAATCACAGAAAGGCTGCTTGGATGATGAGCTACTTCAAATGGAAAGATCCCTGAAATGCATAGCAGTCCACCCATCCCTTTGACATTGACAGTACCTGTTGGAGGTGCACTAGGGGGGGCTGTAGATGTCACTGGCTTTTCTCCATCTCTGGTGGGTCCTGTTCCATTTAAAGTAACTCATCATCCATGCTGCCTTTATTTCCAAGCAGATCTCTTTCATGTATATGGATCGATCTATTCTGGATCCAAATTAAAAGCAGCAGATACCAGTGCTCATCTGACCCATTTTACAAGAGCACGTTGGATCTTTCTTTCACAAACTGAATTTCGGAGAGCTGGACTGTATTATAGGCCTTAGACCCTCAAGGGTGTTCTTTACTAAAACTGGCGAGTACAAAACCTGGTGCAGCTCTGCATAGAAACCAATCAGCTTCCAGGTTTTATTGTCAAAGCTTCATTGAACAAGCTGAAGTTAGAAGCTGATCCTCCCAATGACACCAATAATTGGGCCAAATAACACCAATGATGTGGCACAATTCCTCCCACTGACAGCAAAGACGGAATTGTTTTTTCCCACTGATGCTGGGACCTTTTCTACTCCCAATGGCCACAGTCTGGCCCCCCTAAAGCCTGAAGGACAGTAAACTGGCCCTAGTTAATAAGGGAATATAATTTATTATGGATAAATCACCATGATTGTAGCATCACATCCCTTGCTTTTAAAGTTTTATTTTCAGTTTTGTGAGACTTTTTAGGTGCAATACAGAAGTAGTCCAGTAGATTTCAATAAATTAATTCAATATTTATTTTAGCAAGAGATTAAAAATAGGTTTTGTAAAAACTTATACATTCTGACATGTTTCGCCCTGAAACTGTGCTTCCTCAGGGGATAATATCCGCTTGGGGTCAAAGCCTTCTAATAAAAAGAGAATATGTACTATAAATGTCACATAATATATCATAACAATTAACATTCTTACATTAGCATAAACAGTACGTATTTGTGTGTGCTAATTCTGATGGCTTCCCATGCTTACCCTGAAGTTCATAAGGTATCTCATAGGTCTACACCCATTAGGGATTCAAAAGATTGATAAGATGCCAAAACCAACATAGAGATGCAGGCAACCACAGGAGGCAGATCAGGGTCAAGCTATAATAATATGAGAAGACCAATATTGTACAGTATATATATATATTTAATGCTGCATACGCATTTAGCGTGTCCTTTAAAATACAATGAACTTACAGAGTCTAGTTTGTAAGGAAGGGACACAAGGGCAAAAATTCCAAGGCACAGGACGCTTATACGTAGAGCTAAACATAATCAACAAAATAAGCAAAAAAAAAAAACAGCAATGAATCACTCATAGCAGGTAAATTATTTTCTAAACTGGAACATCTCTCCCCCCCTGCACAATGCAGCCAGGGGACAGTGTTAACAGCAGAGCATTAATGTTCATGGTTCAATAGGTAGGTTCCATATAGTTACATACCTAGTTTCCTGTGGCGTACATCATGTGTGTATGTACTCATGGCTCCGGCAGGAATGTTGGCCGGATCAAGCGGCCTTAAATGCCTCCTGTGAACACCCACCTAGTTCCTAGGTTTCTAGGTCCATTACAAATCCACACTGGTACTTTTTGGTGCAGAGGTAGCAACAGTATAAGCAATGCCCTTGTGGGCTGCGATCTATGAATGAGGTGGGGGTAGAATGCACTTCTGGGCAAAGTGTGAGCTCTCCATGTGAACTAGTAGGAGGTTCAAAGAGTGGAATGGAATGAAAATGTCTGCCTGAAAGAGTGTACCTTATTCTCCAGTCAGTCAAACTGAAGATACAATTTTATGAGATTTGCCCCTCTTTGCAGTCATCTCTGTGTCAGATTGAAATCAATGTGTCACAATCATCCAAAGTCTACAATCTATACCTTTGGAAGAATAACGATCCTTTTATAGTACAGTCCCTAGGTGACTTACCTTTCGTTTAAATTTCATGAGTTGTTAATTAATGTGGAAATACAGTTTAACTTGTAGGCACAAAAGCACAGAACATTCCGTGGTATCAACATTCTCTCTTCTAATATATTCTTTGCTAAAAAAAAATCCAGCATAAGAAGATGTGAAAACAACTTCTGACATTATTCTGGTGTGTGTTTTCTCAAGGTTCTTAACATGTCCACAAGGGAAGCAACAACAGTAGTGGAGACTAGAGATTAATATCACACTTTTCTACCTGCAGACCTATTTTCTAGATGCTGGAAGCCCTTTGTAGGTTGAAAGACGAAGCTTTAAAAGCTGTGACTCTCGCTCACAATGTAAAAGGTCCTTTTATCTCCCCTGCCAATGCCTCGATGACCAGCCTAAGGGCATGACTCTGTCTGTTATCAGAATAGGTAAGAGAGGATCAAACCCAAAGCTTTTAGCAGCTCATAACAGCCATCATACACCTACTGTGTGTGTGTGTTTGTGCTGCAGTCACAGTTTGCAATTAACAGGCTTAAAGGGAACTTTGGAAGTCCGCACAATGTCATCCAGGACTTATTGCAATGCATTCATATACATTTGATCTAGGCAAAGTGACCTTTAGAGGAAGCAGGAGGAAAATGTACTTACAGTGCATGGTTTAAAACATAAAGGGGGCCTGTGACATGCATAATTAGAAAAGTACCAATATTAAAAAAAATGTAGGAACAATAAAGCCTTCAAGTATTTTTCTGTGTTTTAAGAAAGTCTTCGATGATCCCTTGCACACTCCTTTAAAGGGGTTTTAAAATTATGATCTAGCTAGGAGCTTAGCCCTGACTCATTCAACAGTCAAATCCCAGAGCCTTAAGGTAAACCTTAGCTTTGCCCACATGAATTTACAATTTCCAACAGGAGATTATTAACCACTTAAGCCCCGGACCATTTTAGCTAGTTAATGACCTGGCCCCTTTTTACAATTCGGCACTGCGTCGCTTTAACTGACAATTGCGCGGTCGTGCGACGTGGCTCCCAAACAAAATTTACGTCCTTTTTTTCCCACAAATAGAGCTTTCTTTTGGTGGTATTTGATCACCTCTGCGGTTTTTATTTTTTTGCGCTATAAACAAAGCGACAATTTTGGCAGTGAAGGGGTTAACCACTAGGGACGCTGAAGGGGTTAAGTGTGCCTAAGGGAGTGATTACTACCGTTAGGGGGTGTGGCTACGAGTGACACGTCACCTATCTCCGCTCTGATTATACAGAGTGGAGATCGATGACAGTGTCAGTAGGCGAGCGGGGAGATGTTGTGTTTACACTAACATCTCCCCGCTCCATCCCTCCGTGAGACGATCGTGGGGATCCCCGCGGCGATCGAGTCCGCGGAACCCATGGTCCGACTCAAAGGGAAGGTAGCGGAGTCGCGAGCGTAACCCCCACGTCGGGCAGTTAAAGGGGATGTACAGGTACGTTGATGTGCCTGTACGTGCCATTCTGCCGACGTATATCTACAGGAGGGGGTACTTAAGTGGTTAATGTGACTTCACTGGGAGATTTCCCCTTTGCTTTTAATCCTTGTGCTGTACAGTAAGAAATTAGAGAAATATAAATACTCAAAAAAGCTTCAACATAGTTTTTTTTTTTTTTTTTATGTAGCATCCTCCTATATACAGTAGGTGCTAGGTTTGTCTGTCTGGAAAGGTTCTGGGGAGAGGTGACCAGATGCTGGCTGGGAAGGAACATAAATACCTTGAGACTTAGAGCAGGGGAGTTTCTTGTCCCAGAGAAGGAGATACCAGCCTGGAGGGCTTCTGCCCTTCTGGACAGGCCTGCCTTGTGTCTTCTGCTCATCTAGGTTCAGCTAAGGTAGCTGGGGGGAAGGAAGGAAGACAGCACAACCACTCTGGTGTAGTAAGTACCAACAAGGTTTACTTACAAAAAAAAATTAATCTTCACAAAAGTATAAAAAACACACATATATGTATTTGAGCTTGTGGTAGAGGCACAGTCTTGAAAGGGTGCAGCTGGATGAGTGAATGATGAGCTACTGCAGGCACAACGTCTGGATCTCAATGCCACTGAGTGTTAATAAGGAAATGGCTCTGGCAGTCCAGCAAGCATGTGAAGTGCCGCATGTTTCTCGTTCCCAGTGTCACTGGCCGATGGATGGTAATGTCTACCTGGAGTCCAGGGTCATAGACCCTGGACCTAGCTAGCTTGGGGGGCCCATTCTACTGAAACTTGCTAGAGCAGACTGAGGGAATGTCATCTGGTCTGGTAGCACAGGAGAGGTTTCTGGAAGATATTGGAGGGGGGCATCCAGTTTTCCAAGTATATTAGTATATACAGACTGGAGAGAGATCCCTGATATTGTGTGCTACGGCCATTCCGCTTGTGCTACAGTCGGTGTTGTTCAAGGGGACATTGTCTATGGTGTCCTGGTATAGCTCAGCCCAATATTGGCTGCAAGCTAGGACTGTGCTCAGATTCATAGGAGGATTAGATTCTTCAAGTTGTTGCTTAAAGTGGCTGGAGTGTCCCACAGTTACACTACTCCTATCCAAGTTTAAGTTCTGCAATAAAGCAGCAGTAAAGCAGACCCCTAGACTGTTCATTGAGCCAAAGAAGTGACTGTTACTGTCTGCCTGGCTGCATGTGCAATTACAGCAAAATACCTTGGGGCCCAAACAACGGGCTCTTGTGGGAGTGAGCAAACTGTGGGGAGAACATGAAGACAGTACTGGGTTATAAAGAGGAACTTTGTCCTAAGCCTCCATGTTCCAAGATCTGATATTTTAGCTTCCAGCATTGGGATATCAACACTTGTTTTTGGTACTAAGAGTAATGCCCTACCCTTAGGTTCCCACATTACTCCTTTTTTTTTTACTCTTACATTAACACTAACCTTTACATTACCCATAACCCTAACCTTCCTGTAACCCCAAAACTAACAATAAACCTCCCAGGAACCTTTACACTAGCCCCACTTTAAACCCAATCCTTTCTGTGATTCTAACTCTAACCCCCGCCTTAACCTTATACCTAACATTAACCCTCACTGTATCCCCAACACTACCACCCTCTCTGTAACCCTCAACCTTTACAGTAACCCTTTTTGTAACCCTAACCCTCCCTGAGACCCTAATTCTAACCTTCATCTTAACATTAACTCTAACTAAACTAAACTTCCCTGTAACCCTCATATTAACCATCTCATAACCTCAACTCTAACACTAATCCTCCGTTATGTAAACCCTAACCTTCACACTAACCCTTCCTGTAGCTTAAGCCTCCCCGAGACCCTGATTCTATTTTTAACCCTGAAATCAACCCTCCTTGTAACAGTACTACTAATACTCACTCAAACCATGTCTCCATGACATTCACCCTAGCCATGCAAACTTTTCTTTGTGTATCACCGGCCCCTTGAGGGCTGCTTTGATTTACCTGTTCATCTGCACCGCCCTGACCCTGTAAACACTCCAACACACCTGACACTCTGGGTTCAGATATCTTCTTGCAGACACCTTTAAATGACACTCCAACACAAGTCAAATATATATTCTCTTAAGTTTGACTGGAGTAAAGATATGTGTACAAGGGGTTTATTGATCACCTGAGGTCTGAAGAAACAGCTTAATTACAGTTCAATAGCACAAATGCAAGATATACATATATATATACAGTGAAATACCAGCTAGAGAATAAAACAGGTGATTTTAAAGAATCCACTAATTAATGCAATATGATACCATGCTAAAAGGGGATTCCAGGCCAGCCTATTAAACCTTCACATCCTAATGCCTTTAACCAGTAGCAACAGCAATGCCCAGATTGCAGGCCTGCAGTAGTCTTCACCGGCAGTTGGAGCTCTTTAACTTATATCCAAGATATGGCACAGTGATGTGACGGTAAGCAGGGCATATTAAACTGGTTAGTGGTATTCCTTAGAGTAGTTCAGGATAGAGATGTCTATGTACAGTGTCTTATGTAATGCAATAAAGTGTTTCCATGGGCAAGGTGTCTGTACACAGTGTCCAAGTAAGATAACGAGGTAGGGATTGTGAATAGGGATGAGCTTCGAGTTCGAGTCGAACTCATGTTCGACTCGAACATTGCCTGTTCACCCCGTTCGCCGAACAGCGAACAAATAGGGGTGTTCGCGGCAAATTCGAAAAATCTATGGGAGAAATCTAAAGTGCTAATTATAAAGGCTTATATGCAAGTTATTGTCCTAAAAAGTGTTTGGGGACCCGGGTCCTGCCCCAGGGGACATGTATCAATGCAAAAAGAAGTTTTAAAAACGGCCGTTTTTTCGGGAGCAGTGATTTTAATAATGCTTAAAATGAAAAAATAAAAGTGAAATATTCCTTTAAATTTCGTACCTGGGGGGTGTGTATGATCTGCATGTGAAGTGGCGCATGTTTCCCGTGCTTAGAACTGTCCCTGCAAAAAATGTCATTTTTGAAAGAAAAAAAGTCTTTTAAAACTGACTCGCGGCTATTAATGAATTGTCGGCTCCCGGCAATACATACAAAAGTCATTGATAAAAAAAAAAAGCGTGGGGGTTCCCCAGAATTCAATTACCAGGCCCTTCAGGTCTGGAATGGATATTAAGGGGAACCCCGCCGCAAATTAAAAAAAAAATTGACGTGGGGTTCCCCCAAATATCCATACCAGGCCCTTCAGATCTGGCATGGATTTTAAGGGGAACTCCACCCCAAATTTTAAAAAAAAATGGCGTGGAGTCCCCCTAAAAATCCATACCAGACCCCTTATCCGAGCACGCAACCTGGCCGGCCGCAGGGGAAAAGGGGGGGACGAGAGAGCGGCCCCCCTCCCTCCTGAACCGTACCAGGCCACATGCCCTCAACATGGGGAGGATGTCCCCATGTTGATGGGGACAAGGGCCTCATCCCCACAACCCTTGCCCGGTGGTTGTGGGGGTCTGCGGGCGGGGGGCTTATCGAAATCTGGAAGACCCCTTTAACAAAGGGGACCCCCAGATCCCGGCCCCCCCCTATGTGAATTGGTAAGGGGTACATTGTACCCCTACCATTTCACGAAGAAAGCGTAAAAAAATGTTTAAAAAAACACACAAACACCTTGAAAAAGTCCTTTATTAAAAAAAAAAAAAAAAGCGGTGAAATCCAGTGTCCCGCGGCGATCCCGATGTCCAGCGCTGTCCTTCATTGGTTGTGCCTGAGCGGACCTGATGGGGAACTCCTTCTCAGTATTTTAAATGTATAGACCCGCCCCTTCTAAAGTTCCCCATCAGGTCCGCTCCCTCGGTATGTCGGACCCGCCTACGTCATTGGCTTGAGCGGGGAACTTCCTTCACTGTGTAATTTAAATTTACATAGTGAAGGAAGTTCCCCGCTCAAGCCAATGACGTAGGCGGGTCTGACATACCGAGGGGGCGGACCTGATGGGGGACTGCTCTCACTTTGGTAATACATGTAGAGCGGACCTGATGGGGCACAACCAATGAAGGACAGCGCTGGACATCGGGATCGCCGCGGGACACTGGATTTCACCGCTGGAATGTTTTTTTTTTTTTTTTTTTAATAAAGGACTTTTTCAAGGTGTTTGTGTGTTTTTTTAAACATTTTTTTACGCTTTCTTCGTGAAATGGTAGGGGTACAATGTATCCCTTACCAATTCACATAGGGGGGGTGGGATCTGTGGGTCCCCTTTGTTAAAGGGGTCTTCCAGATTCCGATAAGCCCCCCGCCCGCAGACCCCCACAACCACCGGGCAAGGGTTGTGGGGATGAGGCCCTTGTCCCCATCAACATGGGGACATCCTCCCCATGTTGAGGGCATGTGGCTTGGTACGGTTCAGGAGGGAGGGGGGGCCGCTCTCTCGTCCCCCCCTTTTCCCCTGCGGCCGGCCAGGTTGCGTGCTCGGATAAGGGGTCTGGTATGGATTTTTAGGGGGACTCCACGCCATTTTTTTAAAAAATTTGGGGTGGAGTTCCCCTTAAAATCCATGCCAGATCTGAAGGGCCTGGAATGGATATTTGGGGGAACCCCACGTCAATTTTTTTTTTAATTTGCGGCGGGGTTCCCCTTAATATCCTTTCCAGACCTGAAGGGCCTGGTAATTGAATTCTGGGGAACACCCACGCTTTTTTTTTTTTTTTTTATCAATGACTTTTGTATGTATTGCCGGGAGCCGACAATTCATTAATAGCCGCGAGTCAGTTTTAAATGCATTTTTTTCTTTCAAAAATGACATTTTTTGCAGGGACAGTTCTAAGCACGGGAAACATGCGCCACTTCACATGCAGATCATACACACCCCCCAGGTACGAAATTTAAAGGAATATTTCACTTTTATTTTTTCATTTTAAGCATTATTAAAATCACCGCTCCCGAAAAAACGGCCGTTTTTAAAACTTCTTTTTGCATTGATACATGTCCCCTGGGGCAGGACCCGGGTCCCCAAACACTTTTTTAGGACAATAACTTGCATATTAGCCTTTATAATTAACACTTTAGATTTCGAACGTTCGAGTCCATTGTATTTAATAGGGTTCTAAAGTTTACACGAACATTTTGTCTGTTCGCAGGTTCTGGTGCGAACCGAACAGGGGGGGTGTTCGGCTCATCCCTGATTGTGAACAATGGGCGACTGCCCTCTCGCCAAATGGCCAAATGCAGAGCGAGATAGGAACCTCTTGAACAGCAATCCTGAATGAGATGTCCTTCTGGGAAACAACCGGAGATGGCCGACCAGCTTCTGGACACAGGCAGTCGTTGGATCCGTCTGAAGAGGTGGTGCCACGGTGATGTTTCGCAAAAGCAAGCAGAGTTGGGCCCTCTGAGGCCGGGCTGGAGTCACCGGATGGCCACGTGGTAGGCCACAGCCCTCTCGTCTAACAGCAGAGAGGTGTTCACTCGGTGAGGCCCCAGGAAGGAGAGAGCACTGGGCGGATCTGCTGACCCTTTCATAGTTCTTCCCAGAGGTCCATTAGTGTTGCCAAGAGGCCTCTGGGATGTGTAGTTCAGGGGTAGTTTCACAACATCAGAATGGCTGCTCAAGTGACTACTAGTCCCACAACCCTCCCTGCTTGGCTCAAAGATATGATATCAGTTACCGGAGCCCAGCACTACAGGAACAAAGGAATATATGGAGAATGACAGGGGTGGTCTACAGAACAAGGTCACTGTAGTCCACTGTCGGCTACATTTGCATATATGTTGGGATCCTCTGCACTGAAGACCAACCAATCCTGCTTCAAAAGATGCTGACACTGAGGCTCCTACTCCAGGATCTACAGGTTCATCCATGGTCTCAGAGAAACTGCACTGCTTGTAATGGATCAGGGAAAGTTTTTCTTAAAGTATATGTCAAAGTGAAAAGAAAATGTAACATCTCTAAAATACATATTTCGTTATTTAGTACATTTCTGGAATACATGCACATTCCCCCATGTTTTATCCCTTTCATTCCTTAACGTTGCCTCCCAGCAGTCCTTTAAGGGTGCTTTAATGCAGGGAGGTGGCACACCTTCTGTATCATGTGACTGCTGTGCTTGGCTCTCCCAGTGTCACATGATCAGGAGCCAGATCGCGACAGCTTGGTCAGTGTGCTTGGAGTGCGCACTTTGTGCTAATGCCCAACTGTTCTTGCCACTGCATATACAGTATGCGTTACAGCAGACCTGGGAAAATTTCTGCCCCAGGGCCACATCTGACCCTTTGGTTGTCCCTATTCTGTCCCAGATGCCTCCAGTGTCAGCATGCTCTACTGAGGGAGCTGACAGGCTTAAAGGGGCATGCTGACAGATGTCCATGTGGAGAGCTGCAAGAACTGGAAGGAGAGAGCCTGAGGAGCTGATCGGTACAGTGGGGAGGCTTGGTTCTGACAGGAGAATGTTGCCTAGAAGATGGCCTGACGCTCTCCCACCACTTTGCTACATGGTCAAGTTCTTCCTGCGTAAGTGCCTGCACGCTGCAAACTCTAGGATCTGTGCACATGTTCTTCCAGGTCAGAATCTGCAGAAATCCTTACTGTACTGATCTCAGGCCTCCCCCCCCACCCCTGATTTAACCCTATAAAGTCGCACTACCACTCCCCAATTCCATGCACACGGGTGCAGTGCAGCCCCATTGTATTCAGTGGACTAATTTCCTAAGGGGTACCCATTTGGCTGTACTTCTCCTATGTATTTAACCAATGTACAAAGCTCATTTGGCTGTACTTCTCCTATGAATCACAGGAGTGCAGTTTGTTCTGCACTCCTGTGACTAGTTTTCAGCAGAGAGTAGGCTGTCAGCTGACGTCACAGAGCCGGTCCAGACTCAGGCAAGATTGTGACAGCGAAGTTGGGACCTGCCCACATGCCTGGACCAGCACCCGACTCAGCCTCTCAGCGAGCCACTGAGAGCCTGAGCCGGCTGCTCCCGCCCCCTCCACAGCCCAGCGCTCCAGTGAGCGAGGGGGGGGGGGGGCAGAGCAGAGAGCGGTGACTGACAGTCACCAGCTCTCTGCTCAGGGAGCCGTGAGAACTGAGCGATCGGTGGTGTTAGATCGCTCGGTTCTCAGTGGTAGAGCTGGCAGAGGACATCCACCTAGGTAAGTATGATGCTTTAAAAAAAAAAAATCTTTTACTTCTTTGACATGACAACACAGCTCTGAATTCTGAAGCATTTTCATTGAAGGGTTTCAGCCCTGCCTACTTTTTTTCTGATAGATGACAAAGAACACAGACCTCTCCTCATACCCCCCCCCCCCCCCCCCAATCTCCATAACCCCTCCTTCTCACTTCCATAACCCCTCCTTGCACACAGCCCCAGACCTGGCAAAATCTACAGGTATTTTTTACACTTTTCAAAAAATTTAACAAAATACTTCCAATGGTTTATTTAGCAAACCATAAGGGATCGAAAACTGTCGCTTGGGAAACACATTCAGCTTGAGAAGACCCGAGTCTTTGGAGAAGCTGTGCTCATTGTATTTCATGTAATGACTTCCAAGCTGGCTCATTTGTAAGACTAGTGTCTTTGTCATAAAAATACATTTTTGCCTGATTATACTAAGAGATGCTGATGTCTCACCAATAGAAGAGCGATGAATCACTGTAACAGTGGTACAGAAAACTAAGAGGGAAGGCGGGTGAAAGTTACGCAGCGCTCGGCGGGGCGTATGGTAATTTTGCAAGTAAAGGACGTACATAACTTTGTGTTATTGAGAACAGTACGTGTAGCCACGGGGTAGGTATCTGCATATGTATGCGTGTTAGCGGGGGGTCATTTCAGATCATTTCATTTGTATTAAGGGTGGTGCTCACACAGTACTGGATTTCCAGGTCCAATTTCATGCTTGTGTTAGTGTGTTTTTACTTACTATTCTGCCCTACTTTATGCGAATCAACAATGGAAAGTTAGTTCAGGCGTTCTGGAAGGACCGTGATGCCACTTTATGTAAAAAAAAAACAAAACGGACTTTGCAGCTGTTTAGGTCGTCCCCAAGCGGACAGGTCACAATTTAACTAGACTTTGTGTTATGATCACTAACATTAGGGGTCTATTTATTTAAAAAAATAATACATAGCTATTTGTCCAGCGAATCTTCATGTACATTTGTTTGGCAAAAAATAATGTTCTATAGGCTATGTTTTTCTTCTACACCAGTGGATCTCAACCCGGTCCTCAAGTACCCCCAACAGGCCATGTTTTGGGAATTTCAAAATACCAAGCCATTGACTCTGATTTAAAGCACCTGTGCAAGATAAAGGAAAATCTGCAAACATGGCCTGTTGGGGGTACTTGAGGACAGGGTTGAGAATCACTATTCTACATGAATCTTCGTTTATTACCTGCGGTAGCAAAATACTGCAATATGGTCACTAGATGGAGCTGAGGAGCATAGGAAATAAACATTCATCAGCCACTTTATTACTAGTATCAGCTTGGATCCCATTTTGCCCTTATGCCGTGTACACACGATCGAGTTTCACGGCGGTGAAAACACCGCCGTGAAACCCGACGGGAAAAATGAGGAACGGCTTGGTCCCCTACACACGGCCCTTTTTCACGACATGTTTTCTCTTGGTCGAGAAAACCAGCCGTGTGTAGGCTTCCTAGCAGTGTTTCCCTATGGGAAAACTGGCGTGGAAAAAAATGCCGCGATTGCGACGAGAAAAATTAGAGCATGTTCTAATTTTTCTCGTCGTGATTCTTGTCATTTTTCTCGTCGGGAAAAATGCTGGAAAGCCTACACACGGCCGTTTTTCTCATCCAAGAGAAAAAATTTAATTTTTCCAGACGAGAAAAGTGACCAAGTGTACGCGGCATTAGACCTGCCCTGATTCTTTGTGGCATACATTCAACAAGGTGTTGGTAACATTCCTCAGAGATTTTGATCCATAGTGACATGCTAGCATCACACAGTTGCTGTAGATTTGTTGGCTGCTAGACATGTGCACAACATAAAAATGCGTTGAGTTTGGTTTAGTTTCTGTGCGTTTCCGTTGATTCGTAACGATTCGTAATTTCGTAAGACGTGGGTTATCGTATTCGGACTCTTTCGTATTTCCGTAAGGGTTATTTTTCTGTTGATTCGTTTTTCCGTTATTCTAATTTTCGTTGATTCGAAATTTGTATTTACGTTATATTTTATATTCGGCCGCGTTCGTATTTTTGTAAGAACTATATTTTCGTTGATTTGCAATGATTCGTATTTTCGTGTCTAATTTCCGTTGATTGGAAAATCGTACTTTTGTAGATTTAATTACATTCGTACTTTCGTTAGAATACATTTTCCATTTATTCAAAACACTACCCGTCGTAATTTTGTAATTCGTACTTTCGTGAGATTGACCGGCTCATTTATTCGTACTTTCGTATCATTGTTTTCGTAGATTAGTAATCGGGGCATAATTCGTAATTTTACATAATGTGTCAGAATAGGAGAAAACAAAAATATGTCAGAGATATTAGAAAATACAAATATAGAAATTAGAATCCAGACAGAGTATGCTTAAGAAACAAAGAATTTCTCTCTCACAAGTCACAACTTTACTCACAAATCCAACAGAACAGTGCAACCTACCCAACCACAACCTATCTGGACTCTGGATGGAATGCACTGCAGTCTAACACAGAAAAACACACAAGGGAATAAGAAACAAGCTCATTGGGGGAAGAGACAACCTCTTCAGGGGAAGGGACAAGCTTATTGGCCATTGGCCAACGCCCAGAACTAATTAAGAACTAACGAAATAGAATTTACGTTTTTTCAAATTTTCGTTGTTTTGATTTCCGTTTTCCGAAGATTCGTAATTTTTTTTTCGTTCATTTTGATCTTCGTTAATATGGATCTTTGTTTGTTATTTTCGTTGTTTTGGTTTACGTTTTCTGAATATTCGTAATTTTGCATTTTTGTTCATTTTGATTTGTTATTTTTTGATCTTTGTTCGGTATTTTTGTTGTTTTTATGTTTTTGTTTTTTACTTTTTCGTATTTTGGCTGTTTCAAATTTACTAAATTCGTATTTTCGTTGTTTTCCATATTCGTTCTTTTCGATAATTTGTTGTTTGTTTGTAATTTTATCAAAACCGTTCGTTTATTCGTATGTTTACAAATCAACGAATATAACGAATTTTGACGAATAACAAATTCGTAACTTAACGAATTGCACATGTCTATTGGCTGCACATCCCGTTCCACCACATCCCAAAGGTGCTCCATTGGATGAGATCTGGTGAGTGTGGAGGCCATTGGAGTACAGTGACCTCATTGTCCAGTGGTGAGATGATTGGAGATTTGTGACATGGTGCATTATCCTGCTGGAAGGAGCCATCAGAAGATGGGGACACTGTAGTCATAAAGGGATGGACATGGTCAGCAACAAGATTTACCCCCCTTCTTGACCAGGCCATTTTTTCTGCGTTATTTTAACTGATAATTGCACAGTTGTGCAACACTGTACACAAATAACATTGATGTCCTTTTTTTCCCCCACAAATAGAGCTTTCTTTTGGTGGTATTTTATCACCTCTGTGGTTTTTATTTTTTAGCGCTATAAACAAAAAAAGATTGACCATTTTGAAAAAAAATATATATTTTTTTTACTTTCTGCTATAAAACATACCCAATAAAATTTTTAAAAACAATCAAATTTCTTCATCAATTTAGGCCAATATGTATTCTGCTACATATTTTTGGTAAAAAAAATCCCAATAAGCCTATATTGATTGGTTTGCACAAAAGTTATAGCGTCTACAAACTATGAGATATTTTTCATGGAATTATTATTATTTTTTTTACTAGTAATGGCGGTGATCAATGATTTTTATGGGGATTGCAGCATTGCGTCGGTTAAATCAGACACTAACTGACACTTTTAACACTTTTTGAGGACCAGTGACACTAATACAGTGGTTAGTGCTAAATAAAATGCTGTACTAATGACACTGACAGGGAAGGGGTTAACATCAGGGGTGATCAAAGGGTTAAGTGTGTCCCTAGGGAGTGCTTTCTAACTTTGACTGCGGGAAAACAGAGATCCGTGTTTCTGCTTGGCAGAAACACAAGATCTCCATTGTCCCCTCTGGCAGAACAGCAATCTGCCTTGTTTACATAGGCAGACCGTCATTCTGCCTTTTCTCAAATCAAACGGCGGGTCCTGGCAGACATTGCGTCCGCCGGACCCGCTGATTGGCTCCCGCTGTGTCTAATCACAGCGGGAGCAGGTCACCGGCGGCGTGCCCCAAACCCTGTGCATGAATGTGATTTCATGCAGGAGGGCCGCCCTACCACAGTATATCTGCATGGGGCAGTCTTAAAATGGTTAAACGCTGCTTAGTTGGTAATAATCTTGGTGTCTAAAAGGTCTAATTGCACCGCGCAGCGCTCAGGAAAAAGTAGAACACATATATATATAATGTATCTGATGTATATGACACAAGTCTATGTACATTAAAGCAGCCGCTAAATAAAACAGAAATATAAACGTAAGTAAAAAAATTTCCATATAGACAAAGTTCCAATACTCAAAGCAGTGCTCCAATCAAATAAATTAAGTAGGACCAGCATTCACATGTAAAAACATATGAGAAATCAGTAGTATATTAATAGGTAATGAGACAGTTCAATTCGTAGGTGAAGGATTCTACTTAATGATTGATAGGCATATACCATCCACCAGAGTCCACACCACGTGAAACACACTCCCCTAGGGGTTTACACTCACCAAAGGGATGTAATTCCAAAGCCTTGAACACACCAGGTGTCTCCCGTTTGGTCCGGTTATCTCAAACAGTTCATCAGTGAATCATCACCCAAGGTGGTTTAGTCATGTAAAAAAAGGCTCCACATAGCGTGATACCGTTTTAAAAGTTTATTGAAGACGACCACCCCCTTAAAACCACACTTACACAACATAAATTGTAACAGGCATTTGGTTGAATAATCAAACTTGTGTGTAATCACCAATCGGTATGGAATGCCGCCTGCCATCCACCGCATCCACTGCGTTGTAAGTATCTGGCTGTTCCTTTCTGATAGTGACACGCACACGTCACTTCCGGTCGCCGTAAGGTCATGCTTTGGCGCCTTTCGTCATCACAATTTCCACAGAGAACGCATCTACCAGGAAGGAACACAGATAGGTGTGAATGGGGAGCAGGTGTGTTAAATTTGGTGTTATCGCTCTCACTCTCTCATACTGGTCACTGGATGTTCAACTTGGCACCTCATGGCAAAGAATTCTCTGAGGATCTGAAAAAAAATTGTTGCTCTACATAAAGATGGCCTAGGCTATAAGAAGATTGCCAAGACCCTGAAACGGATCTACAGCACGGTGGCCAAGACCATACAGAGGTTTAACAGGACAGGTTCCACTCAGAAAAGGCCTCGCCATGGTTGACCAAAGAATTTGAGTGCACGTGCTCAGCGTCATATCCAGAGGTTGTCTTTGGGAAATAGACGTATGAGTGCTGCCAGCATTGCTGCAGAGGTTGAAGGTGTGGGGAGTCAGCTTGTCTGTGCTCAGACCATATGCCGCACACTGCATCAAATTGGTCTGCATGGCTGTCATCCCGGAAGGAAGCCTCTTTTAAAGATGATGCACAAGAAAGCCTGCAAACAGTTTGCTGAAGACAAGCAGACTAAGGACATGGATTACTGGAACCATGTCCTGTGGTCTGATGAGACCAAGATAAACTTATTTGTTTCAGATGGTCTAAAGCGTGTGAAAAAAGCAACCAGGTGAGGAGTAAAAAGAGAAGTGTGTCTTGCCTACAGTCCAGCATGGTGGTGGGAGTGTCATGGTCTGGGGCTGAATGAGTGCTGCCGGCACTGGGGAGCTACAGTTCATTGAGGAAACCATGAATGCCAACATGTACTGTGACATACTGAAGCAGAGCATGATCCCCTCCCTTCAGAGACTGGGCCACAGGGCAGTATTCCAACATGATAACGGCCCCAAACACACCTCCAAGATGACCGCTGCCTTGCTAAAGAAGCTGAGGGTAAAGGTGATGGACTGGCCAAGCATGTCTCCAGACCTAAACCCTATTGAGCATCTGTTGGGCATCCTCAAATGGAAGGTGGAGGAGCGCAAGGTCTCTAGTGGCAACCTGTGAAGCTCTGGTGACCTCCATGCCCAAGAGGGTTAAGGCAATGCTGGAAAATAATGGTGGCCACACAAAATATTGACACTTTGGGCCCAATTTGGACATTTTCACTTAGGGGTGTACTCACTTTTGTTGCCAGCGGTTTAGACATTAATGGCTGTGTGTTGAGTTATTTTGAGGGGACAGCAAATTTACACTGTTATACAAGCTGTACACTCACTACTTTACATTGTAGCAAAGTGTCATTTCTTCAGTGTTATCACATGAAAAGATACAAGAAAATATTTACAAAAATGTGAGGGGTGTACTTACTTTTGTGAGATACTGTATGTGGTTCAAACCATTTACATTGAGAAAATTGTTATTATATCTTATTTTTTGGTTAGAAGTTGCCTTCAAAGTCCTATAAAGAGTAATTGTGTTTTTTTAAATATGCTTTCATATTGTTTATGCCAAATTCTGACCCCACCCTCTGAATGTTGCGGCTGAAATCGAGACTCATCAGACTAAGCAACGTTTTTCCAATCTTCTATTGTCCAATTTTGGTGATCCTGTGCCAATTGCAGCCTCAGTTTCCTGTTCTTAGCTGACAGGAGTAGCCCATCTGCAGGGATGAGCCGAACACCCCCCTGTTCGGTTCGCACCAGAACCTGCGAACAGACAAAATGTTCGTGTAAACTTTAGAACCCTATTAAATACAATGGACTCGAACGTTCGAAATCTAAAGTGTTAATTATAAAGGCTAATATGCAAGTTATTGTCCTAAAAAGTGTTTGGGGACCCGGGTCCTGCCCCAGGGGACATGTATCAATGCAAAAAGAAGTTTTAAAAACAGCCGTTTTTTCGGGAGCAGTGATTTTAATAATGCTTAAAATGAAAAAATAAAAGTGAAATATTCCTTTAAATTTCGTACCTGGGGGGTGTGTATGATATGCATGTGAAGTGGCGCATGTTTCCCGTGTTTAGAACTGTCCCTGCAAAAAATGTCATTTTTGAAAGAAAAAATTGCATTTAAAACTGACTCGCGGCTATTAATGAATTGTCGGCTCCCGGCAATACATACAAAAGTCATTGATAAAAAAAAAAAAAAAAGCGTGGGGGTTCCCCAGAATTCAATTACCAGGCCCTTCAGGTCTGGAATGGATATTAAGGGGAACCCCGCCGCAAATTTAAAAAAAAATTGACGTGGGGTTCCCCCAAATATCCATTCCAGGCCCTTCAGATCTGGCATGGATTTTAAGGGGAACTCCACCCCAATTTTTTTTTAAAAATGGCGTGGAGTCCCCCTAAAAATCCATACCAGACCCCTTATCCCAGCACGCAACCTGGCCGGCCGCAGGGGAAAAGGGGGGGACGAGAGAGCGGCCCCCCTCCCTCCTGAACCGTACCAAGCCACATGCCCTCAACATGGGGAGGATGTCCCCATGTTGATGGGGACAAGGGCCTCATCCCCACAACCCTTGCCCGGTGGTTGTGGGGGTCTGCGGGCGGGGGGCTTATCGGAATCTGGAAGACCCCTTTAACAAAGGGGACCCCCAGATCCCGGCCCCCCCTATGTGAATTGGTAAGGGGTACGTTGTACCCCTTCCATTTCACGAAGAAAGCGTAAAAAAATGTTTAAAAAAACACACAAACACCTTGAAAAAGTCCTTTATTAAAAAGAAAAAAAAAAGCGGTGAAATCCAGTGTCCCGCGGCGATCCCGATGTCCAGCGCTGTCCTTCATTGGTTGTGCCTGAGCGGACCTGATGGGGAACTCCCTCTCAGTATTTTTAAATGTATAGACCCGCCCCTTCTAAAGTTCCCCATCAGGTCCGCTCAGCGGACCAGATGCGGAACATGAGAAGGGGCGGGTCTATACATGTATTACCAAAGTGAGAGCAGTTCCCCATCAGGTCCGCCCCCTCGGTATGTCAGACCCGCCTACGTCATTGGCTTGAGCGGGGAACTTCCTTCACTATGTAAATTTAAATTACATAGTGAAGGAAGTTCCCCGCTCAAGCCAATGACGTAGGCGGGTCCGACATACCGAGGGAGCGGACCTGATGGGGAACTTTAGAAGGGGCGGGTCTATACATTTAAAATACTGAGAGGGAGTTCCCCATCAGGTCCGCTCAGGCACAACCAATGAAGGACAGCGCTGGACATCGGGATCGCCGCGGGACACTGGATTTCACCGCTTTTTTTTTTTTTTTAATAAAGGACTTTTTCAAGGTGTTTGTGTGTTTTTTTAAACATTTTTTTACGCTTTCTTCGTGAAATGGTAGGGGTACAACGTACCCCTTACCAATTCACATAGGGGGGGGGGCCGGGATCTGGGGGTCCCCTTTGTTAAAGGGGTCTTCCAGATTCCGATAAGCCCCCCGCCCGCAGACCCCCACAACCACCGGGCAAGGGTTGTGGGGATGAGGCCCTTGTCCCCATCAACATGGGGACATCCTCCCCATGTTGAGGGCATGTGGCTTGGTATGGTTCAGGAGGGAGGGGGGGCCGCTCTCTCGTCCCCCCCTTTTCCCCTGCGGCCGGCCAGGTTGCGTGCTCGGATAAGGGGTCTGGTATGGATTTTTAGGGGGACTCCACGCCATTTTTTTTTTAAATTTGGGGTGGAGTTCCCCTTAAAATCCATGCCAGATCTGAAGGGCCTGGAATGGATATTTGGGGGAACCCCACGTCAATTTTTTTTTTTTATTTGCGGCGGGGTTCCCCTTAATATCCATTCCAGACCTGAAGGGCCTGGTAATTGAATTCTGGGGAACCCCCACGCTTTTTTTTTTTTTTTTATCAATGACTTTTGTATGTATTGCCGGGAGCCGACAATTCATTAATAGCCGCGAGTCAGTTTTAAAAGACTTTTTTTCTTTCAAAAATGACATTTTTTGCAGGGACAGTTCTAAGCACGGGAAACATGCGCCACTTCACATGCATATCATACACACCCCCCAGGTACGAAATTTAAAGGAATATTTCACTTTTATTTTTTCATTTTAAGCATTATTAAAATCACTGCTCCCGAAAAAACGGCCGTTTTTAAAACTTCTTTTTGCATTGATACATGTCCCCTGGGGCAGGACCCGGGTCCCCAAACACTTTTTAGGACAATAACTTGCATATTAGCCTTTATAATTAACACTTTAGATTTCTCCCATAGATTTTTCGAATTTGCCGCGAACACCCCTATTTGTTCGCTGTTCGGCGAACGGGTGAACAGGCAATGTTCGAGTCGAACATGAGTTCGACTCGAACTCGAAGCTCATCCCTGCCCATCTGCTTCAAGGTTCGATGTGTTGTGTTCAGAGATGATATTCTGAATACCTTGGTTGTAACGAGTGGTTATTTGAGTTACTATTGCCTATCATCTTGAACCAGTCTGCCTATTCTCCTCTGACCTCTGACATCAACAAGGCCTCTTCATCCACACAACTGCCGCTCACTGGATATTTTCTATTTTTCAGGCCATCCACTGTAAACCTGAGAGATGGTTGTGTGTGAAAATCCCTGTAGATCGGCAGTTTTTGAAATACTCAGACCAGCCCGTCTACCACCAACAATCATGCCACGTTCAAAGTCACTTAACCACTTCAGCCCCGGACCATTTTGCTGCCAAATGACCAGGCCACTTTTTGCGATTCGGCACTGCGTCGCTTTAACTGACAATTGCGCGGCCGTACGACGTGGCTCCCAAACAAAATTGACTTCTTTTTTTCTCCACAAATAGAGCTTTCTTTTGGTGGTATTTGATCACCTCTGTGGTTTAAATTTTTTGTGCTATAAACAAAAATAGAGCGACAATTTAAAAAAAAAAGCAATATTTTGTACTTTTTGCTATAATAAATATCCAATTTTTTTTAAAAAAAGCAAATTTTTTCTCAGTTTAGGCCGATACGTATTCGTCTACATATTTTTGGTAAAAAAATAATAATAAGCGTATATACTGATTGGTTTGCGCAAAAGTTATAGCATCTACAAAATAGGTGGTAGTTTTATGACATTATTATTATTATTATTTTTTTACTAGTAATGGCAGCGATCTGCGATTTTTATTGTGACTGCGACTTTATGCCGGACACATCGGACACTTTTGACAATTATTTGAGACTATTGTCATTTATACAGCGATCAGTGCTATAAAAAGGCACTGTATACTGTAAAAATTATGCAAAAATAAACCCACCAGGGAGAGCAAGAAGAAATCCCCCGCCGGATAAAGAAGCCACGGTGGGTGTGGGTCCCCTGCTCACTAATCAGCATTAAACTGTATAGGATTAGACATGTGCAATTCGTTTCGTTCCGAATTCGTTTTTTAACGAATTTCGACAAATTCGTTAATTCGGAAATATCCGAATTAACGAAAACTCATTTAACAAATTTTAACGAATATTCGTAAATTCAAATTTATGAATGTACGAATTTACGAATATACGAATTTACCAATGCACGAATTTACGAATGTACAACTATCCGGAAATTCGTAAATTTGAAATTACGAATTTCCGAATATTCGTACATTCGTAAATTTGTACATTCGTACAATCGTAAATTAGTAAATTCGGAAATCTGAAATAATAATTAACTAATAACTTAACTATTACTAACTATTCAATTATAGGTATTGTAATTTCCTTTCAAATTTGGCTGTTAGTGAACTTAACGAAGTTACGAATTGTTTTCCGACATAATGAATGCCGTATCTAAACGAATGGAACGTAATGAATTAATAATAATAATAAATAACAATAATAATAATAAAAACGTTTTATTATTATTATTATTAATTTGTTCCGTTCCATTTGTTTAGATGCGGCATTTGTTATTTCAGGTTATGCGTAACTTCAGATAAATTTGTATTCGTTACGTTCGCTAACAGCCAAATTTGAAAGGAAATTACAACTATAATTTAATAGTTATTTTTTCAGATTTTCAAATTTTCGGGTTTTCGAAAATATCGAATTTCCAAATTTCCGAAATTACGAATGTATAAATTTACGAATGTATAAATTTACGAATGTACGAATTTACGAATGTACAAATTTACGAATGTATAAATTTACGAATGTACAAATTTACGAATTTACGAATTGCGATCATAACGAATGACCCGAAAAACGAAAAAAAAAAAAAAACTAATGAAACGAAAACGAAAACTAACGAATTTTTTGGCAGTGCACATGTCTATATAGGATGTGCTATCCTAACACAGCATCCCATAAATTGCAGACTCACCATATAGATGCGGTCTCCGTAGGCCAAAAAACTATGCAAAAATAAACCCACCAGGGAGAGCAAGAAGAAATCCCCCCCCCCCCCCCCGGATAAGGAAGCCACGGGCGGACCATGTTGCATAGAAAAGTTGAATTTATTGGTAATTTGCAAAAACATATATAAATAGCAGGCACTCAAAACCCTACACCAACACCAATAAATTAAAATTAATCAGACAACGTTGTCTATATTAAAATTGACTAGTCACAACGTGCATGCATGCAATACTCTTGGCGGGGTAGCCAGCTGGAAAAGGGGGGATCCAGTTGGCCACGCTGCAGTCAAATAGATCAGCTAAGTGGGCTAGCCTAATCACCTCTAGGTGATAAAGTGGAGTAGTGATGTTAGGGCTGTGCACAGGGGCAAGTACAATGGAATGACAATAGACACTACTGAGACAACTAACTGGGACAAAATAGGTCCTGGAAAGTGTGGCTGTGTTAGCAGATAGTCAATATAGTAGGTCAGTTTATTCTAATTTTCAATTGGGAAATTGGTAACGATGGGGATTTCCAATGATAAGCTATTAGCCAATGGATGGATACACAAATTGTATGGACTATTCTTAATTGAAAAGTGTTCAAACCTAAGATCGGGGCGAACAAGAGACAGTTGGGAAGGGTAAGGGTTATAATTTTGTTTGAAATTTTAGAGGAAAATTTCTCGAGTCGTTTCCATAATTGGGATGCTTTTTCACAATCCCAAAAAAGGAAGGAAGGAACCAAAAAGTTTGTAAAAAAAATAAAAAAAATATAGTAGGTCAGGTACACTTAGAAGCCAGTAATAAGCTACATAAGCAGGAAAAGTAGGGTAGCAGCAGGAAATGCAGAGCAGGACCAGGACACAAAGCAGCGGGGTATGTAGCAATTCCACGGCTATAGCAGCTATTGCATAGAGTACCAGCACAATGATTGTGTATATATTGGACCAAAGGTCTGCTCACCAAACCAGGATTGGAAGAGATTGTCCTGATATCATCCCTTGATGAAAACCATGGTCCTGCTCTGAATTTCCTGATACTACTGTACCTTGCTTTTCCTGCTTATGTTGCTTATTACTGGCTTCAAGTGTACCTGACCTACTATATTGACTATCTGCTAACACAGCCACACTTTCCAGGACCTATTTTGTCCCAGTTAGTTGTCTTAGTAGTGTCTATTGTCATTCCATTGTACTTGCCCCTGTGCACAGCCCTAACATCACTACTTCACTTTATCCCCTAAAGGGGATTAGGCCAGCCCACTTAGGTGATCTATTTGACTGCAGCGTGGCCGACTGGATCCCCCTTTTCCAGCTGACTACCCCGCCAAGAGTATTGCATGCATGCACTTTGTGACTAGTCAATTTTAATATAGACAACGTTCTCTGATTAATTTTAATTTATTGGTGTTGGTGTAGGGTTTTGAGTGCCTGTTATTTATATATGTTTTTGCAAATTACCAATAAATTCAATTTTTCTATGCGGCGTGGTCCGCCCGTGGCTTCTTTATCCGGGGGGGGGGGGGGGATTTCTTCTTGCTCTCCCCGGTGGGTTTATTTTTGCATAGTTTTTTGGCCTACGGAGACCGCATCTATATGGTGAGTCCGCAATTTATGGGATGATGTGTTAGGATAGCACATCCTACACAGTTTAATGCTAATTAGTGAGCAGGGGACCCACACCCCCCTTTCTTTTATTCTGTAAAAATGACACTGGCAGTGCAGGGGTTAACCACTAGGGGGCTCTGAAGGGGTTATGTGTGTCCTAGGGAGTGATTCTAATTGTAAGGGGGAGGAGCTACCAGTGATACGTCAGCGATCACTGTTCCCGATCACAGGGAATAGCAGATCCCTGATGTGTCACTAGGCAGAACAGGGAAATGCCTTGTTTACAAAGGTATCCCCCTGTTCTGCCTTTGCCGAACACAATCGCGGGCCGCCCGGGAACATCGAGTTCCCGGGACCCGCGGGCGCACTCACGAGGCACGCGGCGGGTATGCCCATTTGCCTGCCCGTGCCATTCTGTCGACGTATATCATCGTGTGGCGGTCGGCAAGTGGTTAAATCCCCTTTCTTCCACATTCTGATGCTCGGTTTGAACTTCAGCAAGTTGTCTTCACCACGTCTAGATGCTTAAATGCATTGAGATGCTGCCATGTGATTGGCTGATTAGCAATTTGTGTTACCAAGCAATTGAACGGGTGTACTTAATAAAGTGGCCGGTGAGTGTATGTGTCTTTGTAATGGGAAGTACAATGAAACAATTCTAGAGAACACTAGCAGGTATTAGCAAATAAATGTATTAAATAGTTCTGCTTATTTGATAATGGTCACATTGTTTGCTAGTTCCTTCTAGCATTCTCTAGAACTGTTACAAACAAATGTAACCATTATGAAATCAATGTAATTATTGGTTACATTTATTTGCAAATTCCCTCTAGCATTCTTTAGAATTGTTACATTGTATCTCTTGTTCCAAACACTTAAGTATTTCCTATGCTTCAAAGTTTTATCTAGTGGCCACAATGCTGTATTTTCTACAGCCTCGTAATAATAGATCATTTGTTCAGAAGAGAAAATAGCCTAAAGAACATTTGTTTTTGCCCAATTTGCACAGAATGAATGTACATGCAGATTCACTGGACGATTAGCTCTATAAATTTTTATAAATGGACCCATTAATTATAAATAAAAATACACAGATAAATAAAACCTTAATTCCAAAAAGTTGGGACGCTGTGTAAAATCTACAAAAAAAAACAATGCAACGATTTGCAAATCTTAAAAATGCATATTTTATTCACAAAAGAATATAGAAAACATATCAAATGTTTAACCACTTCAATACCGGGCATTTTCACCCCCTTCCTGCCCAGGGCAATTTTTAGTTTTCAGCGCTGTCGCACTTTAACTAACAATTGAGCGGTCGTGCAACCTTGTACCCAAACAAAATTGATGTCCTTTTTTCCCACAAATAGAGCTTTCTTTTGGTGGTATTTGATCATCTCTGCGGTTTTTATTTTTTGCGCTATAAACAAAAGAAGAGGGACAAGTTTGATAAAAAAAAAACACAATATTTTTTACTTTTTGCTATAGTAAATATCCAATTTAAAAAAATAAAATAAAAATGTTTTACTTAGTTTAGGCCGATATGTATTATTCTACATATTTTTGGTAAGAAAATCGCAATAAGCATATATTGATTGGTTTGCGCAAAAGTTATAGTGTCTACAAAATAGAGGATAGATTTATGGCATTTTTATTATTTATTTATTTTTACTAGTAATGGCGGCGATCTGCGATTTTCATTGCGACTGTGACATTGCGGCAGACGGATCAGACACTTTTGACACTATTTTGGGACCATTCACATTTATACAGCGATCAGTGCTATAAAAATGCACTGAATACTGTATAAATGTGACTGGCATTGAAGGGGTTAAAACTAGGGGGCGATCAAGGGGTTAAATGTGTATCCTAGGGAGTGATTCTAACTGTAGGGGGAGGGGACTCACAAGGGGAGGAGACCGATCGGTGTTCCTCTGTACTGGGAACACACCATCGGTCTCCTCTCCTCTGACAGGACGTGGATCTGTGTGTTTACACACACAGATCCACGGTCCTGGCACTATTACCGGCAATTGCGGGTGCCCAGCGGACATCGCGGGTGCTGGGCATGTGCACCGGCTCCTGAGCGATGCGGTGCGCGGTCCCTAGATGGCAGGTAAGCCCAGGACATCATATGACGCCCATCCAGGAGGGGAGATCCCTCCTGCGGACGTAATATGACTATACGTGGGATGTGAAGTTGCTAAACTGGGAAAAAAAAAGGTAATTTTGAAATTAATGGCAGCAACACGTCTTAAAGTGGTTGTAAACCCACTTATGTAACTTGCACCTACAGGTAAGCCTAGATTAAGTCTTACCTGTAGGTGCAAGAAATGTCTCCTAAACCTACACGGTTTAGGAGATATTTTACAAAAAAGAATGCACCGTTGACTACGGCGCATGCGCGCCGTAGACAACGGCACATTCATAGGGTTAATCCCATTCACAAATCTGGCTTAGCGGCGCTGTGATTGGCTGGAGCGGCGATACCCGTAAGTAACATTCTGGCTACCGCCGCAGCGATGGCTGCGGCTGGAGAGGGAGACGAGGACGGCTTCGGGGGCCCCGATTCTAAGGTAAGTGATGCATAATGAGCTAGTATGCTAGTCATACTAGCTCATTATGCCTTTGTCTTGCAGGTGGGTTTAAATAAAAAAAAAGTACTACGGGGTTTACAACTACTTTAAAAAGGTTGGGACAGGGTCATGTTTACCAAGGTGTAGCATTCCCTCTTCTTTTAACAACACTCTGTAAACATCTGGGAAATAAGGAAACCAGTTGCTGGAGTTTTGGGAGAGGAATGTTGTCCTGTTCTTGCCTGATATAGGATTCTAACTGGGTCTTCTTTGTCATATTTCTTGTTTCAAGGTGCGCCAAAAATATTTCTAATCAGTGAAAGTTCTGGACTGCAGGCAGGCCAGTTAAGCACCCGGACTCTTCTACTATGAAGCCATGCTGTTGTCATAGATGCAGTATGTGGTTTAGCATTGTCCCGCTGAAATATGCAAGGCCTTCCCTGAAAAATACATCATCTGGATGGGAGCATATGCCTGTATTCTTTCAGCATTGATGGTGCCTTTTTAGATGGGCAAGCTGCCCATAGACATGTGCAATCCATTTTTTTTCCAAATTTGTTGTTTAACAAATTTTGACAAATTAGTTAATTCGGAAATATCCAAATTAACAAAAACATGTTTAACAAATTTTTCCAAATATTCGTAAATTCGTAAATTTTAAAATGAATAAAGTCCGAAAACCCCAAAATGAGAAAATCTGAAATACTAACTAACTAATAATAACTTAACTATTACTAACTATTAAATTATAGGTATTGGAATTTCCTTTCAAATTTGGCTGTTAAAGGACGTAACAAATACAAATTTTTCCGAAGTTACGAATTATATAAAAAAAGAATGCTGTATCTAAACGAATGGAACGTATCAAATTAATAATAATAAATAACAATAATAATAATCAAAATGTTTTATTACTATTATCATTATTTATTATAAATTCATTTTGTTCCATTTGTTTAGATGCAGCATTCGTTGTTTCGGGTAATTCGTAACTTCGGATAAATTCGTATTCGTTACGTTCACTAACAGCCAAATTTGAAAGGAAATTCCAATACCTATAATTTAATAGTTAGTTATTATTAGTAAGTTAGTTATTCTTACGAATTTTCGGATATTCTTTCATATTTTTGGATTTTCAAATTCACGAATTGCGATCATACCGAATGACCCGAAAAACGAGGAAAAGAAACTGAAAATTAACACATTTTTTGGCAGTGCACGTGTCTAACTGCCCATTCCATATGCACTAATGCACCCCCATACCAAAGATGCAGGCGGTTGAATTAAGTGGTGATAACGAGCTGGCAGGTCCGTCTCCTCTTTAGTCTGGAAGACGCAGCTTCCATGGTTGCCAAAAATAATGTCAAACGTTGATTCGTCTGACCACAGAAGAATTTTCCACTTTGCAACAGACCATTTTAAATATGCTTTGGCCGGAGAAGACGGCGGTGTTTCTGGATCATGTTCAGATATGGCTTATTTTTTGCATGATAGCGCTTTACCTTGCATTTTTGGATGGCATGGTGAACTGTGTTCACAGACATTTTGGAAGTATTCCTTAGCCCATAAAGTAATGTCCATCACAGAATGATGCCTGTTTTTAATGCAGTGCTATCTGAGGACCCAAAAGATCAAGGGCATTGAATATTATGTTTCGGCCTTGATTTCTTGATTTCTTCAGATGCTTGGAATTAGGCTTGTGCAATTCGTTTCGTAACGAATTGAAATTCGTCCGAATTTAGCAACTTTCGGACATTCGGAAGCATTCGAATTTCCGAACAAAGCAATTATGAATAAGACCGAATCCGAAATAAATTATACCGCAAATAGCGAATGCCCGAATGTCTTCGGCATAATTCGTTATGAAAAAGTTACGAATGTACGAATCCATACGAAGCACAATAACACTCACTCTGCTCTGCTCTCTGCTTCTCCCACACCGTGCTGAACTCCCTCTCAAAATGGTGTACAGGGGCGGAGGTTATAGCCGCATGTAAAAAACGAAAGTAAAATACGAGATTTCGAATCCATTCGAAGCACAATAACACTCTGCTCTGCTCTCTGCTTCTCCCTCACCGTGCTGAACCCTCTCAAAATGGTGTACAGGGGCGGAGCCTATAGCCGCATGTTAAAAACAAAAGTAAAATACGAGATTTCGAATCGTTACAAATAACCGCAATGTATTTAGAAAAGTACAAATCCATTCGAAGCACATTAGGCATAATAGGCAGCGTCGTTGTGAGAGAGACACGGAAAATTACGAATCAACGAACCCAAAAAAAGTTACGAAAGTAGGAGTTGTGTCCAGAATCAACGAAAAACAACGTACTCTACCGAAAGTACGAACCCAAAAAAAGTTACGAAAGTAGGAGTTGTGTCCAGAATCAACGAAAAACAACGTACTCTACCGAAAGTACGAATTATAAAGCAACAAAAAATTCAACGAAAAATGTCGCTTGCAAAAATACGAATGAGTCCGAACACGAAAAATCCCGTCTAGCAAAATTACGAATGATTACGAATCAACAGGACCGGAAAGAAACGAACCGAAACGGAACGAATTTTTCCGTTGTGCACAAGTCTACTTGGAATCTTGTGATATTATGTACTGTAGATGATGATATATTTAAAGTCTTAGCAATTTCACATTGAGGAACAATATTCTGAAATTGTTTGACAATTTTTCACAGATTGGTGAACCTCGGGCCATCTTTACTTCTGAGACACTCTGACTCTCTAAGGTGCTCTTTTTATACCCAGTCATGTTACTGACCTGTTGCCAAACAACCTAACCAGTTATCGTTCTTCCAGCTTTTCCTCGTTAGTAATAATTACTTTTCCAGCTTTTTGTTGTTCTGTCCCAACTTTTTTGAGATCTGTTGCTGCCATCAATTTCAAAATTACCTTTTTTTTTTTTTTGAACATTTGATATTTTTTTTTTTTCTATTGTAAATAAAGTATGGATTTATGAGATTAGCATTCTGTTTTTATGTAGAATGACGTCCAGCAGGATAACTGAAAAGCCGTTTATCAGTTTTTCCTCACTCGCGTCTGACAGACGCGAGTCGATCCTGACAGGGGTGGTCTGCACTGATTGTTTATCAGCGCAGTCCCCCCTCAGATGTCCCGCCCAGGACCACCAGGTATGCCACCCTAGACCACAAGGGATATGCCATTCAGTGCCCAGGCATCTGCCAATCAGTAACAATTAAAAATGCCTGCCAGTGCTAGTGCCACCAGTGATGCCTATCAGTGCAGTCTTTCAGTGCCAGCCATCAGTGCCCATCAGTGCAGCCTTCAGTGCCCATCAGTGTTGCCTATCAGTGCCCACCAGTGCCACCTTTGAGTGCCCATCAGTGCTACCTATCAATGACCATCAGTGCTGCATATCAGTGTCACCCACCAGTGTCGCCTATCAGTTCCCATCAGTGCGCATCGTCAGTGCCCATCAGTGCAACCTCATCAGTGCCATCTCATTGGTGCCACCTCATCTGTGCCGCCGTATCAGTGCCCATCAGTGCAGCTTATCAGTGCAGGAGAAAACTTACTTATTTACAAAATTTTATAACAAAAACTAAGAAAATCTTTAAAAAAAAAAATCGGTCTTTTTTTATTTGTTCAGCAAAAAATTCAAATCGCAGTGGTGAACAAATACCACCAAAAAAAAGCTCTATTTGTGGGAACAAAATTATAAAAATGTGGTTTGGGTACAGTGTAGCATGACTGTGCAATTGGCCTGGTCAGAAAGGTGCGAAAGTGCCCGGTATTGAAGTGGTTAACCTCCTAAAAGGATTTATATTTTTGTTCATTCAATCCTAAAATGTGACATGTATAGACCCGCCCCTTCTCATGTTCCGCATCTGGTCCGCTGAGCGGACCTGATGGGGAACTTTAGAAGGGGCGGGTCTATACATTTAAAACACTGAGAGGGAGTTCCCCATCAGGTCCGCTCAGGCACAACCAATGAAGGACAGCGCTGGACATCGGGATCGCCGCGGGACACTGGATTTCACCGCTGGAATGTTTTTTTTTTTTTTAAATAAAGGACTTTTTCAAGGTGTTTGTGTGTTTTTTTTAAACATTTTTTTACGCTTTCTTCGTGAAATGGTAGGGGTACAATGTACCCCTTACCAATTCACATAGGGGGGGGCCGGGATCTGGGGGTCCCCTTTGTTAAAGGGGTCTTCTAGATTCCGATAAGCCCCCCGCCCGCAGACCCCCACAACCACCGGGCAAGGGTTGTGGGGATGAGGCCCTTGTCCCCATCAACATGGGGACATCCTCCCCATGTTGAGGGCATGTGGCCTGGTACGGTTCAGGAGGGAGGGGGGGCCGCTCTCTCGTCCCCCCCTCTTTCCCTGCGGCCGGCCAGGTTGCGTGCTCGGATAAGGGGTCTGGTATGGATTTTTAGGGGGACTCCACGCCATTTTTTTTTATTTGGGGTGGAGTTCCCCTTAAAATCCATGCCAGATCTGAAGGGCCTGGAATGGATATTTGGGGGAACCCCATGTCAATTTTTTTTTTAATTTGCGGCGGGGTTCCCCTTAATATCCATTCCAGACCTGAGGGGCCTGGTAATTGAATTCTGGGGAGCCCCCACGCTTTTTTTTTTTTTTATCAATGACTTTTGAATGTATTGCCAGGAGCCGACAATTCATTAATAGCCGCGAGTCAGTTTTAAATGCCTTTTTTTCTTTCAAAAATGACATTTTTTGCAGGGACAGTTCTAAGCACGGGAAACATGCGCCACTTTACATGCATATCATACACGCCCCCCAGGTACGAAATTTAAAGGAATATTTCACTTTTATTTTTTCATTTTAAGCATTATTAAAATCACTGCTCCCGAAAAAACGGCCGTTTTTAAAACTTCTTTTCGCATTGATACATGTCCCCTGGGGCAGGACCCGGGTCCCCAAACACTTTTTAGGACAATAACTTGCATATTAGCCTTTATAATTAACACTTTAGATTTCGAACGTTCGAGTCCATTGTATTTAATAGGGTTCTAAATTTCACACGAACATTTTGTCTGTTCGCAGGTTCTGGTGCGAACCGAACAGGGGGGTGTTCGGCTCATCCCTGCTCTTTAAGACTGAGGAAACCTAGTGGAAGGTGACAGTACCATTAAGGAGGTAAGTATTGCAGCCTAAGGCCCCTTTCACACGGAGGGTCCGTTCAGGTCCGCCTGTCAGTTTTTTAGGCGGACCTGCACGGGCACTCCATGTCCGCTGTCATCTGCTCCGCCAAAGTGTGACGGAGGAAAACCCTATTTTTCCTTCCATCGGCGGAGCGGATCAGATGACAACGGACTTTACGGTCCGTCATCATCCGATCCCCCATAGGGGAGAGTGGCGCTCTGACAGGGCGGAGCGATCCCCGCTGAGCAAGCGGAGCTTCACGGGGCGGATCTTCACGGATCCGCCCCGTGTGAAAGAGCCCTAAGTCTGAGACATCTTAATAAAAATAACCTGGAGGTGGACTTTAAGAAATATTGTAACTAAAGCATTTTTTTTTTTTCAGTATTTCCCATCTGTTTTTATTCATTTGATGCAATTACACAGTACATAAAGCAATAGGTAATGACTCAGCCGCTTCCTTAACATTCTGTGTTCCTCTATGACATACACCTGGCTTTTATCTTTCAAGGAACCACCAGTCTCGCTCACTTAACTGCAGTTAAAGTAGCACATTTGGGAACCTTGTTTTCTGGAGGCTTCTGTGCCCCTTACAATTCATAATGGAAGAACTTAATTAAGTCCTCTGTGTTCTGTGCATTCAAAGTGTGAGTGGGTTCTTTTAGGTCGCTTCCTTCTGATTTGTGGAATCACACGTGTGGAAAAAAACAATGGCAGCAAAACCCGTAATAGACATTATGGTGCTCTGAAATGATGACAATGTTATTGCTGAGATAATTGATTTAGTTTTTGAACCACACAGCTGTGAAATGACATGCATTCTGAACAGGTTACTTTTCATGATGAATCATATTAATGACACTTTTTTTTTCTCTATTTAAAGGCACATTAACTTTAAATATGTTCCAGCTGAATGTTGAACTCCAGGTAAATACACAGATAAAAACATATATAGGAGTTGTTTTATCTGCCGAAAAGGATTTGTATTTCTGTCCTTCCAGTTCTGAGATTTACACATCTCTGCCACATAGTGCAACCTTGTCTGGGAAGGCAGGAGACCTGTTTTTTCTCTGCTGCAGTACAGTAATGTCAAATTCAGATAAAGTCTGCACTTATAAAAGTCCACATTGATAAATTGTTTACATAAAGAGGGTCATATACAGTCCACAAAGACTAAATATTCAAGAAGAACTTGCAGGGCCGGCCCTACCATGGTTCCCACAGGGTCCATTGGACCCAGGCGGCACTTTGAGAGGGGCGGCAAATTGACGTCCAAGAAGATTTTTTTTTTGCAGCAGATTGGTGCACACCAGATAAGATGTACGTACAGCTTTCCTCCACCTGGCCCAGCAGGCGCGGCAGGTCTGTCCCTTCCATAAGTTTACAGCATTCCCCCTCCCCTACCTTATTTACAGAAGACGGGAAGAATGGCAGGTCCGGACAAAGGGTGGGACTTTTCAAGTTAAAGAGCTGGTGATTGGTTACTAGACAGCAGGGTGCGGTCCCAACAATCAATCACCTGCCTTTCACATGAAAAGTCCCGCCCTCTGTCCGGACTTGCCTTGCTTCCCGTCTTGTGTACATAAAGTATGGGAGGGGGAGTGCTGCAATCTTATGGAAGGGACAGTCTGTAATATTGATGGAAGACTGTGATGGGAGGTCTGTAATGAGGGGGGTTTGGGGTGGGGAGGGGTCTGTGATGGGGGGGTCTGTAAAGGGGGGTTTCTTTTGGGGGGCTCTGTGATGAGGGGGATCTGTGATGGGATGGTCTGTAATGAGGAGAATCTGTGATGGGGGGATCCTTGATGGAGAGAGGTCTGTGATGGGGGGGATCTGTACTGAGGGGAGTCTGTGATGGGGGATCGGTGATGGAGAGGGGTCTGAGATGGGGGAATCTGTGATGAGGGGAGTCTCTGATGGGGGATCTGTGATGGAGAGGGGTCTGTGATGGGATGGTCTGTGATGAGAGGATCTGTGATGGGGGGGATCTGTGATGGGATGGTCTGTAAAAAGGGGAGTCTGTGATGGGGGGGTCTGTGATGGAGAGGGGTCTGTGATGGGATGGTCTGTGATGAGGGGAGTCTGTGATGGGGGGATCTGTACTGAGGGGAGTCTGTGATGGGGGATCGGCCACGGAGAGGGGTCTGAGATGGGGGAATCTGTGATGAGGGGAGTCTCTGATGGGGGATCTGTGATGGAGAGGGGTCTGTGATGGGATGGTCTGTGATGAGAGGATCTGTGATGGGGGGGATCTGTGATGGGATGGTCTGTAAAGAGGGGAGTCTGTGATGGGGGGGGGTTTGTGATGGAGAGGGGTCTGTGATGGGATGGTCTGTGATGAGGGGAGTCTGTGATGGGGAGATCCTTGATAGAGAGGGGTCTGTGATGGAATGGTCTGTGATGAGGGGAGTCTGTGAAGGGGGGGGTCTGTGATGGGGGGGATCTGTGATGGGGGGCGGTCTGTGATGGGGGGGTCTGTGATGAGGAGAGCCTGTGATGGGGG
The DNA here is from genome assembly GCA_029206835.1 of Rana muscosa. Lineage (NCBI taxonomy): Eukaryota > Metazoa > Chordata > Amphibia > Anura > Ranidae > Rana > Rana muscosa. Next base: position 180,168,012 of record CM055119.1, on the reverse strand, counting down.
GGATCTGTAATGAGGAGAGTCTGTGATGGGGGGGTCTGTGATGGGATGGTCTGTGATGAGGGGAGTCTGTGATGGGGGGGGGTCTGTGATGGGGGGGGATCTGTGATGAGGAGAGTCTGTGATGGGGGCGGTCTGTGACGGGATGGTCTGTGATGAGGAGAGTCTGTGATATGGAGTCTGTGGTATGGAATTGAACATAATGGTAGGTCATATAATTTTGCATATAGACAAGGTGCTGTTGCATGTAAATCTTACTTCCTAATAAATTACATTTTATTTTTAGTTATCATGATCTAAAATAATGGATGTGGGGGCCTTTTGGTGGGCGTGATTTTTTTTCGGGGGTGGGACAGCATTTTATTTTTGGGCCCAGGCAGCACAATGTCTTGGGCCACCCCCGAGAACTTGTATAACCCTAGGTTCACACCTATGTGTTTTTTATTTAACATGGTTTCCTATGGTACACATTGACATCTATGCGTTTTTCAGCCGGTGTGGTTTTTGAAAGGGTCCTGCAGCAGATTGAATTTTGTGTGTAATGGACTTCAATGGACCCCCACCAAAAATGCAAGTGTTGCATTTTTGATGCATTTTACATGCATTTTGCATTTTTTCTCTTCTCCATAACACTCTGTGTATAGCTGGTTGTTAAGGAGTAGGCCAGGAAGCCGCTACGGTCAAAGTCATGCTGGTGCGGCGTCCTTGACAACTGATGAGTCACCAGCTGTCAGCGAACTTCCCTGCTGACAGCTGAATGTAAAAACAAGAATTACTGGCAATAAAAAAATCTGCAAAAAAAGGTGTAAGGGTCCACCCCCCCCCAGTCCATACCAGGCCCTGGTGTGGGGTTCCCTACAAAATCCATACCAGACCCTTATCAGAGCATGCAGCTGGCAGGTCAGGAAAGGGAGGGGACAAGCGAGTGGCTCCCCCTTCCTGAACCATTCGAGGCCACATGCCCTCAACATAGGGAGGGGGGGGCAAGGGCCTCTATCTCACAACCCTGGCCAGTGTTTTTTGGGATCTGTGGATGGGGGGTTTATTCGAAAAATGGAAGCCCCCTTTAAGGGGCCCCCAGATCCTGCCCCCCAACATGTGAATGAGTATGGGGTACTACACAGCCACTACAGACACTACAAATTTGTCCTTTATTAAACTTTACAAGTCCTTTATTAAAAAAAAAAACAATGTCCCCCAGTGTAGACCCATCATCAATCACGACGACTGCGGAATCCGAAAAAAGGGGAAAAAAAGTTATGCTCACGCCAAAGGCTCCTGCCGCTGCTTGCTCTACTGTCTGACAGTTCTTAACAACCAAAAACATAAATATATTTTATTGGGATTTTATGTGATAGAACAACACAAAGTGGCACATAATTGTGAAGAGGAAAGAAAATGATAAATGGTTTTCTAATTTTTTTACAAATAAATATCTGAAAAGTGTGATGTGCATTTGTATTCAGCCCCCTTTACTCTGATACCCCTAACTAAAATCTAGTGGAACCAATTGCCTTCAGAAGTCACCTAATTAGTAAATAAAGTCCACCTGTGTGTAATTTAATCTCAGTATAAATAAAGCTGCTCTGTGAAGCCCTCAGAAGTTTGTTAGAGAACCTTAGTGAACAAACAGCATCATGAATGCCAAGGAACACACAAGACAGGTCAGGGATAAAGTTGTGGAGAAGTATAAAGCAGGGTTAGGTTATAAAAAAATATCCCAAGCTTTGAACATCTCACGGATCACTGTTCAATCCATCATCCAAAAATGGAAAGAGTATGGCACAACTGCAAACCTACCAAGACATGGCCGTCCACCTAAACTGACAGGCCGGGCAAGGAGAGCATTCATCAGAGAAGCAGCCAAGAGGTCCATGGTAACTCTGGAGGAGCTGCAGAGATCCACAGCTCAGGTGGGAGAATCTGTCCACAGGACAACTATTAGTTGTGCTCTCCACAAATCTGGTCTTTATGGAAGAGTGACAAGAAGAAAGCCATTGGTGAAAAAAAGCCATACGAAGTCCCGTTTGCAGTTTGAAAGAAGCCATGTGGGGGACACAGCAAACATGTGGAAGAAGGTGCTCTGGTCAGATGAGACCAAAATTGAACTTTTTGGCCTAAAAGTAAAAACGCTATGTGTGGCAGAAAACTAACACTGCACATCACCCTGAACACACCATCCCCACCGTGAAACATGTTAGTGGCAGCATCATCTTGTGGGGATGCTTTTCTTTAGCCGAGACAGGGAAGCTGGTCAGAGTTGATGGGAAGATGGATGGAGCCACATACAGGGCAATCTTAGAAGAAAACCTGTTAGAGTCTGCAAAAGACTTGAGACTGGGGAGGAAGTTCCTCTTCCAGCAGGACAACGACCCTAAACATATAGCCAGAGCTACAATGGAATGGTTTAGATCAAAGCATATTCATGTGTTAGAATAGCCCAGTCAAAGTCCAGACTAGTGATGAGCCGAACACCCCCGGGTTCGGTTCGCACCAGAACCCGCGAACGGACCGAAAGTTTGCACAAACTTTAGAACCCTATTAAATACAATGGATGCGAACGTTCGGATTCTAAAGTGCTAATTATAACGACTATTATGCATGTTATTGTCCTAAAAAGGGTTTGGGAACCCGGGTTCTGCACCAGGGGACATGTATCAATGCAAAAAGACGTTTTAAAAACTGCCGTTTTTCTGGAGCAGTCATTTTAACCACTTCCCGACCGCGCCATGTACAAAAGACGTCCACAGCGCGGTCGAGTTATCCTGAGTGGACGTCCCAGGGACGTCCTCACAGAATCTTGCTCCCGCGCGCCCCCTGGGGCGCGCTCCAGGATATGTCCGTGACCGCCGGGTCCGGAAGACCCGGCGCATCACGGATCACGGTAGATGGCCGCTAATCGCGGCCGTTTACCACGTGATCGCTCCGTCAAATGACGGAGCGATCACTTGTAAACAGACCGGCGTCATGTGATGACGCCGGTTCCTCCCTCCCCTCTCTGTACCGATCGGTACAGTGTGAGAGGAGAGGGGAGGGAGCGGATCATGTCCGCTCCCTCCCCCATGTCAGCTGTGGGCTGGATCTGTGACAATTGCAGTCACAGATCCAGCCATCCATCCATCCCTGCTCAGCCATCCCTGTGCAATACTCTGCCAATACTCTGCAATACACCCTGTGCAATACTCTGCAATACACCCTGTGCAATACTCTGCAATATACCCTGTGCAATACTCTGCAATACACCCTGCCAATACTCTGCAATACACCCTGCCAATACTCTGCAATACCCTGTGCAATACTCTGCAATACCCTGTGCAATACTCTGCAATACCCTGTGCAATACCCTGCCCATACTCTGCCCATACTCTGCAATACCCTGTGCAATACCCTGTGCAATACCCTGTGCAATACCCTGCCCATACTGTGCAATACTATGCCATATTCCGCAATACCCTGCCATACTCCGCAATACTCCTCAATACCCTGCAATACTCCACAATACCCGGCAATACTCCACAATAACCGGCAATACTCCACAATACCCGGCAATATGCCACAATACCCGGCAATATGCCATAATACCCGGCAATACTCCACAATACCCGGCAATACTCCACAATACCCGGCAATACTCCACAATACCCTGCAATACTCCACAATAACCTGCAATACTCCACAATACCCTGCAATACTCCTCAATACCCGGCAATACCCGGCAATACTCCGCAATACCCGGCAATACCCCGCAATACCCCGCAATACTCCACAATACCCGGCAATACTCCACAATACCCGGCAATACTCCACAATACCCGGCAATATGCCACAATACCCGGCAATACTCCACAATACCCGGCAATACTCCACAATACCCTGCAATACTCCACAATACCCTGCAATACTCCACAATAACCTGCAATACTCCACAATACCCTGCAATACTCCTCAATACCCGGCAATACCCCGCAATACCCCGCAATACTCCACAATACCCGGCAATACTCCACAATACCCGGCAATACTCCACAATACCCGGCAATATGCCACAATACCCGGCAATACTCCACAATACCCGGCAATACTCCACAATACCCTGCAATACTCCACAATACCCTGCAATACTCCACAATACCCTGCAATACTCCTCAATACCCGGCAATACTCGGCAATACTCCGCAATACCCGGCAATACCCCGCAATACCCCGCAATACTCCTCAATACCCGGCAATACTCCTCAATACCCGGCAATACTCCGCAATACCCGGCAATACTCCGCAATACCCGGCAATACTCCGCAATACCCGGCAATACTCTGCAATAACCACTTCCCGCCCGCCGGCCGTCATATGACGTCCTTGACTTTGTGCGGAGATATCTGAATGATGGGAGCAGCTCCAGGCATCATTCAGATATTCGCTTTTTCAGCAGGCGATTCCCTACACCATAAGAATGATCATAGCGGCTGTTCCACCGCTTGATCGCTCTTACGGAAGGTGAGAGGGGATGCCCCCCCTCCCGCTGCCCTCCGGTGCTTCTACCGACTCACCGCTACGATCAAAGCCAGGATTGTTTTTTTTTTTTTTTTTTCAGGCTTCCCAGCCTAGAGGTGAGATGTGGGGTCTTATTGACCCCATATCTCACTGTAAAGAGGACCTGTCATGCCATATTCCTATTACAAGGGATGTTTACATTCCTTGTAATAGGAATAAAAGTGATCAAAAAAAAATTGGGGGCGGAAAAACATGTCAAACTAAAATAAATAAAGTAAAATGAACAATAAAATATATATATATTTTTTAAAGCGCCCCTGCCCCCGCGAGCTCGCATGCAGAAGTGAACGCATACGTAAGCCTCGTCCACATATGAAAAAGGTGTTCAAACCACACATGTGAGGTATCGTTGCGAACGTTAGAGCGAGAGCAATAATTTTGGCCCTAGACCTCCTCTGTAACTCAAAACATGTAACCAGTAAAAATATTTAAAGCGTTGCCTATGGGGATTTTTAAGTAGCGGAGTTTGGCGCCATTCCACGAGCGTGTGCAATTTTGAAGGGTGACATGTTAGGTATCTATTTACTCGGCGTAACTTCATCTTTCACATTATGCAAAAACATTGGGCTAACTTTACTGTTTTTTTTTTCTTTTAGGCACAAAACAGTTTTTTTTCCGTAAAAAACGCGTTAGAAAAATTTCTGCGCAAATACCGTGCAAGATAAAAAGTTGCAATGACCACCATTATATTCTTTAAGGTCTTTGCTAAAAAAACATATATAATGTTTTGGGGTTCTATGTAATTTTCTAGCATACAAATTATGATTTTTACATGTAGGAGAGAAATGTCAGAATTGGCCTGGGTGCTCCAGAACGCCTGAAGGTGCTCCCTGCATGTTGGGCCTCTGTATGTGGCCACGCTGTGTAAAAGTCTCACACATGTGGTATCGCCATACTCGGGAGGAATAGCAGAATGTGTTTTGGGGTGTAATTTGTGGTATGCATATGCTGTGTGTGAGAAATAACCTGCTAATATGACAATTTTGTGGAAAAAAAAAAAGAAAAAAAATCTTGATTTTTGCAAAGAATTGTGGGAAAAAATGACAACTTCAAAAAACTCACAATGACTCTTTCTGAATACCTTGGAATGTCTTCTTTCCAAAAAGGGGTCATTTGGGGGGTATTTGTACTTTTCTGGCATGTTAGGGTCTCAAGAAATGAGATAGGCCGTCAGTACTTCAGGTGTGATCAATTTTCAGATATTGGCACCATAGCTTGTGGACTCTATAACTTTCACAAAGACCAAAAAATATACACCAATTGTACTTATTTTTACCAAAGATATGTAGCAGTATAAATTTTGGCCAAAATGTATGAAGAAAAAATAATAATTTGCAAAATTTTATAACGGAAACAAAGAAAAATTCATTTTTTTACAAAATTTTCAGTATTTTTTCTCTTATAGCGCAAAAAATAAAAAAACCAACAGTGATTAAATACCACCAAAAGAAAGCTCTATGTGTGTGAAAAAAAGGACAAAAATTTCATATGGGTACAGTGTTGTATGACTGAGTAATTGTCATTCAAAATGTGAGAGCACCGAAAGCTGAAAATTCGTCTGGTTAGGAAGGGGGTTTAAGTGCCCAGTTGTCAAGTGGTTAATGATGCATAAAGTGAAAAAAAAAAGTCAAATATTCCTTTAAATATCGTACCTGGGGGGTGTCTAAAGTATGCCTGTGAAGTGCCACGTGTTTCCCGTGTTTAGAACTGTCCCTGCACAAAATGACATTTCTAAAGGAAAAAAAGCCATTTAAAACTGCTTGCGGCTTTAATGTAATGTCTGGTCCCGGTAATATGGATGAAAATCTTCAAGTAAAATGGCATAGCTACCCCATCACACCCCCCCCCCCCCCACCCCAGCCCATTACCAGCCCCTTTGGGTCTTGTATGGATATTAAGGGGAACCCCGCACACAAAATAAAAAAGGCCCTATATACTCTGAACAGCCGTATACAGGCGGTGCATACAAGACAGGGACTGTAGGTTTGTTCTTATGTAGAATCTGTTTGTAATTTTGAACAGGTACATTGTTTAAGTGTAGCTCCAGCCAAAAAATATATTTTTAAGCTTTTTGGAAAACATAGGGAAGGGTTATCACCCCTGTAACATTTGTTTTGCTGTCTGTGCCCCTGTTCAGAACAGTTCACCTCACTTTCCGTCCTAATGACAAATGTTTTTTGAAAATTTGGGTTTTTTATTGAAACAAGAATTGGTGATAAAGAATCAGTGTAGAGGAGACACTTTTTTCCCATATTAACTCTTACAGGAGAGAATTTGCCTTCCTAGGGGTAGATTTCCTCTCACTTCCTGTTGTATCCTTCCATTTGCAAGGAGGAGTCGTTTGTAAGTTGGATATTTGAAAGTAAGGGGCCTGCCGTATATACTCTGCAGAAATTTGCCCCTTACATGTTGGTGTTGCCACAACACTGTGAGCCCTCACAGTTACTCTTGGTGGGCGCATGAATGGGCCCTGCTGTGAATTATTAGATCAAGAATTGTAATTGCATGCCCCTGTTGAACAGGGGCTGAAAAATTGGGCCTTTGGTGGTGGTGGTGGTGTTGACACAACACTGTAAGGCCTCACAGTTAGTCTTGGTGGGCGCAGGAATGGGCCCTGCTGTGAATTATTAGATCAAGAATTGTAATTACATGCCCCTGTTGAACAGGGGCAGAAAAATTGAGCCTTAGGCACTGGTGCCACAACACTGCAACCCCTCACAGATACTGTACTTGGAGCACAGCAATGAGCCCTGTTGCAAAGTATTGCATCAAAAATTGTAATTACACGCCCCTGTTAAACAGGGGCTGAAAAATTGGGCCTTAGCCACTGGTGCTGGTGCCACGACACTGCAACCACTCCCAGATACTCTAGTTGGAGTGCAGGAATGAGCCCTGCTGCAAAGCATTGCATAAAAAATTGTAATAACACACCCATGTTAAACAGGGGCTGAAAAATTGGGCCTTAGCCACTGGTGGCGGCACCCAGAAACAAAAATGTTCTTCCAAGCTATCATCGTCAATCGGATCATTGAGGAGGAGGAGGATAGTCAGTCAACATAACAGGACAGTCTCTGTCAGCATCAGTCTTGAAGGGATGTGACATTTGAAAATAAATTAGTCTGTTATATCAGCTTCAGGTGTTTGGTAGCTGGTGGTGATCCAAGACTGGTTCATCTTTATGAAGGTCAGTCGATCAACAGAGTCGGTGGATAGGCGCACCCTGTGATCCGTGACAAATCCTCCAGCAGCACTGAATGTGCGTTCTGAAAGAATGCTGGATGCAGGACAGGCTAGTAGCTCAATTGCATACTGTGCAAGCTCTGGCCAGTGATCCATCCTCAAGACCCAGTAAGCCAGAGGATTTTCGGTGGGGAAGGTGTCCAAGTCTGACCTTGCCCCTAGGTATTCCTGCACCATGTATATCAGACGCTGGCGATGGTTGCTGGAACCGATCATACCTTGGGGCTGCGGACTAAAGAATTGTCTGAACGCTTCGGTCAGACGGCCACCTTCCCCACCGCTCCTTCTTTGACTGACCGAAGCCTCAGCAACTCGTTGTCCAGGACCAGGAGTTTGTAACCTCCCAGTCTCTGGGAACGCGTTGCACAGACCTTTCTGCAAGGCCTCCCGGAGTTGTCTCATCCTCTGCTCCCTCCGCGATGGTAAGATAAGGTCCGCAACCTTACCCTTGTATCGTGGATCAAGGAGAGTGGCCAGCCAGTAATGGTCTCTCTCCTTGATCCGAAGAATACGAGGATCCTTCCGCAGACTTTGCAGGATCAGGGAGGCCATGCAGCGTAGGTTAGCTGAGGCATTCAGTCCGGAGTCCTCTGGGTCACTAAGGATGACATGATCCGCAGCCACCTCCTCCCAGCCACGTACAAGTCCACTGGTTTCTTGGGACTGTAAATCATCCCTAAAAGACTGCTGCTGATGATGCTGAGTGCCAGGCTCCACCTCCATGCTGACACAATCCTCCTCCTCCTCCTCCTCCTCTTCTTCCTGTGCGATGGGTGGGACAGAAGGAACACTGTCTGGGTAAAGGGGGCCTTGAGAGGCAAGGAAGTCCTCCTCTTCCTGCCTCTGTTCTGCCTCAAGTGCCCTGTCCATTATTCCACGCAACGTATGTTCCAACAGGTGGACAAGAGGTACAGTGTCACTGATGCATGCACTGTCACTGCTCACCATCCTCGTGGCCTCCTCAAATGGTGCCAGGACAGTGCATGCATCCCTGATCATGCCCCACTGGCGTGGTGAAAAAAACCTGAGCTCCCCTGACCCTGTCCTGGTGCCGTAGTCGCACAGGTACTCATTGATGGCCCTCTGCTGCGTGTGCAGCCGCTGCAGCATGGCCAACGTTGAGTTCCACCTGGTGGGCATGTCACATATAAGGCGGTTCTTGGGCAGGTTCAACTCAGCCAGGCGAGCACTGGCATTATAAGATCTGCGGAAATGCACACAGACTTTCCTGGCCTGCCTCAGGACATCCTGTAAGCCCAGGTACCTGCCCAAGAACCGCTGCACCACCAGGTTAAGGACGTGAGCCACACAGGGCACATGGGTCAGTTGTCCCTGTCGGAGAGCGGAGAGGAGGTTGGTGCCATTGTCGCAAACTACCATTCCTGGCTTAAGCTGGCGTGGCATCAACCACCTCTCGGCCTGCCCCTGCAGAGCAGACAGAACCTCTGCCCCAGTGTGGCTCCTGTCCCCCAAACACACCAGCGCAAGCACGGCATGGCATCTTTTTGCCTGCGTACTTGCGTAGCCCCTTGAACGCCTACGGAGCACCGCTGGTTCCGAGGACAAAGCACAGGAAGAGGCCACGGAGGAAGAAGAAGAGGAGGGGGTGGAGGACAGAGGTGTGTCACAACCAGTAGTAGCATTTTGGAGGCGTGGCGGTGGAACAACCTCCAACACTACTGCACCTTGTCCTAAATCCTTCCCAGCTGACAAAAGAGTGACCCAATGGGCCGTGAAAGAAAGGTAACGTCCCTGTCCATGCCTGCTGGACCATGAGTCAGCGGTAATATGCACCTTACCGCTGACCGCCCTGTCCAGCGAGGCCAAGACATTGCCTTCCACATGCCGGTAGAGAGCCGGAATCGCCTTCCGTGAGAAAAAGTGGCATTTGGGAACCTGCCACTGAGGAACGGCACATTGCACAAACTCACGGAAGGGGGCCGAGTCTACCAACTGAAAAGGCAGCAGTTGAAGCGCTAGCAATTTAGCCAAGCTAGCATTCAACCGCTGGGCATGTGGATGGCTGGGAGTGAACTTCTTTTGACGGTCCAGCAGCTGGGGCAGGGAAATTTGCCTGCTAGAATCGGACGTTGGTGTACTGCTAGCAGAGTGCCCGCAAGTACTTGGCTGTGACACACCTAATTCTACACCTTCATTCCTCTCAGAGCAGGTTTCAGAGAGGACTGAAGGTATAGTGGGGTTGGAGATCCCAGCTGATGCGGTGCAAGAAGAGGTCAGCTTTGTTCTTTGGTGTGGGTCTTTAAGGTAGGCTTGCCAACGAGCTGCATGGCAGGTCAACATATGTCTGGTCAAGCATGTGGTGCCCAAGCGGGTGATGTTTTGGCCACGCGATATACGCTTGAGACATATGTTGCAAACAGCAGCTGTGCGATCTGATGCACTCGACTCAAAAAAGGCCCACACCAAAGAACTTTTTGAATAACGGGCAGAGGCAGCGCCCTGCACAGGCGGAGCTCTGCGGTGTGATTCCGTCGGTGTGCTGCCCTTACGCTGTCCCCCCGAGGGCATCCTGCCTCATTGGAGATGTGCCTCCTCCTCATCCTCCTCCTCCTCCTCTCTCCTATTAGGCACCCACGTGGAGTCAGTGACCTCATCATCCCCTCCCTCCTCATCACTGGAGCCAATCTGGCAGTATGCTGCAGCTGCTTTAACATGACTGCCAGATTGGTGTCCTTCTTGAGCATCCCCTCTCTCTGCTCTCACGCTACTGCCTTCCTCTAGCTGGGTATCATCATCAGACCCTTCGAAACGCTGGGCATCCTCCTGGAGCATGTACCCAACACTGTGCTCAAACAGTTTGGGGGACTCCTCAGGAGGACATGGTTGGTCTAGGGAAGGAGTGACTGATGATGACATTGATACCAGGGAAGAGGACGCTTTGGCAGCTGCTTTGCCAGTACCCTGAGCCTGGGTGAGAGAGGATGAGGAGGATGAGGAGGGCTTGGTCATCCACTCTACCAAGTCTTCGGCATGATGCGGCTCAACACGTCCAGCTGGCGAAAAGAAGGACAAGCGTGTCCCATGGCCACGTGCTGATGGCGATGCACCGCGTCCACGACCAGCACTGTTGTCTCTAGACACAGAGCCTGCTTGCCCTCTTTTTTTGGCTCCTGACTGTCTGCCTCTCCTTGTTTGCCTTCCAGACATTCTAATGGCCTGCAGGGAAATGGGAAAAGCAGCAATACAGGCTAAGTTAAGGTGAAATATGGTCAGGAGGCACACTCCGCCCGCTGTAAGTGCCGCAAAATCCTGTTGGTGTAACACACCAGGAAAAAGCAGCAATACAGGCTAAGTTAAGGTGTAATATGGTCAGGAGGCACACTCCGCCCGCTGTAAGTGCCGCAAAATCCTGTTGGTGTAACACACCAGGAAAAAGCAGCAATACAGGCTAAGTTAAGGTGTAATATGGTCAGGAGGCACACTCCGCCCGCTGTGAGTGCCGCAAAATCCTGTTGGTGTAACACACCAGGAAAAAGCAGCAATACAGGCTAAGTTAAGGTGTAATATGGTCAGGAGGCACACTCCGCCCGCTGTAAGTGCCGCAAAATCCTGTTTGTGTAACACACCAGGAAAAAGCAGCAATACAGGCTAAGTTAAGGTGTAATATGGTCAGGAGTAGTGATGAGCCGAACACCCCCGGGTTCGGTTCGCACCAGAACCCGCGAACGGACCGAAAGTTCGAACGAACATTAGAACCCTATTAAATACAATGGATGCGAACGTTCGAATTCTAAAGTGCTAATTATAACAACTATTATGCATGTTATTGTCCTAAAAAGGGTTTGGGAACCCGGGTTCTGCACCAGGGGACATGTATCAATGCAAAAATAAGTTTTAAAAACGGTCGTTTTCCGGGAGCAGTCATTTTAATGATGCATAAAGTGAAAAAAAAAAAGTCAAATATTCCTTTAAATATCGTACCTGGGGGGTGTCTAAAGTATGCCTGTGAAGTGCCACGTGTTTCCCGTGTTTAGAACTGTCCCTGCACAAAATGACACTTCTAAAGGAAAAAAAAGCCATTTAAAACTGCTTGCGGCTTTAATGTAATGTCTGGTCCCGGTAATATGGATGAAAATCTTTAAGAAAAATGGCATAGCTACCCCATGACCCCCCCCCTACCCCAGCCCATTACCAGCCCCTTTGGGTCTTGTATGGATATTAAGGGGAACCCCGCACATAAAATAAAAAAGGCCCTATATACTCTGAACAGCCGTATACAGGCGGTGCATACAAGACAGGGACTGTAGGTTTGTTCTTATGTAGAATCTGTTTGTAATTTTGAACAGGTACATTGTTGAAGTGTAGCTCCAGACCAAAAATCTATTTTTAAACTTTTTGGAAAACATAGGTAAGGGTTATCACCCCTGTAACATTTGTTTTGCTGTCTGTGCCCCTGTTCAGAACATTTCACCTCACTTTCCGTCCTAATGACAACTGTTTTTGAAATGTGGTGTTTTTCTTGAAACAAGGATTGCTGATAAAGCATCAGTACAGAGGAGACACCTTTCTCCCATATTTATTCTTACAGGAGAGAATTTTCCTTCCTAGTGGTAGATTTCCTCTCACTTCCTGTTGTCTTCTTGCGTTTGCAAGTAGGAGTCGTTTGTAAGTTGGATGTTTGAAAGTAGGGACCTGCCGTATATACTCTGCAGAAATAGGCCCCTTAGTTGTTGGTGTTGGCACAACACTGTAAGCACTCACAGTTACTCTTGGTTGGTGCTGGAACGCCCTGCTGTCAACTATTATATCAGGAATTTTAATTACATATAATTGTTGAACAGTGGTAGTAAAAATTGGGCCTTTGATGGTGGTGCTGGTGCCACAACACTGTAAGCCCTGACAGTTACTCTTGGTGGGTGCAGCAATGGGCCCTGCTGTGAATTATTAGATCAAGAATTGTAATTACATGCCCCTGTTGAACAGGGGCTGAAAAATTGGGCCTTAGGCACTGGTGGCACAACACTGCAACCCTTCACAGATACTGTACTTGGAGCACAGCAATGAGCCCTGTTGCAAAGTATTGCTTCAAAAATTGTAATGACACGCCCCTGTTAAACAGGGGCTGAAAAATTGGGCCTTAGGCACTGGTGGCACAACACTGCAACTCCTCACAGATACTGTACTTGGAGCACAGCAATGAGCCCTGTTGCAAAGTATTGCTTCAAAAATTGTAATTACACGCCCCTGTTAAACAGGGGCTGAAAAATTGGGCGTTAGGCACTGGTGGCGGCACCCATAAACAAAAATGATCTTCCAAGCTATCATCATCAATCGTATCATTGAGGACTCGGAGGAGGAGGATAGCCAGTCAACATAACAGCACAGGCACTCAGCATCAGCATCAGTCTTGAAGGGATGTGACATTTTAAAATCAATTAGTCTGTTATATCAGCATCAGGTGTGTGGTAGCTGGTGGTGATCCAAGACTGGTTCATCTTGATGAAAGTCAGTCGATCAACCGAGTCGGTGGACAGGCGCACCCTGTGATCCGTGACAAATCCTCCAGCAGCACTGAATGTGCGTTCCGAAAGAACGCTGGATGCAGGACAGGCCAGTAGCTCAATTGCATACTGTGCAAGCTCTGGCCAGTGATCCATCCTCAAGACCCAGTAAGCCAGAGGATTTTCGGTGGGGAAGGTGTCCAAGTCTGACCTTGCCCCTAGATATTCCTGCACCATGTTTATCAGACGCTGGCGATGGTTGCTGGAACCGATCATACTTTGGGGCTGCGGACTAAAGAATTGTCTGAACGCATCGGTCAGACGGCCACCTTCCCCACCGCTCCTTCTTTGACTGGCCGAAGCCTCAGCAACTCGTTGTCCAGGACCAGGAGTTTGCAACCTCCCAGTCTCTGGGAACGCGTTGCACAGACCTTTCTGCAAGGCCTCCCGGAGTTGTCTCATCCTCTGCTCCCTCTGCGACGGTAACATAAGGTCCGCAACCTTACCCTTGTACCGTGGATCAAGGAGAGTGGCCAGCCAGTAATGGTCCCTCTCCTTGATCCGAAGAATACGAGGATCCTTCCGCAGACTTTGCAGGATCAGGGAGGCCATGCAGCGTAGGTTTGCTGAGGCATTCGCTCCGGAGTCCTCTGGGTCACTAAGGACGACATGATCCGCAGCCACCTCCTCCCAGCCACGTACAAGTCCACTGGTTTCTTGGGACTGTAAATCATCCCTAAAAGACTGCTGCTGATGATGCTGAGTGCCAGCCTCCACCTCCATGCTGACACAATCCTCCTCCTCCTCCTCCTCCTCCTCCTCCTCCTCCTCTTCCTGTGCGATGGGTGGGACAGAAGGAACACTGTCTGGGTAAAGGGGGCCTTGAGAGGCAAGGAAGTCCTCCTCTTCCTGCCTCTGTTCTGCCTCAAGTGCCCTGTCCATTATTCCACGCAGCGTGTGCTCCAACAGGTGGACAAGAGGTACAGTGTCACTGATGCATGCACTGTCACTGCTCACCATCCTCGTGGCCTCCTCAAATGGTGCCAGGACAGTGCATGCATCCCTGATCATGCCCCACTGGCGTGGAGAAAAAAAACCAAGCTCCCCTGACCCTGTCCTGGTGCCGTAGTCGCACAGGTACTCATTGATGGCCCTCTGCTGCGTGTGCAGCCGCTGCAGCATGGCCAACGTTGAGTTCCACCTGGTGGGCATGTCACATATAAGGCGGTTCTTGGGCAGGTTCAACTCCTTTTGCAGCTCAGCCAGGCGAGCACTGGCATTATAAGATCTGCGGAAATGCACACAGACTTTCCTGGCCTGCCTCAGGACATCCTGTAAGCCCGGGTACCTGCCCAAGAAGCGCTGCACCACCAGGTTAAGGACGTGAGCCACACAGGGCACATGGGTCAGTTGTCCCTGTCGGAGGGCGGAGAGGAGGTTGGTGCCATTGTCGCAAACCACCATTCCTGGCTTAAGCTGGCGTGGCGTCAACCACCTCTCGGCCTGGCCCTGCAGAGCAGACAGGACCTCTGCCCCAGTGTGGCTTCTGTCCCCCAAACACACCAGCGCAAGCACGGCATGGCATCTTTTTGCCTGCGTACTTGCGTAGCCCCGTGAACGGCTACGGAGCACCGCTGGTTCATAGGACAAACCACAGGAAGAGGCCATGGAGGAAGAAGAAGAGGAGGGGGTGGAGGAGAGAGGTGTGTCACAACCAGTAGTAGCATTTTGGAGGCGTGGCGGTGGGACAACCTCCAACACTACTGCACCTTGTCCTGAATCCTTCCCAGCTGCCAAAAGAGTGACCCAATGGGCCGTGAAAGAAAGGTAACGTCCCTGTCCATGCCTGCTGGACCATGAGTCAGCGGTAATATGCACCTTACCGCTGACCGCCCTGTCCAGCGAGGCCAAGACATTGCCTTCCACATGCCGGTAGAGAGCCGGAATAGCCTTCCGTGAGAAAAAGTGGCGTTTGGGAACCTGCCACTGAGGAACCGCACATTGCACAAACTCACGGAAGGGGGCCGAGTCTACCAACTGAAAAGGCAGCAGTTGAAGCGCTAGCAATTTAGCCAAGCTAGCATTCAACCGCTGGGCATGTGGATGGCTGGGAGTGAACTTCTTTCGACGGTCCAGCAGCTGGGGCAGGGAAATTTGCCTGCTAGAATCGGACGTCGGTGTACTGCTAGCAGAGTGGGCGCAAGTACTTGGCTGTGACACACCTAATTCTACACCTTCATTCCTCTCAGTGCATGTTTCAGAGAGGACTGAAGTTATAGTGGGGTTGGAGATCCCAGCTGATGCGGTGCAAGGAGAGGTCCGCTTTGTTCTTTGGTGTGGGTCTTTGAGGTAGGCTTGCCAACGAGCTGCATGGCAGGTCAACATATGTCTGGTCAGGCATGTGGTACCCAAGCGGCTGATGTTTTGGCCACGCGATATACGCTTGAGACATATGTTGCAAACAGCAGCTGTGCGATCTGATGCACTAGCCTCAAAAAAGGCCCACACCAAAGAACTTTTTGAATGACGGGCAGAGGCAGCGCCCTGCACAGGCGGAGCTCTGCGGTGTGATTCCGTCGGTGTACTGCCCTTACGCTGGCCACCAAAGGGCATCCTGCCTCGTTGGAGATGTGCCTCCTCCTCATCCTCCTCCTCCTCCTCTCTCCTATTAGGCACCCACGTGGAGTCATTGACCTCATCATCCCCTCCCTCCTCATCACTGGAGCCAATCTGGCAGTATGCTGCAGCTGCTGGAACATGACTGCCAGATTGGTGTCCTTCTTGAGCATCCCCTCTGTCTGCTCTCACGCTACTGCCTTCCTCTAGCTGGGTTTCATCATCAGACCCTTCGAAACGCTGGGCATCCTCCTGGAGCATGTACCCAACACTGTGCTGAAACAGTTCGGGGGACTCCTCAGGAGGAGGACATGGTGGGTCTAGGGAAGGAGTGACTGATGATTTGTCTGACATTGATACCAGGGAAGACGACGCTTTGGCAGCTGCTTTTCCAGTACCCTGAGCCTGGGTGAGAGAGGATGAGGAGGAGGAGGAGGGCTTGGTCATCCACTCTACCAAGTCTTCGGCATGATGTGGCTCAACATGTCCAGCTGCCGAAAAGAAGGACAAGCGTGTCCCATGGCCATGTGCTGATGACAATGCACCGCGTCCACGACCAGCACTGTTGCCCCCAGACACAGAGCCTGCTTGCCCTCTTTTATTGCCTCCTGACTGTCTGCCTCTCCTTGTTTGCCTTCCAGACATTCTAATAGATGGCCTGCAGGGAGATGGGAAAAAAGCAATAAGGGCTACCTTCAGGTGTCCTTCTCTGTCCCTTGAAACAAGGACTTTCACAGTGAAAGAAACTGACACTGTCCCTACCTAGAGTTTTCTGTCCCTAGAATAAATTTTTTTTTTAATCACAATATAGCACAAGGACAATTCACTCAATGTCTCTCCAGGTCCCTGGAAACAAGGACTTGCAGAGTGAAAGAAACTGACACTGTCCCTACCTAGAGTTTTCTGTCCCTAGAATAAATGTTTTTTTTAAGCACAATATAGCACAAGGAAAATTAACTCACTGTCCTTACAGGTCCCTGGAAACAAGGACTTGCAGAGTGAAAAAAAAAAAACACTCTCCCTACCTACAGTTTTCTGTCCCTAGAAAAAATGTTTTTTTTAAGCACAATATAGCACAAGGACAATTAACTCACTGTCCTTACAGGTCCCTGGAAACAAGGACTTGCAGAGTGAAAGAAAAAAAACACTCTCCCTACCTACAGTTTTCTGTCCCTAGAAAAAATGTTTTTTTTAATCACAATATAGCACAAGGAAAATTAACTCACTGTCCTTACAGGTCCCTGGAAACAAGGACTTGCAGAGTGAAAGAAAAAAAACACTCTCCCTACCTACAGTTTTCTGTCCCTAGAAAAAATGTTTTTTTTAATCACAATATAGCACAAGGAAAATTAACTCACTGTCCTTACAGGTCCCTGGAAACAAGGACTTGCAGAGTGAAAGAAACTGACACTGTCCCTACCTAGAGTTTTCTGTCCCTAGAATAAATGTTTTTTTTAAGCACAATATAGCACAAGGACAATTAACTCACTGTCCTTACAGGTCCCTGGAAACAAGGACTTGCAGAGTGAAAGAAAAAAAACACTCTCCCTACCTACAGTTTTCTGTCCCTAGAAAAAATGTTTTTTTTAAGCACAATATAGCACAAGGACAATTAACTCACTGTCCTTACAGGTCCCTGGAAACAAGGACTTGCAGAGTGAAAGAAAAAAAACACTCTCCCTACCTACAGTTTTCTGTCCCTAGAAAAAATGTTTTTTTTAATCACAATATAGCACAAGGAAAATTAACTCACTGTCCTTACAGGTCCCTGGAAACAAGGACTTGCAGAGTGAAAGAAAAAAAACACTCTCCCTACCTACAGTTTTCTGTCCCTAGAAAAAATGTTTTTTTTAATCACAATATAGCACAAGGAAAATTAACTCACTGTCCTTACAGGTCCCTGGAAACAAGGACTTGCAGAGTGAAAGAAACTGACACTGTCCCTACCTAGAGTTTTCTGTCCCTAGAATAAATGTTTTTTTTAAGCACAATATAGCACAAGGACAATTAACTCACTGTCCTTACAGGTCCCTGGAAACAAGGACTTGCAGAGTGAAAGAAAAAAAACACTCTCCCTACCTACAGTTTTCTGTCCCTAGAAAAAATGTTTTTTTTAAGCACAATATAGCACAAGGAAAATTAACTCACTGTCCTTACAGGTCCCTGGAAACAAGGACTTGCAGAGTGAAAGAAAAAAAACACTCTCCCTACCTACAGTTTTCTGTCCCTAGAAAAAATGTTTTTTTTAATCACAATATAGCACAAGGAAAATTAACTCACTGTCCTTACAGGTCCCTGGAAACAAGGACTTGCAGAGTGAAAGAAACTGACACTGTCCCTACCTAGAGTTTTCTGTCCCTAGAATAAATGTTTTTTTTAATCACAATATAGCACAAGGAAAATTAACTCACTGTCCTTACAGGTCCCTGGAAACAAGGACTTGCAGAGTGAAAGAAACTGACACTGTCCCTACCTAGAGTTTTCTGTCCCTAGAATAAATGTTTTTTTTAAGCACAATATAGCACAAGGACAATTAACTCACTGTCCTTACAGGTCCCTGGAAACAAGGACTTGCAGAGTGAAAGAAACTGACACTGTCCCTACCTAGAGTTTTCTGTCCCTAGAATAAATGTTTTTTTTTAAGCACAATATAGCACAAGGAAAATTAACTCACTGTCCTTACAGGTCCCTGGAAACAAGGACTTGCAGAGTGAAAGAAACTGACACTGTCCCTACCTAGAGTTTTCTGTCCCTAGAATAAATGTTTTTTTTAAGCACAATATAGCACAAGGACAATTAACTCACTGTCCTTACAGGTCCCTGGAAACAAGGACTTGCAGAGTGAAAAAAAAAAAACACTCTCCCTACCTAGAGTTTTCTGTCCCTAGAAAAAATGTTTTTTTTAAGCACAATATAGCACAAGGACAATTAACTCACTGTCCTTACAGGTCCCTGGAAACAAGGACTTGCAGAGTGAAAGAAAAAAAACACTCTCCCTACCTACAGTTTTCTGTCCCTAGAAAAAATGTTTTTTTTAATCACAATATAGCACAAGGAAAATTAACTCACTGTCCTTACAGGTCCCTGGAAACAAGGACTTGCAGAGTGAAAGAAAAAAAACACTCTCCCTACCTACAGTTTTCTGTCCCTAGAAAAAATGTTTTTTTTAATCACAATATAGCACAAGGAAAATTAACTCACTGTCCTTACAGGTCCCTGGAAACAAGGACTTGCAGAGTGAAAGAAACTGACACTGTCCCTACCTAGAGTTTTCTGTCCCTAGAATAAATGTTTTTTTTTAAGCACAATATAGCACAAGGACAATTAACTCACTGTCCTTACAGGTCCCTGGAAACAAGGACTTGCAGAGTGAAAGAAAAAAAACACTCTCCCTACCTACAGTTTTCTGTCCCTAGAAAAAATGTTTTTTTTAAGCACAATATAGCACAAGGAAAATTAACTCACTGTCCTTACAGGTCCCTGGAAACAAGGACTTGCAGAGTGAAAGAAAAAAAACACTCTCCCTACCTACAGTTTTCTGTCCCTAGAAAAAATGTTTTTTTTAATCACAATATAGCACAAGGAAAATTAACTCACTGTCCTTACAGGTCCCTGGAAACAAGGACTTGCAGAGTGAAAGAAACTGACACTGTCCCTACCTAGAGTTTTCTGTCCCTAGAATAAATGTTTTTTTTAATCACAATATAGCACAAGGAAAATTAACTCACTGTCCTTACAGGTCCCTGGAAACAAGGACTTGCAGAGTGAAAGAAACTGACACTGTCCCTACCTAGAGTTTTCTGTCCCTAGAATAAATGTTTTTTTTAAGCACAATATAGCACAAGGACAATTAACTCACTGTCCTTACAGGTCCCTGGAAACAAGGACTTGCAGAGTGAAAGAAAAAAAACACTCTCCCTACCTACAGTTTTCTGTCCCTAGAAAAAATGTTTTTTTTAAGCACAATATAGCACAAGGAAAATTAACTCACTGTCCTTACAGGTCCCTGGAAACAAGGACTTGCAGAGTGAAAGAAAAAAAACACTCTCCCTACCTACAGTTTTCTGTCCCTAGAAAAAATGTTTTTTTTAATCACAATATAGCACAAGGAAAATTAACTCACTGTCCTTACAGGTCCCTGGAAACAAGGACTTGCAGAGTGAAAGAAACTGACACTGTCCCTACCTAGAGTTTTCTGTCCCTAGAATAAATGTTTTTTTTAATCACAATATAGCACAAGGAAAATTAACTCACTGTCCTTACAGGTCCCTGGAAACAAGGACTTGCAGAGTGAAAGAAACTGACACTGTCCCTACCTAGAGTTTTCTGTCCCTAGAATAAATGTTTTTTTTAAGCACAATATAGCACAAGGACAATTAACTCACTGTCCTTACAGGTCCCTGGAAACAAGGACTTGCAGAGTGAAAGAAAAAAAACACTCTCCCTACCTACAGTTTTCTGTCCCTAGAAAAAATGTTTTTTTTAATCACAATATAGCACAAGGAAAATTAACTCACTGTCCTTACAGGTCCCTGGAAACAAGGACTTGCAGAGTGAAAGAAACTGACACTGTCCCTACCTAGAGTTTTCTGTCCCTAGAATAAATGTTTTTTTTAATCACAATATAGCACAAGGACAATTAACTCACTGTCCTTACAGGTCCCTGGAAACAAGGACTTGCAGAGTGAAAGAAACTGACACTGTCCCTACCTAGAGTTTTCTGTCCCTAGAATAAATGTTTTTTTTAAGCACAATATAGCACAAGGACAATTAACTCACTGTCCTTACAGGTCCCTGGAAACAAGGACTTGCAGAGTGAAAGAAACTGACACTGTCCCTACCTAGAGTTTTCTGTCCCTAGAATAAATGTTTTTTTTAAGCACACTATAGCAGAAGCACAAAACACACTGACACTCTCCCTACCTATCCTTCTCTTTCCCTAAACTAAAGGAATCCAGGTTAAGCAAGAAAGAAATAACAGTCACTGTCCCTGCCTATGCTACTCTATCCCTGCTCCGGAACACACTACACTAGGCCGCCGTGCTGGCGGCCTTTTATAGTGTGGGGCGTGTACTAAACACCCTCAGCAATAATTGGCCACAGGCATCCTGCCTGTGGCCAATCATTGCTCTCCTCGCTGCCGGCGCTGTGATTGGCCAAGCATGCGGGGTCACAGTGCATGCTTGGCCAATCACAGCGCCTGGATGACACTGCGATGGCGTAGTGCATTGTGGGCCGTTCGCGTCACTCGAATTTGGCGCGAACGGCCCAAATCGTTCGATCTTCGTCGAACGATCGAACAGCCAATGTTCGAGTCGAACGTATGTTCGACTCGAACACGAAGCTCATCCCTAGTCAGGAGGCACACTCCGCCTGCTGTAAGTGCCGCAAAATCCTCTTGGTGTAACACACCAGGAAAAAGCAGCAATACAGGCTAAGTTAAGGTGAAATATGGTCAGGAGGCACACTCCGCCCGCTGTAAGTGCCGCAAAATCCTGTTGGTGTAACACACCAGGAAAAAGCAGCAATACAGGCTAAGTTAAGGTGTAATATGGTCAGGAGGCACACTCCGCCCGCTGTAAGTGCCGCAAAATCCTGTTGGTGTAACACACCAGGAAAAAGCAGCAATACAGGCTAAGTTAAGGTGTAATATGGTCAGGAGGCACACTCCGCCCGCTGTGAGTGCCGCAAAATCCTGTTGGTGTAACACACCAGGAAAAAGCAGCAATACAGGCTAAGTTAAGGTGTAATATGGTCAGGAGGCACACTCCGCCCGCTGTAAGTGCCGCAAAATCCTGTTTGTGTAACACACCAGGAAAAAGCAGCAATACAGGCTAAGTTAAGGTGTAATATGGTCAGGAGGCACACTCCGCCTGCTGTAAGTGCCGCAAATGCCTGTTGGTGTAACACACCAGGAAAAAGCAGCAATACAGGCTAAGTTAAGGGGTAATATGGTCAGGAGGTACACTCCGCCCGCTGTAAGTGCCGCAAAATCCTGTTGGTGTAACACACCAGGCAGGAAAAAAAAGCAATACAGGCTAAGTTAAGGTGTAATATGGTCAGGAGGCACACTCCGCCCGCTGTAAGTGCTGCAAAATCCTCTTGGTGTAACACACCAGGAAAAAGCAGCAATACAGGCTAAGTTAAGGTGTAATATGGTCAGGAGGCACACTCCGCCCGCTGTGAGTGCCGCAAAATCCTGTTGGTGTAACACACCAGGAAAAAGCAGCAATACAGGCTAAGTTAAGGTGTAATATGGTCAGGAGGCACACTCCGCCCGCTGTAAGTGCCGCAAAATCCTGTTTGTGTAACACACCAGGAAAAAGCAGCAATACAGGCTAAGTTAAGGTGTAATATGGTCAGGAGGCACACTCCGCCTGCTGTAAGTGCCGCAAATGCCTGTTGGTGTAACACACCAGGAAAAAGCAGCAATACAGGCTAAGTTAAGGGGTAATATGGTCAGGAGGTACACTCCGCCCGCTGTAAGTGCCGCAAAATCCTGTTGGTGTAACACACCAGGCAGGAAAAAACAGCAATACAGGCTAAGTTAAGGTGTAATATGGTCAGGAGGCACACTCCGCCCGCTGTAAGTGCCGCAAAATCCTGTTTGTGTAACACACCAGGAAAAAGCAGCAATACAGGCTAAGTTAAGGTGTAATATGGTCAGGAGGCACACTCCGCCCGCTGTAAGTGCTGCAAAATCCTGTTTGTGTAACACACCAGGAAAAAGCAGCAATACAGGCTAAGTTAAGGTGTAATATGGTCAGGAGGCACACTCCGCCCGCTGTAAGTGCCGCAAAATCCTGTTTGTGTAACACACCAGGAAAAAGCAGCAATACAGGCTAAGTTAAGGTGTAATATGGTCAGGAGGTACACTCCGCCCGCTGTAAGTGCCGCAAAATCCTGTTGGTGTAACACACCAGGCAGGAAAAAACAGCAATACAGGCTAAGTTAAGGTGTAATATGGCCAGGAGGCACACTCCGCCCGCTGTAAGTGCCGCAAAATCCTGTTTGTGTAACACACCAGGAAAAAGCAGCAATACAGGCTAAGTTAAGGTGTAATATGGTCAGGAGGCACACTCCGCCCGCTGTAAGTGCTGCAAAATCCTGTTTGTGTAACACACCAGGAAAAAGCAGCAATACAGGCTAAGTTAAGGTGTAATATGGTCAGGAGGCACACTCCGCCCGCTGTAAGTGCCGCAAAATCCTGTTTGTGTAACACACCAGGAAAAAGCAGCAATACAGGCTAAGTTAAGGTGTAATATGGTCAGGAGGTACACTCCGCCCGCTGTAAGTGCCGCAAAATCCTGTTGGTGTAACACACCAGGAAAAAGCAGCAATACGGGCTAACTTCAGGTGTATAATGTGCAGGAGGCTTAGCAACAATGACACTGACACTGTCCCCTGCCTATCCTTCTCTCTCCCTGCACACAAGGTTTATCAAAGTATATGACACTGACACTCTCCCTGCCTATCCTTCTCTCTCCCTGTACACAAGGTTTAGCAAAGAATATGACACTGACACTGTACCCTGCCTATCCTTCTCTCTCCCTGCACACACAAGGTTTATCAAAGTATATGACACTGACACTCTCCCTGCCTATCCTTCTCTCTTCCTGCACACAAGGTTTAGCAAAGAATATGACACTGACACTCTCCCTGCCTATCCTTCTCTGTCCCTACACACAAGGTTTAGCAAAGAATAGATTTGTCAAGATTTGACACTGTCCCTGCCTATCCTTCACTTTCCCTGCTCCGGAACACACTACACAAGGCCGCCGCGCTGGTCGGCCTTTTATAGTGTGGGGCGTGTACTAAACCCCCTCAGCTATAATTGGCCACAGGCATCCTGCCTGTGGCTAATCATTGCTCTCCTCGCTGCTGGCGCTGTGATTGGCCAAGCATGCAGGGTCACAGTGCATGCTTGGCCAATCACAGCGCCGGGATTACACTGAGATGGCGCAGTGTATTGTGGGCCGTTCGCGTCACTCGAATTTGGCGCGAACGGCCCAAATCGTTCGTTGTTCGCCGAACGCGGGAACAGCCGATGTTCGAGTCGAACCTATGTTCGAGTCGAACACCGAGCTCATCCCTAGTGCAGACCTAAATCCAATTGGAGAATCTGTGGCAAGACTTGAAAATTACTGTTCACAGACGCTCTCCATCCAATCTGACAGAGCTTGAGCTATTTTGCAAGGAAGGCCTCGTACACACGACCGAGTTTCTCGGCAAGAACCAGCAAGAAACTTGCTGGCAGAGATGTCTTGCCGAGAAACTCATTCGTGTGTATGGTTTCTCGTCGAGAAAACCGACAAGTAACCTCGACGAGAAAATAGAGAACCTGCTCTCTATTTTCTCGTCGAGATTCTCGTCGGCATGTTTCTCGACGAGAAAAGTGAGTGTGTGTACACTTACCTGTCCTCCCGGAAGCCCGCGCATGTTTAAAATGAATTTGACGCATGCGCGGTAGCTTCCTAGGCATACGTAGGGTATACCAAGATGGCGGCGACGGCATCGAATGTGACGAGCGCATGCTCGTCGTAGTCGATGACGTCACCGCGTACGCTCCATTCAAAGAACCACGGGTTCTTTGAATCGAGCGTGTGTACACTCGGCCGGGACAATTTTCTTGTCCAAGAATCTCGTCGAAAAAAACAACATGTTTTTTTCGACGAGAATCTCGGCCGTGTGTACGAGGCCTAAGAATGGGCAAAAATGTCACTCTCTAGATGTGCAAAGCTGGTAGAGACATCCCCAAAAAAGACTTGCTGCTGTAATTGCAGCAAAAGGTGGTTCTACAAAGTATTGACTTTCCAGAGATTTATTTGTAAAAAAAAATGTGAAAACCATTTATAATTTTCCTTCCACTTCACAATTATATGAAACTTTGTGTTGGTCTATCACATAAAATCCCCAATAAAATATATTTACGTTTTTTGGCTGTAACGTGACAAAATGTGGAATATTTTGAGGGGTATGAATAATTTAAGGCACTGTAGACAACCATTTTCCCATCTTTGTTGAATATCTGGTTCTGGGTATTTTTTGTACCTGGTAGATCACATTACCACGTCATTGAATTTATCAGAATTTAGTTGGGTATATTTAGTGGACTAGAAAATCTGGTATTTTTTGATTCATTATTACTATGGCAATTTGTAATTCCCAGCACATATTTCTTTTTCGTATATTAGATGTCCACTGATTAACAATGAGATTATGCATTCTATGCACATTTTGAACACCAGGTAATTTATATACCTTTGAATTCTATCATTTAATATTTAATATTTTTAAATATTTTTTTCTTATTATTATTTTATTATGTTAAAGACCAATTTTTTGGGGGAAAAAATATGTGAGCCCCAGCCCCATGTTTGTTCCAAAGATTTATTTTAATTCTATAACAAACAAATAGTGCAGCGCTCTAGTGTTATTATAGTACATATAACTGTACCCCAATACTCCAAAAGGTGAACAAAAAATACTTTATATATATATATATACAGTATATATTATATATATATATATATATGATAAAACAAAAATAATAGTTTTAATAGTCCCACAGCCATGAAGTAAGAGTCTTTAAAGCAGAGTTCTAGTCACCTGTGAAAAAGAAAATAAAAGCCAGCAGCTACAAAAACTGTAACTGCTGTCCCATGGTCAAGCGGTCTGTTCAGCCCAGTTGATCACACCCACTTTCTTTGTTCCTCGGCGCCAGCATCTTCATGATGACTGGTCAATGCCATTTTCTGGGACCTTTCAGTGTCCCAGAAGACTGCGGGGAGGGGGGGGGGGTGATGAGAGTTTTGGTTTCCGACCACCTAAGCAGTCACAATGAAAGTGAGAGTGAGTACCTGTCAAAATCGGGTACCCGCTCCTCAAAATTGTGTGGGGACAAGACCTTAAAGCGGAACTTCCCCCTTTTGGGTGGAGCTCCACTTTAAGCAAGTCAGATGACACCTCACACTCTCATTCTCTGCTTACCGGACACAGTTTGACCTCCTAATTAGAGTGGTCAGTGTGCGCTTTTGTGCAAAACCAATCCAGTATTCCCGCAGGCAAGAGGATTCCTCTCATTGTGTCCCTGATGATGTCAGATGTGATGAAATGCGTCGGGAGGAGCTACGTACACACACCACCACGCATTTGCAGTCGCAAGTCGGCCATCTTTGGTATAGGAAAGCCTGGTTTGTTGGCGTTTGTCACAACGGAGTGTGTGCTTTATTGCCTACAAGATATGTGCGTGCATCCTCTTTCGTTTAAATAAAAGTATACTTATTTTAGCAATATTACACTATCGGAGTGCTTCTGTTTTTATATATGACCTGGATCCGCTCTGGAATGAGTGTGTGAAGCTCTACCTGGGTGCTGGAATAAGAGGAATAATCTTGCCTGCCAGGAATGCTGGATTGGTTTTACACAAAAGCGCGCATTGACCTCTCTAATAATGGGTCACACTGTGTCCGGTAAGCAGAGCATGAGAGTGTGAGGTGTCACCTTTCTTACTTAAAGACTCCTACTTCCATTACGGCTGTGGGACTATTGAAACTGTTATTTTCTTCTTTTTATATATTCTTTATATAGTATTCTTTGTTCACCTTTTGAAGTATTGTGGTACAAGTATATGTACTATAATAACACTAAAGCTCTGCACTATTTGTTTATTGTATGCTGTAGTGGAAAGGAGGACCCTCACCTTGCCAACATCCAAGCAATTATATAGGAAAAGGAGAAAGATAAACCAGAACCTGGTTTCTCAAGAACACAGCAGACTTTGCAGGCACAACATGAGGCAGTAAATAAACTATAACAAAATTTTATTTCAAAAGTCTAAAACATGGTCATGATAAAATCAATGAAGCACCCTATACAATCAGTAGATCAAGCCAGTACCCAAACCCAAGCATGGAGAAAAGGGTCCAGTCAGACAAGATATGAAGTATGTGAAGATCCATCCATAGGAAGTATGTATATGTGGTATTAACGTGGCTATACAAAGGTTAGGTCCACGATTCCTCCATCCTTGTTTAGTCAACACGTTTCACAAGATTTGCTTGCTTCCTCAGGACTGTTTGGGTGGGTGCTGATCAGACTTGTAGGTAAGGATATGGGCGATAACCAATCATGGGGGTGGACACAGGGGTAAAACTCAAACGAAGAGCAGGACTGGACTGGGTGAAACCCAAATGTCCCCCAACCACCAGATCAAGGCCAAAACAACATGTATTGCAAGATAATTAGATACACCAAAAACACTCCAAAACGATAGTAGAGGGAGAAGATTCGGGGAAGGTTTTGTTGGGATGTATAAAATATCAGGTTGGAGCCAACCGGTAGTGGCGTTTAAAGGACTGTGTCAAAAATATATTATTTGAAGAAGAACTCAAATTCACAAACAGAGATACAATGTCCAAACATGCGGATATTCCATAGAATACAATATTTCCGGGCTATGGGGGAAGTATCTTCGACAAGCCTGTAGAGACAGAATCCCTCATCAATGATACAGTCCACACACGCTCTAAATACAGCCAGCCATCCACCCAGCAATAAGGCAGGGCCTCCAAAAATAATACCTCCAGTGACAGCCTCAGTTGGTATGCTGTAGTGTTTTTGTATCAGAACACAGTGCACAGCAGCTGCACAGTATATATATATTTATTTTACCTTGGGGCAGATTTACACCACATTTTGGATTTATTGTTTTAATACTAGTAAAAGGCATTAACAATTATCAGTTTTTTTCTACGTTTATGAGTTTGTTTTAATGTGTTTTCATGGCGAATCGCCAGGATTTAAGTTCAAGTTGAATTCTGAAATACTGGCCAATAAGTTCATGGTTCATCCCAGAATTTAGGAACAAACCATAATGCACTGCTTAGCCTTTGACCATGGTCAGCTGAGTCACAAGAGCCAAAAATCTGAAGGAATGAATAACACAGCCCCTCATTGTAAAAGGGTGGGCTAACAGTACCCACTTTGTCAGTGTGTTGGAACTGTTAGTGAGAGTTGACTATTCCGTGTAAGAAGAAATATGGTATTGTACTGTGCAAAAGCATAGATGAAGCTATAATTCAATCATCACAATATGAAAAAAAGAAAATTCCTCCATCCTCCTGAAAACCTCCCATGATCTTTTGATGCATATCCCTAAATAGTGATGATCAATGATGGAACCTGTACTTTGCAATGAACCCAATGCAAGTTTATGGGGGGTTAGAGGGATTTATTGTCCTTTTATTCTGGCCATTTGAATATAAAAAAACACAATCTTTGAATTTCAGGCTTGTGGCATGCATCAAAGCTGTACATGGTGTTATGGAATGAGGTGCCAAAAGATATGTAAAAAAGAAAATTCCTCCATCCTCCTAGAAAGTTTCCAGGATGGAGAGGCAACAGTAATCACGGGACTTTTTATATGTGCTGAAATAGGAGTATTACACACCTAGTTGATAAAAATACAGAATCTGTATTACAATGATCAAAAAACATCTCTAAAATGTGTACAATAGACTGAGCCATAAGCTAGATCCAGACTTTTTAAGGATCTACAATCAACATTTTAGCGTGATGGGTTGACGCATTTCGCATAGCTTCTTCAGGATCCATGCTCATAAATAAAGAGTCGGTATGGCTGTACAAACATAATTATGAACATAGTAAAGAGTAATCAACTATGCCTATATTACACAATAATTAAATACAAACATCCTCCTAAGCATTCTCTATAGGCTTAGGAGGATATTTGTATATGTAAATACTGTGCAAGGTATACATAGTTGATTTTTCTGTTACTATGTTCATAATTATGTTTGTCTGTACAGCCATAGTTCCCCATCAGGTCCGCTCAGGCTCAGCCAATGATGTCTCGTTTGGACAGCGCTGGACATCGGGATTGCCGCGGGACACTGGATTTTTATCGCTGGAATTTTTTTTTCTTTTTTTTAATAAAGGACTTTACCAAACGGTGTCTGTGTGTTTTTTTTACATTTTTTTTTTTTTACACTTTCTTCGTGAAATGGTAGGGGTACAATGTACCCCTTACCAATTCACATGGGGGGCGGGATCTGGGGGTCCCCTTTGTTAAAGGGGTCTTTCAGATTCCGATAAGCCCCCTGCCCGCAGACCCCCACAATCACCGGGCAAGGGTTGTGGGGATGAGGCCCTTGTCCCCATCAACATGGGGACATCCTCCCCATGTTGAGGGCATGTGGCCTAGTACAGTTCAGGAGGGGGGGCGCTCTCTCGTCCCCCCGCTCTTTTCCTGCGGCCTGCCAGGTTGCGTGCTTGGATAAAGGGTCTGGTATGGATTTTTGGGGGTACTCCACGCCATTTTTTTTAAAATTTGGGGTGGAGTTCCCCTTAAAATCCATACCAGACCTAAAAGGGCCTGGTATGGATATTTGGGGGGACCCCCACACTTTTTTTTTTTATCAATGACTTTTCTATATATTGCCGGGAGCGGACAATTCATTATAGCCGCGAGTGAGTTTTAAATTACTTTTTTTCCTTCAGAAATTACACTTTGTGCAGGGACAATTCTAAGCACGGGAAACATGCGCGAATAGTCCTCAGACGTTCGGGTCCCCATTGACTTCAATGGGGTTCGGGGTCAAGTTCGGGTCAAGTTCGGTCCCGAACTCAAACTTTTTCCGAAGTTCGGCCGAACCCGAACATCCAGGTGTCCGCTCAACTCTAGTAATAACGTTTTTTTTTTGTTTGTTTTTTTATCAAATAGGTGTGTAATACTTCTTTTTTGGCACATTTAAAACTCCCATGATTACTGTTCCCTCTCCATCCTGGGAGCTTTCCAGGAGGATAGAGGAATTTTCTTTTTTACATATATTTTGGCACCCTGTTCTGTAACCCCCGGTACAGCTTTAGGGCATGCCCCAAACCTGGAATTTAAATATTTTTTGTACATTCAAATGGTCAGAATAAAGAAATTCAACATCACCCAACCCCCCATAAACTTCCATAGGGTTCATTGCAAAGTACAGGTTTGATCCAAGATCATCACTATTTAGGGAAAAGCAGCAAAAGGTGGAAGCAGGGTCATTGCATAGAACCTTTGGGTGATTTCCCGAGTACCCTGGTTTTTGGACGTAGGACCACTTTCCCCAAAGGGCCACTGCACAAATGGCTTAATTGTAATAAAGAAAGTGAAATAAATGTAAAAGAGGCAGGGCAGTATAGAGAAGGAGACGCAATAGGTAGTAAAGAGAAAATCTTCCTAAACAAAGGAAAAATCATTTCTCGGACAGCTGTTACGTCAACAGTTGCCCTCAGATTTCTTCTCACCTCATTTTGTGGTGACATCTATAAAATGTTACATTTTCCATTACTTTCTGTCCTGGGGACAGTTTTCACAAGAACAAACAGAGGATGAATCTCCAGCATGGTTACAAACTGCAATAAAAACCCAGCAAGAGCTGTAACCCTTTTCTACTCCATTCAGAACTAAGGGAAGATGTTTTGGCTATAGTTACACTTTTTGAGGTTGGGCTTATTAGTAAGATATACAGTACCTCATTGGTTAAAGTGATTGTAAAGTCTCATTATTTAAAAAAAAGAAAATAACAAACATATTATACTTACCTCCTCTGTGCAGCTGGTTTTGCACAGGGCGGGCTGGATCCTTCTCTTCTCGGGTCTCTCTTTGCTGCTCCTGGTCCTTCCGTCCTATCGCGTGGCCCCACAGCCAGCAGCTTCCTATGGGGGCACTGGAGCCAAGGCACAGCTCCATGTGTCCATTCAGACATTGTCACATACCTGGTGATGAGCCTGGGATGCAGGGAGCAGCCTCTTTTGCACCTCCTACTCCGGAACCCCTGATGGTGGGAACAGGGAGCTCGGGAGTGCGGAGTCGCACAAGTGCCTGTCAGGAACACTGGTGCAGAGGTGGAGCTGGACCTTAGGAAGCTCTGTGCAGGTTTCAGCGGCAGCAGGGAAGCTGGAACGGCAGGCAGGCTTGGCACACAGGGAACTGAGGAGACAGACAGCAGACAGCGGGGAGGTGTCTTGTAGTTCCGGGCACAGGCAGGTCCAAACAGGCCGGGTAATCCACTGGCTGGCAGATCAGGTGCAATCCAAGAAGCAGAGGCAGAGTCGTTATACAGTCCGGGTTGGCAACGGGCAGGCAGCAGGTAGCAGAAGGAGCAGGCGGAAGCAAGGTCAACAAGCCGGGGGTCAGCGGGCAGGCAGAAGGCAAGAAGCGTCAGGAACAAGCCGGGTCACAGGAACAGATCGGTAGGGTAATATTAGATAGCAGGTGGGTCTTGGGAACGCTGTAGACCAGACAGCAAGGAGCCCCAGCACAAGCCCCTTTAAATAGCCCCAGATTAGCGCCAGAAAGTGTCACTGCGCGCCCGCGCGCCATTACCGCGCATGCGCGTATGCGCTAACGCCGATTCGCCACTATTGCGCAGGCGCGAACGCGCTAACGCTGATTCGCCGCTATTGCGCAGGCGCGCACCCGCGGAACCGCAGCGTCGCCAGCTTGCAGGTGAGATTTCCCATCATGACATTGCCCCCCTCCAATGGGCAGCCTCCGGATGCCCAACTGGGCCATCTTAACTGGATGAGAGTCTTTGAAGGACTGAACCAATCTTTTGGCATGGATGTTGCACTCAGGTTCCCATGAGTTCTCCTCAGGGCCATATCCCTTCCATTTTACAAGAAATTGGACTTGGTTGCGCCTTTATCTACAATCCATGATGGATTCCACCTCAAACTCCTCTTCACCGTCAACCAAGATTGGTTCAAGAGGGCCGATGTCACGTCCCGAGAAGGGATCAGGAACAGTAGGCTTGAGTAGGGCAACATGGAAAACCGGGTGGATCCGGAATGATTCTGGTAGCTCCAGTTCATAGGCCACACTGTTAATCCGTCTCCTGATGGGAAAAGGACCCACAAACTTGGGACCCAATTTCTTTGAGGGACAGGCAAGTCTAAGGTTCAGTGTAGATAACCACACCTGATCTCCGGGTTCCAGATTGAGTTCTCCTCTTCTCCTTTTATCGAACACTTCTTTATTATATTCTTGTGTCTTAGTCATCGTGTCTCGTAATAATTCATTGTTTGCTCTGAAAAAATCCAATGTCTCCTGAACAGCAGGTACAGCAGACTCCGGGATACAGTTGGACAAGAATGAGGGGTGAAAGCCGTAGTTAGCATAGAACGGGGATTGCTTTGTGGCGGAGTGGACCGAATTATTGTATGCAAATTCGGCCAGCGGCAGCAGAGGTACCCAATCTTCCTGCGAGAACGAAGAAAAGCAGCGTAGGTATTGCTCAAGTGTCTGATTCGTCCGTTCAGTCTGGCCATTTGATTGTGGATGATAGGCAGATGAGAAGGACAAGTTAATCCCGAGGGCTTCACACAGGGCCTTCCAGAACCTGGAGGTGAATTGCACCCCTCGATCCGACACGATGTTTGCAGGGATGCCATGGAGCCTTATGATTTCTTTGACAAAAATTTTAGCTGTCTCAGGAGCGGAAGGCGTACCCCTCATGAGCAAGAAGTGCGCCATCTTTGATAGTCTATCCACAACCACGAAGATAGTGGTGAAAAGCTCCGAGGGGGGAAGTTCTACGATGAAGTCCATGGAGATCATCTTCCATGGCCTCTCGGGTACGGGCAATGGTTTCAACAGACCCCAGGCTCTGGACTTACTTCCCTTGTTTCTGATACATGTGCTGCAAGACTCCACGTAGCTCCTACAGTCCTTTGATAGTTGCGGCCACCAGAACATGCGTTGTAGAAGTTCGGAGGTCTTGAGTACCCCGAAGTGCCCAGCCAGTTTGTCATCGTGGCAGGAACTAAGGACCGTGACTCGCAGGCCCTATGGTACAAAGATTTTGTCCTTGTACTATAAAAGTCCATCCTTGAGCTGTACCTCTGTCCCAGGTGAGGGATAGATCCCCTTGAATGCTTGCTTGATCCGAGATAGCAGGTCCTCTTGAAGCAAGAGGAAGTTTCCAGGTGACAAGATGGTATCCGGAGGGGCAGGTGTTTCAGGGTCACAGAACATTCGTGAGAGAGCATCAGGTTTAGTATTCTTCGATCCTGGTCTATACGTTATATGGAAAGAGAAACGTGTGAAGAAAAGTGCCCACCTGGCCTGCCGGGGTTTCAGTCTTTGCCACTCTCAGATACTCCAGATTCTTGTGGTCCGTATAGACCAGGATCGGATGCGCTGCTCCTTCCAGGAGGTACCGCCATTCCTCCAGGGCGGCTTTGATTGCCAGTAATTCCCGGTCTCCCACATCATAGTTCTTCTCCGAATCTGACAGCTTACGGGAGAAAAAGGCAACCGGATGTCGTCCAGGTAAATGATAACAAAAAGGTCAAGGTAGTCTCTAAAAATGTCGTTCACAAAATGCTGGAACGTAGCCGGGGCATTGCAAAGTCCGAAGGGCATGACTAAGTATTCGAAGTGCCTGAAGCGAGTGCGAAAGGCAGTTTTCCACTCATCCCCGCTTCGGATCCGCACCAGGTTATAGGCCCCACGGAGGTCCAGTTTTGTGAAAATGACTGCGGATCCCAGTCTTTGAAACAATTCAGGAACTAAAGGAAGGGGGTATCGGTTCTTTATCGTCACTTTTTTGAGCTCTCTGTAACGCACACAAGGCCGGAGGGAATGGTCCTTTTTCTCAACAAAGAAAATCCCTGCCCCTGCCGGTGACGTAGAAGGACGGATGAACCCTTTCATGAGATTATCATCAACATAGGTCTTGAGGGTCTCGAGTTCAAGTTCCGTCAGGGGAAAAATCCTGCCAAAGGGGATTTCAGCCCCGGGGAGAAGCTCAATCGGACAGTCGTAACGCCTGTGTGGAGGAAGAGTCTCAGCCCCTTTCTTGCTAAAAACGTCCAGGAAGCTGTGATATGCTTCAGGAACTGACTGGCGGGCCTCAGCATCAGAGTCCATGCAAAGCAAGGGAGAAGGGGTACTCAAAACTTCCTGCAGACAATGTAGGGGGAACAGAAACTGACTTCTCCTGATGTCCAATTAATTTGCGGGTTATGGGCCTGTAACCAGGGCATGCCCAGAATGATGGGGAACAGAGGAGACTTGATGACATCTAGGCATAGTAACTCCTGATGAGTACTGGCAATGGTTGTGGCCAGCGGTAGGGTCTCCTGTGTGACTGGTCCGGATTTAAGGGTCGACCCATCAGCGAGGTAGACAGAAAGCCCTTTAGCTCTAGGGCGCAAAGGAATGTGATGTGTGGTGGCAAAAGCTAAGTCCAGAAAGCAACTGCAGGCCCCGGAGTCAATGATAGCGCTGACTTGAATATTCCCTCCTGGGAGCTGCAAAAGAATGGGAATCGCCAGGTGAGCAGAATTACTGGGTATAACGGGTAAATGCACAGACGACATGGAGAGGCACTTACGGATTTTCACCGGGCAGGTCCGTACATAATGTCCGGGTTCTCCGCAGTACAGACATAGGTTAAGGGTTCGCCTGCGTTGATGTTCCTCAGGGGTGAGAGAGGGACGGAGAAGTCCCAGCTGCATGGGTTCTGGGTTGTCAGAGGAGGCTGTAGCTGGGAATGAAGGAGCTGAGTTGGCAGAGCTGGGTACCCGGGGCAACATCCAAACCGGGCGAGATGGCCCGGTGGCTCGTTCAGTCCTACGTTCTCGTAGGCGACGGTCAATCTGGATGGTCAGGTTGATCAGAGCATCCAAAGTTCCGGGCACACCCACACGTGCCAGTTCATCTTTGAGTGGTTCAGAGAGTCCCAATCGGAATTGGTAACAAAGAGCAGCATCATTCCAATTAGTGTCTGAGCTCCATCTCCTGAATTCAGAAACATAATCCTCGGCGGGTATGCGGCCTTGCTGAAGGGCATGCAGGGTTGCTTCGGCAGTGGCGGTCTGGTGCGGATCCTCGTAAAGCTGTGACATGGTTTGAAAGAAAGTGTCCAAGGTATTAAGTGAAACGTCTTTATGCTCCAAGAGGCGGTGAGCCCAGGCTTGAGGCTCACCAGACAGGAGGGAAATAACGAACCCCACTTTGGTGGATTCCAGTGAAAAGGTCCGTGGTGGCAAGGCAAAGAAGAGCTTGCAGGCATTCCGAAAGGCTCTGTATTTGCTCCGCTCCCCTGAGAATCGCTCAGGCGTGGGTACCTTTGGTTCAGGCGGCATCATGACCTCCAAGGGACAAGTGGAAGTCCCAGTGGAGGAGGAAGCTGAGGA
The DNA here is from genome assembly GCA_029206835.1 of Rana muscosa. Taxonomy (NCBI): domain Eukaryota; kingdom Metazoa; phylum Chordata; class Amphibia; order Anura; family Ranidae; genus Rana; species Rana muscosa. The sequence goes on along the minus strand of CM055119.1, from coordinate 180,132,940 downwards.
GGATAGGGCCTGGACTCGGCCCTCCAGTCGGGTATAACCCTCTTGCAGGCTTCTGACGGCCTGGGTTAGCCCATCCAGGTGTCGGCAAAGTTCCTCCATTGGGTTCGCTCCCTGCGCAGGCTCGGACATGGCTGTCTGGTACTGTCACGTACCTGGTGATGAGCCTGGGATGCAGGGAGCGGCCTCTTTTGCACCTCCTACTCCGGAACCCCTGATGGTGGGAACAGGGAGCTCGGGAGTGCGGAGTCGCACAAGTGCCTGTCAGGAACACTGGTGCAGAGGTTGAGCTGGACCTTAGGAAGCTCTGTGCAGGTTTCAGCGGCAGCAGGGAAGCTGGAACGGCAGGCAGGCTTGGCACACAGGGAACTGAGGAGACAGACAGCAGACAGCGGGGAGGTGTCTTGTAGTTCCGGGCACAGGCAGGTCCAAACAGGCCGGGTAATCCACTGGCTGGCAGATCAGGTGCAATCCAAGAGGCAGAGGCAGAGTCGTTATACAGTCCGGGTTGGCAACGGGCAGGCAGCAGGTAGCAGAAGGAGCAGACGAAGCAAGGTCAACAAGCCGGGGGTCAGTGGGCAGGCAGAAGGCAAGAAGCGTCAGGAACAAGCCGGGTCACAGGAACAGATCGGTAGGGTAATATCAGATAGCAGGTGGGTCTTGGGAACGCTGTAGACCAGACAGCAAGGAGCCCCAGCACAAGCCCCTTTAAATAGCCCCAGATTGGCGCCAGAAAGTGTCACTGCGCGCCCGCGCACCCGTGCGCCATTACCGCGCATGCGCATATGCGCTAACGCCGAATCGCCGCTATTGCGCAGGCGCGAACGCCGATTCGCCGCTATTGCGCAGGCGCGCACACGCGCGCGCCACAGCGTCGCCAGCTTGCAGGTGAGATTGCCCATCATGACAGACATGGAGCCCCGAACCGTCCCCACCCCCTCTCTCCCCTGATTGGCTGACTAACTTTGATTGACAGCCACGGGAGCCAATGGCGCCACTGCTGTGTCTCAGCCAATCAGGAGGAGTGTCCCGGATGGCTTAGACAATCGTGGACATCACTGGACAGAGAGGAACTTCAGGTAAATAATTAGGGGTGTGCTGGAGGGGGGGGGGCTGCTACACACAGAAGGTTTTTTATCTTAATGCATAGAATGAATTAAGATAAAAAACCTCCTGCCTTTACAACTCCTTTAAGTGTAAGATCTTTGAATGCCAAAAACTACTGCTCTATCTATATTGTACAATAATGTGGACAGTCTGTTGACCTGTTCTGCCAATCTCTTTTGACAACCTTTGAGTTGCCAACCTAAACTATTGTAAGACAATGTGGACAGTCTTTTGGCCCAGTCTGGCCATCTCTTTTGCCAAACCTTGAGTGTCTGTTAAAAAAAATTGCAGCTAGATAGAAAGATATATTGATAGATAGATAGATAGATAGATAGATAGATAGATAGATAGATAGATAGATAGATAGATAGATAGATCGATCGATCGATCGATCGATCGATCGATCGATCGATCGATCGATCGATAGATAGATAGATAGATAGATAGATAGATAGATAGATAGATAGATAGATAGAAAAAATTACACAGTGATGAAATATACCAACACAAATATCATAAGTACATAAAAACAGCAGCTGAACACTCTAGGTAAATTTACAACACCAACACCCCAGGTCAATATAATATATTAATAGTGCAGCGCTAATTAAAAGTTCATGAAAAAATAGTCCATAAAGAAAGACAAACAGAGATTCCCAATAAAGTGAAGTGGTGCCTTATAAACAATGGACTCTGTGTCAAACATGCAAAGATCTCCACCTTAGCCGCTCACCTCAATGCCAGGACCCCTGAACCAACAAAGGGTCAAATAGGCTTTCCCATAAAGGATAAATATCCAGGAACGTGGTCAGAGGATTCTTCCCGGTGCAGACCTTGTAAGAATGCCAGATGGATTCATACACGGACATCACATCAGGGTCATGGATGGTTAGAAAATCACCAGTTCCCCGACATAAAGATAAATAAAAAACATCTAGTGCTCTCTGCTATCAAAATTTGAATGTTGTGATAAAAAAATATCACTTACAAAAGGAGCACTTCAAAAAGTGCCAGCAAACAAGCACTTGTACACAAAGCCACATGGAGAGACGGCCACAGGTGACATCAGAGGTAGCTCCTCCAAAGGATGGCTCAGTTCTCACAGCTCCCCAAGCAGAGAGCTGCAGATTGTCAATCAGGAGCTCTCCGCTCTGCTCCTCCTTGCTCATTGGAGCGCTGAGCTGTGGAGGGGGGCGGGGAGCGGTTGTGACGGGTGTCAGTCCAGGCACCTGGCGGATCCAGACTCTAATTTTCGGGATGACGCGGTGCCTGGCCTGATTTCTGTGACATCAGCAGAGAGCAGACCAATCCGCTCTCTGCTGAAAATGGGTCACAGGAGTGCACTCCTGTGATCCATAGGAGAAGCCCAGCCAAAACAGCTTTGGCAGGACTTCTCCTTGAATGTACTTATTTTACAAAAATAAGACAACTTTCCATTTATTCTACACGTACTTACCTCACTCTCTTCATGGATTTTTAAAAATCCTGCTCCATTACTTTTGCCTGACTTCCTGGACAAACTTTAGTTCATGACACAGCAAAGAGTTGACCAGCTGATCTCATTAGCACACCCCCTGCATCCTCTACCCTCAGCTGGTCAACTCCTTCCTGTGTCATGACCTAAAGTCTGTCCAGGAAGTAAGGCAGAAGTAATGGAGCAGTGTGTTTAAATCCATGAAAAGAGTGAGGTTAGTGTGGGTAAAATAAAAGGAAATCTGTTTTATTTTTGCTAAAGGAGTACAAAGCTTGTTTGGCTGGGCTTTTGCTATAGATCACAGGAGTGCAATTTGTTTTGCTATATTGGTACATAGAGGAGCTGGAATTTAGAAAAATAAATAAAAAGTGAACTTAGCCTTTAAAGCGGAGTTCCACCCAAATTTGGAACTTCCGCTAAATCCACTCCTCGCCCCCTTACATGCCACATTTGGCATGTAATTTTTTTTTGGGGGGGGGAGTGGGGGCTTCAGTAGGAGTGGGACTTCCTGTCCCACTTCCTCCTTCCGCCCTGGGGTCACCTAGGCGATACATCATATCGCCTTCTGGCGGCCCCTCCCTTTAGGCGATCACCTGGGACGTGACAGGTCCCAGGCAATCGCCTGTCCACTCAGAGAGCGCTGCGCCGGTCGCGCATGTGCAGTGAGTGCCCAGCCGTGAAGCCAAAAGCTGTCACGGCCGGGTGCCTACACTATGAATGGAGGCGCCGGCGGAGAAGGGGGGAGAGGAGCGGAGCTCCGGGCGTCGCTGGACAGTGGAACAGGTAAGTGTCTGTTTATTAAAAGCCAGCAGCTACACTTTTTGTAGCTGCTGACTTTTAATAAACATAAAATAAGGCTGGAACTCCCCTTTAAGGTAAAAAAAAAAACTTTCTGCCTTTAGAACTACTTTTAAGGGGAAAAGATTACAAAATTAACTATTAAGAGCATCGAAATAGAAGTGTGGGAATCTCCCAGCAGCACATGTTTCAGTTCTCACGTTCTGATTGGTTACTTGGTTGACTGATCCATTAAAATTTTTTTACCAATTCTTTATAAAATAAAAATAATAGATTTTATATATAAAAAAAAAAAAAAACTTAATATAAAAACTTCTATATTTGTAGAAGTAGATAGGGCAGGCAGACTTTTTATATGTCACTTATCACTGCTTTTTACTCTACCTGTGTATTACTTTGTTTCAGTTTTGCCCGAAGGCCTCTAAATTTACTCCCTCACAACTCTGCAGAGTTAATAAAACATCTCAGAAAATAACATTTATTTTTGAAGACTGTTTCATGATCTTTGTAAAATACTTGTCGCCTAATGTAAATCGAGTTTCTGTTCCTTATTTTATAACCTAGTAAATCACGCTGTTGACACGCAAAAAAAAAAAGAAGCACCACGTACATTAAATATTCACATAGGATTAAAGACAACAAACAAAGACCGACTCTCTCCTTAACCTATTTTATATAAAGTAGGACACTAGATAAGTCATACAAGGAAGCTAAAAGCTCTGCAGTTCATATCAGAGAAATGTTTCCTCTTTTATTTATGCAGAAACCACATAACGCTGGTTTTGCATAAATTATGCATTGTAGTAATTTATCATAGCATTTTCCCTCAATGCATTTAAATTCTCCCAGTCTACATTAAACCTCATATTAATATACATAAATACAGACGGAGCTATAACGAAAGAATGCATTAACCTGGCGAGTCATCTGTTATTTTAATGGCTACATTCTCTGTACTTAATATATATTGGTGCACGGCTGAGTATATCATTCTGTACTTACTGGATGCAAGCTACTGTATAGAAAGTTTACATGCTGTGCAGTTGTACTTGTATGGATTGCTATTCGGTATTTTACATCTAAATGACTTTTGGAATCATTTTTTTTTTGGAGCTCCATTTTCAAGGCTAATCCACAACTTTGCATATCTCTACTTGGACTACTTTAAAGGGTCAGTCTACCCAAAAGGGAGCTCTTGGTTAAAGTGGTCTTAAAGTGGTTGTAAAGCCTAAACATTTTTTACCCTAAAGTGACACTAAAGGTTTACTTAAAAAACAAAACAAAACAAAAAAAACATGTCATACTTACATCCACTGTGCAGTTCGTTTTGCACAGAGTGGCCCCGATCCTCCTGTTCTTGAGTCCCACGGTGGCTCTCGCGGTTCCTCTCTGCAATAGATAACCCCCTCTGGGAAGCTCTCTCCCAAGGGGGTTACCTTGCGGGCGCGCTCCCGTGTCATACACTCGGCTTCCATAGTCGCCGAGTGTATGACTCGGCCCCGCCCCCCAGCGCCGGCGTTATTGAATTTGATTGACAGCAGCGGGAGCCAATGACTGCGCTGCTATCAATCTATCCAATGAAGAGCCGGGAAGCAGTGGAGAGAGAGACGCAGGATCGCGCCCATGGAAATTTGGGGCTCAGGTAAGTAAAACGTGGGGGGGGGGGGCGGACACTGCAAGGCGTTTTTTAACTTTAATGCCTAGGATGCATTAAGGTGAAAAAACACAAAGGTTTACAACCCCTGTAAAGGAGAAGAACAGCCAAAGCTTCTGGCTGTACTTCTATGGATCACAGCCAGGAGTGAAGTTTGTTTTGCACTCCTACCCAGAAAGCAAGGATAACTTGCCACAAATATGTGGCAGTGTTGAATTGTAAGTCTGTTAACTTGCTGCACATTTTCACTGGCAAGTTGTACACTTGCAGAGCACTTGAAGCACACATACTAGTTGACTCTTTTCCAATTTGTAGCAAGTTTGCGTGGCAAGTCTCAAGCAAGAGGAAAGTTGCAATGGCAAGTCTACAGCATGAAAATTCAGCCACAGTGCCCCCTGTGGTGGGATGACTATTGCACAACATAACTAAAGCAAAACTTGCAGCAGACTTGCAGAATGTTTTCAAAGAAAGTTGATCTGGAGTCATGCAATGCAGACTTGCAGCAATTGTGCAACAAACTTGTGAAGCCTGGCAAGTCTAGAAATTGCTTAGCAAGTTGTTTTCAAACTTGCAGCACAATTGCTTGCTATCTGGGTGTGACTTGTTTTTAGCAGAGAGCGGGCTGATGTCTGCTCTCTGCTGACATCACAGAGTCGGTCCAGGATCGGGCGTCCTCACGACCATAGAGACGGGATCCGCCAAGATCCCTGGACCGACACCCGGCTCAGCCTCTGAGCAAGCTGCTGAGAGGCTGGGCCACCCGCTCCCGCCCCCTACAGCCCAATGCTCCAATGAGCGAGGAGGGAGCTAAGCAGAGAGTGGTGACTGACAGTCTGCAGCTCTCTGCTCATGGAGATGTGAGAACTGTGGATTCTCAGTGTTAGAACCGGTGGGGGACAGATGCAGTATCAGACCGATGCTGCATCCACCTGCATTAAGGTAAAAAATGTTTAGATGTCAGCATCCACCCTCACTCCCCATTTTACTCTTTTACTTACCTGAGCCCTCATTCAATCCAGCACCATGCATGTCTGCAGCTCTTCTCTCCCCTCACTTCCGGGTTTCGCTGGCTTTGCTGGGGTACTTTGCTGCTGGCTTTTGCTTTGCCATTGGCCCAATGTGCTGTCAATCAAAGCCAGTGATGAGGGTGGGCGAGACTCCCACTGTCTATGTCAATGGACGCAGCAGCAGGGCTCTGGTGCGAGCACACACGAGTGCCCTCATGAGAAGCGGCTTCCCATGGGGGCACTGGACAGAGGGGAGGGGCCAGTAGCTCTGGCGGGGGACCCAAAAAGAGAAGGTTTGTGGCTGCTCTGTGCAATTCCACTGCACAGAGCAGGTAAGTATAAACATGTTTGTTATTTAAAAAAAAACTCAGCTAAAGTTAAAGTGAACTTAACTGGTAACACAAAAACTTAAAGGAGAAGTATAGCCAAAGTTTGTTTGGCTGTACTTCTCCTATGGATCACAGGAGTGCAGTTCGTTTTGCAATACTGTGACCTGCTTTCAGTCTGAAAGTCTGCTCTCTGCTGATGTCTGCTGAAATCAGTCCAGGCACCGCATCATATCGACAATAGGAGTCTGGATCCACCAGGTGCCTGGACTGACACCCTGCTCAGTCTCTCAGCGAGCCGCTGAGAGACTGAGCCGGCCGCTCCCCGCCCCTCCACAGCTCAGCACTCCAGTGAGCGAGGAGGAAGCAGAGCGGAGAACTGCTGAGTGACAGTCAGCAGCTCTCTGCTCAGGGAGCTGTAAGAACGGAGCCATTGGCGGTGTTCGATCACTTAGTTCTCAGAGTAGAGGTGCCGGGGGACAGATGAAGCATCGGACCGATGCTGTACCCAACTAGGTAAGTATAAACCTGAAAAAAAATCCTTTACTTCTTTTTTAAAGGGGTTGTAAAGTCTATGCATTAAGATAAAAAGCCTTCTGTGTGCAGCAGCCGCCCCAGCACCCCCTAATACTTACTTGAGCTCCATCTCTGTCCAGCAATGTCCATTAGTGACTCGGCCATCCGGGACTCTCCTGCTGTTTGGCTGAGACACAGCAGCATTGACATTGGCTCCTGCTGCTATTAATCAAAGTCAGTTAGCCAATCAGGAGAGAGAGGGGGCAGGGCCGAACCGGGGCTCTGTGTCTGAATGGACACAGGGAGCTGTAGCTTAGCTCAGGTGCCCCCATAGCAAGCTGCTTGCTGTGGGGGGTCCCTTTGACAGGAGGGAGGGGCCAGGAAAGCTGAAGAGGGACCCGAGAAGAGGAGGATCCAGGCTGCCCTGTGCAAAACCATTACACAGGGCAGGCAAGTATAACATATGTACTGTATTTATTTATTTGTTTTAGAAACTTGTATTAGAAAATTGCAAAAGGTGGTACAAAGAAATTGGCAAATGAAAATCATATCAAAACAGTTTCTTAGAATACATAGTAAATGATATATACATTTGGTAAAAATGTACTTTAACTATAAAGAGTGCAATTAACAGGTACAATCACAAATGCAATGCTGATAAAACAATTATTTCGTGAGTAGGTGGTAAAAAGGACATTGACTTTGATATAGTAAGGGAAATATAATGTTGATCATCATGGTGGTTTATTCAAAAGTGTTGCAATTATCAAGCCAAGGTGCCCATTTTCGTTCGTAATAAGGCATAGTGTGATACAAGGTGTGGAAAAGTTTCTCTACTCTGTTGATGGATTTCACTCAGAGTTTAACTTGATGGAGTGGAACCAAGGAAGTTCTCCAGGGTGCAGCAACCACCCAATGAATGGCGTATTTATTCATTTTAATGGGAAAAAAAAAACAACTTTAAGATTTTCTCTTTCTTTTAGCATATCAGTTCACCATTATATTGTACCTCTATCAATCATTATATAGCTTGATATAATTTTCCAGATCTTCATAGCATTTGTATTCTATTTCCATTGATTCTCGTTACCATTGTCTGTACCACTTTTGTTGTATTATGTACCCAATAAAAAAGTTTGTAAACAAAAAAAGATTTTCTCTTTATAGGAAACATCCATGTCTGCCTTAATTTCCTCTTAACAAATAGCGATGTACGTCCTGGGCCTAGGCACTCCTATGCCTAGAAATGTATTGCTGTATATATGCAGTGTGGGATCATCTAAAGCAGTGGTCTCCAAACTGCTGCTCTTTGCTTTGTCTTATCTGGTGCTTGGGGAACTATTCCATCCACTGACACCAACAATGGGGCATAATTTCTCTCACTGACCCGCAAAGAGGCAAAATTGTTTGCAATTACACCAACGATGGAGCACAATTCCTCCCACTGACACCAATGATGTGGTACTACTCCTCCCAATGACACCAACAATGGGGCACTATTCCTCCCAATAACACCAATTATGGAGGACTATTTCTCCCACTGACGCCAACGATGGGTCACAATTTCTCCCACTGACACCAATGATGGGGCATGGTTTGCTCCCACTTATGCCAGGGCATTTTCTACTCCCAATGACCACAATCCGGCCCTCCTAGAGTCTGAAGGACAGTAAACTGGCCCTTTGTTTAGAAAGTTTGGAGACCCCTGATCTAAAGCACTGTTGCTTTTGACTGTTAGCCTTACTAGATTTAGAGTAAGACTTTGTGATTTTGCTACTATGCTGTTCACTGTTCTCATTGCTGAAATGAAAGCTGTAGCTGACGACCAGTGGTGCAAGCATCTTCCTGCTTCTACTTAATTTGCTCTGTAGACCTGTGCTTCCTATAACTCTCTTGGTGGTTTATAATCATTACCCCAGTAATTATGGGAGCTCTGACATGAAGAAGAAAAGTTCTGCTCTTCTATCAACAGGGTTGCCTCTACACAGAGACACAGGGGGTTGATTTACTAAAACTGCAAAGTGCAAAATCTGGTGCAGCTCTGCATAGAAACCAATCAGATTCCAGGTTTTGTTTTTTGTTTTTGTCAAAACCTAATTGAACAAGCTGAAGTTAGAAGCTGATTGGCTATTATGCACAGCTGTACCAGATTTAGCATTTTCTGAACTTAGTAAATCAACCCCACAGTGTTGAACATGGCATGGTAAGTCAGTAATGAGAAAAAAGTCAGCTACAAGGAGACCACAAATAACATTGGTGGCTAGTCTATTGCACTCTGTTTGTCTTTTTGTAGGCAAAGCCTCAATAGTACAGCTTCTTGGTTCCTTGAATTGTTCTTACTTACTTTGGAGTTTTAACTGTTTCTGATCTTCTCAGTGTTCCCACTCCTCCTGGTGACATCATCTTGAGGTAGAATAAATTAAAACCCATCATAGGTGGCGGTGCACCTTCGTATTGGTCACAACAGGTGCCCGAGCTTAGAAGAATTAGGAGCCTGGACATTTCATATATACTTACAGTATTTCAAGGTTATGGGGCTTACTTTCCATTAACCCTTTAAGGGTAAATTGCACTCAAACTTTTGCATTCAAACTGACTAACAAGACATACCTTTTGATTGCTTTGGTTTTCTTCATGGTATTGGTCTTCAGCACCAAACTTCTTCATTAGCTGCCAATCCCAGTACTTTCATGAAAGTGTTGCACAGGACAATAAAACTACCTGATACTCGCTTTGATAGAAGCTTAGCTAATGGTAAGTAGACCTTAACATCACTACAGTATACAAGTGTTGTAATTTTCTTCTAACATATCAAAATTACAGACTATTAGCTCTAATCTTTATCTTGCCATTAAGGGGCATATCTACCAATAACAAGGCAAGATAGCAAAATATTGATTGAGTTCTCAACTTGGAGTGGTTCTCTACGAGTTTCATTTCCTGGTTGAACTGCAGCAAAATTCCCAAAAAATTATAATTTACTACAATATCTTTAACAGGAAAATGTTTCCACTAAAGTATTGCCACCTAGACACCATAATATAAATAATAAGATGCATAATAAATAAATAGACAGGTGAATCTCTGGCACTGTTCCACACAGACTTCCCAAGTCACCAATCCAGCACTGCATCTCGTCCAAGTTGAATGGCACTCTGCATTCTTCAACTCATGTTCTGTAAGCCCAAGGTGTTGTGGCTTTGCTCCACATCATGGACCTACAAGAGAGGGGTGCTCAACCTTTTGAAGATCGAAGGCCACTTAAGTGATTTGGCAACCTGTCATGGGGAACAATGAACTATGGGCTTTTACCGACCACCAAACCACAAATGTAAATGAGCCCTTACTATCCTGAACACCCTGTAGGGCTGGCTTAACATTGATGCTCTTCGGCTTACCCGCACTGCGAGTACGGCATAGTGTACCAATGGCTTTCCTGCGACTTAGCTGCACTAAGCCATAGATTTCTATTACATCTTGAAAATGCGTGCACTTTTTGAAAATGCACCAAAACTTGGAACCTAATAGCTATTGTAAAACTATGCTCATTGCTCATTGCAAAACTCTGATAATAAATATGCCCATTGCTAAACTGCGATTTTCATAAAATTACTTTTTATGCTTCAGTTTCTGCAGGAATCGCCATTTTCAACAGGCGGAGTACATTTGATATCACTCCGCCTGGGACAGGAGCCAGCGCTACAAAGTAAGCATCGACTTATGCGGCTATTGCTCCCTCCGCAGCTACTTGCTTCTTCTAGTGCCTGCTCAATCCACAACACTGATGCTCTGGTATGACAGGTCAGCAACCCACAATCTGGGTTTGCTGACCTGCCATTACAGAGAAGGCGGTCGCAAGCCACATCAGAGGGCTCCACGGACCACCAGTTGGGCTCCCATGCTGTGGAGAGTGGCACTGCATCATCTTGTGTGGCTAAATTTAGGAAAAAATAGGCTTATGCTCCGTACACACGATCGGTTTTTCTGATGAAAAAAGACCGATGGACTTTTTTCATCGAACAAACCGATCGTGTGTGGGCCCATCGGACTTTTTCCCATCGGTATAAAAAAATAGAACATGTTTTAAATTTTACCGATGGGAAAAAAAACGATAGCAAATTCCGATCGTCTGTGTGGAACTCCATCGGAGAAAAAACCCACCCATGCTCAGAATCAAGTCAACGCATGCTCAGAAGCATTGAACTTCATTTTTTCTCGGCTCTTTGGAGTGTTTTACGTCACGGCGTTTGGGACGGTCGGATTTTTGACTGATGGTGTGTAGGCAAGACTGATGGAAGTCAGCTTCATCGGAATTCCGATGGAAAAATCCATCGGAAATCCGATCGTGTGTACAGGGCATAAGAGGACCTATGATGTCGCTGGACTGAACACAATTCGCTTTGAAAATAGGTAACATGGGTCAGAGAGTGCTTCAATTGGAGGGCAAATGGGAAGAAGGGGGAGGGGAGAGAACAAGCTTGGATTTGGGATTTAAGAAAATGGGGTGAATTTTTCATAAATAACTTTTTTTCGTTGATAAACAACCTATTTACTTTTGATACAAATTTAGATTTTTATCACCTACAGTTCTGAGTTTCAAGGGTGATGTCGCTTTCTGTGCGTCCTTGTCTTTCCCTTCAATGACCACATTTTATTAAGCAGCCATTTCATGCCTCTGTGTCCTGCATCATCCTGCGTCTTTGTCATTTGAAATGATTGTTTGAAATGTATTAGTTTATATTTGCTTATGTAAAGTGTAGCGAATATATTTGCATAAATACATACATATTTATGGAAAAGCCAGACATCACAAATGGTACAAATAGCAAAGATACATATGTTGACTTTCATTTTTCCCGGGCAATCTGTATTAATGAAATGTTCTTTGTTTTGAACATGAACCTCCTCACGGATTATTTTCTTTCTTTTTTTTTTTCTATAGCTCCATAATATGTTAACCTTCAAATGACCATTGAAAACAGAGGTTATAGTTACATAGCTACATAGTTAGTCAGGTTGAAAAAAGACACAAGTCCATCTAGTTGAACCATAAAAATAAATAAATAAATAAAAAATAATATACAATCCGATATACCCAATCCTCTACCCACAGTTGATACAGAGGAAGGGGCGAAAAACCCCAAGCAAAGCATGATCCAAATTGCTACAGCAGGGGATCAACTTTACCTATAAATGTCAGTACCCAGTTATATTATGTAGATTTAGGAAAAAATCCAGGCCTTTCTTAACCACTTGCCGATCGCCACACGACAATATACGTCGACAGAATAGCACGGGCAGGCAAATGGGCGTACCTGTACGTCCCTTTAAATTTGCCGCCCGGCGGGCGAGTGCCCGCCGTGTGCCCCATGAGTGCACCCGCGGGTTTCAGGAACTCGATGTTCCCGGGCGGCCTGCGATTGCAGTCGGCAAAGGCAGAACAGGGGGATGCCTTTGTAAACAAAGCATTCCCTTGTTCTGCCTAGTGACATGTCAGGGATCTACTGTGTCACTGGTAGCTCCTCCCCCTAACAGTTAGAATCACTCCCTAGGACACACTTAATCCCTTCAGCGCCCCCTAGTGGTTAACTCCTTCACTGCCAGTGTCATTTTTAGAGTAATCAGTGCATTTTTATAGCAAAAATATGTCAAAAGTGTCCGATGTGTCTGCCATAAAGTCGCAGTCACGATAAAAATCGCAGATCGCTGCCATTACTACAAAAAAAAATAATAATAAAAATGCCTTAAATTGATCCCCTATTTTGTAGGCACTATAACTTTTGCGCAAACCAATCGATATACGCTTATTGCGGGTTTTTTTTACATACAGTGATATATCTATGTACATGGGACAGGCGGATGTACAGAGATATCTATGAAGTATAAGGAAATAATTAGTATAATTGAAAATAAGGGTGACAGGGAAAGGCAATAAAGCCCAACCCAAATACTTACATGGGTTGCCAGAAATAGGAATTGGTGGCTGAAAAGGCCAAGGCCAGGGTAATGGTCTGTCCCGGGAGCTGAGGTGAGAGGCAGCATGCCCACGGGAGGCATACACAGAAACCCCCCACCATACACAGGAACCAGATTGCTGGGAAGTATGATAGCACAAGGTGTATTGCCTTTCCCTGTCACCTTTATTTTCAATTATAGTAATTATTTCCTTATACTTCATAGATATCTCTGTACATCCGCCCCTGATGAGTGTTCTTTTTACACAAAACGCGTCGGGCAACATGGGATGCAGACATATGTTTACACCATACCATCAACTTTGATATTTTTTACTCATTAATTATGATGTTATTGCTTTTATACTAACTGTTTACTTTCCTCGCATGCGCTGCTTTGATGTCTCATGTACATAGATATATCACTGTATGTATCCACTAATCAATCCAGACCACTACGTAGCGCACACATGTACTCTTGATGCCCTAGTACACACACACATACATATGGGTGTGTGCACTATCATGGAAGGATGTTCATTATAAAGTCTTTTTTGTGGTGTTTGTTCTATTGATATGTTCACTATATTTTTGTGATTAATAAATATGTAACTTTGATTCACGTACTTCCACTTTGTCTATGGCCTCATTTAAAGTCCCAACCTCCCACCTGTGTACCTGGCTGGAGGGAGGGGCCGGCTGGAGGGACCCTGAAACAGAAGGATCGGAGCCACTCTGTGCAAAACCACTGCACAGAGCAGGTAAGTATGACATGTTTGTTATTTTAAAGAAAAAAAAAAGACTTTAATATCCCTTTAAGCTTTGACATTGATACCTGGAAGCTGATTGGTTTCTATGCAGAGCTGCACCAGATTTTGCACTTTCCAGTTTTAGTAAATAACTCCCATTGCATACTATAAAATACCTGACACAGGTAGTCCCATGAACTAGACAGATAGGGGTTGATTTACTAAAGGCAAATCCACTTTGCCCTACAAGTGCATTTGGAGGTGCAGCCGCTGTAGATCTGAGGGGAAGATCTGAAATGATTTCTATCATCCAATCATGTTCAAGCAAAAATGCTGTTTTTTATTTTCCTTGCATGTCCCCCTCAGATCTACAGCGACTGCACTTCCAAGTGCACTTGTAGTGCAAAGTGGATTTGCTTTTAGTAAATAAACCCCATAGACTCTGACGCTAAATAAAGTCTTGTGCAGCCAGGCAAGGCAAAGCAGGGAACAGTTTAAGTTCATTATAACTTAAAAAAATGCACTCACAAATGCTTGGTTTCCCTCCTTTGTCAGTGCATTTTTATTAAGCTTTAATAAAATGTAGCTGTTTTAGACCTACTTAACTCCTTTGCGCTGGTTTCTTCTGTTTTTGTCCAACACATAAGTCCTAACCAAGATTTTGCTAACAAATCTGCCTAAAACATTTCCTGTTTTTTAAGCCCTGATGATTCGGATGGATTTTCCCCAGAAACACATTGGGGTTGATTGGGGCAAGAAGACTGCAATTGCTCCAGAGCTCTAAGCAAAAATTATTTTCTTTTCTTTTCTTTGCACCTGATTTGGTATTCTTTGTGACAAGAAGCTTCTTCTCTTTTACCAAGCTCTGAAGCAACTGCACTTGTAGAGTGCATAGCCTATTTGCCTTTAGTAAATCAACCCCATTGGGTAAGTGTTCAGGCTTTATCTGATTCTACATTTAAATAAACATGTTATCTGGACTTTAATATCACTGTGTGTTGCTTCCGTTCCAATTTTCACTTCCTATCTAGTCACCACCCAAGCTGAATGGGGAAGCCCTTTGGTGTACCGAAGCCTCAAGCCCAGTATCCCGACACAGTATACCCAAACAATCTTTACCCCATTGGGGAATCCACTGACATCTACCCAGTTCTTCAAGTACCAGTAAAACCTGACATTTATCATTTTACCCTAATCTACAGCTAAAGCTAAAAAAAGTTTGGGCTTTAAATCCGAACCTTCCAAAATACCTTCCCGAAAATATGAATCGATTGAGAACAATGAATGTATGAAACAAATCTGAATATACGAAACAAATTCCAAAAATGAACCATTCTAACATAATGAATATGACAAAATGAAATGATTGACTTAATGAATGAATCTGAAACAAAACAAATGTTTTCGTTGTGCACATCTCTAATGTCTCTCTTGCAACTAAAAACTCTAATTCCACTTTAACCACTTAAGGACCAGACCTATTTTTCAAACTTGTTGTTTACAAGGTAAAATCAGGGTCTAATTGCTAGAAAATTACTCAGAACCCCCAAAGATTATATACTTTTTGGTTTCAGACACCCTAGAGAATAAAATGGCGGTCGTTGCAATACTTTATGTCACACTGTATTTGCTCAGCGGTCTTACAAATGCGATTTTTTTTAGAAAAAATACACTTTTTTGAATGAAAAAATAAGAAAACAGTAAAGTTAGCCCAATTTTTTTTATATTGTGAAAGATAATGTTACACAGAGTAAATTGATGCCCAGCATGTCACACTTTAAAATTGTGCCTGCTCGTAGAATGGCGACAAACTTTGACCCATAGGCGATGTTTAAAAATTTCTACAGGTTACCAGTTTTGAATTACAGAGGAGGTCTTTTGCTAGAATTATTTATCTTCCTCGAACGTTCGCGGCGATACCTCACATGTGTGGTTTGAATACTGTTTACATATGCGGGCGCTACTTAAGTGGTGTAGTGGTTAGCACTTTCACCTAGCAGCAAAAAGGGTCGCTGGTTCGAATCCCAACCATGACACCATCTGCCTGGAGTTTGCATGTTCTCCCTGTGTCTGTGTGAGTTTCCTCCCACACTCCAAAGACATGCTGGTAGGTTAATTGGATCTTGTCCAAATTGGCCCAGTATATATGTATATATGTGTGTACGACTGTGTGTCCCAAGCGTGTCGAGATCCTACGGGGTAAAATGACCGCACCAGCCAAGCAGACACTGGCTGCATAAGTGCCTAGAGGCGATTCAGTTTGCATGTGTAGCGCTATACAAGTCACTCATTCATTAAGTATGCGTTCCCTTTTGCACGGTGGGACAGGACGCTTTAAAAATTTTTTTTTTTTACTTTTTATTTTTACACTGTCTCCTTAAAAACATATTTTTAATCAAATTTATTCCCATTACAAGAAATGTAAACATCCCTTGTAATAGAAAAAAAAAGCATGACAAGAACTCAAAAAGACCTCAGATCTCACATTTACACTTAAACGCAACATAAAAAAAAAAAGATATTTTTTCCCAATAAAAAAAATTCCCCTTTAAGGCCATTGGGCAAAAGTGACTTTTATGGCGGTTTGCGGGAAGTGGTTAAATAGCATTGGAATCTTTTGGAACTCTTACAAGTTCATTTCGGGATTCTGTCCCACAGTGTGCCCCCTGTGACAAAGCAAAAAAAGGAATTCTATTGGATCCTGATGACAGCAAATGAACCGTAAGTAACCAACATGTTTTGAAGGTACAAGGCACCCTCTTTGGATTTGGTGCACTCACCACCTTCCATTGAGAAGAGATAATAAAATGGAAATTATTATGCACCACTCCAAATAAATAATCACTTTGTACCCCTATTCTACAAACAACAACCAAAGTGATGTTATCTAAGGCCAAATCGTTTTTTATTTTCTTTAGGTTAGAGTAGGAAAGGGTTACAATTGCTGTCATGTTATTTATTTATTTATTTTGCTGCATGTGTCCTGCTGGCAAGATTTTTTTTCAATTCCAGGAAATGAGAAAATATCTCTCTTTCTGAATTTGAGAGATGTCCCAGGAACAGGTGGCATGATTGGTTGAGTTCCTGTTACTTAAGTCGCTCTCCAGGGAACAGTAATACAACAGTATGTATAGTAGATAAATAGATAGATAGATAGATAGATAGATAGATATGTTTATATTTGCTTATGTAAAGTGCAGTGAATATATTTGAATACATACGTATTTATGGAAAAACCAAACATCACAAATGGCACAAATACTGTAGCAAACATGCATACAGTATGTTGACTTTTATATTATGAATAATAATGCTTGTACTCTCTGTGGAACCTAAGGGATTAATCCTCCACATTGTGTAAGGCTGTTTGATGTGCATGTGATCAGCATAGGGCCAATCAGCACTGTCCAGACAGAAGGTCAGGGGTCATGCAGCTTCATAGGACAGTCAAAGGAGAATAAAAACTCCTCCTACAAGCTTTAACCAGTTCTTGGCCAGACACTGATAGAAGTCACAAGATTGCTATATACTGCTGATGAGAAAAGGTATTTAGAGTGTTATATTTACTAAAATAATTGCATTTCCATGTTCTGTGTACTGTGGGAGACCAGATATAGTGAATGCAGGCTCCTGGGTTTAGTAACACTTTAATTACTGTGCCAAAAGTGTGGGTCTAATAACGGATACGTACAGTACTTGCACATAAAAAAAAATGAAACTCTTCCATTACATATGCTTCTTAGCCTACCTTAAAGAAGAACTTTATAAAATAGTCAGTGACTACTTAGCAACTAGCAACTGTTCAGACAATAAACACTGGTCAGAAGTATGTAATATAAAATAAGGAAAATAATGTTGTGGTCAGAAGTATGTCATATATAATCCAACATATAAAGTGCAGCGGTCAGGAGTATAAATTTACAGTAAAGGGTGTATATTAGGCTTGTGCAATTCGTTTCGTAACGAATTGAAATTCGTCCGAATTTAGCAACTTTCGGACATTCGGAAGCATTCGAATTTCCGAACAAAGCAATTACGAATAAGACCGAATCCGAAATAAATTATACCGCAAATAGCGAATGCCCGAATGTCTTCGGCATAATTCGTTATGAAAAAGTTACGAATGTACAAATCCATACGAAGCACAATAACACTCACTCTGCTCTGCTCTCTGCTTCTCCCACACCGTGCTGAACTCCCTCTCAAAATGGTGTACAGGGGCGGAGGTTATAGCCGCATGTAAAAAACGAAAGTAAAATACGAGATTTCGAATCCATTCGAAGCACAATAACACTCACTCTGCTCTGCTCTCTGCTTCTCCCTCACCGTGCTGAACCCTCTCAAAATGGTGTACAGGGGCGGAGCCTATAGCCGCATGTTAAAAACGAAAGTAAAATACGAGATTTCGAATCGTTACAAATAACCGCAATGTATTTAGAAAAGTACAAATCCATTCGAAGCACATTAGGCATAATAGGCAGCGTCGTTGTGAGAGAGACACGGAAAATTACGAATCAACGAACCCAAAAAAAGTTACGAAAGTAGGAGTTGTGTCCAGAATCAACGAAAAACAACGTACTCTACCGAAAGTACGAACCCAAAAAAAGTTACGAAAGTAGGAGTTGTGTCCAGAATCAACGAAAAACAACGTACTCTACCGAAAGTACGAATTATAAAGCAACAAAAAATTCAACGAAAAATGTCGCTTGCAAAAATACGAATGAGTCCGAACACGAAAAATCCCGTCTAGCAAAATTACGAATGATTACGAATCAACAGGACCGGAAAGAAACGAACCGAAACGGAACAAATTTTTCCGTTGTGCACAAGTCTAGTGTATATAGTGCTGGGCCCAGGAGTGCCTATTGCTCAAAGTACAGAATCCAGGAGTGCATATTGCACAGGGTGCAGAACCCAGGAGTGCATGTTGCACAGGTTGCAGCGCTCAGGACGTCATATTACACAGGGTACAGAGCTCAGGGCTTCATATTACACAGGGTGCAGGGATCAGGACTTCATATTACCCAGGGTGCAGAGCTCAGGACTTCATATTACCCAGGGTGCAGAGCTCAGGACTTCATATTACACAGGGTGCAGAGCTCAGGACTTCATATTACACAGGGTGCAGAGCACAGGACTTCATATTATATAGTTTGCATTTTGCAGAGTAGAGCAGGGACTGGCCAGAGAGGCATTACTTTGATGCAGTTGGTCAGCTTAAACATACATTGCAATGTATGTGAACTAAAATCCCTGTTTTTGTGCAAAGTTTGCTAGAAAGGGTGTAGAGGGTTCATCCAAAGCTTTTATATCGCGCAGGGTACATATCAGGGCTCAGAAGTAAGTAACACAAAAGCCAATGTTCAACCAAAAATGACCCCCCCCCCCCACACACACAAACAACCCACCCTAGTACAGGACTCCCCCAACAAATATTGTACCAGCATGTTCCAGCACAAAAAAGGGCCTGCCTATACAACTAGTAGGTATTTGAAAATGAGCATGTCCCTGAAAAAAAAAAAAAACATTTTCAGTTAGCATATGTTTAAAGTTGAACTCTAGGCAGATATAAAGGAATGCAACTCTGTATTTATTAATACCCCATTAAATATATATTTATATGCATGTAGCGTAAGTATTTGGATTTGACTGCAGGTGCAGTACAAGGAGCCAATCGGTTGTGCTGCAGTGCTCATATACTAAGAACATGCTATTAGGAGGAGAGAGCAGAGTCACAGAGACAAGACCTATAAGGTTAACTTAAAGGGGAGTTCCACCCTTGTTTTATGTTTATTAAAAGTCAGCAGCTACAAAAAGTGTAGCTGCTGGCTTTTAATAAACATACACTTACCTGCTCCACTGTCCAGCGGCGCGACGCCTGGAGCTCCGCTCCTCTCCCCCTTCCTCCGCAGGCGCATCCATTCACAGTATGGGCACCCGGCCGTGACAGCTTTCGGCTTCACGGCCGGGCACTCACTGCGCATGCGCGAACGGCGCAGCGCTCTGTGAGTGGACAGGCGATCGCCTGGGACTTGTCACGTCCCAGGTGATCGCCTACAGGGAGGAGCCGCCACAAGGCGATATGGCGTATCGCCTAGGCGGCTCCAGGGCGGAAGGAGGAAGTGGGACAGGAAGTCCCACTCCTACTGAAGCCCCCACTCCCCCCCCAAAAAAAATTACATGCCAAATGTGGCATGTAAGGGGGTGAGGAGTGTAATGAAAAAAAGAAAAAAAATTGGGTGGAACTCCACTTTAACTGCATCAGAGAAAAATCAGGTCTCCTACCCTGATAGACAAGGCTGTACTGTGTGACAGAGCTGTGTAAATTTCAGAACAGGAAAACAAAACGTTTCCTTTTGTCAGGAAACATCTCCCATATTTGCACTCCATTGGTTTATTTAGCCTTTTACTTATAATTCAGCTGTAAAATAGGAGACATTCTCCAGCTGACTTTGTGCTGAAGGTGATATGTTGCTGGCCACTAGAGAGTGAAATTTACACATTCCATGTAATGCAATTTATTGGTAATATACTCCGGTATTTCTTAAAAGCATCATTGCATTACAAAATCATATATTACAGTATGAATATGTTACCATTATTCTGACTCAGATGGGAGTCAGAAAAATTAACAATCATTTTTATTTCACATTTTTTTGTCTGGATACACTATAGGTAAGTGTATTTCCTCTCTCAATAATAATTCTCTATTCCCGCTATGCTGACGAGTCTATTTTAATTGTGCATTGACCTTGAGAAAAGCAGACGCATAGTCCAATTACTGCAACTTGTTTTTATATATTTGTCATAATTAGCGTTCCCTTCTTACAAAGAGGTCTGGAGATTGCGTGACTTCCAAATTAATTGACGTCTGGACTCTTAAAAATGATACGTTTTTTGTACAGTATGGGTCAGCTGAGAAACTATATGAAAATAGACTTATTGTAGCAACTTAATTGGTTATAACAAAGACAGCCTGACTACTGCTAGACTTTTAGGAGAGATATCTGCGAGGTGAAATGTAGCATTCTGCTTTTATTCAAGTGGCCATACCAGAACATCAGATCATTTTGGTCATGTTTGTTGTAGGGTGGTAATGTGCATGGGGTGTTTTCTTAAAAACAAATTTGCATAGATAATTTTAACAAAAGAAAAAAGCAAAGGTAGGAGTTTTGAGGTGCAAAATAGTCAAATTGAAAACATCAGTTTCATACATTTTATTTAATAAGCTTAAAAATGTATTGTATTAAAACCAACCCAAGAAAATCTTACGGTCATTGTACAAAAGCTTGTTGCCTCTACATGTTTCGTCATAATTATGGCTTCTTCTGGAGCTTTTGCAAGACCCAATGTACAGTATCACCCAGATGTAAGTAAAACTCCAAAAGACCATCAAGACCCCCAGGCAATCCGGCAGAATATCAGTGTGTCATAGAGGGGGCAAACCCCTTAATTTAATCCTGTTTCAGCAAAGGGTCAAGGAATTTAGGAAGGTCGGTAATCGTATCACTGCTGATATGCACTTCAAATAATGCTATATAACTTGATAGGGACTATGCCACCTAGATAAGTAATTCCTTCATCTAAAATATATCCATTTCCTTTCCTCTATGCCAAAAAAGATGAAGGAATTACTTATCTAGATGGCATAGTCCCTATCAAGTTATATAGCATTATTTGAAGTTCATATCAGCAGTTTTACGATTACTGACCTTCCTCAATTCCTTGACCCTTTGCTGAAACAGGGTTAAATTAAGGGGTTTACCCCTCTATGACACACTGATATTCTGCCAGATTGCCTGGGATCAAGACTATGGTCCTTTGGAGTTTTACTTACATCTGGGTGATACTGTAAATTGGGTCTTGCAAAAGCTCCAGAAGAAACCATAATTATGGTGAAACATGTAGAGGCAACAAACTTTTGTACAACGACCGTAGGATTTTCTTGTGTTGGTTTTAATACAATGAATTTTTAAACTATGTTTATTAAATAAAATTTACTAAATTGATATTGTTTTCAATTTGACTATTTTGCACCTCAAAACTCCCACCTTCGCTTTTTCCTTTTGTTAAATTTACTATGGGGAGGTGGGGCATGTAGAAAGATCTTCTATCCTTGCATAAAATTTTTTTTTTTCTAAATTTGCATAGATGTTCATCCATTGAAACTGCATGTAAATCTGTGCTGCGCAAATGGGGAAAAATCATTTGTTTTTAGGCTATATTCCCTGCAGATCAAATGTGCGACTTGGAAAAACACATCATTATGGTCTCTAGATGGAGCTGAAGATCATACTCATTACCTATGATACTTAATGCCATCTAGGGGCCATAATGTGGTATTTTCCCCAATCACACATTCGATCTGCAGAGAATATAGCCTGAGAATATTCAGTTTTGCCCCATTTACACAGAATAAATTTACATGCAGTGTTTAAAGGCCAAACTATACATTTTTCTAATAAATACTGTGAATACAAGTACACTTGCACTTACTAACATCTACAAAAGAAGGAAAGAAGAGCCCCTCTAAGTGTAATATTTTAATGTAATGGTAATCACACAGACAAGGGGTCACTCACATGGGGAATGAAGGTACAGGCTCATCTAGTAAAATACATCAGCTTCCGGGTAGAACAGCTGCAAAAGCCACCGCCAAAAAGGTCTACATTGGAGGAGCTGCAAAGTGTTGGTAGAATGCCGGCTTTTTTCCGTGTGGCTCCGGGCAGTCCTCTTGATGGAGCGCAGTGTGGACCGCGACGTCTGCGTCAGCATGTGATGTCAGCGGGAAGGGGAAATAACAATGCATTTCAGAGCGTGCACAAAGTGTCTAACAGTCATGCCTGCGCCTTTCTCAAGTTACCCAACTTACCTATGGTAACTTGCGCCCCATCAAGAGGACTGCCTGGAGTGAACTTGAGAAAGGAGCGCCCATGACTGTTAGTCACTTTGCACATGCTCTGAAACGCGTTGTTCTTTCCCATTCCTTTTGACATCACACGCTGACGCCAACGCCGCAGTCCACACTGCACTCCATCAAGGGGACTACCCGGAGCGATATGGAAGAACGCTGGTATTCTACCGACACATCGTGGCTCCTCCAGTGCGGATCTTTTTGGCGGTGGCTTTTGCAGCTGTTCTACCCTGAAGCTGATGTATTTTACTAGATGAGCCTGTACCTTCATTCCCCATGTTAGTGACCCCTTGTCTGTGTGATTACTATTACATTAAAATATTAATCTTAGATTAGCTCTTCTCTCCTTTTGATATACAGAGTTGGCTTCATTCCTTTGAAGAGTTTTTTGCCCTAAAGTGTTCTATCCCCGTATTGAGTATTCGTCCATCCGTTCTTTTGGCCAGGACACAGACTTTACCCACTTGTATGTCATGGATTTTCATGAACTGCTTTTTAACTCTTTTCCTCATAGCCTAATCCTAAGTGCTTGCATTTTCTCTCCACTTATTATCACCTGCCCACCCTATAGCAGATTGACAGCTGGGTGTGGGCTTTACCATTCTGACTGGATGTCATATGAAGTCCTTCAGAATGTGGTGCGGCAATTGGTGGTGCGCTGTGTCTGTACCACCAAGGATCACCAAACAAGGAAAAGAGCCAATGACGTACGCTCTTTATCATGTGATCAGCTGTGTCCATCACATAAACAAATGTCGGTTATCAGCATTTCCTTTCCTCAGCGCTGTCAGTGTCGGCTTTCCAGTTAGAGGGGACATTTACATGGTTAATTAGGTTACTGATCATCAGTGCAGTATCAGTGTCTATCAGTGCAGCCTCATCAGTGCCCATCAGTGCAGCTTATTGGTGCCCATCAGTGCAGCCTCATCAGTGCCCAATCAGTCAACCTATCAATGTCCATCAGTGCAGCCTATCAATGTCCATCAGTGCAGCCTATTAGTGCCCATTAGTGCAGCCTATAAGTGCCCATCAATGCAACCTCATCAGTGTCAATCAGTGCTACCTCATCAGTGTCCATCAGTGCAGCCTCATCAGTGTCCATCAATGCAGCCAATCAGTGCCCATCAGTGCATCTTATCAGTCCCCATAAGTGCAGCCTCATCAATGCCCATCAGTGCAGCTTATCAGTGCCCATCAGTGCAACCTCATCAGTGTCGATCAATGCAGCCAATCAGTGCCCATCAGTGCAGCTTATCAGTGTCCATCAGTGCAATATCATCAATGCCCATCAATGCAGCTTACCAATGCCCATCAGTGCTGCCTCATCAGTCCTCATCAGTGCAGCTTATCAACGGTCATCAGTGCAACCTCATCCATGCCTATCAATGCAGCTTATCAATGCCCATCAATGCAGCTTATCAGTACCCATCAGTGCAGCATCATCAGTGTCCATCATGCCAGCCTATCAGTGCCCATCAGTGCAGCCTCATCAGTGTCCATCAGTGCAGCTTATCAGTGCCCATCACTGCCAACCAGTGTCCATCAGTGCAACCTCATCCATGCCCATCAGTGCAGCTTAGTCAGTGCCAATCAATGCAGCCTCATGAGCACACATCAGTGAAGAAGAAAAATTACTTATTTGCAAAATTGTATAACAGAAAAGAAGAAAATGTTTTTTGTTTTTTTTTTGGTCCTTTTTTTATTTGTTTCGCAAAAAAAAAACAGCAGTAATTAAATACCACTAAAAGAAAGCTCCATCTGTCTAAAAAAAATGATAAAAAATATCACATTAGTACAGAGTTGCACGACCATGCAATTGTGATTTAAATTGCGACAGCACTGAAAGCTGAAAATTGGCCTGGGCAGGAGGTGAAAGTGCCAGTATAGAAGTGGTTAACTCTCACAGAGGTCACAGTACTCCACCTGACAATGCCTGCATCTGGTCTTCTGGTTTCTGTTTTTTCTTTATCCTGGGGGAGTATGTGTGTGTTTATGTACAATATGTAAAGCACTGCATAATTGTCAGGACTTGTAATGAAAAAGTTAAATAAATCTAAATTCAAAGTACAATACATATTTTTTTTTTAGGGTCCCCAATACTAACTTCCTGGCTGGGGTTGCTTTTCAATTGCTTTTCACTTACTGACTAGATAAGAGCATCGAGCTGCAAAATTCTTGCTACCAAACGGGACAATTTCAGGCAACAGTACACAGAAATAGCATGAGACACTTCCCAGCATCTCTGCCATTCCTGTTATTCCCCCTCAGGTGACATTCATAAAACCGAGACAGGTACAATTAATACTTAAAAGCCTCTCAACTGTCAGCATTTCTGAAGTTAGTTGTTCCATCTGCTCTGCCTAATTCAATTTGTCTTTAATTTCCTAATGCAGAGACAATGAGAGGCATCAGAGGAAATGTAATAGGTAGTAAGAGACACCAGGTGTATCTCTGATGCACCTTTCCCCCGTTATTGATGAGTAGAAGCTTCAGTCATGTCAAGTGAGGGATCACAGGAGCAATAAAGCATATGTGCCCGATCAGGAATATCATGATTACAGGGTATTAAAGGAGCGCTAAAAAAAGAAAAAAAAAATTAGGTGGAAAATATTTGCTTTTGTATGCGCTTTTTTGAATCCCATCCAATGGTACATGTTTATAAATCCTGGAGAGAAGTAAATATATATATATATATATATATATATATATGTGTGTGTGTGTGTGTAGCGGGGTCCTAAATTTAGGGGAAGCGTTTGACTGGTAGTTGTGCTCAAACACCCCAATTGTCAGGATTCTATCAACCACTTTTGTCCGCAGGGAGAGTATCGGTGTATAGTTCCCTGTGGCCAGGGTTGAACCGCTGATACAGTGCTGTGCCTTGTGTGTCCCCTCTCAGCAGCCTACAGTGGGTGTGGCGGGCCTGCTGTGCATGCTGGGGGAGGATATAAAAGGGGCAGATGCTGCCTGTTCGGGGGTTCGGTCAGTTCTGTCGTGGTCAGGGGTCCTACCCCAGGAGTGTGTTCCTGTCCGCCCTGGGCACCTTTGGTCCAGGGGCGGGGGTCTGTGAATCAGTCCCAGGCACCTTTAGTCCTGGGACTGCGGCAGAGGCCTTGGGCCCAGCACCTTCGGCTGGGGCCCACCAAGGATCGAGGAATCCCAGGGTGCCGCTTTGCATTGGACCCGTATCTTAGACGAGGAGGCCGGGGGAGGAACTGTTCCGAGGGACCGGTGGGAAGTCACGGTGAAGGAAGGGTCCCGGTAACTCTCTGGAGGGATGTCTTCTTACAAAAAGGTCCAGCTTTGAAACACCAAGTTCACCAGGTCTGTGGCAGAGACCAAGTTCATCAGGTCTGTGGCAGAGACCAAGTTCATCCAGTCTGTGGCAGAGACTGTGCGGTTAAGTTAGAGTACCATATGGCTGCTAGTCCCTACCTAGGGAGACTATCCATCTGGGCTGAGTCTGCTTGAGAAGCTGAGCAGTGAAGTCATTACGTTTGTGCCTGGACCTCTCCCACGCCTTATGCTGTCCTGTCTTCTTGCCCCAACCTTTACTTATCAGAGACTGTGTTATTCAAGAGAAATAAAAACTATACGTTAGAGTTGCAGCTGATGTGGACATTCAAGTCACTGGGGGGACAAGGATCTCTGTCATTTATAGAGGTGGGAATCATACTCTGGAGGATTCTAGTTTCTGGCTGTGGAGACCCACCAACAACACCGCTCAACCTCTTCACACAGGAGGATACGGGCTTGTGGCATGGTGTGCCCCTTCTTCCTGCGAGGAGCCGAACAAGGCGGGTAAAGGAGGGGATCTGTGTGCTACACGTGGGGGCTCGAGTCCAGGATTTCTACAGCCGGAGGAAAGAAGAAGAAACCCCCCCAGAGTTTGAACTTTATTCCACTGTGAAGTTCCGTGGAGGTCGGCCATATTTGAAAGGAAAAGTGACTGCGCCACGAGGAGAGCCCAGGCTGTGTAGTTCGTGGGCGTGCCTAAAGTAAGAAAGCCCGCGAACATTGCAGAAGATGGGAGGAGCCTCGCCATGTGATGAGTTACACGTGGTGACTTTGGTGCAAAAAGGACAGTGCGCGATGAATCGGCAAGCGGGTAACATGGCGTCTAATGCCTCATGGATTCCAGCTACTTCAACCATGAATATGACCTCGTTTGCTGCTTCTGTGACCGACACAGGATCCGACTGAAGCCTCGGGGTCGCTTCGCTCTCTATGTCTGCAGAGAGGTGGAGGCCCTTGGAGTGGTTTGTCCCGGATGCCAGGGACTGGTGGTGCATCTTAGGCCTTTTGGAAGATGCGAGCAGTGCAAAGAGTTCCTGTTTGAGGTAGAACAGCCTACTGAAAAACCTTGGGCCTTCCGTTTGAACTGCCTTACGGGCGCCACCACTTTAGAAGAAGGAACCAGAGCTTCCACAGTCACCCCTACGTGCACGGTCGAGACTTCGGAGGAAGTCGCTGTTGAAAGTGTTCCGGTCGTTGAGGAACCGGAGACGGAGAAACCGGAGGATGCTGCCACGGTTGTTACTGAGTCCTCGCTCCCACCGCCCAAGAGGAAGGTAGGCTATGTTAAAGCTTCCTGCGGCCGTGGTCGAGTTACACCCCAGCGCTTGCTCGGATCGGATGTATCCACAGGAAAAAGTTCCGGACATCTTGCATCAGCTACAAGCCGAGGTAAGCCGGGGAAAGGGATCTTGGCTAAGGTCCGAAGTGTCAGGGATGCGTGGGTCAGGGACCCCAGAGCGCTTGAACTGGTTAGAGGCGGTGATTCTTCATCCACTAGAAGTTACCTGCCGACGGAGGAGTGTTATACCTCCGACTTAGAGTCAGTCTCCGATCCAGGGGATGATGTGGCCATAGATGAACTGTTCGAGCGGAAGGGTTGGGATAAGAAAACCCTGTCCTCGTCCCGTAGGAGAAGGGACCCACCCATGGTCACTGGTGATGATACACCCCGGGAGGAGGCCCAGGAGCCTGAGGAGGAATCTGTCCCGTTGTCTGCCCTTCCACCACTTGAGATACCTGCACCTGTTGCCGGGATGGGACATCGGGTTTGCCGGACCCGCTGATTGGCTCCTGCTGTGTCCAATCACAGCAGGAGTTAGTCGCCAGCGGCGTGTGCGCGCCCCAGACCTCGGCAATCAAAATCAGGTACATGATTTCACACTGAAGAGCTGCCCTGCTACAATAAATGTATGTGGGGCGGTCCGGAAGCTGTTAAACCAGCTTTCAGTTTCAAAGATGACAAAACGGAGGGATGCAACCTCCCACTAACAGTTGCTATTTAAGCCAGGAAAAAATTGAAATGATTGGCAGGAGTTATTTTGATCTTAACCGCTTCCCAACAGCCGCACGCCGATGTACGTCGGCAGAATGGCATGGGTGCGCAAAAGTGCGTACCCGTACGTTCCTTCGTAATCCCGGGATAGCGGGCACGTGCGCGCACACCGCAGGAGCATGACCGCGGGCCCCGCGGACTCAATGTCCGCCGGTGGCCCGCGATCGCGGCGAGGAGAGGCAGAATGGGGAGATGCCTATGTAAACAAGGCATTTCCCTGTTCTGCCTAGTGACATGACAGTGATCTACTGCTCCCTGTCATCGGGAGCCGTGATCTCTGTCATGTCAGTGGTAGCCCAACACCCCTACAGTTAGAACCCGCTGAGGGAACACATTTAACCCCTTGATCGCCCCCTAATGTTTAACCCCTTCCCTGCCAGCGACATTTATACAGTAATCAGTGGCTATTTTTAGTATAAATGTCAATGGTCCCAAAATAGTGTCAAAAGTGTCCGATGTGTCCGCCATAATGTTGCAGTCCCAATAAAAATCGCAGATCACCACCATTACTACAAGAAAAAAAATAATAATAAAAATGCCTTAAATCTATCCCCTATTTTGTAGACGCTATAACTTTTGCGCAAACCAGTCAATATACGCTTATTGCGATTTTTTTTTTACCAAAAATATGTAGAAGAATACATATCGGCCTAAACTGAGGAAGAAAGTTGTTTTTTTCTATATTTTTGGGGGATATTTATTACAGCAAAAAGTAAAAAATATTACTTTTTTTTTCAAAATTGTCAGTCTTTTTTTGTTTATAGCGCAAAAAATAAAAACCAAAATTGTCAGTTAAAGCAGTGCCAAATCGCAAAAAATGCTCTGGTCATTAAGGGGGTAAAACCTTCCAGGGCTGAAGTGGTTAAAATTTTTAGATCTTTTTGATCTGCTTGAAATTGCCCAAAAGTTCCCATGTGTATGTCAAGAACTGATGTTTGTGGTCAAGCAAAGGTTCTAAGCTGGGCGGCTCAGCCAACCATCACCCCCGCATTAGATAGAAATTCAACTTAAAGCTGAGCTCCACCCTAAAGTGGAACTTCCGCTCATCGGATTCCTCCCCCCCCTCCGATGCCACAATTGGCACCTTTCGGGGGGGAGGGGGGACAGGATACCTGTCAAAGACAGGTATCCTTTCCCACTTCCGGGAGTCCGGCCGTGGCCATGACATGGCCGTGACGTCACCGCGGGGCTCCCTCCTCCTCCTCCCCTGGCCGCCAGGCTAATAGGAAAGAGGAGTGGGGCCTCGCGCATGCGCAATAGGGTTCCCGGCGTGAAGCCGAAAGGCTACACTGCCGGGTTCCCTTACCCTCAATGGTGGCGGCGGCAGCACCTGACAGCTAATGGGAAACATCAGCTGCGGTGCCGACATCGAGGGACTACAGGACAGGTAAGTCTCCATTTATTAAAAGCCAGCAGCTGCAGTATGTGTAGCTGCTGGCTTTTAATTTTTTTTTTCCCGGAACACCCCTTTAACAACACCATAATCGGTTTATAAAGAGGTTTACAAGACTTTTTTTTTATATACAGTGGGGCAAAAAAGTATTTAGTCAGCCACCAATTGTGCAAGTTCTCCCACTTAAAAAGATGAGAGAGGCCTGTAATTGTCATCATAGGTAAACCTCAACTATGAGAGACAAAATGTGGAAACAAATCCAGACAATCACATTGTCTGATTTGGAAATAAATTTATTTGAAAATTATGGTGGAAAATAAGTATTTGGTCACCTACAAACAAGCAAGATTTCTGTCTCTCACAGACCTGTATCTTCTTCTTTAAGAGGCTCCTCTGTCCTCCACGCATTACCTGTATTAATGGCACCAGTTTGAACTTGTTATCAGTATAAAAGACACCTGTCCACAACCTCAAACAGTCACACTCCAAACTCCACTATGGTGACGACCAAAGAGCTGTCGAAGGACACCAGAAACAAAATTGTAGACCTGCACCAGGCTGGGAAGACTAAATCTGCAATAGGCAAGCAGCTTGGTGTGAAGAAATCAACTGTGGGAGCAATAATTAGAAAATGGAAGACATACAAGACCACTGATAATCTTCCTCGATCTGGGGCTCCACGCAAGATCTCACCCCGTGCGGTCAAA
Source organism: Rana muscosa (assembly GCA_029206835.1). Classification (NCBI taxonomy): domain Eukaryota; kingdom Metazoa; phylum Chordata; class Amphibia; order Anura; family Ranidae; genus Rana; species Rana muscosa. Next base: position 180,102,997 of record CM055119.1, on the reverse strand, counting down.
ATGATCACAAGAACGGTGAGCAAAAATCCCAGAACCCCACGGGGGGACCTAGTGAATGACCTGCAGAGAGCTGGGACCAACGTAACAAAGGCTACCATCAGTAACACACTACACCACCAGGGACTCAGATCCTGCAGTGCCAGACGTGTCCCCCTGCTTAAGCCAGTACATGTCCGGGCCCATCTGAGGTTTGCTAGAGAGCATTTGGATGATCCAGAAGAGGATTGGGAGAATGTCATATGGTCAGATGAAACTAAAGTAGAACTGTTTGGTAGAAACACAACTTGTCGTGTTTGGAGGAGAGAGAATGCTGAGTTGCAACCAAAGAACACCATACCTACTGTGAAGCATGGGGTGGCAACATCATGCTTTGGGGCTGTTTCTCTGCAAAGGGAACAGGACGACTGATCCGTGTACATGAAAGAATGAAAGGGGCCATGTATCGCGAGATTTTGAGTGCAAACCTCCTCCCATCAGCAAGGGCATTGAAGATGAAACGTGGCTGGGTCTTTCAGCATGACAATGATCCCAAACACACCGCCCGGGCAATGAAGGAGTGGCTTCGTAAGAAGCATTTCAAGCTCCTGGAGTGGCCTAGCCAGTCTCCAGATCTCAACCCCATAGAAAAACTTTGGAGGGAGTTGAAGGTCCGTGTTGCCCAGCGGCAGCCCCAAAACATCACTGCTCTAGAGGAGATCTGCATGGAGGAGGGGCCAACATGCCAGCAACAGTGTGTGACAACCTTGTGAAGACTTACAGAAAACGTTTGACCTCTGTCATTGCCAACAAAGGATATATAACAAATAGGGATGAGCTTCGAGTTCAAGTCGAACTCATGTTCGACTCGAACATTGCCTGTTCGCCCGTTCGCCGAACAGCGAACAAATTGGGGTGTTCGCGGCAAATTCGAAAAATCTATGGGAGAAATCTAAAGTGTTAATTATAAAGGCTAATATGCAAGTTATTGTCCTAAAAAGTGTTTGGGGACCCGGGTCCTGCCCCAGGGGACATGTATCAATGCAAAAAGAAGTTTTAAAAACGGCTGTTTTTTCGGGAGCAGTGATTTTAATAATGCTTAAAATGAAAAAATAAAAGTGAAATATTCCTTTAAATTTCGTACCTGGGGGGTGTGTATGATATGCATGTGAAGTGGCGCATGTTTCCCGTGCTTAGAACTGTCCCTGCAAAAAATGTCATTTTTGAAAGAAAAAAAGTCTTTTAAAACTGACTCGCGGCTATTAATGAATTATCGGCTCCCAGCAATACATACAAAAGTCATTGATAAAAAAAAAAAAAAAAAGCGTGGGGGTTCCCCAGAATTCAATTACCAGGCCCTTCAGGTCTGGAATGGATATTAAGGGGAACCCAGCCGCAAATTAAAAAAAAAATTGACGTGGGGTTCCCCCAAATATCCATTCCAGGCCCTTCAGATCTGGCATGGATTTTAAGGGGAACTCCACCCCAAATTTAAAAAAAAAATGGCGTGGAGTCCCCCTAAAAATCCATACCAGACCCCTTATCCGAGCACGCAACCTGGCCGGCCGCAGGGGAAAAGGGGGGGACGAGAGAGAGGCCCCCCCTCCCTCCTGAACCGTACCAAGCCACATGCCCTCAACATGGGGAGGATGTCCCCATGTTGATGGGGACAAGGGCCTCATCCCCACAACCCTTGCCTGGTGGTTGTGGGGGTCTGCGGGCGGGGGGCTTATCGGAATCTGGAAGACCCCTTTAACAAAGGGGACCCCCAGATCCCGGCCCCCCCCTATGTGAATTGGTAAGGGGTACGTTGTACCCCTACCATTTCACGAAGAAAGCATAAAAAAATGTTTAAAAAAACACACAAACACCTTGAAAAAGTCCTTTATTAAAAAAAAAAACAAAAAAAAAACATTCCAGCGGTGAAATCCAGTGTCCCGCGGCGATCCCGATGTCCAGCGCTGTCCTTCATTGGTTGTGCCTGAGCGGACCTGATGGGGAACTCCCTCTCAGTATTTTAAATGTATAGACCCGCCCCTTCTAAAGTTCCCCATCAGGTCCGCTCCCTTGGTATGTCGGACCCGCCTACGTCATTGGCTTGAGCGGGGAACTTCCTTCACTGTGTAATTTAAATTTACATAGTGAAGGAAGTTCCCCGCTCAAGCCAATGACGTAGGCGGGTCTGACATACCGAGGGGGCGGACCTGATGGGGAACTGCTCTCACTTTGGTAATACATGTATAGACCCGCCCCTTCTCATGTTCCGCATCTGGTCCGCTGAGCGGACCTGATGGGGAACTTTAGAAGGGGCGGGTCTATACATTTAAAATACTGAGAGGGAGTTCCCCATCAGGTCCGCTCAGGCACAACCAATGAAGGACAGCGCTGGACATCGGGATCGCCGCGGGACACTGGATTTCACCGCTGGAATGTTTTTTGTTTTTTTTTTTTAAATAAAGGACTTTTTCAAGGTGTTTGTGTGTTTTTTTAAACATTTTTTTACGCTTTCTTCGTGAAATGGTAGGGGTACAATGTACCCCTTACCAATTCACATGGGGGGGCGGGATCTGGGGGTCCCCTTTGTTAAAGGGGTCTTCCAGATTCCGATAAGCCCCCCGCCCGCAGACCCCCACAACCACCGGGCAAGGGTTGTGGGGATGAGGCCCTTGTCCCCATCAACATGGGGACATCCTCCCCATGTTGAGGGCATGTGGCCTGGTACGGTTCAGGAGGGAGGGGGGCCGCTCTCTCGTCCCCCCCTTTTCCCCTGCGGCCGGCCAGGTTGCGTGCTCGGATAAGGGGTCTGGTATGGATTTTTAGGGGGACTCCACGCCATTTTTTTTTAAAATTTGGGGTGGAGTTCCCCTTAAAATCCATGCCAGATCTGAAGGGCCTGGAATGGATATTTGGGGGAACCCCACGTCAATTTTTTTTTTTAATTTGCGGCAGGGTTCCCCTTAATATCCATTCCAGACCTGAAGGGCCTGGTAATTGAATTCTGGGGAACACCCACGCTTTTTTTTTTTTTTTTATCAATGACTTTTGTATGTATTGCCGGGAGCCGACAATTCATTAATAGCCGCGAGTCAGTTTTAAATGCATTTTTTTCTTTCAAAAATGAAATTTTTTGCAGGGACAGTTCTAAGCACGGGAAACATGCGCCACTTTACATTCATATCATACACTCCCCCCAGGTACGAAATTTAAAGGAATATTTCACTTTTATTTTTTCATTTTAAGCATTATTAAAATCACTGCTCCCAAAAAAACGGCAGTTTTTAAAACTTCTTTTTGCATTGATACATGCCCCCTGGGGCAGGACCCCGGTCCCCAAACACTTTTTAGGACAATAACTTGCATATAAGCCTTTATAATTAACACTTTAGATTTCGAACGTTCGAGTCCATTGTATTTAATAGGGTTCTAAAGTTTACACAGACATTTTGTCTGTTCGCAGGTTCTGGTGCGAACCGAACAGGGGGGTGTTCGGCTCATCCCTGATAACAAAGTATTGAGATGAACTTTTGATATTGACCAAATACTTATTTTCCACCATAATTTGCAAATAAATTCTTTCCAAATCAGACAATGTGATTGTCTGGATTTGTTTCCACATTTTGTCTCTCATAGTTGAGGTATACCTATGATGACAATTACAGGCCTCTCTCATCTTTTTCAGTGGGAGAACTTGCACAATTGGTGGCGGACTAAATACTTTTTTTCCCCACTGTATTAGAAAATACATACTTTTTTCCATATTGTGGGTATAGCCACTGACAATCATTAATGCTTATTTTCCTTGTTTTGCCAACCAAAGGTCCACAAGCCAGGGATATAATATTAAATTATATTTTATTTCTCGCAAAATAGTCTTGGCCAATCACAAGGCTATCATCATGTAATCCATTCCCAACACATACATGATATAATGAAATTTTGCAGATCATAAAGCAGCATGACAATGTTGCAATGTTTTGTGATTATTTATATAAAATATGTTAGACAGCAGTAATATTACAGTAATTGAATTGAGAGCAGCCTAACTGAATTTTAATATCTGCGTGAAAACCGAAGTAGACTAAAGGAGCATCCGGGCATGTTATGCATAATTCTACATCATAAAAATGCTTTTTTTCCCCTGAATATCAATATTAAACTCAATAATTTAATTTCATTGTGAGAACATATTTTTAAATTGCATCATTTTTTTTTTATAATGCAGTCCAGTTTTACATTACTGACAACCGGAACTGCAACACTCGAAGAAAGATTATTGTCTTTTAACTACTTAAGGACCAGGCCTATTACTAGTTGTTTACAAGTTAAAATCATTTTTTTTGCTAGAAAATTACTTAGAACCCCCAAACATTATATATGTTTTTTTCAGACACCTTAGAGAATAAAATGATGGTAGCTGCAATACTTTATGTCACACCGTATTTGCGCAGTGGTCCTACAAACGCATTTTTTTGGGGAAAAAATTCACATTTTTGTTAAATAACAAATTAAGAAAACAGTAAAGTTAGCCCAATTTTTTTTTTTATATTGTGAAGATAATGTTACGCCGAGTAAATTGATACCCAACATGTCAGACTTCGAAATTGCGCCTGCTCGTGGAATAGCGACAAACTTTGACCCTTAAAAATCTCCATAGGCAACGTTTAAAAATGTCTATAGGTTACCAGTTTTGATTTACAGAGGAGGTCTAGGGCTATAATTATTGCTCCCACTCTTTTCACGACGTTAAAAATGCCATTTTTTAAATTGGGCATTAAAAACGATTGTGTGTAGGCTCCAGAGCATTTTTAACGACGTGAAAAATGGCCTAAAAAAAATTAGAACCTGCTCCATTTTTTCACGTCGTACTTTTAAACATCGTGAAAAACGGGAAAACACGACGAGAAAAAATAGAGCAGGGAAAACTGCTATGGAGCATACAAACGACCGTTTTTCATGACGAGAAAACTGCCATTTTTTAGATTGGTCGTGAAAACCGGTCGCGTGTATGCTTTTACGAGGGGAAAAAAAACACGCATGCTCAGAATTAAGTATGAGACGGGAGCGCTCGTTCTGGTAAAACTAGCATTCGTAATGGAGAAAGCACATTCGTCACGCTGTAACGGACTGAAAAGCACGAGGCTGAAAAGCGCGAATCGCCACTCAACAAACTTCACTAACATGAAGGGTGGCGCCATTCAAACGGAACTTCCCCTTTATAGTGCCGTTGTACGTGTTGTACGTCACTGCGCTTTGCTCGAGCGTTTTTTTTTCATGAACGTGTGTAGGCAAGGCAGACTTGAGAGGAAACAAGAAAAATCACGTCGAGAAAAACGTTGTTTTTTAAAATGACATTAAAAACGTACGTGTGTATGCACCATTACGATCATGGCGATACCTCACATATGTGGTTTGAACACCGATTACATATGCAGGCGCCACTTGCGTATGCATTCGATTCTGCGCGCGAGCACGAAGGGACGAGACGCTTTCCTTTTTTTTTTATTTAAACTTTTTATTTTACACTGACCCTTTAAAAAAAAAATTAGATCACTTTTATTCCTATTACAAGGGATGTAAACATCCCTTGTAATAGAAAAAAAAAGCACGACAGGACCTCTTTAATGTGAAATCAGGGGTCAAAAAGACCTCAAATCTCACATTTACACTTAAATGTAAAAAACAAATAAAAAAAGGTATTTTTTTTCCAATAAAAAGAAATGTCCCTTTAAGGCCGTTGGGCGGAGGTGACGTTGAACGTGGCTTCTGTCATCCAACATCATTGAGTTGAGTGGGGGACATCTTTCCCTCTCTCGACACAGTGCCTCAGAGGGGAAATTATTGGATCATCTTCGCCGCTTCTGACGGCTCCGGTAAGCAGCGGAGATGAACAAAACGCGGCGGGAGGGGGGTGGACACCGCTCCCGCCGCTGATTAAAGTGATCTTGCGGTGAATCAGCCACAGAGACCACTTTTATCTGAAAGCGGACCGCCCACCGTTTAAGAATATACCAGGGTTATGGCAGCTATCTGCTGCCATAACAACGATATTCAACGTCAAAGTGACGTATAACGATGGAGGGTGGTCGGGAATTGGTTAAATGAAACCTGCTGCTCTGCCCCCCCCCAAGTCCTAACACCCCCTACATGAATATCCCCACCACACCAATGTAACACCCTCTAGTGTGCTAAAATGTTAGTGTAGCTGTTAGTGTAGGAAAATTGTCGCTTGGCTCAGGGCCAAGCCTGGGCTGTATATCTGGGTCAGGGTTTAGTGACTCAGGGCTAGGTGACTCATCCTAGCATCTTCTCTGGTGCCTCTCCCTGTTATCTGGGACACTGGAGAATGTTCTGGACATAGTGGGTGGAAGCTAGGAAGAGCTGCATGGAATATTTATGAGGGCCTCAGCCAATCCCCAATGAAGGGCTGGCAGGAGGCAGGCCACTTCATAAATTGGCATGAGTCATGCCAGGGGAAGGAGAGTTGGATGGAAGCTGAAGATGGAGTGCTGAGGAGGCTGTCGGTGGCCCTTGAGGGTGCCCCCTAGTCTGGGGATGTTACCTTGGGCCTGGGGCTCGGGTGCTGGAAGATTCCTCCCAAAACATGCAGGGAAGCCCTTCCTGGAGGCAAGGAGAGAGGACAGCAGGAGCAGGTCAGCACGTCTCACAAATTTGTGACAGTGTTGAATTGTAAAGTTTGTTAACTTGCTGCACATTTTCACTGGCAAGTTGTACACTTGTAGAGCACTTGAAGCACACATTCTAGTTTACACTCTTCCAATTTGTAGCAAATTTGTGTGGCAAGTCTCTAGTAAGAGCAAAGTTGCAGTGGTGAGTCTACAGCAAGAGCTCTGCAAGTCTAGAGCATGGAAATTCAGCCACAGTGACCCCTGTGGTGGGAGGACTATTGCACAACAGAACTGAATCAGAACAGCAAACTTGCAGAATGTTTGCAAAGAAAGTTGATCTGGAGTCATGCAATGCAGACTTTCAGCAACTGTGCAACAAACTTATGAAGCCTGGCAAGTCTAGCAATTGCTTAGCAAGTAATTTTCAAACTTGCAGCACAATTGCTTCCTATCTGGGCGAGTGTCAGTCTGGAGGACTGTGGGGAGAAATTACCCTGGAGGGCTAGTGAAAGGGGCAGCTGCAGCCAGGCAGGTTGGCAGTGCCTGAAGAGGTGGTGCTGGGATGAGTAGCCACAGGAGTAATGTAAGCTGGACACTGGAGTTCTACAACACACCTAAGGGGCCTCGGGTTCCTGCCTGTAATGGGCCATTGCTTTACTTGTCTAAGTGACTGTCAGGCAATTAGAATGTTCCAGCTGGGTTCTGCAAGCTAGTGTGTGCTGGAGTGAAGATGAGGATCTGTATATAGAGATTGTATATAGGAAGAGTTGTCCCTGTTGTTTGTTGTTGAAGTCAAATGGGCATCCCATAACCTCCCATCCCCATCCAAGTTATTATCCCTCAATAAAACAAAACCAAAAAAAAAAAGGCACAACATTTTTTGATTTCTAGCACTTCGCTACTTTAACTAGTAATTGCGTGGTCATGCAACACTGCACCCAAATGACATGTATATCCTTTTTTTTCACACAAATAGGGCTTTCTTTTGACTTTATTTGATATTTTTTTTATTATATAAACAAAAACAAAACAATATTTTCTACTTTCTGTTATAAAACATCCAATAAAAACAGTAAAAAAAATCGAATTTGCTTTGCAGGGAGAAGAAACAGCCAGATCCCTGATCTGTATACAGAGCCCTGTGTGTTTGTAAGCATAGGACTTTGTGCTGTGATTGGCTACAGACGATCAGCAGGTCTCGGCCATAAATCATTGGCAGGGACCTGCTGACAAAATCAAGCTGTAGCCAGTGACAGCGTAGATTAGCAGTGGAAGCTAGACATGTGCACTGCCGAAAAATTAATTTGACTTTGTTTCATTCTTTTTTTTTTTTTCGTTTTTCGGGTCATTCGTTGTGATCGAAATTCATTATTTCGAATGAATTTGTAATTTCGGAAAAATTTGAATTTGTTATGTTCCATTCATTTAGATGCGGTATTCGTTACTTCGATAATTCGGAAAAATACGAAATTGGAAGATTAGGAAATTTGAAAATGTGAAAATCCCCCAATTTTTTTTTTTCGAAAATTCTAAAATTTAAAAAGGAAAATCCGAAAATTCAAAAGAACGAAAATCTGAACATTTAAAAAGCCAATATAATCCATTCTATTATATTGGCTTTTGTTCAGATTTTCGTTCTTTTGAATTTTCGGATTTTCCTTTTAAATTGGCTCTCACCAACAGTTCCTTGGTCCCAGGTATTAAATAGAATGGATCAAATTAAACTCTCAGAACGTGTATGGTATGTATGTATGGTATATACCATACACTCTTCGACACCATGCAAATAAAAAAAAAAAAATGGTCCCCATGGGAGATACCAATTCCTTAAATATCACACTGTAAAGCATAATAAAGTTTATCATAAAATAAACCTGAGTTTTGTAAAATATATTACATGAGAGGAAACATACATACCTAAGTTGTATCTTTGTTGATCTTATACTGTATTGCTATGTTCTTATTATATGTACCATTCACCTTGTATTAAGTTTATGTTTGAAATATCGAATATACCTATGTTTTGGTTACACATTTGTACTGACCTACGACCTTTTACAATAATAAAAATAGTTTGAAAATAAAAAAAAATCCAATATAATAACTAATAAGAATTTCCTTTCAAATTTGGGTGTTAGTGAACGTAACGAATACAAATTTATCCGAAGTTACGAATTATTCGAAATAACGAATGCTGCATCTAAACAAATGGAACTCAACAAATGAATAACAATAATGATAAAAAAAATAATAATATTTATTATTATTTATTATTATTAATTTGTTACGTTCCATTTGTTTAGATGTGGCATTCATTATTTCGGATAATTCGTAACTTTAGATAAATTTGTATTCGTTGGGTTCGCTAACAGCCAAACTTGAAAGGAAATTCCAATACCTATCATTTAATCGTTAGTAATAGTTATTATTATTAGTTAGTTATTTCTGATTTTCCAGTTTTTGGATTTTCGTTCTTATTTTCGGATTTTCATTCTTTTGAATTTTCAGATTTTCATTCTTATTTTCAAATTTTTGGATTTTCGAATTTTGGTTTTCGGAAAAATTCGTTGAATGGGTTTTCATTCATTTCAATATTTCAGAATTAATGAATTTGTCAAATTTTGGCGAAAAACGAATTCGGAACGAAAACGGATTGCACATTTCTAGTGGAAGCGTGCATGCATGGCCCTAACACGGAAAAGGCCAGATGACATACACGTGATCCAGCTGATGTACACGTGATCCAGCTGATGTACACGTGACCCAGCTGATGTATACGTGATCCAGCTGATGTACACGTGATCCAGCTGATGTACACGTGATCCAGCTGATGTACACGTGATGCAGCTGATGTACACGTGATCCAGCTGATGTACACGTGATCCAGCTGATGTACACGTGATCCAGCTGATGTACACATGATCCAGCTGATGTACACCTTATCCAGCTGATGTACACCTTATCCAGCTGATGTACACGTGATCCAGCTGATGTACACGTGATCCAGCTGATGTACACGTGATCCAGCTGATGTACACCTTATCCAGCTGATGTACACCTTATCCAGCTGATGTACACGTGATCCAGCTGATGTACACGTGATCCAGCTGATGTACACGTGATCCAGCTGATGTACACGTGATCCAGCTGATGTACACCTTATCCAGCTGATGTACACCTTATCCAGCTGATGTACACGTGATCCAGCTGATGTACACGTGATCCAGCTGATGTACACATGATCCAGCTGATGTACACGTGATCCAGCTGATGTACTGTACACGTGATCCAGCTGATGTACACATGATCCAGCTGATGTACACGTGATCCAGCTGATGTACTGTACACGTGATCCAGCTGGCATGTGCTGCCCTGCTGCAGTGCATGTACTGTGGTCGGGCGGCAAGCAGTTGAAATTTGGATTTAAATGCCTGATGCACATGAATACATAGGCTAACATAGAACTGTGTTTATAGGCATAAATAAAATATGTTGTATGCCTGGAAATGTTCTGTTCATGAGGTCTAATGTCGCTGTTAGGGTCTGTCTATTTGTAATCTTCTAGTATATTTACTAAATTGCAGGAAGTCAATACGTTAAAATAATTTACATGCTCCTTGACTTTGCTGCTCTGAAATGGGCTCAAGTGTTATAAACTGTTTTGCATTTCATATTTTCACAGACCAGTTCCTATGTGGGTAAATAATACGGGGGCTGAAGGGTTATGAATATATCTAGGAATAAATTTGTCATCCCTAATGAACAAAAAATGAAGGAAATAATGGCTAATCTAGAAAACGACCTTCCAGTTAATGATCAACTAGATCAGCTCGGATCTCGCAGCGGGGTCATTAACAGACATCAAATCGGCTATGGGCCATTACTGCCATCTAATGAATATGTACTGTGTATGAACTATTAGCAATTGCAGATCAATAATCTTGCCATAAACACATGTTGAAGATGACACCGTCCTCCCGGAACACTCAGATGGTAAACAACGTTCCTTATCTGCAAAGATATAAAAGTGACACTAAACAATATCCCTCTCCTCCAAAAATAATCCATACTCATCCATTACTTAACCACTTAAGGACCGGAAGATTTGCCCCCTTAACCTCCCTGGCAGTATGATTATGTCAGATTTTTGATGCTGAAATTGGTACCATTATTTTGCATAGAAATTTGGCGTTTTATATTGTAGGCCTGTAATTCTAATGCCGCGTACACACGACCGTTTTTGATGATGAGAAAACTGCCATTTTTTAGATTGGTAGTGAAAAACGGTCGTGTGTAGGCTCCATAGCATTTTTCTCAACGAGAAAACTGCCCGAAAAAAAAACTAGAACCTGCTCTATTTTTTCTCGTCGTTTTTCACGTTGTTCTTTTTCACGTCGTGAAAAACAGTCGTGATTTGATTATATTATTGAATAATTTTTATTATTATTATATTATTATTTGTTATAATTATTTATAGTTATTTATTATATTATAATTTATGATTTTGTGTTTCAAACTTTATCATACCCAGGATGTCTACTAGATTCTTGTTTGGACAGATTTAAGTGAGTTATTTCTAATGGCGCGTACACACGACCGTTTTTCCTGTCATGCAAAAAAACGACGTTTTTCTCGACGTGATTCGTCGTGATTCCTCTCAAGCCTGCCTTGCCTACACACGTTCATGAAAAAAAACGCTCAAGCAAAGCGTGGTGATGTACAACACGTACTATAACGGGGAAGTTCCATTCGGATGGCGCCACCCTTTGGGCTGCTTTTGCTGATCTCGTGTTAGTAAAGTTTGGTGAGAGACGATTCACGCTTTTCAGCCTCGTGCTTTTCAGTCCGTTACAGCGTGACGAATGTGCTATCTCCATTCTGAACGCTAGTTTTACCAGAACGAGCGCTCCCGTCTCATACTTGATTCTGAGCATGCGCGTTTTTTTCCCCTCGGAAAAGCATACACAGGAGCGGTTTTCGTGATGAGAAAAAGACTGACGGGAAACACGATGAGAAAAAATAGAGCAGGTTCTAATTTTTTTGCGGGTAGTTTTCTCGTTGGGAAAACTGCTATGGAGCCTACACACGACCGTTTTTCATGACGAGAAAACTGCAATTTTTTAGGTTGGTCGTGAAAACCGGTCGTGTGTAGGCTTTTCCGAGGGGAAAAAAAGCGTGCATGCTCAGAATCAAGTATGAGATGGGAGCGCTCATTCTGGTAAAACTAGCGTTTGTAATGGAGATATGACATTCGTCACGCTGTAACCGGCTGAAAAGCACAAGGCTGAAAAACGCGAATCGTCTCTCACCAAACTTTACTAACACGCGGTAACACGAGATCAGCAAAAGCAGCCCAAAGGGTGGCGCCATTCGAATGGAACTTCCCCTTTATAGTGCCGTCGTACGTGTTGTACGTCACCGCGCTTTTCTTGACCTTTTTTTTTTCCTGAACGTACGTGTGTATGCAAGGCAGGCTTGAGAGGAATCACGACAAATCACGTCGAGAAAAACGTTGTTTTTTTGCATGACAGGAAAAACGGTCGTGTGTAAGCGGCATAAGAAATAACTCACTTAAATCTGTCCAAACAAGAGTCTAGTAGACATCCCGGGTATGATAAAGTTTGAAACGCAAAATCATAAATTATAATATAATAAATAACTATAAATAATTATAACAAATAATAATAATAAAAATTATTCACTAATGTAATCAAATCAAAAACACAGAAATTTGCTCAGTTGCAGAATTGTCGCTGTCATTAGATTTAGTGTTTGATGACGAATTTCCCCACAAAACGCTATCGCTCAATTCTGCAAGTGATTCTAATTTATTATCACTGTTTTCTAGCTGGTCTAAAACCACTCTTGACGTAAACTGACATTTTTTGGTTGCTATGGACAATCTCCAGTTTCCAGGCAGAAAGAACAGTTTTTATAATATAAAACTGCATGCAGGACACTGGACAGACCACTAGGGACAAAGGGGATGTGAAACTTTTTGATACAGTACTGTAATCTGTAAGATTAATGACCGGTCCATTTCTTGCGATATGGCACTGCGTCGCTATAAACTGACAATTGCGCGGTCGGGCGACGCTGTACCCAAACAAAATTGATCTCCTTTTTTCCCCCACAAATAGAGCTTTATTTTGGTGGTATTTGATCACCTCTGCGGTTTTTTTTTTGTTTTTTTTTTGCACTATAAACAAAAAAAGAGCAAAAATTTGGAAAAAAAATAATATTTTTTACTTTTTGCTATAATAAATGTCCCCCCAAAAATTTTAATTTCTTCCTCAGTTTAGGCCAATATGTATTCTTCTACATATTTAAAAAAAAAACAAAAAAACGCAATAAGCGTAAATTTATTGGTTTGCACAAAAGTTATAGTGTCTACAAAATAGGGGACAGATTTATGGCATTTAATTTTCTTTTTTTTACTAGTAATGGCGGTGATGTGTGATTTTTTAGTGGGGCTGCGACATTGCGGCAGACAGATCGGACATTTTTGACACTTTTTTGGAACCATTGACAGTTATACAGCAATCAGAGCTAAAACTAGCTGATTACTGTATAAATATCACTGGTAGGGAAGGGGTTAACACTAGGGGGCGATCAAGGGGTTAATTGTGTTCCCTGGGAGGTGTTGCTAACTGTACAGGGGCTGGGCTGACTGAAGGAGGAGAGAGATCGCTGTTCCTAATACCCAGGAACTAAAAATGTCTTTCTCCTCCCCTGACAGAATGGGGATCTGTTTGTCTACACTGACAGATCCCCGTTCTGCCTGTCTCTGGAGAGATTGCGGGTGGCCAGGGGACATCGAGTATGCCGGACCCGCTTCTTGGCTCCACCGCCCGTGAATGAGCACGTACGTACATATACTGTGGCAGGGCGGCCGCTCTGTGCCCGATCACATACCTAATAAGTGATCTGACACGTCCGGGTCTGGAGCACGTGTGCACGCCGCCCGCCAGCCCGCTCTCAATGTGATTATACACAGCGGGAGCCAATCAGCGGGAACAGGGGACTCAATGTCCGCCAGCACCCACCGATGCTTCGGTTCACAGGCAGAACTGTGGTCTGCCTATGTAAACAAGTCAGATTGCCGTTCTGTCAGTAGAGTAGGCATGGATTCTGTGTTCCTGTAAAGCAGGGACATGGATCCATGACTTCCACTAGGAAAAGCACCTCCCCACTACACTGAAACACTGGCTAGGCACACAGTTTACCCTTTGATCACCCCTGATGCACCTCTTCTGCTGTGATTATTCACAGCAGAAGCCGATCAGCGGGTGTCGGTTAATGGATGTCTGCTGGCACCCGCTAATCGTCAAAGAGAGAAATTGGAGGTAATATTATCTGCTTTCATAGGCCAACATCCTAAAAATATATGGAAACAATGTTCCCCCCTTGGAAAGTGGGACTTTAACCACTTAACGACCAGCCGCTGGCGGCTTCTACAAGGGTAGCACCACACACACACACGTTTATTATATATATATATATATATATATATATATATATATATATATATATAAACTCCCTATCATATTATCCTATGTGTCCATGCAGTATCAGCAGTTTTTGGCTGGGGTGTTTTTTGGCTGTAAAAACGCTCTAACGTCAAAAAACGCTGATAAACACGGCTCACCAGTGCTTAACGTTTTTGATCCATTGAAAATTTTTATAAATTAATTAATAATAAAATTTAAAAAACGCTAACGTGGAAAACGCTAAAAAGCACTAATAGACGCTAAAAAACGCTATTGAAAAAAACGTTAAAAAACTTTGAAAAACTCACTGCAAAGCTACTGGCGTTTTTATAATGTTATTTTAACGTCCAGTGTGCATGAGGCCTTAAAGTAATCTTAGCGGCTAAGAACCACCCCCTCCCGCTGCTGCTTTTACCGGGCAGTCCCGTGCAATCGAGAAGCCCAGCAAGGATGCGACCAATGGCATTTGGTTCCTGAGACACAGTAAAAGGAACAGATCTTGTTCCTCCCACTGTGTGACGGCAGAAACTGGAAGCGATGAGGATTTTGTCACTTCCAGTTTTAGTCTCATGAAAACAACCTGTTAGCACAGGGGTGCCCAACCGCTGGCCCGCGGCGCCCTCTGATGAGGCCCGCCATGACTTGCTCTGAGATGGCGGGTCGGCAACCCCGACCCCTCCATCTCCGAGAATGAGCGCGGAGAACGGAGCCACCACTAGAGGAAGCAGAGATGATGCTTCCTGTATAGCGCCGGCTCCTTCACAGGTGAAGTGATACCAAATGTACTCCGCCTGTGACAGGAAGCTGCTCTCTACTGCAGCCGCATGCTTCTGTCACACTAATGCACGGGAAGTGAACCTGTGATCTAGGACAGCAGCCAGCAGTGCCAGTACCAGCTAGCAGTATCAGTACTAGCCACCAGTACCAGTCACCAGTACCAATCACCAGTACCAGTCACCAGTACCAGTCATCAGTACCCTCCAGCAGTATCAGTACCCACCAGCAGTACCCGCCAGCAGTACCAGTACCAGCCAGCACCAGCCCCAGTACCAGCCAGGAGTACCCGCCAGAAGTACCAGTACCCGCCAGCAGTACCAGTAACCAGTACCAGTAACCACCAGCAGTACCAGCCAGCAGTACCAGTACCAGCCATCAGTACCAGTCACCAGTACCAGTCATCTGTAGCAGTACCAGCCATCAGTACCAGTCACCAGTACCAGCCAGCAGTACCAGTCATCAGTTTCAGTACCCACCAGCAGTACCAGTACCAGCCAGCAGTACCAGTAACCACCAGCAGTACCAGTAACCGCCAGCAGTAACCGTTAGCAGTACCAGTACCCACCAGCAGTACCAGTACCCACCAGCAGTACCAGTACCAGTAACCGCCAGCAGTAACCGTTAGCAGTACCAGTACCCACCAGCAGTACCAGCCAGCAGTACCAGTACCAGCCAACAGTACCAGTACCCGCCAGCAGTACCAGCCAGCAGTACCAGTACCAGCTAGCAGTACCAGTACCCACCAGCAGTACCAACCAGCAGTACCAGTCAGTGGTACCTGCCAGCAGTACCAGCAGGCAGTACCCAACAGCAGTACCTGCCAGCAGTACCAGCACCTGTCAGCAGTACCCAACAGCAGTACCAGCCAGCAGTACCAGCCCTGGAGGACAGCCAGCAGCAGCCACCAGCCATATCTGCTTGGGGGACAGATTAAGGTCAGTTGAGATGCAGGTAAACTGCTGTGCATCAGTGTGAAAGCAGCCTTAGGCTCCTTTCACATGATCGGTCTGATCGGGTCTGCCTGTCTGTTTTTCAGGTGGACCCAATCGGACCCTCCATTCACCTCTATAGAGCAGCAGATGTAAACAGACTCATGTCTGTTTACACCCGCCTATCTGCAATCCAATCTGCTGAAAAAAAACAGAAGGGGATTCGTCCCCTTCTGTCTGGGCAGATCGGGGGGCCCATAGAATATAGCAGGCTGCGTCTGTATCTGCTCTACATTTGCAGAGTGGACACAGACCTAACATCCGCCCGCTCCGCTCATTGTGGCCCACGACCAGTTACCAAGTCGCTAAAGTGGCCCTCACTCCTCAAAAGGTTGGGCACCCCTGTGTTAGCACCTTGTAAAAGCATCACATCAAACTGTTCTTGGTTTGATCTGATGCTCTGGAGGGCAAGGGAGACAATTGGGGTCTAACAGACCCAAGATCTCTCCAAAAGCAATGTTGTTCATCCCTTCTGTTAACAATGAAGTTGAGCTAAAAAAGTAAAATAAAGTTACAGTGTAAAAAATAAATAAAAAAAAAACAATAATAATATTTTTTTAAAGAACCTCTGTTCCCACATGCTCACATACAAATGTGAACGCACATGTCAATCCCGCAGACATATGTAAACGGCGATTGCACCACACGTGAGATATCGCTGTGGATGTCAGAATGAGAGCAATTTTTCTAGCACCAGATCTCCTGTGTACTTTAAACTGGTAACCTGTAAAAGCTTTTAAAGCATTGCCTATGGAGATTTTTAGTTATCGAAGTTTACCGCCATTCCACGAGCGTACATAATTTTAAGAAGATTCACCATTAGACATTTCCAGGAGTGTCGGACTCATGGTCCCCTTGTGCACCCTAAGACTTCTTCTGTTGACCCTAAACAAGAACAGCGGGACCAGATTCTTCAACAAAAATATCTCTTCAAGAATGTACAGCGCATTCCTTGGCACAGAGATGCATTCATTCTTTCGTTCGCAGGGTGACCTTTTTTGAATTTTCTTTCAACTATCGAAAGAGTCACCTTAAAATAAATGTAAGCGATTATTTAAATCAAGCAGACCATTTTTTTTTACAAATATATCTACAAAAAAAACTGAACAGGCTATACATTCTCTTTATTAGGAGAACTGTTTCACCTTCAAATTAGCCAGGCAGAGGTCTACTGCTGTACAGAATCATTAATGCTCCGCCAATTACTCCTCAAGGCCGGAGTGAATGATCAAAGAACAATTAATGCTCTCCTCGTTCAAGCTTCAAGTTCATTATTTCAGATTTTTTTTACATTGACAAAAGCCTTTTACCAACCCTTCTGGTTTAGGTAATAAGTCCCCTGGTTACATCTGCTATAAAGAGCTGACTTCAGTCTAGGCAAAAAACGAGCATCGGGGGAAAGAGACCTCGGTGCAGACCATAAGTCAACTGTGACGTGGTGAAACGTCAAGCAACGTTTGCATTTTAAATTCTTGGAGCTACCAACCCAACGGACCTCGTTAGGGAAAGAAAAATAGAGGAGGCTTTTGTTTTGTGTGATTGCTCGTTATGCTGCTATAGATGTTTGTTATGCGGCTTGCGTTGGATGTGCAAAGTTTTGCATGTACCAGAAAAGTGAACGTATATAGTGGCTTGTGATATATTATTCTTTTAGATAAAAATTCCCACTTGTTAAGTTAATTGTTCCATTAATTTTCTACACCCATAATTACTCTAGCCTCTTGTCCTGCCCCAACCACCCACCATCTAGACCCTACCTGCCCCCATTACTTCCTCTGCCACCCCTGCCTTTCCCTAATTGATTGCAAAGTGGCAACACTGAGGGACATTAGCCAAGGTTTGGTTTGGGTTGATGGCATTGAAACGCAAGATGTAACAATCTTTATTACATGCTGTATAGACGAACATGGTTCCAGTGTTTTAATAAATTAGAGGTGCACTGAAATGAACATTTTGGACCAAACCCAAAAATTTAGGATGCACTTGGCCAAAAGCCAAAGCTGAAATGGAAATATCATGAATTTCAATGAATTTATTTTCGGTCATTATCTGCAACTTTTTGTCTGATGGGCTGCTTTCCCACTGAGCAGGTTTTGAAGCGCTTTTGCGTTAAAAAAAAAACGCAAAAAAATCTTAAGAAAAATGCATCCCTTTAAATTCTATGTATGTCTTCACACTGGTCCATTACATTTCCGTTGTGGTGTTAAAAATCCAGCTTGGCCGTTTTTTTGGTGCCTATTTGATCAGTTAAAAAAATTGAAATGTATTGAAAATGCAGCAAAAAGAAATGAAAACTTCACCCATATTGTGTTTTTGATGTGGTTTTTGAGTAAAGTGACCAATGGAAAACGCACCATAAATGCAGTAAAATCACGTATGTTTTTCAGCAGCCATTATCGGCACCATTTTTTTATATCGGCAAAACACAGATAGCCCTATTTTCTAGATAAACGAATCAAAACGAAACGAAACAAAACACATTTTTTCGTTATACACATGTTTATCGCCCGCTGATAATTTTCAGCGGGCGATAAACATGCGCATAACGAAAAAATGTGTTTTGTTTTGTTTCGTTTTGATGCGTTTAGCTAGTTATTCAGTTTTGTTAAATTTGGTTGATTCGTTCAATTCGTATTCGGAATTCGATTTATGTATTTTTCTAATTTTCCTACATACATTTTGAATCGATCGAAAACTTTTTTTTTTTTTATTTGAATGTGGCAAAGTTTACAAACAAAATAAAAATATTCATCAAATGATAACAATGACTTTTTGAATCACCTTTGGCTTAAAGTGGTTGTATAGACCATTTTGGTACTTTTACCTACCGGTAAGCCTATAATAAGGCTTACCTGTAGGTAAAAAAATATCTCCTAAACCTTTACGATTTAGGAGATATTCCCCTCGCAATGAGCCGCTGACTGCAGCAGCGCATGCGCGCAGGGGATTCTCGGCTAAAAGCCCAGCAGACGCCGGACTTTGCCGGAAATAAGTCTCCCGCACGCATGCGCGGGAGTGACGACATCACGGCGCCAGCCAATCACAGCGCTGGATCCGCGATACCCGGAAGACCCGCTGAGGCAATGTGTCATATCCCTCGGCGTGGATCAGGTGAGTTACCGACGCCTCGTTCTAAGGTAAGTATTTCATAATGAGCTAGTATGCGGTGCATACTAGCTCATTATGCCTTTTGCCTTACAGGTGACTAAAAAAAATAAAAAATGTTTGGGACTATACAACCGCTTTATCAAAAAAAGCATTGTTTCGAAATGTTACTCTAATAACACACACAGTCTTTGATTTCAGCAATATGTGTACAGTTAGAATTCGACTTGAGTTCGATGTAAAATTAGTTCTGAATTTCAGTACGAATTTCCGAATTCAGACTAATTTTGCTTCGGCATTCGGAGCATTCGGTAAAATTAGTTTATATTCCTGGGTTGGCTTGCTAAGGCTGCTGGGGACAATGTTGTTGGTTTGGTGCTCTCGGGTTCAGGTTGGAGGTGTGGTGGACGGTGAGGTGTGTATGGCTGGGTGTGTGTGTGTGTGTGTGTGTGTGTGTGTATGTAGGGGTTGACTGTACTTATAGCTCCACTGCTTACTATACTATGATTTCCCATAGTTTGGCCCTACGTGGCCCACTTTGGTCAACCTACTTATATTGTTTTTTTAGTTTTCCTCCGTTGAGGAACCAGGGTTCACAATTTTTTTGAAAATACCATATAGCCCTGTGGTGCTATCATTAATGTGCAATGTTATATACATGTGATGTAACCATTTGCGAGACTGTTTGCTTTGTACATGAAAAAACTCAATAAATAAATCTTTAAAAAAAAAAAAAAAATTAGTTTATATTGTAATTTGTGTTTTTGGATATATCGGAATTTCCGAATAACGGAAAATTTGTCCGAATATTAATTTGGAACTAAACAAACCGTACATGTCTAGCGAGTGATATATCCGTGGATCCCTAAATAGCATGTTGGTAAATTGTATACTGTGGGGTCTAGTTAAAAAACAAAATTGCTTTACAAATATCTTGACATGCACACACCTGTCATAAATAATTCTGGCATTGCCTAATATATTTTTTATCTATGAACATCAGCTCCATCTAGTGGCCATCATGCAGTATTTTCCTGAAATACCTCAATCAGGAAAATATCCCATTTTAGCACCTAGATATAGCAACTGATTATAGGAAATACACATTTTAGACAAACAACAGGATTTATTCATTTACAAACCATTTTTTTTTTTTTAAACAGACCCCATATGTGTTTGTCACTTCTGTAAAGCTATTGTGTTTTCTAACGAATTCCAACTTTTCAGAACTATTAGAATTCGGATTGGTTGAAAAAAGATGCAACGTCACGGACCTGTGCATGCTGGGTAAGTGTTGTCAAAAGGGGACGGTGCCACCAGTGATCTCGCCAGGTGGCCTCGCCCTTCCCTATGAAAGAATTGTCAAACAGAGGAGCCTACATTAGGCAGACGGCTTCCATGTCTGCGGGAATGATATTTTTTTTGTTCTTTTTTGGGTGTGGCGGACGGTGTGATTGACAATGGATTTACATCGGGGGACACTATTTGTTTTTCTTTTTTAATAAAGGAATTGTCAAAAACTGTCTGTGTTTTTCTTACTTTTTGACACTTTTTTGATGAATGGGTAGGGGTACCCATACTCATTCACATAGGGCAGGGCCGGAATCTGGGGGGCCCTTGTTAAAGGGGGCTTCCAGATTCCGATAAGCCCTCAGCCCGCAGACCCCGACAACCACCGACCAGCTGTGGGGATGAGGCCCTTGTCCCCATCAACATGGGGACAGGGTGCTTTGGGGTGGAGTACCTGGTTTAGGAGGGGGGGGGCACAGGCTCACCCTCCTCCTTTCCTGCTGGGCTGCATGCTCGAATAAGGGTCTGGTATGGATTTTGGGGGGGCCCCACAACATATTTTCTTTTTTTTATATTTTTGTATTGCCGGCATTCTTTTCTTTACATTCATCTGTCAGTGGGGAAGCCAGCTAACAGATGAGATGCTGCTTAACAACCAGCTATTCTTCACACAGAATTCAAATCGGTTGATCGTTTTTCGACAGTCCCGAATTCTAATCATTCTGAAAAGTTGGAATTCGTTTATTTATAAACTAAACAAATTTTAATGAAAACAAAACAAAATTTAACGCAAACTAAACCAAACTAAATCAATTGCCTATCGAAACAAAATTAGTAACATAACGAATCTATCTGAAACAAAATGTAACAAATTTTACCGTTCTGCACATGTCTATACAACACATGTACAAGCTGGCCAACAGCGTCACAGTGATCCCTCTCTGGCCAGTTCCATCCCTATCTTGCAGATTTTCCAACTTTTATTTGCTAAAATAGCTTCTCTTGAGAGCATGGATATACCGTACAGTGCCAATATTAGACATGCGCACTGCCGAAAAATTTGTTCATTTTCGTTTAAATCGTTTTTTTTTTTTTCGGTTCATTCGTTATGATCGCAATTCGTAAATTTGTTGATTCGTAAATTTGAAAATCTGAAAATAAGAAAGAAACTCCAAAAATTCTAAAGAATAATTTACTAACTAACTAATAATAACTATTAAATTATAGGTATTGGAATTTCCTTTCAAGTTTGGCTGTTAGTGAATGTAACGAATATGAATTTATCCGAAGTTATGAATTATCCAAAATAACAAATGCCACATCTAAACAAATGGAACGGAACAAATTAATAATAATAACAAGTTTTTATTATTATTATTGTTATTTATTTATTCGGAAATTCGGAGTTCGGAAATTCGGAATTTTGAAAATTGGAAAATTGGAAAATCTGAAAATAAGAAAGGAAAATCTGGAAATTCGAAAGAACAAAAATCCGAAAATCCATAAATTCGAAATAACGAATGAACTAACTAATAATAACTGACTATTAAATTATAGGAATAGTAAAACCTTGGTTTGGGAGTAACTTGTTTGAGAGAGTTTTGCCAGAGAAGCTACATTTTTAAATACATTTTGACTTGATATACAAGCGATGTCTTGATATACAAGTAGCGTCATGTCACAACTTAGTGGCGCCTCTAAGTGTAGCAATATGGTTACATTTATTGAAGGTACAACATTTAGCAACATATTGCTACACTTAGAGGTGCCTCTCTTCTCTTTTAAACTTGGTAGCTCCTGCTGGATTTTGCTTCTAATCTCATTGTGGAGGCTTTCATTTGTGGATGGACATTTTATGGTTACACAACCTATCACATTGCTATGATATTTTTTATATGGACTATAAACTGAAGGACCTATAAATAAATGGTTGTGGAACAAATCATTTGAGTTTCCATTATTTCCTATGGGGAAATTCGCTTTGATATACAAGTGCTTTGGATTACAAGCATGTTTCTGGAACAAATTATGCTCGCAATCTGAGGTTTTACTGTATTGGAATTTCCTTTCAAATTTGGCTGTTAGTGAACATAACGAATACAAATGTATCTGAAGTTACGAATTACCTGAAATAAAAAATGCTGCATCTAAACAAATGGAACAGAACTAAATAATAATAAATAATAATAATACAAATGTTATTATTATTATTACTTATTATTTTAAATTTTGTAAATTCCATTCGTTTAGATACGGCATATGTTATTTCGGATAATTCGTAACTTCAGATAAATACGGAATTGTTACGTTCACTAACAGCCAAATTTAAATGGAAATTTCAATACCTATAATTTAATAGTTAGTAATAGTTAAGTTATTATTAGTTAGCTATTATTTCAGATTTTTGGGTTTTCGGGTTCTCGAATTTCCGAAAAGGTTTTTGTTAAGCCGGATATTTCCAAATTAATGAATTTGTCTAAATTTGTTAAAAAACTAATTCGGAACAAAACTAATTGCACATGTCTAGCCAATATGGGGCAGACACATCTGGGGGTGAAAACAGCTCTGGACCAAAATCAAACCGTGTGCATCCACAATAGGAAAACAATACAACATTTCCCGAGCGGACTCTATCACACCCACCCAAACAACAAATAATTCTAAGCTCTACCTATTTAAAAAAAAAAAAGAGCTAGCATTGTGGAGTTCAAGAACTAATTTTATTGTCTCTTTAATTTTTGTATTATACTTACTATGTTCAAGCATTTTGTATGTTATCCTTAAAAATAAATAAAAATATTTTTAGAAAAAAAAAATACAAAGTTTAGGAGGGTGGACATCGCATGACATGCACCATGATTGTCTATGCAAGTAACCGGAGGACCCCAAAATAACACCAAATTAATCAATATATAATGCAAAGGGATTACAGCACAGTAAGGAAATATTTTTATTAATATAGCAACTTCAGGCTTCCCTTTCTAGTTACCATTAATATTCGCTATTGTCTTCCTGCTTCTCCTCCTGGCCAATCAGGAAGCGGGTCTTAAGACCGGATTGACAGAGAGGAGAAGTGACCGTATTGGCCTGGAGCTGAAGCAGGGGGGAAGCGACTGAGGAGGAAACGCAGTGGGAAGCCGCCGAAGCTGCCCGCGATCTGGATGGGGTAAGGCCGGGGCTGGTGGATGGACGGGCGAGTTGTTCGCCGAGCGACGGGGAGTGGGGGTTTCGATCGATTGACCACATGGGGGGTATCGGGTAGTTTGTTTGCAACCCCCCCCACAAAAGCCCCCACTGCTAGAACCTTCCGTGCAAGAAACTATGAAGAGGTTTTCAGAGGGCAGTTGACAGGTGGCTGGGAGGCGATATATCAACTCGCGCCGCCTGTTCTAACTCTAAAAAGGCTGCATAACCTCACCACAACTGCGTGTTTTGCACCTGGCTGCAGGGTGGTTGTGGCATGGCCCCAGTCACTTGAATGGATCTGGTTCAGTGGCGCACTGCCCACCAAACACAACAGGGGCTTTATTTTTCACCATGTGTACAGCCCTGAGCGAGATGATCAGGCGGCAGCAAGACTGCCGGCGTTTCTCGTGGCCTTTGTCTATAGCTGCCCTAAATTATTTTTTCTTTCCAGGACGATCTGTTTACGAGAACGTGATGTTAGAAAAGATTGGCGTTCTTCTCTGCGTAATGTCAGGCTCATTCCCGAGCCCGATGTGATTCAGTGTTTTTTTTTAATCCAAGGTTATCTGCAAACTCCTAAATTAAATATACTATACACCTTGCAAAAACGCATTAGCACGCCGGATGCAAGGTCTGATAGATGTCATTGCACCTTGACGGGATTTGGGTTACAGTCTCTCGATATACAAAATCCGCCGAAAAAGTGACTGATCTCTACCGGGAATTGTTTGCGGATTATATGCGTTGCCTTCTGCCCGCTTCTTTGTGGATATTAGGAGCGCATTAACAATGCCAGTAGTTGATATCATCATGAATGCTCTACAATGAAGCACTCTGAAGGTGCTAAAGGGCATTCATATATTAGCGAGCGATGAATACTGCATGTGCACAAGGAAGTCAGTCATTAGACCTGTCGCTGGAATGAATAAGCAAACAAAAGCATTGTGTGAGTGTTCTTTTACAAGGATTCTTTTGCATGCCATCCACAGCAAACACAACTAGAGAGCTTTAGCATAGGACATAAAGGAGAACTGCCGGCAGATAAAGAGAACGCAACGCAGGCGGCGTCGTGTTCATTCCTTCATCAGTTAATGCAGTACTGGGACAAGGTCGTCCAGCGCCCAGGGCAAGGATACAGAATTGTGCCCCCCTCGCCCACTTTCAATACATCCCACAGAATGGGTTTACCCCCCCCCCCCGTGTCTATTCTTTGACCTTTTTGCTTCACTGTGCTTGGGGCAGCTTCCCCTTGTCCCAGCCCTGAGTAAATGTGTTTGTTTACAATTCAAGCAGTGCAAGTACCTTAAAGTGATACTAAAGCTTTGTTTTTTTTAATAAAAAAAACAAAAACAAACATATCATACTTACCTCCACTGTGCAGCTCGTTTTGCACAGAGTGGCCCCGATCCTCCTCTTCTAGGGGCCCTCTGCGGCTCTCGTGACTCCTGCCCGCATTAGAAAACCCCCTAGGAGAAGCACTGCCCCGAGGGTGTTACCTTGCGGGCGCCCTCCTGAGTCATACACTGGGCGTCCGTAGACACCCAATGTATGACTCGGCCCCGCCCCCGGCGCCCGCTAATTGGATTTGATTGACAGCAGCAGGAGCCAATGGCTGCGCTGCTATCAATTTAACCAATCAAAGCCGGGACTCCGTGGAGAGAAGGACGGCGGGGATGCGCCCACGGTAATTCGGGGCCCAGGTAATTAAATGGGGGGCTGGGGGGCCAGACACTGCAAGGTGTTTTTTCACCTTAATGTATAGGATGCATTAAGATGAAAAAACACAAAGGTTTACAACCCCTTTAAGGCCCCATTCACAGTTTAACAGACAGCCAGCAGCGGGATTGGAGAGCACACCTGTCAGGGCCCCATGTACTGCACCAAAACCT
Organism: Rana muscosa; assembly: GCA_029206835.1. Lineage (NCBI taxonomy): Eukaryota > Metazoa > Chordata > Amphibia > Anura > Ranidae > Rana > Rana muscosa. The sequence continues at coordinate 180,077,669 of CM055119.1, read as the reverse complement.
CATGAACCACGCCGCAGCCTGCTTATCCACTTAAAGCGGAGGTCCACACAAAAATGGAACCTCTGCTTTTCGGAACGCTCCCCCCATTCGGTGTCACATTTGGCACCTTTCAGGGGGAGGGGGGGTGCAGATACCTTTATAATACAGGTATTTGCACCCACTTCCGGGCATAGACCCCCGCGGGAGTTACGCCTCTTCCCGTCCCCCCCGCTGTCTTCTGGGAGACACACGGGTCCCAGAAGACAGCAGGGGCCATTCGGATTCCGCAGCACGACTCGCGCATGCACAGTAGGGAACAAGGAAGTGATTCCCTTACCGAAGATGGCGGCGGCAGCATCTGAGGACCGAGCGACGGGTCGGCCTCGGGTGCCGAAATCGCGGGTGCCCTGGACAGGTAAGTGTCCTTATTTTAAAAGTCAGCAGCTGCAGTATTTGTAGCTGTAAAAGCTGGTAAGGAGGGCCGAAACACGCCCCCTAATTAAGTCCCCAAACCACCACTGCGCCCAGATGGAATTAGAACAAATAATCCTGAAGCTGCTACTTAAAAATTGAAACAATGTGGTATGTGAATTTTAAGTGAAAAAATAGTAGCGCTCTGTTTATGCAAAAACAGTCCTAACAAGTGATATACAAATCAAAAATACTATAATGTGTATATAAATAATATTCCACCAAGTGAAAGTGGACAAATGATAAATATAGTAGTCCTATCATGTATCCAATACGTATAATCAAGCAACAAAAGTAATGAAATATATGTGCAGTGAATCATAAATAAAAGTCAGCAGCTGCAGTATTTGTAGCTGCTAACGTTTAAAAAGAAAAAATAAATTGGCGGACCTCCGCTTTAAGGACTGAGCCTCGTTTTAAGATTTGGTGTTTACAAGTTAAAAATCTTTTTTTTTTTTTTGCTAGAAAATTACTTAGAAAAAAAATATATATAATGTTTGGGGGTTCTAACACCTTAGAGAATAACATGGTGGTCGTTGCAATATTTTCAGTCACACCGTATTTGCGCAGCGGTCTTACAAGCGCACTTTTTTTTGGAAACAAATACACTTTTTTTTAATTAAAAAAATAAGACAACAGTAAAGTTAGCCCAATTTCTTTTTATATTGTGAAAGATAATTTTACGCCGAGTAAATTGATACCTAATATGTCATGCTTTACAATTGCACCCGCTCGTGGAATGGCGACAAACTTTTACCCTTAAAAATCTCCAAAGGCGACGTTTAACCACTTGCCGACTGCTGTCAGTAAATATACGTCGGCAGAATGGCTCCTGTGCGCAAAGCAACGTACAGGTACGTTGCTTTGAAATTCGCACCGTACGGGCGCACGCACACCGCAAGCTCCGTGCCCGCGGGACCCGTGAACTCGATGTCCACCGGTGTCCCGCGATCGTGTCACGGAGAGGCAGAACAGGGGGTGCCTGTGTAAACAAGGCATTTCCCTGTTCTGCCTTGTGACAGGACACTGATCTACAATTCCCTGTGTTCGGGAGCAGCGATCACTGTCGTGTCACAGTAAGCCCCGTCCCCACACAGTTAGAATCACTCCCTAGAACACACTTAACCCCTTCCTCACCCCCTAGTGGTTAATCCCTTCACCGCCAGTGTCATTTACACAGTAATCAGTGCATTTTTATAGCACTGATTGCTGTATAATTGCTGTGTCCGATGTGTCGCAGATCGCCGCCATTTCTAATAAAAGAAAAATATTAATATAAATGGCATAAATCTTTCCCCTATTTTGTAGATGCTATAACTTTTACGCAAACCAATCAATATACGCTTATTGCGATTTTTTTTTACAAAAAATATGTAGAAGAATACGTATCAGCCTAAACTGAGGAAAATTTTTTTTTTTTTTAGGGGATATTTATTATAGCAAAAAGTAAAAAATATTGCTTTTTTTTTCAAAATTGTCGCTCTTTTTTTTGTTTATAGCGCAAAAAAATAAAAACCGCAGAGGTGATCAAATACCACCCAAAGAAAGCTCTATTTGTGGGGAAAAAAGGTCAGTTAATGCGACGCACTGCCGAATCGCAAGAAAAGTCCCGGTCATTGTGCAGCCAAATCCTCCGGGGCTGAAGTGGTTAAAAATGTCTACAGGTTACCAGTTTTAAATTACAGATAAGGTCTAGGATTAGAATTACCTCACATGTGTGGTTTGAAGACCATTTTCATATGCAGGCGCTTCTGCGCGCGAGCTCGCTGGGATGAGACGCTTAAAAAAATATATATATATATTATTTGTTTTACTTTTAATTTTTTTTATTTTGACACTGTCCTTTTAAAAAAAAAAAAAGATTTGGGTCACTTTTATTCCTATTACAAGAAATGTAAACATCCCTTGTAATAGAAAAAAAAGCATGACAGGTCCTCCTAAATATGAGATCTGGGCTCAAAAAGACCTCAGATCTTATAATTACACTAAAATGCAATAACTAAAAAAAAAAAAAAACAATTCTCCTTTAAGAGCATTGGGCGGAAGTGACGTTTGACGTCGCTTCCACTAGTCAGTGGTTAAGGACCTGCAGGTCGTAGGTGATGATTTATACACCTCACAATGTGAACGACTAATGCCGCGTACTCACGAACGATTTTTTCGACGGTGAAAACACCGTCGAGAAAATCGACGTGAAAAACGAGGAACAGCTTATTCCCCCCACACACGGCCGCTTTAAATTAAAAAAATTTTTTGGTCGAAAAAAACGACCGTGTGTGTATGGGAAAACTGCCGCGGCAAAAAAACGATGGGAATCACGACGAGAAAAATTAGAGCATGTTCTAATTTTTCTCGTCGTGATTAATGCTGTTTTTCCCGTCGAGAAAAACGACAAAAAGTCCACAGACGATCGTTTTTCTCGTCCAAAGGGAAAAATTTAATTTTTCTTGACGGGAAAAATGATCGTGTGTACGCAGCATTACTATTTGCAGGGAAAAGATTACAGATACATTGCCCCCCCCCCCCCCTACACACACCTCCATAGCTGATATTCTAAGCATCCAGGAAGAGTTGGATGAGGCGGCTCAGCTCTCTGACAAATGTCTGAACAAATTTCCGAGCGCTGTCAGCTGTGATTCTTATCTGGTTTTATAAGCAACTGATAAATGTCAGCGCTTCTGTGACCAATGGTTTGAATATAACAACCTAACATAAGGTGAGCAGAGAGAATATTCCCTGAATGTCACTTGTCAGAGTCTGGCCACCGGGGTGTTCAGTCCACCGCCCGGGGTGCTTGTCCACCTTGATACCGGACTGGAACCCAGCAGACAGGAAACAGCTAAAGTGGAACTCTAGGTAAATGATAATAGAACATCCTCTAGTCCAGGTCTGTTGTCATTAAAAAAATAATGTGAACCTACCAGCAGATACATTATATTGTCGTAAGTATTGGGACTAGGGTTGCCACCTCATCCCTTTAAACCCGAACACATATTAAATACACAGATTTTGTGGCTGATTAAGGTGGTAATTAAACTCACTTGGTGCCTTATCTGCATTAAATTGGCCTCAGAACCTGTGCAATTCATATGTGTTCAGGTTTAAAGGGATGAGGTGGCAACTCTAATTGGGACGCCTGCCTTTACATGAACTTTAATGTCATCCCAGTCTTGGGCCTCGTACACACGGCCGAGAATCTCATCAGGAAAAAAAACACGTTGTTTTTCTTGACGAGATTCTTGGACAAGAAACTTGTCCCAGCCGAGTGTACACACGCTCCATTCAAAGAACCCGCGGTTCTTTGAATGGAGCGAACGCGGTGACGTCATCGACTACGACGAGCGTGCGCTCGTCACATTCGATGCCGTCGCCGCCATCTTGCTACACCCTACCTATGCCTAGGAAGCTACCGCGCATGCTTCAAAGTCAATTCAAGCATGCGCGGGTTTCCACGGCGACAGGTAAGTATACACACACACACTTTTCTCGGCGAGAAACATGCCGATGAGAATCTTGACGAGAAAATAGAGAGCCGGTTCTCTATTTTTCTTGTCCAGATTCTGGTCAGTTTTCTCGATGAGAAACCATACACACGAACGATTTTCTCGGCAAGAAAGCTATCTCGGCAGTTTTCTTGACGTTTCTTGCCGAGAAACTCGTTCGTGTGTACGAGGCTTCAGTCCGTAGGGTTCAATATTGAGTTGGCCCACTCTTTGCAGCTATAACAGCTTCAACTCTTCTGGGAAGGCTGTCCATAAGGTTTAGGAGTGTGTCTATGGGAATTTTTGACCATTCTTCCCAAAGCGCATTTGTGAGGTCAGGCACTGATGTGGATGAGAAGGCCTGGCTCGCAGTCTCCACTCAAATTCATCCCAAAGGTGTTCTATCAGGTTGAGGTCAGTCAAGTTCCTCAACCCCAAACTCGCTCATCCATGTCTTTCTGGACCTTGCTTTGCACTGGTCCAAACCATTTGGTGGAGGGGGGATTATGATGTGGGGTTGTTTTTCAGGGGTTGGGCTTGGCCCCTTAGTTCCAGTGAAGGGAACTCTTAAGGCACCAGCATACCAAGACATTTGGACAATTTCATGCTCCCAACTTTGTGGGAACAGTTTGGGGATAGCCCCTTCCTGTTCCAACATGACTGCGCACCAGTGCACAAAGCAAGGTCCATAAAGACATGGATGAGCGAGTTTGGGGTGGAGGAACCTGACTTTCCTGCACAGAGTCCTGACCTCAACCCAATAGAACACATTTGGGATGAATTAGAGCGTAGACTGCGAGCCAGGCCTTCACTCCAACATTTTTTATTTTTTTTTATTTTCTCATTGTTTTTAATTTAATTCATTCATTCTATTTTCATCCCATTTTAACACCCACTGCCCACTTCACATCTTCATCCCTTGTAATTGTCACGATCACCTTTCATGTCTTTCCCCCCACATTATTCATCATTGTGTATCTCTTTCACTTCCTTTTTCTTTTTCTTTCTCTCCCCGTCTATTGCACAGAGGCACCCGTCTCAATTCACATTTATTTATCCTTTATATTCACATTTACTTATCCTCCTTCTGACTAACTATCCCAACCTTGACTATGTTAGTTATATTAATACTAATTTACACCTACAAAGGATTATCTGACTTTCACTACCAGCTCGCTTCAACTCCTTTCCCAAACAACTGACTATATTATTATCTTTTGCATTTGCATAATAAATTTGTGGCGCATGCATCTATTTTATTCTTAATGATGTCTTGTTATGATCCGCTTCAGGTGTAGTGGCCCCCTGTTCCCACGCCATACCAGGTGTGGGATCCTGTTTTCATGTGATGACTCCTTGCAAGTCAGGTACGATTTAGTGGGGTACCCCATATCCAGTGGAGGTTTCTTTGCTGATCGGCGGGCCGGGTATTGGATCCTAGGAGGATTCCTTTTTAAAGGGAAGGACCTCTGGTCATGTGATGGTATACACAACAGTCTGTTCGGTAAATATGCTAAATAATCTCATGATTGCTACTATTAGGGTCTTTCAAATTTCTTGTATGATAGACTAAATGCATTTTCCCTTGCAGTTAACATATCTTCTGAAGAAGACCCCACAGGGTCGAAACGCGTCAAGATACATGTAGTCACCCCCATTGCATTTTAGCAGCAATGTTATGTGTTACATAATGTTTATACTGTTTTGTATGTCGAATTTATTCATGTACCAGAGCTCATATTTTGATTGATTTTCACCGGTGCAAACAATTGTTTTCACCAACAATAAAGAAATCCCTTTTTTACCAATATGATTTCAATTTTTGCTGCCTTTGAAAACCCCTAGCGGGGGAAACTTCCCATATCTTCACTCCAACATCAGTGCCTGATCTCACAAATGCGCTTCTGGAAGAATGGTCAAACATTCCCATAGACACACACCTAAACCTTGTGGACCGCCTTCCCAGAAGAGTTGAAGCTGTTATAGCTGCAAAGGGTGGGCCAACTTAATATTGAACCCTACGGACTAAGACTGGGATGCCATTAAATGTGTGTGTAAAGGCAGGTGTCACAATAGACAAGGTTGAGGGGGCTACTCAACACACTGTTGAGTCACATTTTGAGAACCCCTCCACCCCAGTTCTCCAACCACTGCCCCTTTAAGCTTCAAAGGCAGCAGATGGGGATGTTCAAATGTCACATTCATGATGCTTTGCAAAAATTATTCCTCCTGTCATTTTCAGAGGGCAGTATCACCACTAGGCATGACCTGGTGCCAAACCCATGGCCTGGAGACTGCATGCAGCCCATTGCCACTTTATGCAGCCCTTGGGGCCCCTGCAGACACAAATCTGTGCTTCCCTATTGCTCTGTCATAGCTGTGATTTATAGTAGAGAGCAAGGAGCAGATGGGAAGGGGGGAAACAAAACTGGGATGGGAACAAGGCAGCAGGATACTGGTGCAGGGCAAGGGCAAGATTAAGAGAAAATGGTTACAGAGTCAGCCAGCAGCACAACAGCCAGGGTACAAGCAGGAGCAGCCAAAACATTGAGGCAAGGAGCAGGAGCAAAGGTGGAACTTAAGTACCCAGCAGGTGTGGTCAGGTGGAGCTGATTGCTGGAACCTGCTGGGAGACACCTGATCGTTAGCACAGAGCTTTCCAGAGCCAATCACGACAATCCATCCGATAATATCCGATGGGACAAGCAGGAACATTTTTCTCATACAATACCAGATCGTACAATTTTTGTTTATTCAGCATACCGTATATACTTGAGTATAAGCCGACCCGAATATAAGCCGAGGCACCTAATTTTACCCCCAAAAAATGGGAAAACGTATTGACTCCAGTTTAAGCCTAGGGTGTCCATGTGCATGCCTCACTGTGCCTCACTGTGTCCATGCCTCACTGTGTCCATGCCTCACTGTGCCCATGCCTCACTGTGCCCATGCCTCACTGTGCGCATGCCTCGCTGTGCCCATGCCTCGCTGTGTCCATGACTAGACTGACGTTTAACATGGGAGTCTATGGAAAGGGTGCCCGGCTTTGAAAAATCTGTGCTCCCCGGCCATAGGTCTTCCAGACAAGAAACTTTGCACACTTGTAGAGGAGAAATGGGGCTACATGTGTGCCAAGTTCCGGATCCAGGGGACCTACGACTGGCCAGTACCGGGTCCCCAAAGTCACCAGAGAAATTACTGTTTAACATGGGAGTCTATGGAAGGGGTGCCCAGCTTTGAAAAATCGGTACTCCCTGACATTAGTTCCTTAGGTACGTAGGGGAACTCCAGGCCCTACTCATTAGCCACTCTTTTCATAAGGATGCGCTGCAGACGAGCAAGTTTAGGCAGAGTTGCAGGGTTTCCTGCTCCAGGCATCACATACGAATCCGGGGACTAAAACCGTAACAGGCACTGGCAAAGGTCTTTCATTCTGTACAGGTATTGCCTTCTCTGTTAAAGCGGAGACTTCCACCCGGGGTGTAGTATCTCCAGAGCTCATGAGTGATCCCTCTCGAAGGCTGCGGGTTGAGACAACATTTTTCCTCTTGTCCCATCCTTTTGTGGGGAATATTTCATCTATCTCCACATCATCCCCAACATCAGATGAAGAGCCGATGTCCGAAGAATCTACCTCTTCAGCAGGCAGATAATTTCTTGCATCAACAGTCACTTTTCCCCCAGCCTCCTTACCGTCACCTGGCGTGGACTTCTCAGGCATCCTCCCGGTTCCGGTAGGTGCTGGGGCAGGCTTCGACCACGGCCGCGGCAGGCCCCGACATATCCCACCTTTCATTTCGCTGATGGGATAAATACTTCAGTAATGGCGGAGGCAGCATCCGCCGCAGTGTCCGCCAATGGCTTTGCAGTGGCAGAGGCATCTTCTCCGGTCACATCCTCGGCAGCCAATGCGATGCACATGGGCTTGGCTGTATGGGTGTAGGCGACTTCCTCCGAAGTAACGGCGCCTGTAACCCAGTTGACCCGGTAAGCTCAGGGCGATTTGGTGGGCTGGTCCACCTCGAACAGGAACTCCCCGCAGGACAAGCATCGTCCGAACAGGCGCAGCTGCACTGCCAGTCCATCGCATTTAGGACAGAGCATGCCAAGGGCCTCCGCATCTCGACATATGTACAAAGCGATGCAGCCCCAGGGCTTGAGCCGGATCCCCGTGTCCGCAAGCGGGGCTGCAAGCGGAGCAATGTCCTTGGTAGTAGGCGCTGGGAACATCCGGGGTCCCGATAGGGCTAAAGTCCATGGAAACGCAGACATGTTGCTCCTCTCTCTTGATCTAAACTCTCTCTCTGTTCCTTGGCGCCAAAAGCACCCACGTGTAGCACGCAGGTGGCGGGAACTCCTCCCCTTTTTCTCTTCCTACATGTAGCTTGCGGGCTTTTTTTTCCTTTGGATCCGCCCACGAACTACGCAGTTAGAAAAATAACAGTTCTGTGCCCCTTAACCCCTTCTTCTCATTCAAAGCACAGTAACACAGTCCAACCTCCTCAATGGCCAACTTTCCAAAAACACAGAATAAAGTAATCCAATTTTGAGAGGTAGCTGCTAATCCCAGACTCTAGCCCCCACGTGTAGCACTTGCCCCCATTTAAGGGACCGTCTGGTTTTGTTGGGTCTTGCAAATTACCTCCAAGGCTTCCGTTGTCAGTGTATAGAGAAGTCTTTAGAAAGGCCAATGTCCACACAGATGTAAAACCCAAACAGTCAAGCTTTATTTATTTTTGCTGAGGGAACTTGAGAGGAGAGTAGGAAATGAGAGAAGAACATGGGGAAGGTTCAGGCGCGCAGCACTAAAGGCACAACGTCGCCACTCAAGCCTGAGTGGGTATTGCTCACCCGGATAGTCCCTCTCACTGGTCCTAGCAGCCGGAATGATGCACGGATATCTGAAAAAACGAATGGATGCGATCAGGAATCCTCTGCCACAGGATTATCAAAGTCCCGAACCTCCCAGCCAAGCAATAATGGAGAACCTTTAAGCCAGTTCGGCGTATTGCAGGGCTTGTAGCAATGGATCCCTCCTTAGGTGAGTCTCCAGGCCTCCTCTCGAGACAGCAGTACCATCGCCAGTCTCCTCTGGGGCAGATCCTCCCCTGGCCTCCTTTCCTAAGAGTGAGCTTCCCGCAGGTGGGTAGCCTAGGATCCCTTCCAAAAGGTGTAGGCCCCAGCCAGCAGAGCTGGGCCTACCGGATAGCGATGTAGCCTCAGGCTGAAGGTGCCCGGGGCTAAAACACACACACGCATCGGGTGCCCGTGCCATGCGGGCCACGAGGCGCACCACAAGAACGGACCTAGAACCAATGGCGTCTGCTCCTTATGTACCCTCTCCCAGCATGCACAGTGGGCTAACCACGCCCACTGCACAGCTGCCGAGAAAGGACACCCAAAGTGTTGTGATACCCCCTGTAGTTCAACCTGAGCTGGTGGTGGCAGTGCCACCTACAGGCGAACAGGGAACACTACTGCCAGGCAGTATCACACCCAGAGCAGAAGGGAATTTAGAACAATTAATTGGTCTGAGCCCAACTTACTAGCTCAGACTACCCCTAAATTTATGCATAGTGTCCCCAAATATTTGGGAGGGGCGCTTTATTATAATTTATGATTTTGTGTTTCAAACTTTATCATACCCGAGATGTCTACTAGACTCTTGTTTGGACAGATTTAAGTGAGTTATTTCTTATGCCGCATACACATGACCGTTATTCATGTCATGCAAAAAAACGAAGTCATGATTCCTCTCAAGCCTGTCTTGCATACACACGTTCATGAAAAAAAACGCTCGAGCAAAGCGCGGTGACTTACAACACGTACAACGGCACTATAAAGGGAAAGTTCCATTCGGATGGCACCACCCTTTGGGCTGCATTTGCTGATCCTCGTGTTAGTAAATAAGGATGAGCTCCGGTGTGTTCGCATAGTACACGTGCAGAGCCCGCCAGGAAGTCGGCACCACGCTGCGCTAATGGCAGGCAGGGAGACATTTCCCGATGCTCGGCTGCAGAGATTGGGAAATGTCTCCCTGGCTGTGATTAGTGCAGCGCAGTGCCGACTTCCTGGCGGGCTCTGCACGTGTACTATGCGAACACGCCGGAGCTCATCCTTATTAGTAAAGTTTGGTGAGAGACGATTCACGCTTTTCAGCCTCGTGCTCTTCAGTCCGTTACAGCGTGACGAATGTGCTATCTCCATTCTGTACGCTAGTTTTACCAGAACGAGCGCCCCCGTCTCATACTTGATTCTGAGCATGCGTGTTTTTTTTTTCCCTCGTAAAAGCGTACACACGACCGTTTTTTACGACGTGAAAAAGAACAACGAGAAAAAATAGAGCAGGTTCTAATTCTTTTTTTTCTGGCAGTTTTCTTGTCGAGAAAAATGCTATGGAGCATACACACGACCGTTTTTCACGACCAATCCAAAAAATTGCATTTTTCCCGTCATAAAAAACGGTCGTGTGTACGCGGCATAAGAATTGCAGGCCTACAATATAAAACGCCAAACTTCCATGCAAAATAATTGTACCGCTTTCAGCACCTAAAATCGGACAGAATCATACCGCCAGGGAGGTTAAACCCAAACACATATGAATTACACAAGTTCTGAGGCTAATTTAATGCAGCTAAGGCACCAAGTGAGTTTAATTACCACCTTAATCAGCCACAGAACCTGTGTAATTCATATGTGTTCGGTTTTAAAGGGATGAGGTGGCAACCCTAGTGCTCTGCCATAGTAAAGTTAATTGGTAAGGCAATCAGGGACCCCTTTATTAGCTCACTAAGTGGGTCAGTCACTCCAGATTGGAAATACTCTAGTGAATAGGTGAACTTCAACTAGGCCTGCATGAAAATAAGGAGATGTCTGCGGCAAGTCTTGTAGTCTTATACATTTTAAGGCTTCATTTTCAATTTTGACTGTTCCTCTGTATTTGTGTTTTTCTGGAGAGAGAGAGAGAAGGAAACAGCAGTTAGTGTTGTCTGTCATCCCTCATCGCTGTGCTGACTACCTTTCCCATCCTTGCTCTGCACCGTGCATCTCATGACACCCCGCTGCTTCTGTTTTCTTTCAGCATTAAGGAAGGTCGGATAAAATGCTTTCTGCATCCCAATTTGTAAAACATTGTTAGAGGAAACAGCAAGCAACAATATACCTAATAGGCATCAGCTGTAGAAGTGGGATGAACTGTTCCCTTCCATTAAACCTACTCAGTGAATGAAGACTAAGCCCGATCTCTTTTGTTCATGAGTTCATTAATGGGGCGGCTCTTCCTCGCATGCAAATGTCGCTTACCTCTGCGCAGCCTTGAGCGATATTCAGTGTTCAGGCTGGAGGAAAACTAAAGTTATCACAATAGATGTCGACATCAAATGCCACCTTTCCCGGATTCTTGCAACATGTTTTGATGTCGTGTACAGATGCAAAAGTCAGAGCAAATTATTTTTCATTTTGTTTATTCTATGCTGTTCCAGCGGACGCAGAGATTTGACATCCATCATGTGTGCCTTAAAGAGTAACTCTACTATCAGTGGCGGCTGGTGCTCAATTTTTTTTAGGGGGGACACAAACAAACTGGAAAAAAAAAACATCAATTGCCGCCACTGTGCCCATTAAATGCAGCCACTGTGCCCAAACGCCACCAGTTTGCCCCCTCAAATGTAGCCAGTTTCCCCCCCAAATGCAGCCAGTTTCCCCCCAAATGCAGCCAGTTTCCCTACAAATGCAGCCAGTTTCCCCGCCAAATGCAGCCAGTTTCCCCGCCAAATGCAGCCAGTTTCCCCCCAAATGCAGCCAGTTTGTCAACCAAATGCAGCCAGTTTCCCCCCAAATGCAGCCAGTTTGTCCCCAAATGCTGCCAGTTTCCCCCCGAATGCAGCTAGTTTGTCCCCAAATGCAGCCAGTTTCCCCGCCAAATACAGCCAGTTTCCCCTCCAAATACAGCCAGTTTCCCCCCAAATGCAGCCAGTTTCCCCAAATGCAGCCAGTTTCCCCAAATGCAGCCAGTTTCCCCCCAAATGCAGCCAGTTTGTCCCCAAATGCTGCCAGTTTCCCCCCAAATGCAGCCAGTTTGTCCCCAAATGCAGCCAGTTTCCCCCCCAAATGCAGCCAGTTTCCCCGCCAAATGCAGCCAGTTTCCCCGCCAAATGCAGCCAGTTTCCCCCCCAAATGCAGCCAGTTTCCCCCCCAAATGCAGCCAGTTTCCCCGCCAAATGCAGCCAGTTTCCCCGCCAAATGCAGCCAGTTTCCCCGCCAAATGCAGCCAGTTTGCCCCCAAATGCAGCCAGTTTCCCCCCAAATGCAGCCAGTTTGTCCCCAAATGCAGCCAGTTTGTCCCCAAATGCAGCCAGTTTGCCCCCAAATACAGCCAGTTTCCCCCCCAAATACAGCCAGTTTCCCCCCCCAAATACAGCCAGTTTCCTCCCAAATGCAGCCAGTTTGTCCCCAAATGCAGCCAGTTTGTCCCAAAATGCAGCCAGTTTGTCCCCAAATGCTGCCAGTTTCCCCCCAAATGCAGCCAGTTTCCCCCCAAATGCAGCCAGTTTCCCCCCCAAATGCAGCCAGTTTCCCCCCCAAATGCAGCCAGTTTCCCCACCAAATACAGCCAGTTTCTCCCAAAATGCAGCCAGTTTCCCTCCCAAATACAGCCAGTTTCCCCCCCAAATACAGCCAGTTTCCCCCCAAATGCAGCCAGTTTCCCACCCAAATACAGTCAGTTTGTCCCCAAATACAGCCAGTTTCCCCCCAAATACAGCAAGTTTTCCCCCAAATGCAGCCAGTTTCCCCCCAGCCCTGCACTTACCTTCCTCGGGTCAGCAGCGTCCTCCTCCACGCTCCCTCGCTCCCTCATGTCTTCTCCTGCCCTCGATGTTGCTTCAGCCAATCAGGTTACCGGTAACCAGACCCGGTGAACCTGATTGGCTGAGACGCGTGTCAGTGTTAACCAAGGAATGCACAGCCCGTGCGTCCCCTGGTTAACTATTTGGAAGCCGATTACAGCCCACAGGCTGTAATCAGGAAGCCTATCCGCTGGCTCTGATAGACACTTCCAAAAACCAACCAACTGCTGTTATTCAGATGGTCGGCGCTCGCCAGGGGGCCGGCCATCTGAATAGTGCATGGCAGCGGCGCCGGCGACAATACATACATTCATTCAATGCATGAATGTATGTATTGTTGACGGTACAGGGGAGAGAGGGGGCGGCGCTCCTGCGCCCACTATGGACGCACTGCCACTGTCTACTATTGTTAAGAAAAAAAACAATCCCCTCTGGGTGATCAATGTACACTGCAAGAATTTTAACCACTTGCCTACTGGGCACTTTTACCCCCTTCCTGACCAGGCCAATTTTCAGCTTTCAGCGCTGTCACACTTTGAATGACAATTGCGCAGTCATGCAACACTGTACCCATATGAAATTTTTGTTCTTTTTTTCACACAAATAGATCTTTCTTTTGGTAGTATTTAATCATCACTGTTTTTTTTTATTTTTTGCTAAATAAATGAATAAAGACCGAAAAGTTTAAAAAAAATAACTTTTTCATAGTTTGTTATAAAATTTAGCAAACAGGTAAATTTTCTCCTTTACTGATGTACGCTGAATAGGCTGCACTGATGGGCACTAATAGGCTGTACTGATGGGCACTGATGAGGCAGCAATGCTGGGCATTGATGAGCACAGATAGGCTGCACTGATGAGGCGGAACTGGTGGGCACTGATGAAGAGGCACTGATAGGCAGCACTGATATAGGGCACTGATGAGCACTGGTAGGGGGCACTGATATGTGACATTGATGAGGAGGCACTGGTGGGCACTGATTGGCAGCAGTGGTGGACACAAATTGGCAGCACTTTTGCAAAACCCGATTATCGTCTCTTTTCTCTTCTCCTCCATATGCTGACAGCGTGAGAAGGAGCGGTGAAGAGTGCCGGTAACCGGCTTCTTTTGACATTGTGATCAGCTGTGATTGGACACAGCTGATTATGTGGTAAAGAGCTGCTGATTGGCTATTTACCTCAATCTCTGTTCGGTGACGTACAAGACGTACGACGAGCCGAGATCAATGAAGTTCAATAGGCAGTTTGGCTCTTCTGCTTGATTCAGAGCATGCATGTTTTTTTGCGCGTCGGAATTGCATACAGACGAGCGGATTTTCCAATAGAAACTTTTTCCCTTGGAAAAATAGAGAACCTGTTCTCAATCTTTTGTTTGGTGGCCTGGTCTGATGAAATACGTTTTCTTTTACATCATGTGATTAGCCGGCTTGTGTGGTTTACTTGCCTGGGGAAGAGATGGCACCAGGATGCAGTAGGAAGAAGGCAAGCCAGTGGAGGCAGTGTGATGCTTTGGACAATGTTCTGCTGCTCCTGCCATTCATGTGGATGTTACTTTGACACCTACCTAAACATTGTTTTTGACCAAGTGCACCCCTTCATGGAAATGGTATGCCTTGATGGCAGTGGCCACTTTCAATGGGATAATGTGCCCTGTCACACAGCAAAAATGGTTCAAGAATGGTTTGAGGAACACCTGTGGGATGTGCTGGAAAAACAAGTCTGATCCATGGAGGTCCCACTTTACAATGTACAGAACTTAAAGGATCTGCTACTGACGGCTTGGTGCCATATACCGCAGCATACCTTCAGAGGTCTAGTGGAGTCCATGGGGGGACTTACTCACTATTAGGTGGGTGGTCATAAAGTTATGGCTGATTGGTGTACAAATAGCTGTTTGAACATTTCATTTGACTACTGAAATATATGCAGCTACACTATATTACCAAAAGTATTGTGACACCTGCCTTTACACGCACGTGAACTTTAATGGCATCCCAGTATTAGTACGTAGGGTTCAATATTCAGTTGCCCCACCCTTTGCAACTATAGCGGCTTCAACTCTTCAGGGAAGGCTGTCCACAAGGTTTAGGAGTGTGTCTATGGGAATATTTGACCATTCTTCCAGAAGTGCATTTGTGAGGTTAGGCATTGATGTGGACAAGAAGGCCTGGCTCCATGTCTTCGCTCTAATTCATCCCAAAGGTGTTCTGTGGGGTTGAGGTCAGGACTCTGAGCAGGCCAGTCAAGTTCCTCCACCCCAAACTTACTCATTCATGTCTTTTTTTGGTCTGATCCTGCAACCTCAGTTGTGTCTGGCAGTATCTTGTCTTGCTATAAGCCACCTGAAATGATAGACAGCTCCCTGGACAATTCCTTGAACAACCTTGCCTTGAACCTCGTGTAGCGATATGGACTATCAGCAGAAGCACCGTACCTTTCAGTGTTTCTAGACATCGCTTGTCCCTTTTGGGTCATCCATGTAACCAGTGACCTCATATTTGTGTATCTAACAAAGTGAATGATGGGACATATAGTTCTCCTTCAAAGCACTGCTACGCACCCATGAACCCTAAGACCACACATCCCAGGGATCTTTGCTGTAACATGAAGATTGCTGGGAGTGGCTATAAAGGGAACTGGAAGCCGGCGCAGAGTCTCTTCCTCCTGGGCCTGACACCAGACAGACCTCTCTGTGCAGAAGAGAGAGAGAGAGGTTGCAGCCCACCACGCGGAGCCTTTCTTCCAACCTGAGGCTTAAGGGGCCTAGCTCTGTCACTCGCTGTCGGACATCCTGTCGCTAACATCACTTGGATCGCCTGCCTGTCAGTGTGGGTGCATGGGGCAAGTTTCACTTCAGAAGATCGAGACAGCAGATCCACTGCCTGAGTGCGTGTTGCGTCCAGAAGACATCGTATCGATTTGGTCATTGGTGAGAGGGCAAATTGCTCAACCTTTTATCTATCTATTGCCACTATTAAAGAACACCGTGCACAGACATCTTTACCCCAAGAACACTTTACTGAATTGCTTGAACACTGTGCTCAGACACCTTAGATCTTCACCCTTAGGAATCTAATGCTTTACCTACAACCAAACAGATTACAGTTAACAAGCTCCAACTAGCTAGCGAAGAACATCAGATCTGCAACGTGGAACTCTTTGTCAGTACTCATATATGAAAGCCTATATATATATATCTTTCTGTAGACCTGCTCTTTCATTGGGATAGCATAGGCTGACTAGATTACACCCTTCTCAGTGTGGCAATATACGCAGTTAACTGAAACATCCGCTAGGGGGTGATTTCTGATATAAATATAGTCTACATATATGTATATAATATTGTTTGCCGCTGAACCATTGTTTGTGTCTTTAGAAGCAGTGGAGCAGGCAGAAGTAGGACAGAATATAAGCCAGGGGGCAAGCCAGGAGATCAGGATAAGCGGGTAGAGGAAGCCGGGTCATTCAAGGGGAAGTCCAAGATCAGAATGCAGGAACACAGGGGATCTGACGATAATCCAGCAACTCAGGGATCTCAGCAGTGGGTTTATATAGGCAGTGGGCGTCAGCATCTATCACAACCTGCGCCTTTGCACTCCCGTTAGCATCATAGCGCATCAGCGTACGCCTAGGGTTGCCACCTCATCCCTTTAAACCCGAACACCCATGAACTACACAGGTTCTGAGGCTAATTAAATGCAGATGAGGCACCGAGTGAGTTTAATTATCACCTTAATCAGCCACAGAACCTGTGTAATTCATATGTGTTCGGGTTTAAAGGGATGAGGTGGCAACTCTACGTACGCCCGTTAGCGCCGTCGCGCAGCTGCGTACGTTTGTTAGCGCTGTCGCGCATCTGCGTACGCCAATGCTCTTGGAGGTTTGTCTGGTGAAGCCATGATGATTATTGGCGAAATTGCCAGTCCTATGGCCATTTCCCTGACACAAACCTGCAGCCAGTGAAGCATCATAGCGCATCTGCGTACGCCTAGGGTTGCCACCTCATCCCTTTAATTATCACCTTAATCAGCCACAGAACCTGTGTAATTCATATGTGTTCGGGTTTAAAGGGATGAGGTGGCAACTCTACCTACGCCCGTTAGCGCCATCGCGCAGCTGCGTACGTTTGTTAGCGCTGTCGCGCATCTGCGTACGCCAATGCTCTTGGAGGTTTGTCTGGTGAAGCCATGATGAGTATTGGCGAAATTGCCAGTCCTATGGCCATTTCCCTGACACACACCTACAGCCAGTGAAGCCTAGAACAGCCCAAAGCAATCACAAACTGTTCCACTGATTATAGGTGAGCCAAAAAGCCTAAATGTACCTAGTCTTTCTTTCAATCTATATGGGAGGGTGCTACACAAATATCTAGCCTTTCCTGTTTGCATGGCTATAGGGAAGAAATTCCACTTTAAGACTCCTATGCTTGCTCTTAATAAAACATCTGAAAAATATTGAACAGAACTCTCGCTACGGGAAAATGCTGAAGGCTAATTGATTGGTTCCAGAACTCCGTACCTTTTCATCCTGTTTCACAATGTGCCAAAGTTTAAGCTCAATACAGTGTACTTAACTACATCTATTTTGTGCTATGATTTCTGGTTGAATATGTAAGTCACGAACAGTTTGGTTTTTCGGAGATTGTGCATATATTATAAGGCAGGGTGGATGTAATGGGGAGAAGCAGAGGGAATTGGTAGGTCAGCTTGTTCTAGGAAAAACATTTCAGTAGCGTATAATAGGGTGAAGGATATTGCAAGTACTAAATGATTCAATTTTAACAACTGAGTCAAACGGGGATCAAGGTTATAGCGACTGTGCCGCATGCTATATAGTTCTCTTTGCCTGCCAACTATGAATATGCTAATCCGGTATTTAGGGTCAGATGGAATCTTGTGCTTTAACATATTGATATGTTTCAAATGCAAATATTCTCTTCCTCAACTGTCTTTATAATAACTCAATGTTAAACACTCTCTTCAGTCAGCAAATGTACAGAATTTTTAATTTGTCAGAAGGGTTGGTAGGGAATGGAGTTATATCGGAGTCCTGAGAGTATAAGAACACTTTCGCTGCCAGAACCTTTTTTCATTTTTTTTGTTTTTTTTTTTCACACACATGTTTAGAAAATCGTTTTAAGCCTGAAAGTTATTTAACCACTTCCATACCGGGCATTTTCACCCCCTTCCTGCCCAGACCAATTTTTAGTTTTCAGCGCTGTTGCATTTTGAATGACAATTGCGCGGTCATGCAACACTGTACCCAAATGAAATCATTATGTATTTTTTCCCCCACAAATAGAGATTTCTTTTGGTGGTATTTGATCATCTCTGCGGTTTTTATTGTTTGCGCTATAAACAAAAGAAGAGCGACAATTTTGAAAAAAACACAATATTTTTTTACTTTTTGATTTAATAAATATCACAATTTAAAAAAAAAAAAAAAAAAAACACTTTTTTTCCCTCAGTTTAGACCGATATGTATTCTTCTACATATTTTTGGTAAAAAAAAATCGCAATAAGCGTATTTTGATTGGTTTGCGCATGTCCAAAATTATGGCCCAGTGACTTTTAGTGCCCTCTTGCTGATCTGTTTCAGCATATGGTACTTCAGAAACAGATCAGCAAGAGGGCACTAAAAGTCACTGGGCCATAATTTTGGACATGCGGTGGATGACAGCTCAACAGGCTGAGAGAGATACCAACTATGGTCCATATCTGTATCCTGATACCGGCAGTGGGTCTGAAGGGAGACCTAAAATCCCTGTGCTCACAATGACCGCCATAATAGTGGTCTATTCTATCTGCTAAGAAGATTTTGATATCACTTCCTGCGGTGTCTCTAATGCCGCGTACACACGATCGTGATTCACTCCGGTGAAAACACCGGTGTGAATCACGACAGGAAAAACGAGGGAACGGCTTGTTCCCCCACACACGACCGTTTTTCCCGTCATTTTTTCTCTTGACGAGAAAAACGACCGTGTGTAAGCTCCGCGGCAGTGTTTCCCTATGGGAAAACTGCCGCAGAAAAAAATGACAGGAATCACGACGAGAAAAATTAGAGCATGTTCTAATTTTTCTCGTCTTGATTAATGCCGTTTTTCCCGTTGGGAAAAACGGCAAAAAGCCCACAGACGATCGTCTTTCTCGTCCAAAGGAAAAAATGTCATTTTTCCAGACGGGAAAAATGATCGTGTGTACGCGGCGTAATGGTGGATGGAATTTTCTCCTATTCAAAGTTTTCCTTCATATCTGTTCATATCAAGACACCATACTTCAAGGATATGTTTCCCCTCTTTTATATCCATTGCTGATTGCCAGCAAGATACATTTATTTCACTATTGTGATCGGGACTATTTTCTTTTATATGGTTCTTTTATATGTTTTTTTCTCAGTAATTTGTGTTTTCACCATATTTCACATGCACCTTAGTAATCAATTATTATTGGTCATATTTTTCATATGTTTTATCACATAAGGTTCATGTTCACTTATTAGCGCCGTACTTTATTTTTATTTTATGTGTTTTGAATTCTGCGTCTGAATTTTTGTACTGGCAGCTTCTTTTCACTTAACTTGTGGTTTATATATTTTTTTGCTCACTGTCTAGCTCAGTGTTTCCAAATATTTTGTTTGGCTTTTTACATTTGTTATGGTTAACTAAAAAAAAAACTGAAACTTTACAATCACTTTAATATCAGCTGGTTCAGTCTCAACTGATGGGCTATAAAAAAATGTCTCATTACCAAGGTGTCACACAAGTAACATCTCATGATGGGTAAAAGCAAGGAGCCCTCTCAAGACCTTAGCAACATTATTGTTGCAAAACATACTGATGTCATTGGTTACAAAAGGATTTCTAAACTTCTGAAAGTTCCAGTCAGCACTGTTGGGGCCATAATCTGCAAGTGGAAAGAACATCATTTTACCATAAACTGGCCACGACCAGGTGCTCCCTGCATGATTTGTGACAGAGGAGTAAAAAGAATTATAAGAAGAGTTTTCCAAGAGCCAAGGACCACTTGTGGAGAGCTTCAGAAAGATCTGGAATTAGCAGGTACAATTGTTTCAAAGAAAACAATAAGTATTGCACTCAACTGCCATGGCCTGTATGCACGCTCACCACAAGACTCCATTGCTGAAAAAAAAGCATGTTGAAGCTTGTTTAAAGTTTGCTGCACACTATGTATACAAGCCTGTGAAATACGGGGAGAATATAGTCTGGTCAGATGAGACCAAAAATTAACTCTTTGGATGCCATAATACACATCATGTTTTGAGGTCAAATGGCCCATCACCCCAAAAACACCCCCATACCAACAGTGAAGTGTGGAGGAGGGAACATCATGATGTGGGGCTGTTTTTCAGCATACGGTACTGGCAAACTTCATCTCATTGAAGGAAGGATGAATGGAAAAATGTACCAAGACATTCTTGATAAAAAATCTGCTGCCCTCTACCAGGATGATGACGATAAAACGAGGGCGGACATTTCAGCAAGACAATGATCCCAAACACAAAGCCAAGGAAACTCTCAATTGGTTTCAAAAAAAGAAAATAAAGCTGCTAGAAAGGCCCAGCCAATCACCTGACTTGAATCCAGTAGAAGATCTATGGAAAGAACTAAAGAGCAGAGTTCATAGAAGAGGCCCACAGAACCTTAAAGAATTGAAGACTGTACAAAAGAATTGGTCAAAATCACACCTGAGCAATGCATGCGACCAATTTCTCCATACAGGAGGCGTCTTGAAGCCGTCATCACCAACAAAGGATTTTGTACAAAGTATTTAATACATTTCAGTTAGTGTTCAATACTTTTTCCCTGTGCCATTCCATTTTATTACACATAACTTCATTTCTCAATTTATTTGTTTTGGTTTCTTTGTATGTATGGATTGCATGGGATGTTACCGACACGTGGTGAAAATGTCATGCCAATAGCATCATAGAAATATATTTACCTACAAAAATGGTGACATGTTCAATACTTCTTTTATCCAATATATATATATATATATATATATATATATATATATATATACACACACAGTATCTTACAAAAGTGAGTACACCCCTCACATATCTGTAAATATTTTATTCTATCTTTTTATGTGACAACACTGAAGAAATGACACTTTGCTACAATGTAAAGTAGTGAGTGTACAGCTTGTATAACAGTGTAGATTTTCTGTCCCCTCAAAATAACTCAACACACAGCCATCAATGTCTAAACCGCTGACAACAAAAGTGAGTACACCCCTAAGTAAAAATGTCCAAATTGGGCCCAATTCACCATTTCCCCTCCCCGGTGTCATGTGAATTGTTAGTGTTACGAGGTCTCAGGTGTGAATGGGGAGCAGGTGTGTTAAATTTGGTGTTATCGCTCTCACTCTCTCATACTGGTCACTGGAAGTTAAACATGGCACCTCATGGCAAAGAACTCTCTGAGGATCTGAAAAAAATAATTGTTGCTCTACATAAAAATGGCCTAGGCTATAAAAAGATTGCCAAGACCCTGAAACTGAGCTGCAGCACAGTGGCCAAGACCATACAGCGGTTTACCAGGACAGGTTCCACTCAGAACAGGCCTTGCCATGGTCGACCAAAGCAGTTGAGCGAATGTGCTCAGCATCATATCCAGAGGTTGTCTTTGGAAAATAGACATATGAGTGCTGCCAGCATTGCTGCAGAGGTTTAAGGGGTGGGGGGGTCAGCCTGTCAGTGCTCAGACCATACGCCGCACACTGCATCAAATTGGTCTTCATGAATGTCGTCCCAGAAGGAAGCCTCTTCTAAAGATGATGCACAAGAAAGCTCTAAAACGGTTTGCTGAAGACAAGCAGACTAAGGACATGGATTACTGGAACCATGTCCGGTGGTCTGATAAGACCATGATAAACTTATTTGGTTCAGATGGTGTGAAGCGTGTGTGGTGGCCACCAGGTGAGGAGTACAAAGACAAGTGTGTCTTGCCTACAGTCAGGCATGGTGGTGGGAGTGTCATGGTCTGGGACTGCATGAGTGCTGCCGGTGTCTTGTCGAGCTAGTTCCCCTATCGGATAGGGTCCGGCCTCGACTGCGCATCTCCGAACATGATCAGCTGTTCTTCAGGTGTACACGGCGCATGCGTGGCTCAGGAGGGGGTTAGACTTTCAATTACAATAAGGGACGGTGTCCTGAACAGCGATGGTGCTACACTTCTGACATCCAGGCTCATTCCTTACCATCCCCGTTGACTTGGAGCATGTTAAAAAAAAAGCCAGGAGGCCGAGTGAGCGAAGTAAGCGGCCCGAGCGAAGCGAGGACATGAGGCCGACTGCCCACTTACAGCGAGGTCCACGTTGCCCTGGACCTGTTACAATAACAACTGAGGGGCGGGTACTCCTGAAAACATCTGATCAGGTTCGGTGATTTCCGTCGGCTCGGATTGCTCCTGCACAGTCAAGGGGGAACCATATCGATAGAAGGAACCATATCGGCAGAACACCGGCACTAGGGAGCTACAGATCATTGAGGGAACCATGAATGCCAACATGTACTGTCACATACTGTTAGAGAAATTAGAAATTATACTTTAAATGTCAACTATGAATATGCATATTAATATGACTATATCTTCTAAAGTTAAAATGTTTGCTTTATATAACTCTATTAATACTTAAATATGCTGAATAAGCTCTAATAGCCCTAATTACTGGAATAAGTCATATGACCATATTCTATTGTGCAAAGATGTGCTGACTCTTACATCTGTCAAACATGGGCTGCGAACCATGGAATAATTTATGTGTCCATTGTATGAAATTACCTGTCATAAGGTGTTGGCTGAAAAAGGATATTCTCATCTTCCTGCTAAAACGTCAGAATAAAAGTTGAAATTATACACGTGATCAGGACGTTACGAACAGGAAGGGGGAAGGTTTAAGGGTAATAAAAGCAGCATGTAAACAAATTCCTGGAAAGCACTAGCCAACAACCCAGTGAACCGATGTCCGTAGGGCAAAAAACTGTAAGTCCTCCGTCTTAAATTTGACGTTAACAGAGGCCGGCTCACTGAACTAGTGCCTCCCGGGCAGCGACTTACCGGATCAGCACAAGAGACCGCTCTCGGGGCAAGGTAAGATATTTTCATTTATTATATTATACTTTTAGGCCTAAATGTGATTAGGGATTTAATGAATTAAGGGATTTTGTTACATACATCTAATATAGAGATTAATTGAATGTTTATCTGTTGTGTATATGTTTTGCTTTATCCAAGTTGAGGGAATATAAGTAGATACGTCCGTAGTATAAATCCCTTTGATATAGGAGTATGGTCCCATTCCAATACCCGGGTGCAGATAAAGGAAATTTGTCGACAAAGGACCTAGGTCCTGACAGCCTTGTAAACTGCAGGAATTCCCGTGGGGGACACATAAATATTCCTACATCAAAAACATGAACCCCTGTTGATACAAAGGTATGGCCTGATAGATTTCCAGGTAACAAATAGAGGTAATTTGACGAGCCCTTGCGCTCAGCCAGCCTCGTATGTTGTGTAAAAAACCTGTACAGGCATTTATAAATACCGTTGAATCAACAAATATTAATGTTTTGATAAAGTGTGGGAACAACAGTCAAGAGAAATGAAGTCTCTTTTGTAATTCTGTTCATGCTCCCTACAGTTTACTGAAATATTAATGTTTTGATCGGGGGGGCTGACCAGTCAGGTGAATTTACGTTCGCCTTGTAATTCTGTTCATGCTCCCTACAGTTTACTGAAATATTAATGTTTTGATCAGGGGGGGTTGACCAGTCAGGTGAATTTACGTTCGCCTTGTAATTCTGTTCATTCTCCCTATAAATGAAAAAAAACATTAAGTAAGAAGACAAGACACCAGTATTATAGCAGCACACAAGATCAATAATCTAGAAGTGATATGTCACGACTAGAAAGTTTGTGAGTAGCTGCAGAAGTGATAAGATACTGTGTGCAGGTATTGTGTCAGTGTGAGAAGACCTTACAAAAAAAACTCTGTGTGCACGTTAAAATGAGTATGATCCATGGAAAGTCTGATGGTTTGAATGATGATGCAAAGTATATGTGTAGTCTAGACAAAGAGAATGTGAAACTCCTTAAGACATGGAAAACAAAGTATGATTTTGATGCATTTTTAAATAAGGATTGTTGTGTAATACTGTGCTGTGTAGAAAGCTTAAAAAATAAATAAAAATTATGCCGGCATGTATGTATGTATGTATGTATGTGTGTATATGTGTATGCATATGTGTATGTGTATATATATGTATATATATATATATATATATATATTGTGACAGCAGGAAGGTAAAGTCACCTGCTTGCATCCAGGGGGGTAGATATATTTCGCCCAGATTCAGGCTTTACGCCGACTTATACAACTAGGTGGAGAGTTGTATAAGCCCAGCTAAGGCTAGTGGGCTCATGGATGACTCATACCTCTAGGGAGAGTGTGGGGCGTCGTGCAGACAGGGAGTTGATGAGACCAGCTGAAGCTTGTCAGCTCATTTAGGCCTCTATAAGAACTCCCAGCTTCATTAGATGTTAGCTCATGCCTGGACCCAGACCTGTGTGGACTGTCTAGGGAGAGTGAACCCCTGTGCGGTGAGACAAAGCCTGTGTGGCTTTTTGCTTGGACATTTAAAACCAGGGACTTAGGGACTAGGACAGCACTAGGCTGATCCCAGTTGTTAGTTAGGAAACCTGTATGTTTAGTCAGAGGTCAAGTTGACCAGGATTTATTTTGTTTATGTTTCTTTTGGCTTTGCTGTGTTTTGTCACTGTAAATAGAAAATAAACCGCACCTTTTTTTTTTGAAAACCACAACCTCCGTTTGCTGGGCCTGTTTTTGTGTGGGGAGCCCATCCCGGGGGTCACACACACCCGCTGCCGAGCTAACCCCCTCACAGTTGGTGGAGAATGCGGGCAGTTTTTTTTAAGCCAGCATGGAGGAGATACTGAAGCAGCTGGCTCTAGCAAATGCCAATCAACAGCAGACAAATGCAGGTTTGCAAAAGAGCCTTGCAGCTCATCAACAGAGCCTTGCAGCTCAACAACAGAACTTCGCAGCCCAGCAGCAAGCTCATCAACAGAGCCTTGCAGCCCAGCAGCAAGCTCACCAACAGAGTCTGGAAGCTCAGCAACAAGCCCAGCAGCAATCTGAGGCCCGCTTCATAGACCTGTTACAGAAGCAAGAGCAGAGACTACAACAAATGGAAGCAGTAATGCAGCAACGTCCGCAGACCAGTGAGGAAAGCCGTCCCACTAATACCGCGTCCTTTGGGGTGAGTCGTTTATTGACAAAAATGACTGGAGAGGATGATCCAGAGGTATTTTTGACCACATTTGAAAGGACTGCTGAAAGAGAAAAGTGGCCTGAGGAGCAGTGGGCTGGACTGGTGGCTCCTCTGTTAACTGGTGAATCGCAGAAGGCTTACTATGACCTAGAGCCTGACCAAGCAAAAGACTATGTGATGCTAAAAGCTGAAATATTGGCAAGGCTGGGTGTCACCCAGGCTGTCCGGGCTCAGCGTGTGCATAACTGGACTTTCCAGCTTGGAAAACCCCCCAGGTCTCAAATGTATGATCTCATTCACCTGAGCAGAAAGTGGCTACAGCCAGAGACTTTGTCCGCACCAAAGATTGTGGAACGTGTTGTAATGGATCGGTTTTTGAGAGCTCTTCCTACTGCCATCCAAAAGTGGGTAAGCCATGGAGACCCAGAGACAGCCGATGGTCTTGTGGATCGTGTGGAGAAATACTTGGCTACAGAGAACCTGACGGCCTCTTCCAGAGACACTCGGACTTTCCACCCTAAGACCAGACCATCCCCAGGGGCGGATAAGAGGATTCCAAGGGGTAAGGGTGGAGAGAGTGAGAGGGTGGGAGCTCTACCCCAAGTTTGGCGAGAACAGCCTGGGAAATCAGCGGCTCAAGAGGCGGCAAGAAGGATTGTTTGCTACCGCTGCCGGCAAGCGGGACATATTGCAGCCAATTGCCCGGTTGTGGAGGAACCCATGCAGTGTGACTTTCTGACGGGCAGACGTCAGTCGCTGTGTGCGACAGTCGCATGCACTGCCATTCGAGGAACTGAGAAACATTTATGCAAAATGTGTGTTAATGGTAGAAATGTTGTGGTATTGCTGGATTCAGGTAGCCTTGTGACCCTGATAAAGGCTGAGTTAGTTAAAACAGAGGTCTCTGGGAATAGCAAAGTAGCTGTTATTTGTGTGCATGGGGACACCCGAGAGTATCCAGTGACTACAGTGTGTTTCGAGACCCCCAAAGGTACCCTCTCTCATCCAGTGGGCTTAGTATCTCAGTTACCGTATGACGCCATTGTGGGAAGGGATTTTCCGAAGTTCTGGGAACTGTGGGATGATCCTGAGCCCCCCACTGGTGCCCCTATGTACCAGGAATGTGATAGCCAGAACTCCCCTGAGAGTGGTGAGGACTCTCCGGAATTTCCCTTATCAGTATTGGCAGGGGAGACTCAAGAAACTGGAGAGGAGCCCACCTCCTCAGACGAAAACCTACCGTCTGTGGAGTTTTCTGATCTTGAGGTTCACAGGGAAAACTTTGCCACAGAACAGTTGAAAGACCCCGCCCTAATAAAGGCACGGGAAAACGTAGTGAAAATAGATGGCGAGTTAGTGAACCCAGATAATACCTGCACTTACCCATACTTCAGCGTAGAGAAGGACCTACTGTATCGGGTGGCAAAAAGGGCAGAAGAAACCGTTGAGCAGCTTGTGGTGCCCAAACCTTACAGGAAGTTGGTGTTGGAGTTGGCCCATGGGCACATTCTTGGAGGTCATCTGGGGACAGAGAAAACCCGAGAGAGGGTATTACAGAGATTCTATTGGCCGGGGGTGATGAAGGACATAGAAAATTATTGTTCCTCCTGCCCTGTGTGTCAGAGGTCGGCCCCGATGCCACATTTCCGTAGCCCGCTGGTCCCTCTACCCATCATTGAGGTCCCGTTTGAGAGGATCGCCATGGATTTGGTAGGTCCTATAATCAAGTCCGCTAGGGGGCACCAGTACATATTAGTCATAATGGACTATGCCACCCGTTATCCAGAAGCGATCCCTCTCCGAAATACCTCGGCCAAAACCATAGCCAAAGAGCTATCTCTTGTGTTTAGCCGGGTGGGTATTTGTAAAGAACTGCTTACGGACCAAGGTACACCCTTTATGTCCCGGGTTATGAAGGAGCTGTGTAAATTGTTCAAAGTGACGCAATTACGTACATCTGTGTATCACCCCCAAACCGATGGGCTGGTTGAAAGATTCAACAAAACCCTAAAACAAATGTTGAAGAAAGTGGTGGATAGAGATGGAAAGGATTGGGACTGTCTACTTCCTTATCTGATGTTTGCTATTAGGGAGGTGCCCCAATCCTCTACGGGATTCTCCCCCTTTGAGTTACTGTATGGGAGACACCCAAGAGGGCTGTTGGATATTGCCAAGGAAACTTGGGAAAGTGAGAGTTCTCCCCACAGGAGTGTGATTGAGCATGTCGCCCTGATGCAAGACCGAATTGCACAGGTAATGCCCATCGTGAAGGAACATTTGGCCCAAGCGCAGTTAGCACAGCAGAGAGTGTACAACCGTGGAGCCAAGACCCGTACCTTTTCCCCGGGGGATAGGATACTGGTACTTGTCCCTACGGTTGAAAGTAAATTCCTTGCCAAATGGCAAGGCCCCTACGAGATAATGGAAAAAGTGAGCGAAGTGAATTACAAGGTCAGACAACCAGGAAGGCGAAAGCCCGAACAGATCTATCACGTTAATCTGTTGAAAGCCTGGAGGGATAGAGAGTCCCTAGTCGCAGACACTTGGTCACCAGCTCAAACTGGTTGCGTGATTCCTGAGGTTGGAATAGCAGCCACCTTGTCACAACCCCAACAACAGGAGGTTAAGGAGTTTGTGCTTCGCAACAAGGAGGTATTCTCTGAGCTGCCGGGACAAACATCTGGGGTAGAGCATGACATCATTACCCCGCCCGGTGAAAGGGTGAAGTTAAAACCCTATCGGATCCCAGAGGCCCGACGGGAGGCAATACGGGAGGAAGTACAGAAAATGCTGAACTTAGGGGTGATAGAGGAGTCCCAAAGTGATTGGTCTAGTCCCATTGTGTTGGTGCCTAAACCGGATGGGAGCTGGCGATTTTGTAACGATTTTCGTCAGTTGAACAAAGTTACAAAATTTGACACCTACCCCATGCCACGTATAGATGAGTTGATCGACCGGCTGGGAACAGCCCGATACATGACGACTCTTGACCTCACAAAAGGGTATTGGCAAATCCCCCTGGCCAAATTGGCCAAAGAGAAAACCGCATTTGTAACCCCAGACGGGGCGTTCCAATATAAGAGAATGCCGTTCGGGTTACAGAATGCGCCGGCCACATTCCAGCGGAAAATGGACCAGATGCTGAGGCCCCATCGGAAGTATGCTGCGGCTTACCTGGATGACGTAATTATCCATAGCACAGATTGGGCCACACATCTGCCAAAAGTGCAAGCAGTCCTGGACTCTGTTCGGGAAGCGGGGTTTACGGCTAACCCCAAGAAGTGTACCATTGGGCAGGAGGAGGCCAAATATCTTGGGTACACCATTGGGAGGGGAGTAATAAAACCCCAACTCAACAAAGTCGAGGCCATCCAGAGTTGGCCACGTCCCAACAGCAAGAAGCAGGTACGAGCCTTTCTGGGAATCGCTGGGTATTATCGGCGATTCATTCCCCACTTTGCTTCTAAGGCTGTGCCCCTAACCAACCTAACGAAGGGGAAAGGGTCGGTCATGATTAAATGGACCCCCGAGGCTGAGGCAGCATTCCAATTCTTGAAACAAGCCTTATGTAGCCAGCCAGTGTTGTACTCACCAGACTTCTCTAAAGACTTTGTCGTACAAAGTGATGCGTCAGATGTGGGGTTAGGAGCAGTATTGTCCCAGGTCTGGAACGGGGAAGAGCACCCAGTCATTTACCTCAGCAGGAAGTTGAAGTCCCATGAGGTAAATTACGCCACCGTTGAAAAGGAGTGTTTAGCGGTGAAGTGGGCTCTAGATTCCCTTCGGTACTATCTGCTAGGTAGGCACTTTGACATGGTTACGGATCACGCTCCGTTAAAGTGGATGGCTCAAAACAAGGAAACAAATAGAAGAGTGAATAGGTGGTTCCTGGCCCTCCAGGAATTCAACTTCACAGTAAAGCATCGCCCTGGCGTTCAAATGGGGAATGTGGATGCTTTGTCTCGAGTACATGAATGCCTGATTGCTGGTGTTCCAACCCCGAGGTTAAAACAAGAGGGGGGGTATGTGACAGCAGGAAGGTAAAGTCACCTGGTTGCATCCAGGGGGGTAGATATATTTCGCCCAGATTCAGGCTTTACGCCGACTTATACAACTAGGTGGAGAGTTGTATAAGCCCAGCTAAGGCTAGTGGGCTCATGGATGACTCATACCTCTAGGGAGAGTGTGGGGCGTCGTGCAGACAGGGAGTTGATGAGACCAGCTGAAGCTTGTCAGCTCATTTAGGCCTCTATAAGAACTCCCAGCTTCATTAGATGTTAGCTCATGCCTGGACCCAGACCTGTGTGGACTGTCTAGGGAGAGTGAACCCCTGTGCGGTGAGACAAAGCCTGTGTGGCTATTTGCTTGGACATTTAAAACCAGGGACTTAGGGACTAGGACAGCACTAGGCTGATCCCAGTTGTTAGTTAGGAAACCTGTATGTTTAGTCAGAGGTCAAGTTGACCAGGATTTATTTTGTTTATGTTTCTTTTGGCTTTGCTGTGTTTTGTCACTGTAAATAGAAAATAAACCGCACCTTTTTTTTTTGAAAACCACAACCTCCGTTTGCTGGGCCTGTTTTTGTGTGGGGAGCCCATCCCGGGGGTCACACACACCCGCTGCCGAGCTAACCCCCTCACAATATATATATATATATTAAAAAAAAGAAAAGAAAAATAAGGAAACAGAATAAATTAGGTCTTCCCCAGGCAAAGAAATGGCTTGAGGAGGCTAACTGTAGGTTAAAATCATAAAAAGACTATGTTTTTAGACAAAGAGGAGGACAATAATATGACCGTCCTCCGAAGTTTAGTGCAGCAAGTATTGACTGAACAAAATGCGACAAACCTAATGCACCCGACAGCCCCTACACACCCTTTAGAGGACTCTCCAATCCCACCGACAGGCGCTGCTCCCCCTCTGACTTCACCACCCGCTCCCAATTCCCTATTGCAGACCTGCAGTCCCCACCACCAGATGGGACAGAGGTATGCAACAAGTTACCCCGCTGACCCTCCTTACAGCAATCCCAAGGTCCACATAGCTCAATTCAGGGATGGTATCATGGGAATGGTTGCTAGCTATCATCTCAATGTGAGGGAAATAGAGCAGGTCACCAGACAGGTACTGGGACCTGACTGGCATCATGTAGTGGGAGATTGGAGTGGATTAAACAACCAGGGAGGGGTGTTGCCTCAGGATGATGCAGCACTCAAAAACAGAAGAAATGCTCTTATAGCAAAGATAGAGAGAGGATAGATGGATACGTCAAGCCGACTGGTCCATTATAAATCAGTGTATATGGGGAGAAGAGGAAACAGTGGATAATTTCATTGTTAGGATAAAGAAGAATTTTAATAACCACTCTGGGATAGAAATCCCAGTAGATCAAGTGAACGATAGCCCATATGAACAACAGCTAAAGAATGCAATCCTGAAGGGGCTGCTAGTCCTTATATCAAGTTTTGTTAACAAACACATGATTAACCATAGGATCTGCAGACTCTAGGAGCTAATCAAGTATGCGAGGCATGCTGAGGGGCACTTCCAACCAAAAAAGAAAGTAAAGAAAAGGATGAGGGGGGAGTGTTTCCTGTATGGTAAAAGTGTGTCTGCAGAGAGAGAAGCAGAAGGATGGGAAAGAATCTGATATTTTGGATGTGTGTAATGTTGAAACTTGTTTGCATGCTGAAGCCAAGCCAGAAATAACCTGGGTTGCAAAGAGTAGTTGGGTAACATTTCTCTGTGACACTGGGGCTTGTAGGACCCTGATACACCCACTGGATATGCCACCAGGGGTAAAGGGAAAAGGTTTAGTATATGTAAAATCTGCAAATGGGTTGATGCACCAGGAGGCCGTGTCTGAAGGCCTTACTGTGGAAAATCCACAGACAGGTAAAAAGGCTCAGTGTAAAATTGTAATGTCAACTAAATGTCCTGTTAATTCATTGGGTAGAGACATGTTGCATGCTCTTGATATTTCTGTCGTACCAGTGGAGGGGGACCTCAAAGCCCATTGGCTGTGTGAAAAACAAATCACAGCTGTGGATAATGAGCCCTGATACTGGTACAGCTTGGATTTACAAACGGAGGGATTAAAGATGCCCAAAACCCTGACAGAAATAATTGAAGAGCCTGTGAGGAAAGGTACAAGGTCCAGACGAACCTCTATTGCACTATCTACTACAAAAGGACCACTGGGCCTGATAGGTCCTATGAGAAACAGTTAATGAGTTGCACTAACACTGAAGTGCTCTTAAGATACCTGTACTGTGATAAGGAAGGAAATAACATGGCTACTTGTCTCCTACCACAGCCTATTCTGCAAATATACAGGCAGGATACTGTACCTCATGTTTCGGTCACGCGGAACTCTGAGGTATCATGGCATGAGCTAGGAGAACTTATCACAGACTGGGTCAAATTAACAGATGAGGAACTGAAATCCAGAGGGAATCAGAGGTACAGATTAGCGTGGTTTGTTGAATGTACAACCAGAACTTGCGTGATTGAAGTTTTGACAAAAGACAGTGACTGACACTTTTTGACCCAAGGGGAAGGGGATGCCTTAAAAGACATCCCCGATTTCTTGTGATCAAAAGGAAAGACAGACGTAGGGCTAATTAAGACAGACAGTCAGTTCTGGTTTGCACTTATGTACAAGGGAAAACTCACAAGAAATGTTCAATGCTTTGTCTCGAGTTGTACCTCCCAGTGGGAGTCAAATTCTCTTGTATGTGGATGACATTCTGGTAGCGGCACCTCTGGAGCGACAATGTAAAATTGACACCTTGGCTCTGATGCATTTCCTCGCAGAACAAGGTCACAAGGTTAGCAAAATAAAATACAACTTTTGAAAAACAAGGTGAAATACCAGGGTTACATTATATCTCAAAAAGGCAGACATCCAGATGAGATCCGAAAAGAGGCCATCCTTCAAGCCCCCAAACCACGTAAAAATAAAGAAATTATGTAATTTCTTGGCATGGCAAATTTTTGTAGAGCATGGATAGCTAATTATGCTACGGAGGTGGTGCCTCTTTCTGATCTCATCTATGGTACACAAATGTCTGCAAAAGGTTCCATCCAGTGGAATGTGCAAGCAGAGGATGCATTTACAAAGGTGAAGCACCTCATTGTGGGTTCTACTGTGCTTAGCCTACCCAATTACAGTAGAAACCCTTTAGCAGACTGTAGATTGTAAAGAGGGGTACATGACTTCTGCTCTCACTCAGGTTTATGAGAACGAACACAAACTAGTTGCATTTTACTTAACTAATTTGCCCCACTGTGTACAAGCTGTAGTAGCAGCCTCATTGGCCATACGGTCATCTGCATTGATAGTATTGTTCCACCCCTGGTACTTAAAGGTCTCACATGTTATTTAGGTGATCTTACTATAAGACAGAATCTCCTATTTATCTCCAGTCAGGCATTTATCATGTATGACTACACTTCTGGGACAACCACACGTTACAATCAAGAAGTGTACTACATTGAATCCTGCTACACTATTGCCAACACCTGGTGATGGGGATCCACATGATTGTGCAGCTCAAATTGATGAACGGGTACTCCCTAGGAAGGATCTCACTGATGTTCCCTTTCTAGATGCTGACATTACCTTTTTTGTTGATGGGTCGTGTAGAAAAAACGATAAATCAAACAGCTTATGCTATAGTAACACATGACCAGGTCATTGAAGCTAGATCCTTTCCCAGTTCCTATTCTGCACAACAAGCTGACATTATAGCCCTGTCAAGGGCCTGCAGTCTAGGGGAAGGGAAAAATAAATAGATATTTATACTGACAGCCAATACGCTTTCTCTACACATATTTGCCCAGCAATGGAAAAAAGGGGTATGATTACGTTGCCATGGGAAACCGATCACACAGAGATCTCATTCTTGCCCTTCTAGAATATGTACAAAAACCAGCACAAGTGGCTATTTGTAAATGTGCGGCACATAGAAAGGGAACAGATCCAATTACCCTAGGGAATGCACTAGCAGACAAGACAGCAAAGGAAGCTTCTGAAGGACAGCAATGACAAACATATACAGTTTCCCAAGTAAATGATGAGGTACAGAGAGCTATTGATGAAACATGGTTATCAGAAATGCAGAAAACATCACCGGCAGGTGAAAATCAAAGTGGTTATATACAGGGTCAACACTGGTCAATGGTATATACACATGTACAGAAGGTAAACCTAACTTATCTACATCACTATTCACGTATGCTGTGTTATGGAGTCATGGGTAGGCCCATACCTCAAAAGGAGGGATGGTACTGGGTGTACACAACATATGGGTTTACAAAACTACTCTGAAAATTTTGTCTCACATATCCGATTTGTAACAGATACCATGCACAAGGTGCCCTAAGAGCCTTAAGGGGTCATTTCCCACAACCCCCTTATCCCTTTCACACAATATGCATGGATTTTATTGAATTGAACAAATGTGAGAATAAAAAGTACTGTCTGGTTATTGTTGATATGTTTACAAAGTGGGTGGAAGCTTTTCCTATGACACACCCGGATGGGCAATCAGTAGCCAAAGTACTAATCAAAGAGGTGATTCCACGACAAGGGATCCCCTCGGTAATTTACAGTGACAATGGCTCCCATTTTGTGAATCGAACAATACAACAGATTGGTAAATGGTATAATATTGACCTGAAAAACCACTGTGTCTACCACCTACAATCTGCAGGCACAGTGGAAAGACATAATGGTACCTTAAAGAGTAAACTAAGAAAATTGATGGAGGAAACAGGAAAAAACTGGGTTCAGTGTTTGCCAATGGCATTGTTAAGTACAAGAATTACCCCTACTGCTAAGGGCCTAACACCGTATGAAATGTTGTATGGTAAACCTTATTATATTCCACAACTCAGAGCATTCGCTCGAGATGATGAGTAAATGGACTATGAACTGGCAAACTATATGAGAAAGTTGCTAACAACTAAAGAACTCCTATGCCCAAATTCTCTTACAGGTCAAGAGACTAAAACAGAACAAGAAGATCTTGTACAACCTGGAGATTGGGTCTGGATAAAAATAATAAAGAGAAAGACTTGGTCTGACCCCAGGTGGGAAGGACCCTATTAAGTACTGTTGTCTACACCCACCGCAGTGAAAATTGTGGAGCGAATACCTTGGATACACCTCACCCACTGCAAGAAGGCACATCATTTAAATAAAAAATCTGAATAACTGCCACACCACAGGAGAAGGGAATGGTACATTATGGACTCATAGGGGTGGAGGGAAGACCCAGAGAGAGACTAATGTTTAAACCAGGGTATTTTACTAAAACATGGACAGGGAGAATCCTTTTGATCACATTAATAGTAGGGGGCATAGTTGTGGGGATTTATATGCTTTTTGACCTCATTCCAATACTGAACATAATGGGTCATAGAGGGGAAAGACAGATAATGAAGGGGCCAGATGGTGTCACCATAAATGTTATACAGGGTAAGACCACCACAATACAATTTGATCTAAGTCAAGTCATAGACATTGGGAATCAAAGATATGTTTTTACGGGCAAATACTTATGTTCTACTCCAGAATGCAGTGCGTGGGCTGATGTGTGGTGGTCAACAGATGATAAGGGTTGGCTTGCTAGTTCTGCCGTGATCCCTAAACAAAGGAAGGATCAGGTAGAACGTATATCTATATACAGTCGAAGAAGGTGGACTGGTGATTGCCAGTCCCGTGATTGGCTTACACCTAATAAATGTAATCCCATCTCCTTGACAATAAAAAACCCGCAGGTATCAGATGCTGGAGTTTATGGTCTAGGAGTATATAGGCCCAGCCTGAGTGATCTACTAGGAAGAATTACTATTAAGGTTGTACTCCCTGGTCAGAACACCCCAGTCCCAGAGCCCACTCAGTTTCAACTTAATCCCTCCTTGTTTAAAACAGATTTTACCTACAAGGAACAATTAAGTATAGAAACAGGATTTGGAGACAAAAATGAGTGGATAGAATGGGTCAGATACACAACTCAATCTAAGGGGTTAAGTGATTGTATTTCTTGTGCAAACCCAAGACCACAACTAGCTACCATTCCTCTCCCTGAAGAGGAAACAGATTTAGCTTGTATAATAAGACTGTTTTCAGAAAATATTACTGGGTCTGAATGTGCAAATGAGAAAAAAAGATACCCTAAAACTAAAATGCGAAGTATACCCCCTTCAGTACAAGCATTACCAGGAAATTTTTCTTGTTTCTCTAACATAGACAAGGATGGTTCAAAGGTTGGCACCCTATCTCCTGAATACTGTACGACCACAACATCAACTACAGACATTAAGTACCAACTAAAATGGTTTCAGGAACAGAAACGGCAACTGGCTGATGTTTGGTGGCTGTGTGGGGACATGAAACTAAGACCTAGACTGCCACCTAGATGGGAGGGTAGTTGTGCCCTTACCCGCCTGTTGCTTCCCTTTTATATTGTTCCTATGACTAACAAATTGATAAAACTACCAGGTAAACACTATTTTAAACGGTTTAAGCGAGAAACACCCCAAGGATCCTTTGACAACCGGGTTTATATAGACTCAATAGGTGTTCCACGAGGAGTTCCGGATGAATTTAAAGCACAGAATCAAGTAACAGCAGGACTCACCTCACTCTTCCTATGGGTACAGCCCAATAAGAATGTCGACTGGATAAACTACATTTACTACAACCAGCAGAGGTTTGTGAATTACACCAGAGATGCTATCAAAGGTATAGCAGCACAATTGGACGCCACCTCTTTGACAGCGTGGCAGAACCGTATAGCATTGGATATGTTGCTGGCAGAAAGGGGCGGGGTATGCGAAATGTTCGGCACCTTCTGCTGCACTTTTATTCCAAATAATACGGCACCTGATGGAAGTATCACCAAGGCTTTGCAAGGCCTACAAATATTATCCCAGGAACTAACTGAGAACTCTGGTGTAGAGAACCCCTTAACAGGACTCTTTGAAAAATGGTTTGGTAAATGGGGTGATCTTGCAAAAGGTTTGCTCATCTCTGTTGTTATGGCAGCCACGGTCCTTACGCTGTGTGGATGTTGCTGCATTCCTTGTATTAGAGGAATTCTTCAAAGACTGATTGACACATCACTAACAAAGACTATGTTTTTTCAGAACAACACTGAACTATACCCGGAACCTGATGAAGATAAACTTACAGTCCTGTCAAAAGACTTATTTGTCTAAATGATAATACCTGGTAAAATAAAGAAACTGGATATTTGAATTATTGACATTATAAGTATAAAAGGGAGCAGCTGTTAGAGAAATTAGAAATTATACTTTAAATGTCAACTATGAATATGCATATTAATATGACTATATCTTCTAAAGTTAAAATGTTTGCTTTATATAACTCTATTAATACTTAAATATGCTGAATAAGCTCTAATAGCCCTAATTACTGGAATAAGTCATATGACCATATTCTATTGTGCAAAGATGTGCTGACTCTTACATCTGTCAAACATGGGCTGCGAACCATGGAATAATTTATGTGTCCATTGTATGAAATTTCCTGTCATAAGGTGTTGGCTGAAAAAGGATATTCTCATCTTCCTGCTAAAACGTCAGAATAATGGCTCTTTCACACGGAGGTCCGTTCAGGTCCGCCTGTCAGTTTTTTAGGCGGACCTGAAACGGATCCTCCATGTACCCCTATGGAAGCACGGATGTCAGCGGAGACATGTCCGCTGACATCCGCTCCGCTCCGCCAAAGTGTGACGGAGGAAAACCCTATTTTTCCTTCCGTCGGCGGAGCGGATCGGATGACAACGGACTCTACGGTCCGTCGTCATCCGATTCCCCATAGGGGAGAGCGGCGCTCTGACAGGGCGGTCCCTGCACAGTGTGCGGGGACCGCCCAGTCATCCGTCGGCTCAGCGGGGATCAACGGAGCGATCCCTGCTGAGCAAGCGGAGCTTCACGGGGCGGATCTGCACGGATCCGCCCCGTGTGAAAGGGGCCTAAAAGTTGAAATTATACACGTGATCAGGACGTTACGAACAGGAAGGGGGAAGGTTTAAGGGTAATAAAAGCAGCATGTAAACTTATGACAGGCAGAAATGGATCTCTGAAGCAGAAAATATACATTTAACCATTTCTCTTGCATATGCAATAAAATATCTTGACTTGTAACGAGAGTTGGTTCAAAATTACTTAAAACATACTGAAGCAGAGCATGATCCCCTCCCTTCAGAGACTGGGCCACAGGGCAGTATTCCAACATGATAACGACCCTAAACACACCTCCAAGACGACCACTGTCTTGCTAAAGAAGCTGAGGGTAAAGGTGATGGACTGGCCAAGCATTTCTCCAGACCTAAACCCTATTGAGTATCTGTGGGGCATCCTCAAACGGAAGGTGGAGGAGTGCAAGGTCTCTAACATCCACCAGCTCTGTGATGTCATCATGGAGGAGTGGAAGAGGACTCCAGTGGCAACCTGTGATGCTCTGCTGAACTCCATGCCCAAGAGGGTTGTATAAGTGCTGGAAAATAATGGTGACCACACAAAATATTGACACTTTGGGCCCAATTTGGACATTTTCACTTAGGAGTGTACTTACTTTTGTTGCCAGCGGTTTAGACATTATTGGCTGTGTGTTGAGTTAGGCCCCTTTCACACTGAGGCGTTTTTACCGCGTTTTCGCAGTAAAAATAGCGCTGTAATAACGCCTGAAATAATCCTGCCCCAGCATTCTCAATGTGAAATCTCTGAGGGCTTTCACATTGAGGCGTTTTGCTGACTGGGCGTTGAAAAAAATCCTGCAAACAGCTTTTTTAGAGCAACTTAAGGCCCCTTTCACACTGGGGCGTTTTTCGTGCGGTTTAGCGCTAATAATAGCGCTGTTATACCGCATGAAAAAATCCTGCCCTGTGCCTTCAATGTGAAAGCCCGAAGGCTTTCACACTGAAGCGGTGCGCTAGCAGGACCGCTCCAAAAGTCCTGCTAGCCACTTCTTTACAGCGGTAAAGGAGCGGTGTGTTCACCACTCCTTTACCGCGGTCTCCCATTGAAATCAATGGGACAGCGCGGTAATACCGCCCGCAAACCGCGGCAATAGCCGCAGTTTGCGGGCGGTATTAACCCTTTTTCGGCCGCTAGCGGGGGTTATATTAACCCCCCTAGCGACCGCATACCGCGGTAATAACGACGGTATAGCAGCGCTGAAAATTGCGCTGCTATACCGCCACCGCTCCTGCCCGCCCCAGTGTGAAAGGGGCCTTAGGGCGCATAAAATAGCGCTGTAAAAACGCCTATCCCCATTGAAATGAATGGGAAAATGTTAGCGCGAACGCGGTAAAAACACGGTAAAAACGCGGTAAAAACGCATAGGCATAAGCGTTATGTTAAAAAATAGCGCTAACGCCTATGCGTTTTTACCGCTTTTTACCGCGTTCGCGCTAATTTTAGCGCGAACGTGGTAAAATCGCTGTAAAATCGCGGTAAAAACGCATACGCGTTAGCGCTATTTTTACCGCGATCGCGGTAAAAACGCGGTAAAATCGCGGTAAAATCGCGGTAAAGTAGAGGTACAAAATCCCATAATTTTTGAGCGTTTTTTCAACGCCTCAGTGTGAAAGGGGCCTTACTTTGAGGGGACAATAAATCTACACTGTTATACAAGCTGTACACTCACTACTTTACATTGTAGCAAAGTGTAATTTCTTCAGTGTTGTCACATGAAAAGATAGAATAAAATATTTACAAAAATGTGAGGGGTGCACTCACTTTTGTGAGATACTGTATACAGTGCTGTGAAAAAGTATTTGCCCCCTTCTTGTTCTTTTTTTTTTTTTTGCATATTTCTCACACTAAATGATTCAGATCATCAAATCAATTTTAATATTACACAAAGATAACCCGAGTAAATCCAAGATGCAGTTTTTAAATTACTATGTGAAAAAGTAATTGCCCCCTCCCATGCTGAATCATGAATGAACTGTGATTACCAAAATTTGTTGGAAAATGGAAAAAACTTGGAACAGTGATGAACCTTAACAGGTGTGGCCGGCCAACCAAAATGACTCCAAGAGCACGACGACTCATCCAAATGGTTCAAACAAAGCAAAATTTAGGTTTTGGAATGGCCAAGTCAAAGTCCGGACTTAAATCCAATTGAGATGCTGTACCAGGACCTTACACAGGCCGTTCATGCTGGAAAACCCTGCAATGTGGCTGAATTAAAACAATTCTGCAAAGAGGTCCACCAAAAAAAAAAAATATTAAAAGTCAGCAGCTACAAATTCTGCAGCTGCTGACTTTTAATATATGGACACTTACCTGTCCAGGGCGCCCGCGATGTCGGCAGCCGAAGCCGATCTGTCTGTTGGCTCTCGGGTGCTGCTGCCGCCATTTTCGGTAAGAGAATTGTGCTGCGGGTTCCCACTGGTCCCTGTTGTCTTCTGGGACCTGTGTGTCTCCCAGAAGACAGCGGGGGGGGGACGACAGAGTAGGCGCCGGATGTGGCGTAGGTCACCGCGGTGATCTATGCCCGGAAGTGGGAGCAAATACCTGTATTACACAGGTATCTGCTCCCTCCTCCCCCCTGAAAGGTGCCAAATGTGACCCCGGAGGGGGGGAGGATTCCAAAAAGCGGAAGTTCCATTTTTGGGTGGAACTCTGGTTTAAGTGTGACAAATATACCAAAAAATCTAAAATCAGAAAGGGGGCAAATACTTTCAAAGCATTATATATATATATGTAGTGGATATTTGAATTTAGGGGAAGCATCCGGGTGGTAGTGTAACCCAGATGCACTGATTGCTAGGGGATCTGAGGCCCTTTTATGGTTCTTGGAGGACTCTGGTGGTGTGAGGTTCCCTGGGCCTATAGGTGGCGTTGTTGCCGGGGGCCGGAGGTGAACTCACACCGCAGGACTGTGCCTTTTTGTCCTCCCCTGGAGCTGGTACAGCGGGGCGGGGAACCCGCTGTGACGCGAAGGGAGAGGAGATAAAAGGGGCGGATGCCCTTACCACGGGGTCAGAGTGCAGAGTCGGAGGACGTGGCCGCACCCAGGCACCTTCAGCTTGGGTGCTGGCGTCCTGGTGTTCCGGGCCCATGTGCCTTTGACCTGGCCGGAGCGGAGATGGAGTCCATCTCAGGCACCTTTAGCCTGGGGTGAGGTACTATGGCGGATGCCTGGGGCTCAGTACCTTCGACTAAGTTCCGCGAGGATGGAGGAATCCGAGGGGGCCCTAACTCCTTGGGTGCCCGTGTCTGAGTTCGTGAGGTCTGGTGTGCAGAATTTCTCTGGAGAGTCCGACGCAGCTTCGATGGTGACAGAGAGGCCTCCGGTATCTCCCTTGGACGGATATCCTTCCCCTGACAGGGGCCTTGCTAGCGAAGGTAATTCACGTTCTATTTCACATTGTCAGTGGCAGTGACTATTCGCCATTGGTGATACCACAGTGGTTGGCAAGAGAAGGGAAAGGATTGTGCCTCGACCTATTCCCATTACTACTAAGTTGTTGCAAAAGAATTCAACTTAACTGTGCTGTGTGTTTATTCGCTGAGAAGAATAAAACTGTGTTGGACCTATTCACTGTGTGGAACTCTGGTTACTAGGAGCAAAGGAGTCAGGGACGAAGTACAGGACTTGACTCTAGGACACCTACACAAAGCCCGATCTTTCTGGCCTTCACCTCTTCACTATGGAGGACATGGGCCGTGGTGTATTTCATCCCTCCCCCCGGTACTAACACCCCTAGACAAAGACAGACAAGCCGAGAATGAGAAGGGGTGAGAGGGGTGAGGTCGCTACATATATATTTATATATATGTAGCGCACCTCTCCCCCCTTTACCTGCCTTTGACTCCTCGCAGGTAGAGAGGGCACACCACGCCACAAGCCCGTACCCTCCTGTGTAAAGAGGTTGAGCGGTGTTGTTTGCGGGTCTCCACGGACAGAAACCAGAATCCTCCAGAGAATGATTCTCACCTCTAAAATTGATAGAGACAAGTCCTTGTTCTCCCCAGTAACTTGAATGTCCACACCAGCTGCAACTCCAACGCAGAGTTTATTTTCTCTTTGGTAAAATAACAGTCTCTGATAGGAAAAGGTTGGAGTAAAAGACAGGACAGCATAAGGTGTGGGAGAGGTCCAGGCACAAACACAATCACTTCACTGCTCGGCTTCTCAAGCAGACTCAGCCCAGATGGATAGTCTCCCTAGGAAGGAACTAGCAGCCAAATGGTACTCTAACTTAACCGCACAGTCTCTGCCACAGACTTGTTGAATTTGGTCTCTGCCACAGACCTGGTGAACTTGGTCACTGCCACAGACCTGGTGAACTTGGTCTCTGCCACAGACCTGGTGAACTTGGTCACTGCCACAGACCTGGTGAACTTGGTCTCTGCCACAGACTGGTTGAATTTGGTCTCTGCCACAGACCTGGTGAACTTGGTACTTCAAAACTTGGCCTCTATGTAAGGAGAAGACATCCCTCCAGAGAGTTACCGGGCCCCTTCCTTCACCGTGACTTCTCACCGGTCCCTCGGAACAGTTCCTCCCCCGGCCTCCTCATCCAAGATGCGGGTCCCCTCGCAAGGCGGCACCCTGGGATTCCTCGATCCTTGTTGTGCCCCAGCCGAAGGTGCTGGGCCCAAGGCCTTTGCTGCAGTCCCAGGGCTAAAGGTGCCCGGGACTGATTCACCGACCTCCGCCCCTGGGCCAAAGGTGCCCAGGGCGGACAGGAACACACTCCCGGGGTATGACCCCTGACTACTGAAGAACCCCCAACAGGCAGCGTCTGCCCCTTTTATATCCTTTCCCAGCACGCACAGCAGGCCCGCCACACCCACCGTATGGCTGCTGAGAGGGGACACACAAGGCACAGCACTGTATCAGTGGTTCAACCCTGGCCTACCATGGCAGCGTCACCTGCAGGCCACAGGGAACTACACACCAATACTCTCCCTGTGGATAAAATGGTTGACAGAATCCTGACAATTGGGGTGTTTGAGCACAATCACCACTCAAACACTTCCCCTAAATTTAGGACCCCGATACATATATATTTATTTTAATATTTCAAGTCCATTTTAATTTGGTGAGATTCGTTCAGCAATACAGAAGAGAACAATTCATTCAGTAAAAAGCAGTGTAAACTGTTGGCACTACACTATATAAATCCTATATGATAATAATAATTCCGAAATGCTCTGTTACTATGCATAAAACACTTTTGTCCTACTTGAGCTTTTTTTTTCTTTTTGTCCTTTTTGTTCTTTTTCTCCCTCTCTCTTTATTATCAGTTTCTTTTGTCAGCTTTATCTTAAGTTAA
The DNA here is from genome assembly GCA_029206835.1 of Rana muscosa. Classification (NCBI taxonomy): domain Eukaryota; kingdom Metazoa; phylum Chordata; class Amphibia; order Anura; family Ranidae; genus Rana; species Rana muscosa. Next base: position 180,035,240 of record CM055119.1, on the reverse strand, counting down.
AGGCTTGCCAAACACGCTAGATTATGTTTTGTTGGCATTTCTATTCTTTCTTACAGATACTAGAATCTGAGAAAGAAAACTTGGAAGAGCCTGGGCATTTTAAAGCAGAACTGAAGTCAAGAGAAATTGTTTGACGGCAATGTTTTTCTTTTTGGTCGAATAGACTTTGCTTGGCTTTTCTGCCAAAAACTCTCTTCACTTTTTACTAGTGATTTCTTTTGTGTACTCGGGCAGATGACAAAGAGTGGAGTCTACTGTCGGAAATTGTACAAATCTATCATGCATGCTCCAGTCATCACTTCCTTTCCTAAGGCAGAAGCAGTGGAAAGAGCTGCTGAAGAGGTGGAATTGGGATCTGTGGAGCGTTGACATTGAACGTCATCACAGGGCAGGGCAAACATAGAGGTGAGCAATTCTATTGCAAAACTGCCACTGACATGAGATTGCAAAATTATATATCCATACTGCTGCCTAGTCTTCCAAAAGCCTGCCCACTCTGTGTGGGGAAAGGACTCTTGGGAGATATAGTTCTGGGGGATATTCCTAAACCAATAAGAACTAAGCCCCCAGCTGCTGGACCAAGTGCCACCTTAACAGCATTGTGCGTCCCTGGGCAAAGTAATACACTGGGGCCCCTACCAGGGAGATGGTGACCTGGGGGCGTGCTACGCACACTGTGGCAAAGTGGGTGTGGCTAAATGATTCTACATATTGGGTGTTGCTTTTTTTGTCCAATAAGAATTGAAGTCTGATTTTTTTACAATTTAAAAAAATAAATTCTATGTTTTTTCGAAATAATTTTTTAGCATTTTTTTCACAATGCTGTTGGGAGGTCTTTGGTGAGATATCAGAGTTCTAAACAGACCCCTGAAGTCTCACTTTTGAGACAGAGAACGGGACTGAGCAAACACATTGCCCAGTTCCTTTCTGCAGCTTCAGCTGCACTGCAGATACATTAACGTGAGACAGAGGCTCCTGTTCATTCATAAACTGAAGCATAGTAAACACAGTCTACTATGTTTCAGTTATGAATGAACACAGTGGGGTTGATTTACTAAAAATAAATACACTGTGCACTTTGGAAAGTGCAGTTGCACTCTGCAAGCAATATTTTTTATTTTTCTTGCACCAGGCAGCAGGGCGGAATCTGATAGTGATCAGTGGAATGGGTGGGGAATATAGCTGGAATTGTGACTCACCCTCAGGGCCAGATTTACATCTCAGGAGCCTATTGTGAGAAGCTGACACACGGTCCATCGTTGTGGACGTGTGTTACAGGAGCTCCTGCCATCCAGGAGCAACTGCTCGTTCTCTCCCCAGCAGGCCGGGCTACGACCACCCCTCGACCCGGGCCTCCCCTAGATCAGCTCCCCCAGCTCCCCAGCCCACCTGCACACCGACCGCAGCCGACGTCTGCTACCTGCCGCCTCCCGGGCGCCCCCTCTAGGCCGCCAGACCTGCAGGAAAGACCGTGGCTGCAGCCTAGCTCCGGCCATCCGAGATTTTTTTCCATTCTAAATCTCTCCCCAGCGGCCCCGCCAGCTGTCGCTCACCTGGAGTTCCCCCGAAGCCACAGCTGGAGCTGCCTGGGCCCTCAGGAAAGACCATGGCTCTGGCCTAGCTCCAGGCCATGGAGGCCATCTTGGTACACCCAGCCTCGGCAGCCTGTACCTGCTCCCAACCCCATTCAGTCTCCCTCTACATAGGACTACCTAAATACCGGATTTTGCGCCTACAAGTCACCCAGAACACGGCAGCCAGACTGGTAACGGGGAAAAAACCCTGGGAATCCATCACCCCTTCACTGAGGACCCGGCATTGGCTAACCGTAAAGGATTGGGTCACATTCAAGACCCTCTGTCTCACCCACAAGTGCACACAAGGAAACACTTCTCAATACTTCTCAATACTAATTTCTTTCCTGGCTGGAGCAAATTGGCGCAGGCTCGGCAGGGTTGTTCGCCTTCCTCTGCATCAACTGGGGAGGTAGATTGGGGTTCCACCATTCTTATCATCATCATCATCACCAGCGTACCATCATCAGCATTAGCTTCATCATCTGGCATCATCATCGCATCATCCCATCACCATCAGCATTTTTTCCACCATGTTAAACATTAAATACTCAGCGGACTCCCTGCGTAGCCTAATGAGAACCGCCGCAAGACTACCAACCTCCATCCAAAAAATACATAGGAATGCTAAACATAGGAATGCTAAATCAAAACCAATCAACGGAACAAACACTCAACTCCTTAAACAAAGCATTACTACAAACAGCAGACACAGTCGCTCCGAGACACAGAGCACTCATCTGCAGAAACAATTCGGGCTGGTTTAATGACACTCTTACTTTACTGAAGCAAGAACGCAGAAGAGCGGAAGGAGCCTGGAGAAGAAACCCAACAAAGGAAAACCACACTAACTACAAAGCACTCACAAATAAATACCACAAAGCAATCTTCAAAGCAAAAAAATAACATTTCTCAAACACCATCTCAAAAGCCCTAAACCGGCCTCACAAACTTTTCAAACTAGTCGCTAAAACTATGAACCCCACCTGTCTAGAGCCTCCAGCAAACGAAACTCGAGAATTCTGTAATGAGCTATCGGATTTTTTTTATCGACAAAATCGAAAACATTTGGGAAATAATTCAACAGAAAAAAACAACCAACCTCACTCAGCCTAAGCAAGAAGAGGAAATCAATACAAACATTATACAATCAATGAAATTTTCGCCACCAAAAACATCATCAGAAGCCTCCGAGGCAGCACATCACCAAATGACATAATTTCTACAAAACTCCTGAAAGAATGTACTGACATCTTGGCACCCACCATAACACATCTCGTAAATCAATCCTTCAAAGAAGGTATTGTTCCGATCTCCCTCAAGCAAGTCATAATCAAACCCCTCCTAAAGAACTCCAACCTCGACCCCAAAGACCCAAACTACCGCAGAGAGGTAACAAGTCTTAACACCATCTCGAAGATCATGGAGAAAGCAGTAGTACAACAGCTACAACTCCATTTGGACTCCCACAAACTCTTGGGACCACTACAATCAGGCTTCCGCCCAGGCCATGGCACAGAAACAGCCCTTCTCAAAATATGGGATGATGCTGTCACGTACCTGACGGTGACGAGCCCGGATCTGCAGAGGGAGGCCTCTCTTACGGCTTCCACCGGCGGCCCCTGGTACTGAAGACAGGAGGCACGGAGGTAGAAGGGGTACGAGTGCCTGGCAGGATGGATCAAGGTAGAGTAGAGTCTGAAGACTGGGACGGATCCAGGCACCCAGGAAGTATGGCAGGCTGAACCGGAACCAGGAACACAGCAACTGGACTGGAACTGAAGAGACTGGCTGGACTGGAACCAGGATACAGCAACTGGACTGGAACCAGGAACAAGCAACTGGACTGGAACTGAAGAGGCTGACTGGACTGGAACCAGGACACAGCAACTGGAGAGATTGGTCGGACAAGCCGGGTCGGTAGTATTGGCTGACGGCAAGGTACTGGAGGATCAGGCAGAAGATTGGTCAAACAAAGCCGGGGGTCAGAGGCAGGCAGGAAACTGGAAGGGTCAAGGCAAGCCGGGTCGGATACAGGTAAATACACGAGTCAGGTCTCTTTGGGTACTACACGCTGTAGAGCAGACAGCAGGGACTGTCTGTCACAGGCATGTTTAAATAGCTCTTCTGGCGCGCTTTGTGGAGCGTGCGCGCGCCCCCGCTAAGCGCGTGCGCGCGCACGTACTCGCCATCGCGCGCGCGCGTGCCCGCGCGCGTGGACGTGCCCGAGATTCGGAATCAGGAAGTCCAGGAATCCTGTAGCTGACAGGATTTCTATGACATTGCCCCCCCCCAAGGGGCAGCCTCCGGATGCCCAGCCGGGTGAACCTTCCAGGGTGAGTCCTTTTGAAAGCCTGTATCAAACTCCTGGCATGGATATTCTCCTCGGGTTCCCATGAGTTTTCCTCGGGTCCGTAGCCCTTCCATTTAATTAGGAATTGGTTCTGGTTATTTCTTCTCCTGAAGTCCATGATAGCTTCTACTTCGAATTCCTGCTCACCGTCAATAATGATCGGATCAGGGTGATACGGCTTCCGATCTGGAAACGGATTAGAGACTGTGGGTTTTAGGAGAGAGACATGAAAAACTGGATGGATTCTAAGAGAGTCAGGAAGTTCCAATTCATAAGCTACTTCATTAATTTTCCTCTTAACAGGGAATGGACCTAAAAATTTGGGGCCCAGTTTTTTAGAAGGGCATGCCATTCTTAGGTTTGTGGTAGATAGCCATACTTGGTCGCCGGGTACCAACACTAATTCACCCCGTCTCTTCTTGTCATAAATTGTCTTGTTGCGTTCTTGAGTCTTGGTCATGGTCTCTTGTAAAAGCTGGTTATTGACCGAGAAAAATTTTTACTTTTCCTGGACTGCAGGTACAGGACACTCAGGAAGGGAGTTAGGCAGAAAAGTAGGATGAAAACCATAGTTTGCAAAGAAAGGAGTCTGGCAGGTAGCGGAGTGGATGGAATTGTTATACGCAAACTCGGCCAACGGAAGTAGGGAAACCCAGTTGTCCTGAGCAAAAGAGGAGAAGCATCGCAGGTATTGCTCGAGCGTCTGATTCGTTCTCTCCGTCTGTCCGTTGGTCTGTGGATGGTAAGCAGAGGAAAACGATAATTCGATTTTCAAGGTTTTGCAAAGGGATCTCCAGAATCGAGAGGTAAATTGAACCCCGCGATCGGAAACAATATTGGCTGGTACCCCGTGGAGTCTGACTATTTCTCTGATGAATACCTGTGCGGTTTCAGGAGCGGAGGGAGTCCCTTTCATAGGGATGAAGTGTGCCATCTTGGACAGACGGTCCACAATAACGAAGATGGTGGAATGGTTCTCGGCCGGGGGTAACTCGACAATGAAGTCGATGGACAACATTCTCCAGGGCCTATCTGGAACGGGTAAGGGTTTTAGTAGTCCCCAGGCCTTGGATCTGGAACCCTTGTTTCGTTTACAAGTTGTACAAGAATCTACAAACCTCCTACAGTCTTCACTTACTCGAGGCCACCAGAAGGTGCGCTGTACCAGGTCAGTGGTCTTGGCAACGCCAAAATGCCTGGCCAGGGCGTGGTCGTGGCAGAGTTCTAATGCGGTTACTCTTAGTTTCTCAGGTACGTAGATTCTGTCTTGGTACCACAATAGTCCATCCTTAACCTGCAATTCCGGCTCGGAGAACTGTCTCTGCCCGGTGGAAGCTTGTTTGATTTGAGTGAACAGGTTCTCCTGTAGAAGAAGGAAATTTCCGGGGGCAAGGATGGTATCAGGCGGAGAAGTCTCCTTGGACTTATGGAACATCCGAGACAGGGCGTCAGGCTTAATATTCTTGGCCCCAGGACGATAAGTAACATGAAAAGAGAACCGGGAGAAGAAGAGTGCCCACCTGGCTTGTCGTGGATTCAATCTTCTCGCGGCTTTCAGGTACTCCAGGTTCTTGTGGTCAGTGAATATTAGGATCGGATGAGCCGCGCCCTCCAGCAGGTACCGCCATTCTTCTAGTGCAGACTTGATCGCTAGTAGCTCCCGATCCCCCACGTCGTAGTTCCTCTCTGCTGCAGAAAGCTTGCGGGAGAAGAAGGCTACTGGGTGGAGCAAGGTTTTGACTCCCTGTCTTTGGGACAGTATTGCTCCTACCGCTATTTCGGAGGCGTCTACCTCAAGTACGAATGGTAGTGAGGAGTCTGGGTGTTTCAAGATAGAGGCTGAGGTAAATAGGGCCTTCAGGCGTTCAAAAGCTTCTTGGGCTTCAGGAGACCAGTGAAAACGTGTTCCTTGCTTGGTGAGTTGAGTAATGGGTGCGATAATAGCTGAAAACCCCCTGATGAACTTGCGGTAGAAGTTGGCGAATCCAACGAAACGTTGGATTCCCTTCTTGTCCACCGGTTCTGGCCAGTCCAGGATTGCGGTAATCTTTTGAGGATCCATCTTGATGCCCTCACTGGAAATGATTAACCCCAGAAATGATATACTCTCTTGCTCGAACTCACATTTTTCGGCCTTCGCATACAGGCCATGCTGGCGGAGCCGACCCAACACATTTTTGACATGTCTGCGATGAGAATCAAGGGAGGAAGAAAAAATTAAGATATCATCAAGATAAACAATAACAAAGAGGTCTAGGAAGTCCCGTAGAACATCGTTGATAAAATACTGGAAAGTGGCAGGGGCGTTACACAACCCGAATGGCATTACCAAGTACTCAAAATGTCCATACCGGGTACGGAAGGCGGTCTTCCATTCGTCACCTTCTTTGATACGGATCAAGTTGTAGGCTCCGCGGAGGTCAAGTTTGGTAAAGATGGTGGCAGTACCTAGTCTCTGAAATAACTCTGGTACCAGGGGGAGAGGGTAGCGATTTTTTACTGTAATTTTATTCAATTCCCGGTAATCCACACAAGGTCGAAGGGTGTGGTCCTTTTTCTCTACAAAAAAGATGCCTGCGCCTGCTGGGGATGTGGAAGGGCGGATGAACCCTTTTTGCAAGTTCTCATCAACATAATTTTTTAAAGCCCCTTGTTCCACCTCCGTTAAAGGGAAGACTCTACCGAACGGAATCTTTGCTCCAGGAAGTAGGTCGATGGGGCAATCGTAGGCCCGATGGGGTGGTAGAGTCTCTGCCTTTTGTTTACTAAATACGTCAAGAAAGTCGTGGTAAACTTCTGGGATGGATTGACGGGTGCCATCTTCGGTGTCAATGCATAGTAACGAGGCCGGCCCAGGAGGTTTATATGAGCCGCAGGACTGTTGGCAATAGGAAGAAGGAAAGGCAACTATTCCCATAGTCCAGTTGATAGTGGGATTGTGGGCTTGTAACCAAGGCATACCAAGGATCAAGGGAAACAACGGGGAAGAGATGATGTCCAGACACAAGCATTCTTGGTGGGTTCCAGTGGTGGTAAAGATGGTAGCGGGTATAGGAGTGGTCTCCTGGGTCACAGGTCCGGACTTAATGACGGAACCATCAGCCAGATGGACACGAAGTCCGTGGGTCTTGGTACGAAGGGGAATTTGATGTTTAATGGCAAAGGCTGAGTCCATAAAGCACCTGCATGCTCCGGAATCAATAATGGCGGGTACTTGCAAAGTCCTTCCTGGGAGCTGTAATGAAACAGAGAGGGCAAGGTGAGATGTGGTTTTGGCTTGTAGGTTAGTCATGTTAGAAGAAACTGAAAGAAACTTACGAAGCTTCAGGGGACAGGTTCTAACGAAATGTCCGGGGTCCCCGCAGTACAGGCACAGATTATTTATTCGGCGGCGCTGGCGTTCCTCAGGAGCGAGGGATGGACGAAGGAGCCTGAGCTGCATTGGTTCAGGCGTGTCAGATGTGGGAGTTGGAGGTGTAGCAGGAGCCGAGTACAGGTGACTAGGAGCCCGAGGAAGCATCCAGGTTGGGCGGGAGAAGCCAGTGGTCCTCTCAGCCCTCCGTTCCCTCAGACGTCGGTCAATCTGGATGGTTAGATCAATCAACAGGTTGAGTGTCTGTGGTACACCAACTCTAGCTAGCTCGTCCTTCAAGGAATCGGAAAGTCCTAAGCGAAACTGATGGCGAGGGCGGCATCATTCCAATTGGTATCCGCACTCCACCGCCTGAATTCTGCCACATAGTCCTCCGCTGGTCTGCGTCCTTGTTGAAGGGAACGCAAGGCGGCTTCTGCGGTTACTGAGAGTTGGGGATCTTCGTATAGCTGGGCCAGGGCATTGAAAAAAGCAGCGAGGTTGTTTAGTGATACATCCTTCTGTTCAAAGAGACGGTGGGCCCAGCTCTGAGGGTCTCCAGCGAGCAAAGAGACCACAAAACCCACCTTGGTGGCCTCTAGAGAAAAGGTACGGGGCTGTAGGGCAAAATACAGTTCACACGAATTCCGGAAGGCCCTAAACTTGCTCCGATCCCCGGAAAATCTTTCGGGTGTAGGAACCTTAGGTTCAGGAGGAAGCATGACCACTGTGGGTGAGGAACTTGTTCCGGCTGTGGAAGCAGAGGCGTGGGGCCCCTCTTGGATGGCAGAGGGATTGGTGAGGACCCGCACTTGTTCTTCCAAGCGGGTGTATCCTTGTTGAAGACTCTTGACTGCTTCAGACAAACCTGCCAGGTGCCGACAGAGTTCCTCCATAGGTGAGGCTCCCTGCCCGGGCTCAGACATGGCTGTCTGCTACTGTCACGTACCTGACGGTGACGAGCCCGGATCTGCAGAGGGAGGCCTCTCTTACGGCTTCCACCGGCGGCCCCTGGTACTGAAGACAGGAGGCACGGAGGTAGAAGGGGTACGAGTGCCTGGCAGGATGGATCAAGGTAGAGTAGAGTCTGAAGACTGGGACGGATCCAGGCACCCAGGAAGTATGGCAGGCTGAACCGGAACCAGGAACACAGCAACTGGACTGGAACTGAAGAGACTGGCTGGACTGGAACCAGGATACAGCAACTGGACTGGAACCAGGAACAAGCAACTGGACTGGAACTGATGAGGCTGACTGGACTGGAACCAGGACACAGCAACTGGAGAGATTGGTCGGACAAGCCGGGTCGGTAGTATTGGCTGACGGCAAGGTACTGGAGGATCAGGCAGAAGATTGGTCAAACAAAGCCGGGGGTCAGAGGCAGGCAGGAAACTGGAAGGGTCAAGGCAAGCCGGGTCGGATACAGGTAAATACACGAGTCAGGTCTCTTTGGGTACTACACGCTGTAGAGCAGACAGCAGGGACTGTCTGTCACAGGCATGTTTAAATAGCTCTTCTGACGCGCTTTGTGGAGCGTGCGCGCGCCCCCGCTAAGCGCTGTGCGCGCGCACGTGCTCGCCATCGCGCGCGCGCGTGCCCGCGCGCGTGGACGTGCCTGAGATTCGGAATCAGGAAGTCCAGGAATCCTGTAGCTGACAGGATTTCTATGACAGATGCCCTCGAAGCAGCAGATGACGGAGAATCATGTCTTCTGGTCCTGCTGGATCTGAGTGCAGCGTTCGACACAGTAGACCACAAAACTCTACTTATTCGCCTTAGAGAAGTAGCAGGAGTCGCAGACTCTGACCTACCCTGGTTCGCATCCTTCCTAGAAAATCGTTCCCAGACAGTGAAACTAGGAGCCTTCACCTCTGAAACTCGTGCAATTTCTTGCAGAGTCCCTCAAGGATCACCCCTGTCACCTTTGCTCTTTAACATCTACCTCCGCCCACTCCTCAAAATCATCAGCAAACAGGACCTGTGCTACCACTCATAAGCTGACGACACTCAACTCTACTTTCGCATCACCGGAAAAAAAGACCAATATCACGGACTGGAAAATTGCCTCACATTGATCGATGATTGGATGACTGAGAGCTCCCTCAAACTCAATGGATCCAAAACAGAACTTCTTCTCCTCCACGCAATCTGAAAGACAAAAGCTAAGACTTCTTGGACACCACCCACCATCCTTGGACAGACCATTACCCCGAGCACCAAAGTCAAAAGTCTCGGAGTCATCTTTGACTCGGAGATGTCAATGGATGCACAAATAGGATCAGTAGTCAGCGGATCGCACCATCTCCTCCGCTGCTGCGTAGACTCATCCCCTTCATCCCAGAAGAGGACATAGCAGTATTAGTTGGAACAATCATCAATTCCCGACTCGACTACGCAAACTCCCTCTACATAGGACTACCTAAATACCTGATTTTGCGCCTACAAGTCACCCAGAACACGGCAGCCAGACTGGTAACGGGGAAAAAACCCTTGGAATCCATCACCCCTTCACTGAGGACCCTGCATTGGCTAACCGTAAAGGATTGGGTCACATTCAAGACCCTCTGTCTCACCCACAAGTGCACACAAGGAAACACTTCTCAATACTTATGCGAGAAGATAAAACACTACACCCCCAATCGCATTCTCCGATCAACCAACCAAAACCTTCTCCACATCCCCAAGTCCCACTACAAATCGAAGGGAGAACGAAGATTTGCAGTCCAAGGACCACGGCTATGGAACGCTCTACCCACGGACATTCGCATGGAAGAAAACCATCGGGCCTTCAGGAAAAAACTTAAGACCCACCCCTTCTAAAGGATCAGGACGTCACCGGATGCAAAGTGCCTTGAGGCGATTTAGTTCGCATTTGTAGCGCTATACAATTTATTCACTCACTCACTCACTCATAGGCAGAGAAATAAAAATAAAAAAATAAAAAAAAAGCACTAAACAGCACGCTCACCCCTAAGCATTAATTCCTTTTGAAAGTTAAAGTTCTCCCCAAACAAAAATGCTAAAATTCCCCATACTCACAGTCCAAATCCCCCTCCCAGCACATATCTTTCCCCCCCAATTCCACCTTCCAGCTCAATTCTCCTCCAATTTCCAACAAATCAATCCTCCTAGCACACATCCTCTTTCCTTTCAAATCCCCCTTCTAGCATAAATTCTCCCTCCAAATCCCCCCTCCTAGAAGAAATCCTCTCCCCAAAATACCCCCTTCTTACTTAAAACCTCCCCCCAACTTCCCCCTCCTAGGGTAATTTCTCCCCCCTAATTCACCCTCCTAGTACAAATCCTCTCCCCCAATCCCCTCCTAGTAATCCTCTCCCCCAAATCCCCACTCCTAGGACAAATCCTCTCCCACAAATCCCCACTCATAGCACTAATCCTCTTCCCCAAAACCCCACTTCTAATGTAAGTTCTCCCCCCAAATCCCCTCTCCTAGGACAAATCCTCTCCCCCAAATCCCCACTCCTAGCACTAATCCTCTCCCCCAAATCCCCACTTCTAGTGTAAGTTATCCCCCCAGATCCTCTCTCCTAGCACCAATCCCTTCTAATCCATCCTCTTAACACCCTTCAAATTACCCTTCCCAGCACAAATCCCTGTCCCCCCCAATTTTCTCCTCCTTGCACAAAATCGTCCCCAATTCTGTACCCTAACACATACGCCCCCCCCCCATTCCTCCTTCTAGCACAATTACCCCCCACCACCCCCATTTCCCTTCCCTTGCCAGAACAAACAGCCCCCCTCCTCCAATCTTATAGGAGTAGTGTGGGGGTGCGTGCTCTCTGTGCCCCCCCCCAGGCCAGCCCCCCCATGAACACTGTACCCACGCCCGCTGCAAGTCCGGACAGTAGAAGTGCCAGTGAGGAGAGAGCCAGGATAGCAGCCCACCCCAGCACCCCCCTAAATCCGGCCATGTACAGACAGGCACCCCTCTAGGAAAGGGCGCCTGTAGGCACATGCTTACAGTGCCTAATTTTAAATCTGGCCCTGCTCACCCTGCAGCAGCTGAATGCTGGCTTTCAGCTGCTGTAGTAAGAGCCACAAAAGATGGATTCCAGCTAGTTCCCCCAACCACTGCACTGATTACATGCTCAAAACACATGCAATTCCACCTGCTGGGGGGGGGGGGGGCTGGGGGGACTGCAGGGGCCCATCATGCTCCTACCTGTACGATAAGATGACCCTCGCTGGACCTGCAAGCATTCTACAAACCGGGTGATAATAAAGAAAAAATGCTGGGATATGCGTTAGAGGGGAAGAAAGCGGGTTGGGACTTACATTTGGGCAATGCCTGGACATACCATTTAACCTAATGGGGAAAAAGTAGACCTGTGCAATTCGTTTCGTTCCGAATTTGTTTTTCCTCAAAATTCTGCATATTTGTTCATTCGGAAGCATCCGAATGAATGAAAGACTGTTTATTATAATAAATGATTACGTTTATTAGCCATTATTATAGTTTTTATTATTATTATTATTATTATTATTATTATTATTATTATATTTATTAATAATATTATGTATTAATAGTAAATAATAAAAATAATAATAATAATAGTAATAAAACTATAATAATAGTTATAAACTATTAAACTATAGGTATTGGAATTTACTTTAAAATTTGTCTGTTAGTGAACGTAACGAACACAAATTTTCCGAATTTATGAATGATCAAAATGATCAAAATAACGATTACTGCATCTATACGAATGGAACGTAACGAATTCGAATTTATATGAATTATCGAAATAACGAATACCGCATCTATACAAATGGAACGTAACAAATTCGAATTTATCTGAATTTACAAATTTATTTGAAATAACAAATATCGATCATAACGAATGATCCGAAAAATGGAAAAAAAAAAACAAATGAAACTAAAACGATGTTTTTTTTTTTCCGGCAGTGCACATGTCTAATAATAAGATATAGTACACGTCTAAGCAATAAAGCATGAACAGATGATATTTTCCATTTTATGGAAACTGTTGGGAACTTTTAATGTCCGAAAATCCGAATGAATTAAGGTTGAATCTGTCATTGAAGGTTTATGGTGTCGAATGTTCTAAGAAAAATCGACAAAGCAGCTAAACTATACGACGCCGCAATCCTACATATCCGGATTAATGCTATGCCCACAAGCTATAGTAGAATTCTAATGTTGTATGACTAGTAATAATTATATTTTATTAACCACTTAACGACCGCCCACCGCCGATTTACGTCGGCAGAATGGCACGGACAGGCAGAATCACGTAGATCTACGTGATCGCCTTTGTGCAGTTGGGGGGTCCATCCGGACCCCCCTTCACTGCAGTGAGCGGCCGTTAAGTGTTCGGGAGCGATCAGGCATGAGGGGGCGGCCGCTCGATTCCGCCCCCCCCCTCGCGATCGCTCCCGGCCAATGAAAATGCTTCCTCCGCCATGTGATGTAAACAAGGCTGGAGGAAGTGATGTCATCTCCCTCGCCACGGTCTTTTCGTTCCCGGCGCCGAGGAGTGAAGACAGAGGTTAGTGCACCAACAGTCCACTGACACGTAGGTACACATAGGCACACAAATCACCCCCCAGTAACCCCCAGATCACCCCCCAGGTCACCCCAAAGCCCCCAATCACAGTGTCACTGATTGCAGTGATCATTTATTTTACTGATCACTGCATTTAGTGTCATCTGTGATTGTAAAAAGTTGCAGGGCAGTTAGGATTAGGCCCCTTTAGGTCCAGGGTAGCCCCCTAACCCCCCCTAATAAAGGTTTAACCCCTTGATCACCCCCCAGGTAACCCTTTCACCCCCTAACTTCAGCGTCACTAAGCGATTGTTTTTCCGATCGCTGTATTTGTGTCGCTGGTGTTTTAGATTATTAGTTATTTTTTTTTAGGTTCGCCGCAGGTTTTTATTAGTGTCAGGTACCCCCATATATTATTTTAACCCCCTGATTGCCCCTAGAGTTAACCCTTTCACCAGTGATCGCCGTATAAGCGTCACTGGTGTCACTGGTTAGCCAGTAAGTTATTTAGTTATTTAGGTTACCCGTCAGGTTTTTATATAGTGTCAGGTACCCCCATATTTAACCTAATAAAGGTTTTAACCCCCTGATTGCCCCTAGTTAACCCTTTCACCAGTGATCACCATATAAAGGTTACGGGTGACGCTGGTTGATTAGTTTGCTTTTTATAGCATCAGGGCACCCGCCGTATATAACCCAATAAAGGTTTAACCCCCCTGATCGCCCGGCGGGTGAGATCAATTAGGTTTTAGCGCCAGAGAGGGTCTGCGTCGCCCCAGGCAGTGTTAGGTTAGTGCCAGTAACGCTAACACCCACGCGCAAAGCATACACCCCCCTTAGTGGTATAGTATCTGATCAGATCTATACTAGCATCCCCAGCGGTTTAGGGTTCCCAAAAACGCAGTGTTAGCGGGATCAGCCCAGATACCTGCTAACGCCTGCGTTTAGCCCCTCCGCCCAGCCCAGCCCAGCCCACCCAAGTGCAGTATCGATCGATCACTGTCACTTACCAAACACAACACACATAACTGCAGCGTTCGCAGAGACAGGCCTGATCCATATCAACCAGTCCATAGCAAACGTCCATAGCAACCAGTCCATAGCAACCGTCCATAGCAACCATCCATAGCAACCAGTCTATAGCAACTGTCCATAGCAACCATCCATTGCAACCAGTCCATAGCAACCGTCCATAGCAACTGTCCATAGCAACCATCCATAGCAACTATCCATAGCATCCAGTCCATAGCAACTGTCCATGGCAACCAATCCATAGCAACCGTCCATAACAACCAATCCGTAGCAACCGTCCATAGCAACTGTCCAAAGCAACCGTCCATAGCAACCAGTCCATAGCAACCATCAATATCAACCAGTCCAAGGTGAATGTTTTGAACGCTACCACTCAAAAGTGAAGTTTTAGCGTAGGGTACAGCATTTCACAGACAAGGACACACTTACACAGGGTCTCCCAAGATGCCATTACATTTTGAGAGACCCGAACCATTACAGTTGTAAAGTTACAAAAAAAGTGTAAAAAAGAAAAAAAAAACGTAAAAAACAAAACACAAAAAAAATATAAAATAAAAAAAACAAAAATAGTTGTCGTTTTATTGTTCTCTCTCTCTCTATTTTTTCTCTATTGTTCTGCTCTTTTTTACTGTATTCTATTCTGCAATGTTTTATCATGCTTGCTTTTCAGGTATGTAATTTTTTGTTTTCAGGTGCGCCATTCAACTGCAGCGCGGAATTATTTATCTTGACAGCAACAGCGTTTGCTCCCACGATACATAAAGCCGTGACACCACAGTTAAAAAAAAGAGCATATATGCCGAAGCATGGGGGCAGCAGGGGCGGAGGAGCGATTTTGCTCCTAATGCCGTGTATATACGGTCGAAATTCCAACGGAGGCTTGCCCGTGGAAAAGTCTGACCGTGTGTACGCGGCATAACCTTTTATGCCGCGTACATACGGTTGAAATTCCGACGAAGGCTTGACCGTGTGTACGCGGCATAACTTTTTTGCGGGAGGATGCCCCCATGCTTTGGCATATATGCCCATCATTAGAAGTGGGTGGATGAAGGGAGGTATTCTAATGGTGGGCATACCCACCAATCAATCTCTTTTTTTCGTTCAGCCAATAGGCTGTATGAAAAAAAAGATTACAATACATGTCCAACAAGGACCAGCAACATACTGGTATGTTGCTGGACTTTGAATGTTTATACCAGAATGATGCCTGCGGGTTTAGGTATCATCTTGGTATCATTCTTTTCAGCCAGCAGCCGGCTTTCATGTAAAAGCAATTCTAGCAGATAATTAGCCTCTAGACTGCTTTTACAAGCAGTGGGAGGGAATGTCCCCCCCCCGGATATAAAAAGCGCCATTGGGAAATTGGGAAAGCATTTTATCACACCGATCTTGGTGTGGTCAGATGCTTTGAGGGCAGAGGAAAGATCTAGGGTCTAACCCCCCAATTTTTTTCAAAAAAAGAGTACCTGTCACTACTTATTGCTATCATAGGGGATATTTACATTCCCTGAGATAATGATAAAAATTGCAAAAAAATAAAATATGGAAGGCACAGTTTAAAAATAAAATAAAAAAGCCAAATAAATAATAAAAAAAAAAAAAAAAAAGCACCGCTGCCCCCCCCTGCTCTTGCGCAAAGGTGAACGCAAGCGTCGGTCTAGCGTCATATGTAAACAGCAATTGCATCATGCATGTGAGGTATCACCGCGAAGGTCAGATCGAGGGCAGTCATTTTAGCAGTAGACCTCCTCTGTAAATCTAACGTGGTAACCTGTAAAGGCTTTTAAATGCTTTTAAAAATGAATGTAGTTTGTCGCCGCTGCGCGTTTGTGCGCAATTTTAAAGCATGTCGTGTTTGGTATCCATGTACTCGGCCTATGATCATCTTTTTTATTTCATCAAACATTTGGGCAATATAGTGTTTTTTAGTGCATTAAAAATAAAAAAAGTGTGTTTTTCCCCCAAAAAATGTGTTTGAAAAATCGCTGCGCAAATACTGTGTGGAAAAAAAAAATGCAACACCCACTATTTTAATCTGTAGGGCCTTTGCTTTAAAAAAATATATAATGTTTGGGGGTTCAACATAATTTTCTTGCAAAAATTTTTTTTTTTTCATGTAAACAAAAAGTGTCAGAAAGGGCTTTGTCTTCAAGTGGTTAGAAGAGTGGATGATGTGTGACATAAGCTTCCTAATGTTGTGCATAAAATGCCAGGACAGTTCAAAACCCCCCCAAATGACCCCATTTTGGAAAGTAGACACCCCAAGCTATTTGCTGAGAGGCATGTTGAGCCCATTGAATATTTTTTTTTTTGTCCCAAGTGATTGAATAATGACCAAAAAAATAAAAAAAAATAAAAATGTACAAAAAGTTGTCACTAAATTATATATTGCTCAAACATGCCATGGGCATATGTGGAATTACACCCCAAAATACATTCTGTTGCTTCTCCTGAGTACGGGGATACCACATGTGTGGGACTTTTTGGGAGCCTAGTCGCGTACGGGACCCCAAAAACCAAGCACCGCCTTCAGGATTTCTATGGGTGTAAATTTTTGATTTCACTCCTCACTGCCTATCACAGTTTCGGAGGCCATGGAATGCCCAGATGGCACAAAACCCCCCCAAATGACCCCATTTTGGAAAGTAGACACCCCAAGCTATTTGCTGAGAGGTATGTTGAGTATTTTGCAGATCTCGCTTTTTGTCACAAAGTTTTGAAAATGTAAAAAAAGAAAAAAAAAAAGAAAAAAAAATGTCTTTCTTAATTTTCAAAAACAAATGAGAGCTGTAAAATACTCACCATGCCTCTCAGCAAATAGCTTGGGGTGTCTACTTTCCAAAATGGGGTCATTTGTGGGGGTTTTGGGCTATTTTGACATTTTATGGCCTTCAAAACTGTGATAGGTAGTGAGGAGTGAAATCAAAAATTTATGCCCTTAGAAACCTTGAAGGCGGTGCTTGGTTTTTGGGGTCCCGTACGTGGCTAGGCTCCCAAAAAGTCCCACACATGTGGTATCCCCGTACTCAGGAGAAGCAGCAGAATGTATTTTGGGGTGTAATTTCACATATAACCATGGCATGTGTGAGCAATATATCATTTAGTGACAACTTTTTGTAAATTTTTTTTTTCTTTTTGTCATTATTCAATCATTTGGGACAAAAAAAAAATATTCAATGGGCTCAACATGCCTCTCAGCAAATAGCTTGGGGTGTCTACTTTCCAAAATGGGGTCATTTGGGGGGGTTTTGTGCCATCTTGGCATTTTATGGCCTTCAAAACTGTGATAGGTAGTGAGGAGCGAAATCAAAAATTTATGCCCTTAGAAACCTTGAAGGCGGTGCTTGGTTTTTGGGGTCCCGTACGCGGCTAGGCTCCCAAAAAGTCCCACACATGTGGTATCCCCGTACTCAGGAGAAGCAGCAGAATGTATTTTGGGGTGTAATTTCACATACGCCCATGGCATGTGTGAGCAATATATCATTTAGTGACAACTTTGTGCAAAAAAAAAAAAGTTTGTCATATTCCCGCAACCTGTGGCAGGATATAAAATATTCCATGGACTCAACATGCCTCTCAGCAAATAGCTTGGGGTGTCTACTTTCCAAAATGGGGTCATTTGGGGGGGTTTTGTGCTATTTTGGCATTTTATGGCCTTCGAAACTGTGATAGGTAGTGAGGAGTGAAATCAAAAATTTGCGCCCTTAGAAATCCTGAAGGCGGTGCTTGGTTTCCGGGGTCCCGTACGTGGCTAGGCACCTAAAAAGTCCCACACATGTGGTATCCCCGTACTCAGGAGAAGCAGCAGAATGTATTTTGGGGTGCAATTCCACATATAACCATGGCATGTGTGAGCAATATATCATTTAGTGACAACTTTTTGTAATTTTTTTTTTTTTTTTGTCATTATTCAATCACTTGGGACAAAAAAAAAAAAATATTCAATGGGCTCAACATGCCTCTCAGCAAATTCCTTTGGGTGTCTACTTTCCAAAATGGGGTCATTTGGGGGGGTTTTGTACTGCCCTGCCATTTTAGCACCTCAAGAAATGAGATAGGCAGTCATAAATTTAAAGCTGTGTAAATTTCAGAAAATGTACCCTAGTTTGTAAACGCTATAACTTTTGCGCAAACCAATAAATATACGCTTATTGACATTTTTTTTACTAAAGACATGTGGCTGAATACATTTTGGCCTAAATGTATGACTAAAATTGAGTTTATTCGATTTTTCTTATAACAAAAAGTAGAAAATATCATTTTTTTTCAAAATTTTCGGTCTTTTTCTGTTTATATCGCAAAAAATAAAAATCGCAGAGGCAATCAAATACCATTAAAAGAAAGCTCTATTTGTGGGAAGAAAAGGACGCAAATTTCATTTGGGTACAACATTGCATGTCCGCACAATTTACAGTTAAAGCAGCGCAGTGCCGAATCCCAAAAACAGGCCTGGTCCTAATGGCCCGAAATGGTCCGGGGCTTAAGTGGTTAATTATAATTACTAGTCAGCCAACATTAGAATTCTTCTATAGCCTATGGGCCGAGCATTTGACCATAAATGTCCGCTTGTGGCGATCGTATGTTTTTAGCTGCTTTGTCGAATCTTCATGTCTCTATAACGTCGAATCTTCATGTCTCTATAATGTCAAATATTCATGTCTCTATAATGTCAAATCTTCATGTCTCTATAATGTCAAATCTTTTCTCTCTATAATGTTGAATATTTTCTCTCTGTGTCTAATCTTCATGTCTCTATAATGTCGAATCTTTTCTCTCTATGTCGAAAAATCTCGGACTAATAGAGTTAGGTTGGGCACATTCAACCGCAGATTCGAGAGACACAGATCGCTATTGTCACCGTCATGTCGAATCTTCTATCTATATCGAACTGTTGTCGCAACGAAACTAAAATAAAGCATTTTTTATGTTGGATCTTTCGGATTTCGGACTCTGCACATTCGTTATCGTTTGTTAAAACGAACGAGGAAGTCCCTGAAATTCGGACAAAAATGCATTCGGACAAAAACGAATGCACATGTCTAATGTCTGCAGATATTTTAATACATCTTTAGAAAGTAGTCTATCAATACATTTCTGCACTGACTCTTTCTTGTTGGGTCTTTCCATACCATGACTTGACACATAAGAGTTTCTAAGAGTCTGCTTGACTTAACATTAAGCTTGACAAGCTTGCTGCAAATAAAATATTTAAAATCATTATTGGGTTTGAATATGGGAAACCAAAAGTGAACCAGTATGCCCAGTATGGACTTGGTCCATACTGGGCAAAGTAATAGGTTTAATTTAAAGAGACACTATTCATCATCCTCATGTAAGGCAAAGTGACGGTGTCTCTGCAAAGTGGCCTCTTTAACCCTTTTATATTCCGTGCCTTGCTTGCACTCAGTTTACTTCGTCTGTTGTTCCTGGCTCTGAAATCAGCTGTGTCAGCAACCCAAGGGAGCATTGCGTAATATCATCAAAAACAATGGAAGAAAGAGAGGCAAAGAAGCGCAGACTAGGCAAATACAAGGTGGTCAGGCCTCCAAGGTGTCTCTTTAAAGACCATGTATTTACTTTTCCTGCAGTCTGGACACCCAAGATTTGCAAATCAAAACCTACACAATGATGTGCACACTCCCCCCCTGTCCTCACATGGCATTCCTCAAGCCTGATAATTGTCCACTTGGCTCCAAGGGTTGCATCATTGAACAGTTGAGAGAAGATTACATGTTCCATATCTAGAACTTTTCTAGGGTCTGTTGACATATATGGGTGGTGCCTGGGGGATAGTAAATACAGCTTGATTAAACCTCTTATGTGAAAATATAGGTTGATTTAAGGTTCAACTACAACCAAAACTGAATCTAAAATTGGCATTCCAAATCATGCTCTCAAGGGCTGTCATAGAGACAGAGGAAACTCATAAATGGGGCTATGGACAGCCAAAAAAAATAAAAAATTGGTTGAAGTAAACTAACCGTTTATCGCAACCCAAAAAGAAAAAAACATATCTTGGCTTAAGTTAGTCTTTAGGGGAACATTTTGGTAAGATTACACCAAACCATTTGTGCAGAATTATAGTCATTGTCAGGAATCTCATACAGCAAGTGCTAATTCCTATTCAATAGGTCCTCATTTCAGTGCACATGTAATGAAAAGAATGCACATGCACATCAGCACACATGGCCCTGCTGTGACAGTGATTATTTCTAGCAGTGATAGCAGCCGCTAGCAATAATAGCAAGTAAAATTCAACAGGCTGGTTGTACCCAAGTTGATCGATCAATCAACTTGGTACATTCAGCCTGCCCATACACGGTTCGAATCTCCCAGCCAACATTTGAACCATCTATGACCGGCCTTAATTCCATAAGCTCCATTAGCCCAATCAGAAGCGCAGAAGTGCTGAGAAGCACCTTATAAAGCATTTCCTATTGGGATTTTTTTCTCCTTTTTTCCCTGTAGCTAAGGCAGTGGGTGGTCTGTACTCTGGGACAACACTGCACTCACATAATAATTGTTCTGTCCAGGAGTAACATGAGCCCTCAAAGACCTTATGATGAATTCTCAAGAGGCATGTCATTGATGGCCGAGGCTTACAGGAAATGGATTGATTGATGTTAGATGTCATTCAACCCAGGGATGGACCAGCAATGGATTTTACAGTGGTAAGTCTGTGGGGGGACAACACTGGAGAGTAGGTGAATATTGACATGAAAGCTTCCTTATTTTATTCAAAAGATGAAGTTGGGCTTTAAAGGGAGGTAAAAAGTCTTCCTGGTGTAACGCAAACCCCTGTCGGGTCTCCCTGATTTGCCTCTGGTTCTCTTCTCGTTCAGGTGTACAGGCAGCCAGGTACACGACAACTAAGGATGAGCTCAGGTGTGTTCGCAACTCCATGTGCTCGCGCCCGCCAGGAAGCTGACACTACACAGCTCTAATCACACGTAGTGAGACATTTCCCGATCTGTGCAGCCACGGATCGGGAAATGTCTCACTGCCTGTGATTAGTGCTGTGGAGTGTCAGATTCCTATTGGGCGCGAGCACTTGGAGTTGCGAACACGCCTAAAGCCCATAATGACAACTCGGACAGTCTCACAACTCAATGACCAGGCAGAGAATGTCTTTTTGTACTTTATTGTTCGTTGAACTTGGTTGGGGTGCAGGGTGGGCTTTGGGATACTCCAAATCTAGTGCACAAGTAACCAAAGGGCGCTCTTTTCCTTGTCTACTCCTTTCAGGGTAATCCCTTTCTTGGCAGCTACTGGGAACACAAGGAACACTGGGACTCCACGCAAGGACAAGTCCCAGTTCAGCAACACAGGAGCAGTTACTCAAGGGGTTAAATCAGCAAACAGTCACTTGGATCTTAAATCTAGGCCTCTACTCACAATGTCTCCGGGTACTTGGATACCTCCATCCAATATCGGCCAGACACTTTACCTGTGAATCTTCAGGCTAGATTCCGAGTGAACCCCCTTGATTTGGCTCCAACTGCTTCCAGAAAATAGGCACCTCAGCTCCCACTGACCTAGGACCTTGGTAAACTCCTGTAAACTTCAGCTGCACTGCCCAGAAGGGCAGCAGCCCCTCATGCTGGGATCTTCTCCTTTACAAGATCCCTGCTGCTCCAGTTCCCCAAACTATTTGTGCCCCCCTCAGCCACCTACTGAGTATTTTCACCAGGGATTGGCCAAGGGTCTGCCTCTTCCAGCACACTTCATTCTAGAATTCCCTAGAAAGCAGAGAGAAGTAGTCGAGCCTGCAGCCAGTGAGACCCAGAGCAGCCAAAAATAATCACACACCGCTGCAATGTTTATCTGAACCTCTGTAGCAACCTATCCTAGGAGGGTGCTACACTGGGATGAGGGAAGGTACTAGACAGAATAAAGTACCTTCCTCTCTGCAGCATCTTGTGACAGAATCAAATGTCAGGTCAGTATGCTGTTATTTTGGCAACATGACCTAAACCGTACAAGAGTTGATGTGCCAGCAGGGGTGGCCAATCAGCGTGAAGCCTCGTACACACGACCGAGTTTCTCGTCGTAAAAAACCCGTCGATTTTCTCGATGAGATTCTTGTCAACCTTGACGAGCTTCTTGTCAAGCTTTCCTTGCATACACACTGTCAATTCCAAATCTCGTCGTTGTTCTGCGCGGTCACATCCAGCACATACGATGGCAGTATAAAGGGCAAGTTCGATTTCAATGGCGCCACCCCTTGGGCTGCTTTTGCTGATCTCGTCTTACCGCGTGTGAAGTAAAAGTTTGGGAAGAAACGATTCGCGCTTTTCAGTCTTCGTGCTTTTCAGTCCGTTACAGCGTGACGAATGTTCTATCTCCATTACGAACGCTAGTTTTACAAGAAGGTGCGCTCCCGTCTCATACTTGATTCTGAGCATGCGCGATTTTTTAAGACTCGGAAAAGCATACACACGACCGTTTTTCTCGTCGCAAAACAGGCCGACGAGAAACCCGACGAGAAAAACGAGAATCCTGACGAGAAAATATTTTTCTCATCGAGATTCC
Organism: Rana muscosa; assembly: GCA_029206835.1. Classification (NCBI taxonomy): domain Eukaryota; kingdom Metazoa; phylum Chordata; class Amphibia; order Anura; family Ranidae; genus Rana; species Rana muscosa. The sequence goes on along the minus strand of CM055119.1, from coordinate 180,012,869 downwards.
CGGCAGTTTTCTCGACGAGAAACCATACACACAAACGGTTTTCTCGACAAGAAAGCTCTCTCGGCAGTTTTCTTGTTGTTTTTTGACGAGAAACTCGGTCGTGTGTACGAGGCTTGACTCCCCGAGCCTATACGGATGATGACATCAAGTGACCAAACTTGTTTTCATTAAAACAGCAACAGCCATTCATAACAGTATTTACAATTCAGATAATCGCATTAACATATATAGTATATCTAAAGAATATTAAAAGCCTATAGATTACCTCGAAGAATTTTATAATTCAAAACCAGAAAGCACTTCAAACAGCATCACGCTAGCATTTTCCGCTCTCTCCTGGCAGCATTAGGAGTGTTTAGCGGCTTGTCGGTATTTGTGTGTTTGTTAATACGTTCCACAGATGCCTCTGGAGCCTATCCCATCCTCCGTGCAAGAAGAAAAGAAAAGATACTTTTTTTTTTTGATCCTGTGGTTTCAGCCACATGCAGGGAAAGCTTTTCCCGTCGTTCTCTTTGCAAACACCTTTCCCGCATTTGCATCTCCAATGATAGTCAAGGTCAAGGCAGCCCCTCCGGACAATTTCTTGACAGGCTGTTTCTGCAGAGGTGACAGCTTAAAAGACTGCACTGTGGCTCAGTCCACAACATGATAATTTGAAGTGTTAATTGGCAAAAACCTAACTGACCTTGAGAACCCTTTGCTCCGCGCCCTGTCTGTACTGCAGCCCTGACAAACCCACAGAACTAAAATAGTCAACAGTATTTGTTCATCAAATAGCAAAAACATTTATATATATATTTTTTCAAGGAAAGATTAAAAAAATTACATAATGTGCATTTAAAGCCATTTTTTTTTGCATGGTGTTTGGATAGGTTAAACCACATGTGTCAAACACAAGGCCCATGGGCTCTAGCTCATGTGGCTCTTACACCTCTCCTGCAGCTGTGGCACCCCCCTCATCTCCACCTCCACCTTGTCTCAGCAGTCAGCAGCAGAGAGGAGGACAGAACTCCTGCACCAGATCCTGTACTTCTCTGTGCAGCCACAGAGATCCTTATCTCTGCCCCCTGTCTCAGCAGTCAGTAGCAGAGAGGCGGACAGAACTCTTCCACCAGATCCAGCACTTCTCTGTGCAGCCACGGAGAGGCCTATTTTTGCCCCCCCCCGTCTCAGCAATCAGCAGCAGAGAGGAGGACAGAAGATCCTGTGCCTCTCTGTGCAGCCGCAGAACCCCCTCATCTCCACCTCCCCTGGTCTCAGCATTCATCTGACTACAGCCCTCCTCTAGTCCTCCTATAGACCCTGCACTTACTGCTTCCCAGCTCCACCCCTAGCTTCTTCCTGCCAGCAGCACAAGGTATGGCGGCACATGGTGATTTAAGGGAGGGTAGGGGGTTCTTGACTTCTGATGGTGGGGGGGCTCTTGACATCTGATGTAAGGGGGGAGGGTGGGGGACTCTTGACTTCTGATGGTGGGGGGGCTCTTGACATCTGATGTAAGGGGGGAGGGTGGGGGACTCTTGACTTCTTATGGTGGGGGGGCTCTTGACATCTGATGTAAGGGGGGGTGCTCTGGACATCTGGTCTTACAGCAATGAGTTTGACACCCCTGGGTTAAAACCTCTGTCAGGTGTTTTTCTGGTGGTGTCCCTGGTGGGGATATTTACTCTCTCTGTTTGTCTTGTTGGCCATTGTCAAAATGTGAATAATTGTTTGCTTCTTTTAACAAAATTATCCTAAGGTTCAAGATCTGATTTTTTGTAAAAGTGATTTGGGTAGGTTTACAGCTGCCCAATCACTTTTAGGACGCTGTGATCACTGTGTCCATAATTTTTACAGTTCCTCCAGGGAACCCAGGATCACGGTAAGCTACTGAGACTGCTTCCCACAGAGGAGATGGAGGAACACCCATTCCCCCATCTCCTCTGTGAACCTAGAAGCAACAATAATTGAATCACTTCAAATTTCAGAGCCTTCCATCCCTGGCTATTACAGCCAGGGATGCAGTTAACCAAGCACAATCTGTGATTGGTTGGATGCTTTGGAGAGCAGGGGAAACATTGGAGTCTAATAGACCCCTGATGTCTCAATAAAGAGCCCAAAGCTATCACAAGGGGGTTTGTTAAGGCCCTTGTGATAGCATTACATTTAAATGAGAAAAAAAAAGCAAAGTTAAATGAAAAAAAGCAAATGCAAAAACAAGCATAGGTCCTGCTTGCATATGTATACAGTAGTTGCACCACATATGTAAGGCATTGCCACACATGTTGGAGTGAAAGCAATAATTCTAGGGTCATCATTTATGATATCTCTAAACTAATAGCTGATAAGGCTTTTAAAATAGCCACCATTTTATTCTCAAGGGCCTCCACTTTCAGAAAATATATAATGCATGAAGGTTCTAAGCAATTTGTTGCTTGAAATATACAATTTTCAGTAAAAACAATGCTGATTTTAACATGAATGCAAAAATGTAAAACTAACCCTGGACAGCAGCTCAGTATAAAAGCTCAATACAGATTTAGGCTGGGTTCACATATGTGTGAATTGGATCCAATTCGCATGGCATGCAAGTGTGCCTGGCTCGCAATGGAGCCGGTTGACACAGGTCCGGGGCGGCCGTGGTCCGCATTCCAAAAGGGTCCTGTGCGTCTTTGGGTCTGGTTCAGGTGTGAATTCAGGCTAAAATTTGCACCTGAACCGCTGAACATAGAGACACCAGACTGCATGCTGGGAGCCACGCCGGACATATGTGAAGCCAGCCTGAAAGTCTTTTTTTTTTTTTTTTTTGCAGAGTGCTAAACAGGTATTTTCAAGGCAAGTTGCCATGTCAAGTGTCTTAAAACAAAGGCAATTTGCCTCTTATTTCGATAGTAAATACAGTTGGGAAGCAGGATTTCTCTTGCACCCTCCTAGACAGTAATAGACACACTGTTAGCACCAAGTGTTTAAGGAGATGTTTGAGAGATGCTAGGCTAAAATCCTGTTTCTAGTATTTTTATCTATTTCTTATGATTTCCAGGAATCTTTCACGGCCTCACAGGCCTGGCAAATCTTCAATACTAAAAATCACCAAAAAAGGAGTGATTGCACTGGCCTAGTGAAACACCTTCAGACACCAATGTAATACAAAAAATGATTAAAGCTGAATTCTTGGCACAAAGACTTTATTTAAAGTGATTGTAAAGGATTTTTTATTTTTATTTTTAAATAACAAACATGTCTATACTCACCTGATCTGTGCAATAGAATTGCACAGAGCAGCCCCGATCCTCCTGTTCTTGGGTCCCCCGACTGTGCTCCTGGCTTCTCCTTTCTTTCTGGTGCCCTCAATCGTAAACTGATTCCCGAGACCTGCCCCCGCCCCCTTGTCACTGGAGTTGATTGACAGGAGCGGGAGCCAATGGCAACAGCAAGGGTGGCAACCCTACAGTGCATTTACTGCTGAAGGAAGATCACTGTCACCCTGTAGGCTAAGGGGTAAGGGAAGACCCAGGCAGTAGGCACCCAAAGGGCAGACTCGACACACACAGTAGTGAGAATTCAGAATATATTGTCAACCATTATAGATACAGCAATTGAGCCTCTTCAACAGGAAAATCCAAGCAGCAACACTCATAACAGCAGATGGAACTTACAGCAGGAAAGCGGTAGACCGAGGCCGGAAGCACCTCGTACAGAAGGCGGTAGGCAGGCAGATGCAGTAAGAATATTGGAAATGTTTTCCAAGTAGTCTGCAACAATGCTTACACTGTCCCTCCTCTTCTGGAATCTTTCCCTGTGCTAGGTTTACTTTCTCTATCAAGCGGTTTCCTTGAATGTGTGCCAAAAGCAGTGGGCCAGTGCTTTTGGTAAGCTCTCTCCTCACCAAAGATGGCTGCAGATTCACCCGGTTGGCAATGTCCAAGCAGACAGCAGCCCACCTGATGACCATGCGGAGCCCTAAGAGGAACAAATATTCCTCTTGACTTCCACTCCCCCTGCAAGGCAGATGCAACAGTGCCATTAATGAAGGGAGGTCAACCTGCACCTGCCTACAACCCTGCTGTCAAAGGAAGTGCCTACCCTATGGTACTACTGGCTGGATCAACAGAGGTCCTTGAGAAACACAAGGCCGATCTTACTGGTATGGGCAGTCTACATCACAAATGTGATTTATAGCTTAGTTCTACTCTTTTTTGTGATTTTTGGTATTAAAGATTTCCTTCTAGACAGTGTTAAAGGGGGTGATAGGGACTGTTGGAGAAGGAAGAGTATGGTTACCCTGCTATCAAAGGAAGTGCCTATCCAATGGTATTAATAGCAGGATCAAAAGATAACTGTGAGAAACACAAGTCTGAACTTGCTATGGTTAGCCTGCATCACAGATGTAATATATAGCTTGACCATAGCTTCACTCTTTTAAGCATAGAAGATTTCCTCATTGACAGTATTGAAGGAATAGTAGCAACTGAGTAGAGCTAGTACAGGATTTCCCTAAGCTCTTGTAGACAGAGTATTGTGCCATCAATCTGAGGGGCTTTGGGCAGAGCTAGGCATGCTTTTTCACTAATAGAGCTATCAAAGGTGCCATCATTTAAGCAACAGTAATGGTGGCAACCCTACAGTGATTTTACTGCAGAAGGAACAGTGTGGTCACCCTGCTATCAAAAGGAGGTGCCTCACCAATGGTACTACTGGCAGGATCAATCGATGTCTTTGAGAAACACAAGGCCGATCTTACTGGTATGGTCAACCTACATCCCAGATGTAATTTATAGCTTGACTAGAGCTCTACTATTTTAAGTAGACAGTGTTGAAGGGGTGGTAGTGGCTGAGTAGAGCTTGTACAGAATTTCCTTAAGCCCTTGCAAATACAGTAATTTGCCATCAATCTAAAGTGCTGTGGGAAGAGCTAGGCATGCTTTTTCACTGATAGAGCTATCAAGAGTGCAGTCATTTAGGCAACAGCAAGGGTGGCAGAAGGAAGAGCATTGTGACCCTGCTATAAAAGGAAGTGCCTATCCAATGGTACTACAGGCAGGATCATCAGAGGTCTTTAAGAAACACAATGCCCATCTTATTGGTATGAGGATCCTACATCACAAATGTGATTTATAGCTTGGTCGTAGTTCTACTTTAAAGCATTCATACTAACAGTATTTGAATTGTGTTCCATTTGAAGGACTCTATATGTTAACCAAAGTGCGTTGTCATATATTTGCCTGTCATTGCACTTTAATTCCAGTCGGTACACAGCAACGGTTCTCTGAATACGTTATTTAATAGTGCAAATTGTCTCAGTTGTGTGCTGTTCGGCTTGAAGGGATATTGCTTGCCTTTCACTGTTTTGTAATCCAATGTCAGAAGTTCAGAGGAAATCCCTTTGTGGGCTGTTTAGTTTGAGTATGGAATGTCGAAATCCTTGTTCTGGCACAAATTGAGAAAGGTTCCATCTGTTTCATGCCAGTGGATGCGTTTATAATCCCAGCATGTGCTTTACTGGAAATGGTAGGGCACTTTACCATGGCATTTGCTTACTGGGGACTTTTCTTGCTGATTGTGCAAGTGAGAAAGTTCCAAAATTTCCATCACTTTCTCCTGTGAACATTTGCCAACATGATTATAAAGCCCAGTATACACAGTTTATGCGCATAACATATCCACTTTACCTTCTTCAAGTTCTCTGTTTAATAAAAAATAAATAAATGCAAAACTTTTTTATTTTTAGTTTTGGATAGAGTGGAGAGGGCTTAGAACAGTTGTTAAGTGTTTATTGCTGTCTATGCCCCTATTAGAGGAATTCACCCTCTCCATTTGCCATGTTTCTTGATGTAGCACCCTCCTAGTTAGCTTGCTAGGAAAACTTTGTTTTTGGCTCACTCTGTAGTTAGAGGAGTTGGATTGTCTGCTTTGGTCTGCTGTGGCTCCACAAGCTGCGGGATTGATTGCTTTCCCCTAGTTTTGTTGAGAAACTTCCAAAGCTTAAGGTGAGAAGATTCAAATCCTAAGTTTGAATATTTACTACCTGCTGACCAATCCCTGGGGAGGTGTGCCCAGTAGGTGGTCCAAGAAATGGAAAAAGAGGCTGGAGCCTGGGCAGACAGAGAGAGTTGGTGCCTAGTCCCACCTACCTGAGAATGGACTGCTGACGCTTTAGGGGGCTACTTGCCCCTGGAGCCATCCAGGACTGGCTGCTGGACTAATCGGTGCTATTAGCAAAACCCTCAAATCCGGGATCACTGTCTAAATGGATATGTGAGTAGAGCTTGATTACTGAGTAGAGATGGGCGAATGGTTTAGCCCGAGCATGAGTTTAGGCCGAACACTGGCTGTTCGGCCCACCGAAAGACCACAATGCACTGCGCTGCTACACAGTGCATTAAAAACCCTGATTGCCTAAAGCAAGGAAAGCTTTGCCCTATCAGGGCACAGAGCACTGTCAGACCCATGATTGGAGAAAGTAATGATGACTTTATCCAATCATGGCTCATTGCTCTTATGCCGCGTACACACGACCATTTTTCTCTTCTGGAAAAATGTCATTTTTTCTCTTTGAAGAGAAAAACGCCTGTGTGTGGGCTTTCCAGCATTTTTCCCGACGAGAAAAACGGCAAGAATCACGACGAGAAAAATTAGAACATGCTCTAATTTTTCTCGTTGTGATTCACTGCATTCTTTTCCGAGGCAGTCTTCCCATAGGGAAACACTGCCAGGGAGCCTACACTAGGTCGGTTTTCTCGGCCAAGAGAAAAAATGTCATGAAAACCAGCCGTGTGTAGGGGACCAAGCCGGTCCTCGTTTTTCATGTCGAATTTCTCGGCGGTGTTTTCACCGTCGAGAAAATCGATCGTGTGTACACGGCATTAGTCCCACTCCACACTATAAAAATATTTTCCCCATATCGGCCATTTGCTGTGTGTGTGATATCGGCGTGGAGAGAGATAGAACAGAGCTCTGTTCAGTGCTACTAGCAAGTTAGTGTGCTATAGTGTGCTATTCTGATTATATTGTCAGTGTAGAATATCAGTTTAGTGTGAATATAGTGATAGTGTACTGGGACCATTAATTTTTACTTTAGTGTCAGTTTATTTTGTCCGGGCAGGTTTCCTGCAGTATATTTCAGTGCATTCTTGCAAGTTTAACGCAGCATATTTCAGTGCGTTAGTGCACGTTTAACTCAGTATATTTAAGTGGGTTACTGCACGTTTATCACAGTATATTTAAGTGCGTTAGTGTACGTTTAACGCAGTATTTTTCAGTGCATTAGTGAATGTTTAACGCAGTATATTTCAGTGCGTTACTGCACATTTAGCTCAAAATATTTAAGTGCGTTACTGAAAGTTTAACATGTTATATTTCATTGCATTACTGCACGTTTAACACAGTATTTTTAAGAGCATTAGTGCATGTTTAAAGCAGTATATTTCGGAGAGTTACTGCACGTTTAATGCACTATATTTCTGTGCATTACTGCACGTTGATTGCACTATATTTCAGTGCGTTACTGCACGTTTAACACAGTATATTTAAGTGTGTTACTGCACATTTGACCCAGTATATTTCAGTAGGTTACTGCACATTTAACATGTCCTTGCTGAGTTAACCTTATTGTAGTAGTGTTACTCCATAACTAACATATGCTTTTACAGACCCAGGTTCTTTGGAATATGGCGGATTCAACATGAACCCCTAGAAAAACTTCAGAAGAAGGTTAGAATGATAGACTTAACTTCTACTGTTGAAATGCAACATGGCAATACTAAATTAACTAAATTAATAATGTCCTATTCCTGATCCTAACTAACATAACGTAGTGGCTGAAGCATACCTCTGTTAGGTGAGAGTCAACAATGGAATTGTCCATGACTTGGTTGATGTCCATGACTCCTGGTATCTTCAACGCCACTCTTGCGCTCATACGAAAGTCTATGTTCCCCCTATACCACGTCCCATTCTCCAGCCGCCAGCCTGCCCTTGATCTAAGCTGTCCCCTTTTTATATAACAGGTGGGCATGCCAAAACCAAAAGCCCAGGAACTGAGCTGAGAATGTTTAACCCTTTGCCCAGCTTGGGCCGGCTGCTAGACAACTAACCAAACATTAATTTCAGCCTGCCTACACAGACTTCCTATTCCTGGGTGGCAACACCACTCCTCTACTCTATCCATGCAGGTAGCCATGGTTGTCACTCTAGGCTGATCTTGGGATATGGTCTACAAACATGTCCGTATCACTTCATCTCCATTACATGGGAGGAAGAGAAATTGTCAGTTTAGCTAAAAGGAAGATACTCTTTGGTGCAGCTCAAAAAAAGTAACACAGCATTTCTGGAAAAATTAACAGGTATTATTTGTATTTACTAAAAATGTTCTTACCTAAAAAAAAGAAAAAGAAAACCAGTGCAGCCACCACACGTCAGGACGGTAAGCTACAATATAATAAATTTTTGTCTGTGGGTTTAGTTATCCTTTAGGGGTATTCAGGTTACAGAGATGATGTTTGTGAAACCTCAATAACTGAATGTGCTATTGTTTTGTATTTGTGAAATAAACATCAAAAACAATTTAAAACAAAATGGCACTTAATTATTTAAAACTGATATATCACTGGTTAAATAGCATTTTTATATATTATAGGTAATAAAAGGGTGGAAATACTTTTCCTGGTGCAAGCATGGCAGCATACATGTGGTAGTAGCCTGCCAACACATGAATGCTGCCAAGGATTGGCACCGGGAAAGGAAACTTACAATAATTATTTGATACAATTTTCAGTTTTCCTGGTGCCAACATGGCAGCATACATGTGGCAGTAGTCCACCTACCACATGTATTCTTCAATGCAGGGCTTTTTTCCCCGAGAGAATGGGTGCAGGTTCTCCCCCTTTCCGAGTCACCCCTTATCTCCACCCTTCACCCACCTCCGGCACCATCCCTTAGTTTCACACCGTACCCATCTACTAGTACTTTCTCTTTTAGAAAATGCAGAACCAAATATCATTTTGGGGTGTTAAGTAATTTGTATTGAATTTGTTCATGATAAAAAGGAAAGCAATAAAATAGATCCCCTGCAGCCAGAACCCCCCCCCCCCCAGCAATAATAGACCCTCCCAGAAACAATAGACCCCCAAGCAACAATAGAATCGCCAGTAATAATAGACCCTCTGTAGCAACAATAGATCCCCCAGCATTAATAAACCCCCCAACAACAATAGACCCCCTAGCAACAACAGACCACCAGCAACAATATATCCCCCCCCAGCAAGAAGAGACCCCCCAGCAATAGTAGACCCCCAACAGAAATAATAGTTTCCCAAGCAGCCAGTAACAATATACCCCTCTCCCAATAGTAGATCCCTCCAAGCAATAATTGACCCCCCAAAAACATAAGACCTCCCCTCCAGCAACAATAGACCCCTCCCTCAGCAACAGATCTCCCCATCAACAATATATCCCCCAGCAGCTAGCACCAATAGAATGGAGGTGCAGAAACTGTGTTCCCTAGCGTTCTTGCTGAAAAAAAACATTGCGTCCATGGATTGGCACCAAAAAAGCAAAATTACAATGATTACTGTATATACTCGAGTATAAGCCGACCCAAATATAAGCCGAGGCACCTAATTTTACCACAAAAAAATGGGAAAACGCATTGACTCAAGTATAAGCCGAGGGTGTCCATCTGCATGCCTCACTTTGCCTCTCTGTGTCCATGTGCATGCCTCACTGTGTCCATGCCTCACTGTGCCCGTGCCTCACTGTGCCCATGCCTCACTAATACTCTGTTTCATCAGAGATCATGTGATTGAATGCCTAGGCTTTTGGTCACATGCCTGGTACAGGAATTAGCTTGGAGCACATATTTAGGGAAAACCAGCAAGACCGTTATCCGAGCTTTAAGCTAAAATTAGAGCATAAGTCCACTGTAAGTAAAAACACTTTCATACATTTCAGATTTATTATTCAAGCCAGTAATGCAAAGTCTTTGATGTATATTAATGTCAAATACACTCTGTACTTATTCCTCAAACATCGAAAAAGACTTACATCTACAAAGTTTAAAATAAAACATTTTTTTTTTTTTTTTAACAGAATGAGACTAATGCAGCTTTTTTACACCCTCCCAATTAATGATTCTTCATAGAACAGAGACAATATAATGGTACTGAAAACTTTCTATTTCCCCATAACTTTGTAGCTTACAGCCATAATAGTAAATCCAGACCTGCACATCGGGAGATAATTATAGTAAAAGATTGAAGCATTCATTTGAGATTAACGGAATTAAATTGTGGTTAAAGGTGCTGGACTAATCTTAAGGCTATAGACTTTTGGCCATAAGACTCTATTATTTCTTTTCTCTTGTGATTTTATTCTAATAAGCAGCTTTTCTTGCACTCGCATCAGGCAACACACACATTTCGCGTAAAATCCCAAAGCCAACGAATGCTAAAGGACAAGTAACAAATCTTATCAGCCATGTAACAGTTGGTCACATCAGTCATCGCTTTTTGTTCAGATCATCTCTGCTCTATATACAAATGATCTCAGAAAATGCAACTAATAATTCCTTATGCATTGGAACTCTATGGCAATTGTACAAAAAAATTATATATATATATACAACATTTTTACAATTTTACCACCATCTAACATCTTAAGATAGGGGCACATGCAGCCTAATTTCTGTTTTTGTTTTTTTATTTTTTGTTTTATGCATCACATATGCCATTTGCAAAACCTTTGCTTTGCTTTATTTATATCTCTACCAAGGGTGATGTACAAGCCCAACATGAAAGATCCCAGACTTGATTCGGGTGGAGTTAATATGATATAATATTATTTTCAACAACTAAAGCAGGTATTGGTACTTTGGCAGTGTGGGCAGGTGTCAAGTCCTGCTGGAAAATGAAATCAGCATCCCAATAAAGCTGGTCAGCAGAGGGAAGCATGAAGTGCTCTAGAATTTCCTGGTAGAGGGCTGCACTGACTTTGGACTTGATAAAACACAGGGGACCAACACCAGCAGAAGACATGGCTCCCCAAATCATTATGGACTGTGGAAAATTTTGCATTTCATTTGGAAATCAAGGTCCCAGAGTCTGGAGGAAGAGTGGAGAGACACAGAATCCAAGTTGCATGAGGTCCATTGTGAAGTCCCCACAGTGAAAGTCAGTGATGATTTGGGGAGCCACGTCATCTGCTGGTGTTGGTCCAATGTGTTTTATCAAGTCCAAAGTCACTGCAGCCGTCTACCAGAAAAATTCTAGAGAACTTCATGCTTCCCTCTGCTGACCAGCTTTATTGGGATGCTGAATTCATTTACCAGCAGGACTGGCACCTGCCCACACTGCCAAAAGTACCAATAACTGGTTTAATGATCATGGCATCGCTGTGCTTGATTGGCCTGCAAACTCACCTGATCTAAACTCCATATAGAATCTGTGGGGTGTTGTCAAGAGGAAGATGAGAGACACCAGACCCAACAATGCAGACAAGCTGAAGGCCGCTATCAAAGCAACCTGGGCTTCCAACACCTCAGCAGTGCTACAGGCCGATCACCTCCATGCCACGCCGCATTGATGCAGTTATTCATGCAAAAGAAGCCCCAACCAAGTATTGAGTGCATACTATACTGTACATGGACATACTTTTCAGTAAGCCAACATTTTTGTATTAAAAATCATTTTTTTATTTGTCGTATGTAATTTTCAAATTTTCTGGAGATACAGAATTTGGGGTTTTCACTAGCTGTAGGTAGGGATGGGCTATCTGTTCGAGACGAACATGAGTTTGACTCAGACATTGCCTGTTTGCCCGTTCGCTGAACAGCGAACAATTTGGGGTGTTCGTGGCAAATTCGAAAAGCCGCGGAACACCCTTTAAAAGTCTATGGGAGAAATCAAAAGTGCTAGTTTTAAAGGTTAATATGCAAGTTATTGTCATAAAAAGTGTTTGGGGACCTGGGTCCTGGCCCAGGGGACATGTATCAATGCAAATTTGTTTGTTTTTTTAAAACTTAAGTTTTTTCGGGAGCAGTAATTTTTTTCAATAATGCTTAAAGTGAAACAATAAAAGTGAAATATTCCTTTAAATTTCGTACCTGGGGAGTGTCTATAGTATGCCTGTAAAGTAGCATATGTTTCCCGTGCTTAGAAAAGTCCCTGCACAAAATGAAATTTCTAAAAGAAAAAAAGTCATTTAAAACTACTCGCGGCTATAATGAATTGTGGGGTCCCAGCAATACAGATAAATGTCATTGAAAAAAACCAGCATGGATTCCCCCTTAGTCCATTACCAGGCCCTTTGGGTCTGGTATTAATATTAAGGGGAACCCCGTACCAAAATTAAAAGAAAAAAGTGTGGGGGTCCCCCCCAATTCCATATCAGGCCCTTCAGGTCTGGTATGGATTTTAAGGGGAACCCCGCACCAAATTTAAAAAAAAATGTTGTGGGGGTTCCCCCCCAAAAATCCATACCAGACCCTTATCCGAGCACACAACCTGGCAGGCTGCAGGAAAAGACGGGGGACGAAAGAGCGCCCCCCCCCTCCTGAACCGTACCAGGCCACATGTCCTCAACATGGGGTGGATGTCCCCATGTTGATGGGGACAAGGGCCTCATCCCCACAACCCTTGCCCGGTGGTTGTGGGGGTCTGCGGGCGGGGGGCTTATCGGAATCTGGAAGCCCCCTTTAACAAAGGGGACCCCCATATCCCGGCCCCCCATGTGAATTGGTAAGGGGTACATTGTTCTTTATTAAAAAAAAAAACAAAAAAAAAACATTCCAGCGATGTAATCCACCCAGTCTCTCGATGTCCAGCATTGTAATCCATTCACTATGTCCAGCGATGATTCATTCTCCAGCGATGCTCTCCACTTTCCAGCGAGGAACGAAACCCCAGTGACGCGAAAGAGGGGGCGGGGTCACCCATCCACATCATTGGGTAACCCTGGGCTTTCTCCTTGCGTAAGGAGAAGGCCTGGGGGTTACCCAATGACGTGGATGGGTGACCCCGCCCCCTCTTACGCATCAAGGGGCGGGGTCACCCATCCACGTCATTGGGTAACCAAGGAGATAGCTCGGGGGTTACCCAATGACGTGGACGCGTGACTCCGCCCCCTCTTACACGTCACAGGGATTTCGTTCTGCGCTGGAGAGTGGAGAGCATCGCTGGAGAATGGATCATCGCTGGACATAGAGAATGGATTACAACGCTGGAATGTTTTTTTTATTTTTTATTTTTATTGAAGGACTTGTCCAAAGCCGTCTTCTGTCATTTTTAACATTTTCACACTTTTTCTTTGTGAAATGGTAGGGGTAAAATGTACCCCTTACCAATTCACATAGGGGGGGCCGGGATCTGGGGTTCCCCTTTGTTAAAGGGGGCTTCCAGATTCCGATAAGCCCCCCGCCCGCAGACCCCCACAACCCCTGGGCAAGGGTTATGGGGATGAGGCCCTTGTCCCCATCAACATGGGGACATGGTGCTTTGAGGGGTCACAGACCGGTTCAGGAGGGGGGGGGGCGCTCTCTCGTCCCCTCCTCTTTTCCTGCGGCCTGCCAGGTTGCGTGCTTGGATAAGGGTCTGGTATGGATTTTTGGGGGGGAACCCCACACCATTTCTTTTTATTTTGGTGCGGGGTTCCCCTTAAAATCCATACCAGACCTGAAGGGTCTGGTTTGGATTTTTGGGGGGAACCCCACGCCATTTAAAAAAAAAATGGCGCAGGGTTTTCATTAATATCTATACCAGACCTGAAGGGCCTGATATGGAATTTGGGGGGAACCCCACGCATTTTTTTTTTTATTTTGGTTCGGGGGTTCCCCTTAATATTCATACCAGACCCAAAGGGCCTGGTTATGGACTGGGGGGGGGAAACCCCTGCCGTTTTTTTCAATGACTTTTATCTGTATTGCCGGGACCAACAATTCATTAACCACTTAAGGACCCCCTCCAGTAGATATACTTTGGCAGAATGGCACGTACAGGCACATCAACGTACCTGTACGTCGCCTTTAATTGCCCGATGTGGGGGTCGCGCGTGCGCCACCGGCGGCGCGCTCGCGACCCTGCTACCTTCCCCGCGGGTCCCGTGGACTCGATCACCGCGGGGATCCCCGCGATCGTCTCACGGAGGAATGGAGCGGGGAGATGTTAGTGTAAACACAACATCTCCCCGCTCGCCTACTGACACTGTCACTGATTTCCGCTCTGTGTAATCAGAGCGGAGATCCGTGACGTGTCACTCGTAGCCACGTCCCCTAACAGTAGTAATCACTCCCTTAGGCACACTTAACCCCTTCAGCCCCCCTAGTGGTTAACCCCTTCACTGCCAGTGTCATTTTTACAGTAACCAGTGCATTTTTCTAGCACTGATTGCTGTAAAAATTACAATGGTCCCAAAAATGTGTCAAAAGTGTCCGATGTGTCTGCCATAATGTCGCAGTCATGAAAAAAATCACTGATCGCCGCCATTACTAGTAAAAAAAAAAATTAATAAAATTGCCATAAAACTATCCCCTATTTTGTAAACGCTATAACTTTTGCGCAAACCAATTAATAAACGTCGATTGTGATTTTTTTTTTTTACCAAAAATATGTAGAAGAATACGTATCGGCCTAAACTGAGGAAAAAATAGTTTTTTTATATATATTTTGGGGGATATTTATTATAGCAAAAAGTAAAAAGTATTGTCGCTCTATTTTTGTTTATAGCGCAAAAAATAAAAACCGCAGAGAAGATCAAATACCACCAAAAGAAAGCTCTATTTGTGGGGAAAAAAAAGGACAGAAATCTTGTTTAAGAGCCACGTCGCATGACCGTGCAATTGTCAGTTAAATTGACGCAGTGCCGAATGGCAAAAAGGGGCCTGGTCATTAACTAGCCAAAATGGTCCGAGGCTTAAGTGGTTAATAGCCGCGAGTAGTTTTAAATTACTTTTTTTCCTTTAGAAATTACATTTTGTGCAGGGACAGTTCTAAACACGGGAAACATGCGCTACTTTACAGGCATACTATAGACACCCCCCAGGTACAAAATATAAAGGAATATTTCACTTTTATTGTTTCACTTTAAGCATTATTAAAATCACTGCTCCAAAAAAAAACGGCAGTTTTTAAAACTTTTTTTTGCATTAATACATGTCCCCTAGGGCAGGACCCGGGTCCCCAAACACTTTTTATGACAATAACTTGCATATTAACCTTCAAAATGAGCACTTTTGATTTTTCATGTTCGTATCCCATAGACGTTAACGGTGTTTGCGTGTTCAAACAAATTTTTTACCTGTTCGCATGTTCTTGTGCGAACCGAACCGGGGGGGTATTCGGCTCATCCCTAGCTGTAAGCCCTAATCATCAAAATTAAAATAAAGAGATGCTTGAAATAGATCACTCTGTATGTAACGCATTTATATAAAATATATGAGTCACTTTTTTAATTGAATTACTAAAATAAATGAACCTTTTGATGATATTTTATGAGATGCATATATATATATAAATCCGATTTTACCCTGGATCAACTTTACCTATAAATATCAGTACACTATTATATTATGTACATTTAGGAAAGAATCCAGGACTTTTTTTTAGAGCACGCTACTGAGCTGGACAGAACCAGCACTTGACGGAGTCTATTACACAGGACCAGAGGAGGGTTGGAGTCAGCTGTCAGAGTCTGCTGAATGCTGAGACTAGGGGAGGCAGTGATGAGGGGGTGCTGCAGCTGCAAGGCGAAACACAGGATCTGGCAGATGAGTTCTCTCCTCTCTGCTGCCGACTGCTGAGACGAGTTGGGGGGTCAGAGACAAGGAGGGTGCCACAGCTGCAGGAGAGGTGCAAGGGTCGCATGAAATGGCCTGCGGCCCTTGTATTTGACACATGTGGTGAAGCGTTTGTAATATATTTTTCATTGTTTCTAGTGTTAAAGGTAGATACAAAGTGAAAATGTTAAGAACTTAAAACATATTTTTAGTCTTAAAGTGGTTGTAAAAGCAGAAGTTTTTTTAATCTTAATGCATTCTATGCATTAGGATAAAAAAACATTCTGTGTGCAGCAGCCCCCCCCCCCCCCTCAGCCCCCCTAATACTTACCTGAGCCCCATCTTCCTCCAGCGATGTGCATGAGTGTCTCGGCCTTCCGGGACTCTCCCTCTTGATTGGCTGAGACACAGCAACGGCACTCCTGGCCCCCGCTGCTGTAAATCAAAGTCAGTTAGCTAATCAGGAGAGAGAGGGGGCATGCCCAAACTGCTGCTCCATGTCTGAATGGACACACAGAGCTGTGGCTCGGCTCGGGTGCTGCCATAGCTAGTTGCTTGCTGTGGGGGGCACTTGACAGGAGGGAGGGGTCAGAAGCGCTGGTGTGGGACCCGAGAAGAAGGAGGATCTGGGCTGCTTTGAGCTAAACCACTGCACAGAGCAGGTAAGTATAACATGTTTGTTATTTAAAAAAAAAAAAAGACACATTAGTATCACTTTAAATAGAGTGGGGAAGGATTAGACCCAATATCAAGTTTTATTGCTGTCAGTATCCCCACTGAGAAGATTCATAACTGGTAACTGTTGTCACTAAGAAGGAAAGTGTCAGGAGAAATCCATGCCAGGATCCCTGTGAGAACAGCTGTGCAGGCTGGTGCAGGATCGCGGATGCCAGTGCACGCGCGCACACAGGAGCGTGTGCTTGCACGATTACCGGCGCCAAAAGGACTATTTAAACCAAGCTTGTACACAGGAACAATGCTGTCTGATCTACAGCGTTCCTTGTGATATCCAAGAGACTCTGAATTTTTTCCTGTGTTTGATCCTGCCTGTCTCTGACTACTCCTGCCTTCCGCCTGCATCTGACCCTGGCTTGTCTCCGACCTTGCATCTGCCTGCTCCTCTGGTTAATCCATTGCCTGCCTGTAACCGACCCGGCTTGTACCTTGACCCTGCTCCTGCCTCTGCATCTGTTCCAGTATTAAACCGCTCGTGTATGACCTGGCTTGCCTGTACTCTTCTGTATTCCAATCCTCTGGGAACATCCTCTCTGCCTGCTGATCTCTGCACTCCTGTGTGTGGCACCTGGATACTAGCCTGCTCCCGTCTTCAGCCAGTCTGCTCTCCCAAGCTTCTTATCTCACTGACAAGCCTCCATGGTGTCATCTGGAAATCCGAACCAGCTTCCCTGCTAGTGATCTTGCAGGACACCCGTGCAATTCTACACTCCCGCGCGTCCCTGTCTGCTCTATCAGGGGCCTTGAGTCAGAGGCGTAAGGGAGGTCTTCCTTTGAATATCGGGCTCGTCTACTAGGTACGTGACAGAAAGTGGGGAGAAATACAACATTTTAGCGTTGTCCCTAGAACAAGAGATAAACTCTGCGATGGGTATGAGGAGTGCCTAGAACAAAAGTTTATACCACTCAGGGATCTTTTTGAAATATTTTTGATTAAGAGCATCAAATAAAGCCATCACGGTTCAGGGTAAAGGCCTCTCCATTCCTCAGGGCTGGAGCGGATGTTATTACAATCACCATAAGATGGATTAGGAAACTTATGTTAAGGCTTGGTAAAGACTATTAGATCTTAAGAGCACTATGAACTGCCAGCAGGGAGGGGGAGGCCTTTCCCCTGAAAGGGCAGCAGCCCTTCAGGCTGGGAACTTCACCTCCTGGTCAAGACCTTGGCTGTCTCAAGCCCCAGACTGTTGATGCACTCCCCAGCCACCTACTGGGCATCCTCCCTCAGGGATTGACAGAGTCTACATAAATATTCAGGCTGTGGGTCTGCTTCTTCCAGCCCACTGCATTCTAGAATCCTCCAAAAGGCAAAGGGAAGCAGTCGAACCTGAAGCCTAGTACAGTCCAAACCAATCAAAAACTGCTCTTCTGATTACAGAGGAGCCAAAAATAACTAAATTTACCTAGCCTTTCTAGCAGAATATCTAGGAGGGTGCTAGACTTTGGATAGCATGTACTGTACTTCAGTCTTGACAAGATCTATTGAGGTGAGCAAACAAAGGGAAAACACTGGGGTTTGGTTTGAAGGATATTACATAAGACTTTTACAAGGGCAGGTACTGTTTATAAACACATTTAATCATTTGTAATGACCACATAACCATTGCCGACTCTAAAGTGTCAGTCAGTCACCAGCTCTCTGCTCTGCAAATCGCCCCCCCCCCCCTCGCACTCACTGGAGCCCTGGGCTGCAGAGGGGGCTGGAGCGGCTGGCTTAGGCTCCCAGCAGCTTGCTGAGAGGCTGAGTCAGGTGCCAGCTCCAGGGTTGTGGACAGATCCTCACCATATTGTCGCAATCTTTCCCCAGCCTGGACTGGCTCTGTGATATCAGCCGACGAACTGCACTCCTGCGTTCCACAGGAGAAGTACAGCCAAATGAGCTTTGGCTGTACTTCTCCTTTAAGCTGTGACCTTGCTCTTATCCAGTTGACTTTGTCATTATTTTGGTATGGCTTCAGTTTTGGAATGATGAATACATACACTACTAAGCATTCAAGTGTAGGTAGCCGCTACTGGCAACCTTCCCACCCTAGGTTATAGATTATGTCCGCTTTGCATTTATCAGGTCCTGCAGCTTCTGTTAACACTGGTGTCTTTTGAGATTTTGGATTGTCCAATGGTTTTTGTCAAATAGGGTTGAATGTCCTTTTAGAAAATTAAAAAAGGCCTTCACATAAAGTACACAATCAATACACTGAAAAGGACGAGTACGTTTTACAATTTTATAAAGAGCCCAGTTATGTCAAACTCTGCCCTAAGCCTTCCAGTGTGTCCTGTCGAGTCTAGTGTACACATTGTGATTGGCCGAAATAGACTCTAAACCCAAAATATCCAAGGCCATTCAAATTCACAAGGTTTGTATTGGTTACTATAAAAGAAATCACTCTGAATCATGAGTAACAATTCCCCCGAGGGCTCAGAAGAGATCGGTTATTGTCTTCGGACGGCCCATTCTTATCTTGAAAAGTCCACAAGACAATAAGTGAAAAACAAGCAGGACATAAGGAAAAAATGTAACAAGACCTCTTCAGTGACCTTTCTTGTAGAAAAATCAATTCAAGTTGTCCACAGCTGTTTGGAAGTTGAGTTTGGCTATTGTGCTGCATTTCTAAGACGTAAGTCAGCTATTCTTTGTCGCTTTCTGTTTTGCTTTTTTAATGTTTTTTTTTTTTATCAGTAAACACGATGGAAGCTATTGAAGAGCGGCATACTAAGAGATCAATTGTCATAATTTGCTAGCAGCATTTCATTTAGCCGACAACAGATGATTGATTCAATAGTCATTGCAGGTGTACTTCGGTATCTGTAATGGACTGTAAGTAATTTATTACGATTCCACAAACTATGGCTCCTGGGTCTCTAGGATGTTATTTAGTAATTACTTGGAGTATTGATGTCTTGCAAGGGAAGTAATACCAAGCAAACTATGTATATACATGCTTTCATTAAGTACGTTTGTCCTTTTTGATGGCTTCAGGGAAAGCAGAAATTATTACAGCGTCTTTCATCTTTTTCACCGTCCTTTTCAGATTTTAAATGACTTTTGGAAGGGAAAGAAAGAGAGCAATTGTCAAAGCAAACTATGAAAAAAAAAATCCCAGAATCCTCCTGAAAACCCAGAGTTGACATCAGTCTTAAGTTGATGTCAGTCGTGAAAGCTATTGATGATTATTTTTTTGGGCGTAGGTGCAGATTAATTTTGTATTTGTGATTATATTTTTGTTGTATTAAAAATTCTAAATGTAATATTATTTTCAAGCATTTCGGATACAAAGTGTACATACTAAAAAAACTCCAAATATATTTACAAATTCTCTTTTTTTACAGCAAAGAGTAGGAAGTGTTGACTCTTGGGGCTAGTGTGTCTCTGGTGCCACTGAATCAATGCCAGCTCCTTGGTTAGTTTTCCTATTGTTACCAATCATAAATTTTTTGGTAATATATACAAAACAGTTGTTATCAGTGTAAAGAGGAATTCCAGGTATGGATATTTTATACATAGTTACATTAGTCCAGCTTAGACCAATGTAACCATGTACATACCATACCTGGCCAATAACCCTGGAACCTGCAAACCACCGAAGTAGACTCCACTACTCCAGTGATCTCCATTGGCTTCCAGGTACCGTGCCGAGTGACTGGCCTGCTGTATTCTGAACACAAGAGGTTGGCTGCTTGACATGGGTACCATTCAGAGAATGCTTTGCATTTTCTGAATGCATGCAAAGCATTCTCTGATTGGACGAGATATAGAGTATGACATCAGTGACCCCACCATCACCAACTCGTCTCATCACCCACTATCCATCCCCTACGTTAACACGTAGCCATCTCCTAAAATTAAACCTTAAATCTATGCTGTGCCTATATGGGGCCATAACACTTTGCTTCTCCACTATTCTGTTTAGCCACAAGGAGGGGAAAAAGTACCTTTTTTTTCTCCTGTTTTCCCTCTGGGAGAAAAAGTGTGGACTATATCTAAATGAGAAGGTAAGGGGAACCTGACAGAATCCATATATTTGTATTTGGGGGACATTCCAAAGGAGAGGGTCTTTGTGCCCCTGTCCTATGTTTGGATACCCAACCTCAGCACCTAGAATAGGAGTCTGTTTACACAATGTACTTCCGCGTGGCCTACAACATACTACCCCGCTCAAAATTACTGGGACCCCGATGGGATGATGTGGTTCTCTTTGCATTCTATATTGGTCTCCTTTCTGCTGGTCTCGAAAAATGTCCATAGACAGCGATTACATATAGGTTATGATATATTGATTTTACTGGCCGCCAACCATCACTCCCGGTGAAGGTGAAATTATCTCAATAAAACACGTTAGAGGTTAGCTAGTCTTTCTCCATTGTTGCTATTGAAACAAAATGTCTTGTCAATAATAAAGCCAGACGATATTCACAAGTTATACTTATATTGCAACATGGTGTTTTATAAAGACATGAGTGGGGGGTGTACCAATGTTATTATATTTTGTAAGGTCGGTTGTTTTGTAAGTTTGTGAATAAATACGCTACATTTTATGCGTTATTCACATTGAGACAATTTTATGGTACCTCAAAAGCCCTGCCTATTATATCTAAATTTCAAATAACTAATGGAGACGTGGTTACCTTTATTTGGATATTGAAAGATTTGACTCCATATATTCAGTTTACTTTTCCTCCTATATGACAGTTAAGTACATTTTTCCAATGGGCCACCAACAACAAAAAAAAAAGGAGAAGGGTTTAGCCATGGGTCTCAAACTGGCGGCCCTCCAGCTGTTGTGAAACTACATATACCATCATGCCTCTGCCTGTGGGAGTCATACTTGTAACTGTCAGCCTTACAACACCTCATGGGACTTGTAGTTTCACAATAGCTGGAGGGCCGCCAGTTTGAGATCCCTGGTTTAGACACACAAGAAACCTATCATTTCAACTAGACCATAATTTCAACAAAATCTTCCCATATGACAATATGTGCATTTAATGTAGCTTATGTTTGTTATTTACCTGTAAATGCCTCTCTTGTTTAGACCAGTGTTTTTCCACAATTTTTCCGTTAAGTCATCCTTTAAAACTATAGACACTCTCAAGGCCCCATTTAAAATGGACAGTTTTGAGGCACCCCATTCTATCATGTAAAAAATGATTCTAATCGTTTTACACAATGCAGCAACATCCACACGTAGGACACCCAATGTTAGAGGTGATTTATTCTTCCAAAGAAAATACACTTTTGCACACTGGTACTGACTAGTATTCCGATGTTTCTCTTCTCCCTCAATTTCTCTCTATCAGTCAGCTAATGTGACCCCAGTGCTGAGGGAGAGGAGCACAGGAGGGTCAAACAAGGATGCTGTGGAGGCAACAGACATCCTCCTTATTAACTGATGACATCATTGGTTGTTAGGATGCCAGTGTCTGGAAAGTATTAATGGTTCATAATGGAAATGTATGGCTTTGTGTAACTAAAATGCAGGCTTGATCCACCTGCTGGCTTGTATACAATTTTTTATCAATTTGTAGGCATTTTCCCCCAAGGCACCCCTGAAGAAACCTCAAGGCACCACAGGGTCCCTGGACAACCTGCTTGAAAAACGCTGGTTTAGACATCCAAAAACCCTGATACTGCTGCTGGGTGCCGCCATCTTGGATTGATGTTAGCTGCCTCAGCAGACTCAGAGCTGTCACTTGAGTGACACTCTATAGTATTCCCCATTCACCCTTCCACCAGCTGCTACATAAAAGTTTATGTAGAGAGTAAGAGGAGGTGAAGGAGCTGGCCCAGCACAAACAGGCTATGACATACAAGGAGGAAGGGGTTGTACTAGGGAATTTAGTCACATTTCCTAGCAAGCTCAATGGTGCATTGCAAGTGAAAAATGTTGTCATTTATGGAAAGTAAAACCACTGCAAGTAAGTATGTAATATACTTACATTTTCTATGCCTTTCCTTGTATCTTTTTAGGTTGGTAACAGGGTTTCTTTAAAATCTCTGCTAGGAGGCAGGGTGACCCTCTTCTGAAGCCTCGTACACACGATCGGTTTTCTCGGCAAGAAACGACAAGAAAACTGTTGGGAGAGCTTTCTTACCGAGAAAATCGTGCGTGTGTACGAGGCTTACAGGTTTCTCGTCAAGAAAACTGCCCAGAATCTCGACGAGAAAAAAAAAAGACCTGCTTTCTTTTTTCTCGTCGTGATTCTCGTCGGCCTGTATTTAGACGAGAAAACCGTTCGTGTGTATGCTTTTCCGAGTTTTCAAAAACCGTGCATGGTCAGAATCAAGTATGAGACGGGAGCGCACCTTCTTGTAAAACTAGCGTTCGTAATGGAGATAGCACATTCGTCACGCTGTAACGAACTGAAAGCACGAAGACAGAAAAGCGCGAATCGTCTCTCACTAAACTTTTACTAACACGCGGTAACACAAGATCAGCAAAAGCAGCCCAAGGGGTGGCGCCATGAGAATGGAACTTCCCCTTTATACTGCCGTTGTACGCATTGTACGCCACCGCGCTTTAGACCGACGAGATTTTGGATTCACGATGTGTATGCAAGGAAAGCTTGACAAGAATCTCGTCGAGAAAAACAATGTTCTTTTTGCGACGAGATTCTCGGTCGTGTGTACAAGGTTTGAGTCTTTCAGCTTTATGTTTAGCTCACCAGCTGTTGAAATAGCCTGCCAAAAGCTTCCACTAACTTCCAACTAACTAATACAATCAGTAAAAGTGAAAAAGACTGCGCTAAACCAAAATATAAAGGAAGGCTGCTGACACTCAAACAAACAAAGTATGAAACAAATATACAAAAAATAGTGCAGCAATCTGAATCTAGGGTTGCTAAAGAAGCAACTCTAATGTGTGAATGACTGATAAATACTGTGTGTTAGTGAACCAATAAATGAAGTTCATAGACAGTCCATTCCAATGGATGATTTCAAATATGAGATGGCCTCCATGAGAACTGGGGAACGTGACCCCTATGGGTTGAATATAGTGATGAATTCAAAAAAGTCCAAACAACATATGTGTAATTGAAGTGGGTATCTTTTCATGGACAACACCGCCACAGCATAAATTGACTGGAAGACCTCAATGTATAAGGTGAGGATTCACAATAAGGCACAGATGGTACAGTTGGGTACTCTTACCGGAAACGGTGGACCCACCTGTCATATGACAGTGGGTCAATCGAGCTTGATGGTCGCCGTGAACAGAAATAATGGAAACTGGATATCCTGGATACATCAGACCGACTCCAACAGGGTGGCAGATGGCCGGCTCACACGATGGGAACTCCTCCGATCGTACAGGCTCCAAATCAATCCAAGATGGACACAAGGGTGGGAGAAAAGAAAAACTCCAGATGGTGCAGGTCAATATAACCATGGGAAGGTTTATTGAATGGATATTGTCTTATATGCATATAGACAAATAAAAAGTGATCACAAAATAAAACAATAAAAGCAATGTGGGGTACAGCATAAGCAGGCCCTACGCGTTTCGACTACAAATGTCTTCAACAGGGGCGTAGCCCCTGTTGATGACTTTTGTAGTCGAAACGCGTAGGGCCTGCTTATGCTGTACCCCACATTGCTTTTATTTTTTTATTTTGTAATCACTGTTGTTTGGACTTTTTTGAATTCATCACTATATTCAACCCATAGGGGTCACGTTCCCCAGTTCTCATGGAGGCCATCTCATATGTGAAATCATCCATTGGAATGGACTGTCTATGAACTTCATTTATTGGTTCACTAACACACAGTATTTATCAGTCATTCACACATTAGAGTTGCTTCCTTAGCAACCCTAGATTCAGAGCGCTGCTCTATTTTTTGTATAAACTAATACAATCACTTGTATTATTTGTTGTTGAATACAATAAACTATTTTCTAATACAAAATGCAAGGTGACTTAAAGGGGTTGCTCCACCGGAAAAAAAAAATTAAAAGCCAGCAGCTACAGCTACAGCAGCTGCTGGCTTTTAATATTTGGACACTTACCTGTCCTGGAGTCCAGCGACGTCCGCAGCAGAGGACGAGCGACCGCTCGTCGCTCTGCTGCTCCCTCCGCCATCCTCGCTGAGGGAACCAGGAAGTGAAGCCCTGCGGCTTAATGCCCGGTTCCCTACGGCGCATGCGCGAGTCGCGCTGCGCCGTTCTGATTGGTGCTCCTGTGTTCTGGGAGCCGAGTGTCTCCCAGAACACCAAGGGAAGTCTGCGGGAAGTGACGTAACTCCCGCAGATTCCCGGAGACAGGACTCCCGGATGTGGGTGTAAATACCTGTCTTAGACAGGTATCTTCACCCCCCTCCCCCCTGAAAGGTGTCAATTGTGACACCGGAGGGGGGGAGGGTTCCAAATAGCAAAAGTTGCTATTTAGGGTGGAGCTCCACTTTAACCTTATTGTAGCTCACTTACTGGTATTCTAAGACAGATTTTAAGTCTTATTTTTTTTTTTTACTGAATAATCAATTTCTATCACCAATGTAGATCAAACTGAGTAAAAAATAAACTACAAGAAATAAAAAAATAAAAAATCAATTGTTCTTCTGGAACAACAGGTGGACAATCGGCTTTCCGGTGCAGCATGCCTCAAGGGTATACTTTATCGCCTGCTTATAGTGATTCAATGTTTCTTAATGTACTTTTTATGCTGCGTCTTGAAGAATGGGCCACTTATTTCAAGGATTTATTTTTTATTTTTTCCTCAATTTTATCTCTGTAAACCAAAATGCTTTGTGTAGATAAGTATAATCCCCTTTTGCCTTTTTTTTTTCCCCTCCAGAAATGAAGCAGACAATTCTGCCTGGATATCTCAGAGATGGATTCATAATTACGGCGGTGAGGAAATTGACAAAATACGTCTCTGGCTTTTATCTGAGAAGATCGCGGAGTATTGTAATCTAGAGAATGAGAATGCTGCATTTAGCTTGTTCATAGACTTATTCAGAGTACAGGTTTCAATTTTTACAAATTGATATCCCTTTTCACTAGCTGATTTATATATCCTTTGTGTAGTCTTTTATTCCAATTTTGCTTAGCATTTTTTTTTCTTTCTTTCTTGGTTTTTATGTTTAGATATTTCTTTTTTGGAAGTTTGATGGTTTATAATTTGTATTTTCATTTGAACACAATATTTATTTCTCAAGTATACATTTATTTTATTCAGTTTATAGGTTGAACTCAGAAAAGTTTCAAAAGCATATTTAGCATTCTCTTTATAAATCCACCACCGTCAGCATGCTGGCTGGCAACCTGTGCTCAACTGGCTAAAATATTCTCTTCTTTTCTGGTAGACCTGGAGGGAGCCATGTTTGTCCTTTGAATCATACCAGCTATAGAATAAGCATATAGCCCACAGCAGGTCCTGTTCTGCTTTGATACCTGCTGCTTAAAATTATAAACATAAATATATGACATTATATTATGATATAATATAAAATCGAATGTAATGTAATCCAATAGTAATATGTTATAATTAATAATAATATTTTCCAATATTCCATTCCAATATACCAATAATAATAATAATAATAATAATAATAATATATATATAATATGATATAATATAAAATATAATAATATATATTATAATTAACAACAATAATAATTATTATAAAATAATATACTAGTATGTGTGTTTTTTATATATACCGGTATGTATAAATATATATATATATATATATATATATATATATATATATATATGTAGTGCACGTTCATAAAGTATTTAGAGCCCCTTCACGTTTTTCAATTTTGTTATGTTGCAGCCTGATAGCCTGATACTACAGTTGTTTAAATTCATTCTGTTAAATTCTGTTTGAATCAAAAAATAATTTTAGAAATGTTTGCATATGTATGAAAAATAGAAAACTGAAATATCACATTGGCATAAGTATTCAGACCCTTTGCAACAACACTTGACATTTAGCTCAGGTGCCTCCCATTTCTCTTGATCATTGTTGAGATGTTTCTACCCCTTGATTGGAGTCCACCTGTGGGAAATAAAATTGGTTGGACATGATATGGAAAGGCACACAGATCTCTATAAAAGGTCTCACAGCTGACAATGCATACTGTATCAGAACAAAAGCCACAACGTCAAAGGAACTGCCTGCAGAGCTCAGAGACAGGATTATTGTTAAGCACAGATCTGGAAAAGGCTCCAAAAAAATAATTCTGCTGTATAATAAAATTGATAATAATAATAGATAATATTCTAATATATATATAATATATTGTCAAAAGTATTGGGACACCCCTCCAAATCATTGGATTTTGGTGTTTCAATCACCTCCATGGCCACAGGTGTATAAAATTAAGCACCTAGGCATGCATGTCTACAAACATTTGTAAAGGAATGGGTCACTCTCAGGAGCTCAGTGAATTCAAGCATGGTACCGTGATAGGTTGCCACCTGTGCAATAAGTCCATCCATGAAATTTCCTTGCTACTAAATATTCCACGGCCAACTGTTAGTGGTATTATAACAAAGCAGAAGCAACTGGGAACAACCGCAAATCGGCCATGAAGTGGTAGGCCACTAAAATTACGGAGCGGGGTCAGTGCATGCTGAAGCTCACAGTGCGCAGAAGTTGCCAACTGTCTGCAGAATCAATAGCTACAGACCTCCAAACTTTGTGTGGCCTCAGATTAGCACAAAAAATATTTCCATGGCCGAGCAGCTGCATCCAAGCCTTACATCACCAAGTGCATTGCAAAGTGTTGGATTGAATGGTGTAAAGCACGCCGCCACTGGAATCTAGAGCAGTGGAGATGTGTTCTCTGGAGTGACGAATCACACTTCTCTGTCTGGCAATCCGAAGGACATGTCTGGGTTTGGCGGTTGCCAGGAGAACGGTACTTGCCTGACTCCATTGTGCCCAGTGTAAAGTTTTGTGAAGAGGGGATTATGGTGTTGGGTTGTTTTTCAGGGGTTGGGCTTGGCCCCTTAAGTTCCAGTGAAGGGAACTCTTAAAGTGACACTAAAGGTTTGACTATTTTTTTTTCTAAATAACAAACATGTCATACTTACCTCCACTGTGCAGCTCGTTTTGCACAGAGTGGCCCGATCCTCCTCTTCTGGGGTCCCTCGGTGGTTGTCTCGGCTCCTCCCTGCTTCTGATAACCCCCTCTGCGAAGCACTCTCCCAAGGGGGTTACCTTGCGGGCGCGCTCCCGAGTCCTGTATTCGGTGTCCATAGCCCGCTGACTACAGGACTCGGCCCCGCCCCTCGCGTCATTGGAGTTGGTTGACAGCAGCGCTAGCCAATGGCTGCGCTGCTATCAATCTATCCAATGAAGAGCCGAGAAGACCGAGCAAAGGAAGAGCGCGTTCGCGACGCGGAACTTTCCAGGGCTCAGGTAAGTAAAACGGGGGGTCTGGTCGTAAGATGTTTTTTCACCTTAATGCATAGGATGCATTAAGGTGAAAAAACATGAACCTTCACAACCCCTTTAAGGCGTCAGCATACCAAGACTTTTTAGACAATTTCATGCTCCCAACTTTGTGGGAACAGTTTGGGGGTGGCCTCTTCCTGTTCCAACATGACTGCGCACCAGTGCACAAAGCAAGGACCATAAAGACATGGATGAGTGAGCTGAGTTTAGTGGAGGAACTTGACTGGCCTGCACAGAGTCCTGACCTCAACCTGATAGAACACCTTTGGGATCAATTAGAGCGGAGACAGCAAGCCAGGCCTTCTTGTTCATCATCAGTGCCTGACCTCACAAATGCGCTTCTGGAAAAGTGGTCAAACATTCCCATAGACACACTCCTAAACTTTGTGGACAGCCTTCCAAGAAGAGTTTAAGCTGTTATAGCTGCAAAGGGGGGGGGGGGCAACTCAATATTGAACCCTGCTGACTAAGACAGGGATGACATTAAAGTTTGTATGCGTGTAAAGGTAGGCGCCCCAATACTTTTGACAATATAGTGTAGGACTTTAGAGGCAGAGTTGGCAACAAAATGTAACGTAATGATATGCTAGCCAAACTAGTATTTTCATCATGGGCTCAGTGATTGCAGAGTACATATTTCTCCCGTGACTGGTTTTCTTTAATTTGTGAGATGGCTAAAGGACAAACCTTTCCATCCTGGTCTCCCTGTCTATAAAAGGATGATAATGAACATAACCTCCAATCCTAGTGTAAAACTCCTCTGATGACTGACAACATGCTGGTCCAGGCCCTCATACTTTGTGCTGTAATATTTATAGAAGCCGTGATCCTTCTACACCAGTGGTGACCTCCAGCCGGTTTGAAGGCTTACCGCTGAGAAAAGTAATTCACTTCCAAGCAGAGAGAAGAGCATAAAACTGATTATCTTCTTAACAACTTTAATGTGTCTGTCATGTCACAAATTTGTGAAAATCCTGAGCACATCTGAACCGCCAGACTTCTTTACTTTATATCCAGAGCAGGCTTTGCCGATGAGTTTGCTACAGCCTCGTCCACACACATACAGTAAGGAAATGTATGCACCCACCATAATGACCTAGAAATGAGAATGCGACCTGTGCCTTTTCTGGATAGAAAAGGTGAAAGCCCTTCCCACTTGGGCTTTGCTAAACTGCAAAATGATTCCCTCTACCCTCATCTGATATATACAGTAAAACCTTGGTTTACGAGTAACGTGGTGTACGAGCGCTTTAAAAGACGAGCAACATTTTTATTTCTTTTTTGTCTTATATACGAGCGCTGTCTTGATGTACAAGCAGCAGTTTTTCTGTAAAAACAAAAGAATGAAGCCTAGTACACACGGCCGAGGATCTCGTCGTAAAAAAACCCGTTGTTTTTCTCTACGAGATTCTTGTCAAGGTTGACGGGATTCTTGTCAAGCTTTCCTTGCATACACACTGTCAATTCCAAATCTCGCCGTTGTAAAGCGCGGTGACGTACAACACGTACGACGGCAGTATAAAGGGGAAGTTCGATTCCAATGGCGCCACCCCTTGGGCTGCTTTTGCTGATCTTGTGTTACAGCGTGTTAGTAAAAGTTTGGGGAGAGACGATTCGCGCTTTTCAGTCTTCGTGCTTTTCAGTCCGTTACAGCATGATGAATGTGCTATCTCCATAACGAACGCTAGTTTTACCAGAAGGAGCGCTCCCGTCTCATACAGTACTTGATTCTGAGCATGTGCGATTTTTTTTAAGACTCGGAAAAGCATACACACGAGCGGTTTTCTCATCGGGAAACAGGCCAATGAGAATCCTGACGAGAAAATAGAGAGCAGGTTCTCTATGTTTTTCGTCGAGATTCCCGGCAGTTTTCTCGACGAGAAACCTTACACACGAACGGTTTTGTCTGCAAGAAAGCTCTCCCATCAGTTTTCTTGTCTTTTCTTGATGAGAAAAACGGTCGTGTGTACGGGGCCTTACACTCACAATGTTAAAGCGGAGGTCCACCAACAATTAATTTTTATTTATTTTTTACCATTCAGACACTTGCATAAGGACACTCACTTGTTTTGTGAAATATCTCCCCCGATGTCCGGTTTCGTTCGAAAAACGTACTTTAAAAAGTGTTGATGGCAGGTTTCATCTTGCTTGTGGGCATGTGAAGCCCACAAGCAAAAACTTCCTGGATGCAGTGAATGCTGAGCTACCAGCATTCACCGCTCGTTCCCGCGCATGCTCAGTTTGTACGGCGCTGAGCGCCGTAAACCTCCACGTTGCCATCACAACGGGCAACGTCGTCGGAAGTTCCCGCCTGTTGTGATGGCAACAAAGAAAACACTCACTTACGGTTTTAAGATCTCTCGAGATTTAGCGGCGGCCATCCGCACTGACTCCTGGGAATACTGACACTTAGATCCCAGTTAGAAGTGCGCCGCCAGGGATGACGAGGATAAACGCCTATTCTCGCGGGGGTCAGACACAGGAAGTAACCTAAAAAAAAATATTTTTTTCATTTGAACATCTGTGACATGCGAGGATGGGATTAAGGTGAATTTAATAATTTGTGTAGACCTCCGCTTTAACCACTTAAGCCCCGGACCATTTTGGCTGGTTAAGGACCAGGTCACTTTTTGCGATACGGCACTGCATCGCTTTAACTGACAATTGCGCGATCGTGCGACGTGGCCCCCAAACAAAATTGACTTCCTTTTTTTCCCACAAATAGAGCTTTCATTTGGTGGTATTTGATCACCTCTGCGGTTTTTATTTTTTGTGCTATAAACAAAAATAGAGCGACAATTTTGAAAAAAAATCTATATTTTTACTTTTTAAATATAAACTATAATAAATAACCCCCAAAAATATATAAAAAAACATTTTTTTTCCTCAGTTTAGTCCGATACATATTCTTCTACATATTTGTGGTAAAAAAAAATCGCAATAAGCGTTTATTGATTGGTTTGCGCAAAAGTTATAGCATCTACAAAATAGGGGGTAGTTTTATAGCATTTTTATTAATATTTTTTTTTTACTAGTAATGGCGGCGATCAGCGATTTTTTTCGTGACTGCGACATTATGGCGGACACATCGGACACTTTTGACACCATTTTGGGACCATTGTCCTTTTTACAGCGATCAGTGCTATAAAAATGCACTGGTTACTGTAAAAATTACACTGGCAGTGAAGGGGTTAACCACTAGGGGTGCTGAAGGGGTTAAGTGTGCCTAAGGGAGTAATTCTAACTATGGGGGGCTTGGCTACGAGTGACACGTCACCGATCTCCGCTCTGGTTACACAGAGCGGAGATCAGTGACAGTGTCAGTAGGCGAGCGGGGAGATGTTGTGTTTACACTAACATCTCCCCGCTCCATCCCTCCGTGAGACGATCGCGGTGATTCCCGCAGCGATCGAGTCCGCGGGACCCGCGGTCCGACTCACGGGGATGGCAGCAGGGTCGCGAGCGTGCCGGCGGCGGCGCGCGCGACCACACGGCAGGCAGTTAAAGGGGACGTACAGGTACGTGATTGTGCCTGTACGTGCCATTCTGCCGACGGATATATGCCGTGGCCGGTCCTTAAGTGGTTAAGGAGTCTGGTGTTCATCCATGTAAAGCCGCTATGTATATGTACAGTAAAGCTGTCTGAGACACCCAGAGACACTCCCAGCTGGGTAGGGCGGGCGTAACGTTCATTCGGAGCACCCGAAAATTATGTCAATAGTTTCCGAGTGTCTCCGAGTTCTCCAGCAAGCGCTGGGATCCACCATCGCCCCCGAACCTCTGGCCACATACAGCACTGTATACTGTACACCAGCGGATTTACTGTACATATACACAGCAGCTTTACATGGATGAGCTCCAGACTCCTTAACATTGTGAGTGTAATTCTTTTTTTTTTTTTTTTTCATTAAAACTGTGATTTTTTGGTTTTCAACACAGAGGTACAGTACTGTACAGTATTAATATGAGCTTTTGCTCATTTTTATATGAATAAATGGTTGTGGAATGAATTATCTGAGTTTTCATTATTTCTTATGTGAAAATTTGCTTTGATATAAGAGTGCTTTGGATTACAAGCATGCTTCTGAAACAAATTATGCTCGCAAACCAAGGTATTACAGTATGACATTCAAGATATGACACCTCGTATTGGTAAAATTGTCTGCGACATATTTTATTGGAATTTAAATATTATAACTGTAAATAAAATGTTATTAAAAATAATAAAATGTAACCATTGAAATAAAATGAATTCAATACATTTATAACACAATAACATTTTTAAAATTCAAGTGACACTAAATATCCCTATTCTCAAAAACTGCATGCATCCACCACAATGACCTAGAATTAGGCATGCGAACCGAGCAAGTCTGCTACTAATTTCCTGTTTCCAATGCTTTTTCTGGATAGAAACACAATAATGGGTGTAAGCCCTGCCCAGTTGGGTTTTGCTGAACTGCAAAATGATAATCTCTACCCTCAGCCAAATATATGACACCTTGTATGGGTAAAATTGTCTGCAGCCTATTTTATTGGGGTTTAAATATTATAAGTATGAATAAAACTGTAATAAACATATTAAAATGTAACCACTTAAAATAAAATGAATTAAATATATTTATATTAAAATAAAACCTAAAACCTTCAAGTGACACTAAACAATATCGCCATTCTCCAAAAATGTATGCACCCACCACGATGACCTAGGATTAGAGAGTAGGGATGAGCTTCGAGTTCGAGTCGAACTCATGTTCGACTCGAACATTGCCTGTTCGCCCGTTCGCCGAACAGCGAACAAATTGGGGTGGTCGCGGCAAATTCGAAAAATCTATGGGAGAAATCTAAAGTGCTAATTATAAAGGCTTATATGCAAGTTATTGTCCTAAAAAGTGTTTGGGGACCTGGGTCCTGCCCCAGGGGACATGTATCAATGCAAAAAGAAGTTTTAAAAACGGCCGTTTTTTCGGGAGCAGTGATTTTAATAATGCTTAAAATGAAAAAATAAAAGTGAAATATTCCTTTAAATTTCGTACCTGGGGGGTGTGTATGATATGCATGTGAAGTGGCGCATGTTTCCCGTGCTTAGAACTGTCCCTGCAAAAAATGTCATTTTTGAAAGAAAAAAATGCATTTAAAACTGACTTGCGGCTATTAATGAATTGTCGGCTCCCGGCAATACATACAAAAGTCATTGATAAAAAAAAAAAAAAAAAAGCGTGGGGGTTCCCCAGAATTCAATTACCAGGCCCTTCAGGTCTGGAATGGATATTAAGGGGAACCCCGCCGCAAATTTTAAAAAAAATTGACGTGGGGTTCCCCCAAATATCCATTCCAGGCCCTTCAGATCTGGCATGGATTTTAAGGGGAACTCCACCCCAAATTTAAAAAAAAATGGCGTGGAGTCCCCCTAAAAATCCATACCAGACCCCTTATCCGAGCACGCAACCTGGCCGGCCGCAGGGGAAAAGGGGGGGACGAGAGAGCGGCCCCCCCTCCCTCCTGAACCGTACCAAGCCACATGCCCTCAACATGAGGAGGATGTCCCCATGTTGATGGGGACAAGGGCCTCATCCCCACAACCCTTGCCCGGTGGTTGTGGGGGTCTGCGGGCGGGGGGCTTATCGGAATCTGGAAGACCCCTTTAACAAAGGGGACCCCCAGATCCCGCCCCCCCCCCCTATGTGAATTGGTAAGGGGTACATTGTACCCCTACCATTTCACGAAGAAAGCGTAAAAAAATGTTTAAAAAAACACACAAACACCTTGAAAAAGTCCTTTATTAAAAAAAACAAAAAAAAACATTCCAGCGGTGAAATCCAGTGTCCCGCGGCGATCCCGATGTCCAGCGCTGTCCTTCATTGGTTGTGCCTGAGCGGACCTGATGGGGAACTCCCTCTCAGTATTTTAAAGTTATAGACCCGCCCCTTCTAAAGTTCCCCATCAGGTCCGCTCAGCGGACCAGATGCGGAACATGAGAAGGGGCGGGTCTATACATGTATTACCAAAGTGAGAGCAGTTCCCCATCAGGTCCGCTCCCTCGGTATGTCGGACCCGCCTACGTCATTGGCTTGAGCGGGGAACTTCCTTCACTGTGTAATTTAAATTTACATAGTGAAGGAAGTTCCCCGCTCAAGCCAATGACGTAGGCGGGTCCGACATACCGAGGGGGCGGACCTGATGGGGAACTGCTCTCACTTTGGTAATACATGTATAGACCCGCCCCTTCTCATGTTCCGCATCTCGTCTGCTGAGCGGACCTGATGGGGAACTTTAGAAGGGGCGGGTCTATACATTTAAAATACTGAGAGGGAGTTCCCCATCAGGTCCGCTCAGGCACAACCAATGAAGGACAGCGCTGGACATCGGGATCGCCGCGGGACACTGGATTTCACCGCTGGAATGTTTTGTTTTTTTGTTTTTTTTAAATAAAGGACTTTTTCAAGGTGTTTGTGTGTTTTTTTAAACATTTTTTTACGCTTTCTTCGTGAAATGGTAGGGGTACAATGTACCCCTTACCAATTCACATAGGGGGGGGCGGGATCTGGGGGTCCCCTTTGTTAAAGGGGTCTTCCAGATTCCGATAAGCCCCCCGTCCGCAGACCCCCACAACCACCGGGCAAGGGTTGTGGGGATGAGGCCCTTGTCCCCATCAACATGGGGACATCCTCCCCATGTTGAGGGCATGTGGCTTGGTACGGTTCAGGAGGGAGGGGGGGGCGCTCTCTCGTCCCCCCCTTTTCCCCTGCGGCTGGCCAGGTTGCGTGCTCGGATAAGGGGTCTGGTATGGATTTTTAGGGGGACTCCACGCCATTTTTTTTAAATTTGGGGTGGAGTTCCCCTTAAAATCCATGCCAGATCTAAAGGGCCTGGAATGGATATTTGGGGGAACCCCACGTCAATTTTTTTTTTAATTTGCAGCGGGGTTCCCCTTAATATCCATTCCAGACCTGAAGGGCCTGGTAATTGAATTCTGGGGAACCCCCACACTTTTTTTTTTTTTTTTTATCAATGACTTTTGTATGTATTGCCGGGAGCCGACAATTCATTAATAGCCGCGAGTCAGTTTTAAATGCATTTTTTTCTTTCAAAAATGACATTTTTTGCAGGGACAGTTCTAAGCACGGGAAACATGCGCCACTTCACATGCATATCATACACACCCCCCAGGTACGAAATTTAAAGGAATATTTCACTTTTATTTTTTCATTTTAAGCATTATTAAAATCACTGCTCCCGAAAAAACTGCCGTTTTTAAAACTTCTTTTTGCATTGATACATGTCCCATGGGGCAGGACCCAGGTCCCCAAACACTTTTTAGGACAATAACTTGCATATCAGCCTTTATAATTAACACTTTAGATTTCGAACGTTCGAGTCCATTGTATTTAATAGGGTTCTAAAGTTTACACGAACATTTTGTCTGTTCGCAGGTTCTGGTGCGAACCGAACAGGGGGGTGTTCGGCTCATCCCTGTTAGAGAGGAAGGAAAGCCATTCTGTAGACTTGTACCTACAGGTAAGCCTATAATAAGGCTTACCTGTAGGTACTATGAATATCTCCTAAACCTTCACAGTTTAGGAGATATTCACACTTGCCACCGGTAATGTCACCGGCGCATGCGCTCTGAAGGGGCGGTATACCTGCGCTGTCCCTTCAAAGCTCCCTGCCGCGATCCGTGACTCCCGTGCGCATGCGCGGGAGTGACGTAATCGCGGTGCAGCCAATAAGATGGACGGAGGACGCGAACCCGGAAGGAAGACCGTGTGAAGATGGCAGCGTCTGTAAGAGCTCACAGGGCGGCGGTGCAGGGCTTCGTTCTAAGGTAAGTATTTCATAATCGCATACTAGCACATTATGCCTCTACTTTGCAGGGTTTAAAAAAATAAATAAAAAATTGGCAAGGTTTACTTTCTCTGAAGCTTCATACACACGACCGGTTTTCTCGGCAAGAAACGACAAGAAAACTGTTGGGAGAGCTTTCTTGCCAAGAAAACCGTACGTGTGTACGAGGCTTTAGAGAAAGTAAACCTTGCCAATTTTTTTTTCAAAACTGCCCAGAATCTGGACGTGAAAAAAAGAAGACCTGCTTTCTTTTTTCTCATCGGGAGTCTCAGTTTTCTCATTGTGATTCTCGTCAGACTGTATTTGGACGAGAAAACCGTTCGTGTGTATACTTTTCCGAGTCTTCAAAAACCGCGCATGGTCAGAATCAAGTATAAGACGGGAGCGAACCTTCTTGTAAAACTAGCGTTCGTAATGGAGATAGCACATTTGTCACGCTGTAACGGACTGAAAGCACGATGACTGAAAAGCGCAAATCGTCTCTCATCAAACTTTTACTAACACGCGGTAACACGAGATCAGCAAAAGCAGCCCAAGGGGTGGCGCCATGAGAATGGAACTTCCCCTTTATACTGCCGTCGTACGTGACCGCGCTTTACAACAACGAGATTTTGGATTGACAGTGTGTATGCAAGGAAAGCTTGACAAGAATCTCGTCAAGCTTAACAAGAAACCCGTCGAGAAAAACAAAGTTTTTTTTGCAACGAGATTCTCGGCCGTGTGTACAAGGCTTTAAAGCATGCAACTTAGCTGCTAATTTCCTGTTCCTGTGCCTTTTCTGGACAGAAACCACAAGACATGGTGTAAGCCCTGCCAAGCTGGATTTTGCTATACTGCAAAATGATTCCCTCTATCCTGCTTCGAAGTGAAACAGGACACCTTGTATGGGTAAAATTGTCTTCAGCCTATTTTATTGGGGCTTAACTATTCTAAATATGAATAAAATTGTAATAAACATAATAAAATGTGATAGGTTAGCTGAGGAGTGGGCGGGGACTCCTGTGATGGAGGCTTAGGACCGGAGCTCTGCTCAGCACCAGCTAAACAGCGCTAATAGCGGCGGAAAAAGAAGCCACGTTGCGGTTAAAAACTACAGGGAAAGGCAGCGAATAGTGCCAGGCACCTACCTATGCCAGGTAAGGCATATAAAAAAGCGCAGAAACAGAACTACAAGCTCTCTGAAAAACGGGAGAAATCCAAAATGGCTGCCGCACCTCAGAATAAGATACAGACTGCTAATGATGTCTCCTCAACTAGCAGGCAAGTTATTCAGCCTGCAACTCTCCCATTTCGCTCACAGTCATTGAGCTTAGACTCCTCTGCTACCTTACAACCTTCTGAGCTTAAATTAAACCTAAAGGAGAACTATGTGGGATCTGAGGGTCATCCACCTCATGAAGTGAATTTACCTCACATAGGCTCTCTCAATACACATCCTGAACAGGCTCCTGATATGTCTTTTAATATGACTGAACTTTTTAACAGGATTTCTGATATGCTGGACAAAAGGTTAGCTTTAAATGCTGACAGGATCACAGGAGAAATTAAAGCAGACTTTCAGAACCTGGGAAGCAGAATAGAGCATATTGAACATAAGTTGGATTTTACTATAACTAAGACAAACCAAAATTCTGAGCACTTGCAGTTCTTGCAGGATCAGCTTGATACCGCTCAAGCCAGAATAGACGACCTCGAGAATCGTTCAAAAAGGGAAAACTTTCGCATTAGAGGACTGCCTGAATCAATCACTGATGTTCATACAACTGTGAAAGATTTTATTAAAAATTTACTCCCTTCGATTCCAGCTAATAAACTGGAATTGGATAGAGCGCATAGATCCTTGGGACCCCTCAGGAAAGATGGCTCTCCACGGGACATTATAGTAAAACCCCACTTTTTTTCTGTCAAGGAAGAAGTGATGAAAATATCCCGCCAACAAGATCAGATACAGTTCCAAGGTGCTTCTATTCAAATCTTTTCTGACATATCCCCATACACCATCCAAAAGAGGAGATCTTTGAAACCCCTCCTTGCAGCCCTGACCAAAAAGGATATTAAATACCGGTGGGCATTCCCTTTTGCCCTGAAATTTACGTACAATGGGAAGCAACATGTTTTTCACAATTTCCCAGAAGGAGAACGCCTGTTACTTGACTTGAGACTCATTACGCTGGATTCAAATATGGATACCTCTCCCTCTATGCAGGGGTCATCTAAACGCCAATCGCCTCCGAGCCCGACTGCGCCACTTTGGGAGATGTCCAAAATTAAGAGAGTAAAGGATAACATCCCCCCATGAAGAGGATTTACATGACTTTACTGTATTTCATCTTTTTCTTCCCCCCTGTAGGTTCCTTGGGAGGAAACACAATTCATTACATTGACTCTTGGATTTCCTGTGCAACTCTTTTTGACACATAGTTCTGTTGCTAAACTGTCAATAGACAATGGGGGTTAATTTTTTTATTTTATTTTATTAATTATTTTTTAATTATTTTTTTTCCACACATAGTTCTGTTGCTAAATTTTCAATAGATAATGGGTTTTTTTTTTTTCCCACACATAGTTTTGTTGCTAAATTTTCAATAGATAATGGGGGTTTTCTTTTTTTTTTTTTTTTTTTTCCCCACACATAGTTCTGTTGCTAAATTTTCAATAGATAATGGGGTTTTTTTTGTTTTTTTTTTCCCACACATAGTTCTGTTGCTAAATTTTCAATAGATAATGTTTTTTTTTTTTTTTTCTTCTTCTTCTCTCTTGTTTAGAAAAAATCTAATAGTTAAACTATTCTTAATTGCTACTATATTGGAAATCCAGGGATGTTTGGTTCCGTTCATTTAATATTACATCGTTAGTTTGAGTGCTGTCACTGGCTGGTGCTGCTGCATTGTGCCTCCACCTACCGCTCAGTTTGGTTGTAAACCATGCTGAGGGGTAGGTATATAGCCCTACATCTGGGCTATACTACTTATTTTTTTCTGAATGAGGGGAGGGAGCCATACCCCTCCTCCCATTCTGGGCCGCTTATAGGCCTTTCGTTACACTGCGTTTTACAACTGATATTATTTTTATTTGAATATTTTTTTTACTCTTCTTCTTTCATTCTAACTTTTTTTTCTTTTTCAGCCTACATGTCATTGAGATTTACCTGTGAAGTGATGCTATGTATATCCTCCCCTAACATAGTGAAAGACCTTTCATTATATGCCCTTGGTTCTTCCTGGAGGAAGGTAGGTGGCTGTGGGTTATTTGGAGTTCTCCCCCTGTTGCTCCATGGCCGGCACTAACACTAACTCTTTACCCCTTCGTGTTGTGTCTCACAACACCCAGGGATTAAATTCCCCAGTCAAAAGAAGGAAAGCCCTCCAAGCCTATAGATCCCGTCATATTGATGTAGTACTCTTACAAGAGACCCATTTCCCTCAGCGGTACACCCCATTGTTTCTTCATGCCCATTTTCCAGTTTTTTACTTGTCTAAGGCTGAAGATAAGACCAAGGGAGTGGCAATATTGTTTTCTAAGAATTGCAAATTCAATCTTGAGTTGGAACTCAGAGACCAGGAGGGAAGGTTCCTATTGGTCAAGGGAACTATCGATAATAAGCTATATACCTTTATATCTTACTACGCCCCTAACAGAGGACAAAAACAGTTTTTTAAACAATTGTTCCAGTCACTTGGACCGTCTATGGAGGGGATCATAGTTATGGGGGGGGGACTCTAACACAGCTTTTGATTCTAGTCTGGACAAATCCAAACCCTTAAGATCACAAGTTGTTAGGCCCAATAAAACAAGTGTTCAAATTGCTCGATTAATCTTTCAATCTAGATTGACGGATATATGGAGGGAACTCCATCCAAAAAAACGAGATTTTACACACTACTCTAATCCACACCAGTCCTATTCCCGTATTGACCACATTTGGATCTCTACTCACCATATTCCACTAGCTCTTTCTTCTTCTATAGTGGAAGCTGTTTGGTCAGACCATTCGATGATTCTATTAGCTATTAGAAGGGATATCCCTAGTACACAGACCTCACATTGGACTCTCAATCAGTCTTTATTGAAGGATCCCGCAGTAGTGGCGGAAATTCAGGGAGCTTTGAAGGATTATTTTTACTTTAATGATGGAGGGGAGGTCTCTCCAGAAACTTTATGGGCAGCTCATAAGGTTACTATTAGAGGCAAGTTGATCCAAATAGCGGCCAGAAAGAAGAGAGAGAGGGTGGTTGAGATTGAGAGATTGGAGAAAGAGTTCGCTGAGTTGTGCAAAAAACATAAGAGAAGTCCTTCTAGTGTATCTATATCCACACTGGATGCAGCACGAGTAGCTCTTAACTTGGCTCTAACAGCGAAGGCTGAAAAATCCATTAAATGGTCTGGGGCAAAATTTTACCAGATGAGAGACAAGTTGGGTCCTATGTTGGCACGTAAACTTTCACCCATATTCCGTTCACAAGCTCTCCCAAAGATTAAACAGGCAGATGGCTCTTTTACCATGAATTCTCAACATATTATTAAGGCATTCCAGGATTTTTATTCTAAGTTATATATGGCTGAAAATCTCTCTGTCTCTACCGAGTTAGAGGAATTCTTGGATAAATTACATATT
This sequence comes from Rana muscosa, assembly GCA_029206835.1. Taxonomy (NCBI): domain Eukaryota; kingdom Metazoa; phylum Chordata; class Amphibia; order Anura; family Ranidae; genus Rana; species Rana muscosa. The sequence continues at coordinate 179,972,525 of CM055119.1, read as the reverse complement.
CCGAAATTAACAGAAACTCATAAAGAGGAATTGGATGCTCCTATTTCAAATGAAGAGGTTTCAGATGTCATAAAAGCTTTAAAGGGGGGAACAGCTCCTGGACCTGATGGTTTTTCCACACCATATTACAAAACATTTTCAGAGATCCTAACTCCTTACCTAACTAGACTTTTTAATTTTATGTCTAAAGGTACCCCGATAGATAATCAACTAAATATGGCTTATATTTCTGTGATCCCAAAACCGGATAAAGATACTAGTCAAATAGAAAACTACAGACCAATCTCCTTAATCAATAATGATCTTAAAATATTAACCAAGATATTAGCGAACAGACTTGCTTCTTTTATAGGATCTTATATTCACAAAGACCAGGTCGGTTTTATACCCGGTAGGCAAGGTCCTGATCAGGTGCGAAGAGCGGTTGACCTAGTATCAATCCTACAATCTAATTGGGAGGGAGGTCATAAACAGGAGGGTATGTTACTGTCACTGGACCTCCAGAAGGCATTCGATTCGGTGTCATGGACATATCTATTCGCTGTACTTAAACGCTGGGGATTTGGACAGAATATGTTAGGAATTTTAGAAGCCCTTTATTCTAATCCTAAGGCCAGAATCAGAATGCAAGGAATTTTTTCCGACCCTATTCAGATTGGAAGAGGTACACGTCAGGGTTGCCCCCTATACCCCCTGATATTCGCTATTATGATTGAATCTTTAGCCATTGCCATTCGTAGTAATCCGAATATCAGGGGGGTGCAATGTGGTCAAGATACCCATAAATGTGCCTTATTCGCAGATGACCTTTTACTTTTTGTCACTTCTCCACGGTCTTCTTTACCGGAGGTTTGCTCATTGCTTAATAAGTTTTCGACTCTTTCAGGTCTCAGAATTAATATGTCTAAATCTCAAGCTCTTAACGTGTCTCTCCCAGATTCTATAGTGTCCGATTTACAGATAACTTACCAATTCAAGTGGAGCAGCTCATTCATTAAGTACTTAGGAATTAATGTTACATCTAAATTTGAAAATCTATACCAAGGTAACTACCCTCCTATGTACAAGAAACTCAAACTCAATCTCAAAGACTGGGAGTCGCACAGTATTTCTTGGATTGGCAGGATTAACTCAGTCAAGATGACCCTTTTGCCCAGGCTTTTATATTTATTTCGTTCACTTCCTATTCCAATCAAAAGAGATCATTTGAAATCTTTTCAAAGTAAGCTCACTAAATTCATTTGGAACAATAAAGGTCCACGACTCTCAAACAGATGCTTATTCAACCTTCCCAAACAGGGTGGGTTAGGTCTTCCGAATCTCTTATGGTACTACCAAGCAGCACGATTGGCACAACTATCTGCTTTATATTTTAACACAGAACTTCCTGATTGGATATCAATTGAAAATCAAGCTGTTCCATCCTCATCACTAATACACCTGTTGTGGTGCCCTCCCAGAAATAGACCTCCCATCTTATCACCATCACTCTCACAATCCTTATCTTTATGGGATTCACTTCGGAAACTTCCCTCGCTGGTCTCTAAAGCTCAACCTTTGACCCCGGTGTTCAAAAACCCCTTTTTTCATCAAGGTTTGGACCTTCAAACCTTTAAATGGTGGTACGACAAGGGGTTGTACCGCATTGGTCAATTTTTTTCCTTTATAGGCCCTTTACCTATTGAATATTTTATGAACAAATTAGATCTCCCTTTATCCGAAAAACCGAGATTTCATCAAATCGCTAATTTAATTCATTCTAGGTGTAAAACTGGATATTCATCCCGAGACTTTACAGATTATGAAAATTGGTGTGGACAGACAGTGGAGCGAAGGGGGGGGGGGATCTCTGTGATCTACAAGTCACTGGCATCCAATTTAGTGAAACTACCATACATGTTGGTCTGGGAGAAGGAACTCCTAATTGATAGAAATATTGTAGACTGGCATGCAAGCTACTCTCGCTCGACTTCAGGCCTCTGCAATACTTCGCTCATAGAGGCCAATATAAAACTTTTTACAAGATGGTATCTAGTTCCCACGAGATTGACTGTTATGTACCCCTCTGTTTCACCTCTTTGTTATAGGGGATGTCAGGGACTGGGTACTATGATCCACATATGGTGGGAGTGCCCAAGAATTCGTGGATTTTGGAATAAGGTATTTCACATTTTACGCAATATTACAGGTTGCCCGATACATCAATCTCCCACAATTGCTTTACTCAATGGACATTTACCTCATATTCCTAAAGCCACTCGTAAACTAATTTTGTTTATTTTAACGGGAGCAAAACTAACTATTGCAAGAGCATGGAAGAAACCTTCGGTATCTATATTATCCATGAAACGAAAAGTTTCCTTGGATTATGGAACAAGAAAAACTGGTTAGCTTCTTGTTAGACGAGACCTCAAATTTTGAAGCCATATGGGAACCTTGGGCGCGATTTATGGGAATCTCTTTGTCACATAACTTGGTCATCAACACCAATCACTGATCTTTAGAATGTATATTTGGTTTGTAGGCATTCTATAATCTTTTCACTTCATATCTTTGAGAATTTTTTTTTTCTCTTTCTCTCTCCTCTTTTTCTTTCTCTTCTTTATTTTTATCCTATACTTTATTCTCTCGGTTTTGGCTTTTATTATTTCATAGTATGTTTATTGTTTTATTACATCAGATAAAATATAATAGTTTCAGGCTCAGATTCCTTTTTTTATTGTTTGAGGCTTGGACTGTTGAACTTAGCTCTAACAAGTCTGAGAACAACTCTTAATTTTCATACTTAGGTCGAGTATTGTGGTTTTTTTTGCATGTACAAATTAAATTTTTTCTATTATATCTCTCCAGTTGTCTCTACCGACGATTGTTGGTGGTGACAGGAAGGCCGGGCAGGGGACGTTCTCTCCTTCCCAGTCACAGTGTGTTCCCGTTAGGGGTGGCTGGGGAGGGGAGTAGGAGCCCTTCATATTTTCGGTTTATTTTTGTGGGAACTAGATTTTCTTAATATAAGTTATTATCAGTTTATAAGATTACTTGATTATATACTTGACCAAGATGAGGATAGATATTATTACTTTTTGTTTAAACATTGTCAGTATTGGTTTTTACGATAATAATTTGTCTAAGTTTCTATGGTAATAATACCTGAGATTTTTGTTGAAGTCAATTGTAATCATCTTTAATATTTATGATTCTGTAATGATTTTTTTCTGATGAAAAATAAAAAACTTAAATGACAAAAAAAACAACATAATAAAATGTAACAGCTTCTTCTGCCATTAGGTGGGTCTTGCCTGAATAGTGGATTATGGAAAACTAATATAAAGACAGATTTTGGGTGCCTATACCAGCTGTTTGAGTAAATATAGACAGAGAGTGGCCAAATGACCCTATATATATATATATATATATATATATATATATATATATATATATAAATATATATACACACACACAGTATATGTATATAGATCTATATCTATAGGTATATATGCAGTATATTTGTATTATAATATATATAAATATTAAAGAAAATCAGACAAAGTTCCAAAAAATGAAAACAAATGTGGTTTCCCTCGCAGGGGGTTTTCACCATCAACATAAATTGGTAGTATGTTCAGCCTCCTGGCTCACACATGCAACAGTGCAATGAAAATACCGAGCCGCCTGGCTCTCTTCAGCAGCAGCACCACTGCTCAGGCTCCCGCATGGAGCCCTCCTGACTCCTGTCAGCAACCTCAGACTCAGGTCTCTGGGTTTCACAGTGCAGCCTGCACTCTCTAGCTTCTCTAGCTTCTCTATCTATTCCAGTTCACACCTGCACACTGGGTTCTCCCTTGCAAGCCTGGTCTCCTCGGGAGGGTGGAGCCCAGAACCATGGTCAGGTGTCTACAAATAGGCCAGCACACACCTGACCAGTCAGTATGCTGGTAAATATCAAAATCTGGACCCAGGACTGGGGATTTCATCCCACCCGGATCTCTAAGAAATCCCCGGGCTCCAGGTCCCAAAGTGGACTTTATTAAAGAATGAGGAGACTGAAATGCCAGTTTCCTCTGTGCATTATAAACTCCCTGGAGCCCCTCAACCTGTCCAGTTGAGAATTCTGGGTCACTACACTGGTGGGGTACCACACTACCACATACCCCTCCCCCTTGTTTCGACCCAGAGGGCGGAACACACCAGTCCAACCTCCTCACTTTGGCATGACCATGCCAGCTACCACCCACATGGGCCAAATCTTGTCCCATCAGGCGACTTTCTCCACATCCCCCTGCTACGTTTACTCGGGCTCTGCAAAGACACTCCCATATCTTTTTGCGTGCACCTACACTAGCCATCTTATCTGTAGGGAGTTTACTACTCTTGGCACCTTTTGCACCCAAGGTTGATTTCTGAGTTTTAAGGGTCCGATACCATTGAGCTTATCAAGGGCTCCCTCATTTTCCGATAGACCATCCCTTTTCCCTTTATTTAATTTGGAAAGGATCAGATTTTTAAACACTTGTTTAGTGATAAGCGGGGGCTCTTTTATTGGGGTGACACTGGTCCCTCTCTGAGCTCTATGTACGGGCACCCCCTTACTCTCCAAACTTAGCGTCACTTGTTTCCCCATGTACATTGAATGCTTCATTCTGTCAGTTTCATCACTAACATCCTCATAAGACTGCAGCCTCGTCTTAGTCTCCCTCTGAAGGACATCCTGACTATCTTGCCACTCTGAGGTTTCTAAGTCATGTGACACCTTGCTGCGCTTTGGGCTATTTCCTTCCGACCATTGTTTACCAGGATCCTTCTCAGATCCTAGAAGTTCCTTAAACCTCAGGAAACCTTCCCCAGAATTACCCTCCTGAACCTGTAGGGGGCCTAATTCTGCTGTACCTTTTACCTCTAAGTCAGTCACACCATTTATCTCCACACATTTTTTTGGGATTAGCAGCAACCGCATCACCTTGACCATCAGGTCTACCATCATTTTTGTCACCCATGGTAGCCATTTTTCATCATTGTCAGAAATATTAATGCGTTTGTCATATTTCATTTCACCCATGTTTGGCAGGGCAGTGTCTGGAGAGGAACTGCACCCAGCAGAGTGGTTGTCTACGGCAGCTTCACTATACACAAACCCCACTGGCATGAGATCCTCTGCCTGCAACTGTCCTGACCACTGACCATCATCGCATAAAACAACATTTGGACCTGTGACTACAATCACTTCATTTATTGCTGTGCCATCTGGCACTTCCACCAACACCAGCTCATTTGGCACGGCATCAACCATTACCACATCATTGGACCCTTTGTGGATCACAGACATGACCTCCTCTGTGCATTCGCCCTTACTTGGCGCTTCCATATCATGAGCAACATCATCTGCAGCAGCAAGTACACCGTTGCATATAAGTTGCTCTGCAGGTCCTTCATCTGGCACTGCAGAAATCATGTCTGCTCCACTCTTACCAACAGAGGCCTTTTCCAACAAAGCCAACAGGCTTTTTGCCCATCTGTCCCAGTCTGTTATCTCTGTGCTACCAGAGGGACAGAGTGACTCAGCAACAGACACATTGCACATGTCACTTTTATTTAAACCAGACTGTGGTAATACATTTTTAACCAGAGCAGGCTGCAATACCACACTCTAACCACCTTGCTCTGATGGCGCTTCATTAAACGCATGAACACCTTCACACCTGTCATTGCCAGACTGCAATAACCTATTTCCATGAGTGTTTTCAAACATTTCCGTTTTAGCATTAACCATTTTGTTATCACCAGGTTCAGGTACCGTCTTATCCCTTAGAGCGGCACCAAAGCTGTCCCAGGCAACCTCCGGCTCCAAAACACAGAGCTCCCTGGGGGTTTCTAGGGACACCTCTGTAGCCTTTGTCTCAGTTGCTAGGGGAGATAGCACATCTTTAACTGCACTCACATCAACATTTTTAGCTCTAGTAAGCTGCACTAGCCTATTAGCAACTGGACCATCAACTTTAGCCAACACAATATTAGCAGTTTTACCCATCACATTGTCATAATTAAGTTTACCACTTGCCTCCCCACTGGACAGGGCACTGCAGCGAGGCAAGTCCTTTTCTACACAGACAGTGGATCTCCCATTTGGGGTCACTTCCACTCCAATGTGCACAGTCACATAGTCAGTCTCTTGAATGCATTTATCAGCAACAGTCTTACCCATCACTGTACCAGGGGTTGCCATGTTCACTTGAGTGCGTAGTCTATCCTTTGTTGCACTGTCGCTGGCCAACTCTCCCTGGTGGCCATGGGACGAAACTGCAGCAGCCATTTCTGACTCCTTACCACCCTCTGCAGGCACAACAGGTACTTCCTCACTGTTGCCAGAGGTAATTGAAAACATTTTTAAACAGGAACCTGGGCTTGTAGACAAAGACTTCTTCCCAGTAGCCATATCTCCAGCCATGTTCCATAACCTGGGACAAGAAAAAATTCCATGTCCAAGTTGACCACATTCCAGGCATGGTACATTTCTGCACATATCTTTAGTGGGACGCCGCTCCACATCTCCACTGTAGCTCCTCCTTCCGGTTAACATCCGATCTCTCGTTGCTAAGGGAGGTGGCACTCTTCCAGCTGTACTTTGCTGACTCTCCCAAACGCAGCGACTTTGCGATCCTTGGAGCATTGTTGCTTTCAACTTGCCACGATCCTCTGTCGGCAATATGTTTCTCACGTCGTCCGCAGACTTGACATTACCGCCGTCACTACGGGCAACCACATACCTCTCGAACTTCTGATCAGCCTTTTGGACACTCCTGGGACTCAAATCAGGCTTCCCAAACATTGTTGCAGACCTTTGTCTGGCCATGTCACCTTGTCTTGGAGACTGAGACAAAGGGCACTTGGAGACAACATGCCCGCATTCTCCACCACTTGTAATGTTGGGGGTTGTTTAGCTCAAGTGTAGCACCCACTAGTGAGAACAGTCCCACACAAATGTTTCCTTTTGAGGGCTTGTTGGCCCACTTTTATTAAAGAAAATCAGACAAAGTTCCAAAAAATGAAAACAAATGTGGTTTCCTTCGCAGGGGGTTTTCACCATCAACATAAATTGGTAGTTTGTTCAGCCTCCTGGCTCACACATGCAACAGTGCAATGAAAATACCGAGCCGCCTGGCTCTCTTCAGCAGCAGCACCACTGCCCAGGCTCCCGCATGGAGCCCTCCTGACTCCTGTCAGCAACCTCAGACTCAGGTCTCTGGGTTTCACAGTGCAGCCTGCACTCTCTAGCTTCTCTAGATTCTCTATCTATTCCAGTTCACACCTGCACACTGGGTTCTCCCTTGCAAGCCTGGTCTCCTCAGGAGGGTGGAGCCCAGAACCATGGTCAGGTGTCTACAAATAGGCCAGCACACACCTGACCAGTCAGTGTGCTGGTAAATATCAAAATCTGGACCCAGGACTGAGGATTTCATCCCACCCGGATCTCTAAGAAATCCCCGGGCTCCAGGTCCCAAAGTGGACTTTATTAAAGAATGAGGAGACTGAAATGCCAGTTTCCTCTGTGCATTATAAACTCCCTGGAGCCCCTCAACCTGTCCAGTTGAGAATTCTGGGTCACTACACTGGTGGGGTACCACACTACCACAATATATATATATATATATATATATATATATATATATATACGTATATAAAAATGTACTTATTTTGTTATTTTTTGCTTTTGGGGTTATTTTTTTACGTGGTGTTTTCAGCTTTAGTTTTGGAAGAAGAACTCTCTTATGCTGCAGTACTGGCTAAATATTCCTTCCATGATTGAAACTTCTTACTTCTAATTAATTTATAGTTTGGGAGGACTTGCCAGGACTTTGGAACGGAGAGATCTTATGCTGCGTGTCCTTGAGCAGATCTGTCAATCATTTTCTGCTCATTGAAGTTGTACTCTAGTGACAAACAGAGCTGTTCACTTCAAGAAATGCTATTTTCCTTGGAATATGTTGTTCATTAAATAAAAAAAAAACAAAAAAAAACATTTGCTTTTAAAGAATATTAACACATGGTTTTAAAGAAATTGCAAGTCATTAATTGGTGAGACATGCAAGACAAGGACCCCCCCCCCCATATTTTTATGCTGTGCTCCAGGCTGTGAGGCAAACCCAACACCCCTTCCGCCCAAATCTTTAGTCCTCTCCCCCCCCCCCATGGGACAATAAAAAAAGGACGCACCAGCCTAGTGCATTATCCCATGGAATACTTTATTATGAAATGATAAAAAATATACTCACAGACAACGCAAGTAAACAGCACATCAAGCCACTAGCCCGTGGCACCGTGGTAGGATTGACCCAGAGCATTCCAACACCAAAGGGCTCAGCTCTTTTTTGACCCTTTGGCGTCGGAGCGTTCTGGTCAATCCTACCACTGTGCCACGGGCTAGTGGCTTGATGTGCTGTTTACTTGCATTGCCTGTGAGTATATTTAATATCCCAGATAGCAAGCAATTTTGCTGAAAGTTTGAAAATGACTTGCTAAACTATTGCTAGACTTGCCAGGCTTCACATGTTTGTTGCACATTTGCTGCAAGTCCGCATTGCATGACTCCAGATCAACTTGCAAACATTCTGCAGTCTGCTGCAAATTCTGGTTCAGTTATGTTGTGCAATAGTCATCCCACCACAGGGGGCACTGTGACTGAATTTTCATGCTGTAGACTTGCAGAGCTCTTGCTGTAGACTCAGCACTGCAACTTTGCTCTTGCTAGAGATTTGCCACGGAAATATGCTACAAACTGGAAAAGAGTCACCTAGATGTAGGGGCTGCTGGTGATTGTGGTCCGTCTCTCAAGCTGCACAGCCAGGCACACGAATTTCCAGACATACAGCAGTCAAGAAATAGTTCTCGTACTTGTTTTTTGTTGTTATTATTGAGGGGATTATAACGTTGATGGGGATAGGGCACATATGGGATGCCCACTGGATCAATAGGAATTTGTTAGGGACACAACTGTATACATCCAGTATATATAAACTTCTCTTCTACCTCCAGCACAGACTTTCTTGTAGAACTACAACTCCCAGGACCAGCTAGCACTGAATTGTAGGCCTGACACTGGCTCAGCCAGGCCCAAAGAAAATGCCCTTTGCAGGCAGGGACCGCAGGCCTCTATGGTGTAGCAAAATATGGTAATCCTAGTGCTTGCTATCCCACAGGGCTACTGATCCCAGTACCATCTCTTCAGGCCCTGTAAGCACTCCTGTCATGCTCCAACATGACTGCGCAGCAGTGCACAAAGCAAGGTCCATAAAGACGTGGATGAGTGAGTTTAGGGTGGAGGAACTTGACTGGCCGGCACAGAGTCCTGACCTCACCATTCCCATAGACACACTCCTAAACCTTGTGGACAGCCTTCCCAGAAGAGTTAAAGCTGGTATAGCTGCAACGGGTGGGCCAACTCAATATTGAACCCTACAGACTAAGACTGGGATGCCATTAAAAATTTTGTGCGTGTAATGGCAGGTGTCCCAATACTTTTGACAATATAGTGTATGTGTGCATGGACACATAAGTTAACATGGAAGGCGTTTAGAGGCAGGGGAAAAAAGAAACTCAATTGCCTTGAAAAGGAAAATTTTTTAACACGTTTGCATGAGGCCTTAAAGAGGCGTTCCAGCCTGGGGGAAAAAAAATAAAAAATCAGCAGCAAATACTGCAGCTGCTGACTTTTAATATATGGACACTTATCTGTCTAAAGAGCCCGCAATGTTGGCACCCCAGCCGATTTTCGGATTGGCTGTCGGGTGCTGCTGCCGCCATCTCCACTAAGGGAAACCGGCAGTGTTTTCGGCTTCACAGCCGGTTCCCTACTGCGCATCCGAGAAGCGCGCTACGCTTTCTAATTGGCCCGGCGACAGAGGAAGGAGGAGGGGGCTGAACTTCCGAGGTTGGGCACCACGGTCTCGTTCCCCCTCCCCCCGGAAAGGTGCCAAATGTGGCACCGGAGGGGGGGGAGGAAGCAAATAAGCGGAGGTTCCAATTTTGGGTGGAACTCCGCTTTAAGGAACAGAAGCATACGGATGAGCTCCATTATTCTTCTCTCTATTCTATTATCAGCAAGCTCTATGTGGTAGATTGACAGCATTTGTCAATGCAGTAGAGACTAATTGGTGTACAGTGCTTTCCCTCCCTCTACGTGTCTGAAGGAAGGCTAATATCAAAACAGAATGAGTCAGCGGCAGCCGGTCCATTAGGGGTGCAGGGGCGCCATTCCTCTAATTTCCATGCGCCGGCCCCTAATGCGGGGTGCCTGACACAGATTTCTATTCTTTTTTTTTTTTTGAAGCACATGATTATAGCCTGAGGCTCTAATTGACTTTAAAAAGGTTGGTCTTGGGGCGCAGCCCACCCACTTGTGACATTAGGGAATCAATATTCTCTATTGTCTTCCGGCTTCTCCTGCCGGCCAATCAGGACAGGAGGTGGGTCTTAAGAACTGATTGGCCGGGAGGAGAAGCCGGTGTTCCATCAGAATAGGCGACCGGATGTAAACATCCTCTTCCACCCAGACATGGCGCCTTCAGGCCACTGGTACCTCACCCGGGAGCAGCTATAACGCAACTTGTCCTGCCACGCCGGCGTGGATCCCGGAAAAGGAGCTCTCATACTGGCAGCAGGTGGCCAACCTCATTCAAGACATGGGCCAGAGGCTCGAGGTATTTTCAGGGAACACTGTGACCTTGATGGGGTAGGTGAAGACCCGGCGGAGGGGGGTTTGTTTGCCGCCCCCCCAAAAAAAAAATGGAGCACCAGCCACCATTGAATGAGGTACTGTTTATAAATACATTTATGTGTATTTTAATGCATACATTACCGACTTTTCTTGTCTATTTGCTTTTAGTTCTCCTGGAAACCATTTTAAGACTGTCGCCTCCCTACGCCTTGCTCTTAGCTTTTATAAATGGTGCATTTCTTCCTTTTGACAGTGAAAAAACGAGTCCGTCTTATGAGCCATGTCACTTACATGTGACTTAGATGGATCCGAAAGCTTATTCCTACACCACGGCCACCTTATAAAACATTAATCTATCCGGGAGGATAAGCTATGACCCGTCACCACAAAACATGTCATAACTATTTTGACAGAGAATTTGTAATACACCAGAACAGATGGCTCCTCTGTACTGGTTGGCATTACAGGGACTTTTGCTGACAGGCACATATTAAGTAAGTGCATTTTTTTTTTCCCGCAGCACAATCAGATGCATTCCCCTATTAATCAATCACAGCCGGCTGCCTCTTTGACAGGTCGAGCTTTTAGGCTTTCCTGATTTGAAAGCCTGATTCTATTACTAACTCACAGATCGCGTGAAAGATTAAACACAAACTCCACCTATGAGTATGTATTCAACGATAAAATCTGTATAAAAAACCTCTATTGGTTTCACTAAGGCCCCTTTCACACGGACGGATAGAATGGTGCTTTTAGCTGCGGATTTTCTAGTTTTCTACCGCAGCTAAAAGCACACAATGCTTTCCTTTGGCCCCATTCACACACAGCGTTTAGCTGCGATTTCGTTACATGTGGTTTGGTGCGAATAGAAAAAATTGAATTGAATGCGTCCAGGTGCGATGTAGCGCAGCTTTATGCACATAACCGCAGGTAATCGCAGTCTTTTGTGTCAACTGCGGTTAGCAGCATGAGAAAAAAAAAGAACAGGAAGCACATCGTAATCAGTAGGTATAAAAAGGGTTGCTATGGGAATGACTACCGCAGCTAAACGCGGCCGTATGTAACCGCCTGTAAACGCAGGTAATCGCAATGTACAAATGCAGCTAATCGCAGTGCATGGAGCCTTGAATTTCACAGAGCATTTTACATGCTTTTAACTGCGGCAAAACAGCCATCCATGTTAAAGGTGCCTAACACTATTATATTTCTTATTTTTGTCTTTTTTTGCTTCAATTCCTAAGGAATAATTAAAGAGGACGTAAACCCTGATGGGTGTTGCTTCCTCTTTGTTTTCTTGCAAAGGTAAAGTATAATGGGCTACTATGCATCGCATAGTAGCCCATTATGTGACACTTACCTGCAGGAGAAGCCTGCGATGTCCCCGTCTTCCTCGCTAGCAGCGAGCGTCCATTCTTCACCCCTCTTCCTTCTGGGGCCGCGAACTCTGGCTCTGTGAAGCCGCATTTAACGGCATGACCCGAGCTAGAAACGGCACGGCGTGCCCTTTCTAAGTCCGGCGCATGCCCAGAAGAAATCGCCGTACGGCGATTTGCAAATATCTCCTAGACCGTGCAGGTCTAGGAGATATTTTAGGCACCTACAGGTAAGCCTTAATCTAGGCTTACCTGTAGATTAAAGTGGTTGTAAAGGGTTTACAACCACATTAAGCCTGTCCTTTGTCTATTAAAGTTTATCTTTAGCCAATTTTTTTTGCTTTGCATGTAGTATGGAAGTGTCAGAACCCTCTGAGATTTTTATTGTTCAAACAAGGTAGTGGAGCTCTAGACTCTATTCTAATCTGGTTTCCCAAATGGGCGCAGAGATCCTTTCTAAATACAGACAGCTCTCGAAAGGTGATGAGCTCAGGTATGTCCAGACTAGGATCTCAAAAACGTAATTCCAAGCCCCAAAATGTATGGCCACAACTCAAGGGACCCAATGAAGGGCCATGGCTTATTGGAGAGTAGTTATGAGCTTGGGTGTGTTCAGACTGGGATCTCAACCAACGTCATTCCAAGGGCCAAATGTATGGCCACCACTCCAAGGACCCAGTGTATGGCCATGGCTTATTGGAGAGTAGTGATGAGCGTGGGTGTGTACAGACTAGACTCTCAAACAAAGTCATACCAAGGACCAAATGTAGGGCCATCACCCCATGGACCCAATGGATGGCCAGGGCTTATATGAGAGTAGTGATAGAATTAGGTGTATTCAAATTTGGACTCTGAACTCCATCGTAGGCTGGTTTTCTAAATGGGTACGGGGGTCCTTTCTAAATACTGGCAGCCCTTGAATGGTGATGAGCTTGGATGTGTCCAGAATAGGTTCGAAACCAACATCATTCCAAGGACCAAAAATATGGCCACCACTCCAAGTACCCAATGGACGTTCATGGTTTATTGGATAGGAGCAATGAGCTAGGATCTCAAACAAAGTCATTCCAAGGACCAAATTCATGGCCACCACTCCAAGGATCCAGTGCATGGCCATGGCTTATTGGAGAGTAGTAATGAGTCGGTGTGTTCAGACTAGGACCTCAAGCAAAGTCACTTCAAGGACCGAATGCAGAGCCATCATTCCAAGGATGACAGTGACTTTTTGGAGAGTAGTTATGGAATTGGGTGTGTTCAGACTTGGATCCAAATCCTTGTGTGCGAGCCTGGCAGGAAGCTGTCATCTGCATGGGCCAGTCATCTGGTGCTGGAGCATTCTCCACCCTTCAGCCGCATGTATACAAGGAGCATATATACACGCGCCTGCGAGATAAAGAATGACTCGGCTGCAGATGATCGGCACAGTGACCTTACACTGGGTCCTTGGAGTGGTGACCAGACATTGGGTGTTTGGAGAGGCAAGCAATCAGAGCAACCTTTGCTTATCTTCTTACTATCTAATACCCCAATGATCCCCTGCATCTTGAAAGTTAAGCCTTAATGAAGAGAGCAGTTGTGTACCCCCCAAAACTTGTTCACATTTCTATAAGAACATGTGAATTCAATAATAAAAGATGTATAGACTGTTAAAACCTTGTAGTACTCTCTTCTCCTAAACATGTTTTATTGCTCTCTATGTCCTGCTGGGGAGATTTAAGTTCACTAGGGGTCCTGCTGAACATTGTCACTAGGATAGAAAGTAATGATAAATATTCCTTTTTGGTTCTGATTTGCCTGTGGCCATTATGCACCCACCCACCCAACTTGTAAGCCAACCACTCTACCTGTAGTTCGGGTCTATGGGCAGGCTTAGATGCTCTCAGCATCATTTGGCTCCAGCACCGACCACAGCCAAACATACTTCATATGGCAGGAAACAGAGTTCTGCCCAAACACCCACACCAATAGGTGAGCAGTGGTTAATTTTGGAAAGGGGTGCAGTGTTAGAAGGATGTGCAATAGAGGTTAATAATGGTGGAAGGGGGATGCAGAGGTTACCATTGGTGGAACAGGAGAGGGAGGTTTCAGAGCTGAAGGGTTGTAGAGGTGATCAGGAGTGCAGTGGTGAGTGGTGGAGGAGCTGATGCAAAGGTAAGCGATGGATGAGGGAGTGCAGAGGTGAGCAGTGGTGAGGGAGGGGTGCAGTGGATGAGAGGGTTCAATGTGGAAAAGGGTTGTGGTGGATGGGAGAATACAGAGGTGGGCGGTGAAAGAGGGGGTGCAGTTTTGAGCAATAGACAAGGGCCTTCAGAGGTGGAGAAGGGAGTGAAAGTGGTGAGTGGTGGATGAGGAGATACAGAGGTGGACCAGGGGGTAAACAATGAGCCAGTGGTGCACTGGAGAGCAGTAGAAATGGGGGTGCATAGGGGAGCACTTTTTCCTTAGGGTAGAAGGACATTTAGGAGGGTTTCAATTTAGGAGGAGGATTTCTTCTGGAGAACATTTGTGACTGGGGGAAGATTTTGTTTGCACTGTACACTCCCTATTCCACATTGCCTCCTCCTATACTTTACTCTGTACATTCCCTATTCCACATTGCCTCCTTTTATACTTTACTCTGTACATTCCCTATTCCACATTGCCTCCTTCTATACTCTGCACTGTACTTTCCCTATTCTATGCTGCCTTGTTTTCTACTCTGTGCTGTACATTCTTTATTCCACACTGCCTGATTCTATATGATGCAATTAAGCTCATGCCTAGTACACACGGCCGGTTTTTCCATCAGATAAAAAAACTACGGTTTTCCCGACAGAATTCCTCTCAAGCCTGCCTTGCATACACACGCTTAGACAAAAGTCCGGTGAACTTTTGACTGCCAAGAACGCGGAGATTTAAAAGACTACGACGAGCCGACAAAATGAAGTTCTTTGCTTTCGAGCATGCGTCAAATTGTTTCCGAGCATGCGCATTTTTTTTCCCCTCGGAAAAGCATACAGACGAACGGTTTTCCCACCAGGATTTTGCTCTCTTTTCTTTTGTTCCTGCAGTTTTCCCTTTTGGAAAAACTGCGATGGAGCATACACATGACCTGGATTTCCGGCCAAAAGCTCTCATAGCAGTTTTCCCGTCAAAAAAAACGGTCGCGTGTACAAGGCATTAGACTCTGTTTAACTATACCCCTTTATATCGTCCCTAATACTCCACCCAATGCAAACCATGCCCACTTTTGCTGTACAGTGCTAAGCATCTTTTTTTTTCTCCAGCAAGAAGGACCAAGTTATGATTTTGCATACAGACCTGCACATGATCCATTCCTTACTAAAACAAATTCATATCTTCAGTTGGAAGTATTTTTTCACTTTTCTTTTAATTGACAACATGGTTTCATATTAACAATCAGGCCTGGTTTACATTTTGTTAGAGGATAGAGTACTTTCAATGCACATAGTGCTTTCATTGTTGCTGCAGTTAAAAAAAAAAAACCCTATTAAATTGCACTATGAAAGTAAATGCAGTTTAATAGATCATGTTGGTAAGGGATCTAGTGTTCATGGGAGAGCTAAAGATGCTGGGGAGGGTTATTGTTGCTGGTGAGGGATCTATGGTTGATGGGGGGATCAAATGTCGAGGAAGAGTCTTTTGTTGCTGGCAGATCTCTTGTTGCTGGCAGACAAATCCTCTCAGGGTGCATGTTTGATGGGAGAGATCTATTGTTGCTGGCGATATTTTGTTGCGAGGGGTCTATTGTTGGTGGCTGTAGGGGATGTATTTTACTGCTTTTCTTGTTATCATTAAACAATTCCATACAAATTACTTAGCACCAAACAATGATACTTGATTCTGTATTCTCTAAAAGGGGCGATACTGGGAGGTGGGTGGGTGGGAGACCAAGGAATGGTGCTTGGAGGTGGGTAGGGGGTGGAACCAAGGAACAGTGCTTGGAGGTGGGTAGCGGGGGAAACCAAGGAATGTTGCTTGGAGGTGGGTAGGGGGTGGAACCAAGGAATGGTGCTTGGAGGTGGGTAGGGAGTGGAACCAAGGAATGGTGCTTGGAGGTAGGTAGGGGTGGAACCAAGGAACGGTGCTTGGAGGTGGGTAAGGAGTGGAACCAAGGAGTGGTGCTTGGAGGTGTGTAGGGGGTGGAACCAAGGAATGGTGCTCGGAGGTGGGTAGGGAGTGGAACCAAGGAATGGTGCTTGGAGGTAGGTAGGGGTGGAACCAAGGAACGGTGCTTGGAGGTGGGTAAGGAGTGGAACCAAGGAGTGGTGCTTGGAGGTGGGTAGGGGGTGGAACCAAGGAATGGTGCTTGGAGGTGGGTAGGGAGTGGAACCAAGGAATGGTGCTTGGAGGTAGGTAGGGGTGGAACCAAGGAATGGTGCTTGGAGGTAGGTAGGGGTGGAACCAAGGAACGGTGCTTGGAGGTGGGTAAGGAGTGGAACCAAGGAGTGGTGCTTGGAGGTGGGTAGGGGGTGGAACCAAGGAATGGTGCTTGGAGGTGGGTAGGGAGTGGAACCAAGGAATGGTGCTTGGAGGTAGGTAGGGGTGGAACCAAGGAATGGTGCTTGGAGGTGGGTAGGGGGTGGAACCAAGGAATGTTGCTTGGAGGTAGGTAGGGAGTGGAACCAAGGAATGGTACTCAGAGGTGGGTAGGGAGTGGAACCAAGGAATGGTACTCGGAGGTGGGTAGGGAGTGGAACCAAGGAATGGTACTCGGAGGTGTGTAGGGAGTGGAACCAAGGAATGGTGCTTGGAGGTTGGTAGAGGGTGGAACCAAAGAACGGTACTCAGAGGCGGTAGGGGGCCTGCACCTATTCTCTGAGAAAAAAAGCTCTGGACACACCAATCTCTTTAACCAAGGCTATAAATTCCTGGAGCTTCAAGGGACAATGCCAGCTAAATAGTCTACATTGAAAATATAGAACCCCCTAATATGAGCACCAAAAAAAAGGAAACAAATGGATGGACTGCAGTGTAACTATGCCACATCTGGTAGCTATTTGAATACTAAAGCACCCTAGGTTTTGGGAGCCCCTGGGCACCCTGGGTAGCAGCTAAACATCTGTGCAGGCACACATTCAGTATCTTCCGATTTACAAGCGTTAAGCAGTCCGTCACCACAGGTTTGCTTTAAATTGTCCAAATGTCCTCTGTAAACACATGATTTTATGAGTCTCCATGTGATTTAACAACCTCTCCTGATATGAAGTCTATAAACAAACTCTTTTTATAGCTGCTAAACTATTGTCACAGCATTTTCCGGTACAGTTCTATCCATGGCGGAACACTCTATAGGTTTTAAAACCGCTCAGCCGCTTAGAGGTGGTTGAGGGAGCATTGTAATTATTCCACTATATATTCTGTCATTGAGAGTAAGTATGTCAGGCAAGGTCTAAAACAAACCTATTTTATTGATGACCTTCAGTTTGGATTGGAGGCCTTTAATCCCGGCGATTTATTGTTGCCACTTTTATAAAGAACCAGCATCTTCCATTGTACAATACAAGAATGGTATGTGTGGTCGTAAGAGGTAGAAAACCATCTGACTTGGTTGGCTTTGCACTGAAAGTGATGTTATATTTTAAATGTTACATATCTGTTAGCAAATTATGTTTTTAAAAAAAATGGATAGATAGATAGATAGATAGATAGATAGATAGATAGATAGATAGATAGATAGATAGATAGATAATATGGAGCCCTTTGTATCAACAACAGCAGATGGGCAGGGCAGGGAATTCAGATGCTGTAACAATTGAAAAATATAAGACATGTGCACTGGCAAAAAAAAATTTGTTTTCGCTTCATTTATTTGTTTTTTTTGGTGTTTTTTTTTTCATTTTTCATGTCATTCGTTATGATCGCAATTCGTAAATTTGAAAATTTGTAAATTCGTCAATTCAAAAAAAAAACGTAAATTCGAAACAATTTGCAAATTCGAAATTCAAACATCCGAAAACTCAAAAACCCGAAAAATTCGAAAATCTGAAATAATGACTAACTTATAATAACTTAACTATTACTAACTATTAAATTATAGGTATTGGAATTTCCTTTCAAATTTGGCTTTTAGTGAACGAATACAAAATGTATCCAAAGTTACAAGTCATCCGAAATAATAAATGCCGCATCTAAACAAATGGAACAGAACAAATTAATAATAATAAATAACAATAATAATAATACAAACTTTTTATTATTATTATTATTTATTGTTCCATTTGTTTAGATGCAGAATTCGTTATTTCGGATAATTCAGAAAAGTTCCTTATATGGGTTTTCGTTAATTCGGATATTTCCGAATTAACGAATTTGTCGAAATTCATTAAAAAACAAATACGGAACGAAACAAATTGCACATGTTTAAAAAATATCTATTCCTAAACTTCAACATTAAAGTGGTTCTAAAGACAGAAGTTTTTTTTTTTTACCTTAATGCATTCTCTGCATTAAGGTAAAAAACCTGTATGAAGCCTCTTTATACTTACCTGAGTCTGATCTCGATCCAGTGCTATGTCCAAAATCAGCGTCTCTCTTGGCTCTCTCTCCTCACTAGGCCGTAGACATGTGCGGTTAATTTTGTTAAAATTAAAATTTGGACACATTTTTTATTATTCAGAAATCCGAATGTATCCGAATTTCCGGAATAAAAGAATAAAAAATTTAAACGAATCCAAAATAACAAAACAAAATTTCGGATGAAATTTGAATAGTTTTCAAATCTAATTCAAATAGTTTTCAAATCTAATTCGAAAATTTCCGAAGAGAATAAAATAGAATAGAAAATAAAAGAATAGAATTGAAAAGAATAGAATAGAATAGAAAATAATAGAAGATAAAATAATAGAATATAATAGAATAGAATAGTAAAACAAAACAGAATAGAAAATAATAGAATAGAAAATAAAGGGATAGAATAGAAAATAAAAGAATAGAATAGAAAAGAATAGAGTAAAACAGTTTTGTAATCTTTATTTATAAATTTTTAATTTTACACAAACAATACAGACATCTCAGTATCTAACATAAGCCTTACCCATCCGTTCCATCTATATTATACTCTATCTTCATCTTATTATGTAAGCATTAATTGAAAAAATCATTTTATAATTTGTCCCACCCATACCCTTACATTCCTACTCTCATGTTTCCCTATTTCCTAACATACCATCTACATCACACCAAGAATAGAGTAAAACAGAACAACATAGAATAGAAAAGAAAAGAACAGAATAAAAAAAGAATAGAAAATAAAGGAATAGATTAGAATAGAATTTAAATAAAACAATAGAATAGAATGAATATAACCATTTCCCAAAATTCAAATAGAATAAATTTGAATAGAATAGAAAAGAATAGATTAGAATAGAATGGAAAATAAAAGAATAAACAAGGCTAGAATAGAAAAGATTAGAATAGAATAGAAAACAAAAAATTCAAAAGAATAGAATAGAACAAACAATAGAAAAGAATACATACAATACAATAAAATAAAAAAAATATCTAACTGTTTTCCAAAATTCGAATTTTGAATAGAATAAATTTGAATTCAAATAGAATAGAAAATAATATAATATAATATAAAATAAAAGAATAAAACAGAAAATATAAATATAATTTAATTTTTTTTATATTTTTTACATTTGTTTTATATATTATATAAAAGCTAATTTATGTAAATAACAAATTGAAACAAAACAATTGTTTTCATTCTGCACATGTCTACTAGACAGAGAGGTAGCGGTGTGAGCCATTGGCTCCTGCTGCTGTCAATCACAGCCCATGAGCAGAAAGATGGAGGCGGGGCTTAGCCACACTGTGTGTGTATCAATGGACACACACACACAGTGCAGCTTGGGATAGAGCCAGTACGAGTGCCCCTATAGCAAATGCTTTGAGTTTATATTTGTTGGAAAGAGTGCAGTAAATCTACAATGTGTGAGCACTAGGGTATCATCCCGATATAGAAGCAAAAGGACTGAGAGTATTTTGGGACTATTTAACCACTTGAGGACCACCGCACGCCGATGTACGTCGGCAGAATGGCACAGCTGGGCACATGGGCGTACAGGTTCGTCCCCTTTAAGAGCCCAGCCGTGGGTCTTGAGCGCGCCGCCGGCGGTGCTTTTGCGACCCGGTCTTCTTCCCCGTGACCGTCCCCGCGGGAACAGCGGACCCGATCGCCGCTGGTGTCCCACGATCGGGTCACAGAGAGGAAGAACGGGGAAAGGTAAGTGTAAACAAACCTCTCCCCGTGCTTCCTAGTGAGCCTGTCACTGATTGTCTGTTCCCCGTCATAGGGAACGACGATCAGTGACGTCACACACTAAGCCACGCCCCCCACAGTGAGTAAAACACATCAGGGCACACTTAACCCCTAAAGCGCCCCCTCCTGGTTAACCCCTAAACTGCCAGTGTCATTTTCACAGTAACCAGTGCATTTTTATAGCACTGGTCGCTGTAAAAATGACAATGGTCCCAAAAATGTGTCAAAAGTGTCCGATGTGTCCGCCATAATGTCGCAGTCATGAAAAAAATCACTGATCGCCGCCATTACTAGTAAAAAAAATAAAAGTAATAAAAATGCCATAAAACTATCCCCTATTTTGTAGACGCTATAACCTTTGCTCAAACCAATCAATAAATGCTTATTGCAATTTTTTTTACCAAAAATATGTAGAAGAATACGTATCGGCCTAAACTGAGGAAAAAAAAAAGGTTTTTTATATATTTTTTGGGGATATTTATTAGAGCAAAAAGTAAAAAATATTGCATTTTTTTTTAAATTGTCACTCTATTTTTGTTTATAGCGCAAAAAATAAAAACCGCAGAGGTGATCAAATACCACCAAAAGAAAGCTCTATTTGTGGGAAAAAAAGGACGCCAATTTTGTTTGGGAACCACGTCGCACGACCGCGCAATTGTCAGTTAGGGTGACGCAGTGCCGAATCGCAAAAAGGGGCCTGGTTCTTATGCTGCATATTGGTCTGGGGCTTAAGTGGTTAAATATACCCTTTTTACCATGCAAAAATTAAAATTATCCTATTGCATACAGCTTGTATAAATATATATATATACGTAGCGGGGTCCTAAATTTAGGGGAAGTGTTTGAGTGGTAGTTATGCTCAAACACCCCAATTGTCAGGATTCTATCAACCATTTTTGTCCGCAGGGAGAGTATTGGTGTATAGTTCCCTGTGGCCTGCAGGTGGCGCTGCCAGGGTTGAACCACTGATACAGTGCTGTGCCTTGTGTGTCCCCTCTCAGCAGCCATACGGTGGGTGTGGCAGGCCTGCTGTGCATGCTGGGAGGGGATATAAAAGGGGCAGACTCTGCCTGTTCGAGGTTCTTCGTCGTCGGGAGTCCTACTCCCAGGAGTGTGTGTTCCTGTCCACCCTGGGCACCTTTGGCCCAGGGTTGGAGGTCGGTGAATCAGTACCAGGCACCTTTTGCCCTGGGACTGCAGCAAAGGCCTTGGGCCCAGCACCTTCGGCTGGGGCCCATCAAGGATCGAGGAATCCCAGTATGTCGCCTTGCAAGGGGACCCGCATCTTAGACGAGGAGGCCGGGGGAGGAGCCGTTCCGAGGGACCCGTGAGAAGTCACAGTGAAGGAAGGGGCCCGGTAACTCTCTGGAGGGATGTATTCTCCTTACATAGAGGCCAAGCTTTGAAACACCAAGTTCACCAGGTCTGTGGCAGAGACCAAGTTCACCAGGTCTGTGGCAGAGACCAAGTTAACCGAGTCTGTGGCAGAGACCAAGTTAACCGAGTCTGTGGCAGAGACCAAGTTCACCAGGTCTGTGGCAGAGACCAAGTTCACCAAGTCTGTGGAGGAGACTGTGCGGTTTAGTTCGAGTACCATTTGGCTGCTAGTCCCTGTCTAGGGAAACTATCCATCTGGGCTGAGTCTGTTTGAGAAGCTAAGCAGTGAAGCGATTACGTTTGTGCCTGGACCTCTCCCACACATTATGCTGTCCTGTTCTTACTTCAACCTTTTCCTATCAGAGACTGTTATTTAAGAGAAATAAACACTACGTTGGAGTTACAGCTGGTGTGGACCTTGAAGTTATTGGGGGAAATAGAGACTGATCTTTATTAACTATAGAGGTGAGAACCATTCTCTGGAGGATTCTGGCTTTCTGGTTGTGGAGACCCACCAACAACACCGCTCAACCTCTTCACACAGGAGGGTACGGGCTTGTGGCGTGGTGTGCCCTCTCTTCCTGCGAGGAGCCAAAGGCAGGTGAAGGGGGTGAGTGCGCTACATATACAATATAAAAACACATATTGTTGTCTGTGAAATACATTACAGAGATAAGCGCAATTAAATCTTCTGAGAAGGTCAACGCGTTTCATGGATCATCAGCTATATCAGGTCCAACAGAATTGGGTGTATTGAAAACAAGTACAGTGCCTTGAAAACGTTTTCATACTTCCACATTTTGTTATGTTACAACCAAAACGTAAATGTATTTTATTGGGATTTTATGTGATAGACCAACACAAAGTGGCACATAATTGTAAAGTGGAAGGAAAATGATAAATGGTTTTCAATTTTCTTTACAAATAAATATGTGAAAAGTGTGGGGGGTACATTTGTATGGCGCCCCCCTGAGTCAATACTTTGTAGAACAGCCTTTCACTGCAATTACAGCTGCAAGTCTTTTTGGGGATGTCTCTACCAGCTTTGCACATCTAGAGAGGGACATTTTTGCATAGACCAGAGCAAGCCAAAATCTAGTCTGATGTAAATAAAATGTTGTCTCTGGTTAGGGGTGGAGTCCAAGTGGATTGAAGTGGGTATTTCAAAATTGAAGAGCTCATCAGACCTCAAATATAAAAGAGGAACAGATGACAAATGAATCAGTGTCCTAGTGGGACCTCTCTGATCAAAGTAAGTAGGCATGAATCAAGGTCTGCTGGAACCAATGACATCCAATTATGGGTGAGCCAGACAATACCTTGTCCAGAGATCAGAGGTAGTATGTCTCACCCCTCCTCCAGGGGCAGCTGGGCCAATGTAACAATACAAAAATATCCATATCTGAATTTCAGCTTTAACCTCTTGCCTACCGGGCACTTTCACCCCCTTTCTGCCCAGGCCAATTTTTAACTTTCAGCACTGTCAATTGAATGACAATTGCGCGGTCATGCAACACTGTACCCAAACAAAATGTTTATCCTTTTCATTTTTTTGAAGACAGATAGTGCTTTCTTTTGGTCGTATTTAATTACCACTGTTTTTTTTTTAGTTATTTTAGTGGTTTTTAATTGCTTTTTAGTTGCTAAACAAGCTAAAAATACTAAACTAAAAAATACCGGAAATAAAAAAAATTGTTTCTGTTATACAATTTTGTAAATAAGTATTTTTTTTCTTTACTGATGTGCCCTGATGAGGATGCACTGATGGGCACTGATAGGCTGCACTGACAGGGCGGCACTGATGAGGTGGCACTGATGGGCACTGATGAGGCTGCAGTGATGCGCACTGATAGGCGGCACTGATGGTCACTGATGAGGCGGCACTGATAGGCAGCACTGATGGGCACTGATGAGGTGGCACTAATGGGCACTGATGAGGCAACACTGATGGGCACTGATGAGGCTGCACTGATGCACACTGATAGGCGGCACTGATGGGCACTGATGCACACTGATAGGCAGCACTGATGGGCACTGATGAGGTGGCACTAATGGGCATTGATGAGGCGGCACTGATGGGCACTGATTAGGCTGCACTGATGCGCACTGATAGGCGGCATTGACGAGGCTGCACTGATGTGCACTGATAGGCATCACTGGTGGGCATTGATTGTTTTTTTTTTGTTGCAATTTTGTAAATAAGAATTATTTTTCTTTACTGATGTGCCCTGATAAGAATGCACTGATGGGCACTGATAAGCTGCACTGACAGGGCGGCACTGATGAGGCAGCACTGATGGGCACTGATGAGGCTGCAGTGATGCGCAGCACTGAATAGGCGGCACTGATGGTCACTGATGAGGGGACACTGATAGGCAGCACTGATGGGCACTGATGGGCACTGATGAGGCAGCACTGATGGGCACTGATGAGGCTGCACTGATGCACACTGATAGGCAGCACTGATGGGCCCTGATGAGGCGGGACTGATGCGCACTGATAGGCAGCACTGATGGGATGGCACTAATGGGCACTGATGAGGCGGCACTGATGGGCACTGATTAGGCTGCACTGATGCGCACTGATAGGCGGCATTGATGAGGCTGCACTAATGCGCACTGATAGACAGCATTGATGAGGCTGCACTGATGCGCACTGATAGGCATCACTGGTGAGCATTGATTGGCAGCACAGTTGGGGCTGCACTGATTATCAGAACACTGATGATCTGTCCAGTTACTGGCTTTCCTCTCCTCATGCACTGTCAGTGTGAAAAGAGGACTGACAATAACCGTCAAATCCTGTTTACAGTGGGATGAGCTGTGATTGGACACAGCTGGTCACAAGGTTAAGAGCCGCTGTGATTGGCTCTTTACCCCGATCACAGAGAGTTCCCAATGCGGGCCGCAGGGGGCATGCGATAGATGTGATCAAGGGAGGACATCAATAGAAGCCCTCCCAGGTATTGTGCGACCGCGCTGTAGTCATCATTCAGCTATAGCACGGTCATGAAGAGGTTAAAGCCTAACTCCAGGCATTGCATGGGTTAACTGCTTGTAGGGGATTGAAGAACAGAAATATACTTACCTAATCCTCTGATCTTCCCCGTGCGGTTCCTGCAGCTCCTGCCCCACCGCGGTCTAGCAGTCTTATGCTCTGTTATTGGGAAAAATGTAACATATTAAATATACTTTAAGTTGAGCATTGTGTATTATTTTTAGATCCCAATCCATCTATCAGCGCATGAGGAGAGGAAAGCCGGTAACTGGCCAGATCGTCAATGTCCAGTGCTGCCAATTAGTGCCTGCCAACGATGCCTACCTCATCATTGCCCATCAGTGCATTCTCATCAGTGCCCATCAGTGCATTCTCATCAGTGCCCATCAGTGCATTCTCATCATTGCCCATCAGTGCATTCTCATCATTGCCCATCAGTGCATTCTCATCAGTGTCCATCAGTGCATTCTCATCATTGCCCATCAGTGCATTCTCATCAGTGCCCATCAGTGCCCATCAGTGCATTCTCATCAGTGCCCATCAGTGCATTCTCATCAGTGCCCATCAGTGCATTCTCATCAGTACCCATTAGTGCATTCTCATCAGTGCCCATCAGTGCATTCTCATCCGGTCACATCAGTAAAGGAAAAAAAATTGCTTATTTACAAAATTGGATAACAGAAACTACTTTTTATTTTTTTTCTGTATTTTTCTGTTTGTTTAGCAAAAAAATAAAATAAATCTGTGGTGATAAATACGACCAAAAAAAAAAGCTCTATCTGTCTAAAAAAAAAAGAAAAAGAAAATGCCCCTGTATGATGCCTATGCATTTCTACACTCTGCATCAACAATAGATGATTTTTAGTTTCTCGCTGGGAATTAGGAATCAAGGATGCGCTACGCCGATGGTAATCTTTTTTTTTTTTTAAATATGTATCTCGTTCCTAAAACACTGAAAATGAATCAAGCCCTCGCAACATCCCTCCTTCCAATTTCTCGGCATCTAAACAGAAGCAATGAACAATTTGGTGATATTTATGTAAGTGGTGAATGCATGAAAGAATTTTATAGGAAACAAGAGAAAATATGTATGCAGGAGTGCCTGCCTTTATTTATGGTCGAGAAATTGCCATTTCCCAGATGTTTAAGGCAGGTTGGACCGGTGTGTGTGTGCTGGATCATAAATAAGACGGGATGGATGTAGCATCTGTATGTTGTGTTTACAGCTCACTGCCTGTGTTTAGCTTAAAGTAAGCAAATGAATGCCAACACCAGGTACGGAATATCAAATGGGGATTTATATTGCAGTGGCTTTGCGGAGAACAGTGACAGAAAAGGAAAAAAATAAATAAAAAATACTTGGAAAGGGAAAGATAACTGCTTGGTAGAGACTTTAACTGCTTCCGGACCGCCCCGCGTACATTTACTACGGCAGGGCGGCCAAAATCACGTACCAGTACATGACTTTATGCACGCGGTTTAGGGGCTGCGCGCGCGCCACCGGGCTGCTCGCGCTGTGATTGGACACAGCGGGAGCCAATCAGCGGCTGCGATGGCCTCTGCGCCCTGCCGATCGTTCACAGGAGAGATGGAGCTCTGTCAGGGGGGAATTGAGAGAGATTGTGTTTCAGCTAAGCTGAATCACGACCTCTCTCCTCCTCCAGTGAATCCACTCTTACCCCCCACAGGTAGAAACACCTCACAGGGAACACATTTAACCCCTTGATCGCCTGCCCCGGTATGTGAACCCCTTTCCTTCCAGTGACATTTATACAGGGATCAGTGCATTTTTTTAGCACTGATCACTGTATTACATAGTTACATAGTAGTTAAGGTTGAATAAAGACAATAGTCCATTCAGTTCATCCTGTGTATTGGTGTCACTGGTCCATAAAATGTGTCACCCTGACCCCTTTCACACTACCCCAAATTCAAAGTTGCGCGATTTTGCACGATTTCACGGTGATTTCAAGGCTGCGATTTTGACGCAATTTTGCCACGATTTCAGGGAGACCTGAGGTCTGTGTACCTGAACTCACATCAAAGTCAGAGCAAAGTAGTGCAGGGACTAATATAAATGGTAGTCATTGGAAATCCTTGGGAACGACTTGTCATGTGACTTTGCAGTCCCAAGTCGTAGGACAAGTCGTAAAAGTGTGAAAAGGGCCTAGGCTGCATTCACACCAGAGTGTTTCAAAGTCACAACTTTTTACCGCAATTTACAGTGTTTTTACCGCGATTTTGCAGGTCACCAATGTAAAAGGCAGAAAAACGCCTGTAATCTGCCCCAAAGAAGCTTGTGTTCTTTTTTGAGCTTAGGGCGTTTTTCAGGCGTTTTGCTTCAGGTGACAAAACACTCAGATGTGAACAGGTATTGAAATGAATGGGATTTTGCTTGTTGGTCGTTTTACAAACGTTTTATGAGCTGAAAACGCTCAGGTGTGAATGCAGCCTCAGGCCTCGTACACACGGCCGAGATTCTCGTCGAAAAAAACATGTCGTTTTTTTCGACGAGGTTCTTGGACAAGAAACTTGTCCCGGCCGAGTGTACACACGCTCCTTTCAAAGAACCCGCGGTTCTTTGAATGGAGCGAACGCGGTGACGTTCTCGAATACGATGAGCATGCGCTTGTCACATTCGATGCGTCGCCGCCATCTTGGTTCACCCTGCCTATCCCTAGGAAGCTACCGCGCATGCGTCTAAGTCATTTCGAGCATGCGTGGGCTTCCCGGCAAACAGGTAAGTGTACACACACACAATTTTCTCGTCGAGAAACAGGCTGACGAGAATCTCGACGAGAAAATAGAGAGCAGGATCTCTATTTTCTCGTCGAGATTCTTGTCGCTTTTCTTGCCGAGAAACCATACACACAAACTAATTTCTCTGCAAAAAATCACTCGTTCGTGTGTACGAGGCTTCAGGGTCAGATTTGTCTGCCGCAATGTCGCAGTCCCGCTAAAAATTGCAAATCACCGCCATTACCAGAAAAAAACAATTAAAAAAATGAAAAGTCCCTAAATCGATCCCCTATTTTGTAGATGCTATAACTTTTTTGCAAACCAATCAATATACGCTTATTGTTGTTTTTTTTTTAACAAAAATATGTTGAAGAATACATATTAGCCTAAATTGATGAAGAAATCTTTTATTTTTTTTATTTTTTGGGGATATTTATTATAGCAGAAAGTAAAACATTGTCGGTCTTTTTTTGTTTATAGTGCAAAAAACAAACAAACGCAGAAGTGATTAAATGCCACCAAAAGACAGCTCTATTTGTGGGGGGGGGGGGGATACATTGATTTTATATGGGTACAGCTTCGCATGGCTGCGCAATTGTCAGTTAAAGCGGCGCAGTGCCTTTTTGCAAAAAATGGCCTGGTCAGGAAGTGGGTAAAACCTTCCGGGGTTGAAGTGGTTAAACCATGGGTGTGCGCAGCCTATTGCATTAGGATGTGCACCCCAAAGCTCAAATACATATGCATGTGTATATATACTAACAGTGTCAGTAGAGCAATGGATGGTGTCAGTAGGGCAGAGATTGGTGTCAGTAGTTTTAATTTTTATTATTTTTTTTATTTTTTTTAGGAGACCCGTAATGCCCTGTACACACGATCGGATTTCCGATGGAGTAAAATCCGATGGATTTTTCCGTCGGAATTCTGCTGAAGCTGACTTCCATCAGTCTTGCCTACACACCATCAGACAAAATTCCGAGCGTCCAAAATACTGTGACGTACAACACTATAAATGGGAAGTTCAAATCCAATGGGGCCACCCTTTGGGCTGCTTTTGCTGATTTTGTGTTACCGCGTGTTAGTAAAAGTTTGGTGTTAGCCGATTCGCGCTTTTCATTCTCCGTGCTTTTCAGTCCGTTACAGCATGACGAATGTGCTATCTCCATTACGAACGCTAGTTTTACCAGAACGAGCGCTCCCGTCTTGTAATTTAGTCTGAGCATGCGTGGATTTTTCTCCGATGGAGTTCCACACAGACGATTGGAATTTGCTATCTTTTTTTTTTCCATCGGTAAAATTTAAAACATGTTCTATTTTTTTACACCGATGGAAAAAAGACTGATGGGGCATACACACGATCGTTTTTTTTACGATGAAAAAAGTCCATCGGTCTTTTTTCATCGGAAAAAATGATCGTGTGTATGCGGCATTAGGGGGCTTTGTTGAAACACCTGGGGTCTAAACAGGGGGAATCCTCCCCACATGGGGTGATTAGGGTGTGCCCAGGCACACCTGGCACACGCTGTGCGCACGCCTATGGGTTAAACCAACATTTTAGGGATGAGCCCATTTTAAATTTTTGGGCTTAAAGCGGACCTTCACCCTAAACTAACTTTAATTTTGCCCTGTCTCCTTCCCCTCTCACTTTTGGATATTAATTTTATTTTTATATATTTTTTTATATATATTTTTGTGCTGCAAACAGCACTTTCACATGTGTCATCAAGGCAAGAATGGTTTTGCCTCCTCCAACCCCCCCCCCTAGAGTTGCCACCTCATCCCTTTAAACCCGAACACATATGAAACACACAGGTTCTGAGGCTAATTTAATGCATATAAGGCACCAAGTGAGTTTAATTACCACCTTAATTAGCCACAGAACCTGTGTAATTAATATGTGTTTGGTTTTAAAGGGATGAGGTGGCAACCCTACCCCCCCCCCCCCCCAGATTCTGCGCATGCACAAATATGCTGTAAGTCTTCAGGTTCCAAGTGAGCTCTGTGGCACCCAATCTTCTGTGAGTGAAGAAATGTCATCAGCACACCGAGTATTACTCAAAAAGGTCCAAAGCTTTATTCACATGGTATCATTTGCCTGACGAAGGGGTCATGCGTGGCTCTGAAACGTTGCCGTATGTGTACCGTGTAACCATGTGGATAAAGCTTTGGACCCTTTTGAGTAACCCTTGGTGTGCTGATGACATTTCTTCACTCTGATTGTCTACGGTTTCCAGCCGGTGGTCATTGCAGCACCCAGCATTAATACAGTCATTTTTAGGAACCTGTGCATGGGGAATATTACGTTTGGACCTGTGTCACATCTGGACACACAGTATAGTGGAAAAAAATCTCTGCTAAACCCTATTAAATCAATAAACCAAGTGAACAAATATGTGAAAATTAACAATCATCAGAATGGTATATAGAACCAAATTCAGTGAAAAATGGTGCAGCAACTAAAAAACCTTAAATATTCAGTCCATAGAAGAGTAAACAAAAAATGAGTGCGCTACCACATAAATATCAAAGAAAGGGGATGAAAATGTGTTAATAAGTGTAAAAACTTATGTAAAGTTTATAAATGAATATCTAAGGGTTTGGTACATTCACAGGCCCCAAAAAAATAATTAGGGATCCTAAAGGAAAAAATTGATAGAAGCAACTTCACAGTTCCTAGGACCCACACATACAACAGAATAACAGCTTGTCTGCAGGTAAGGTAAGATTTTCTGTTCATCAAAGAAAGTAAGACAATCACCGTCGCTTACCAGATCTGTTGGATCTCAAGTTATAGAGATCAAAAGGGCATGTCAGAACACCACCAGTCGGGATATCCATTTGGCGTGCAGGATTCTTTGTAACAGGAGTCTTGCATAGTACGGACGGGACATCTGCACCTTCATTGGAATCCTTTGATGCTGATCCCTATCTGGCTGGTGGTGTTCTGACATGCCCTTTTGATCTCTATAACTTGAGATCCAACAGATCTGGTAAGCGGCGGTGATTGTCTTACTTTGATATTTGATATTTATGTGGTAGCTCACAAATTTTTTGTTTACACATCTTGACACACGCAGGATTTCCTCACATCTGCACAAGCATGACTTTCCCCCAGTGCATGCGCAAAGACGCTGTTCCGAAACCGAAAAGGTTGCCGTGTTTGTGCATGCACAGGAAATCTCCTGCAAATGTGCAGAAGGGTTCTTACAGGATCCTAATGCCGGGCATAGCTCTTGGCATATTTGTGTACGTTAGGGTGACCAGACATCCCCGGGTTCCAGGGACAGTCCCCGGATTGAGGACACTGTCCCCGGACCAAGTCTGTCCCCGGTTTTGTCCCCGGATTGGATTTGAATAGGGGCTGGGGCAATTTCAAAGACAGTCAGTGCAGAATTAAAAAAAGAAAATATACTCTGAATTAAACACCACCGCTCCTACTAGCTTAGGGGGGTCTATTTCTTTCCATATCTGTGCCCCTTTCTGATCATGTGCTGGTCGGAGCGGAGGGAATATTTCTTCAGTTTCGGGTGCCCATTCAGCTCCGCTCGCATGTTGTTCTGCCTTGGCTCAAGTCCTGGCCAGCCGCCTGCCTATCTCCTTGCCTTCCCTGGCGGAGTGATCTTCCTCCACTCGAAGACCGGGGCCCGAAGAGTAAGACTTGACAGGCTGTGAGGCGGGCGGCGATGGGCAGAATCCGCTGATTGCTGCCATTACTAGTAAAAAAAAAAAAATGTCCCCAGATTTAATTTAAAAAATCTGGTCACCTTAGTGTACGTACCATAATAATGAAAAT
Source organism: Rana muscosa (assembly GCA_029206835.1). Classification (NCBI taxonomy): domain Eukaryota; kingdom Metazoa; phylum Chordata; class Amphibia; order Anura; family Ranidae; genus Rana; species Rana muscosa. The sequence goes on along the minus strand of CM055119.1, from coordinate 179,941,278 downwards.
GGCGGTCTTGGATGGAGGGCAAAGCCAAGCGAAAAGGGACTGAAGTTTCACTTTAATTCTTTCATAACCAGAGGTCACTGATGTATAGACCCCTAGTCCAAATTTAGTAGCATCAGCATGCATCAGTTAACTTGTCAATAATTCTATGACAAATTTGGTTACCTAAATAATTTAACAACAACAAAAGAAAAATAAAGGTCAATTAGATATCCTCCATACGTGTGGGGAATCTGGAATCTATACCTGGCTATGCTTTAAGGTGGTTAAAGTTCACATACTTGACTTTGCCAGATTACAACGTAGGCACCGGCCAATGGGCCCCATGCTGTTTAAGGGCTTTGTGACAATAGATCAAAATAATATTGATTGATCTTGATTGATTGATCTTGAAAGAAAATTACCATGAAGCTTTCTTCAATTGTTCATAAAAGAAAGAATTTTTTTTATCAACTCAAAGAACTGAACACTTTATATGAAGGTTTTGAAGTGGTTAAGCAGAGAGGCAAAGCTCATTCCCTAGTATGCATGTGACCACTAGAGGGGGCATTTCCATATCTATAGGTGAAACCCAGTAATCAGGATAAGAAAATAAAAATGTGAAAGACATGTCAAAAAGTAGTTTCAGGTAAATGTTATCACAGTAACGCAAATCCTGTTTTTACTGGAAATACACTGGAATTTTTTCATTAATATTTCATTATACTACAACAGTTACAAAGCAGGTAATTGAAAAGATAATCCACAGTATCATCACAAGTTCAGATTGAGTTAAGTGTTTGCTGTAAGCAGAGAATATGCAAGGTAAGGTATGTATAGAGCTTAATCCTTGGGGCAGGTGAGACACGGGGAAAATGGGTAAAAAATGGAAACATCTGTTTTCAATTTCAAATAGATGATGCGTGAACGGACGATTAAACACAGAAACGGCAGGAGAAAATATAAGGCCATACTGCAATCCTCAGATGCCCACTGGCGTATATTGGAGGGGGGTTGCCTTGAAAAACAATTTAAAGGGAACAGAGAAGTGGAAGGTAGAACACTGATGGACAGCAGACAGGCTCGGCAAAGGGTCTCTGTTCAAGGCCAGTTTTTGGGGCCACCATTCAATCGCTGGCCACGTAAACAAAAAAGTTGAATGCATTCCTAAATATACACGATCTAACTGGTTATTAACATTTATAAAGCCCTGTACACACGATCGGATATACTATGGATTCTAATCCGATGGTTTTTTCCATGGAAATCCGATGAAACTGTCTTCCATCAGTCTTGTCCACACACCATCAGTCAAAAAAATGATCGTTTCAAACGCGGTGACGTAAAACACTCCGATGAGCCGAGAAAAATTAAGTTCAATGCTTCTGAGCATGCGTCGACTTGATTCTGAGCATGCGTGCGTTTTTTATCCGAGTTCCCCACAGACAATCGGAATTTGCTATCGGTTTTTTATCCATCGGAAAAATTTAAAACATGTTCTATTTTTTGACACCGATGGAAAAAAGACCGATGGGGCCCATACACGATCGGGTTGTCCGATGAAAAAAATCCATCGGACTGTTTTCATCGGTAAATCAGATCGTGTGTACGCGGCTTTAGTATTAACATTGTTGATCTGGGGAATATCGAATTGTCCTAGGAAAGTCATTCTCAATCTCAACCAGGATTCTTCCAATGGCTGTTGACCTCGCATTTGATAGTGCCTGCATAGTACTAGGGCCAACACCCCTTGGCAGAGCCAGCTGCATGCCACCAAGGATCATTTTAGCTGTCTGTGAGGGTAGCATTCTGACCACCATTGTAAAGGGGGCATTCTTTCCTGTAGACACCAGGGATGAGCCATCAGGTCCGCTCAGGCTCAGCCAATGACGGACAGCGCTGGACATCGGATCGCCGCGGGACACTGGATTTCATCGCTGGAATGTTTTTTTTTTAAATAAAGGACTTTTCCAAGGTGTTTGTGTGTTTTTTTTTTTTTTTTTACACTTTCCTCGTGAAATGGTAGGGGTACTATGTACCCCTTACCAATTCACATAAGTGGGGGGGGGCGGGATCTGGGGGTCCCCTTTGTTAAAGGGGTCTTCCAGATTCCGATAAGCCCCCTGCTCGCAGACCCCCACAACCACCGGGCAAGGGTTGTGGGGATGAGGCCTTTGTCCCCATCAACATGGGGACATCCTTCCCATGTTGAGGGCATGTGGCCTGGTACGGTTCAGGAGGGGGGGCGCTCTCTCGTCCCCCCTCTTTTCCTGCGGCCTGCCAGGTTGCGTGCTCGGATAAGGGTCTGGTATGGATTTTTGGGGGGACTCCACGTCATTTTTTTTAAATTTGGGGTGGAGTTCCCCTAAAATCCATGCCAGACCTGAAGGGCCTGGTATGGATATTTGGGGGGAACCGCACGCATTTTTTTTTTAATTTGCAGCGGGGTTCCCCTTAATATCTATACCAGACCTGAAGGGCCTGGTAATTGAATTTGGGGGGACCCCCACCCTTTTTTTTTTTTTTATCAATGACTTTTGTATGTATTGCCGGGAGCCGACAATTCATTAATAGCCGCGAGTGAGTTTTAAATGACTTTTTTTCCTTCAGAAATGACACTCTGTGCAGGGACAGTTCTAAGCACAGGAAACAAGCGCGACTTTACATGCATATCATACACACACCCTAGGTATGAAATTTAAAGGAATATTTCACTTTTATTGTTTCACTTTAAGCATTATTAAAATCACTGCTCCCGAAAAAACGGCAGTTTTTAAAACTTTTTTTTGCATTGATACATTTTCCCTGGAGCAGGCCCCGGGTCCCCAAACCCTTTTTAGGACAATAACTTGCATATAAGCCTTTATAATTAGCACTTTAGATTTCTCCCATAGACTTTTCGAATTTGCCGCGAACACCCCATATTGTTCGCTGTTCGGCAAACGGGCGAACAGGCAATGTTCGAGTCGAACATGAGTTTGACTCGAACTCGAAGCTCATCCCTAGTAGACACCAACGTAAGGTGCATTTTCCCACTGACCCCCATTGAATTACTTTTGGTACCTGAGACCTAAATGTAGCGGGGTCTTTAAATTTAGTTGACATGCACCTGGGTAATAGTATGACCCAGGTGTGTAAATCATGAGAGGTTTTGGACCATTTGTGTTCGTGGAGGACTGGGTGGTGTATTATTCTCCTTGGTCTGTGGATGGCGCTGTGCCCGCAGGTTCAAGGTAGAATTGCTGCCGCAGTGCTGTCCTTTTTGTCCCTTTCCGGAGATGGTATGGCAAGGGCGGGGAACCTGCCGTGATGTCAAGGGAGGGGATAAAAGGGGAGACGCCCTAACCACGAGGTCTTCGGGATCTTCTTCTTCACGTGCCCAGGCACCTTAGGCCTGGGTGTGGGCGGTTCGGAGTACCAGCCCAGGTGCCCTAGGCCTGGCCGGAATGGAGTTGGAGTCCATCCCAGGCACCTTTAGTTCTCTCTAGCCAAGGCTATAGTAACCGCTGGTGAAACCACAGTGGTTTAGCTGACAATCAGGATAGTGCCTCGACCTGCTTATTCCCCGTATCAAACTGTTATTGAATCCCAACCAGTTGGCTACTGAAGCACTGTTTATTGTGAGCTATGCAATAAAACAAGAGTTGGACTGTGATCGGTGTGTGGAACTCTGGTTAATGGGAGCAAAGGGAAGCGTTGGCACAGTAGGACTTGATCCTTGACGAAAACACACAGGCCCGAGGAAATATCTGGTACTGGCCTTCACCTCACCCACAGCTATGGGGAGGACATGGGCCGTAACGCATCTCACCAAGTCGTGTGTGATACCCCTCGAAGAAAGAGATGGGGTGAGGCCGCTACATAAAAATAATTTTAAGGGTTACTCTGGGGTAAAAAAAAGTTGTGAAAGGCTGCGCTCGGGGATCCAGAAGGATTTTTTTTCCCTGTTGGAGAAAATTGGTCCAAGCTTTATAAGGCTTTTTTTGCCTTCCCCTGGATCAACTGAGCATTGGGTTTTGTATATGGAAGTTTTCAATGTATTTATTTACTATTTTTTTTCTATTGGTTGAACTCAATGAACATGTGTCTTTTTTTCACCCTCGCTAACTATGTAACATTCACTGTGTATCAATTGACAGCTAGATAGAAGTAAGCAGTGTCTGGGTCTACGGTGTGAGGGGTTCAAGCACCGATCCAACAAATATAGGACCAATAAGTACCAAAGGACCCTTGGGTCTGCATAAATGGTATGTCCACCCCTGGAAAAAGTTTAGATGTGGACCAATTTTCTACCCCTGCCAATTCTGTGTAGGGTTGCGGTCCCATTATACATGTTTTACTAATAATACTATCAGGCCTTTTTAAATCATATTTAGGTAAATTCCATAATAAATCCTGCAAATTAAAGTGGGAAGACTTTAAAGCATATGTATTTACTGGAGCAGGAATGGAGCAGGAATGTTAAATAAACCGCTAGTGGGGGGCGCATGCGCGACATCCACGGGACCGGTCGCATGTCTGAGTAGCTCCGCACTACTCCAACCATTTAGCCTGCTTCCCGGGGCCATAAGCTCATAATCTTCAACATAGATACTCTCCATAACCCCCGGACCGAGTTGTGCATGCCTTCGAAGCAGAAGAAGAACGATAAGACCGCTCAGAGGTCCCTAACCACCTATCTGCTAAGGAACCAGGTCCGCTACAGCATGTCCCAAGATGGCGCCGGCGGCCCGGCTTCTCCCTCACTGCAGGCCTCACAAGATTCGCAGGTTACCGCTGCTTCTGTTCTGGACTCTGCACAAGACTGTGAGTACTTTCCCCCCCTGACCAAAGCAGACCTAGACAGGAGCTTAGAATCTATATATAGCAAGATTGCTGCCAAGTTCCAGACGGAGCTACACAAAAGCACCAATACACTAACGCAGGAGATCTCGGCCCTGGGCACCCGCACGGACCGCTTAGAGACTATGCACGATGAGCTCAATATCGCTCACAATGATCTCTCCAGAGAGTTTGACTCCCTCAATGCCACGGTCACTCAACTGCAAACCCAAGTTGAAGACCTCGACAATCGAAATCGTAGGCACAATCTTCGGATAAGAGGGGTCCCTGAAACCACCACGGATCTCATCCCTGCCATACATAAGCTGTTCCATTCCCTCTTGCCAGACCATGAGGTGGAAGCATTCACATGCGATTGCATTCATAGGGCTCTACGCCCCAAGCCTCCCCCAGACAAACCCCCCAGGGACATTGTCCTATGTCTAAAAGACTTTCTTATCAAGGAGGAGATTCTTAGGGCTGCCCGCAATTCCCATTCCATCTCCCTGGACGGCTCCCCTATTCAGATCTACCCGGACATCTCCCCTGCTACCCTGGATAGGCGCCGCAATATGAAGGAGGTCACCACAGTGCTGGCAAAAGCGCACATTCGCTATAGATGGGGCTTCCCCTTCAAGCTTTCCATTCCACATAATGGTACAACTTATACTGCCACCACTCTATTGGAAGGTCAAGAAATTCTTGTCAAAATGGGCCTCCTGGAGGCTGAAGCCCTTCCTCGCCAACCCTCTACTCCTAGACCTAAACCCATTTGGAACACCCCCTCTCCTAGACGAGACCGCAGACGTCACAGACAAGATGCTGGCCATAACGCATTTCAACACTAGCTAATCCTTCGCCACTTTTGTGAATTCTCCCTGCTGCACGCCTTGAACTTCTGCACTTCTGGCATCGGTGCGCCATCTACTGCTCTATTTTTGAACTACTGATCTACGGATGGTTCCACATCTCTTCACCCTGTCTCTACAAGCAAGGTTTCAGCCCAGCAGGATTCTCCCATACAGTTCAGACTTTCGGGGCCCTCTTCTGATTTGACACCCCGCATGCCTTGCTTTTCTTCGTTACTCTATTTTCTACAGGATGAGGGTTCCCGGTTCATTTAATGATCTAATATGGCAATCCAACACATGTTGGCATGCACAAACTTTTTTTTTTTTTTTTCTGTTTTTAATTTGCTGCAGGCTAGTTCGGTTGATGTCGATGCCGTGCTGCCCCACTCCTCTCATATCCCGACCTCCTTTGGAGCTCTGGATATGAACTGGGGAGTTAAGGGAGCTTTTGCCCCTTACAAGATTTACCTCACTGTTTCAGGCTTTTGCTACTTGCAACCTGACCCACTGTTTGCCCAGCACATGTTTGCACTGCTGGCACTATGTTTAGACGCTTTTTATGTTCTATCACGTCTTTTGTTTTTTTTATTTAGGATGTTGAAGCACTTCAGATGTATTTTCTATTACTATGTACTTGAAGCGGTATATTACTCTCAGCTCTCCCAGACTGCCGTCCCCCTAGTGACGGAGAATTTGAACTCAGTTATCTCAGGGTCCTTAAACCCCCCAGGTGAGCCTATGACATCCCTATATACATAAATGGTGATTACATGTATTACACATAATGTCCAGGGCTTCAATTCTCCCCACAAGCGGAAAAAGGCATTCACAGCATATAAAAAACTAGGGGCACAAATCCTATTATTGCAGGAAACCCACTTTGCTGCTGACAGACACCCAATGTTTTTTCATGGCTCATATAAGCAAGCCTTTTACACCTTATACGACTCTAAATGTAGAGGGGTGGCAATCTTCCTTCACAATTCATTCCCCATGGAAGTTCAGCAGGTCTATAAGGATCCTGACAGTAGGTTCCTTATTGTTAAGGGACTAGTAGCAGGACGCGAACTCACGATCGCTAATGTCTATGCCCCTAATGTCGCACAGGCCTTCTTTTTTTCCGCCTTCTTTAGGACACTTGAGAAATACTCCTCGACACACATGTTCGTTGGGGGAGACTTCAACCTCGTCGCACACCCACAATTAGACAGAAGCACCTCCTCCCAACTAAATTTGGCTTTTCCTAAATCCCTGTCCAGATCTCTACAGGATCTCCAATTATCTGATGCTTGGAGAGCACACAACACGGGTGTTAAGGACTTCACCTTTTACTCCCACCCCCACAATTCCTTTGCCAGATTGGACTACATTTTCTGCACACCCATCATTCTTGCCAACTCCACACAATCGGTGATCCATCTCTGCCCCTGGTCCGACCATAATATGGTCTCCATGTCAACCTCCCTTATAGGCCTATCTGATACGCCCTATACATGGAGACTTAATGACTCTCTCTTATCAGACCCTATCATACGTTAGGAAGTATCCAACGCTATTCAGGAATACTTCACGATCAATACCACCCCAGACATATCCCCTAGCACTCTCTGGATGGCCCATAAGGCAGTGTTACAAGGCCACCTTATTAGTATTGCTTCACGGAAAAATAAAGAAAGATGGCAGCAAATCTTCACGCTGACCACAGATCTGGACCGCCTTCATAAATCCCAAATAGGTAACCCGTCGATTGCCAACGCACGCCTGGTGGCACAAAAAAGATTAGACTTGGATACTCTGTTATCTGCTAAGACAGAAAAAGCACTAAGGTGGTCCAAAGCAAACTTTCTCCTTCACAGCAACACAGCATCTGCTATGTTTGCTCGCAAATTAAATCACACACTACTTCCTCCCCACGTGTACAAACTCCGCAATTCCTCAGGCAAAATAGTTTCCCACCCTAAGGAAGTCCTGGGAATCTTTGAGGACTTTTATTCCAAACTTCTTTCTCGCCCTCCGCCGTGTCCTTCTCAGCCCTCCCTAGACTGGCTAGCCTCCCTTCCCCTTCCCACTTTGTCCGATTTACAAATTGAATCCCTTAATGCCCCCTTCACAGAGGAAGAACTGCTCGGCGTTGTTAAATCCCTAAAACGCTCTGTGGCCCCAGGCCCAGATGGTTTCACTGCTAGCTACTATAAAAATTATGCCCCTATACTACTCCCACGCCTCACTAGCATGTTCAACACGATTCTTGCAGGAGAACAGTTCCCCTCTGAAATGACCTTAGCTAGCATGTCTCTCCTGCCCAAACCTCTTAAGGACCACTCTCTCCCCCAAAATTATAGACCGATTTCAGTCATTAACAATGACCTTAAAATTTTTAGTCGAGCCCTAGCTGACAGACTAGCTGCTATTATTGAAACACTGACCTCCCCTAACCAATCTGGTTTCATCCCCAATAGACTCATCACGGACAATATTCGTTTGACACTTAATGTACTCCAGGACGCTAACATACGTAAGAAACAAGTTCTCCTCCTTAGCTTGGACATTAATAAGGCATTTGACAGCGTACAATGGCCTTATTTACTTGCAGTGCTTCAAAGACTTGGCTTTCGGGATGAATTTTTGTTGGGTGTACAGGCCCTATACCACCAACCACAAACCAGAATCAAAATCCCAGGCTGCAGCTCTGGGTTTTTCACACTGGGCAGGGGCACCCGTCAGGGATGTCCCCTATCACCCCTTCTATTCGCCCTGGCCCTGGAACCCCTTGCAACCGCAATTAAACAACACCCTGACATCTCCGGATACCCCATGGCTTCCACCACATCTCATCTCTGTATGTATGCAGATGATGTCATGCTTTTTCTAACCCAACCCCAGATTTCCCTGCCCAATCTATTTTCCCTGTTGTCCCGATTCGCCTCTATTTCTGGACTCACTGTTAACATGTCCAAATCCACTGCACTCCCAATCAACATTCCCCCTGCTCAGTGTGAGACCCTCCAGAGCTCCTTCCCCCTGCAATGGTCTACGGACAAAATACCCTACCTGGGCATCTATATCACACCACATTGGTCCTCTATTTTTGATGCAAATTATCCGGCATGTGTGTCCCGTCTCCGCAACTTGCTCAAAATATGGGGCACCTATCATATCTCGCTCCTCGGTAGAGTCACGGCGATCAAAATGACCCTCCTACCCAAACTCCTATTTCTATTCAGAGCCCTCCCAATCCTGATCCCTAAAGCTTTTATAGATAAACTACAACAAGATATCCACAAATTTATCTGGCAAAACAAACGACCAAGGTTCTCTAAACATGTCTTGTTCAACCCACAAACGCTGGGGGGACTGGGCCTGCCAAATCTTTGGCTCTATTTCCTTGCGGCTCGCTTCTCCCAGATGGCACAATGGACCATCACTAACTCTAAAGTACCCTGGGTAGAATTTGAATCACATTCCATCGATCCATACAGGCTCTCTGGTATACTTTGGTCCCCCTCTAAAGTGGGTCATAAAATTATCTCCCTTAACCCCCTAGTTGCCCACTCTCTTACCCTATGGTACATATACAAACATAAACTAGGCCTGGCGTCCCATGCTCCCCGAGGCTCCTCCTTTATAGGAGAACCCCTATTTCCCTTAGCCTTCTATAACCCTGAGGGTTTCTCCTGGTGGATCTCTAACTCTGTGGTCACGTTAGCCGACCTGCAGATTGGTGACGCCTTTGCTTCATTTGACCTGTTACGTACGCGTAAACAAATCCCGCTAAGAGAACACTTCAGTTATTTGCAAATTAGACACTTTTTTCTCTCCCACTTTGCCCTCACCCCATCAACCCCTTCTACCACGTTTGAACAGATCTGCCGTGACTCCCCCAGGGGAAGGGGGCTTATCTCCACCCTCTACAAATTGGCTCTTACTGCATTGTTTCCCGGGGCTGTCCCGTATAAGCGTAAATGGGAAGCTGACTGCAACGAAATCTTTGACTCGGACGACTGGGACACAATGCTGACTAACCTACGCAAAGCATCTAAATCTCTAGCTGTCAGAGAAACAGCATATAAAATATTGACCAGGTGGTACTATACCCCATCCAGACTTCACTCTATTTTCCCGGGTACCTCTGACCTCTGCTTCAGAGGTTGTCGCCTTCCTGGGACCTTTATGCATATATTTTGGGACTGTGATCGACTTTCCCCTATTTGGAACACAGTGATGGCTCTAGCTTCAGCACTATCAGGTACTCCAGTACATCTTACGGCCTCTATGTGCCTTCTTGGTGCATCTATCCCAGGTACGCTTCCCTCTGAAGTGTGCCTCATCCACACAGTTTGCTTGGCTGCTCTGTGGGCCATTGCCCTGCACTGGAAGTCCCCTACGGTCCCTATCGCCTCCATCCTTCATAGGATGGACTCGATTATGATAATGGAAAGGATTCTATATACGCTAAATGACAGGATGCACGTATTTGACCAACGGTGGAATCCCTGGAACTCACATAGACATATTCTATCGCCACAATCTTTGCCGCTGACGCAGACTCCCCAACAGCTTTAGTCCATGGGAGGCTACTACTCCCGCTCTCTGTTATACCTCATATGTAAGACTATGTCTCCTGTAGGTTCTCTGTAATCCGCTATGGCTTTTCTCAGATGCTTCAAAGTAAAAAATTTTTTTTTGTTGTTTTTTTTTCCTTTCTGTCTCCTTTTTTGTCACTGCGTTGACATTTATGATTATATTTCAACCTATATTATGTGATACGCAGATTCTCAGATGTATGTACTACTTTATTGTCTTCTCTCAATAAAAAACGTTTGTAATAAAAAAATAAATAAACCGCTAGTTTTAGCGCTGCTTTACCGCTGTTATAGCGGCGCTTTGGCGCCACTAGCAGGGCACTTTTAACCCCCCAGAAGGGGTTAAAAAGAGTTAAAAGCGCCTGCTTAGTGCTGCTTTAAAAGCGATGCCCATTCATTTCAATTGGCAGGGGCAGTGGAGGAGCGGTGTATACACCGCTCCCCCACCGCCCCAAAGATGCTGCTTGCAGGACCTTTTTTCCTGTCTTGCAAGCGCACCACCCCAGTGTGAAAGCACTTAGGCTTTTACACTGGGGCTGCAGAAGAGGCAGTTAACAGGCACTATTTTTAGCGCAAGAACGCCTGTAAAGCACCTCAATGTGAAAGGGGTCTAACAGCTGATATTAAGTTTAAACTTTGGCCCTTGTACCTAGGTTGCTTTTGGATTGCTGCCTGAATTTGACCTTGGATTATTTACTGGACTATGCCTGCTTGCTACCTGTCCTGACCTGGGAAGTGTCTATTAGATTACGCTGGTTTGCTACCTGCTCTGATCTCAGACCTGTTTTTGGACTATACTTGCCCGCTTCCTTCCCTGAACCCTGGACTGTAGCAGGATTTAACCTTTGTCTGTCCCTTTAGGCCTCATGTACACTGCTGCTGGTAAACGGATGTTTAGGAGCAGTTGGGCGTTCTTTTCAACTGCCCCTGAACTCTCCTCTATGTTATCTTATCTGTCCATGCACACAGGGTCGTTTACAGCCTTTTCCAGGCAGTTGAGTTTAGAGGCATTTTTTGGAACCGAAAAAAATGCGTTCAGAAGCTGTGTTTACAGGCATTTCAAGCGCCAAAGCGTCTAAACGCGTCTAAACGCAGAAACTTGCGTTTAGCCGTGTTTTGTTTACAGACGATTCTCATTTTTGGCTATTTAAAAAAATATATATATATAGATATATCTATATATATATATTTTAAAACACTTCTAACCGCAAACACGGCAAAACTGACGTTTTAAATATCGGTTACTATCTGTCAAGTTAAATTGTTCAGGAGAGGTTGTAAAAACGTCCTGTGTCCATGAAACCTTAGACTGTCCACTGCCTGACCAGCCACAAGACTACAGGTACCCTTATTTTTCTCATTTGCTCAGTCCCAGTGCCATCTGCGCAGAAACGACAGTATTATGTTATAAGGCCTAGGGGCAACCAAGTACTGGTAGGCCTGCTTGCCTTAAAGGGGAGTTCCAGCCTTTTTTATGTTTATTCAAAGTCAGCAGCTACAAAAAGTGTAGCTGCTGGCTTTTAATAAACAGACACTTACCTGTTCCACTGTCCAGCGACACGGCCGTACGGAGCTTCGCTCCTCCCCCCCCTCTCTGCCCGTGCCTCCATTGTAACGGTGGGCACCCGGCCGTGACAATTTTCGGCTTCACGGCCGGGCACTCACTGTGCATGTGCGATCGGCGCTGCGCAATCTGAGTGGACAGGCGATCGCCTGGGACCTGTCACGTGTCCCAGGTGATCGCTTACAGGGAGCTTACACTATGACGTGTCGCCTAAGCGGTCCCTGGGCGGAAGGAGGAAGTGGGACAGGAAGTCCCACTCCTACTGAAGCCCCCACTCCCCCCCCAAAAAAAATGACATGCCAAATGTGGAATGTAAGGGGGCGAGGAGTGGTTTAAGCGGAAGTTCCACTTTTGGGTGGAACTCGGCTTTAAGGGAACATGAGCTGCTAAAGGCAGAAGAAACACCAGCCAGCTATAATTCCTGACCTACACATCAGATTGTGCGCCCTCACCCTCCCATCGTGCCATGGCCATAGTGAGTGTCAATTAGAGAGAAACAATTGGAAAGCAAACAGCTTCTTCTGTGCTCACCCTTTAGAACACCAAAACCCTCTGTGACATCAATGCACTTGAATTAAACCTCAGCTATATAAGGTGAGTATGTTAACCTTGGTCTCCAAATAGCAGAGATAGAGAAAACACAAACCACAGTTGCAGTCCAGTGGACAGAAGTAATCACTTGATTGTGCACAGATACTTTTATTTTTTACAGAGTCAAGACGAAAGATTTATGTGCTGTTGAATTCTGTAAAGTCAGCGCCGCTATGGCCAATTAAACCCTCTACTGTATGCACAGCTCTTGAGATGCAGTCTATTAAAAAAAGATTTAGAAGATTACTATTCTATCTGCAGTATTTAAAACTATTTATTTTAGGCTCTAGTTTTTATGTAGAATATTTAAGGTGTTTCCCTGACTTTAATGAACATGCATGAAAGCGGAAGTAAACCTCCGTCACAAAAGCAAAATCTTGGGCCCCCAGGAGTTTTTTGCTATATCGTGCTAGTAAGCACAACATATGTGCACATTCTGGTAGATTTACCTTGCAAGCGATTCCCTCCAAAGCTACGATGTCAGCACTCCCCCACTGTCGCTGCAGCTTTCCTCTTCTCCAGGTCTTTTTTTCAAGTTCGAAGTCTTCGGCCTCTTGATTGGCTGGGCTGAGATGATGTAAGTCAAACAAAACCAAAGAAAATTCCCAGGTCAACTTACCAACCAGCCTGCAAACAACCAAACTATCCTGTCTATCGGTTTGTGTTAAAAAAAAGGAGTTTAGTAGACATGTGCATTTGTTTTCGTGCGAATGCATTGTCGTCCGAATTTCGGGCATTTTCGTTATCGTTTTAACAAACGAAAACGAACGCGCAGAATCCGAAATCCGAAAGATCCGACATAAAAAAATGCTTTATTTTCGTTTTCGTTGCTACAACAGTTCGATATGGATAGGAGATTCGACATGACGCTGACAATAGCGATCTGTGTCTATCGAACCTGTGGTCGAATGTGCCTAACCTTCAAGATTATTCTACATAGAGAGGAAAGATTTGACATTATAGAGACAGTGTTGGGGTAGACCATTCGACATGAATGTTGAAGATTCGACGAACCAGCGAAAAACATACAAACGTCAAATCTGTCATTGAAGGCTTATGGTGTCTGTCGAAAGTTCTAAGAAGATTCGACAAGCAGCTAAACTGTACGACGCTGCAATCGTACATTTCCGGTCAAATGCTCGGCCCATAGGCTATAGAAGAATTCAAATGTTGGTTGACTAGTAATAATGATTTATAAATAAAATTATTCCTAGTGTCATACAACATTAGAATTCTACTATAGCTTGTAGGCGGAACATTCATCCGGAAATGTACGATTGCGGCGTTGTAGTTTAGCTGCTCCGTCGAAACTTCTTAGAACATTCGACAGACACCATAAGCCTTCAATGACAGATTCGACATTAATTAATTCGGATTTTTGGACTAAGGCATTGTTTAAGAAAACAAAATAAATAAAAACAAATTTCGGGAGTAACTAAATAAATGTATTTTTCAGGCGAAAACTAAATTCCGAAACAAAATATTTCAGTGTGCACATGTCTAGAGTTTAGTTTGCACACATTTGCAAACACATGCGTGAGCTGCAGAGCCACTTCATGGTACCCCAGTATTATCTGCAGTCCTAACTCCAAAAGAATTGAGAGCCCCCATAGTGGAAGCACATGTATAATAATGGATAGATAGAGGGCAGGTAAGTCTGGAGGGAGCCCACCCCTCCTTAAAGGCAAATGGCCATTGCCCCTACCTATAACTAACCATCACAGCAAGGAGCACAAGGAAGGGCGATGCATATCAAACAAAACCAAAAAAAATTCCCAGCTCAACTTGCCACCCAGCCTGCTACCAACCAAATTATCCTTGCTGCCATTGTGCTATATTGTGCCATTGTGCTCCAGGCTTACCTGCCCTCGATTTATCCATAATTATGCATGTGTTTCTACTATGAAGGCTCTCAAAAAAATTTGAGTTAGGACTGCATACAATACTGGGGTGCTGTGAAGTGGCTCTGCAGCTTATGCGTGTATTTGAAAGTGTGTGCAAACTAAACCCCTGTTTTTATACAAACTGTTAGCCAGGATAATTTGGTTAGTTGCAGACTAGTTGGTAAGTTGAGCTTGGAATTTTCTTTGGTCTTGTTTGACATGCATCGCCCTTCCATTGCTCCTTGCTGTGAAGGCCAGTCATAGGTGGGGGCTAGGGTTGCCACCTCATCCCTTTAATCCAGGACACATATTAATTACACAGGTTCTGAGGCTGATTTAATGCAGATAAGACACCAAGTGAGTTTAATTACCACCTTAATCAGCCACAGAACCTGTGTAATTAATGTGTGTCCTGGATTAAAGGGATGATGTGGCAACCCTAGTGGGGGCAGTGGATATTTGTTTGTACTGAGATGATGTAAGGCCCATGCATGTGTGTCTTAGTGTACACATACGTTGACAGGCAGAATCTCTTTTTTCATAAAAACCCTACCTGCCAATGGTTTAAAAATATGACTTTACTTCTGTTTTAAAATGGTTGTAAACCCCATTCCTGAAATTTGACCTAAGCATATCTATCTGTAGTGTTTACTTATATCTCTCCAAAGCTCCAAGTGCCATGTTTTTCTTCTGCTCCATTCCTCTGTTATCAGCATGAGTCACGTCTGACAAGTTCTCCGACACACAAGATAACAGTAGCTGAAAATTTGTGTTGGGGTAGCAGCTTAGAGGATGATGAGCAGAGAGCTTGTCTATTCATAATACAGCTCTGCATGTCCTTTCGTTCCTCTGCCTATGTGGAGGGGGGGGTGCCTTTCCTCCAATCAGCTCTCACACAGTGTAAGCCCAGACTCCACACCCATTGCTGGAAGAGGAAGAACGATTTGCAACATGATCTGCACTTTCTAAAGAGTTTAGAAAAGGGAAAGCCATCAGATATACTGTACAAGTAAAACTTATGTAGGGAGATTTGTTTCATCTCTGTGTATCATCTGAGGCTATTCACTTCACTGGGTATAGGAGAGGGTTTATGTCCACTTTAAGGCTTTCAAAGTGCAGACCTCTGATATTCATGTGTTCTACCACTATCTTCTGAAGATTTTCTGATGATCACAACAGTTGACTATGCCCATGTAAAGGGTTTTGAAATGACTGCTTGTAGACCTTATTGGAAGCCCATTTGACAGGGTGACAACCCAAGAGCAAAACTGGGAGACAGGGACAGAGAGATGTAATGTAACAAAAATGTGAATTGAAGCACCACACCTCTGTTAAAAGATCTAGATACCACTTTCTTTCAATGAAGGCTGAAGGAATAGCTAATGCGCTTCAGGGGTCCAAAACCACCCCCTTCATCAGGGCTTAAATGGGTTGTAAACCCTCAAGGTTTTTCACCTTAATGCATTCCATGCATTAAGGTGAAAAACATTCTGTATTGCAGCAGCCCCCCAGAGCCCCCCTTTTACTTACCTAAACCCGACCGTTCCAGTGACGGGGATGAGCACAGCATCTCCGGCTCCTCATTTGATAGATTGGTAGCAGCAGACGCCATTGGCTCCCGCTGCTATCAATCAAATCCAGTGACACGGGAGCTGGGGGGTGGGTCCGAATCCTGCTGTCTGTGTCAATGGACGCAGCAGCAGGATTCGGGAGCGCTCCCGCATGAGTGCCTCCATGGAATGCGGCTCTCCGTGGGGGCACTAGAGAAGAGGAGGAGCCAGTAGCGCCGCTGAAGTACCCCAGAAAAGGCAGCTCTGTGCAAAACCCTTGCACAGAGGAGGTAAGTATGACATGTTGGAATTTTAAAAAAAATGACCCTTTACAACCCCTTTAAGATTGAAAACAATATAAAAAGGACTAGAGGTGTTACATTACACTAAAAGCCAAGGAGACCATGGAGATCTTCTTTGATGTAGATAACCTACACCAACATCAATACATTAAGACCTTGATGCCTGACCTGCGGCCCAGGGGCTGCATGTGGCCCTTTGGAATTTTTTATGTGGCCCTCAAGGCCCCTTTGTTTCCCTATTTGCATGTTATAGCAATGAATTCTAGCAGTCTCAGGGAGGGTTGAGTTTTTTTCCCCATCTGTGTCTTATTGCGAGATTTCCCTTCAATTTCTGTCCCATCGTCAAACAGGAAGTGAGAGGCAGCCCTTGCAAATTAAGGGAACTCCTTGGGGACTCCCAGGTCACCAGAACTAGAGTCCCCATTGGAATATTCCCCCTCTATTACTTTTCTGGGGATTACTCAAAATTTGGGATTATTTTTTACTTTCACTTTCAATGATAATGGTAGACAGGACAATTAGGGAGGATGAATCTCCCCAACGGAGGCACAGACAGCAATAAAAACTGACAGGGGTTCTAATCCCTCTCCACTCTGTACAAAAAAAAAAAAGTTTTGCCTTTAGTTATAATTTAACCGCTTGCCGACCGCCGCACAACTTTTTACGTCGACAGAATGGCATGGCTGCGCAAATGGGCGTGTATATACGTCCCCTTTAAATTGCCGCAGTGTGGTCATGCGCGTGCCGCCAGCGGCGCGCTCGTGACCCTGCCGCGAGCTCTGTGACCGTGCCCGCAGGACCCGTGGACTCGATGTCCGCTGGTGTCCCGCGATCGTGTCACGGAGCTGAAGAGCGGGGAGATGTCAGTGTAAACACAACATCTCCACATTCTTCTTAGTGACATGTCACTGTCTGTTCCCTCTCATCGGGAACAGCGATCAGTGACGTGTCACCCGTAGCCACGCCCCCCAGCAGTTAGAATCACTCCATAGGACACACTTAACCCCTTCAGCGCCCCCTACAGGTTAACCCCTTCACTGCCAGTGTCATTTTTACAGTAATCAGTGCATTTTTATAGCACTGATCGCTGTAAAAATTACAATGGTCCCAAAATTATGTCAAAAGTGTCCGATGTGTCCACCATAATGTCGCAGTTATGATAAAAATCGCTGATCGCCGCCATTAGTAGTAAAAAAAAAATATGAATAAAAATGCCATAAAACTATCCCCTATTTTGTAGACGCTATAACTTTTGCACAAACCAATCAATAAACGCTTATTGCAATTGTTTTAACCAAAATTATGTAGAAGAATACGTATCGGCCTAAACTGAGGACATTTTTTTTTTATATATATTTTTTGGGGATATTTATTATAGCAAAAAGTAAAAAATATTGAATTTTTTTCAAAATTGTCGCTCTATTTTTGTTTATAGGGCAAAAAATAAAAACCACAGAGGTGATCAAATACCACCAAAAGAAAGCTCTATTTGTGGGGAAAAAAGGACATCAATTTTGTTTGGTAGCCACGTCGCACGACTGCACAATTGTCAGTTAAAGCGATGCAGTGCCGAATCGCAAAAAGGGGCCTGGTCTTTGGCCAGCCAAATGGTCTGGGGCTTAAGTGGTTAAGATAATCTTCAAATGTCACCTTTGTAAACACAAGATCTTATAAAAATAAGAGCCATCCATGTCCATTTGAAAGTCTTGGTCTATATACAGTATCTCACTGTATATAGACTAACTAAAGAAGCTGAGGGTAAAGGCGATGGACTGGCCAAGCATGTCTCCAGACCTAAACCCTATTGAGCATCTGTTGGGCATCCTCAAACTGAAGGTGGAGGAGCGCAAGGTCTCTAACATCCACCAGCTTCGTGATGTCGTGATGGAGGAGTGGAAGAGGACTCCAGTGGTAACCTGTGAAGCTCTGGTGACCTCCATGCCCAAGAGGGTTAAGACAGTGCTGGAAAATAATGGTGGCCACACAAAATATTGACACTTTGGGCCCAATTTGGACATTTTCACTTAGGGGTGTACTCACTTTGGTTGCCAGCGTTTTAGACATTAATGGTGTGTGAGTTATTTTGAGGGGACAGCAAATTTACACTGTTATAAAAGCTGTACACTCACTACTTTACATTGTAGCAAAGCGTCATTTCTTCAGTGTTGTCACATGAAAATATAGAATAAAATAATTACAAACATTTGAGGAGTGTACTCACTTCTTTGAAATACTGTATGTTTGAAGGAAATTTGGTATTATTTTTAGGATGTGGATAATAATAATAGAGGTTAGGGTAAAGATAATTCTAATACTTTAGTATTTGAGAAATAGAAATAGTATTTGGAATATAGGCATCAATTATTGATATTGAAATGGGCTAGATATACCCTATTTAGGTAGGCGGTTTACAGAGAGATGTAAGCTTCATGGTTACATTTTTAGATTGAATTTTTTTAAATTGGATATTTCTGAAGCTTTAGAACTACTTCAAAACCAAACTTGGAGAAATTGGTCAGCTGTAAAGTTTCAATATGGTAATGTAAAGAATTGGGAATGGAAAAGGATACCTATAATATAATATATTTATTGTATAGAATATCATTTTTTTTGTGTATGTTGTTTAAAATGGAAAAAAATTATAAAATAGAGATTATACAAAAAAAAAAAACAATAAAATAAGAGTCATCCTAAAATGTTCTTGGCAATTACAAAAAGTTTTTTTTACGCTATGTTTTGTACTTTAACATTTTTCAATAAAAATTAAATTGAAAGAAAAAAAAAATACGAGCCATTCCTTATGTTAATTGGCAGTTGACCCTTGCCTTCTCAGACAGGGTTTTACTTCAACCCCTGTATTCCTACTCAGTCAGTTTCAACTGAATGCTGTCAAGGAAACTATATGGCTGAAACTATACCCCGGTTGGGCATTTCGCCCAGAACCTCTTAATGCATTTTGGAAACTATTGTTATTAAATCCTTGCAACAATCCCAGGTTACCACCTTTCTGTTTGAGCAAGCGCCCGAAAGTGAAACAAACAAGCCATTAGTGAACTGTATTTCTGTTTTTTGGCTCCTAAACCAACGAAGTTGTAAATTCCGCAGAGAGATGATGGGGTATTGGACTTGGCAGGGGATAGGCTGGAGCTCTGCAGATTATATTGTTGTTTTTCTGTGCAGTCTGTCAGACCGCAGACGACACAGCAAATAAACTTTTCCCAGCGCTGACAGGTTCGGAGGAGTGAATGTGATTGAGCATGTTATCACGTCGCTGAAATGTGTCTGAAAGGAACTTGTTACTCTCTGTGAATATACAAACTATAGCAAAGCTAAAGTTCCAAAAAAATATAAATGTATTGAGAATCTAAGGCTCAATGTAAAGAAACATTCAGCATTTTGAATTTTAATTGACTTTTCCGATTTCACTTGTTGAACTCATATTTCAGAGATAAACCTATACCTTTACTTTCCAACCAGATTTGTGGGGGTCAATACGGAACAGATAAGCCAAGATACACCTAAAAAAAAAATTACAGAGGGGCTACAAGACTCAGGAATGGTCTCAAGAAAAGAGTTATTAGCGAAGCAACAGTAGGCCTTACCTAACTGGAGGTCATGGGTCAGGTGGTGGAATTTGCAGAGACTGCTGGGATTTGATTCCGTTAAGTCAACAAAAGAAGAAACTTGTCCCACCTACCCTGCTTCGTTTACTGTGTAACAACAAATCTGGACTTACATGTGTAGTGCTTACTCTATGGTGACTAGATTTTTAAAATGAAATCTGGGGACATATTTTTTTTTAATCGTAATGGCGGCAATCAGCGACTCTCTGCCCCGTCGCCGCTTGCCTCACAGCCTGTCAAGTCGGCCCCGGCTACTACTGGGTGGGGAGCGGAGGAAGATCACTCCGCCAGGGAAGGCAAGGAGATAGGCAGGCAGGCAGCTGGCCGGGACTTGAGCCAAGGCAGAAGAACATGCGAGCGGAGCTGGATTGGCATGCACCTGAAACTGAAGAAATATTCCCTCCGCTCCGACCAGCACATGATCATCAGAAAGGGGCACAGATAATGGAAAAAATACACCCCCCTAAGCTAGTAGGAGTGGGGGTGTAATTCAGATTTTTTTTTAATTCTGCACTGACTGTCTATGAAATTGCCCCAGCCCCTGTTTAAATCCAATCTGGGGACAAAACCGGGGAGAGAATTGGTCCGGGGACAGTGTCCTCAATCCGGGGACTGTCCCCTGAAACCGGGGATGTCTGGTGGTCACCCTAGCTTACTCCCACAGGAGCCCGCTGTCTACGTCCCTAGGCCTTTTCTTGTAATTGTACCAGCAGCCAGGCAAACAATCACAGTCACTCCTTTGACTCAATGAACACTGTAGGGGTATGCTTTTCTGATCATTTATTGTAGAACGTGAACGTGGATAGGAGTGGGAAAACTGTGAGATACTCCAAAAACTTTAACCAGCAATTTGAGGACACTAATGTTCCTACTAATAATCTAAACACGGTGCTTGCTTGCAGCAAACATTGGGTTGAGCTATATCAGGACACAATAGCTAATGTCCCCTTTTTGGCAACACTGACTCTAGGACAAGAGGAACAAGCAGCAGGGATCTCTTACACCGGTCTGTACTCACTAATGTGTTTGGATAATTGGATGCCTCCTCCCATATTTTCCAGACACCTTGCCTGTGATACCAGAACAGATCCTCAAAGAGAGTCTTTCAGTCAGCTCCACCAGATATCAGAAAAATGGGCCCCCCAGGTGGGACCTTGATGAGCACCGGACACACTTCGCAGGCCTGCCTAGAAAGTCAGCAGCCCTCCAGGCTGGGATCTCCTCCTCTAGGACAAGAACCCCTCTGCTCCAAGTTTTAGAGTATTTATGCTCCTTTCCAGCCACCATCTGGGCACCTCTCCCCAAGGATTGGCCAGGGCAGCATACATATTCAGCTGCTGATTTGACTCTCTTAGCCCACTTTCTTCCAGAACCTTTCCAAAAGGACAGGGGAAAGCAGTCAACCCTATGAACAAGGCTACTCGCCAAAACATGTAAGCATTTTATCTACTCCTGCGCAAGAAATAAAGATATTCATATGGATGTTGGAGTTGCTAACTACTACTTTTGCTTAAAGCAGTCAACCCTTCAGACAGTAAAAAACAGAACAGACCAAAACAATAACCTACATTTCAACTGATTACAGTGAGCCGGTAACTAAATCTACCTAACCTAGCACCTATCTAGGAGGGTGCTACACATGTGAGTGTCTCAGTAGTATGGTGGGTTAGAGGGTCTGTGAAAAGGTTAGATGGTTACAAAGTGAGGGGGCCCATCTGGTGGTATGGTGTTCCCCATTGGTGCCATTTGTTTAATTGGGGGCTCTGTCCTTTGGGAAGTTAGAAATAGTCAATTGTGGAGCTGTCCTTGATCTGGTGGGATGCTGCTGCAAGCATGGGTGGATCTTGGCCTTTTTCACTGGCAGACTCCAAAGACCCCTTCTCATAACCAACAGTTGTTATGTTAGTTATTTGGAATTTTTGGAGGGGTGGGGGGTGTCAATTGTTGTTAAATGGAACTGTTAACTGTTTTGGGCATTAATAAGATGCTGCTGTAGACATTTAAACCCATTGCACATTCTGTGTGTTTATTGGTAATTTCAGCAAGAGGGTGCAATTGAGGAATTCATGGGTCAACTGAATTAACCATGTGCCGAAGGTTGCACCTGGCAACTTCATTTAACCACTTCAATAGCAGGCACTTACGCACCTTACTGCCCAGGCCAATTTTCAGCTTTCAGCGCTGTCGCAATTTGAATGACAATTGCGCAGTCATGCTACATTGTACCCAAACAATTTTTTTATCATTTTGTTCCCACAAATAGAGCTTTCTTTTGGTGGTATTTGATCACCTCTGCGATTAAAATTTTTTGCGCAACGAATAAAAAAAAGACCGAAAATTTTGAAAAAAAATATGTTTTTATTTGTTTCTGTAAATTTTTTTTGTAAATAAATACATTTTCTTCTTCAATGATGGGCACTGATATGGCTGCACCGACGGGCACTGATAAAACGGCACCGACGGGCGCCGATGAGGTGGCACCAATGAGGTGGCACTGATGAGTTGGCTCTGATGAGCACTGATGATGGGCACTGATAGGCGGCACTGATAGGTGGCACTGGTATGTGGCACTGGTATGTGGCATTCATAGGTGGCACTGATGGTCACTCATAGGCGGCACTGATGGGCACTCATAGGCGGCACTGATGGGCACTGATGAGTGGCACTGGTTATTACTGGTGGTGGTATTGCTGGGCATCACTTTTTTTTAATGCTATTATGGTGCCAGTCAGTGCCCATTTGTGGGCACTGATTGGCACATGTTGGGCATGTTTTAAAACATGTGGATGGCCATGGGGGATGTACCTGGCCATCCACATGTTGCCCGCTTCCCTGGTGGTCCTGGGCGGCATCCTGGTGGTCCAGTGTGGGCATCCGAGAGGGGGCTGCGCTGATGAACAATCAGCGCGAACCCCCCCTGTCAGGAGAGCCGCCGATCGGCTCTCCACTGCTCGCGTCTGTCAGACGCGAGTGAGGAAGAGCCGATCAACGGCTCTTCCTGTTTACATCGTGATCAGCCGTGATTGGACATGGATGATCACGTGGTAATGACCCTCCGCCGGAGGCTCTTTACTGAGATCGGTGTTGCGGTGTGTCAGACTGACACACCGCTCCACTGATTGCCACAATGCGCGCCCCCCTGGGTGCGCAGCGGCTGTTATCCTGCAGGACGTCAATAGACGTCCAGTCAGGATAACTGAACCACTTCCCGGACGTCAATTGTCTATTGACCGGGCGGGAAGTGGTTAAGCAATTTACATTTTAGGTATGTTAATCCTCATTTAGAATGATCATTCTAAATTTCTCCCAGCTGTTGGTCACACTTTCCGTATATACTTAAAGCCCAATCGGGTTACTGTAACAGAGTCCATCTGCATATACAACTATAGCACATAACAATACTGTAAAACAAATATAGGAGAGGATTGGTATTACTGTATATGTAGCTTGACTGCATTACAGTAATAAGTACAGAGAGTTCAATGGAACTTAAAATTGGACCTTTTATTTGAAGTGCATCAAACAGGCCTGATTCACACCTATGCATTTTTTGGTGCTTTTTGAAGAAATGCACTACAGTCCTTTTAACATGGTTTCCCATGGGACACGTTCACATCTATGTGTAGCGCTACCCCCAGTTAAGAGAGCCGCTGGATTTTGTTTCGGGCCCTGTCCACAGCACCGCCAACCCCCAGCAATTTACTCGAACCCCTCTGGCACAGTTAGTCTAGGGGTTTCTCTAGTATCACAATCTAACAGTATATGCACACAATCTATCTGTATTGCATGGTTAACCTCTTTCCTTAAAGGCAACACACTGATAGCAAGAGATAAAATATAACGTTTCTTTACTTCGGGTAAAAGGCATAAGGTTAACACATAACACATATATATATCTGCAGAGTACTGCAGCAGAAAATCTAACACAGGCGACTACCCGCCAAGAACTACTATCTCTATCTATGCGCCCTTATGGCGCAGCAACTTAAGCTCTGACTACAGATCAGGCCTGATCCAGATTTTCTAACTCAGTCTCTAGAAGAACAGTTTCTTCGCATGCAACTTGACTGGTGGTGCACAACAGGAACAGTTATTTGTAATCCAAAGGGTAGGAAAATAAAAAGGACAGAATGAACCACTCACAGGAGACTACTCACTCAGTTCCGCCACTAGTCTCCTGTGGGAAAAGGAAAAATAGAACCAGGAGGGCCAAGGCAGTCTCTAGGCCTAGTCAAAGTACTGTTTATATGAATGAGCAGGTGCTCGCTCACCACTCTGGACGCGATCCCAGTCCGGGACTTCCACCTACTGTGTTTCCGCACACAGTGTCTGCAACGGCTGGGTCTCCGGTCCAACTGATGTCCAAACTCGATAAAGTCAGGTGCCACCCAGGCTCCGCAGTGGGGTGGAAGGCTCTCTGGAAGTTGTGCAAGGCCCTGGCTTCAGGCCCTGCACTGCAGCAGATCCGCACAGGAAGACCTTTTGATAGCAGCGCGGTGTCCCAAAGAGACCGAGCTCAGCCTCTCCCTCTTCCTATATAGCCCCTCCCATGAATCTCTGCGGTGGCTCCATGCACCCTGGGTGCCGAACGGGGTTCTGGGTAACGTAGTCCCGGGGCCTTAAAGGAGACCCCGCTACAAATGCTTTTTTTCAGCCGCTGTGTTTTTGGAAAGGGTCAGGGACTTTTTTACATGCAAAACTATGCTTTTTTTTTGGTTCCATAGACTTTAATGGAGAAGCTGCAGGAAAGCATATAGGGGGTTATTTACGAAAGGCAAAACTAAGTGCACTGAAAGTACAGTCGCTGTAAATCTGAGGGGTAGATCTGAAATGAGGGGAAGCTCTGTTGATTTTATCATCCAATCATGTGCAAGCTAAAATGCTGTTTTTTATTTTCCTTGCATGTCCCCCTCAGAGCTACAGCAACTGTGTCAGTAACAGGTGTGACCAAAACTGTGTGGACTGCAACAGAGGAAACCAAACGTATATAAAGTGAAAATAAAGACTTTTATTAAGATAAGTGATAATATATTGTAAGATTAGGGGTTGTTAGCTCTCGTGGTGGATGCGTTTTTCCAGTGATTCAGGCCAGTCGGGAACTCTGTTTAAGGGCATGGTAGCCCATTTTTATTTAAAAGCACAAAAGTTCACATACATCATCAGTTGCCCTCGCAGGGGGGTTCCACCATTACTGTGTCTTGCATATTCAACAGTTTACCTCCTGTCTTCCCCTCTTGCGATCTGGCTATTCAGGCCTTTAGCCTAGGCCTTAGGTCTGCTCCTCAGAACAAACAGTTTCCAAGAGATTAGCTCACTCCTCGCTTACTCCTGGTCAGCACCTTTGTTGCTGAATTGCCAACGATGTCTGCCTCCTGCAGACATGCCTATTCTGGCTGCACCCATGCAGCGTAGATAGCCTCTGACTCTACTTAAGAGGGATGGGAGAGTCCACCTGACTCTCCAAGCACAGACTTCCTGTCTGTTGGGTGGGGCCCTGATCCATAGTCATGTCAGAACTAAATAGCCCAACACACAGCTGTTCAATCAGCATGTCTTTCTTTACCAAATCTGGTGTAAACCAACACACTTTAAGAACGCACAGGATCCCACTGCCACAATATATACAAATACCTCCAATGCAAAACAGTGTACAACAACCAACAACCAGACAGTGACCCACAAATAACAAAAAAATATATACAGGAGATGGGAAATACCAGGATCATAAACGTATCCAAGCCAGGGTCATACACGGGAGGTCAGCAGATGGGGCCAGGAACAGGACAGGAGAGGGAGAAGGTAGACGGGACAAGGCTGCAGAACAGGGATACAAGGGGACAGGAACACAGGAGGGACGGGATCAGGATAGGCTCGGGATCAGGATCGGGTACAGGCTCAGGATCAGGTACAGGTAACAGGCACGCAGGTCAGGGCACAAGGACAATACCAAGGCAACTTGTGTGTGTGTGTGTTGCCGGGTATTTATGCACATCTCCTGCAATCAGGCTCAGGTGATGCCTGATCGCAGGAGATAATGTCGGCTCCACACTGTTGGAAAACACCCGCCAGCAGCAGGTGAAACCCTTTACTACAGATCCTGGCTGTTAGAAAACACCCGCTGGTGGACACCGGTACTGCGATCCACAGGACCGACAGCGCTACCAACGGGTGAACCCTTTGCTGACAGACTGCACTTCCAAGTGCACTTTCAGTAAATAACCCCCATAGTGTGTTATTACCGCGATTTTGTTGCGATTTTACCGCAATTTGGGTTTTGCGTTTTCTATGTTTTTTTTTTTCTTGGTTAATTTAATTAAAAAGTGCAAATCGCAGCAAAATTGTGGTAAAAATGCACTACATGCTTTTCTGCAGCTTCCCCATAGAAGTCTATGGAACCAAAAAAGCAAAAAAAACTGTTTTGCGTGTAAAAAAAGTCCCTGACCCTTTCCAAAAACACAGCCGCTGAAAAAATCATAGATGTGAACGTGTCCCATAGAAAACCATGTTAAAAGAACTGTAGTGTGTTTCTACAAAAAGCACCAAAAAAACTAAAAACGCATAGGTGTGAATCAGGTCTTAAACTAAGATGCTCATCCATAGAAGACACAATCATGCTAATGCCTGTGCATTAGTCTTTACGTTCTTGGCTGCCTTTACACAACTCACACAAAATAGCCTCTGCTGCTGCCGCTTACACTGTCAGCTTGTAGGCAGGCGCAGGCTTTTCTCCGTCCAGTAGGTGGCGCTGTGCCCCTCTACAGATGGTGTTCGGTCTACAGAGGGATTTGTCCCTTCCTGGCTTCATTTTATGTCACAGAAGTACTAGTTGTCTAATTGGACAACTGCAACTTACTTGCCTGCTCTGTTGCAGTGGATATGCACAGAGCAGCCCAGATCCTCCTCTTCTCGGGTCCCTCTTTTCTGTTCTTGGCCCCTCCCTCCTGACAAGTGCCCCCATAGACCAGCAGTTTGCTGTGGGGGCACCAGAGCTGAGTCAGAGCTTTGTGTATCCATTCAAACACGTAGCCCCGTCCTGGCCCCACCCCCCTCCCCTGATTGGCTAAATGACTTTGATTGACAGCAAATGATGCCGCGGCTGTGCTCCAGCCAATCAGGAAGAGAGTCCCGGACGGCCAAGGGTATCATTGACATCGCTGGATAGAGAAGGGGCTCAGGGTAAGTATTAGGGGGTGCTAAGGGGCCTGCTACACACAAAAGGCTTTTTATCTTAATGCATAGTATGCATTAAGATAAAACACCTTCTGCCTTTAGAACTCCTTTAAGGCCCTGGCTCCCAGGTTTGGCCTGCATTTTGCGAGTGGGTAGAGTAAGGCCAGGTACTCCACCTGGTAGGGACAGAATTAGTGGCAGGGAAAGGTTCCTGACGAGAAGGAATAGCGTAGGGCAGGGCCGTCTTAATGAGCGGGCACACCTGGGCACGGACCAGGGGCCCCAGCTGCCCAGGGGCCCCTGCACTTTCCTGTCCCCTTGTAAACATGTACTGCTCCTTTTTGCTTAGGGGGTGAATTCATATATTTTCCAGGGTCCCATCAGTTCAATAGAGGGGCCTAGAAGGTGGGAGCTGAGGGACTATTTTTTCATTTTCAGGTGGAGGTACACCATCCTTTGCCCAGCTGCATGCTCTAAAGTTTCTGGCTGCAGGGCTATTGGAGCTGCAGCTCCAAGCTCCTCCCTCAATATAGGTGCATGGCAGTGGCTTATCTGTGTGCCACCCTGGAGGAAGAGGAGAGGAGCCCTCCGTGCACACATGGAGGAAGCAAGTGTCAGCCGCTGCAGCCGAGTCCTGTCTCAGCCTATGCCTGTCTCATATCACAGGATCTGTTCCCCTCACACAGATCCTTAGTGCCTGGGAGCTGCAGACAGCTGTCTGGGGGAGGGGGGCAGATGTCATCCTAGCCTGCAGGAGCCCGGGAGGAAGGAAATCTGCCATGCTGTTGAGAATAGATGAGGTTAGTAAACTTATTAGGGAGGGAGGATTGTGTAGAAACTGACCTGGGCGTAGGGTGACCACATTTCCAAACTGCCATTCAGGGACACCCCCCCACTCCCTTCCCAAAATAAGATGATTTCAAAACTCTCGCCGACAAAGGTTTTAGAGCAGAGGTTTCCAACCTTTGGACCGGGGGGGGGGGGTTGTTAGGTTGGGGGATGGAAGAATGTAGTCTTGGGGTTGATGGAAAATTTAACGTTGGGTGATTTGTCGGGCGACTGGCTGGTGTTAGCACTTAAATTATCCCGACACCATGCTTGATATGGTGTCAGGATGATCAAATCACATATGTTATATTACTACATTGTAATATATAATGAAATAGTTCAACTCACCATAATGCAGAATCAGTGGGAACCCTGAGCTCTTCACTTGCCACCAGATGCAGCGTGCCACCAGATGCAGCGTGCCACCATCGCCTGCCACCAGATGCAGCGTGCCTCCGTCGCCTGCCACCAGATGCAGCGTGCCACCATCGCCTGCCACCAGGTACAGCGTGCCACGTCGCCTGCAACCAGATGCAGCTTGTCACTTGCCACTGTTGCTTGCCACCAGTTACAGCATGTCACTTGCCACCAGATACAGCTTGTCACTTGCCACCAGATGCAGCGTGTCACTTGCCACCAGATACAGCGTGTCACTTGCCACCAGATGCAGCGTGTCACTTGCCACCATCGCCTGTCACCAGATGCAGCTTGTCACTTGCCACCATCGCCTGCCACCAGATGCAGCGTGTCACTTACCACTGTCGCCTGCCACCAGATGCAGTGTGTAACTTGCCACCGTCGCCTGCTGCCAGATGCAGTGTGTCACTTGCCACCAGATGCAGCTTGTCACTTGTCACCATCATTTGCCACAAGATGCAACTTGTCACCGTCACATGCCACCAGTTGCAGTGTTACTTTCCATCCGCAGTCTGCCAACTGTGCAGTGTCACTTGCCACCCGCAGCCTGCCCACTGTGCAGTGTCACTTGCCACCCGAAGCCTGCCCACTGTGCAGTGTCGCTTGCCACCCGAAGCCTGCCCACTGTGCAGTGTCACTTGCCACCTGCAGCCTGCCCACTGTGCAGTGTCACTTGATCCCACAGCCTGCCACCAGTCTAACACACCAGTGCCCCGACCTCCCAGGGAAGGTGAACACCCCCCCAGCTGCTGTGGCTCCTCCCAGTGGCAGTGTAGCACAGGGTTGGGGAGTCCCCTGCTTTAAAGCATGCTGGAGCCCGAAGATGATAGAGGTTTGTGCCAGCGGACGTCCATGGTGGAGGCAGAGTTGGCCCGGAGATGATAGAGGAGGTGGGTGGAGTGGACACCAAAATCCTCAGCACCAGGCCCATAATGCTCTTAATCTGGCCCTGCCCGACTGCTATCTTTCTTCCCTGGTGTCAGTGTTTGGCGGAGTGATCTGTAAAGTGCTGCGGCTGCTCTGCTCTTTCAGGTGCCGGGACTGATGTGAGAGAGCTGGCAGAGAGGGAGCAGTAAAACAGTTACGAGCGGAGCGGCGATGGGTAGCACGGTAGGCACTGAGCATTACACAGTGAGTGAGGTGTCACACCCGTTGCGATATCCTAAAAGTCCTCACAGTGCCTTCTAACATCTTATAGTTTTAGGATAATCATCCACATAGGACAGCAGGTGACCTATGGCTTTGTCACAGTGTGTCACATGGCTGTTGCTGACTTTTCTGTGGGTGTAGTGTGGGGTACAATCTGTAACACACAGTACAGCTATAAATGAACAAAGTCAGCACCCAACAGCCATGTGATACACTGTGACAAAGCCATAGAGCACCCGTTGTCCTGTGTGGATGATTATCCCAAAGCTAGAAGACCCAATGCACTCAGGATGTTTATAAAATGCTCCTCCTCATGGCAGTAGCCTCATGGCAGAAAAAAATATACTACCCACATCTGCCACTATACCGCCCTTTACTACCCATACCTGCTACTATATTGCCCTATACTACCCAAACCTTTTACTATACCACCCTATACTACCCAAACCTGCCACTATACCACCCTATACTACCCAAACCTTCCACTATACCACCTATACTACCCAAACCTTCCACTATACCACCCTATACTACCCAAACCTTCCACCATACCACCCTATACTACCCAAACCTTCCACTATACCACTTATACTACCCAAACCTGCCACTATACCACCCTATACTACCCAAACCTTTTACTATACCACCCTATATTACCCAAACCTTCCACTATACCATCCATACTACCCAAACCTGCCACTATACCACCCATACTACCCAAACCTTCCACTATACCACCCATACTACCCAAACCTTACACTATACCACCTATACTACCCAAACCTTCCACTATACCACCTATACTACCCAAACCTTCCACTATACCACTCATACTACCAAAACCTGCCACTATACCACCCTATACTACCCAAGCCTGCCACCAGGCCCGGACTGGCCATTGTTCTCAGCAGGGAGCAGACTACAGTCCCCAGCATGCACTCTGCTGGGGGAAAAGAGAAAACCCGGAAACAGGCTGAGCAGCTACTACAGGAGACATAGAAAAAGAAATAGGACTGTGCTGGGTGAACTAATAGCCCCAGCATCACCAGAGAGAGCCATGGTGTAGCCACACCACCAGAGAGAGCTACGCTGTACCCGCACCACCAGAGAGCCACGCTGTACCCGCACCACCAGAGAGTGCCATGCTGTACCCGCACCACCAGAGAGAGCCACGCTGTACCCGCACAACCAGAGAGAGCCACGTTGTACCCGCACCACCAGAGAGAGCCACGTTGTACCCGCACCACCAGAGAGAGCCATGAAAGCCATGCTGTACCCACACCACCAGAGAGAGCCACGCTGTACTTGCACCACCAGAGAGAGCCACGCTGTACTTGCACCACCAGAGAGAGCCACACTGTACCCGCACCACCAGAGAGAGCCACACTGTACCCGCACCACCAGAGAGAGCCACGTTGTACCCACACCACCAGAGAGAGCCACGCTGTACCCGCACCACCAGAGAGAGCCATGAAAGCCATGCTGTACCCACACCACCAGAGAGAGCCACGCTGTACTTGCACCACCAGAGAGAGCCACGCTGTACTTGCACCACCAGAGAGAGCCACGCTGTACCTGCACCACCAGAGAGAGCCACGTTATACCCACACCACCAAAGAGAGCCACGTTGTACCCGCACCACCAGAGAGAGCCACGAAATCCATGCTGTACCCACAACACCAGAGAGAGCCACGCTGTACCCACACAACCAGAGAGAGCCACGCTGTACTTGCACCACCAGAGAGAGCCATGCTGTACCCACACCACCAGAGAGAGCCACGCTGTACCTGCACCACCAGAGAGAGCCACGCTGTACCCACACCACCAGAGAGAGCCACACTGTACCCGAACCACCAGAGAGAGCGCCATGCTGTCCAGCACCACCAGAGAGAGAGAGCAGATCAGTGTCACTGGGCAGTGTGGGCACAATAGGAGACAGAGAGTACTAGCATTGTATGGCCAAAATAGGACTGGGACACTGTGATAAAAAGGGGACTGCACTGTAAAGGGGAACTGTAATTATTGCAGTGCCCCTTTGCGGTGCAGTCCCCTTTATATCACAGTGTCCCTGCACATTACAGTGTGGAGGACTGACACCAGCTACCCCCGCGAATGACGTCAACCCCCCCAGGGACCGGGCTGCTCAGTCTAAAAATGCCCAGGCCTATTTTTTGTCCCAGTCCAGGCCTGCCGGCCACTATACCACCTATACTACCCAAACCTTCCACTTTACCACCTATACTACCCAAACCTGCCACTCTACCACCCTATACTACCCAAACCTGACACTATACATTACTACACCCTATACTGTACCCGCCTGACCTCCCCTTTACTGTGTCTCCCAACCCCTCTGTACTGTGCCCCCCCCCGTACTGTGTACAGTCATACTTAAATGCAGGCCGCTGATGAGCTGGGAGAGGCATTTATGACAGGCGGGCAGTGTGTACAGGGAGGGGGATAGTTTCAAAAAGGAGTGGGAGCAGTGTGTACAGGGAAAAAGAGTCAGTGTATACAGAAGGTCAGTGTATATGGGGTGGCGGGACAGTGTGTATAGGGGGTGAATTTAATTTGGGATAATTCCCTAGTTGTGTGTATTTTTTGTTTCTAATCAGATTCAAAAGCCACGCCCAATATGTAGCATTATTTAGCCACACCCTCTCCTTGCCACCACGCACATAGCGTGCCAAGGGTCACCATCTCCCTGGTAGGGGCCCTAGTGCATTATTTTGCCCAGGGGCCCATGATGTTATTAAGATGGCCCTGGCGTAGGGCTCGCAACTTCTTTGGACATCTTATTGTTTGGGCATAAGACAGCCAGGCCGCATTTTGCCCCTCTCAACAGGCGCTCTCTGTTCGGATGAAACCAGCTGTCTATATGCTGTTGGAGCTGTGAGTGTTCATGGCTGGGCTGTCTTCCCACCGAGTTTATTGTGAACTGTCTGCATTATTTCAATACAAGTTCTTTCATCACACTTGGATTGCGTGTGGTATGGCCGTCACATCATGTTGCACCCAACCTACATACCGTATATACTCGAGTATAAGCCGAGATTTTCAGCCCTTTTTTTGGGCTGAAAGTCCCCCCCCTCGGCTTATACTCGAGTCAGCGAAATTTTACATTGTAAAATGTACCTGAAGGCTGCGGCGTCCATCGTTTAAAACCCGCAGGCTCTTCCTGGTCCCTTCCGTGATAGGCGGAACTGTGTCTGCCGAGAATCGCCTATCACGAACGTTCTCTCATCCTCAGTTTCCCAGCAGACGTCTGTGATTGGCGGAAACTGAACACAGTGTCTGCTGGGATGGGTGAAGATGAGAGAATGTTCGTGATAGGCGATTCTCAGCAGGCAGTTCCGCCTATCACGGAAGAGACCAGGAAGAGAGCGCGAGTTTTAAACGATGGACGCCGCAGCCTTCAGGTACAATTTTACAATGTTCAATTACAATTCTAGGCAAACAGTGAGGGTGGGGGTGGGCACAGTGAGGGTGGGCACAGGTGAGGATGGGCACAGGTGAGGATGGGCACAGGTGAGGATGGGAACAGTGAGGATGGGAACAGTAAGGTGGCAATGGGCTTAGTGAAGTTGCAATGGGTGGGCATTGTTGACCCTCGGCTTATACTCGAGTCAGTAAGTTTTCCCAGGTTTTTGTGGTAACATTAGGTATCTCGGCTTATACTCGGGTCGGCTTATACTCAAGTATTTACGGTACCTATTCTCTGAGCGCTCTGGTCTGGTCACATGATCCTTCCAGCGGCCGGCTTCAGAATAGAGAAGAGATCGCCAACAACATCTGGAATGCAGAAGGAGGTGGGACGTGTCAGCCTCCTGTCCCTCTGCATTCCTTCGGGCCGGTGTTTGCTTTGGGAAAGTGCTTGGAGTTGGAGAAAAGGGTTCGCTATCAAAGTCAACAAATCCAGAGCCAATCAAAACACAAAGACACGGGAAGCCAACCGCCATATGGATACACTTAGCAAGGCAGCCAGGTGCAGAACATGCATGCCAAGATAAAAATCAAAGGCGCACTGCGGTAGACTGTTTATCCTGATTTAGTTTGAAGACCACATATTATTGTTTGACTACAGTTCAGATGTAGAAATTGTCAAACCACAGAATGGAAGCCAGCCTTCAGTCTATGGATCAGATAAATACTTTTCTTTTAATGAGAATGTTGGAAAAAAAAATCATTACTTTTATACATTGGAGCTGACAAAATAAAAGGCATCTGTAAGAATTACTGCCTCTATTCATGACACTTCCAGCTGCTAAGGACAATATGTACATGCTGACAGCAGAGAAAGTGGTACACCCCCCGCGATAGGCAGAACATCCGGATTCTGCTGTATATTGGCTGATTTATGTTTTTCCTTTTAGGTGTGTCCTGTGGCTAGAGTGATGCTAATTTCTGCTTTCAGGTCGATGTGTTGACAAGGCTCTGTTCTTTCTGTGATCAAGCAGCCTTGAGGTATACAGGTGCATGGAAACCAAAATCATTTACTGAACAGGTCTTGATAATTGACTGCAGATCGATAGCAGTTCAGAATGAAAACGAAAAAAAACAAAACATGATTTTTTTAGCTTTCTTTTTCCATTTAAAAATGGACACATAGTTATTATAATTTGAAAAACAATCTGCAACTTTTTCTGTGAAGATAATCATTGTGTTTTTTTGACGCAGCACTATATGTTTTTGTTTTTTTCCTCTTCCAATGCAATCCCACTGAGAACTTTAGGGCAGTGGTTGGCAAATTGCAAAGCGCATGGGCCTGAATTGTGGCCCCTGAAGGGCCACACATAGCGTTCAGCAGGGCTTTTTTCTCAGAGTATAAGTTCAGGTACTCCCTATTCCAAGTCACCCCTTGTCTCCACCCCCTACCCACCTCAGAGCACCATCCCTTGGTTCCACCCCCTACCAACCTCAGAGCACCGTCTCTTGGTTCCACCCCCTACCAACCTCAGAGCACCGTCTCTTGGTTCCACCCCCTACCAACCTCAGAGCACCGTCTCTTGGTTCCACCCCCTACCAACCTCAGAGCACCGTCTCTTGGTTCCACCCCCTACCCACCTCAGAGCACCATCCCTTGGTTCCACCCCCTATCAACCTCAGAGCACCGTCTCTTGGTTCCACCCCCTACCAACCTCAGAGCACAGTCTCTTGGTTCCACCCCCTACCCACCGTCTCTTGGTTCCACCCCCTAACCACCTCAGAGCACCATCTCTTGGTTCCACCCCCTACCAACCTCAGAGCACCGTCTCTTGGTTCCACCCCCTACCAACCTCAGAGCATCGTCTCTTGGTTCCACCCCCTACCCAGCTCAGAGCATCGTCTCTTGGTTCCACCCCCTACCCACCTCAGAGCACAGTCTCTTGGTTCCACCCCCTACCAACCTCAGAGCACCGTCTCTTGGTTCCACCCCCTACCCACCTCAGAGCACCGTCTCTTGGTTCCATCCCTTACCCACCTCAGAGCACAGTCTCTGTGTTCCACCCCCTACCAACCTCAGAGCACTGTCTCTTGGTTCCACCCCCTACCCACCGTCTCTTGGTTCCACCCCCTAACCACCTCAGAGCACCGTCTCTTGGTTCCACCTCCTACCAACCTCAGAGCACCGTCTCTTGGTTCCACCCCCTACCAACCTCAGAGCAACGTCTCTTGGTTCCACCCCCTACCCACCTCAGAGCACAGTCTCTTGGTTCCACCCCCTACCAACCTCAGAGCACCGTCTCTTGGTTCCACCCCCTACCCACCTCAGAGCACCGTCTCTTGGTTCCACCCCTTACCCACCTCAGAGCACAGTCTCTGTGTTCCACCCCCTACCAACCTCAGAGCACTGTCTCTTGGTTCCACCCCCTACCCACCGTCTCTTGGTTCCACCCCCTAACCACCTCAGAGCACCGTCTCTTGGTTCCACCTCCTACCAACCTCAGAGCACCGTCTCTTGGTTCCACCCCCTACCAACCTCAGAGCAACGTCTCTTGGTTCCACCCCCTACCCACCTCAGAGCACAGTCTCTTGGTTCCACCCCCTACCAACCT
Organism: Rana muscosa; assembly: GCA_029206835.1. Lineage (NCBI taxonomy): Eukaryota > Metazoa > Chordata > Amphibia > Anura > Ranidae > Rana > Rana muscosa. Next base: position 179,905,935 of record CM055119.1, on the reverse strand, counting down.
CAGAGCACCGTCTCTTGGTTCCACCCCCTACCCACCTCAGAGCACCGTCTCTTGGTTCCACCCCCTACCCACCTCAGAGCACCGTCTCTTGGTTCCACCCCTACCAACCTCAGAGCACCGTCTCTTGGTTCCACCCCCTACCAACCTCAGAGCACCGTCTCTTGGTTCCACCCCCTACCCACCTCAGAGCACAGTCTCTTGGTTCCACCCCCTACCCACCTCAGAGCACCGTCTCTTGGTTCCACCCCCTACCAACCTCAGAGCACCGTCTCTTGGTTCCACCCCCTACCCACCTCAGAGCACAGTCTCTTGGTTCCACCCCCTACCCACCTCAGAGCACTGTCTCTTGGTTCCACCACCTACCCACCGTCTCTTGGTTCCACCCCCTAACCACCTCAGAGCACCGTATCTTGGTTCCACCTCCTACCAACCTCAGAGCACCGTCTCTTGGTTCCACCCCCTACCAACCTCAGAGCAACGTCTCTTGGTTCCACCCCCTACCAACCTCAGAGCAACGTCTCTTGGTTCCACCCCCTACCCACCTCAGAGCACAGTCTCTTGGTTCCACCCCCTACCAACCTCAGAGCACCGTCTCTTGGTTCCACCCCCTACCCACCTCAGAGCACCGTCTCTTGGTTCCACCCCCTACCCACCTCAGAGCACCGTCTCTTGGTTCCACCCCCTACCAACCTCAGAGCACCGTCTCTTGGTTCCACCCCCTACCAACCTCAGAGCACAGTCTCTTGGTTCCACCCCCTACCCACCTCAGAGCACTGTCTCTTGGTTCCACCACCTACCCACCTTCTCTTGGTTCCATCCCCTAACCACCTCAGAGCACCGTCTCTTGGTTCCACCCCCTACCCACCTCAGAGCACAGTCTCTTGGTTCCAACCCCTACCCACCTCAGAGCACCGTCTCTTGGTTCCACCCCCTACCAACCTCAGAGCACCGTCTCTTGGTTTCACCCCTACCCACCTCAGAGCACCGTCTCTTGGTTCCACCCCCTACCAACCTCAGAGCACCGTCTCTTGGTTCCACCCCCTACCCACCTCAGAGCACCGTCTCTTGGTTCCACCCCCTACCCACCTCAGAGCACCGTCCTTTGGTTCCACCCCCTACCCACCTCAGAGCACCGTCTCTTGGTTCCTCCCCCTACCCAACCCAGAGCACTGTCCCTTGGTTCCACCCCCTACCCACCTTAGAGCACCGTCTCTTGGTTCCACCCCCTACCCACCTCCTGGTATTGCCCTTTTTATAGAATACAGAACCAAGTGTCATTTTGTGGTGCTAAGAAATTAGTATGAAATGTTTTAATGAAAACCAGAAAAGCAGTAAAATAAATCCCCTGCAGCCAGTAACAATTACCCCCCCCCCCCCCAAGAAACAATAGGTAGACAAAATAAAAAAATAGTTGGCAACTCTAATCCATGTTGCAGTGACCAAGGCTCTTCAGCCGAAACGCGTCTGCTTTTTTGTTTTCCTACATGTGCCAATCAATTTTTCTTATGGAGTAGAGTTGCTGACTATTTTTCTATTTTTTCTACCTATTTGGGTGTTGTCTGGAGGACACCGCAGCCTGAGCACCCACCTGTGGACTCCGTCCCGCGTGTTGGTATTCTTCTGTTCAGAGCGCTGCATCTTTCTGTTTGTATATCGTATACCCACAGAAACAATAGACCCCCCGCCAGAAACAATTGGCTCTAATCAGGGTTTCAAAAAACCAATCAGCCCGCATTGGAATTCATGCGCCCGGGGGCCTGAAAGGGGTTGGGCACATGGATGGGGGGTGGTGGCGATGGATAGGGGAGGCGGCGCTCGTGGGCCCTTATTGGATGGGTCACCCCTGGTGTAACACAGTTTATTGAGTATATAAAAAAACACAACAGGTTCAACTCAGAGGATGACCATAAGTGACTGTCTTTGCCCAGGTGGGCTGTGGAAAGGACCCCACACGGGATCGTGGAGTGGTCCTTCCAGCAGCGGCGGCTCTCTGGAGACAGGGGAGAAGACGCTGGGACCACAAGCTATAGGGAGCCGACTTGCCCAGAAAATAAACTACCAATCGGAACTCATTTCATAGGCTAGTAACGCCTCCTTTCTCTATTATATTTTATATGTTTATGTTGCTTCTGTGTACAGACATTTAGTGTGCTGCATTTCTATTTAAAGTGTTTGTAAAGTCAGTGCTTACAACTACTGCAAGCCCCTCTGTTATTACATAATATACCATGCAGTGTACAGTATGTGTTATTTTTTCAATTCACATCACAGATCAGAGGGAGGGGCTGAGATGAGCACTAACTTTACTGCCACTCAGAATAGCGGCAGGTTTGGAGATCGTCTCACACACAGGAGCTGACAGGCAGGGAGGGGGGGGGGGAGAGAGGAAGAGACTGTGGACTGACGGAGGTACATAACCTGACCACAATATCATGATGCAGAAGCCATGATTACTGTGGTCAACACACCTAGGGGGGCCACAGGAACACGCAGGAACAACCAGGGTTTTTTTTTTTTACAGCATAGGAATGGACAAATGACACTGCACAAGCACAATGCGGTTTAACGTGCCTTAAGGGATGAGGATCTTTTTTTTTTTTTTTTTTTTTTTTTAGGAATACAACCTCTTTAACCAAGTTTTGTTCACTAACAACAGGAAGTGCTTGACCAAGCACCTTCACGGTAGGATAACTATTGTTTTGACCACTTAAGGACCCAGGGGGATTTACCCCATTAATGACCAGGCCATTTTTGCAATATGGCACTGCGTTACTTTAACTGACAATTGCACGTTCGTGCGACATCGTACACAAACAAAATGTATGTCCTTCTTTTTTTCCCCACAAATAGAGATTTCTTTTGGTGGTATTTGATCCCCTCTGTGGTTTTTATTTTTTGTGCTAGAAACAAAAAAGTGCGACAATTTTGAAAAAAAAACAAACAATATATTTTACTTTTTGCTATAATAAAAAAATAAAATAAAAAATGTCTTCCTCAATTTAGGCCAATATGTATTCTACATATTTATGGTAAAAAAAAAATCCCAACAAGCATATATTGATTGGTTTTGTGCAAAAGTTATAGCTTCTACAAAATAGAGGATATATTTATGGCATTTTTATAAAAAAAAATTTTTTTACTAGTAATGTCGGTGATCAGCGATTTTTAGCGGGACTGCGACATTGCGGCAGACAGATTGGACACTTTTGACACTTTTTTTGGGACCAGTGACATTTATACAGCGATCAGACTTAAAAAATAGCCACTGATTACTGTATAAATGTCACTGGCAGGGAAGGGGTTAAATCCTGATGCCGCGTACACACGACCGTTTTTCATGACGAGAAAAATGCCAATTTTTTATTTGGTCATTAAAAACGATCGTTTGTGGGCTCCAGAGCATTTTTCACAACGTGAAAAATGGGCATTAAAAATTTGGAACATGCTCTAATTTTTCTCGTCGTTTTTCACGTTGTCGTTTTTCTCGTCATGAAAAACGGCCGTGTGTACGCTTTAACGTGAAAAAAACGTGCATGCTCAGAAGTAAGTGATGAGACGGGAGCGCTCGTTCTGGTAAAACTAGCGTTCGTAATGGAGATAGCACATTTGTCACGCTGTAACGGACTGAAGAGCACGAGGCTGAAAAGCGCGAATCGTCTCTCACCAAACTTTAGTAACACGAGGATCAGCAAAAGCAGCCCAAAGGGTGGCGCCATCCGAATGGAACTTCCCCTTTATAGTGCCGTCATACGCGTTGTACCTCACCGCGCTTTGCTCGAGCATTTTTTTTCATGATCGTGTGTATGCAAGGCAGGCTTGAGAAGAATCACGTCGAGAAAAACATCTTTTTTTTCAATGACATTAAAAACGGTCGTGTGTACGCGGCATAAGGGGGCGTTTAAGGGGTTAAATGTTCCCTAGGGAGGTGTTTCTAACTGTGGGGGGAGGGGACTGACAGGGAGTAGAGTGAGATCGCTGTTCCTGATCACTAGGAACAGCAGATCTCTCTCTACTTCCCCGACAGAACAGGGATCTGTCTGTTTACATTGACAGATGATGGATCCCCGTTCTTGCTCTCTGAGGAGCAAGTCAGAACGGAGATCTGCCTTGTTTACATAGTCAGACCCCTGTTGTGTATTTTACTGATGATCGGCGGGTGACGGCTGACATCCAGTGCCCGCCACCCACAGACCGGCTTCTGCTGTGAATAATCACAGCAAAAGCATCCCGCCGGCGCCCCCTGCAGAATCACATATCATGCGTATACACGTGATTCTCGACAGGAGAGCCACTCTGTAGCAGGAAATCTGCGAAAGGCATTTTTTTAAGTTGTTATGGGCTAATATTCTTTTATTTTTGGCATGGGTTTCGTTTTTATATTACACCTGTTTGAAGCTGGCACCTGTAATGAATCTTTCGTTATGTTAATTTGGAAAATGCTGTGTTTTTCACTTCACGCCTTCATATTACAAGTACAGGTGCATTATAACAAGCGGCAAGTCTGTTGGCAGATCAGCAGCATTAGCGACTATGTTGACTACTCTGCACAGGGTTATTTTATGCAGTGCTTTTCATGCATTCTTTGTTAAGACTTAAAAGTATAAAAACAAAAACCCCTCGTTAAGTTGACATTCTTAGAGAACCATAGCTGCAAGAATCTGGCCAGCTGCCGACTAGTTTCAGGTGTTCCCATCTTTCATCGCCTCGGCATAGCTTTTGTAGCAAAACAGCTTAAATTCCAGATGTGCCATGATTGCTTTCTACTGAGCTGTCACTTCCGCTCCCCGCGTGTGGAAGCACAGAAATAGTTTATTCTACGTTTATTCTAGGTGCAAACCTCATCCACAGAACGCAACCTGGAACCGACTCAAGAAAATCTCTTCCCGGAGTTAAAAACTGAAGTCATTTCTAACTTCTTTTGTGTAAAAAGTTGACTTCAAGTTGAACTCGGGCAAGACGCAAAATAACATAGCTATGTATTAATTAAAACATCATTAACCACTTCAACACCGGGCTTTTTTTACCACCTCAATACTGGGCCTATTCTGGCACTCCTCTCCTACATGTACAAATCATCATTCTTTTGCTAGAAAATTACTCAGAACCCCCAAACATTATATATGTTTTTTTTAGCAGACACCCTAGGGAATAAAATGACGGTCATTGCAACTTTTTTTCTTGCACGGTATTTGCGCAATAATTTTTCAAACACCCTTTTTTTGGGGGAAAAAAAATGGTTTCATGAATTAAAAAATAACAAAACAGTAAAGTTAGCCCAATTTTTTTTGTAAAATATGAAAGATGATGTTACACCGAGTAAATAGATACCTAACATGTCACGCTTTAAAATTGCGCACACTAATGGAATGGCGCCAAACTTCGGTACTTAAAAATCTCCATAGGCGACGCTTTGAAAATTTTTACAGAATTGTTGCACGCGCTCTAACGCACGTGGCGATACTTCACATATGTGGTTTGAACGGCGTTTACATATGTGGGCGGGACTTACGTGTGTGTTCGCTTCTGATCGGGAGCTACCGGGGACATGGGCGTTTTAAAAAATATATATATTATTTTTTATTTTATTTTACTTCATTTTTTTATTTTTACACTTTAAAAAAATAATAATAATATTTGATCACTTTTATTCCTATTACAAGGAATGTAAACATCCCTTGTAATAGGAATGGTGTGTGACAGGTCCTCTTTATGGAGAGATGCGGGGTCAATAAGAACCCACATCTCTCCTCCAGGCTGGAAAGCATGAGATCGGGAAAAAAATGGCACCGATCTCATGCTTACTAGGTGCAATGGTGGCTTTGTTTACTTCTGAGGACCCGGGCGTGACGTCATCACATCACGCCCGGGCCTCCGACGGTCATAGAGATGACTGGTGACCATCTCTATGGTTCACCTCTGGCGCCGGACGATTCATTCTCCGGGCCCCCGATGGCACGGGAGAGCCCGGAGAAGCACCAGATGGCAGCGGGAGGAGGGGGATGTCCCCTCCCGCCGCCTATAAGAACGATCAATCGGCGGAACCGCCGCTATGATCATTATTATGGTGCGCAGAATCGCCGGCAGAAGACAAGGATATCTGAATGATGCCTCTAGCTGCAGGCATCATTCAGATATCCCCCCACAAAGCCCAGGACGTCATATGATGTCCACCCAGGATGGGAGATCCCATCTGTGGACGTGATATTACTATGGGCGGGTAGGGAAGTGGTTAAATGCATTTTTTTAACCACTTCATGACCAGGTCATTTTTCGCGTTACGGCACTGCCAATTGCTCGGTCGCGCGAACCTGTACGCTAGTAAATTTTTTGTCCTTTTTTCCCCCCACAATTTCTTTCTTTTGTGGTATTTGATCACCTCTGCGGTTTAGATTTTTTGTGCTATAAACAAAAAAAGACCGACAATTAAAAAAAAAAAAAAACATTTTTTACTTTCTGCTATAAAAAATATCCAATAAAATTTAAAAAAAAATCTAATTTCTTCATCATTTTAGGCCAATATGTATTCTGCTACATATTTTTGTTAAAGAAAATCCCAATAAGCGTATATTGATTGGTTTGCGCAAAAGTTATAGTGTCTACAAACTATGGGATATTTTTTTGGAATTTTTATTTTTTTTATTTTTTTTACTAGTAATGACGGCGAATAGTGACTTATAGCTTTTTTTTTTTTTTTTTTTCTTTTTTATTGGTTGAACTAGATGGAATTTTTTTAACCTGACTAACTAGTTAACTATGGTGTTGATTTACTAAAACTAGAGAGTGCAAAATCTGGTGCAGCTCTGCATAGAAATCAATCAGCTTCCAGGTTTTATTGTCAAATCTTAAGTGAACAAGCTGAAGTTAGAAGCTAATTGGCTACCATGCACAGCTGCACCAGATTTTTAGTGCTTCAGTTTTAGTAAATCTACATATATATATATATATATATATATATATATATATATATATATACATAGCGGAATTTTGATATTGTGGCAGACAATCAGACAATAACTGACACTTTTGACACTTTGTGGGAACCAGTGACACTAATACAGTGAACAGAGCTAAAAATATGCACTGTCACTGTACTAATGACACTGGCTGGGAAGGGGTTAGCATCAGGGGCAATCAAAGAGTTAACTGTGTGCCTAGCCAGTGTTTGTTTTTACAGTGTGGGAGGTGCTTTACTTGGGGAAGACAGGGAGTGTGAGAAAGAGAAAGAAGGAGAAGGGGGATAGAGAGAGCAAGGACAAAAGAGAGTAGAAGAAGGGAGGATATAGATAGCAGCAACAAGAGAGATAAGAAAAAGTGGGGATAGAGAGAGAATGAGGCCAAGAGAGAGAAGGAGAAGGGGGGTAGAGAGAGAATGAGGGAAAGAGAGATAAGGAGAAGGGGGATTGGGAGAGTGAGAGCAAGAAACAGAGTAAGAAGAGGGGATGGAGAGAGTGGGAGCAAGAGAGGGAAGTGGGAATGAATGAGGGAAAGAGAGAGAAAGGATATTAGACAGAGAATGAGTGCAAGATAGAGAAGGGGAAGGGGGATTGGGAGAGTGGGAGCAAGGAAGAGAGGGGGTGGAGAGAGTGGGAGCAAGAGAGAGAAGAAGTGGGGATAAAGAGAGAATGAGGGCAATAGAGAGAGAAGGAGAAGGGGAGATTGAGAGCAAGAGGGAGGCAGAGAAAGGGGATAGAAAAAGTGGGAGAAAAAGGAAGATGGAGAAGGGGGGATAGAGAGAGAATGAGGGCAAGAGAGACATGGAGAAGGGGCATAGCGAGAGAAGGAGCAAGATGAAGAAGGAGAAGGGGGATGGAGAAAATTAGAGCAAGAGAGAGAAGAAGAGGGGATAGAGAGTGCAAGAGAAAGGGGGGAAAAGAGGATAAGAGCAGAGAGAGACAAAGAAAGGGTAAAAGAGAGAGTGAGAGCAAGAGAGAGAAAGAGAAGGGGGAAGAGAGAGTGAGAGCAAGATAGAGAAGGAGAAGAGGGGATATACAGCAAGAGACAGAAGGAGAAAATGGACAGTAGAGAGAGTGAGTGCAAGGCAGAACAGGGAAGAGGAGAAGGAGGGCAAGAGAGAGGGGGGTGGGGGGAGTGAGGGAGTGTGGGCAAGAGAGAGAAGGAGAAGTGGGGATAGAGAGAGAATGAGGGCAAGAGAGGGAAGGAGAAGGGGGATTGGGAGAGTGGGAGCAAGGCAGAGCGGGAGAAGGGAGGATGGAGAGAGTGGGAGCAAGAGAGAGAGAAAGTAGAGATAAAGAGAGAAAGAGGAAAAGAGTGAAGCCTCGTACACACACGACCGGTTTTCTCGGCAAGAAAACCGGGAATATCGACGAGAAAAATAAGAGAACCTGCTCTCTATTTTTCTGGTCGGGATTCTCGGCAGAGTTTTCCTGCCGAGAAAACCGTTCGTGAGTATGCTTACCTGTCCCCGGTAAGCCCGCGCATGCTCGATGAGACTTCGACGCATGCGCGATAGCATACAAGGATAGTGTAGGGTGTAGCAAGATGGCGGCGACGGCATCGAATGTGACGAGCGCCGGCTCATCGTAGTCGATGACGTGACCGCGTTCTTGCCATTCAAAAGAACGGCGGTTCTTTTGAATGGTTGCGTGTGTACACGGGCTTGGCAAGACAAGCTTGCCAGGAATCCTGTCGAGAAAACCGACGTTTTCTTTCCGACGGGACTCCCGCCCGTGTGTACGAGGCTAGAGAGAAGGAGAAGGGGAGATTGAGAGCAAGAGGGAGATGGAGAAAGGAGATAGAGAAAGTGGGAGAAAGAAGAAGACGGAGAACGGGAGATAGATAGAGAACGAGGGCAAGAGAGATATGGAGAAAGAGGATAGTGAGAGTGGGAGCAAGACAAAGAAGGAGAAGGGGGTGGGGAGAATGAGAGCAAGGGAGAGAAGAAGAGGGGATAGAGAGTGCAAGAGCAAGATAGAGTAGTAGAAGGGGGATAAAGAGGGTAAGAGCAAGAGAGAGAGAAAAAGAAAGGGTGAAAGAGAGAATGAGAGCAAGAGAGAGAGAAGGATAAGAGGGGATAGACGGCAAGAGACAGAAGGAGAAAATAGGGGGTAGAGAGAGTGGAAGCAAGAAAGAAAAGGAAAAGGAGGGCAAGAGAGGGGGGGTGTAGAGGGATTGCGAGCAAGAGAGAGAAGGGGGATAGAGAGAGCAAGAGAGAGTAGGTGAAGGGAGGATAAGGATAGCAGGAACAAAAGAGCAGAGTAGAAGTTGGGATAGAGAGAGAATGAGGGCAAGAGCGACAAGGAGAAGGGGGATTGGAAGAGTGGGAGCAAGGAAGAGAGGGAGAAGGGGGAATAGAGAGAGAATTAGGGCAAGAGAGAGAGGGAAAAGGGGGGATGGAAAGATTGGGAGCAAGAGATAGAAGGAGAAGGGGAGATAGGAAGAGAATGGAGCAGGGGAGAGAAAGAGAATGGGATAAAGAGAGAATAAGAGCTAGAGAGGTTTGGAGGGGGGGTATAGAGAGAGTAACAACAAGAGATGGGGTAGGAGGGCAGACAGAAATACAAAAAAAAAGAATAAAAGATAAATGTAGAAAAGGAGAGATAGGTGAGGGATAGTGGGTGAAGAAAGAACAAGCAAGATAGAAGGAGAAAGAGAGCAAGAAATATAGAAGGAGGAAGTAAAAAGGGAGATAGAGAGAGACAGAGAGATTGGAGATAAATAGGAAGAAAGTAAAATCAATGGAGAAAATGAGAGACAAAAAAAAGGGGGGGCCAGAGAGAGTGAGGGGATACGGGGGGGGGATAGAAAGGTTGGAAGTGGTAAGGGGAGGGGCCGCGAAAGAAAGGAAAAGCAGAGAAAGAAAGAGAGTGATAGGTGAGAGATGAGGGTGGAGAACACACAAGAGCAAAATAAAATGGGGGGATAGAGATACAGGATGGAAGAAAGTAAAGGGAAAGAAAGGTAGGTGAGGGACAGAGGTGGAGAGATCAAATGTGTGGTGACATATCTGTAACATGCTAAAAAATACAGTATATCATTGTATCATTTCAGTGGAATTTATTGTGAACCCATCAGATACATTTAAACTCAATCAGCGAGCTGTTATCGTGCCTGTTCTGAAGACTCAGGAAAGTTCTCAGGCACTGTAGCAGGTTAATTCCTTTGCACCTTCTAGAATCTCAAGTGAAATGTCCTTAGAGTGGCTGTAAACTTCAGCTGGCAATCTCCTGCCAAATGACGGTGATATATAAGTATATGACATCCATTAGGGCACTTCATTTACAACTACAATGTGTCCTAAATTTCAGGATAGCTGCACGGTGATATACTGCCAACTGGCAAAGTGAGCCCGACAGCCCAGCTAAAGGTGCCCGTCACTCAGGAGAGCAGGAAAGCTGAGAACATCGGCTTGGTTAAGAAGCACAAAGCAGAAGAAAACAGCAAATTCATCACCGCTAATTAGCTAAGCACCGGCTGCCAATGGATGGTTTTTCCGACGGAATTCTGCTCAAGCTTGGCTTGCATACACACGGTCACACAAAAGTTCTCTGAACTTTCGACCATCAAGAACGCGGTGACGTACAACACTACGACGAGCCGAGAAAATGAAGTTAAATGCTTCCGAGCATGTGTCGAATCCATACCAGACCCTTATGTCCCCTGATGTAGATCCGACGCCCGACGCACCGCCAGCTAGACCCGAAAAATGAAAAAAAAAATGTTCTGCCCTTGAGGAAGGTTGACTACTGAATGTCTGCTCTGCCGTTTGACAGTTTTTATATAGGTAAGGGGTGGGGACATCTGCGCGCCCCCTTATGACATCACAAACCGGTGCATACTAGCACATTATGACAGTGTTACCTGAAAACAAAGCCCTCCAGTGGCATGCTGTTTCCGCTGACAGGGCTTCCATCTTCACCCAGTCTTCCTTCTGGGTTCACAAGCTCCGACTCGTTGAATGGCCAAGCCGCGATGACGTCACTCCTGCACATGCGCATGGAAGTCATGGCCGCAGCCAAGAGCTCTGAATTGATAGAACATTCACTGTGTTCTCAATTCAGAGCGCAGTGCGCATTGGCTGTAAAACAAGCAAATATCTCCTAAATGGTGCAGGTTTGGGAGATATTAATTTTACCTTCAGGCAAGCTCTATTAAAAACTTACCTGTAGGTAAAAATCACAAAGACCCTGTGGCAACCCTAGAACCTGCAAATTTAAGAAGAAATGAGCAAGGGCAACTCTTCATTTCTATTCTCACCGGTTCACTTTAAATTAGAGTGACTCTCCAGAAGATTTCGTTCAAAACAAGTTTTCTCCTTTTTTTTGTATACTTTTTTTTGTATACTTTTTTTTTAGTGCAAGTTTCATCCATTTTCTAAATTAACAGCATCTGTCTCGAGTTATCCGAAAGAGGAACATATGCAGCAAAAACATGTCTAACAGCCCTGTCTTCAAACCACAAGGCGATCCTGTAATTTAGGAAAGCATTGAAAAGATTTACTTCTCACTGTCAAGCGATAAATTATTCAGGAGCCCATTAACAGATTGTCCTTGTGTGCTTGGCGTATTGTCAGACAAGCTTTACCTTTTCTTCTTCTTAAACAATATCAAGACGCGGTCTACATCCGTGTGACACTCCAAACGTCGGAGTACTCGCAGCTCTACTTCTCCAGCAGTGAGAGGAGCAATAGAGTGACGCTTGACTAGGTTGGCAAACGCTTGAGTTGACAGTTATACTCCAAGAAGAATATCAAGTTGGAAAGTTTGGAAACTTTAAACTGATTTTTATTTTTTGTTCTGTTGGAAATTAGTGAGTCAGTCTGATTAACGCACACAACTGTGCGTCATTCTCAACGCTAACTGTTAATTAAAAAGTTGCTGACTGCCTGTATAAATAATTTCAGGGTTTTTCGTACCTTGTTGGGTTCTTGCACTGTAGAGAGGCTGTTTTCAGATTTTCTGCCTGGAACGTGTTTGTTACGCATTCATCATTTTCTCATTTGGATTTAATTGCCTTTCTTCATCACTTTTCATGGTCTTCAGTTGCAATGTCCTCTCGGCCCCTGGCACTGCTTACGTTTTACGGGTTGCCAGGTGTGATCTGTACAAGGAAGAAAACAACCGCTGAAATTGCCGTAGCCTGAATGTAATGTGCAGTACAGCAAAGAGTCGCTAAAAAGTGAAAAAATCCTATTCAGGATTTATTATTGTATGTTTTAGGTAACTTAACCACTTAAGCCCCGGACCATTTTGCAGCTAAAGGACCAGGCCACTTTTTGCGATTCGGCACTGCGTCGCTTTAACTGACAATTGCGCGGTCGTGGGACGTGGCTCCTAAACAAAATCGGCGATCTTTTTTTCCCACAAATAGAGATTTCTTTTGGTGGTATTTGATCACCTCTGCGGTTTTTATTTTTTGCGCTATAAACAAAAATAGAGCAACAATTTTGAAAAAAATTAAATATTTCTTACTTTTTGCTATAATAAATATCCCCCCAAAAATATATATCAAAAAACATTTTTATTTTAATTTTTTTCCTCAGTTTAGGTCGATACGTATTCTTTTAAATATTTTTGGTAAAAAAAATTAGCAATAAGCGTTTATTGATTGGTTTGCGCGAAAGTTATAGCGTCTACAAAATAGGGGATAGTTTTATGGCATTTTTATTAATATTTTTTTTTTTTTACTAGTAATGGCGGCAATCAGCGATTTTTATCATGACTGCGACATTATGGCGGACACATCGGACACTTTTGACACTATTTTGATACCATTGTAATTTTTACAGCGATCAGTGCTATAAAAAATGCACTGATTACTGTGAAAATTACACTGGCAGTGAAGGGGTTAACCTGTAGGGGGCGCTGAAGGGGTTAAGTGTGACCTAATGTGTGATTCTTACTGTGTGGGGGTGTGGCTTGGCGTGTGACGTCACTGATCGTCGTTCCCTATGACGGGGAACAGACAATCAGTGACAGTCTCACTAGGAAGCACGGGAAGAGGTTTGTTTACACTTACCTCTCCCCGTTCTTAAAGTGGTTGTAAACCCACTTTGACAACATGCACCTACAGGTAAGCCTAGATTAAGGCTTACCTGTAGGTGCATGAAATATCTCCTTAACCTACATGTTTAGGGAGATTTTTGCTTTTAAAAATAGCGCCGATGACGTCATGCGCATGCGCACTAGCAGGCCGGGGTCATTGCCGGTTTTATGAATGGGACCTTGCCGGCCTGCGTGTGACGTCATCGCCGCTCCGGCCAATCAGAGCGGCAATACCCAGAACTAGCGACGAGGGGACATGGCGGCGGCGGTGGACGGACCGAGGCGGACTTCGGGGGCTTCGATCTCAGGTAAGTGACACAATATGAGCTAGTATGCTGTGCATACTAGCTCATTATGCCTTTCTCTTGCAGGTTAGTTTAAAAAAAAAATATTTACGAGGGTTTACTTCCTCTTTAAGCTCTGTGACCTGATCGCGGGACACCAGCGGCGATCGGGTCCGCGGGTCCCGCGGGCGCGGTCACGGAGCTCAGGACCGGCTTGTGCCCAGCCGTGCCATTCTGCCGACGTATATGTACAGGCGGCAGGCCTTAAGTGGTTAAACTGGTTGTAAAGGTAAAAGGTTTTTTACCTTAATGCATTCTCTGCATTAAAGTGGTTGTAAACCCCATGTGCCATAAGTATGAAAGACTAACATCTGTGTGTAGCACTACCCCCAGCACAGCCAGTCACTCAGCATTTCCTTCTTTCATCCGGACACAGAAATCAGTCTTTGGCTTGTTTTTGTAACTTTATTAGGGGATGATAACGTAGATGGGGTAAGGCATTATGAGATGCCCAGTGTGACAACAGTTCAACTTCAGGGATGCTTCCTCCCTATTAGTGATGAGCCGAACACCCCCGGGTTCGGTTCGCACCAGAACCCGCGAACGGACCGAAAGCTCGTACGAACATTAGAACCCTATTAAATACAATGGATGCGAACGTCCGAATTCTAAAGTGCTAATTATAACGACTATTATGCATGTTATTGTCCTAAAAAGGGTTTGGGAACCCGGGTTCTGCACCAGGGGACATGTATCAATGCAAAAAGAAGTTTTAAAAACGGTCGTTTTTCGGGAGCAGTCATTTTAATGATGCATAAAGTGAAAAATAAAAAGTCAAATATTCCTTTAAATATCGTACCTGGGGGGTGTCTAAAGTATGCCTGTGAAGTGCCACGTGTTTCCCGTGTTTAGAACTGTCCCTGCACAAAATGACACTTCTAAAGGAAAAAAAAGCCATTTAAAACTGCTTGCGGCTTTAATGTAATGTCTGGTCCCGGTAATATGGATGAAAATCTTTAAGAAAAATGGCATAACTACCCCATGACCCCCCCCCTACCCCAGCCCATTACCAGCCCCTTTGGGTCTTGTATGGATATTAAGGGGAACCCCGCACATAAAATAAAAAAGGCCCTATATACTCTGAACAGCCGTATACAGGCGGTGCATACAAGACAGGGACTGTAGGTTTGTTCTTATGTAGAATCTGTTTGTAATTTTGAACAGGTACATTGTTTAAGTGTAGCTCCAGCCCAAAAATCTATTTTTAAACTTTTTGGAAAACATAGGTAAGGGTTATCACCCCTGTAACATTTGTTTTGCTGTCTGTGCCCCTGTTCAGAACATTTCACCTCACTTTCCGTCCCAATGACAACTGTTTTTGAAATGTGGTGTTTTTCTTGAAACAAGGATTGGTGATAAAGCATCAGTACAGAGGAGACACCTTTCTCCCATATTAATTCTTACAGGAGAGAATTTTCCTTCCAAGGGGTAGATTTCCTCTCACTTCCTGTTGTCTTCTTGCGTTTGCAAGTAGGAGTCGTTTGTAAGTTGGATGTTTGAAAGTAGGGACCTGCCGTATATACTCTGCAGAAATAGGCCCCTTAGTTGTTGGTGTTGGCACAACACTGTAAGCACTCACAGTTACTCTTGGTTGGTGCTGGAACGCCCTGCTGTCAACTATTATATCAGGAATTTTAATTACATATAATTGTTGAACAGTGGTAGTAAAAATTGGGCCTTTGATGGTGGTGATGGTGCCACAACACTGTAAGCCCTGACAGTTACTCTTGGTGGGTGCAGCAATGGGCCCTGCTGTGAATTATTAGATCAAGAATTGTAATTGCATGCCCCTGTTGAACAGGGGCTGAAAAATTGGGCCTTTCGTGGTGGTGGTGGTGGTGGTGGTGTTGCCACAACACTGTAAGCCCTCAGAGTTACTCTTGGTGGGTGCAGGAATTGGCCCTGCTGTGAATTATTAGATCAAGAATTGTAATTACATGCCCCTTTTGAACAGGGGCTGAAAAATTGGGCCTTTCGTGGTGGTGGTGGTGGTGGCGTTGCCACAACACTGTAAGCCCTCAGAGTTACTCTTGGTGGGTGCAGCAATGGGCCCTGCTGTGAATTATTAGATCAAGAATTGTAATTACATGCCCCTGTTGAACAAGGGCTGAAAAATTGGGCCTTAGGCAATGGTGGCACAACACTACAACCCCTCACAGGTACTGTACTTGGAGCACAGCAATGAGCCCTGTTGCAAAGTATTGCTTCAAAAATTGTAATGACATGCCCCTGTTAAACAGGGGCTGAAAAATTGGGCCTTAGGCACTGGTGGCACAACACTCCAACCCCTCACAGATACTGTACTTGGAGCACAGCAATGAGCCCTATGGCAAATTATTGCTAAAAAAATTGTAATTACACGCTCCTGTTAAACAGGGGCTGAAAAATTGGGCCTTAGCCACTGGTGGCGGCACCCATAAACAAAAATGATCTTCCAAGCTATCATCATCAATCGTTTCATTGAGGACTCGGAGGAGGAGGATAGACAGTCAACATAACAGCACAGGCACTCAGCATCAGCATCAGTCTTGAAGGGATGTGACATGTTAAAATCAATTAGTCTGTTATATCAGCATCAGGTGTGTGGTAGCTGGTGGTGATCCAAGACTGGTTCATCTTGATGAAAGTCAGTCGATCAACCGAGTCGGTGGACAGGCGCACCCTGTGATCCGTGACAAATCCTCCAGCAGCACTGAATGTGCGTTCCGAAAGAACGCTGGATGCAGGACAGGCCAGTAGCTCAATTGCATACTGTGCAAGCTCTGGCCAGTGATCCATCCTCAAGACCCAGTAAGCCAGAGGATTTTCGGTGGGGAAGGTGTCCAAGTCTGACCTTGCCCCTAGATATTCCTGCACCATGTTTATCAGACGCTGGCGATGGTTGCTGGAACCGATCATACTTTGGGGCTGCGGACTAAAGAATTGTCTGAACGCATCGGCCAGACGGCCACCTTCCCCACCGCTCCTTCTTTGACTGGCCGAAGCCTCAGCAACTCGTTGTCCAGGACCAGGAGTTTGTAACCTCCCAGTCTCTGGGAACGCGTTGCACAGACCTTTCTGCAAGGCCTCCCGGAGTTGTCTCATCCTCTGCTCCCTCTGCGACGGTAACATAAGGTCCGCAACCTTACCCTTGTACCGTGGATCAAGGAGAGTGGACAGCCAGTAATGGTCCCTCTCCTTGATCCGAAGAATACGAGGATCCTTCCGCAGACTTTGCAGGATCAGGGAGGCCATGCAGCGTAGGTTTGCTGAGGCATTCGGTCCGGAGTCCTCTGGGTCACTAAGGACGACATGATCCACAGCCACCTCCTCCCAGCCACGTACAAGTCCACTGGTTTCTTGGGACTGTAAATCATCCCTAAAAGACTGCTGCTGATGATGCTGAGTGCCAGCCTCCACCTCCATGCTGACACAATCCTCCTCCTCCTCCTCCTCCTCCTCCTCCTCTTCCTGTGCGATGGGTGGGACAGAAGGAACACTGTCTGGGTAAAGGGGGCCTTGAGAGGCAAGGAAGTCCTCCTCTTCCTGCCTCTGTTCTGCCTCAAGTGCCCTGTCCATTATTCCACGCAGCGTGTGCTCCAACAGGTGGACAAGAGGTACAGTGTCACTGATGCATGCACTGTCACTGCTCACCATCCTCGTGGCCTCCTCAAATGGTGCCAGGACAGTGCATGCATCCCTGATCATGCCCCACTGGCGTGGAGAAAAAAAAAACAAGCTCCCCTGACCCTGTCCTGGTGCCGTAGTCGCACAGGTACTCATTGATGGCCCTCTGCTGCGTGTGCAGCCGCTGCAGCATGGCCAACGTTGAGTTCCACCTGGTGGGCATGTCACATATAAGGCGGTTCTTGGGCAGGTTCAACTCCTTTTGCAGCTCAGCCAGGCGAGCACTGGCATTATAAGATCTGCGGAAATGCACACAGACTTTCCTGGCCTGCCTCAGGACATCCTGTAAGCCCGGGTACCTGCCCAAGAACCGCTGCACCACCAGGTTAAGGACGTGAGCCACACAGGGCACATGGGTCAGTTGTCCCTGTCGGAGGGCGGAGAGGAGGTTGGTGCCATTGTCGCAAACCACCATTCCTGGCTTAAGCTGGCGTGGTGTCAACCACCTCTCGGCCTGGCCCTGCAGAGCAGACAGGACCTCTGCCCCAGTGTGGCTTCTGTCCCCCAAACACACCAGCGCAAGCACGGCATGGCATCTTTTTGCCTGCGTACTTGCGTAGCCCCTTGAACGGCTACGGAGCACCGCTGGTTCAGAGGACAAAGCACAGGAAGAGGCCATGGAGGAAGAAGAAGAGGAGGGGGTGGAGGAGAGAATTGTGTCACAACCAGTAGTAGCATTTTGGAGGCGTGGCGGTGGAACAACCTCCAACACTACTGCACCTTGTCCTGCATCCTTCCCAGCTGCCAAAAGAGTGACCCAATGGGCCGTGAAAGAAAGGTAACGTCCCTGTCCATGCCTGCTGGACCATGAGTCGGCGGTAATATGCACCTTACCGCTGACCGCCCTGTCCAGCGAGGCCAAGACATTGCCTTCCACATGCCGGTAGAGAGCCGGAATAGCCTTCCGTGAGAAAAAGTGGCGTTTGGGAACCTGCCACTGAGGAACCGCACATTGCACAAACTCACGGAAGGGGGCCGAGTCTACCAACTGAAAAGGCAGCAGTTGAAGCGCTAGCAATTTAGCCAAGCTAGCATTCAACCGCTGGGCATGTGGATGGCTGGGAGTGAACTTCTTTCGACGGTCCAGCAGCTGGGGCAGGGAAATTTGCCTGCTAGAATCGGACGTCGGTGTACTGCTAGCAGAGTGGCCGCAACTACTTGGCTGTGACACACCTAATTCTACACCTTCATTCCTCTCAGTGCATGTTTCAGAGAGGACTGAAGTTATAGTGGGGTTGGAGATCCCAGCTGATGCGGTGCAAGGAGAGGTCCGCTTTGTTCTTTGGTGTGGGTCTTTGAGGTAGGCTTGCCAACGAGCTGCATGGCAGGTCAACATATGTCTGGTCAGGCATGTGGTACCCAAGCGGCTGATGTTTTGGCCACGCGATATACGCTTGAGACATATGTTGCAAACAGCAGCTGTGCGATCTGATGCACTAGCCTCAAAAAAGGCCCACACCAAAGAACTTTTGGAATGACGGGCAGAGGCAGCGCCCTGCACAGGCGGAGCTCTGCGGTGTGATTCCGTCGGTGTACTGCCCTTACGCTGGCCACCAAAGGGCATCCTGCCTCGTTGGAGATGTGCCTCCTCCTCATCCTCCTCCTCCTCCTCTCTCCTATTAGGCACCCACGTGGAGTCAGTGACCTCATCATCCCCTCCCTCCTCATCACTGGAGCCAATCGGGCAGTATGCTGCAGCTGCTGGAACATGACTGCCAGATTGGTGTCCTTCTTGAGCATCCCCTCTGTCTGCTCTCACGCTACTGCCTTCCTGTAGCTGGGTTTCATCATCAGACCCTTCGAAACGCTGGGCATCCTCCTGGAGCATGTACCCAACACTGTGCTCAAACAGTTCGGGGGACTCCTCAGGAGGAGGACATGGTGGGTCTAGGGAAGGAGTGACTGATGATGAGTCTGACATTGATACCAGGGAAGAGGACGCTTTGGCAGCTGCTTTGCCAGTACCCTGAGCCTGGGTGAGAGAGGATGAGGAGGAGGAGGAGGGCTTGGTCATCCACTCTACCAAGTCTTCGGCATGATGTGGCTCAACATGTCCAGCTGCCGAAAAGAAGGACAAGCGTGTCCCATGGCCATGTGCTGATGACAATGCACCGCGTCCACGACCAGCACTGTTGCCCCCAGACACAGAGCCTGCTTGCCCTCTTTTATTGCCTCCTGACTGTCTGCCTCTCCTTGTTTGCCTTCCAGACATTCTAATAGATGGCCTGCAGGGAGATGGGAAAAAAGCAATAAGGGCTACCTTCAGGTGTCCTTCTCTGTCCCTTTACTTAAGGATTTCTAAATATGGTTGAGGATGATTGCTTTCGCACAGAATAGCACAACGACAATTTCCCTGACTGTCCAAAAAACAAGGATTTCAAAGATGGTTGATGATCAATGCTTTAGCACACTATAGCACAAGGAGAATTTCCCTCACTGTCCTTCCCTGTCCCTAGAAACAAGGATTATCACAGTGAAAGAAACTGACACTCTTCCTACCTATAGTTTTCTGTCCCTAGAAAAAATGTTTTTTTTAAAGATGGTTGATGATCAATGCTTTAGCACACTATAGCACAAGGAGAATTTCCCTCACTGTCCTTCCCTGTCCCTAGAAACAAGGATTAACACAGTGAAAGAAACTGACACTCTCCCTACCTATAGTTTTCTGTCCCTAGAAAAAATGTTTTTTTAAAGATGGTTGATGATCAATGCTTTAGGACACTATAGCACAAGGAGAATTTCCCTCACTGTCCTTCCCTGTCCCTAGAAACAAGGATTATCACAGTGAAAGAAACTGACACTCTTCCTACCTATAGTTTTCTGTCCCTAGAAAAAATGTTTTTTTAAAGACGGTTGATGATCAATGCTTTAGCACACTATAGCACAAGGAGAATTTCCCTCACTGTCCTTCCCTGTCCCTAGAAACAAGGATTATCACAGTGAAAGAAACTGACACTCTTCCTACCTATAGTTTTCTGTCCCTAGAAAAAATGTTTTTTTAAAGATGGTTGATGATCAATGCTTTAGCACACTATAGCACAAGGAGAATTTCCCTCACTGTCCTTCCCTGTCCCTAGAAACAAGGATTATCACAGTGAAAGAAACTGACACTCTTCCTACCTATAGTTTTCTGTCCCTAGAAAAAATGTTTTTTTAAAGATGGTTGATGATCAATGCTTTAGCACAGTATAGCACAAGGAGAATTTCCCTCACTGTCCTTCCCTGTCCCTAGAAACAAGGATTATCACAGTGAAAGAAACTGACACTCTTCCTACCTATAGTTTTCTGTCCCTAGAAAAAATGTTTTTTTAAAGATGGTTGATGATCAATGCATTAGCACACTATAGCACAAGGAGAATTTCCCTCACTGTCCTTCCCTGTCCCTAGAAACAAGGATTATCACAGTGAAAGAAACTGACACTCTTCCTACCTATAGTTTTCTGTCCCTAGAAAAAATGTTTTTTTAAAGCTGATTGATGATCAATGCTTTAGCACACTATAGCACAAGTAGAATTTCCCTCACTGTCCTTCCCTGTCCCTAGAAACAAGGATTATCACAGTGAAAGAAACTGACACTCTTCCTACCTATAGTTTTCTGTCCCTAGAAAAAATGTTTTTTTAAAGCTGATTGATGATCAATGCTTTAGCACAGTATAGCACAAGTAGAATTTCCCTCACTGTCCTTCCCTGTCCCTAGAAACAAGGATTATCACAGTGAAAGAAACTGACACTCTCCCTACCTATAGTTTTCTGTCCCTAGAAAAAATGTTTTTTTAAAGACGGTTGATGATCAATGCTTTAGCACACTATAGCACAAGGAGAATTTCCCTCACTGTCCTTCCCTGTCCCTAGAAACAAGGATTATCACAGTGAAAGAAACTGACACTCTTCCTACCTATAGTTTTCTGTCCCTAGAAAAAATGTTTTTTTTAAAGACGGTTGATGATCAATGCTTTAGCACAGTATAGCACAAGGAGAATTTCCCTCACTGTCCTTCCCTGTCCCTAGAAACAAGGATTATCACAGTGAAAGAAACTGACACTCTCCCTACCTATAGTTTTCTGTCCCTAGAAAAAATGTTTTTTTAAAGATGGTTGATGATCAATGCTTTAGCACACTATAGCACAAGGAGAATTTCCCTCACTGTCCTTCCCTGTCCCTAGAAACAAGGATTATCACAGTGAAAGAAACTGACACTCTTCCTACCTATAGTTTTCTGTCCCTAGAAAAAATGTTTTTTTAAAGATGGTTGATGATCAATGCTTTAGCACACTATAGCACAAGGAGAATTTCCCTCACTGTCCTTCCCTGTCCCTAGAAACAAGGATTATCACAGTGAAAGAAACTGACACTCTTCCTACCTATAGTTTTCTGTCCCTAGAAAAAATGTTTTTTTAAAGATGGTTGATAATCAATGCTTTAGCACACTATAGCACAAGGAGAATTTCCCTCACTGTCCTTCCCTGTCCCTAGAAACAAGGATTAACACAGTGAAAGAAACTGACACTCTCCCTACCTATAGTTTTCTGTCCCTAGAAAAAATGTTTTTTTAAAGATGGTTGATGATCAATGCTTTAGCACACTATAGCACAAGTAGAATTTCCCTCACTGTCCTTCCCTGTCCCTAGAAACAAGGATTAACACAGTGAAAGAAACTGACACTCTCCCTACCTATAGTTTTCTGTCCCTAGAAAAAATGTTTTTTTAAAGATGGTTGATGATCAATGCTTTAGCACACTATAGCACAAGTAGAATTTCCCTCACTGTCCTTCCCTGTCCCTAGAAACAAGGATTATCACAGTGAAAGAAACTGACACTCTTCCTACCTATAGTTTTCTGTCCCTAGAAAAAATGTTTTTTTAAAGATGGTTGATGATCAATGCTTTAGCACACTATAGCACAAGGAGAATTTCCCTCACTGTCCTTCCCTGTCCCTAGAAACAAGGATTATCACAGTGAAAGAAACTGACACTCTTCCTACCTATAGTTTTCTGTCCCTAGAAAAAATGTTTTTTTAAAGATGGTTGATGATCAATGCTTTAGCACACTATAGCACAAGGAGAATTTCCCTCACTGTCCTTCCCTGTCCCTAGAAACAAGGATTATCACAGTGAACGAAACTGACACTCTCCCTGCCTATAGTTTTCTGTCCCTAGAAAAAATGTTTTTTTAAAGATGGTTGATGATCAATGCTTTAGCACACTATAGCACAAGGAGAATTTCCCTCACTGTCCTTCCCTGTCCCTAGAAACAAGGATTATCACAGTGAAAGAAACTGACACTCTTCCTACCTATAGTTTTCTGTCCCTAGAAAAAATGTTTTTTTAAAGATGGTTGATGATCAATGCTTTAGCACACTATAGCACAAGGAGAATTTCCCTCACTGTCCTTCCCTATCCCTAGAAACAAGGATTATCACAGTGAAAGAAACTGACACTCTCCCTGCCTATAGTTTTCTGTCCCTAGAAAAAATGTTTTTTTAAAGATGGTTGATGATCAATGCTTTAGCACACTATAGCACAAGGAGAATTTCCCTCACTGTCCTTCCCTGTCCCTAGAAACAAGGATTATCACAGTGAAAGAAACTGACACTCTTACTACCTATAGTTTTCTGTCCGTAGAAAAAATGTTTTTTTTAAAGATGGTTGATGATCAATGCTTTAGCACACTATAGCACAAGGAGAATTTCCCTCACTGTCCTTCCCTGTCCCTAGAAACAAGGATTATCACAGTGAAAGAAACTGACACTCTTCCTACCTATAGTTTTCTGTCCCTAGAAAAAATGTTTTTTTAAAGATGGTTGATGATCAATGCTTTAGCACACTATAGCACAAGGAGAATTTCCCTCACTGTCCTTCCCTGTCCCTAGAAACAAGGATTATCACAGTGAAAGAAACTGACACTCTCCCTACCTATAGTTTTCTGTCCCTAGAAAAAATGTTTTTTTAAAGATGGTTGATGATCAATGCTTTAGCACAGTATAGCACAAGGAGAATTTCCCTCACTGTCCTTCCCTGTCCCTAGAAACAAGGATTATCACAGTGAAAGAAACTGACACTCTCCCTACCTATAGTTTTCTGTCCCTAGAAAAAATGTTTTTTTAAAGATGGTTGATGATCAATGCTTTAGCACACTATAGCACAAGGAGAATTTCCCTCACTGTCCTTCCCTGTCCCTAGAAACAAGGATTAGCACAGTAAAAGAAACTGACACTCTTCCTACCTATAGTTTTCTGTCCCTAGAAAATTTTTTTTTTTAAAGATGGTTGATGATCAATGCTTTAGCACAGTATAGCACAAGGAGAATTTCCCTCACTGTCCTTCCCTGTCCCTAGAAACAAGGATTATCACAGTGAAAGAAACTGACACTCTCCCTACCTATAGTTTTCTGTCCCTAGAAAAAATGTTTTTTTAAAGATGGTTGATGATCAATGCTTTAGCACACTATAGCACAAGGAGAATTTCCCTCACTGTCCTTCCCTGTCCCTAGAAACAAGGATTAGCACAGTGAAAGAAACTGACACTCTCCCTACCTATAGTTTTCTGTCCCTAGAAAAAATGTTTTTTTAAAGATGGTTGATGATCAATGCTTTAGCACACTATAGCACAAGGAGAATTTCCCTCACTGTCCTTCCCTGTCCCTAGAAACAAGGATTAGCACAGTGAAAGAAACTGACACTCTCCCTACCTATAGTTTTCTGTCCCTAGAAAAAATGTTTTTTTAAAGATGGTTGATGATCAATGCTTTAGCACACTATAGCACAAGGAGAATTTCCCTCACTGTCCTTCCCTGTCCCTAGAAACAAGGATTATCACAGTGAAAGAAACTGACACTCTTACTACCTATAGTTTTCTGTCCGTAGAAAAAATGTTTTTTTTAAAGATGGTTGATGATCAATGCTTTAGCACACTATAGCACAAGGAGAATTTCCCTCACTGTCCTTCCCTGTCCCTAGAAACAAGGATTATCACAGTGAAAGAAACTGACACTCTTCCTACCTATAGTTTTCTGTCCCTAGAAAAAATGTTTTTTTAAAGATGGTTGATGATCAATGCTTTAGCACACTATAGCACAAGGAGAATTTCCCTCACTGTCCTTCCCTGTCCCTAGAAACAAGGATTATCACAGTGAAAGAAACTGACACTCTCCCTACCTATAGTTTTCTGTCCCTAGAAAAAATGTTTTTTTAAAGATGGTTGATGATCAATGCTTTAGCACAGTATAGCACAAGGAGAATTTCCCTCACTGTCCTTCCCTGTCCCTAGAAACAAGGATTATCACAGTGAAAGAAACTGACACTCTCCCTACCTATAGTTTTCTGTCCCTAGAAAAAATGTTTTTTTAAAGATGGTTGATGATCAATGCTTTAGCACACTATAGCACAAGGAGAATTTCCCTCACTGTCCTTCCCTGTCCCTAGAAACAAGGATTAGCACAGTAAAAGAAACTGACACTCTTCCTACCTATAGTTTTCTGTCCCTAGAAAATTTTTTTTTTTAAAGATGGTTGATGATCAATGCTTTAGCACAGTATAGCACAAGGAGAATTTCCCTCACTGTCCTTCCCTGTCCCTAGAAACAAGGATTATCACAGTGAAAGAAACTGACACTCTCCCTACCTATAGTTTTCTGTCCCTAGAAAAAATGTTTTTTTAAAGATGGTTGATGATCAATGCTTTAGCACACTATAGCACAAGGAGAATTTCCCTCACTGTCCTTCCCTGTCCCTAGAAACAAGGATTAGCACAGTGAAAGAAACTGACACTCTCCCTACCTATAGTTTTCTGTCCCTAGAAAAAATGTTTTTTTAAAGATGGTTGATGATCAATGCTTTAGCACACTATAGCACAAGGAGAATTTCCCTCACTGTCCTTCCCTGTCCCTAGAAACAAGGATTAGCACAGTGAAAGAAACTGACACTCTCCCTACCTATAGTTTTCTGTCCCTAGAAAAAATGTTTTTTTAAAGATGGTTGATGATCAATGCTTTAGCACACTATAGCACAAGGAGAATTTCCCTCACTGTCCTTCCCTGTCCCTAGAAACAAGGATTAACACAGTGAAAGAAACTGACACTCTCCCTACCTATAGTTTTCTGTCCCTAGAAAAAATGTTTTTTTAAAGATGGTTGATGATCAATGCTTTAGCACACTATAGCACAAGTAGAATTTCCCTCACTGTCCTTCCCTGTCCCTAGAAACAAGGATTATCACAGTGAAAGAAACTGACACTCTTCCTACCTATAGTTTTCTGTCCCTAGAAAAAATGTTTTTTTAAAGACGGTTGATGATCAATGCTTTAGCACACTATAGCACAAGGAGAATTTCCCTCACTGTCCTTCCCTGTCCCTAGAAACAAGGATTATCACAGTGAAAGAAACTGACACTCTTCCTACCTATAGTTTTCTGTCCCTAGAAAAAATGTTTTTTTAAAGATGGTTGATGATCAATGCTTTAGCACACTATAGCACAAGGAGAATTTCCCTCACTGTCCTTCCGTGTCCCTAGAAACAAGGATTATCACAGTGAAAGAAACTGACACTCTTCCTACCTATAGTTTTCTGTCCCTAGAAAAAATGTTTTTTTAAAGATGGTTGATGATCAATGCTTTAGCACACTATATCACAAGGAGAATTTCCCTCACTGTCCTTCCCTGTCCCTAGAAACAAGGATTATCACAGTGAAAGAAACTGACACTCTCCCTACCTATAGTTTTCTGTCCCTAGAAAAAATGTTTTTTTAAAGATGGTTGATGATCAATGCTTTAGCACACTATAGCACAAGGAGAATTTCCCTCACTGTCCTTCCCTGTCCCTAGAAACAAGGATTATCACAGTGAAAGAAACTGACACTCTTCCTACCTATAGTTTTCTGTCCCTAGAAAAAATGTTTTTTTAAAGATGGTTGATGATCAATGCTTTAGCACACTATAGCACAAGGAGAATTTCCCTCACTGTCCTTCCCTGTCCCTAGAAACAAGGATTATCACAGTGAAAGAAACTGACACTCTTCCTACCTATAGTTTTCTGTCCCTAGAAAAAATGTTTTTTTAAAGATGGTTGATGATCAATGCTTTAGCACACTATAGCACAAGGAGAATTTCCCTCACTGTCCTTCCCTGTCCCTAGAAACAAGGATTATCACAGTGAAAGAAACTGACACTCTCCCTACCTATAGTTTTCTGTCCCTAGAAAAAATGTTTTTTTAAAGATGGTTGATGATCAATGCTTTAGCACAGTATAGCACAAGGAGAATTTCCCTCACTGTCCTTCCCTGTCCCTAGAAACAAGGATTATCACAGTGAAAGAAACTGACACTCTCCCTACCTATAGTTTTCTGTCCCTAGAAAAAATGTTTTTTTAAAGATGGTTGATGATCAATGCTTTAGCACACTATAGCACAAGGAGAATTTCCCTCACTGTCCTTCCCTGTCCCTAGAAACAAGGATTAGCACAGTAAAAGAAACTGACACTCTTCCTACCTATAGTTTTCTGTCCCTAGAAAAAATGTTTTTTTAAAGATGGTTGATGATCAATGCTTTAGCACAGTATAGCACAAGGAGAATTTCCCTCACTGTCCTTCCCTGTCCCTAGAAACAAGGATTATCACAGTGAAAGAAACTGACACTCTCCCTACCTATAGTTTTCTGTCCCTAGAAAAAATGTTTTTTTAAAGATGGTTGATGATCAATGCTTTAGCACACTATAGCACAAGGAGAATTTCCCTCACTGTCCTTCCCTGTCCCTAGAAACAAGGATTAGCACAGTAAAAGAAACTGACACTCTTCCTACCTATAGTTTTCTGTCCCTAGAAAAAAATGTTTTTTTAAAGATGGTTGATGATCAATGCTTTAGCACAGTATAGCACAAGGAGAATTTCCCTCACTGTCCTTCCCTGTCCCTAGAAACAAGGATTATCACAGTAAAACACACTGACACTCTCCCTACCTATAGTTTTCTGTCCCTAGAAAAAATGATTTTTTAAAGATGGTTGATGATCAATGCTTTAGCACACTATAGCACAAGGAGAATTTCCCTCACTGTCCTTCCCTGTCCCTAGAAACAAGGATTCGCACAGTAAAACACACTGACACTCTCCCTACCTATCCTTCTCTTTCCCTAAACTAAAGGAATCCAGGTTAAGCAAGAAAAAAAAATGTCACTGTCCCTGCCTATGCTTCTCTTTCCCTGCTCCGGAAAACACTACACTAGGCCGCCGTGCTGGCGGCCTTTTATAGTGTGGGGCGTGTACTAAACACCCTCAGCAATAATTGGCCACAGGCATCCTGCCTGTGGCCAATCATTGCTCTCCTCGCTGCTGGCGCTGTGATTGGCCAAGCATGCGGGGTCACAGTGCATGCTTGGCCAATCACAGCGCCTGGATGACACTGCGATGGCATAGTGCATTGTGGGCCGTTCGCGTCACTCGAATTAGGCGCGAACGGCCCAAATCGTTCGATCTTCGTCGAACGATCGAACAGCCAATGTTCGAGTCGAACGTATGTTCGACTCGAACACCGAGCTCATCCCTACTCCCTATTTACAGACTCCTCTTAGGCCTTCCACCTGCACAAACTTGTGTATCCATGTGCCCTGTTACAGCAGGCAGAATATCTCTGGATCTGTGGGCGTGTTGAGGACCTGAAGCTCAGTATGCGGACTTGTGATGTCACTGGACTCCCCTCCTAGCAGTACAAGCCCCCACAAATCTCCCTAGTGCTGCATAGCAGCATGCATGGTGGGAGTACATGTGGCCATGCCCCCTCATGAGTCCTGACCAATCAGACACCTAAGAAAGCACCACCTGACTTCCTCGAATCTTGCAATACTGAGGTACCGAACATCTACTGCCAGGCTGGTCGGTAAGTAGGCTTGGAATTTTTCCTTGGATTTATCCTTGGCCTTGTTTTTATCTATTTGCCCTCCAATGCTGCTTACTGTAATGGGCAGTCATAGGTGGGGGTAGTGGACCCCTTTTTTGCATCTACTGTTGGGGGTGCCTGAGGAGGGATCTGTGTGGATGTGCTTTGCGTGTTACCCGTCCCGGTCTGTCAATCACAGGAGATGGGGGGCGTGACGACAAGTTTTTTGTGTTGGATTTTTTCACTGTAGGAAACCAGGGAGGATTACAGATGGCATGCTGCTCCTTTCCCAACCAGACTGCAGAAAGATGAGTTCTGCTTTTGCTGAGTGAGATTGAATGTTTCTTTTAACCACTTCTCTACTGTGCACGAAAACCCCCTTCCTGCCCAAGCCATTTTTCAGCTTTCAGCGCTGTCACACTTTGAATGACAATTGCGCGGTCGTGCGACGTGGCTCCCAAACGAAATTTGTGTCCTTTTTTTCCCACGAATAGAGCTTTCTTTTGGTGGTATTTGATCACCTCTGCGTTTTTTATTTTTTGCGCTATAAACAAAAGAAGAGCGTCCAGTTTGGAAAAAAAAACACTATTTTTTACTTTTTGCTATAATAAATACCCATTTTTTTTTTTTTAGATAAAATTTTCCTCAGTTTAGGCCGATACGTATTCTTCTACATATTTTTGGTTAAAAAAAAATCGCAATAAGCGTGTATTGATTGGTTTGCGCAAAAGTTATAGCGTCTACAAAATAGGGGATAGATTTATAGCATTTTTATTTTTTTATTTTTTTATTAGTAATGGCGGCGATCTGCGATTTTTTATTGTGACTGCGATATTGCGGCGGACACATCGGACACTTTTGACACATTTTTGGGATCATTCACATTTATACAGCGATCCCTGCTATAAAAATGCATTGATTACTGTATAAATGTGATTGGCAGGGAAGGGGTTAACCACTAGGGGGCGGGAAGGGGTTAAATATGTTCCCTCAATGTGTTCTTACTGTGGGGGGAGGTGACTGACTGGGGGAGGTGACCGATGGTTGTCCCTATGTACAAGGGACACACCATCGGTCCCCTCTCCCTCACAGGACGTGGATCTCTGTGTTTACACACAGAGATCCACTTTCCTGCTCGTTTCCCGGACAATCGCGGGTGCCCGGTGGCAATCGCGGCCGCCGGGCACGCGCACCGGGGCCTTGTGAACGCGGCGGGCGCGCGCGCGTGCCGCTGGCGGCGAGCGTGCGCCTCCTAGCTCGTTTTAAAGGGAGGACGTCATATGACGTCCTCCCAGAACGAGAGTATCCTCCGCCCGCCGTCAATTGACAGTGGGCGGGGGACAAGTGGTTAATTTAGATTTTTCGGGTTTACAACCACTTTGACGGCTTAAAGACCGCCCATCGCATATACTGTATACTACCTAGGACGTGATCCATGCACCGGCGTAGAGAGTGCGCCCGCATGCCCCCGCTGCCACGGCTGTGCTGCAATTGGCTGCAGCACCCGACGATCGACTCCGGACATTACCGAAGAGAGCCCTGTGTAGGTAAACAAACACAGGGCTCTCTTCTGATAGCAGAAATGTGCTATTTTTTACTGTATTTTCCGGGGTATAAGACGACTTTTTAACCCATAAAAATCTTCTCAAAAGTCGGGGGTCGTCTTATACGCCAGTACATGACATGTAGAATCTCAGTCAGATCGCGGCCGTCCATTTTTTCAAAAGCCGCGCCTCCTCCTTGTGCTGTTCCGTGATAAGCGGAACACTCAGCTTCCCAGCAGAGCCTCTGTTCAGTGTTCCGCCTATCATGGATGGCCTCTCGTCCTCGGCCTCGGATGAGACGGCATCTATGATAAGCGGAACACTGAACACAGTGTCTGCTGGGAAGCTGAGTGTTCCGCCTATCACAGAACAGCACGAGGAGGAGGCACGGCTTTTTAAAAATGGACGGCCGCTGCCTGACTGAGATTCTACATGTCAGGGATAAGGTATGTGATCGTCGAGGCATGCAATGGCACAGTGAGGTATGCAATGGCACAGTGAGGCATGCAATGGCACAGTGAGGTGAGGCATGGCTAGTCGGAAGGGGGTCGTCTTATACGGCGAGTATATCCCAAAACCAAAATTTTAGCTGGAAAATTAGGGGGTCGTCTTTTACGCCCAGTCGCCTTATACGCCTGCAAATACGGTACTTGCTGCAAAGCACATTGCTTCATAAAAGCACCTCACACAGTACACAGTAACGCATGTTGGCCACACATTTAGGCCCTTGATTGCCCTAGATAATAACCCCTTCCCAGCCAGTGTCATTAGTACAGTGACAGTGCATATTTTTAGCACTGATCACTGAATAGATGTCACTGGCTCCCAAAAAAAGGTCAAAAGTGTCACTTAGGTGTCTGATTTGTCCGCCTCAATATCGCAGTGTTGCTATAAGTTGCTGATCGATGCAATTGCTAGTAAGAAAGATAAATAAATAAAAAACCCATAATTATATATCATAGTTTGTAGACACTATAACTTTTGTGCAAACCAATCAATGTACTTTTATTGGGAAAATAGCTGTCCAAACTACCAAGCCATTGACTCTGATTTAAAGCACCTGTGCAAAAAAAAGCTGCAAACATGTCCTTTTGGGGGTACTTAAGGACTGAGGTTGAAAACCACTGCTTTAGATGACCAGCAGCAGTTTAGTTGGACATTGAGCGCTTACCGCTAATGATCCATACAGTAACTTGAACCTGTTATTTTGTCCAGTATGGTAAAAGCACAAATTGTCTGGCATAGGGTCGATTACTCTGCCACTATAAAATTCACAGACGGTGAATCTGACCATGCAGGTGGTTTGCTTATCTCCAACACTGATCCAATAGTTGAAATCAAAATCAAAACAGAGTCCTGTGCTTATTCAATTGACTGCACACAAATGCTCCGTCGCAATATATCGGCAGCTGTCATCTGGTAATCCTTAGCAACTGAATAACTGTTATCTAAAATAGAAGGGGTGGGAGGCTGTGAAAAAAAAAATCCCCCTTTTTTTTTTCCTTCTTTGTATCTAGCTAGAGATAGTCTCCATCTCGATAGGTTTATGTGTTTATTTACACAATGTCATCACTTTTCACGTTGCTATTACAGAGAATATTGAACTACTTACGTTCCTATTCCCAAAGAAACTAACACTCTAATGTTCCTAAAATGGGCAAAAGTCTTACAGATTTCATTTCCTTCCAGCAATGTGCTACATTTTCCTGCACATTTTTTTTATTTTTTTTAATAGTTCAAATTTTCAGTTTAAGCTTTCTTAAAGACCTGTCACCCGTGTGCCTATGGCAGGTCCTGCTGTCTATTCCCTAGCCCACTAGCTAATCTTGTCTCTTCAAGGTTGCTCCAAGCATAAGAATGAAAGTTTTAGAAGCTACTGTACTTATAAAAGCTGACTGGTTCTGCAAATACACATTGTCAAATACTATAAATCATGGTTTTAATTCTCAGCATTTGGGAACTATTTGTTTTGGTATTTGAAGGACTTTTGGGCCTTTTTCAGTAAAAAAGTTCTTAGTCTTAAAGCTGAAGTTTACGTATGCCAGTTTTTACATTCATCTGGCTTAGCCCAATGTAAATATGTATGTGCCATACCTGTGGAATTTCTTGGAAGCTGGAAATCACTGTAGTAGATTCCGCTACTCCAGTGATCTCCACCAGCTTATGGGTTATGTACTGAATGGCTGTCCTGCTGTATTGTGAACACAGGAGGTTGCGCGCTGAGCACGGGCAGCATCTAAGGCAACACTTTGCATTTTCTCAATAAATGTAATGCATGCTGCAGTCCCCTGAAGACGTGTATTCAGACGAAACGTGTTGGACAGAGCTACTGAGACGTCATCACGCAAAATCAATGCTGGACGGCAACACCATGTTTCTTGTGAGTATAATTTTAAAATAAAACATATGCCAATTTTCCATATTGGTCCATTTTTATTCTTTATGAGCATTACCTGTAGGATAAGTAAAAAGCAAATTAGCAAGAAAGAACACTAAACAGGCACTCCAGTGTAAAAAATCCAGGAAACTGTTGTATGTATGGGGAATGTAATAGCTGGACTATAGCAGGAAGTCAGGTGGACTTCCTTTAGCCCAGGCCTTTTTTTCTCAGAGAATAGTTGCAGGAACTCCCCCTTTCTGATTCAATTCTTGTCTCCGCCCCCTTACCCATCTCGGAGTATCATTTCTTGATTCCACCCCCCCACCCGCCTCTCAGTACTGCCCCTTTTATAGAATACAGCACCAAGTATAATTTTGTGGTGCTAAGTAATTTGTATGGAATTTGGTATTGATAACAAGAAAAGCAGTAAAATAGATCCCCTTCAGCCAGCAGCAATAGACCCCACAGCAACAATAGATTTTCCCAAGCAACAATGGACACCTGCAAAAAACGACCACCCCAGTAACAATAGACCTTGAGCAGCAACAATAGATCTCCCAGCAGCCAGCATCAATAGACCCCTCCCTCCACAGCAGCAATTGACCCCCCAGAAACATTACCCACCCCCCACTCAGCAAACCAGCAACAATAGACCTCCCTAGCAACAATAGACCACTATGCAAAAAAAGATCCCCTCCATCAACAATAGATCCCCCAGCAGCCAGCATCAATACACCCTCCAGCACACCCCAGCACCCCTTGCCATTATATACAGTACATTTCCCCGCATTCCCACTGAAAAAAAGCCCTGTTTTAGCCCACGATTGTGTGCATATGCTTTGAGTCCCACGATTACATTCCCTTTACGTACAACCATTTATTGGGTCCCTGGAGCACTTGTTTAGTGTTCTTTCTTGCCATTCAGCTGTTTCACTACCCTAGTGGCCACATTGAAGGCTGTCCAAAGCTATCTATGCACCTGGCTTTGCATACTATTTACATGCTTGTGTTGGGTTTCAGCGCCCAGCCTTCTTTGTAGTTATTGTAAAAAGCTAAATAAATTACCTGTTGGATGATCATGAAGATGGTCCATTGGTGCTCTGAGAGGAAGGTTGGAACCAGGTGGTGTGATAGATCCAGGGCTGCTGTTTGTTCCCTTGCAATACATTCATGTTAGATCGACCTCCTACCATTTAGAGGTCGATCCGGTAAGTTTTTGGCTGAATTGATCACAATTTTGGAGGAATTCATATCTTGGACTCTTTATTGTTTATCATGGCACTTTCACTTTCGTAATTATTAAAATTTGTTGTTACTATATTAAGGTGCTGCCATTTAACATTCTGTCATTTCACCCAGCCCCGATGAAGGGAAATCGTGTGGTCCTGAAAGGCGTTGGCTGTTGTCTGACCTGCTTCTTGTGACCACTTGGACATTAAAGACTTTGAATCCTAATGATTTTTCACTTGGCACTCTCTTTGACCTATTACACAAGATAATGTTAGTGACAGGCTGAATCATATTTGATAAATACTAGATGAAAAAGAATAATACTTTTGGAACTTAAATTTTTTTTTTTTTTTTACACTTGCCGACCAACATACATACAGTGCTGTGAAAAAGTATTTGCCCCTTTCTGATTTTTATTTTTTTGCATATTTTTCACACTTAAATGATTTAGATCATCAAACAAATTTTAATATTACACAAAGATAACCCGAGTAAATCCAAGATGCAGTTTTTAAATTATTATTTCATTTATTAAGGCAGAAAAGCTGTTCAAACCTGCCTGGCCCTATGTAAAAAAGCAATTGCCCCCACCCATGCTGAATCATGAATGAACTGTGATTAACCACAATTTATTGGAAATTGAGTTGAATTTCACTTGTCGCACCCAGGCCTGATTACTGCCAGACCTGTTGAATCAAGAAATCACATAAACAGAATCTGTCTGACACAGTGAAGCACGCTAACAAATCACAAAAAGCCACACATCATGCCACCATCTAAAAAAATTCAAGAGCAGATTAGAAAAAAAGTAATGTATCGGTCTAGGAAGGGTTTCAACACTATTTCTAAGGCTTTGGAACTCCAGTGAACAACGAGGAGAGACATTATCCACAAATGGCGATAACTTGGAACAGTGATGAACCTTTCCAGGAGTGGCCGGCCTACAAAAATTACTCCAAAAGCATGAAGACGACTCATTCAGGAGGTCATAAAAGAACCCAGAACAACATCTAAAGAGCTGCAGGCCTCACTTGCCTCAGGTAAGATCAGTGTTCATGATTTAACAATAAGAAAGAGACTGGACAAAAATGTTATCCATGGGAGAGTTCCAAGGACACTGCTGACCAAAAAGAACACAAAGGCTCATCTCATATTTACCAAAAAACATCTTGATTATCCCCAAGACTTTTAGACAAATATTCTGTGGACTGAAGAGACAAAAATGTAACTTTTTGGAAGGTGTACGTCCCGTTACATCTGGCATAAAACTAATACAGCATTTCATAACAAGAACATCATACCAACAGTCAGACCTCGTACACACGACCGGTTTTCTCGGCAAGAAACGACAAGAAAACTGCTGGCAGAGCTTTCTTGCCGAGAAAACCGGCCATGTATACAAGGCTTTCAGGTTTCTCGTCAAGAAAACTGCCCAGAATCTCGACGAGAAAAATAGAGAACCTGCTCTCTATTTTCTCGTCGGGATTCTTGTCGGCCTGTTTCCCGACGAGAAACCCGACAGTGTGTATACTTACCTGTCGCCATGGAAACCCACGCATGCTTGAAATGACTTTGACGCATGCGCGGTAGCTTCCTAGGCATAGGTAGGGTGTAGCAAGATGGCGGCGACAGCATCAAATGTGACGAGCGCAAGCTCGTCGTAGTCGATGATGTCACCACGTTCGTTCCATTCAACAGAACGGCGGTTCTTTTGAATGGAGCCTGTGTACACTCGGCCGGGACAAGATTCTCAGGTTTTTTCCTGGCGAGATTCTTGGCCGTGTGTACTAGGCTTCAGACATGGTGGTGGTAGCGTGGTGGCCTGGGGCTGTTTTGCAGCTTCAGGACCTGGACGACTTACCATAATTGATGGAACCATGAATTCTGAGCTCAACCAGAAAATCCTAAAGGAGAATGTCCTGCCATCAGTTTGTGATCTCAAGCTCAAGTGCACTTGGGTTATGCAGCAGGACAATGATCCGAAACACAAAAGCAAATCCACCCCTAAATGGTTCAAATAAAGCAACATTTAGGTTTTGGAGTGGCCAAGTCAAAGCCCAGACTTAAATCCAATTGAGATGCTGTATCATGACCTTGTGAAAGACTCATTGCCAGTTATCGCAAATGCTTGATTGCAGTTGTTGCCGCCAAGGGTGGCACAAGCAGTTATTAGGTTTAGGGGGTGATTACTTTTTCACATAAAGTCAGGCAGGTTTGGACAGCTTTTGTGCCTTAATAAATTAAACCATCATTTAAAAACTGCATTTTGTTTTCACTCGGGTAATCTTTGTGTAATAATAAATGTTTTTGATGATCTGAGTCACTTAAGTGTGACAAATATGCAAACAAACATAAATTTCTTGGAAAAAAAAATAAAAAATCAGAAAGGGGGCAAATACTTTTTCACAGCATTGTTTATACTGAATATGTTTCAGTTTGTGAGTGGTTTACTGTTGGTTATGGCGGAAGATATCAGCCATAAGCCAGGTATTGTTTTTTCCAGCTGGCACCTGGCTTTCTCTTGAAAACATTTCGAGCCACTGGAACATTTTCAGAAGCTGCGGGATGGAACATTCCCACCCCTTCCCATCGTTGTCTCTCGAGCTTACCGTTTACGCCGGCTTGCCTGAGAAATGATCCAACGGTGTGGCCGGCTGGCCACAGAGGTGATTAAGGACTAGATTGTCTTTGATCACCTCTATGGCCTTGGAAGACCAGAGAGACGTCACTTCCGGTTCAGGGTGGAAGTAATTTTTATTTTTTTTAAAGCAAGAGAACAACATTTTTTTTTTATCCTTTGCTTTTAAAGATAAAGAACAGATTTGGGGTCTTTTTGACCCCAGATCTCTCTATAAAGAGGACCTGTCATCCTTGTTTCTATTACAAGGAATGTATACATTATTTTTAATAGGAATACAAGTGATAAGAATAAAACTAAAAGGGACAGTGTAAATAAAAAAAATAGGATTTTTTTTAAAGTGCCCCTATCCCTCCGTGCTTGCGCACAAAAGCGAACGTAAGTCGCGCGCGCATATGTAAATGGTGTTCGCACCACATGTGTGAGGTATAGCCGCGAACATTAGAGCGTGAGTAATATTTCTAGCTCTAGACCTCCTCTTTTACTCTAAACAGGTAACCTGTAAAGGCGTTTAAAGCGTTGCCTATGGAGATTTCTAAGTACCATAGTTGTCACCATTCCATGAGCATGCACAATTTTAAAGCACGACACGTTAGGTATCTATTTACTGAGTGTAACATCATCTTTCATATTATACAAAAAGTTGGGGTATATATTGTGTTTTCTTTTTTTTAAAATTCATTACAATGTAATTTTTTCAAAAAAATTGCATTTTAAAAACTGCTGTGCAAATACCGTGTGACATAAAAAATTCCAACAATCACCATTTTAATCTCTAGGGTCTCTGCTAAAAAAATATATATAATGTTTGGAGGTTATGAGTAATTTTCTAACAAAAAAATACTTGCAATCAAAAAGTGTCAGAAAAGGCGTGGTCTTCAAGTGGTCTACACCAGTATTTCTCAACTCCAGTCCACAAGGCGCCCCAACAGGTCATGTTTTCAGGATTTCTTTCAGATGAAACGACTTTGGTAATTACTAAGGCAGTGAAACTGATCAAATCAACTGTGCAAAATAATGGAAAGCCTGAAAACATGACCTGTTGGGGCGCCTTGAGGACTGGAGTTGAGAAACACTGGTCTACACCAGTTGTCATCAACCCTGTCCTCAGGGCCTACTAACAGGCCAGGTTTTAAGTATTACCTTAGGGAGATGCAGACTAGAATACTGCAATCACTGAGCAGCAAATGCTATCACCTGTGATGTATTTCAGTTATCTTGCAAACCTGGCCTGTTAGTGGGCCCTGAGGACAGGGTTGATGACCACTGGTCTACACAGTAGACCAAAAAGATTGCCAATAAGGAGGAAAGAGGGACATTTGGTTCCAAAAGAGGGACAGCACCTCTGAATGAGGGATTGTTGGGAGCAATGGAGTAGGGAGAGTGGCCAAAAATAAGGCTTTGTTCAGAGCGCAGCTCTTTGCACAGGCACAGATAATGATTTCATATATTTATACTGATAAAGCTCGATCTTGCCTTGCAATATTCATTTTATAGCACTCATCTGACTTTCCATCAACTTGAAACTCTATATTATTTGGAAGCCTACATTGGCCATTCAGTGATTTTCATTAGCACTCAATCAGATTATCAGCTTTTAATTGCATTTCTGTATCAAATCTGCAAACTGCAGGAAACCCATTTTTCTCCAGTCAATATTTATCTTGGAGACTTTTTTTTTTTGCACTGTTAAATTATTTCCTGAGTTGGAGTTCATATAAGGTAAAGCTAAGTTGTTGTATAGACTGTCTAAGGCAGTGGTTCTCAACTCCAGTCCTCAGGGCCCACCAACAGGCCAGGTTTACAAGATAACTGAAATGCATCACAGGTGATATAATTTGCTGCTCAGGGATTGCAGGATTTTAGTCTGCATCTCACCAAGGTAATACTTAAAATCTGGCCTGTTAGTGGGTCCTGAGGACAGGAGTTGAGAACCACTGGTCTAAGGCCTCATGTACACTGCTGCTGTTAAACGGACGTTTAGGAGCATTTGGGCATTTTTTTCAACTGCTCCTGAACTCTCCTCTGTTATCTTATCAGTACCTGTACACAGGGTCTTCTACAGTCGTTCCTAGGCAGTTGAGTTTAGAGGCTTTTTCAGGAACCCAAAAAAATGCGTTCAGAAGCTGTTTTTAGAGGCATTTCAAGCGTCAATCGTGTCTAAACGCGGTAACTCGCATTTAGCAGCATTTCGTTTACAGGCGTTTTTAATTTTAAGCAAAAAAAAATAATAATATTTACTTTTTTAAATACTTCTAGACGCAATGCGGCTAAACGTGGCTAAATGCGGCATGTAAACGCGGCTAATGGTCGTTTTTAGACTCCAGTTTCTAGCTATCAAGTTAAATCGTTCAGGAGAGGTTGAACAACGTCCCTTGTACATGAAGCCTTACTCCTTGCCCTGCTGTCGGGAATGGCAGCAACTAAAATTTTTAACAGACATGATTATTTTATTGCAAGGATTCCTCTCCTCATTTTTCTGAAGGTATTTTGCTCGGTGTGGGGCACGTTGTTGTTGTTTTGTCTTGCTCTTATGAATCCTGTCCTCTCTGCTGAATGTGGTCTTGCAAATTGTCAGACATTGAGGAGAGTGAAAAATGCAGGAAAAGAGCAATAATTCATCTTTCATAAATAAGACTCCATTAAACTAATCTGATTGGTTGCTGTACAATACTAGACAAGAGACATCACTATTGACTCTTATTGACTAAGGAAGCCCGAAGCAAAAGCCAGACCCTGCAATAAGCGCAGGGCGGCATGAGAAGGTGCCCAGGCAGACTGGGCTAGTGGGGGTTAATTTTTGTCTGAAGGAAAGGAGAGGTGGAGCGTGATTAGCCGGCTAGCGCAGGGAGGCTGGGACAGTGTGGGGGTCACAGGGCATGCAGCAGCTTCTGGCCAGCACACGAGGAGGAGAAACGTTCCCGCCCACCCGCCCCACAGGTTCAGGGGTTAGTAATGGTGGGTGGGTTGTGCGTTTATTATATATGTTTTTGTTTTAAATAGGTATGCGGTTGGGTCTTTGGAGGCTTTGTTAAACAGACTTCTGGAATTTAAGAGGTGGGGACACATCTGAGGTATGGGTCCCCGGTGAATAACAGTTATGGTGGATTAACTGGGAAGTGTACGGTATTATCTGCTGAAGGTGGTGGTCCCCGAGCCGGTGCAATGTGGCAGGGACCAGGGTAGTGTTTAAGCAGATATAAGGTTAAAAAGATTTTATAGTTAGTGCCTCCAAGGATCGGCAGCCAAAAAGATTATACATTGTTTTTTGGTTATATTGTTAAATTATTTTTACTTTAACAAAAGGGGCCGTTCAACTGCCAGTTTTACCCAACCTATTGGTGTCAGTCTAATTTCTGGAAGGTTTAGCGGGAGGTACAATAGGTGGGTCTGGTAAACGGGTATATTAGGCCAGTACACATATGGGTTACCCTTTCAAGCCGTTTCAATAAGGGCCCATACACTCTATTATGCTGCGTAATGCCAAGCTTACTTTGTATCAGCCCAATGCATGGCAACGTGTTACTTGGTGTGCTGTTGTGCCATTCAAAATTAATAGCATTGCAATGCACAAATATTGGAGAGGCCAAGTGAATGTATGGACAACGTACTGGTCCTCGGTACCACTAGCAGGCTTCAGGCCGAAATCAACCTAGTATGGAGCCACACTTCCAGAAGGAGTCATTGTCCCCTAGTCCTAATACATACAGTACCTGACTCCTAGAACAGTAAAGTCCAAAAGTAGTGGTACAGGGGCTCTGGATGCAGATTTTCACAGGTTATTAAAATGTGGACAAAGTCTTTACTTGAGCCAGTTTGGCCTGTATTCGGCAGCTCATCTCAAAGACAGGGATCCCCCAGGAGAGGTCAGAGAGAGCGCCAGATGAAAATTCCCTAGGAGTTTAAAGGCTTCATCCTTCAACTGGTTACAAGAAGCAGAGAAAATGATAGCCAATGTGGTTCGAAGCCCACACAATCCCCCTTCGTCAGGGCTGGAGGAAAATTTTTAAATAAGTGTAAATGGGAAAAACTTGCGCGCTGCTATGTGAAACTTAAAAAAAATATATAAACATCAAAAATGTGTATGTAAAGATATCTCAGAAAATGTTAATTGTGAACAGCTGCAACCACTTAAAAGTGCACTCAAAACATGAAAATTTTAAAATGACACACATAAAAATGAAGATAAAGAAGAATTGCTACTAGTTTTTACTTATGAAAAATAAAGTAAATAAAAAATAAATAAATAATAATAATAATAATAATAATAATATATTAAAACAATAAATACATATAAATACATAAATAAATAAATATGATAAACGATAACATAAATTATAAGATAAAATAATACAATAAAATAAAAATAATAAATCAATAAATGAAAAAAAAGTAAATAAAAAAAGTAAGGCTAAATTGACCTTACTTATTTTGACCAATTACTACCAGAACAGTAATGTCAAGTACCCCAAGTATCACACACATCTTCACACCCCACCTATGGATGATCCAGAGGCCTAATTACTCCCCCAGATACAGGAGTCCAATACTTCCTTAAGGCTAGGCTCACAGATGTCTGGCTGTGGTTTGCAAGCCGGAGTCCGGTGCAGTTTTGTTACCCGGTTCAAGTGCGATTCAGGTGCAAATATTTACTTGAATTCACACCGGACCCAAAATCGCACAGGACCCTTTTCAAAAATGAACTGCGGCCACCACAGACATGTGTGAATTGGCTCCATTCAAAGCCGGTGTGGTTCACATGTAATGCAAATCAGATGCGGTTAAAAACGCATCCAATTTGCATATATGTGAACTGAGCCTTATGCTTTTCTTTTACTGTTGTGTAACAGGAAGCAATACAGTCTCTTCAGTCATGGTGATACAGTGATGTTTCCTCTTGCCCTCAACCAAGAATATCCTAAAAGTCTCCTCATCCTCCCTGAGCATAGCCCACTAGGGAGGAAGTCTCTGTGGAGCACCCCAGTTGGCAAAAAGCCATTGCCTGTTTAGGCTACATCTTCCTGTAGTAGACCACAAGCTTTCCCATGGACCACCAAAAGAACTTACTACTCTCTTCCTAGTAGACATGTGCAATTCGTTTCGTTCCGAATTCGTTTTTTAACGAATTTCGACAAATTCGTTAATTCGGAAATATCCGAATTAACGAAAACTCATTTAACGAATTTTAACGAATTAAAATTTACGAATGTACGAATTTACGAATATACAAATTTACCAATGCACGAATTTACGAATGTACAACTATCCGGAAATTCGTAAATTTGAATTTACGAATTTCCGAATATTCGTACATTCGTAAATTTGTACATTCGTACAATCGTAAATTAGTAAATTCGGAAATCTGAAATAATAATTAACTAATAACTTAACTATTACTAACTATTCAATTATAGGTATTGTAATTTCCTTTCAAATTTGGCTGTTAGTGAACTTAACGAAGTTACGAATTGTTTTCCGACATAATGAATGCCGTATCTAAACGAATGGAACGTAATGAATTAATAATAATAATAAATAACAATAATAATAATAAAAACGTTTTATTATTATTATTATTAATTTGTTCCGTTCCATTTGTTTAGATGCGGCATTTGTTATTTCAGGTTATGCGTAACTTCAGATAAATTTGTATTCGTTACGTTCGCTAACAGCCAAATTTGAAAGGAAATTACAATACCTATAATTTAATAGTTATTTTTTCAGATTTTCAAATTTTCGGGTTTTCGAAAATATCGAATTTCCAAATTTCCGAAATTACGAATGTATAAATTTACGAATGTATAAATTTACGAATGTACAAATTTATGAATGTACAAATTTACGAATGTACAAATTTACGAATGTATAAATTTACGAATGTACAAATTTACGAATTTACGAATTGTGATCATAACGAATGACCCGAAAAACGAAAAAAAAAAAAAACGAATGAAACGAAAACGAAAACTAACTAATTTTTTGGCAGTGCACATGTCTACTTCCTAGAACACTTTATCTTCTCCACCACCACTACCACTAGTAGCTATATTTATATACCCTAGCTACGGGGAAAAACGACCTATAGTGGGCAAACAGTACGAACTGCACTTCACCTAATTACCAGGGAGATGCAATAGATAAATTCCACCTAACACCCTCTTACACCAAGACAGCACAAAATAAGCCACTTGCATTTTCGCACACTTCAACACTCAGATGTGAACCAATTGTGTGTTGTAGTGGTAAAAGAAAAAAAAATGTCATGACAGGTCATAAGAAAAATGTTTATCTTGGAGAGTCATCAACTTTCAGCTTTCTTAAAGGTTACCCTTTTATTGAACACTAAACATAATGCATTTTGCAGCTAAACGTCACTTCTTCAGACATGGTGAAACATAGTCTGGCTGATTTCGCAGCGCTCTCAGTGGGAGATCAAAGTGCATGAAACCTCAGCTTTGATCATCTGCTGAGTACTCTACAAAATCATATA
Organism: Rana muscosa; assembly: GCA_029206835.1. Taxonomy (NCBI): domain Eukaryota; kingdom Metazoa; phylum Chordata; class Amphibia; order Anura; family Ranidae; genus Rana; species Rana muscosa. The sequence continues at coordinate 179,863,784 of CM055119.1, read as the reverse complement.
CCATATATACTCGAGTATAAGCCAAGTTTTTCAGCCCTTTTTTTAGGGCTGAAAGTATACCCCTCAGCTTATACTCGAGTCAGTACCTGAAAATCGTGAAATTCCGCGGCCGGCGTCCATTGTTTAAATCTAGTGCCTTTCTCCCTGTCCCTTCCGCGATAGGCGTTTCCAGCAAAAACTTGTGTTGAGTGTTGCGCCTATCACGGAGGTCCTCTTGTCCGACGTCCGTGATTGGCGGAGCACTGAACACAGTGCCTGCTGGGAAACGAAGTCGGAGAATGAGAGGACCTCCGTGATAGGTGCAACACTCAACACAGTGTTTGCTGGAAACGCCTATCACAGAAGGGACAGGGAGAACCGCGCGAGATTTGAACAATGGACGCCGGCCGCGGAATTACAAGATTTTGAGGTACACTGACTCGGGCACAGGGAGGCTGCAATGGACACAGTAAGGGGGCACAGTGAGGTGACAATGGGCACAGTGAGGTGAAAATGGGCAGTGAGGTGGCACAGTGAGATGGCAATGGGCACAGTAAGGGGGCACAGTGAGGTGACAATGGGCACAGTGAGGTGAAAATGGGCAGTGAGGTGGCACAGTGAGATGGCAATGGGCACAGTAAGGGGGCACAGTGAGGTGGCAATGGGCAGTGAGGTGGCAATGTGCACAGTGAGATGGCAGAGTGAGATGGCAATGGGCACAGTAAGGTTGGGCAATTGGCACAGTGAGGTGGCAATGGGCACATTTCCTCCCCTGGGCTTATACTCGAGTTAATACGTTTTCCCAGTTTTTTGTGGTAAAAGTAGGTACCTCGGCGTATACTCAAGTATATACGGTAACTGAATTTGGGCCGACCCTGAGTATCCAAGTCGACACCTTCCCAAGAACTGCGTGGAGACAGACGTATTCTCCATCTTCCTACAGATGTGCACACCTCTTTTAGTGGAACCCTGAAACCTCACCAGATGTGTGTTATCTCTATCAGCTAAATATAGTATTTTCTTATATCATACTCTTGATTTGTACTGGTAATACCTCACCAGAAGGACTCTCCTGCTTTCTCCCTGCTTTTCTTTTGAGAGATAGACAGAATCAAAAACTGTATTGCCTAGTACACACGACCGGTTTTTCTGTCGGATAAAAAACTGATGGTTTTCCTGACAGAATTCCTCTCAGCCTGCCTTGCATACACACGCTCAGACAAAATCCACCCGTCCAAAGCGCTGTGACGTACAACGGCACTATAAAGGGGAAGTTTTATTCCAATGGCGCCACCCTTTGGGCTGCTTTTGCTGATCCTCGTGTTAGTAAAAGTTTGGTGAGAGACGATTCGCGCTTTTCAGCCTTGTGCTTTTCAGTCCGTTACAGCGTGACGAATGTGATATCTCCATTACGAACGCTAGTTTTACCAGAACGAGCGCTCCCGTCTCATACTTGATTCTGAGAATGCGCATTTTTTTCCCCCCGGAAAAGCGTACACACGACCGGTTTTTCCGATGGGAAAAAGTCCGCCGGGAATCCCGACGGGAAAAAAGCTGGTTCTCTTTTTTTTTCCGGCACTTTTCTCTTCGGGAAAACTGCAATTGAGCATACACACGGCTGGTTTTCCCGGCCAAAAGCTCTCATGGCAGTTTTCCCAACTGGAAAACCGGTCGTGTGTACGAGGCATGAATTGTGGTGTACTCAATTACATGTTAAGATATGCTGCCAGTCAAAGCCTTAAAGCAGCACTCTTTAAAAAGACCCTATTGTAAGACCATTTATTTCAACAACAGACTTCCATAAAATTAAATGTACATTTAACATACCCTATAATACCAAAAGCATTGGGACACCTGCCTTACTTCATGGCATCCCAGTCTTCGTCCGTAGGGTTCAATATTTAGTTGGCCCTCCCTTTGCAGCTATAACAGCTTCAACTCTTCTGAGAAGGCTGTGGAGTGTGTCTATGGGAATGTTTGACCAATCTTCCAAAAGCACATTTGTGAGGTCAGCCACTGATATGGACGAGAAGGCCTGGCTCGCAGTCTCTGCTCTAATTCATGCCAAATGTGTTCTGTTGGGTTGAGTTCAGGACTCTGTGCAAGCCAGTCAAGTTCCTCCACCCCAGACTCCCTCATCCATGTCTTTATGGACCTTGCTTTGTGCACTGGGGTGCAGTCATGTTGGAACAGGAATGGGCCATCCCCAAACTATTCCCACAAAGTTGGGTATATGAAATTGTCCAAAATGTCTTGGTATGCTGATGCCTTAAGTGTTCCCTTCACTGTAACTGAGGGGTCAAGCCCAACCCCTGAAAAACAACACCACACCATAACCCCCCCTCCACCAAATGATTCGGACCAGTGCACAAAGCAAAGTCCATAAAGACATGGATGAGCAATTAGAGGTGGAGGAACTTGACTGGCCTGCACAGAGTCCTGACCTCAATCCGATAGAACACCTTTGGGATGAATTAGAGCAGAGACTGTGAGCCAGGCCTTCTCGTCTACATCCGTACCTGATCTCACAAATTTGCTCCTGGAAGAATGATCAAACATTCCCATAGACACACTCCTAAACCTTGTGGACAGCCTTCCCAGAAGAGTTGAAGCTGTTATAGCTGCAAGGGGTGGGACAACTCAGTATTGAACCCTATGGACTAAGACTGGGATGCCATTAAAGTTCATGTGAGTGTAAAGGCAGGTGTCCCAATACTTTTGGTAATATAGTGTATTTTAGGTATGTTATTTACCTGTAAAAGTCTCCTTATGTGGGCTTCCACAAGCCCTGAGACTACTGCTGGCTGCCATCTTGAATGGGATATCAGCAGCCCCGACAGACTCAGATCTGTCACTGAAACGACAGTCCATAGTGTTCCCCTTCACTATGTTCCCCTTCACTCCTTTGCCAGCAGCTACATGAACTTTTTTTGTAGGAAGCAGTGGCATGCCTGTAATGCATGCACCCTAATCCATGCATCTGGCCCCCTAATCTACATGCGGGGCACCAGATACATGGATTCTAATGGGTTTTTTTTTTTTTTTTTTAAGCAGAGGCCCCCCCCAAAAAAATATACCACCAGCCACCACTGGTAGGAAGGTGAAAGGAGAAGTGGAGGAGCTTGACCAGCATAGACAGCAATTATGCACTCCCAGAAGAGGAAAGGGCTATGACATGTAAGGAGGGAAAGGGCTGTGCTAGGGAATGACTCTAACCCAGGGTAGTGAAATTTTCTAGCAAGATCAAGGGCACATTGCAAGTGAAAAAAATATTTTACAGAAAGGAAAATCACTGAAAATAAACATTTAATTTTGATTTCCCTGAGCTTTTACCTGCATTTTTTTCAAGTTGTTCACAGGTTTTCGTTAATGCAGTGCATCACAAGAGTTAGTGCATCGAATAGCGTGAGTGGGGCCTAAAACGTGTTCAGTTATTTTGTAGAATTCTCAATAGAGGTTCATGGCAAATGTGTAAGGGGCTCTTACAGAAATTGGGTCCCTTTCCTAGTGCATAACAGCGCTCCTATTCCATAATAGAAAAAGTCTTCCTTTGGTTGTTGGGTGGCATAGGCGTTCTGTAGAGGTGGTCAGAAAAAATAGATGTTTGGTGAAGCCACTAGACCTTGTTATATCTCCACGAAATATCTTCCCTGCAGTAGACATGTGCACACTGAAATATTTTGTTTCGGAATTTCGGTTTCGTCCGAAAAATACATTTATTTAGTTACTCCCGAAATTCGTTTTTATTTATTTTGTTTCGTTAAAAAAATGCATTCGTCCGAAAATCAGAATTAAGGTTGAATCTATCAATTGAAGACTTATGGTGTCTGTCGAATGTTCTAGTAATATTCGAGGAAGCAGCTAAACTGTATGACGCCAAAATCGTACATTTCCGGTCGAATGCTCCGCCCACAAGCTATAGTAGAATTCTAATGTTGTATGAATAGTAATAATTATATTTATTAATTATTATTACTAGTCAACCAACATTAGAATTCTTCTATAGCCCATGGGCGGAGCATTTGACCATAAATGTTCCGCTCGCGGAGATCGTATGTTTTTAGCTGCTTCGTCGAATCTTTATGTCTCTATAATGTCGAATCTCTTTCTCTCTATGTCCAATAATCTTGGACTAATAGAGTTAGGTTAGGCACATTCGACCGCAGATTCGATAGACACAGATCGCTATTGTCACCATCATGTTGAATCTTCTATCTATATCGAACTGTTGTCGCAACGAAACGAAAATAAAGCATTTTTTATGTCGGATCTTTTGGATTTCAGATTCTGCACGTTCGTTATCGTTTGTTAAAACGAATGCGAAAATCCCAGAAATTCGGACAAAAGTGCATTCGGACGAAAACGAATGCACATGTCTACCCTGCAGTGGGGGCACAAGGTTTGGGAAAACATGTTTCCCAGGAGTATTTGAGAGATGGCAAGTGGAAATGATGAGAGATTTTATTTGTGAACAGCTACTGTATATATACACAGCATTTAAAAAAAAACAAGATTTCTTCAGCCTGTGGATAAAGATGATATGGGAGCTCCACAATTCCCTTTTTTTATTTTGTTTAAGTGTGTGCTTCATCTTCCGATCAAGAGATTCCTCTTTTAATGCCAATTTTCAAGTCTCAGTGAAGTTGCAAGCAAAGAGTGTTGGCCTGGTTCCTGGTCTCCAGTTGTGCTTTAAAGGAACTTGTGTGCCGGGAAATTAAATATAAATGTTAAGATTCTTGTGTAGGTATCCTGTCCCAGGCTATTATCTCCCTAATTGATTTTAACATTATTGTTGCTAGGCTGTAACCAATCTAAGCTGTTAATTACATTTTTCTGGTCTTTCTAAGCTCAGTGGGTTAATTGCTTTTGTTACTGTAAAGAAGGTTCCATTAAGCAGAGTGGGAAGGAAAACTGACTCAACTGACTCAACCAATTCCTGATTATGTTGTTCAGAATATGGAAAGGCTCGGGAAAAGTCCCTGAAGCGAGCATGGGAGGAGGTGACGAGGGAAATAGAGAGCAGGAGGTCTTTGAAGGAATGAAGAGAACGAGTAGATTGGTATTTTGAGACTACTGTAGGTTACTGATGTAGCTGGAGGCCGAGTTGTGGATGGCTTTGTAAGTTGTTGTTAGAATTTTAAATTTTAATTGTTGGGTGAGTGGAAGCCAGTGGAGGGATTGACAGAGAGGAGTAGCAGACACTGAGCTGTTGGTAAGGTGGATGAGCCCGGCAAAAGCATTCATGATGGGCTGAAGGGGGGATAGCCTATGTAAAGGTAATCCGATGAGAAGGGAGTTGCAGTAGTCGAGGCGAGAGTTAACCAGGGAGGGAATCAGGAGCTTTGTGGTGTCATTGGTTAGAAAGGTGCATATTTTGGAGATGTTACAGAGGTTGAGGCAGCAGGATTTGGAAAGTGTTTGGACGTTGGGCCAAAAGGATAGTTCAGAGTCCAGGGTTACACCTAAAACCTTGGCATGTGGAGACAGGCTGATAGTAGTGCTATGGATCTTGACAGAGAAATCAGAGGAAGGGGCACGTGATGGAGGAAAAATCATGAGCTCAGTTTTGGATAGATTGAGTTTGAGGAAGCGGTGTAACATCCAGGCTGATATGTCTGTTAGTAAATTAGTGATACGCGAGAAGACTGAAGGCGTGAGCTGAGAGGTAGAGAGATAGATTTGGGTGTAGTCAGCATAGAAATGGTATTGAAAGTCATTGGAGGCTATTACTTGACCCAGGGAGGAGGTGCAGATGGAGAATAAGAGAGGTCCAAGAATACTACTTTGGTGGGCCCTGACAGAGAAAGGGAGAGGGGAAGAGGAAGTAGAGCTGTAAGCGATACTAAAGGTGCGGTTGGATAAGTAGGACGAGAACCAGCGAAGAGTACTGTCACAGAGACCAAAGGCGTGTAGTTTTTTGAGGAGGAAGGGATGGTCCACTGTGCCAAAGGTAGCAGAGAGGTCTAATGCCCTGTACACACGAGCGGAATTCCCGTCGGAAAAAAAATTGCATGTTTTTTCCGACGGAATTCCGCTCAAGCCTGCCTTGCATACACACGGTCACACAAAAGTTCGGTGAACTTTTGACTACCAAGAACGCAGTGACGTAAAAGATTATAACGAGCCGAGAAAATTAAGTTCTATGCTTCCGAGCATGCGTTGATTTGTTTCCGAGCATGCGTCGGAATTTAGCGTGCCGGAATTTGTACACACGATAGGAAATTCCGATCAGAATTTTTCCCGACGGGAATATAGAGAACCTGCTCACTATCTTTTGCCGGATGTTTTTTCCGTTGGAAAAAGTCAGATGGAGCATACACACGGTTGGCATTCCTGACCAAAAGCTCTCATCTGACTTTTTCCGACGGGAAAACCGATCGTGTGTACGAGGTATAAGAGTAGGAGTAAAGAATAATTTCCATTGGATTTAACTGTTCATTTGTGAGTTCTAGGAGAGCAGTTTCCATGGAGTGTTGAGGGTGGAATCCAGAATGAAGGGGATCAAGGTGATTTTTGGCAAGGTGGTCAATTAGTTGGTTGTAGACCAGATGTTCAAGGAGTTTGGATGAAAAGAGGAGCAAGGATTTCTGGAAGAAGCTGGGCTGGCAATGGATCTTCTTGATGTTAAGTGTCACAGAGGAGCTGGGTAGAAACTGCCATCTGGACATTGTAAATAATATTCCTTGTCCATAGATCAAGGTATCTCTGACTCGTTTACAAGGGTCAATGGACAAAGGGGTCCACTAAAACTTAAAGCAGAGGTTCCGCGGTCCATACTTTTTTTTTTTTTGTGCATTCAATGTGACTAATGATGACTGTAATGTACTCACTTGTCCAGCGCTACAAAACATCCCCCGTTCGTTTTCGTAAAAAATAATCGTTTCCTGGTTTTTCCATTTTGCTTGTGGGCATCTTGAAGCCCACAAGCATAGACTTCCGGGTAGCGGAATTACGCTGGACGGCGTCTCCTAGGAAGCATGACACTTTGCTCCCAGGAGACATTGCGCCGACATCCCAGGACACTAAGCGCCACCAGGCAAAGCAAAAGACTCGCCTACTCCCGCGGGAGAAAAAGCAGGAAGTAAAAGAGAATTCAGAAGATTTTCTTCATTTACAGCGTCCAAAACTTAAAAAGGTTAGTGACATGTTATTGTGAATAGCGCTAGGATATTAGGAATACAAAGTGTAAATTTAGGGTGAACCTCCGCTTTAAGGAATTACTGAGGCTGTTCTTACAGGATCATAGACATGTCTGGCTGCTCTAACAAAACCAGGAATTACCAAGATTCTTCCATTTCAAGGGCCTATTTCAACTAGTATTGCTATGTTTGAGAGTACTTGTCCTCTCTGTGTGCATTTATTGGGTATCCTGCACCCCAAACCCTCTCATCTAGTTTTAAGTTCAGCAATAAAAGGTAAAAAGACTGGTGCCCCACTTATTTTTCTGCCTTCGTAGACCAAGGACCAATTCCTGAGATTGAGATGTTAATTTACCGAGCCACCTATAATGATCACATTCAACACCTAGGGAGAAGGGGGGGCTACACTTGGATAAGCCCATTTATGAATGGTTCTGTTAACTTGCTTTCCATTAGCAACTTTTTTTAATTGCAATAAGGGCAGAGGTTGTCAGAATGTTGCTGTCAATTCAACAATGAAATCTTTTTTTTTGTCTTTCCATGGCAGTGAAAGCAGTTTTGCTTGACAAATAGGCGTCTTTTGAAAGCCAAGACAACCCAGAACATCACTATGATATCTTCCACAACCTAGAAACCCTATTTATTGAAATTAAATTAAAGTGGTTGCAAACCCTTACATAAACTCAGTGTACGTTAACCACTCCGGCTCTGGAAGGTTTTATCCCTTCAAGACCGGGTCATTTTTTTCAATTTAGCACTGCACTAATTTAACTGATAATTACGCATTCATGCAACGCTGTACCCAAACAAAATTTTGTATCATATTTTTCACACAAATAGAGCTTTCTTTTGGTGGTATTTGATTGCCACTGGGTCTTTTATTTTTTTTTATATAAACGGAAAAAGACCAAAAATCTTTCTAAAGCCTCGTACACACGGCCGAGAATCTCGTCAGGAAAAAACTTGTCGTTTTTCTTCATGAGATTCTTGGACAAGAAACTTGTCCCGGCCGAGTGTACACACGCTCGATTCAAAGAACCCGCGGTTCTTTGAATGGAGCGAACGCGGTGACGTAATCGACTGTGACGAGCGTGCGCTCGTCACATTCGATGCCGTCGCCGCCATCTTGCTACACCCTACCTATGCCTAGGAAGCTACCGTGCATGCGTCAAAGTCATTTCGAGCATGCGCGGGTTTTCACGGCGACAGGTAAGTGTACACACACACACTTTTCTCGTCGAGAAACATGCCGATGAGAATCTCAATGAGAAAATGGAGAATCCTGACGAGAAAATAGAGAGCAGGTTCTCTATTTTTCTCGTCGAGATTCTTGATGGTTTTCTTGACGAGAAACCTGATAGCCGCGTACACATGACCGGTTTACTCGGCAAGAAAGCTCTGCCAGCAAGTTTCTTGTCGTTTTTTGACGAGAAACTCGGTCGTGTGTACGAGGCTTTACTTTCTGCTACAAAGCATATCCAATACAATTTTTTTATTTTATTAATTTTGGCCAAAGTTTATTCTTCTACATGTCTTTGATAAAAAAAAATCTCAATAAGTGTATATTGATTGGTTTTCTTGAATGTTATAGTGTCTACAAACTATGGTATATGTACTGGAATTTTTATTTATTTATTTAAAACTACTAATGGCGGTGATCAGCAACTTATAATAGGACTGCGGCGGACAATCTGACACTAAAGCCCTGTACACACGATCGGATTTCCGATAGAATCAAATCCGATGGATTTTTCCATCGGAATACTGATGAAGCTGACTTCCATCAGTCTTGCCTACACACCATCAGACAAAATTCCGACCGCTCCAAACGACGTGACGTACAACACGTACAATGGCACTATAAATGGGGAGTTCAAATCCAATGGAGCCACCCTTTGGGCTGCTTTTGCTGGATTTCGTGTTACTGCATGTTAGTAAAAGTTTGGTGAGAGCCGATTCGCGCTTTTCAGTCTCCGTGCTTTTCAGTCCGTTACAGCGTGACGAATGTGCTATCTCCATTACGAACACTAGTTTTACCAGAATGAGCGCTCCCGTCTCCTAATTCAGTCTGAGCATGCGTGGGTTTTTTCTCCGATGGAGTTCCACAAAAACGATCGGAATTTCCTGTAGTTTTTTTTCCCATCGGAAAAATTTAAAACATGTTCTATTTTTTTTCACCGATCTAAATAAGTCCGATGGGGCCCACACACGATGGGTTCATCTGATGAAAACAGTCCATCGGACTGTTTTCATCTGTAAAACCGATTGTGTGTACAGGGCTTATCTGACGCTGGGGGGGGGGGGGGACTGACGAAGTACAACTGATATCACCAGTGACCTTAATGCAGTGATAATACTATACACTATCACTGTACTAATGACACTGGCTGGGAAGGGGTTAACATCTAGGGCGATCAAGGGGTTAAATGTGTGCCTAACTATGTGTAATATATTGGTGCGCTGAGACCAACCCCATTTTGTGGCACAAATCAATAAATGTGTAAAAACACAATAAATCCACTAATAAAGTGCTATAAGTAAAGTGATACTGTACTAATTAATACAAAAAATAAAGTGCAAACTGAATCCTGAATGGATGTTGCTCCGTGCATAAATGAAATAGCAGCAATAGGCCTACATACAGTGCAAAGGTAGCAATAAGCCGTACTCACAAACATCAATAGGCAATAATGGCAAACATAAATACAAATCCGAAAGGAAAAAAGTTCATGAAAGTCTACGCATGGTGCTGATTGTAATTCCAAAGACTTCCACCGGAGGCACTAATCCGTCGTGCAGGAATAATGGTGCTAGTTAGTTGTTAATCCATATGTAGAGTAAACACATTGAAACAAAAGAGGACAATCATAGTGCAGCATATTAGGAAATATTGATCCAAGCAGACAAAGCTAGTATATCACTCACATGTGACCATTAGACAAATGCGCATAGCACAGCTCAGCAGAGAGATCTCCTCATTCAGTGTCTGTGTATGACAGACTACTGCTGACAGCTTCACTAGGTTCCTCCCAACCTAGGGAAGCTTGCTGAGCCGCTAAGACTGCCATCAATCAGAGGCAGCTGGCGGATCCAGACTTGGAAGTCATGATGCCCCGACTGATGGCAGTGACATCAGCGGAGAGCGGACTTCAGACGCTCTCCGCTGAAAATGGATCACAGGAGTGCAAAACAAATTGCACTCCTGTGACCCAAAGGAGAAGCCCAGCCTAAAAAGCTCAGGCTGGACTTCTCCTTTAAGCTAAGGTGACCAGATTTTTAAAATAAAATCCGGGGACATCTTTTTTTTTTTTTACTAGTAATGCCAGCAATCAGCGACTCTCTGCCCGTCGCCGCCGCCGCCCGCCTCACAGCCTCTCAAGTCTCACTGTTCGGGCCCCGGCTACTACTGGGTGGGGAGCGGAGGAAGATCACTCCACCAGGGAAGGCAAGGAGATAAACAGGCAGGCGGCTGGCCGGGACTTGAGCCAAGGCTAATTTGTTAATTCTGAAATTTCCGAATTTTTACATTTCCGAACTTTCGGATTTTCGGGTTTTCCGAAATTTCGAATTTCCAAATTTCATAATTTTTCAATTTACGAATTTACGAATTTTTCAATTTACGAATTTTTGAATTTTCGGATTTTCGAATTTCGAAAATTCAAAAATTGGAAATTTCGAAAATTCGAAAATCTACAATTCGAAAATGGGAAATTTGGAAACTTGAATTCTGAATTTTTAGAATTTCCGAATTTCCGGAAACCGGAAATTCGTTTTTTTTGGAAATTCGAAAAATTCTTTTTTTTCGTTTTATTCGTTTTTTGGGAAATTCGGAAATTCGAAAATTCGGAATTCGGAAATTCCCGAATTCCCGAAAAAAGCAAAAAAACGAAAAATAAAAAAGAATGTTTCAAATTTCCCGAATTTCCGAAAAAAGCAAAAAAACGAGAAAAACGAAAACGAAAAAGTGCAGTGCACATGTCTACTGTATAATAGAGGTATTTGCACCAACTTCCGGTAAGTGACTCCCATGGGAGTCACTCAACTTCCCCCCCCCCTGCTGTCTTCTGGGAAAAACACTGGTCCCAGGAGAGAGCGGGGACCACTGGGAACACGTCACGCTACTCGCGCATGCGCAGTAGGGATCCGGGCAGTGAAGCTGCAACGCTCCACTTCCTGATTCCCTCACCGAGGATGGCGGCGGGGCAGCCGAGAGATGAGCGATTGCTCGTCGGCTGCTGCCGACATCGCGGGCACCCTGGACAGGTAAGTGTCCATTTACTAAAAGTCAGCAGCTGCAGTATTTGTAGCTGCTGGCTTTTAATATTTTTTTATTTTTTTTCGCGGCACCTGCGCTTTAAGGTTTAGCTGTACTTTAACACAGGAAAACGATATGCCATATCTATGCAATCTTTTTATTTCTGTATATAAGATTTTGATGAGCAAACGATGGTGATCATGTAACGAACACATAACTCAAACAAAAAAAGAATAGCTGAACTCGGGCTGGCAAGGATGTCGGTTAAAACCATCCCCTAGATTGCTCAATGTTTTTATCAAATAGTTTCTATAGCTACTTGCTAATCTCTTTACCTTTCCTTCCTCCCATATCTGAGCAGGGTCCCGGAATCAAACAGCATAAAATATGACTTTAAATGCAATATTCCCTTAGAAAATCTCCCTGGAGTTCCCACGTTCATCTCTCAGTCATATCTATGCTTTTTTTTTGTCTTGTTTTGTTCCTTGATGTTCTTTTTTTAAAACATTCATATCATACCACATAGTAAAGCCTCGTACACACGATCGGATTTCCATCAGACAAATCCGTGGAATTTTGTGCGAAGGGCGTTGGCCGTGAACTTGTTCTGCATACAGACGGCAGAACTTTTTCAGTCAACATACACGAAACGACGTGTTTTTTTCAGCTCTTTAGCGCCACCCTTTGGGCAACTTCTGCTAATGTTGTCTTATGGTTAGCATTGGTTCGGAGCATGCGTGTTTGTACTTTGGATTTTTTTTCCGACGGACTTATGTACACATGATCGGATAATCCCACAAGACACATTTGATGTCGGAAAATTTGAAAGCATGCTATAAAAACATTTGTTGTCGGAAATTCCGACAACAGTTGTCCGATGGAGTGTACAAACAGTCGGATTATCCGACAAAATCCTGCCATCACACATTTGTTGTCGGAAAATCCGATCGTGTGTACGAGGCTTAAAGTAGGGTGACCAGACATCCCCGGTTTCAAGGGACAGTCCCCGGATTGAGGACACTGTCCCCGGTCCAAGTTTGTCCCCAGTTTTGTCCCCGGATTGGATTTGAACAGGAGCTGGGGAAATTTCAAAGACAGTCAGTGCAGAATAAAAAAAAAAAATCTGAATTGCACCCCCCCGCTCCGCCGCTCCTAATAGCTTAGGGGGGGGGGGTGTATTTTTTTCCATTATCTGTGCCCCTTTCTAATGATCATGTGCTGGTCGGAGCGGAGGGAATATTTCTTCAGTTTCGGGTGCATGCCCATTCAGCTCCGCTGAGAAGGCCTGGCTCGCAGTCTCTGCTCTAATTCATCCCAAAGGTTTTCTTTTGGGTTGAGGTCAGGACTCTGTGCAGGCCAGTCAAGTTTCCCCACCCCAAACTCGCTCATCCATGTCTTTATGGACCTTGCTTTGTGCACTGGTGAGCAGTCATGTTGGAATAGGAAGGGGCCATCCCCAAACTTCCCACAAAGTTGGGAGCATGAAATTGTCCAAAATCTCTTGGTATGCTGATGCTTTGAGTTCCCTTCACTGGAATCAAGGGGCCAATCCCAACCCCTGAAAAAGAAAACCCCCCACCATAATCCCCCCTCCACCAAATGATTTGGACCAGTGCACAAAGCAAGGTACCCGCCACCCCCCCCCCCCCAAAAGGTGCCAAATGTGGCAGCGGAGGGGGGAGGAGGCAGACAAGCGGAGCTTCCCCTTTAAGTCCCACATTTCTCATAAAGCAGTTTGTTATCTCATAGATAATTCTTTTCTCTAAATATGTTTTTTACAGGTTTTTGTACAGTACTATCCATTTATGCAGCATTTTACACACTATTCATTTACAGGGGGTCCCCGACTTACGAACCCCCGAGTTACGAATTTCTCCTACTTACGAACCGGGCGATGCGGGGACCCTCTGACATTTTGGGCGGACCGTCTGCTGTTCTGCGCATGCGCGGCCAGATGGAACTTCGGGAAATGTCCGTAATTGGAGGCGCATGCGCAGAACGGCATTCAACGGAACATCGGAAAACATCTGAAATGTCCGTAATTGCCGGTCTGCGCATGCGTGGCCGACTTACGAACATTTCCGATCTACAAACAGGAGGAAAGTCCCTAACGGATCCGTAACCCGGGGACCCCCTGTACATCAGTTCTTGCCCGTGAAGAATCCAATAATCTAAGGTCCCTATTCCATGTACACATACACGGGCCAATTTAGGCATGAACCAGTTAACCTACCAGCATGGCTTTGGTGTGTTATGCCCTGTACACACGATCGGATTTGTGATGGAAAAAAATCCGATGGAATTTTCCGTGGGAATTCCGATGAAGCTGACTTCCATCAGTCTTGCCTACACACCATCGGACAAAATTCAGACCGTTCAAAATGCGGTGACGTAAAACACTCCGACGAGCCGAGAAAAATGAAGTTCAATGCTTCTGAGCATGCGTCGACTTGACTCTGAGCATGCGTGGGTTTTTTTCTCTTTTGAAGTTCCACACAGACGATCGGAATTTCCTATCGTTTTTTTTCTCAATCTGAAAAATTTAAAACAAGTTCTATTTTTTTACACCGATGGAAAAAAGATCGATGGGGCCCACACACAATCGTTTTTTCCGATGAAAAAACTACATCAGACTTTTTTCATCAGAAAAAACGATCGTGTGTACAGGGCATAAGAGGTAACCTACACAAGTACTGGGGGAACATATAAACCCAATTCAGATCATTTTCCAGCTGGGATTTGAACCAAGACCACCTAATGCTGCAAGGCAGAAGTGCCAACCACTGAATCACTGTGCCGCCATTATCACCAAATCTGGAGTAGCTCAATTTTCTTCTGACCTTTATAGACCTAATAAAGCTTTGTTGCAGAAAGATATACATGAAAACACACTAAGTAACCTGCTAAGGATGTATTGCATACCTTATTCGAAAATCATTTTTTAGTTGGCCAATAGCTTATGTAATATGTTATGGCTATCCAATGATTACATCTAGTTCTTCAATAGCAGCCCTGAACTTGTTTTCATTTTAACCTGTGGCCTTGTCACTGCAGTGTAGGCGTGATCGCTTCTATAAACTCAAAAACGTGATCTCCTTCCCCATTACTGCCATACCTCTGATGCTTTGACATTACCAGTGTCAGTGTTGGCTTCTATGCTCAGAAACGGTGAAGAGTTTATGAATGGTTCACCAATCTCCTGGCTGTGATTTCAACAGTGGGGCTTGCTTGGGTTGGGCTCTGTGACCCTGATGAAGACAATTGATGTCTTCATTAAATGGATAGCGTCAACGGTTTTACTAGGCAGGGTGTAAAAAAACTGCAACAGGGACAAACAAAATTATCTTATATTTAGCATAGTAGAGGAAGGCTATACTATAATATAATATAAAATAGACATGTGCCCACTGAAATATTTAGTTTCGTAATTTCGCCCGAAAAATTAATTAATTTAGTTACTCCCGAAATTCGTTTTTATTTATTTTGTTTCGTTAAAAAATGTATTCGTCCAAAAATCCGAATTAATTAAGGTCGAATCTGTCAATTGAAGGCTTATGGTGTCTGTCGAATGTTCTAAGAAGATTTGACGAAGCAGTTAAACTGTACGACGCCGCAATCGTACATTTCCGGATGAATGCTCCGCCCACAAGCTATAGTAGAATTCTAAAGTTGTATGACTAGTAATAATTATATTTATTAATTATTATTACTAGTCAACCAACATTAGAATTCTTCTATAGCCTATGGGGGGAGCATTTGACCACAAATGTCCGCTCACGGCGACTGCTTCGTCGAATCTTCATGTTGAATCTTTTCTCTCTATGTCGAATAATCTTGGACTAATAGAGTTAGGTTAGGCACATTCAACCGCAGATTCGATAGACACAGATCGCTATTGTTACCGTCATGTCGAATCTTCTATCTATATCGAACTGTTGTAGCAACAAAACAAAAATAAAGCATTTTTTTATGTTGGATCTTTCGGATTCTGTGCGTTCGTTATCGTTTGTTAAAACGAACATGAAAATCCCCGAAATTCAGACGAAAATGCATTCGGATGAAAACGAAAGCACATGTCTATTATAAAATAAATAAAAAATCCAGCAGGGACATAGGGAGCCCTTATAATAGACACAGCAGATCTACAGACCTCGGCGCAGAGATCTCACCAATCGGGATGAGCTCGAACATGTTTGGATCCTGGTCCAAACTCACGTGAGCAAGCCACCAAGAATCTGTCACAGTACTGAGCCAATCATCTGTTGCTTAGGTCATTCCCTGCCCCATAGTTGCACATATACAGCATAGACCTCTTGTATACGAGTGGGTTGGAGAATGCCCTAGTCATAGATTAATTGGCCCTGAACAGGTGAGAACTTCCTGGTGGGCTCCCTCATGTGGGTTCGGACTAGGATCCAAACATGCCCAAGCTCATCCTTATGCGGCGTACACACGATCGTTTTTCATGCCATTTTTTAAACCGATGTTTTTCTCGTCGTTTTTTTTCATGTTTCCTCTCAAGCCTGTCTTGCGTACACACGATCATTAAAAAAAACGCTCGAGCAAAACACAGTGACGTACAACACGTACGACGGCACTATAAAGGGGAAGTTCCATTCGAATGGCGCCACCCTTCATGTTAGTAAAGTTTGTTGAGCGACGATTCGCGCTTTTCAGCCTTGTGCTTTTCAGTCCGTTACAGCGTGACGAATGTGCTATCTCCATTACGAACGCTAGTTTTACGAGAACGAGCGCTCCCGTCTCATACTTGATTCTGAGCATGCGTGTTTTTTTTTCTCCTCGTGAAAGCATACACACGCCCATTTTTCACGTCTTTAAAAAAAAACGACATGAAAAATGACGTGAAAAAATAGAGCATGTTCGAATTTTTTAATGCCCGTTTTTCACGTCGTTAAAAATGCTCTGGAGCATACACACGATCGGTTTTAATGCCCATTTTTAAAAATGGCATTTTTAACGGCATGAAAAACGATCGTGTGTATGGGGCATTAGGGTGAGCTCATCCCTGAGAAGTATTAGAAATGATTAAGTGGGTTATATCTCTGGCATCTACCAACAAATTCAATAGGAGTTTTAGGTGGACTTTCTTTTTAATCACTAATTATTATCATATGTACCGTATATACTCGAGTATAAGCCGAGATTTTCAGCCCTTTTTTTTGGGCTGAAAGTGCCCCCCTCGGCTTATACTCGAGTCAGTGTACCTGGAAATATTGAGAGGCTGCGGGCGTCCATCATTTAAAACTTGCGGTCTCCTCCTGTCTCTTCCGTGATAGGCGGAACTCTGTCTGCTGAGAAAAGCCTATCACGAACGTTCTCTCATCCTCACCCATCCCAGCAGACACTGTGTTCAGTGTTCCGCCAATCACGGATGCCTTTTCATCCTCGGACAAGTGGACGTCTGTGATTGGCAGAACACTGATCACACTGTCTGTTGGGAAAATGAGTCCGAGGTTACGAGAACGTCCGTGATAGGCTGAACTGTGTCAGCTGAGAAACGCCTATCACGGAAGGGACCAGGAGGAGACCGCGAGTTTTAAACAATGAATGGACACCCGCAGCCTCTCAATTTCAAGGTACAATGACGACGGGCACATTGACAATGGACACAGTGAGTATGGGCACAGTGAGTATGGGCACAGTGACGATGGGCACAGTTAGTATGGGCACAGTGAGGTTGCAAATGGGCATTGTTGACCCTCTGCATTCTCACCCTCGGCTTATACTCGAGTCAATACGTTTTCCCAGTTTTTTGGGGTAAAATTAGGTCCTCGGCTTATACTCGGGTCGGCTTATACTCGAGTATATACGGTATTCACTAGAACCACATGTACACAGGGCCTAAATGTGCCACGTAACCAAAAAAATCCTGTAGTTTAACAGTTTATTGGTCAGGACAAACTAGTTTTGTAAAATCACTTCTGCCTATTGATCCATGAACAGTAGTCTCAGCACGATCTGGGGAAGATGTAGAATAACAATTATCATCTCAAGTCCCAATCCCTTGCCATTCATTTTTCTTATTTTGTCTTTTTTGAGAGCAGGGTTAATCTCTTCCATGGGACGGACGCCAGCTCCCAAAACGACAGTAGTAATAGTGAAAACATTTTTCTCTTCGGTTCACCTTGCTCGTGAAATTTCATCAGAGTATTATTAAGCCATCTCTTAAATCTGGAGCACCATAAGAGCGGGGATACAGTAACTCCAGGGCAGAAGTACCACTGGGTCATAAATGATAGCTTCTTCTGGAAACCCAAGAGGAAAGCCAGTTGCTAAACCATCCTTGAAAAGTAGAATTATATCCAACTGTGACTACTGTGCAGGCCTTGATGCGGGCGAACGGAGGAATGTGTGCCTACTGCAATGCAGATCATTATCTGGCAACATGGGAAGACTAACCTATATTCCGAAGGAGAGTGTTAAAAAGCTGCTGACATTGGATGAAAAGGTTCAGTGAGGCCAAAAAAAGTTAAAAAGGGAAGACATTTATTAGACATTTATGAGCTCTCAGGGGTTTGTTTTGTTATAGTTATAAGTTGTGATATATATATATGAATGTAACCTAATTTGACTATATTTATTGTACAGTATACACATATATATATCTTATATTAAAGTGAAACCATAATTGTTCTTGGTCAATTGTTTTTATTTTATTTTTTACATTTTACACTTTTTTTTTTATTCAATGTTTTACTATATGTATACAATCTTTGTTTTACAAATGAATCTTTAATAGATGATCCCAGAGCAATATGGGATAAAAAAAAGTACAACAGTAATCATTGCCTCCCGCACTACTACCAAGACTTAAGCCTCGTACACACGGCCGGTTTTCTCGTCAAGAAACGACAAGAAAACTGTTGGGAGAGCTTTCTTGCCGAGAAAACCGGCCGTGTGTACGCGGCTTTCAGGTTTCTCGTCAAGAAAACTGCCCAGAATCTCGACGAGAAAAATAGAGAACCTGCTCCCTATTTTCTCGTCGGGATTCTTGTCGGCCTGTTTCCCGACGAGAAACCCGAGCGTGTGTACACTTACCTGTCGCCGTGGAAACCCGAGCATGCTCGAAATGACTTTGACGCATGCGCGGTAGCTTTCAAGGCATAGGTAGGGTGAAGCAAGATGGCGGCGACGGCATTGAATGTGACGAGCGCATGCTCGTCGTAGTCGATGACGTCACCGCGTTCGTGCCATTCAAAAGAACGGCGGTTCTTTTGAATTGTACGTGTGTACACTCGGCCGGGACAAGATTCTTGTCAACGACAGGTTTTTTCCTGACGAGATTCTCGGCCGTGTGTATTAGGCTTAAAAGCGGAGTTCCACCCATAAAAAAAAAAAATCATTACTGTGCAGGAAATAATATAATAAAAAACATTTGGAGAATTTTTTAACTTACCTTTTCATGCCTGTTGCTATGTGGTCCTTTGAAATCTTCCACTTCCTCACAGCGGCTCCTTACGTCACTTCCCTCCGCGGCTTCGCTCACTACTGCTCCTGGGAGATGTGTGTCACCATTTCCCAAGAGACATTGGGCGGCGCTGAGGGCTTCATTGCCATCACAATGGGGCGGGCACTTCCAACACCACCGCCAATTGTGATGGCAACCTGAGAAGTTGACGGCGCTGCGATAATGTCAGAATGCGCATGCACGAGAACGGGCTGTGCATGCTGGTCGCTCAGCTGCACTGTATCCCGGAACTATATGCTTGCAGGCTTCACATGTTGACAAGCAATATGACAACGGCCAGGAAGGAATTTTATAACTTTATTTTTTATACTAAACCGGATATCGGGGGACGAATTTGTCAAAAGACGTGAGTGTTAAATTTCAATGTTATAACCTTATGAGATATTTAAAAAAAAAAAAAAATATTACTTGTCGTTGGAACTCCGCTTTAAGCAGTATATTTTTCACTTAGCTCAGTGAACCATCCAAACATGTATGAAACAAGTTTCTATTTTTTTTTTCTCTGCGCTTGATTGGGTATTTATGTAAAAATGTGCAAAACAATAATGTAGTGCCTTATATAAAGTGCATGATAATTACAATAAACAATATTACGTACAATCAAGGACAGTGAATCTCATAAAACTCACATAAGGAGCCTCTGTCGACCCAGGATCGCGCAGCTGCGTGACGTCAGTGCCAGGATCTCCATCCAACGCATTTTGTCTAATGGGACGTTATCAAGGGGTCCTATGTTAAGCAATATAATTTATTGTAATTATCATGCACTTTTTTATGAGGCGCTACCTACATTATTGTTTTGCACATTTAAGTCTGAAGGTCACAGATATACTGCCTTTTATGTTAGCAGCCATATGTATATTTTTTGTCACAGCGCAGATAGCGCTTCTTACATTATTATTTAAAGTGGTTGTAAACCCAATAATGTTTTTTTTTTTCACAACCTCCTGTAAGAGAAAGGCATAATGAGCTATTATGACTAGCATAATAGCTCATTATGCATCACTTACCTTAGATCGGGGCCCCCGAAGCCGACCTTGTCTCCCTCTTCAGCCGCATCCATCGCTGCGGCGATAGCCGGAATGTTACTTCCGGGTATCGCCGCTGCAGCCAATCACAGCGCCGCTCCGGCGCTGTGATTGGCCGGAGCGGTGGAGACGTCACTCTGCGCATGCGCGCGAGAGCCGTCACAATCGGCTATGCCCAGCTATTGCTGGGAAGTAGCCGATTTTGTGAATGGGATTAACCCCATGAATGCGCCGTTGTCTACGGCGCGCATGCGCTGTAGACAGCGGCGCCTGTCTTTTTAGTAAATATCTCCTAAACCGTGTAGGTTTAGGAGATATTTCTTGCACCTACAGATAATCCTTAATCTAGGCTTACCTGTAGGTGCAAGTTGAAAAAGTGGGTTTACAACCACTTTAATAAATATTATTAAAATGTGTGCTCTTTTAGCAAAACATTCTCATATATCTTAGTTCACATCCTTGCATAAATGTTAATGTGGCACCAGCAGGTGACTTCTGACCCCTGACGCTCAAGCAGAGGCGGCTTTTTAATTAGGCAAATTAGGCAGTCGCCGGAGGCCTCGCCCTCAGAGGGGCCTCGCGGCCGCCTAATTTGCCTGTGATCAATCACCAGGGCAGTGTTCCACCACCCCCTGGCGCTGCCCTGTGTTTTCCGGTCATCGCTGTCACTTCTGAATACAGAAACCCGGCTTCTGCAGAAGTGATAGCACAACTCCGTGGGTCTGACATCGCAAGTTCCAGGCATCCATCCAGACGTTGCACTTGAGTAGGGCCTCATGTCTGAATTTTGCCTAAGGCCTCACAAAGCCTAGAGCCACCTCTGCTCTCAAGTTGAAGAGTCAGACCGAGTCAAAATACTTCCAGCTAAAGTAAGAAAACATAAATCTTGCATATGTCTACACAATTATACCAAATTAAGATAAATAAGATAATGAATTCATATTCTTGCAGAAGCTTAGTTGTGGCTGACCCTGTCGTGGAACAATTAATTAACACATTTAGAGACTAGGGTCAAGTAGAAAACTGTATCTTAATTCTAATTACTAGCTATTTGGACAATCAACCTCTTTGCCTTTTTGTGCTTTTCACTTAATTTTGTCGTTGATTTTAAATTTTTGGTCGCTTTTAGCTTCTGTCCTGTCCATAGCAAACCTTTTTTCTATGAAATGCTTTCCTTTAACCACTCCAATACCGGACACTTACCTGCCCAGGCCAATTTTCAGCTTTCAGCACTCTTTTCCCCCTTACACACGACCGATTTTCTCGTCGGATTAAAAAACTACGGTTTTCCCGACAGAATTCCTCTCAAGCCTGCCTTGCATATACACGCTCAGAAAAAAGTCCGGTGAACTTTTGACTGCCAAGAACGCAGCGACGTAAAAGACTACGTTGAGCCGACAAAATGAAGTTCTATGCTTCCGAGCATGCGTCAAATTGTTTCTGAGCATGCGCGTTTTTTTTCCCCTCGGAAAAGCATACAGACGAACGGTTTTCCCGCTGGAATTCTTTCCTGATGGGAAAAAAGAAATCCTGCTCTCTTTTTTTTTTCAGGCAGTTTTCCCGGCGGAAAAACTGCGATGGAGCATACAGACGGCCAGGATTCCCGGCCAAAAGCTCTCATAGCAGTTTTCCTGTCAGAAAAAACAGTCGTGTGTACGAGGCATCACACTTTGAATGACAATTGCGTGGTCATGCAACACTGTACCCAAACTGAATTTTTTTATCAATTTTTATCATTTTGTTTACACAACTAGAGCTTTCTTTTGGTGGCATTTAATCACCACTGTTTTTTTTTTTTGCTAAATAAACGTAAAAAAATTTTTTTTTTTTTTTTTAAATGTGTTTTTCTTAGTTTCTGTTATACAATTTTGCAAATAAATACAGTAATTGTTCTTCATAAATTTAGCCCAAAATGTGTTCCATTACATTTCTTTGGTGAAAATAACCCAAATCAGTGTATATTATTTAGTTTGTAGGAAAGTTATAGAGTCCACAAACTATGGTATATACAGGTGCATCTCATAAAATTAGAATATCATCAAAAAGTTCATTTATTTCAGTAATTCAATTTAAAAAGTGAAACTCCTATATTGTATATAGATGCGTTACACGGAGTGATATATTTCAAGCATTTCTTTCTTTGAATTTTGATGATTATGCCTTACAGCTAGTGAAAACCCCAAATTCAGTATCTCAGAAAATTAGAATGTTACATAAGACCAATAAAAAAAAAAAAAAAAAAAAAAGGATTTTTAATGCAGAGATGTTGGCTTACAGAAAAGTATGTCCATGTACAGTATAGTATGCACTCAATACTTGGTCGGGGTTCCTTTTGCATTAATTACTGCATCAATGCGGCGTGGCATGGAGGTGATCAGCCTCTGGCACTGCTGAGGTGTTATGGAAGCCCAGGTTGCTTTGATAGCGGCCTTCAGCTTGTCTTCATTGTTGGGTCTGGTGTCTCTCATCTTCATCTTGACAATACCCCACAGATTCTCTATGGGGTTTAGGTCAGGTGAGTTTGCTGGCCAATCAAGCACAGTGATACCATGATCATTAAACCAGGTATTGGTACTTTGGGCATGTGCCAAGTCCTGATGGAAAATTAAGTCAGCATCTCCATAAAGCTGGTCAGCAGAGGGAAGCATGACGTGCTTTAGAATTTCCTGGTAGAGGGCTACGCTGACCTTGGACTTGATAAAACACAGTGGAGCAAAACCAGCAGATGACATGGCTCCCCAAATCATCACGGACTGTAATACTTCACACTGAACCTCATGCAACTTGGATTCTGTGCCTTTCCACTCTTCCTCCAGACTCTGGTACCTTGGTTTCCAAATTAAATGCAAAAATTTCCACAGTCCGTGATAATATGACCAGTCAAGATGGAAAATCCACCACTCGGCCATCAATTTCCTATAACCTGGGCAGAAAGTGGTTAAAAAAAAAGGTAGGCTTGTGTTTCAGGGGTAGTATTTAGAGGTTTTAATTTCTTTGTGGGTTTTTTTTACTTTTATTTCAAGCTGATATAACCATTTTTAAGTCTGAGTTGCTCAAAGTGTTAATGGCCATGTGTTCTTGGAGGTGTCTTTTGTTGCCAAAAATAAATAAATAAGATCTAGACATAAATTGGCCAACAGCAAGCCAAAACAGGGACAGCCATAGTGAACTATGCTGGTCAAAGTGGGTTCTATGCTGGTCAAGTGTTAGCCATTATTAGCATACAGGCTACGTAATATGTATAAGTAATATGTATAACACTTGTAGGAATTTCATATTTCTCACAGAGATCACAATGACCCCCCTTATAATGACTTCCTATTTTTTATTTAGAAGGACAGCACCATCTTGAGTGAACCAATCAAAAGTCACTGCACCAGCAATGTGTCCCAAAACTTTTGCCTGTGAATATGTACCCATGAGTTACCAGATCACCAGAATCAAATTTTATGTTGTGTATTTATTTATTTGTGTGGTGGCTGGCCAAGCCTGGATGGTGGCCAATAAAGCATGCCTATGGAAATGGGACCTACAGTATTTGGGCAAGTAACCCAACCGACAGACCCTGTAATCAATGCAGCTATTGGTTTTGAATGAAAAAGTCAACATAAGCCTTCCCAGGAGAGATAAATGTTCACAAAATTGGTCATACCAACACAGAGACATAAATAAGTCAGGACTTCATTTTACAGAGAAAATAACTGACACCATTTCAATCGAGTTCACAAAAGTGGGTCATACCATGAGAGACCTACAAGCCAAGTCTAGACTCCACCTTTCAAAAAAAAAAAGGAAATGTCATCTCTCTAGTAAATTTCACAACAAAGGATCATATGGAAAACTGAATTGTGCTAGTTCCTTTTGAAACTGATGGGATTTTTTTGAATAGCTTACAAAATCTTTTAAATTCTTAGAGGTCCAGATATTTAGGTAGATGTGCTGACTCTCTTGAAATATAACAAAAGTGAGTGATTGTTCAAAGAACATTTATACATATTCACATAGTTTATATAAAATCACAATCACATGAGTACAGCTCCAGATGTATGGGGCCGCTTGCTGCCTGGTGTCACAGTAGGGTAAACCCAATCACAGTATAATACATGCAAAGAAAGAAACTCTCTAGTGCATTAACCTTTTAAAAAAATATATTTATTCACATATTGCATTTCCATGCCGTTCCGGACTGCAGCCGTGCACAATGACATCAATGCCAAGGCTCCACCCCAACATGTTTCGCACAATAGCGTCCTCGGTGGAAGGCAGAAAACAACATTTCTATATCAGCTATGTGCATACGAGGTGTGTCTAAAACATTTGGTGAATGGTCAAATATCTCAACGGCAACTTGGGCCAGGTGCGCACACATGCCCATGGGTATCCAGAGACAAATCGAGAAGCACCACCTAGCGTGGAGTACACGTGACCATCAGGGTAAACCCACTGTGGGCAGTCAAACATAGTCAGTGTGAGAGGTAGAGGTCACAGTGCAATTGAGCAATGAGTGATCATCAAGTTCTGCTACAAAGGATGGCGATGGAGACACATGAAATGTTGGTGCAAGTGTACAGGATGAAAGCCGAGAACAGAAAATGTGTTTACAACTGCTTCAAATGCTTTTGCGTCAGGAAACGACTGAGGATGAGCCACGTTTGAGTCGGCTGTCGACAAGAAAAACTCCAGACACGATTAAGTGAGTGTGACAAATGCTAGCATGAGATCGGCGACTGACGCTACGATTGATGGTGGAGGAATCGGGAATTAGCAAAGACACAGTGCGCACCATCGTCCACAAAGATTTGGGTAAACGGAAGATCTGTTTTCGGTTTGTGCCACACAAGCTGACAGACGAACAGAAAGCACAACGGGTGGAAACCTCTGGACATTTCATTACTATGTGTGACCAGGATCCATCCTTTCTGCCAACCATCGTCACAGAGGATAAGGCCTGGTGCTAACAGTTCGATCCAGAATCCAAGCAGCAATTGATGGAATGGCGTTCACTGTCTTCCCGCCGACCCTGCTAACTTTCCCCGCCTGAAGAGCGTCATGAAAAGCGAACGTTTTGCGAACTTGGCTGCAATCCAAGAATGTGTGACAGCAGTTCTGCAATTGAATACTAAAGAGGCCTTTGCTGACAGTTTCTAGAGGCATTATGAATGTTGCCAAAAGTGTGTTGTAATGGATGCCGATTATTTTGAAGGCCGATAAAGGTAATTTGTTTGTATCTTCTGTTTTGTTTGTTTTCTGATACCATTTACCAAACTTTTTAGACATACCTCATATGTATGACTGTTGTTTGAATAATCGCTCATTTTGGTTATATTTAGAAGGAGTCAGCGCATCTATCTAAATATCTAGAGGATATTTGAGGTATTTATGTATTCATTTGTAGTGTGCAGCTTTCTCCACACAGTGTTTGTTTCACTATGCTAAGCAACAACACTAAGAACAGAGGTTTTACATACTTATTTGTTTTTTAAAATCCTATAGGTATCTATCCAATTTGGTGATGTTTACCAACCAAAAATATTTTGTCAGCTTTAAAATGATGCCCTTGAGGACCACAGTTGTACAAGTTCTTTAGACCTGCTATACGGCCATTGGTTGAAACCAGTAATTTTTCTTCTTTTTTAATTGTGAATGAAAAAAACTAAAATTCCAAAAGGAAATCCATTCAAACTCATACAGAGATTGCACTTAATAAACTTAAACCCAGGACCAAAGCAATGCAAGACTAGACGTGATAAGACAAAGCTCTGCATTTGTAAGTTGAGTCTTGTTCTTTATGTGCAAGAGACTCTTCAGAAAACGTCCTTGTTTCCCCCTTTATTTTATTTCAATAAAATGGCTTTATTAGGCTGCAGTTCTTTACAATATACTCATAAATGAAAGGATTGTTTCAATAAAATCATAAAAAGAAAATTGCTTTATTAAAGTGCAGGTAATTTTATTCAGTGACATAAACAGCCGCAGGGCTTGATGAAAATATCCTTTCCAATGGGACACCCATTTGCTGTCCAAGTACGATAGTTAATATTTTAATGCTCACCTTTGTGAGGACACTTGATGCGCTCAACATGGAAAATGTCACGGCAGACTAATGTTTACACCAGCAAAAATTCCCACTGAAATCTCTTGTTTGAATTTCAACTCAGTATGGATTACACAGGTGTCAGTCATAAAAATGAACCCTCAGAGACTCGATGGCTAGATTTTTAGCATCATTATTGGAAAAAGAGACAGAGAATATTTTTTTAATGTTAACGATCCGCTAAAATGTGACTCTAAACAAATGAACAAAAAAAAATAAAAAAATCACCCAGTTTTTAATAGTTGTCCTACTGCCTGATGACAATGTAAATTTTAGTAGACAGTTGCAAAATTTGGCAGACGTTAAAAATTCCTATATACAGTATTTCAGTACATAGACTGTGAATCAACTAAATAAAAGTTTTAGATTTTTTTCAGGTTTTGCTATAGGTGGAAAAATATCAGCATTCATCTTTAGTTTAGGCTCTTAGGAAAATTAAATGTCTTCTGATTTGTGATAGGTAACATGCTGCTTTATGGGAAAAAAGATTTTAAGCGAGACCCCATATAGCCACCAGAGACCCCACATAGCCACCAGAGACCCCATATAGCCACCAGAGACCATGCATAGCCAGAAGATATCCCACACAGCCACCAGAGACCCTGCATAGTAACTGGAGACCCCACTTAGCCATCAGACACCCCGAATATCCACCAGAGACCCCAAACAGCCAACAGAGACCCTACATAGCCACCAGAGACCCTGCATATCCAGCAGAAACCCCACACAGCCACCAACCAGAGACCCCCACATGGCCACCAGAGACCCCCACATAGCTACCAGAGACCCTGCATAGTAACTGGAGACCCCACATAGCCATCAGACACCCTGAATAGCCACCAGAGACCATACACAGTCACCAGAGACCCCACATAACCACCAGAGACCCCACATTGCCACCAGGGACCCTGCATAGCAACCTTGAATAGCCACTTGAGAAGGAAGGGTGGGACAAATTTAGATGGAGGGCACCCAATTTTAGTCTTGCCTAGGGCAGCACAAAAAAGAAAAATACACCACTGACCTTGTCAACAAAGAGTAAAACAAGCTCTGTAACACTTACATCCAGCCTTAAAGTGGTTGTAAACCCTTACATATATCCACTGAAGTAACGCAGTTGATACACAGAGATAACACAAAGCCTCCTATATTATCTGTATCTGCTATTTGCAGCCCTCTCTTCTCTGCAGTCAAAGTACACAGATCAAAGGGTATTTCTGAGCCTCCAACAGGCAGGGGGTGAGTATCTGATGTCACACACTTCACAGCACAGAGTTGAGTGTAATATGAGGCCTGAGTTTAGGGAATGGATAACTGTACCTCTACACAGTCTCATAGGGAAACATACACAGCTGAGGCTGTCAATCATCTGCTGTGTGCTGGAGAGGGGTCATCTCCCAGGATTGCTTGGTGTTGGCATACACTTTCAGATGTGGCTCATGCAAATAGCAGAGGAAGGAGAAAGCAGCCACAAATCACTCTAGGTGTTTTAGATTGAGGCAAGTAAACACTATAGAAGGATATGCTTTGTTTATTTATTCATTGTAGAGGTTTACAACCCCTTTAGAGTGAGTCTGTTTTATCATTTAAAGCCAGTCTCAAAGCAGCTTATTCTTTCTTCCCGTTGCTCCCCACAATTCCATTCACCAGCAAGAGAAAAGAGAAGGAACCCTTTGTAAGCTCCAAGTCATGACTTAAAGCTTAGTCAGATTTGTTGTCCCCATTTGACAGAGTGGGGACATGAGAAACACATTGCCAAGCACCGGTACTGTCATTTACATGAAAGTACCGGTTATTTCTCTTTCCGCCAGGCAGCCAAATGGAGCTGCAGGGGGGAGTGGGGGGATGTGAAGTCAAGGTGAATATGTGCTGTTTGAGGGATAGTAATAACCAGTTGCAGGCATATTAGACACATCCAAAAAAAATGTACACAGGACGTGTCTAGTACATCCAGTACGATTCTGCCCTGCTGCCAGAATCCCCCCTGTCCCAGTACATTTCAGCTCTGATGAATCACTGCTGCATTGCCGAGTACACAGAGAAGGTCCAGGCGGCTGCAGCTGTCATAAAAAGCAGTCTGACAATGTTTTCAAAAACAGTGGTCAGCCACAAATACAGACAGATATAAGGAAACATGGTTTCATTTTGTATCTTTCTGTTTATTCATCTACAGATCAAAGGGATGACCTTCGATCTGCAGATGAAGTCAGTTAAAGCAACCTGACAAACATTTTTTTTTCATGAAATGTTCCTCTGTTTAACCCCTTATCAACCCTTAGTTCACTATAATCAGCCCTAATTAACCCCGTCTTCTCCTTCTCCATTCAATTATAATTTTTCTGCTGATTTTTTTTCTTTCTATCTTTTTTTGTTCTGTTTTTGTTCGCTTTGCTGGTTAACATTTTTTACACCTTTTACATATATTGACAAGTATCACATTGAAAAAAGTGCAAAAGTGAAAAAAACCTTTACATAATTTGTAAATAACTTTGCAATGCTTTGAACCAGAATCATAATGTTAGTGTTGTTTTAAACAGGAAAAATAACAGAATAAAATGCACACTTTTTATGTGCAGTAACACGTTATTTTTAAACGAATACTGCTTGAAAAAAGAAAAGGGGCATTTTTTTAGTTTTATTACGTTTAATTGTCTAAAAATTGCAAAAAATAAATAAAAAATCTGTGTTGCAAGACAATATTCACAAAAAGAAAGCCCTGCTTGTCCTTAAAAAAATAAATATATATATATATATATGTATGTAGCGGGGTCTTTAAATTTAGTTGGGATGCACTGGGTAATAGTATGACCCAGGTGTGTAAATCATGAGGGTTTTGGACCATTTTGTGTTCATGGAGGACTGGGTGGTGTATTATTCTACTTGGCCTGAGGGTGGCACTGTGCCCACAGGTCCAAGATGGAATTGCTGCTGCAGTGCTGTCCTTTTTGTCTCTTTCCGGAGATGGTACGGCAAGGGCGGGGAACCTGCCATGGCATCAAGGGAGGGGGATAAAAGGGGGAGACGCCCTAACCACTGGGTTTTCTTCTTCGAAGGTCTTCGAGATCTTCTTCATCACGCGCCCAGGCACCTTAGGCCTGAGTGCGGGCGGTTCGGAGTTCCGGTTCAGGTGCCCTAGGCCTGACCGGAATGGAGTTGGAGTCCATCCCAGGCACCTTCAGCCTGGGGTGAGGTACTAAACCGGAAGCCTGGGGCCCAGTGACTTTGACTGGGTCCCGCAAGGGTGGAGAAGTCCGAGGGTCCCTGAGGTGGACGGGGCCCATGTCTGAGGCGAGGAGGCCGGGGAGGTTACCCGTCCGGAGAGTCCGGAGCAGCATCAACCCGGTGACGGATGGGCCTCCGGTAACTCCCTTGGAGGGACATCTTCCCCTGATAGGGGCCGCAACGCAGCAAAGGTATTACTATCTACGTTCTCTTGAGTCGCTGGTAGAGACTCACAAGTTCTAAGTTCTCTCTAGCCAAGGCTATAGTAACCGCTGGTGAAATCACAGTGGTTTAGCGTACAATCAGGATAGTGCCTCGACCTGCTCATCCCACCGTATCAAGCTGTTATTGGGTCTCAACCAGTTGGCTACTGAAGCACTGTTTATTGTGAGTTATGCAATAAAACAAGAGTTGTACTGTGATCGGTGTGTGGAACTCTGGTTAATGGGAGCAAAGGGGAAGTGTTGGCACGGAAGGACTTGATCCTTAACTAAAACACACAGGCCCGAGGAAGATTACTGGTACTGGCCTTCACCTCACCCACAGCTATGGGGAGGACATGGGCCGTAGCGCATCTCACCCTGTCGTACGTGATACCCCTAGACAAAAGAGATGGGGTGAGGCCGCTATATGTATGACGTAGTAAGCTTAAGTAATGACAATGTTATCGCCGAATAAACAGGCCCATAGTGAAAATTTGAAAATTTCTCTGGTCCATAAGGGGTGAACAGGTGTGAGAGGCGGAAGTGGTTAACGTGAACCCATTGTTTTGTCCATAAAGCACAAGTTCATTTTAAGTTACCTCTGGATTCTAGATGCTAGCTTGTCATGCATGCACAATCCAAACAATCATTCTCATAGATGTTTTCTGTATGAGCATATACTGTATGTTTGTATCAAACAAACATACATATTTTACTTATAGAGTAGGGAGGAGGGATCTCCTAATTGCAGGCTTCTCTAGGGAAACACAATAGCAATCAGCTAGAAAAATTAACACAAGCAAATTGTTTCATCCTTTGAGCAGACTCAGTCAGGCATTAATAGGCTTACATTTTCTGTTGGTGATTTTACTGATCAGGAATAGCTACTTGTCCTGTTACTTGCCTGTATTCGCTTACTTCTACAATGATACTTCTGCTTTTGAAAGTTGACCTCCATAAAGGGTGCCATCGTTTACATCAGAGGTAGGAAACCTTTCTTTCACTTGAATTTCATTAGAAAAAATAAGAAACTAGGAGGCCCCCATTGAGGCCTTACCACCTACAATGGGAGAAAGAGTTGGGGAAGCAGTTGGACCCTGCGGATTGGCAGGCAATGACACTAACTCTGTCCAAATGCTCACGTAACGTGTTAATCTTGGAAAATGCCTATAAGGTATTGTATAGGTGGTACTACACACCGGCGAGACTGGCTCGCTTTATTCCAAATTATTCCCTGCTTTGTTTTAGAGGGTGTTCTCAGGAGGGCTCTATGGCACACATTTGGTGGTCATGCCCGCGGGCGTGCAGACTGTGGATTAGGGTATTTACTCTCATCCGCAATCTATTTCAGATTAATATCAAGAGGGACCCTTATGTAGCTCTCCTTGGTAAGCCCATCGTGGAACTACTGCGTCCAGAAAGGCAACTAGCCCAGCATCTTTTTACTGCAACTAGGTTGACAATTGCGAGAGCATGGAAAACCCCCGCACTCAGCTTTGAGGCAGTCAAAAATCGCCTGAACGATGTCATGGTTAATGAGAAACTAACGGCAATCCTTTTGGATACGCATGACAAGTTTCTTGAGGTCTGGCAACCCTGGGTCACATACTACCACCCTTCTAGGTTTGACGCTACATTACTATCACTTTAGGACTCCCCTTGCGCAGTGCGCACACCCCGTGGACCTCCTACTTCCCTCTTCTTTCTCTCCTTCTTCAAATCCTATTGCTCTTCTTGCTCTGCTCCATCTTTTTTTATTTTTTTTTCTCCCTCTCTTTCTATTCCTTTTTAGGCTCTTATTTTGCTGTTAACCCTTCATATCCTTTCTTGAGGATGCTAACTATCAGGTTCTATTGTTGTGTGTTGTTCACTCACTCTACAGGTTTGCAGACAGCCGGGCATGACCCGGGTCCCGGACCATCAGGTCCTAATGATTGTTTACATTTCTCCTTTATATTTGTGTATAGCATAAGATCACGACTCATGCCTCCTCTCTGCAGGTGAGGACTTCAAGCCCGGATTTGCCATGTATGATACATGCTATAACACTCTATTGTAAACCTGTACTGTTGATTTATATGACAATAAAACTTTTTGTAAAAGAAAAAATAAGAAACATAGGCACTTACATGGTGCTAGGAAAATGTACGATAACAGGTACAGATTCAAAGGGAGTTTCCCCCCGCAAATATTGAACATTAAGCAACGATGTCATGTCAAAGAAAATATCCAAGCAACATTAAATTGTAAGGTCGAGAAAATTTCAGAGCCATGCTTGAGATCGCGATACGCTTCATGCCCTAAAAGAGGGCCCTTCAGCTGGAAACCACAGAGCTGAAGACGATATCATTGTCCATGGGACCAATAAAGGGTAACGCTCTTGCTTCTGGGCAAAGGGCCAATTGCAAAGAGGAGAGGATCAGAAATAGGAGATGAAGAGAGAGGGAGGAGAGATGAAGAGAGAGGAGGGGGGAAAGGGGTGAGAGGGAGGCCATCTCTGTCCCGGACAGTGATGTAAGTAACTGAGTTAGAACAAACAGAGTTACGTAACACAGTTACTTTAGAGAGTAACGAGTAATCTAACTGATTACTCTTCCCCTCATTGTAACGCAGTTACCATTACTTGGGCGGCGTTACCCCAATTACATCTACCACCACTAGATGGCAGTAGTGTAATTCCTCCTCTCCTCTATGACCGGGTCTCTCTCATGTCACGGCACTGACGGCAGTCACGCTGCTCCCCGCGGCCCCTCCTCTCTTCTCGTCACTCCCCATTTGCTTGTGACATCATCTGGGATAGACGAGAAGAGAGGAGGGGCCGCCGGGGAGTAGCGTGACTGCCGTCAGTGCCGTGACATGAGAGAGAACTTATTACATACGCTTCCTGCGCTACTCTGCATGGCTGGTAAACAATGTGCTATGTGCCCTGCCCTGATGTGCTATGTGCCACATGTTCTGATGTGCCCTCATGTGCTATGTGCCCTGTGCCCCATGCCCTGATGTGCTATGTACCCCATGCCCTGATGTGCTAGGTGCCCTGATGTGCTATGTGCCCTGATGTGCTATGTGCCCCATGCCCTGATGTGCTATGTGCCCTGATGTGCTATGTGCCCTGATGTGCTATGTTCCCCATGCCCTGATGTGCTATGTGCCCCGTGCCCTGATGTGCTATGTGCCCCTTGCCCTGATGTGCTATGTGCCCTGATGTGCTATGTGCCCCGATGTGCTATGTGCCCCGATGTGCTATGTGCCCCGATGTGCTATGTGCCCCATGTCCTGATGTGCCCTCATGTGCTATGTGCCCTGTGCCCCATGCCCTGATGTGCTATGTGCTATGTGCCCCATGCCCTGATGTGCTATGTGCCCTGATGTGCTATGTGCCCTGATGTGCTATGTTCCCCATACCCTGATGTGCTATGTGCCCCGTGCCCTGATGTGCTATGTGCCCCATGCCCTGATGTGCTATGTGCCCTGATGTGCTATGTGCCCCGATGTGCTATGTGCCCCGATGTGCTATGTGCCCCATGTCCTGATGTGCCCTCATGTGCTATGTGCCCTGTGCCCCATGCCCTGATGTGCTATGTGCTATGTGCCCCATGCCCTGATGTGCTATGTGCCCTGATGTTTTATGTGCCCTCATGTGCTATGTGCCCTTACAAAAAAAAGTCAGTTACTTTGCTGAGTAACCAATTACTTTTTCAATGTAGTAACTGAGTTACTAACGCAATTACTTTTTAGGAGAAGTAATTTGTAACTGTAACTAATTACTTTTTTAAACTAAGATAACCAACACTGGTCCCCGGAGACTCACTATAGAAATATTAGTGCACAGTTACAGATTACAGTTCCAGGAAACACGTAGGCGGCCGTGTTGATGGAAAGTAATCCAACCAGGGCTGTCAGGTACATAGAAATTTATTGTGGGTATCGGTTAAGATTGTATATAGAAATTAATTCCGCGCTACTAAAGTATAAATGGTGAAATGGTCATCTGCTACAAAGCACTGAAAGGTAAATCCGTGTCCTTTGAATGTGAATAGGTATAAAAAATAGTGCTGAGCTGATGTGAATGATATGTGATATTCTGTGTCTATATTTAGCATTCAATTATCCAGTAATTTGTACATCCTTCCTAGTATAACATAGATAAAATAAAGTGCTTGCGTTGCCAGCAAATGCTGCAGTATTGGTAAAGTGCAAAAGTGCGAATATTCCGTGACACAGAATAAATGATTAAGACAGAAATATAAATTTATACAAAGTGCATGAATGTGAGGGGGATGGTAATAAGCAGTACCTACGCTTCTAATAAAGTGCAAAAAGGTGCATAAATCCGTGACAAATAAAATTGTTACTAAACAGTAACAGTAGCAGTAAGCCTATGGAATTGTTGCTGTACGATGACAGTAGCAGTGCTTATACTTCTAATAAGGTGCAAGAAAGTACATGAATCCTGTGATATATATAATTGTTACTAAACAGTAACAGAAAGGTGAATTGTCCTTTTAAAAGAAAATCAACGTGCAGTCCAAACAACTATGTTGCTATAAGAGAATATCCAAGCACAGGAAAATTCCTTGTGGTTTGGCAGGCGGTGCGGTGATTGGTGCTGGGGGGTAAAAACTCTGTTTGCCACACTGTGAATCCTGAAATATATAGATGGCCCCTTACCTCACTGCTGTGAGGTTACAGCATGTAAAAGGGATTTAGAGATGCCCTCTGTTGATCCGGTCCTCTTCTGTCTAAATGGTCCCTGGGGCCTGGGGAAGCTGTACTGCCTTGTATGAGGTTGAAGGGGGGGGGGGGAGTTTGCCAGGTCTTCTAATCGTGGAGACTCCAAAGTCAGTGTGCAAAGAGTTGGGGGAAGAGCGAAGGAAGCCCACAATAGTGTAATATTGTTTTGTAAAAAGTTTGCAGTTTTATTAGAACAATGTAGTCCCCCTCCAACAGTGTCTCCTCTGTCCCCTTCACATCAGATCAGGAGACAGCATAGTGCTGGGTGGAATGCGGGAGCAGGAGCTGCCGGGGTTCATAATAACAAACTGGTGATTGGTTGCTAGGTCCACCTAGCAACCAATTACTAAGGCAGCTCCTGCTCTCCATCCAGCACTATGCTGCCTGCCGCTCTCTGCTCTGCAGCTAACATGAGAGTGGTGGAAGCTGTGGGGAGGCAGAGTTGTGGTCACAATCCACCCGTCAGCTCCCCACAGTTGACGAGTCGATCGTGATCAACAGCTTTCCAGCCCTCCGTTTACACCCATCTCTAATAGCCTATAGTTTCTTTCCTGTAATCTTGACAGCATCTTTGTCATTTGAAATGTATATGCTTCTATTATCAGCAGTGAGATAAGACAGCCTCTACATAGACTGACATTGTCAT
This sequence comes from Rana muscosa, assembly GCA_029206835.1. Lineage (NCBI taxonomy): Eukaryota > Metazoa > Chordata > Amphibia > Anura > Ranidae > Rana > Rana muscosa. The sequence goes on along the minus strand of CM055119.1, from coordinate 179,828,995 downwards.
TCTTAAAGGGAAAGCATACCAATTAAAATGGGACAAAATGGTATCCCTGACCAGCAAAGCAGCACTGTTACAACAACATAATGATACTCTGCCATGGGGTAAAACGTCTATAATTCTGCAGGTATAGCGTGTATACTTGGCAGTGCCTTCACTTATACTATATGAGACCAAAAGTTTGTGGACACCTGACAGTCACACTTATATGAGCTTGTTTGGCATCCCATTGCAAAACCAAATGATTGAGTTCAGGTGTTTTCAGTGAAGGGTACTGTGTCAGAAACCATGAATCAGACCGAGACAGAAGTACAGATAAAGCACACTTGTTTAATAATAATAATAAAAAGATAAAGCCAAGACAATGTCAGAGAGCCAGAGCTAAACGTAGTAGAACAGTAAGCAGGATCTGGAGCCAGAAGGAATTTTAGCCAAGCAAGTCTTCAACAGGAATGCAGGAGATAGTGTCTGTGATATTGACCAAGGTGAAGGCAGAGATCATCTGAGCTAGACAGCTTAAGTAGGCAGGACTGACGAGCAGGATATCATCAACAGGTGAGTCACTGTGGAGAGAAAGGAGCTGGAAATTAGCCAACAGCTGAGCTGCCAGCTCAGAGAAGGAAGGGCTGAGCCCAGCCCTGACATACTGTTAATACTACAGCATACAAAGTCATAGACAATTGTCCACTACCAACTTTGTGGTAACAGTTTGGTCAAGGCCATTTTCTGTTCCAGTATGACTGTGCCTCTGTGTACAAAGTTAGCTACATAAAGACATGGTTTATGGGTTCGGTGTGGAGGAACTAGAGTTGCCTGCACAGAGACCTGACAACAGACACATTCCAAAAACTTGGAGAAGGCCTTCCCAGTAAAAAGGGACCAGAGGGTGAGAGAGTGGGGAGAATTCTCGCCATGGCCGCAAGGGATGACAATTCCTCTACTATTATACCGGCGATTCATGATGAGAATGGGGAGATTAAGAGAGACACACCAGAAATAATGCAGGTGTTCAAAAGGTATTACCAGAATTTGTATAGCAGTAATTGGCATAACAACAGTGAAGGGGAAATGGTAACTTTTTTTGCAGGCCTGAAAATACACCGGCTGACAGAGCAAGATAGGGAAGAGCTGGAGGCACCACTGACACTGGGAGAGATACAATTGGCAACTAAAGAAATGGCGGGTCAAAAGTCACCGGGTCCTGACGGTCTCCCAATAGAAATATATAAAACCTACAGTGAGGTGCTGCTTCCAAAATTGCTAGAGGTATTTAACTGGGCGGCTGAGGCAGGGAAAATGCCTGGGTCCATGGAAGAGGCAACTATAATAACACTATTAAAGGAAGGGAAAGATCAATTAGAGGCAAATTCCTATAGACCGATATCACTCCTGTGCGCTGACACCAAAATCCTGGCTAAAATACTGGCAACAAGGTTAAATAGGATAGTTACAAAACTGGTACATCCTGATCAAACAGGATTTATACCAGGAAGGTCCACTAGCTCTAACATCAGAAGAACATTCCTAAATATCCAGCTGCCAGTAGTAGAAAGAGAGGCAAGAGCAATCTTGTCCTTGGACGCCACAAAGGCATTTGATAGCCTTGAGTGGCAATATCTGTGGAAGGTATTAGAAGAGTACAGATTCGGCCCTAAGTTTACTCAATGGGTTAGGTTACTATATGGGAATCCCAGGGCAAAGGTAAGGGTCAATGGTGAGTGCTCAGACTGGTTTAGACTGGCCAGGGGGACAAGACAGGGATGCCCGTTGTCGCCCCTGCTTTTCGCCCTGGCCATAGAACCACTAGCCACTGCAATAAGGGCATCGCCGGGGATAAAAGGATTCAAAAGAAAGCTAGGAGAGGAGAAAGTCGCATTATATGCGGATGACATCCTACTCTTCCTGGGAGATACACAGGCCTCACTGGCGACAGTAATGAATATCATAGGGGAATTTGGGAGATTTTCCGGTCTAACAATAAACTGGGAGAAATCCGCCCTTCTGCCGCTAGAGCCCTTGAAAGGGCAGATAGATCAAGTGAAGGTAGTGCCCCAGATAAGATACCTAGGAATAAACATGACAAAGGATCCTGGGCAATATATAGGGGGAAATCTAGTGCCATTACTAACAAAGATGAAACAAAAATGCAGGTTCTGGAATCGGCTTCCCCTATCTGTAGTAGGAAGGAGCAATCTGATAAAAATGGTGTGGATGCCGCAAATCCTATATATTCTACATAATTCCCCAGTATGGATTCCAAAACGGTGGTTCAGGAAGATAGAAGGGGTTTTCAGGGAATTGATCTGGAAGGGGGGAATAGCGAGAATCTCGCTCCGAGCCTTGCAATATCCAAGGGAGAAGGGGGGTCTCGCTCTCCCGAACCCCAGATTCTATTTCTTAGCGGCCCAGCTGCAGCATATGAGGAATAGTAATCAGAGAGGACCCAGGGTAGTCATGAATGACACAAGTCATGACACAGAAGTAGAGGCAGTGGAGGCAGATTCATTTCATTCTAAATGCCCCACAGTCCAATTAATGGTAAAATGTTGGAAAGAGGGGAAGAAGATTCTAGGATATACAGGTTTCTCTGAATTCTCCCCTATCTGGGATAATAGCAATTTACAAGAACTTAAAATCATGGGAAAGGTTGATGAGTGGGACAGATTAGGGATACATCTACTGGAACAACTATTTGCTGTTGGTAGAATAAAAACATTTCAAGAAATAAGAGAGGAGTTCTCGGTTCCAAATAGATCTTTTTATAGATATTTACAAATTAGACATGCGCTGGGTGCACAATTTGGGGATGGGATGCCGGAGTGGAATGGTATGGCCATCTTCCGAAACTTGGTAAACACTGAGGACACTAGAGGAGTAATCTCAACCATTTATGACTCCCTAGAAAGGGCAGATCGAAGCGAGATCATGGCCAATAAAATTAGGGAGAAATGGGAGAAGGATGTGGGCACAATTTCACAAGATCAATGGGAACAAATACTGGGTATAGGCCCCGAATTGTCAATGTCCCCCTCCCAGTATATGTCTCAGTTATATCTGATACACAGGACATACTACACGCCCCAAAGAATGTTCCAATTTGGTAGAAGACCAGACCCAGGATGCCAGAGATGTGGACAGGATAAAGGAGACCTAATACACATGGTCTGGAGATGCCCCAAGTTGTACCAATATTGGAAGCAAATAGTTGAAAAGATCAATAGAACATTTGGAACATTATTACAGCCGGAGGCGAGGCTATGTGTGCTGGGCTTGGTGGAAGAGAGGGTACCCTCAAAGGGCGAGAGTATAGCGATTAGGAGATGCCTGTTTCAGGGAAGGAAACTTATTGCACAGAAATGGCAAGCGGTAAACCCACCTACAGTAACAGAATGGGAGGAGGTAATAAATGACACAATAAGAAAAGAACAATTTATATACACTAAAAGAGGTAAAAAAAAGAAATTTAATAATATATGGAATAAATGGATTGATGGGTAGGCACGGTGGATGAGGGGGGGGATTGGGGAACGGGAATGAGTTGGAGAATGTATAACATAGGTCAAGGCATATTTGTATTGCAACACAGGATTGAAATGGATGTATGTATAAATGTTGTGATAAAGAAATAAAAAAATATTTGATTAAAAAAGGGACCAGCTCTATAATAATGCCCATGATTTTGGAATGCCCAATGAGTTCTTATAGGTATAAAGGTCAAGTGTCCACAAGCTTTGGGCCATATAGTGCACCTGCAGTAGACTTTACAAACCCTTCTGTCATGCTGGGCCATTATGACAGGCAAAACATCAGCATTTCTTGATAATGCTAAAGCCTGACCATGCATTCCTGACTCCTGGACATTACTATTGGTTAGTGAGAGTGCTTATCTTAGTGATAGGCTGATAGGAATGTGTGAAGGCAGGACTTGGTAACTAGATACAACAAAACCCAAAAGTGTTGGAGGTTGCCTATTGAAGCGGCCAGATAAGAGGGTGTGGGAGTCTGTTGAAGGTACATGAACCCTTAGGTGCCTGCACTCTATAACTGCATGTGTTTTCCCTAGGACAGAGTCTCTTTAAAAGTGGAAATTCAGATTAGTACAAATGCCCATCATGACTGTTTTTCTGTTACCTTCACTTAACCCAGACATGTCAAACTAGAGTTTTTTACTGCAATCTTGTTCTTTCTTTGGGGTCCTTGGAGATCTAAGAACTTAAGCTGAACAAAGCCCCAGCTGTTCGTCAATTGATAAAAGCAAGATCATTTTAATTCAGCTAAATGTTATAAGGCCTCTTTCTCTGGCATGAAATGTTGCAAGTTGCAATTGTAGCTGTAATTAGCTGTTAAATATCAATGTTTTTTTTTAATCTTTTCTTCCAGAATGAAGTAGTTGTAGCCCTTTGTCAGATGTTACGTGGCCCCTTCAAGACTAATTCAACAAAATTTGGCCCTTAGTTTTAAATTGAGTTTTGATGTGCTAATTGATGATTAACCACTTGACAACTGGGCACTTAAACCCCCTTCCTAACCAGACGAATTTTCAGCTTTCGGTGCTCTCACATTTTGAATGACAATTACTCAGTCATACAACACTGTACCCATATGAAATTTTTGTCCTTTTTTTCACACAAATAGAGCTTTCTTTTGGTGGTATTTAATCACTGTTGGGTTTTTTATTTTTTGCGCTATAAGAGAAAAAAGACTGAAAATTTTGTAAAAAAATGAATTTTTCTTGGTTTCCGTTATAAAATTTTGCAAATTAGTATTTTTTCTTCATACATTTTGGCCAAAATTTATACTGCTACATATCTTTGGTAAAAATAAGTACAAATTGGTGGATATTTTTTGGTCTTTGTGAAAGTTATAGAGTCCACAAGCTATGGTGCCAATATCTGAAAATTGATCACACCTGAAGTACTGACGGCCTATCTCATTTCTTGAGACCCTAACATGCCAGAAAAGTACAAATACCCCCCAAATGACCCCTTTTTGTAAAGAAGAAATTCCAAGGTATTTAGAAAGAGGCATTGTGAGTTTTTTGAAGTTGTCATTTTTTCCCACAATTCTTTGCAAAAATCAAGATTTTTTTTTCTTTTTTTTTTTTTTCCACAAAATTGTCATATTAGCAGGTTATTTCTCACACACAGCATATGCATACCACAAATTACACCCCAAAACACATTCTGCTATTCCTCCCGAGTATGGCGATACGACATGTGTGAGACTTTTACACAGCGTGGCCACATAGAGAGGCCCAACATGCAGGGAGCACCTTCAGGCGTTCTGGAGAACCCAGGCCAATTCTGACATTTCTCTCCTACATGTAAAAATCATCATTTATTTGCTATAAAATTACATAGAACCCCAAAACATTATATATGTTTTTTTAGCAAAGACCTTAAAGAATATAATGGTGGTCATTGCAACTTTTTATCTTGCACGGTATTTGCGCAGAAATTTTTCTAACGCGTTTTTTACGGAAAAAAACTGTTTTGTGCCTAAAAGAAAAAAAAACAGTAAAGTTTGCCCAATGTTTTTGCATAATGTGAAAGATGAAGTTACGCAGAGTAAATAGATACCTAACATGTCACCCTTCAAAATTGCACACGCTCGTGGAATGGCGCCAAACTTCGCTACTTAAAAATCCCCATAGGCAACGCTTTAAATATTTTTACTGGTTATATGTTTTGAGTTACAGAGGAGGTCTAGGGCCAAAATTATTGCTCTCGCTCTAACGTTCGCAACGATACCTCACATGTGTGGTTTGAACACCGTTTTCATATGTGGGCGGGGCTTACGTATGCGTTCACTTCTGCATGCGAGCTCGCGGGGGCAGGGGCGCTTTAAAAAAAATATATATATTTTATTGTTCATTTTACTTTATTTATTTTAGTTTGACATGTTTTTCCGCCCCAAATTTTTTTTGGATCACTTTTATTCCTATTACAAGGAATGTAAACATCCCTTGTAATAGAAATATGGCATGACAGGTCCTCTTTACAGTGAGATATGGGGTCAATAAGACCCCACATCTCACCTCTAGGCTGGGAAGCCTGAAAAAAAAACAAAAAAAAAACAATCTTGGCTTTGATCGTAGCGGTGAGTCGGTAGAAGTACCGGAGGGCAGCGGGAGGGGGGGCATCCCCTCTCGCCTCCCGTAAGAATGATCAAGTGGTGGAACAGCCGCTATGATTGTTCTTATGGTGTAGGGAATCGCCAGCTGAAAAAGCGAATATCTGAATGATGCCTGTAGCTGCTCCCATCATTCAGATATCCCCGCACAAAGTCAAGGACGTCATATAACGGCCGGCGGGCGGGAAGTGGTTATTGCAGAGTATTGCCGGGTATTGAGGAGTATTGCCGGGTATTGAGGAGTATTGCCGGGTATTGATGAGTATTGCCGGGTATTGATGAGTATTGCCGGGTATTGATGAGTATTGTCGGGTATTGCCGAGTATTGCCGAGTATTGCCGGGTATTGCCGAGTATTGCGGGGTATTGCCGGGTATTGCCGGGTATTGTGGAGTATTGCTGGGTATTGTGGAGTATTGCTGGGTATTGTGGAGTATTGCTGGGTATTGTGGAGTATTCCAGGGTATTGTGGAGTATTGCCGGGTATTGTGGAGTATTGCCGGGTATTGTGGAGTATTGCAGGGTATTGTAGAGTATTGCAGGGTATTGTGGAGTATTGCCGGGTATTGTGGAGTATTGCTGGGTATTGTGGAGTATTGCTGGGTATTGTGGAGTATTGCCGTGTATTGTGGAGTATTGCGGAGTATGGCAGGGTATGGGCAGGGTATTGCACAGTATGGGCAGGGTATTGCACAGGGTATTGCAGAGTATGGGCAGAGTATGGGCAGGGTATTGCACAGGGTATTGCAGAGTATTGCACAGGGTATTGCAGAGTATTGCACAGGGTATTGCAGAGTATTGCACAGGGTGTATTGCAGAGTATTGCACAGGGTGTATTGCAGAGTATTGCACAGGGTGTATTGCAGAGTATTGCACAGGGGGTATTGCAGAGTATTGCACAGGGGGTATTGCAGAGTATTGCACAGGGTATTGCAGAGTATTGCACAGGGTGTATTGCAGAGTATTGCACAGGGTGTATTGCAGAGTATTGCACAGGGGGTATTGCAGAGTATTGCACAGGGGGTATTGCAGAGTATTGCACAGGGTGTATTGCAGAGTATTGCACAGGGAGTATTGCAGAGTATTGCACAGGGTGTATTGCAGAGTATTGGCAGAGTATTGCACAGGGATGGCTGAGCAGGGATGGATGGATGGCTGGATCTGTGACTGCAATTGTCACAGATCCAGCCCACAGCTGACATGGGGGAGGGAGCGGACATGATCCGCTCCCTCCCCTCTCCTCTCACACTGTACCGATCGGTACAGAGAGGGGAGGGAGGAACCGGCGTCATCAAATGACGCCGGTCTGTTTACAAGTGATCGCTCCGTCATTTGACGGAGCGATCACGTGGTAAACGGCCGCGATTAGCGGCCATCTACCGTGATCCGTGATGCGCCGGGTCTTCCGGACCCGGCGGTCACGGACATATCCTGGAGCGCGCCCCAGGGGGCGCGCGGGAGCAAGATTCTGTGAGGACGTCCCTGGGACGTCCACTCAGGATAACTCGACCGCGCTGTGGACGTCTTTTGTACATGACGCGGTCGGGAAGTGGTTAAACCTAACCCTAAATCCTAATGCTCAGATAAAATTTATACTATCAAGTCATAAATATTACACAGCCACAGCGTAAGCTACTGTCGCTGCAATAATAGCGGAAACAATATCATGATTCTGAAACTGTCAGGTGCTAAAACAAATCTATGTAATTAAACTTTTAGGGCTTGTATACAGTGTACTAAACTATGAGCACCAGTAAACCTGGGCCAAAATATCCGTGCCTATGTGAAATTGTCCTTACCATGGCATTCCTGCTAGATTAAGCTGGAAATGCTAGCCACTAGACTTGTGCACAACAGAAAAATTTGTTTCGTTTCGGTTTGTTTCTTGTGCACAACGGAAAATTTCGTTTAGTTTAGGTTCGTTTCTTTTCGGTCCTGTTGATTCGTAATCATTCGTAATTTTGCTAGACAGGATTTTTCGTGTTCGGACTAATTCGTATTTTCGCAAGCGACATTTTTCGTCGAATTTTTCATTGATTTATAATTCGTACTTTCGGTAGAGTACATTGTTTTTCGTTGATTCTGGACACAACTCCTACTTTCGTAACTTTTTTTGGGTTCGTTGATTCGTAATTTTCCGTGTCTCTCTCACAACGACGCTGCCTAATATGCCTAATGTGCTTCGAATGGATATGTGCTTTTCTAAATACATAGCGGTTATTTGTAACGATTCGAAATCTTGTATTTTACGTTTGTTTTTTACATGCGGCTATAACCTCCGCCCCTGTACACCATTTTGAGAGGGAGTTCAGCACGGTGAGGGAGAAGCAGAGAGCAGAGCAGAGTGAGTGTTATTGTGCTTCGTATGGATTCGTACATTCGTAACTTTTTTCATAACGAATTATGCCGAAGACATTCGGGCATTCGCTATTTGCGGTATAATTTATTTTGGATTCGGTTTTATTCGTAATTGCTTTGTTCGGAAATTCGAATGCTTCCGAATGTCCGAAAGTTGCTAAATTCGGACGAATTTCGATTCGTTACGAAACTAATTGCACAAGCCTACTAGCCACATGCACATCAATATTTTCTTTTTAAGCCCAGCTCCAGGTTGGATAAAACGGAGCCCCCCAAAAAGGGTTGGGACTTTTAAGGCAACTAAATACAGAGTTCAAAAGATGTATGTAGAAAAACGAACACATTTTTTTCAATGGACAATACGTGCATACATCACCATAATTGACTAATTTAAGAACAAAGATCAATACAGTTGATACAGTATAAAGATATGTGATTCTCCTTTAGAAAGGTTGGGCCCGATGCGTTTCAGGATCTTAATCCTTTCATCAGGGGCACTTCTTTTGGGAGAGATCAATGTATATCTATAACAAAAGACACAAAATTTACTTAACCTCCCTGGCGGTATGATTCTGTCTGGAATTACGTACCAAAAGCGGTACAATTATTTTGCATGGAAATTTGGTGTTATGTATTGTAGGCCTGCGATTCTTAGTAATTACTTACTTAAATCTGACCAAACAAGAGTCTAGTAGACATCCCGGGTATGATAAAGTTTGAAACACAAAATCATAAATTATAATATAATAAATAACTATAAATAATTATAACAAATAGTAATGTAATTATAATAAAAATTATTCAATAATGTAATCAAATCAAAAATACTGAAATCTGCTCAGTTGCAGAATTGTCGCTGTCATTAGATTTAGTGTTTGATGACGAATTTCCCCACAAATCGCTATCGCTCAATTCTGCGAGTGATTCTTATTTATTATCGCTGTTTTCTAGCTGGTCTAAAACCACTTTTGACATAAAGGGACACTTTTTGGTTGCTATGGACAATCTCCAGTTTTCAGGCAGAAAGAACAGTTTTTATAATATAAAAGTGCATGCAGGACACTGGGCAGACCACTAGGGACAAAGGGGATGTGTTATTATTTGATACAGTACTGTAATCTGTAAGATTACAGTATACTGTATCTATACTATGTGTTTCAGGAATTTGGCGCCAAACTCCGTCCCCGTGCGCCGCAACGTCGCAGGGAACGGAGCTCGGCACTCGGCAGTGGGGATCGAGCGAGACACGGCTCGCAGACACTGCGGGAGGACATCGTAGGATCCAGGGAACAAGGTAAGTTACTTCCCCTGGATACTGCAATGCAGCCTGAGTCTGGCTCGAGGTTACCGCTTTTAGCATAAAAAACTCACCCCGAGCCAGACTCGGGAATACCGCTAAGGGGGTTAAGGACATGGATTTACAGGCAGGAAATGAGCATCGTTGAGAATGGAAAAGACAAAAAACCCACCAATCAACCCTCCAGGTTGGGTTATGTAAGGTTTAGGGGTTTCATTTCTCCCTGCAGTGGGCAATCTGTAATAACATGAGTGCCATTCTCTGCAGAATTACTAGGGGACATGTCCATGATGCTCTGGGGCCACAGGAATTGGGTTAAACTGAGCTTGGCATCATTCAAACTGGCAGAAGGACACAGCTGCAAGTCAGAGAAGATTGTTTTTGGAGAACAGCCCTAAAGTAGAGGTGACTATTGCAACAAAAGATGTTTTTTTCCAGTTGTAAATCCAACAGGGGCATCATATTGTTTGGCTGTTCATGAAGGCTGTAGTTGGACTTCAATCTTTGTATATTACGATGTTCCATTAGTAAATACTAATCTTGAAGTTGATCTAAACCCCGTAGTTCGTTCACTCTTAAGCCCTGTACACACGATCGGATTTCCTATGGTTTTTTTTAACCAATGGATTTTTCCATCGGAAAACCGATGAAGCTGACTTTCATCAGTCTTGCCTACACACCCTCAGTCAAAAAACTGACCGTTCCAAACGCCGTGACGTAAAACACTCCGATGAGCCGAGAAAAATGAAGTTCAATGCTTCTGAGCATGCGTCAACTTGATTCTGAGCATGCGTGGGTTTTTTATCCGATGGAGTTCCCCACAGACGATAGTAATTTGCTATCGGTTTTTTAACCCTCGGATAAATTTAAAACATGTTCTATTTTTAAACACCGATGGAAAAAAGACCGATGGGGCCCATACACGATCGGTTTGTCCGATGAAAAAAGTCCATCGGACTGTTTTCATCGGTTAAACCTATCGTGTGTACAGGGCTTTAGAGTGATAAACAGGTGTTTTCTATTTTAATATGTTATGCTATTGAATATTATGTATATTCTTAATGTTATGAATGTTATGTATGGAATTTTAAGAGCTTTACAATACAATGCACGCAAAGTATACACAAATCCATAAGCATTCAACAATGGCAGGGTAGGACAAGAACAATGATACAGTGGTATGCAGCATTCACGTCATACTATTTTATTTATTACAAGTACTTACAGTGCCTTGAAAAAGTATTGATATCCCTTGAAATGTTCCACATTTTGTCATCTTACAACCGAAAATGTAAATTTATTTTATTGTGATAGACCAACACAAAGTGGCACATAATTGTGATGTGGAAAGAAAATGATAAATGGTTTTCAAAATGTGTCACAAATATATATGTGAAAAGTGTGGAGTACATTTGTATAGCGCCCCCCTGAGTCAATACTTTGTAGAACCACCTTTCACTGCATTTACAGCTGCAAGTCTTTTTGGGGATGTCTCTACCAGCTTTGTACATCTAGAGAGTGAAATTTTTGCCCATCCTTCTTTGCAAAATATCTCAAGCTCTGTCAGATTGGATGGAGAGCGTCTGTGAACAGCAATTTTCAAGTCTTGCCCCAGATTCTCAATTGGATTTAGGTCTGGACATTGACTGGGCCATTCTAACACATGAATATGCTTTGATCGAAATCATTCCATTGTAGCTCTGGCTTTATGTTTAGGGTCGTTTTCCTGCTGGAAGGTGAACCTCCGCCCCAGTCTCAAGTCTTTTGCAGACTCTAACAGGTTTTCTTCTAAGATTGCCCTGTGTTTGGCTCCATCCATCTTCCCATCAACTCTGACCAGCTTCCCTGTCCCTGCTGAAGAAAAGCATCCCCACAACATGATGATGCCACCACCATGTTTCACGGTGGGGATGGTGTGTTCAGGGTGATGTGCAGTGTTAGTTTTCCACTATACATAGCGTTTTGCTTTTAGGCCAAAAAGTTAAATTTTGGTCTCATCTGACCAGAGTACCTTCTTCCACATGTTTTCTGTGTCCCCCACATGGCTTCTTGCAAACTGCAAACAGGACTTCTTATGGCTTTCTTTCAACAATGGCTTACTTCTTGCTACTCTTCCATAAAGACCAGATTTGTGGAGTGCACAACTAATAGTTGTCCTGTGGACATATTCTCCAACCTGAGCTGTGGATCTCTGGAACTCCTCCAGAGTTACCATGGGCCTCTTGGCTGCTTCTCTGATGAACGCTCTCCTTGCCTGGCCTGTCAGTTTAGGTGGACGCCCATGTCTTGGTAGGTTTGCAGTTGTGCCATACTCTTTCCATTTTCGGATGATGGATTGAACAGTGCTCTGTGAGATGTTCAAAGCTTGGGATTCTTTTTTTATAACCCAACCCTGCTTTAAACTTTCCCACAACTTTATCCCTGACCTGTCTGGTGTGTTCCTTGGCCTTCATTATGCTGTTTGTTCACTAAGGTTCTCTAACAAACCTCTGAGGGCTTCAAAGAACAGCTGTATTTATACTGAGAGTAAATTACACACAGGTAGACACTATTTACTAATTAGGTGACTTCTGTAGGCAATTGGTCCCACTAGATTTTAGTTAGGGGTATCAGAATAAAGGGGGCTGAATACAATTATGTGCCACTTTGTGTTAGTCTATCACATTTACATTTTTAGTATGAATACTTTTTTAAGGCACTGTATATAGCACCAACTATTTACACAGTACTTTACATATATATATTGTACATTCACATCAGTCTCTGCCCTCAACGAGCTTACAATCATTGGCTTACTAGGGCCAATTTAGACATAAGCCAAATAACCTACAAGCATGTCTTTGGAGTGTGGAAGGAAACCCAGGCAGGCACAGGGAGAACATGCAAACTTCATCCAAGTAGTGCTGTGGTTGGGATTCGAACCAACGACCCTAGTGTTGCCAGGCAGAAGTGCTAACTACTTAGCCACCATGCTACATTAGATGTGGAAATTTTCAGCACATGTGAATTGTTTGGATGTGGAGTGCTGTGTGGGGGTAAGAATATTAGGTTGTCTAGCTGCTAGAGTGAAAATGAAGAGGATTAATCAAATATTGGAGAGGAAGATTGGAAATGCGAGGGGATGCGAGATGGGTGTGCGAGGGGTGGAAAGAAAGAGTGACAAAGGGGGAAAGGAAGCAGGTAGGTGTTAGGACATGGTTACTCAACCTGTGGCCCTCCAGCTGTTGTGGAACTACAAGTCCTATGAGGCATTGCAAGGCTGACAGTTAAAAGCATGACTCCCAAACTCAGAGGCATGATGGAACTGTTCCGCATCAGCTGGAAGGCCACAGGTTGAGCACCCATGGGTTAGGAGAAGGGGAAATGAGGGGAAGTGGGAGGGAAGCAAGTTATTGGCAAGCCAAGGCATCTACACACTTACAAATGTGTCATAAGAATCTGTAAGAATGTAAGGAGTTGTTAATTTGCCAGAAAGCTATTTATTCGTTTGTTCCTTCATTTCTTTCAAAATGAAAAGTCTGTTTTTTTTTCCATGAATGGGCAATGGTTTGCTTGGATGGCACTTACATGAAGTCAGCCAGTTTCTGTTGGAATCTATCTAGCTGGCCTAGTTTAAAATGCAGGATTGAATGTCAAGGGTCCCTCCAGTCCTGACCTAAGTGTAAAATAGCATTAAGAACAATATATAGATTTCTGTTCAGAATCTGATTACAAAGAAACAAGACCATTGTATGGGCATGACATTGCCCTCCATTCCGTTCAGTCCCAGTTGGGGCATGTGGAATTGAGGTTAGTTATTCTAGGGTGGACAAGGTACCATCTAGTGAGACATTCATATGCAGATTCTTGTGATGTGATATTCAGTGACATTTGGATATGGTGGACCAAGACTGGGACCAGTCCCTAACCTGCTTGATAAACAGGCATTTTCATAGCAAATTTGTAGGTTAAATGGCTTAAAATAAACGTAATTGTAAATGTAGCTGGATTTCTCTTGCACCCTGTGCTGTAGAGGGTGGGAGGGACTGAGTAAGACTCTTATATCATTTTCTAAGCTCCTGAAGATAAAGCAATGTGCTGTCATCTGAGGGATTATGGGAGGAATCAAAAAGCAGCTATCACTGATAGGATTTTTTTTTTCCAAGATATTTTATTGAAACGTAATAAGCATTTACAGATATCTTGGACAGTTGAAGTACAAAAAGGTATTAAGGTATTGATACAACCACAAAAAGGGAACGAGAACGAAATTCCAGTGTCATGTACAATTCAACTTGTGGGTAGTGAGAGTGAGGTGTGCCGGTATAGTCTTCATGAGCTAGGCTATGATGGGATGGTCTACCTTAATCCAAGGTAGTGGTGAGATGTTATCAGAGTCTGATACCGTTGACGGAGGTGTAACCCGTAGGTAGGTGAGAGCTAGGTAGGGTCGTAGATATCGTTGCGGAGTATTGGTCTACGGGGTAGAGAAGGGCCGGTAAGTGTATCACGGCTGGCAGGTAGAGAAGGAGCTACCATCGGATTTATTTCGTTGAACGCGTATGGATGGGGGGGGGGTACAAGCAGGGGCTGAGGTAGTGGTTGTGTTTGTGCAGAAGCGTATAAATGAGTAGATAGGGGGGGTATGTGATGGGAGAAGGGGGGGGTCAGGGGGGGGAGGGGGGATCAGGGGGGGTGAGGTAAGAGGGAGGAGCATTGGCAGGGGGTCCGTCTCTGGCCTCCCTGACCACTTGGGGTGTTCAGAAGGGGTGTCAGGAGAGAATAAAGATAGATCTACGTTGGGGAAGTTATAGGGGGACTGAGGTGAACATGGGAGATTTAGGGTCCTGGGGGGCGCTGGGCTCGTCGTAGATCGTAATGGTATTTCTCCGAGGAGTATTTTATCCTGAGACAGGGTGTAGGGAGTTTGTGTATTCTGGTGTCGTTTTATAGTGTATCCAGCAAGCCCATTTTTTGCTAAATAATGTCGGTGTATCTCTTGCAATATGTATAAGATTTTCCATTTCCTCAATTTTGCATATTCTGTTAAACCATTCTTTTAGTGTTGGATGGTGAGTTGTGTTCCAATGTAAAGGGATGCATTGTTTTGCCGCATTGATCATATGCATTGCTAGGGATTTGTGGTAGGAGTTGTGTGGCAGGGGTGAGTGGTGAAGGAGGAATTGAGAGGGTGAAAAATCTAATTGATATGAAGTAACTCGGGATGTTATGTGGCATACTTCTTCCCAGAAACCTTTTAGGGACGGACAGGACCACCATACATGGAGAAGGGTTCCCCTTTCCCGGTGGCATCTCCAGCAAATCTCTGGAATAGTGGGGTTAAATTTATGCAAGAGGGCGGGTGTGCGGTACCATCTAGATTGGATCTTATAATTGTTTTCCTGGGTAGAAACATTCGTTGATCCTTTATGTATGTTGAGAAAAATTTGTTCCCATTGTTCCTCTGGGAGAGAGATAGAGAGGTCTAGCTCCCATTTTTTACAAGCTAAGGTCTCATTAGCTTTCATCTCAGCAAAAAGGAGTTCATGTGTGGTCGATACTAAGTGTAATTGGGGTGTTGTTTGGGTACATAGCTTCTCAAAAGGGGTGAGTTCTCTGGAACATTGTGTATTTTTGTCTAGGGATTTTAGATAATGGGCCATTAAAATATATGTCATGGGGGGAATGGGCGGCTTGCTTAGTCGGGAAGAGAGTTGGTGTGCAGACATGAGTTTGCCCCGGGAGAAGAATTGATGAGATCTAAGTGGGCTATTAGTCCAGTTATCAGGAAGAAACTTTGCGTGCATACCTGGTGGGAAGCCAGGGTTCATTGTTACAGGAGTCAGTGGGCTGGGGATCGAAGATATGGGTGATTGGCAGCAAAGTTTTCTGAAACGTTGCAGGGTAGGGCCTATCAGTGGGTGTATGTGTAATGCAGAAGGGACGTGGGTAGGGAGTATCCATGGGAGAGACTCCAAAGGGAGGGTAGAGAAGGATGCTTCTAGAGCAACCCAATCTTTGGGTGTTCCAGTCCACTATCCTGGTTAGGTGTGTTGCGGTGTGATAATTGAGGAGATTGGGGAGGCCTATGCCACCAAGCCTTTTGGGTCGGGTGAGCTGCATAAAGCTGATTCTAGGTCTACGGTTCCCCCATAAGAATTTAGAGCATATGTGTCTGTAAGATTTAAAGAAGGCCGGAGGTACATGAATAGGAATTGTCTGTAATATGTAGAGTAATCTCGGGAGGGCATTCATCTTGAGTATTGCTGCTCTGCCAAACCAAGAGAAGAGCGGTTTGTTCCAGGTTTCAAGGTCAGATGATAGTCTGTGTAGTATAGGGATATGGTTTTTCGCGTATAGATTGGAAAGATTGAATGGGAGTTGTATGCCTAAGTATGTGATGGAGTCTTGTTTCCATTGGAACGGGAAATTAGCCTTACATTGGTCCACTATATGTTGAGGTAGTGTAATGTTTAGGGCAAAGGATTTCGAGAAATGAATTTTAAGGTGGGAGAGGGACTGAAAGTGTTTGAATTCAGAAAGAAGGTTTGGCAAGGAGATCAGTGGGTTCGACAGGAACAACAATATATCGTCTGCAAACACGGCGTATTTGTATTCTCTTTTGGAGGAGCTTATACCCTGAATATCTGGATTGTGTATTAGTTTACGGAGGAATGGTTCAAGCGTGAGTACAAAGAGGATGGGAGACAGGGGACATCCCTGTCTTGTGCCGTTTCCGATGGGGAAGGCGTCCGACAGAGTATTGTTGACCCGTACCTTAGCCGATGGGCCCGTGTATAACGACATGATTAGGTCCAACATATATGGGCCAAGTCCTATGGCCCTTAGGACCGCTGTCATATAGTCCCAGGCTACTCTGTCGAACGCCTTCTCCGCATCGAGCGACAAAAACAGAGGATTTTCATTGATACCAGCATCCAAGCAGCTACAGCAGCAGTAAAGGAGACAACACTGTGATGATTTCAGAACAGAAGGAAGAATAATTGTCAATATAAGGCCTGTCCAATAGTTCTACTGGTAGAATCAACAAGTAATTTCAACATTTTCTTACATAATATTGCTGAGTCAGGAGACACATAAACATTATTATTGGGACAACCTTTATGGGGGTCCATTCATGCCAAGTGACCTGCTGCCTGTCGTTTGTCATCTTGGTATCTTGCCAATTAGACTGCTGTGTACTTTCCCACTATGGAGAATTCCACCTGACCTCAATTCAGTGGAGGCGCTATTTGATCTTGGGGTGAGCCACCTCTCACTCAGTGATTGGTTTGGTTGGAGACCGCCGGCATCATGAGCATGAATACCGGACGGCGGCGCATGTGCAATGAAGTCCAAGCGACGTCTGCGCCCCGCTGGTAATGTCATACGCCGGTGAGGCGGGAGGGGTATATATAGCTGGGGGCTCAGCGGCCCATCTGCCATGGAGGTGCTAGTAAACCATTCTGTATGTAATGTTTTGGTGAACTATTAGAGGATGAATTTTGGGGTGGAGGATTTAATTGCTAATCTATGTTCAAGTTTGTAAGAGACTTTTTCTTGTTTGATTTAATTCTAATTCCTTGAGATTAAACTACAATACAGCAGACAGTAAATAACTGTCCAGTGTACTGAACTCCTATGTAGGGAAGGACACACACACATATATATGTGTGTGTCCATTGCTGGAATATGGGTACATATAAGCATTTATTTTCTTGTAGCTGAGGTCTTATTGCCTCTCCTGTGGCCACTCTAACACCACTCTGGGATTTGGTGACAGAGACACTTTTGTGATGAACATTGGGATTAGATATCCTTAGAAATAATATTAATGTGAGTAAGCATGACTTAATGATTTGATTTTGTTGATTTGAAAAATGCAATTATTGTACATATGATTTTTTTAATATATATATATATTATATGTTGTTTGTATACAGCTTTCTAATGTTTGACAACACTTCTCTTGAAGAAGCCATTGTCAGCGAAACATGTAGAGGAAAATAACAGTGTAGCCTTTATGGAAGAAGAGAAACATCAATATTCTCCTCTGTATATGTAAAGTAAAAGGTATACTGCTTGTAATGTGACTTTAAATATCTATTCAATAAGGGGATTTGATGACCTTTTTGTGATGAACATTGGATATTCTTAGAAATAATATTATTGTGGGTAAGCATGACTTAATGATTTGATTTTGCTGATTTTAAAAATGTAATTATTGCAAGTATGATTTTTTGATATATATATGTACAGTATATGTTGTTTGTATACAGCTTACTAATGTTTGGAAACAATCCTCCTGAAGAAGCTGTTGTCAGCGAAACATGTAGAGGAAAATAACTGTGTAGCCTTTTATGGAAGAAGAGAAACATCAATATTCTGTGCTGTATATGTAAAGTAAAACTGTATGCTACTTTAATGTGATTTGAAATGTATATTCAATAAAGAAAATCTTTTAAGGAATTGTATTGTTTCAGTGCCATAAAAATCCCATGTATGTTCTAGTTGTTGTAATTACCTACAAAATAGGGTACTTACAAAAGCAGAGCCCAGTCTTACTGGTATATGAACAGCCCTTTTTCACATATAACTTGGTTTATTACTTTGACAATCATTCTATTTTAATGTATATACATCTGTCTAGTATGGTTGGTGACAAATGGGGGAAAGCTTTGAATGGTAGAACTTCATCATTCATGTGTACTTAAAGCAGGATAAACCCCCGTAAGAGCATCCACTGAATCAAATTGGTTACAAAAGCACTTTATACTCTTCCAAGTTGGATGAATCTTTCCCATTGGGAAGAATTGTCCTTACTGTTGCTCTTTTCTCTTTGGAAAATGCATTTGGCTCCATACAGTGGCATTCTTTCCATGGTGAGGTGACCTTATTGTGGTAAATTTATGGCTTGGTCATGTTGGCTGCTGTCCTGTCACTGAAATGGTTTATGTGTGTTTTGCATTAAGGCGAGGCTCAATGTTAGTGCATGGCAGCTGAGTCTAGTTAATAAAACCAGGCATATAAAGAATGAAATATGAACAAAGTAATTAGCAAGTGCTGCAATAAACTATAAATCTCTTTTTTTTTTCTTTTATGATAAGCCAGCTCTCCTGTGACACGCTGGTGGCACACGTAGCGGCATTAAAAAAGACATATATAAAATTTGGCACTGACATCAAATTACGTTGAACTGGAAAATATATAAATGGTCTATGAGGAATAGAGGGGGAGAGAGTAATAATAATAAAATTGATGAAGTATGATAAGTGCTGTAATTTGTTACTTTTAATTAAAAAGTGGCTTAAGGTGAACCTGTAGGTGCTAAACCACTGGCAAAAGTGCAAAGCAGAAGCATTGATGTGCGAAGAACCAGCTGCCCCCCCTTTGTACATGAGGACTTTGAGGGTCCATTCAAATTCCAAGGCTCAATTGGGCAAATAGTATTAGCAAAGGTCTGCTTGAATACATTTTTGAAATGTTCATAGTTACCAAGTGTCCCCGATCTTGTGAGTTAAGCCTCGTACACACGACCGACAATCTCGTTGTAAAAAAACCCGTTGTTTTTCTCAATGAGATTCTTGATAAGAATCTTGTCCTGGCCGAGTGAACATCCGTACACTTCAAAAGAACCGCCGTTCTTTTGAATGGCACGAAACCGGTGATGTCATCGACTACGACGAGCATGCGCTCGTCACATTCTATACCGTCGCCGCCATCTTGCTTCACCCTACCTATGCCTAGGAAGCTACCGCACCTGCATCAAAGTCATTTCGAGAATGCGCGGGTTTCCACGGCGACAGGTAAGTGTACACACTCTTGGGTTTCTCGTCGGGAAACAGGCCGACAAGAATACCGACGAGAAAATAGAGAGCAGGTGCTCTATTTTTCTCGTCGAGATTCTGGGCAGATTTCCCGACGAGAAACCTGAAAGCCTCGTACACACGGCCGGTTTTCTCTGGAAGAAAGCTCTCCCAGCAGTTTTCTTGTCGTTTCTTGACGAGAAAACCGGCTGTGTGTAGGAGGCCATAGTCTCAGAAATTGGGACACAATCTTCCCATATCCATGTCCCGCAGGCTGTCTGTCCTACAGGACCCAGAAAACTTGGTGCCAGTGTAGAGTAATCTCCACTCGAGTAAATATAGTCCCATCCCAACATGCAGAGGAAACAGACAGCAGAATGAGAATGTGTGCACAAGTAAGGAAAAGAACTGGCCATCAAAGAAAGGGTTGCTGGTAGTGGGGGTTAATTATCACTGTCATTGATCACCAATGAAAGGAGGCTTAATTATCACTGTCACTGAACACCAATGAAAGGAGGTTTAATTATCACTGTCACTGAACACCAATGAAATGGGGGGGGGGGGGGCTTTAATATTTCTACCACTAACCACCAATTATGGGGTTTATATTTGCTCCAACTTACACCAATGTTGGTTATTATAGCCGCCAATGACACCAGTGAGGGGACTTATTTTTCTCCCACTTTCTCTTCAGTGTATTTCCAGGTCTTATTTGATCTAAATTATTGGAAGGCCGAAGTGGCTGCTGGCCAGTCTGCTATACATGCTGCATTTTTTCAGGCATGTTTGTCAGGTGTAGTTGTCATAGCTGTTGACAACTATGAATGTTACAAACTACAGTTCTTGAACATTTGTCAAGGCAAGTTGCGCTAGGGAGAAGCATCCTGGGAGAGGGGTATCTTCAGGCCTGTGCAGGCATGGGGAGCATTCCCTCAGTCTTCTCTCCCCCAGTGATCACTCTGTTCAGCATAGTGTGCTGATGTGCTTACTAGTAACAAAGTAATGACAGTAATGTTGGCTGGGCAGAGGGTAAGAAGTAGCAAGGGGACTGAGTGTCATGAACCTGGTTGGAGGCCGAAGTGACAAGATGGCTTCCCTTGCGGCCAAGCACCCCTGGAGTTAAGGACAGGGAGTGCAGAGCTCAAAGATGCACGGGTGTCATTAAGTTGCTTGTAGAGGCGCCTGGCTAGGTGGTTATCCGAGGATCTGTCTAGGCTGATGGCAGGAATGCTGGAACCTTCAGAGGTGTAGCAGGACCATGACAGTGGCTAAAAGCAAGATGGCACTCAAGGCAAGAGGGTGGTCAGACTGGTAGAGCAAGACTATGGTGTCATCAGGATCAGAGCCAATGTCATACACAGAGGATCAGGCAGGAGGTGTGGCAGAAGCATAGTCAGGAATGGAGTCAAGTCAGTGGTGGTCCGTAATGCAGGGCGCAGGGGTGCCGCCCCCTTATCCATGCGTCCGGCCCCCTAATCTACATGCAGGGTGCCGGACGCATTGGATTCCAATAGGGTTTTTTTTTTTTAGAAGCACCTGATTAGAGCCATAGGCTCTAATAGGCTTCAAAAAAGGGTGGGCTCAGGGCGCAGAGCACTGAGCCCCGAGCTCACCCAGTTGTGTGACAATGGTGAATTAATATTCGCTATTCTCTCCCTGATTCTCCTCTTGGCCAATCAGAAAGCGGGTCCTGAGACCCGTCACCCGATTTGCCAAGAGGGGAAGCGATCCTATTGGCCGCCCAGGAGGAGGAGATGCAGTTGAAGCCCGGAGGAAGCGCTGCCCACGACCTAAATGGGGTAAGTGTGGCCGACCGACCACCAGCTGCCACTGAGTCAAGTTCATACACAGGAATCAGGTAGAGCAGGCAGTAGAGTAGTCAGGTGATCAGGCTAGAGTCATGCACGGATGGTCAGAGGCAGAGTCCTTTATGCAAGCCAGAGTCAGAGCCAGGAGTTAGGAAGCAGGGAAGTCCAGAGGCCTGTTACAGGAAATCCAAGGATACAGGATACACAGGGAGCAAGGAGTACAGGTGAGCTGAAGATCATCCAGTAATCTCTTGTCACTGCTACCATCCTCATAAAGGGAATTTGGTGCCAGTTCTGGAAGTGGGTGTGTGTGGGCACACACCAGGGCGTGCACCTGCACCAGCGTGCATTGGCATGCACTTTGGCTCAAAATTGATGCGCCTGCTCACATTCTTGCGCAGAAAAGCTTGCCCATGCCATGCAGAGTATGGGCAACCATGCCAGGTCTTTATCTCACCACATGCACATTTTTGTTCTGAGTGTCCGCCTGACACTGAGCTGGGTAGGATACATTACACTAACTGGTCATCAGAATGAGAGACTGCATGGAGGCTAAACTGTGTTAACAAGATGGGCCGTCAGGTGTAACTGCATTTTCAAACATGCAGTTGTGACTCCACAGCACTAAAAATAAGTCCAGATGCATTCACAGTGCCATTTCAGGGCCACAGCCCTGTAGTCATCTTGTGATCAGTGCACATGTAATGCACCACTTAGTAAACATGGCACTGAATTTCTGTGTAGGTACCATTAAATTGCTAGAACTTATAAAAACAACTTCCTCCATTCTTCAAAGTTTACTTTTAGCATTTAGCGCAACATAAAATATCTGTGCCGGCTACAAAGTAAAAGTGCCCCTTTAAAATCTCTGACCTCATTTGATAGAGACAGGCCCGATAATGCAGACATATTAATTTAATTAACTGTTGCTGAACTTTCCTTTAAATTCCACCCAATAAAGCGTACTCGGCAGCGAATCGCAGCACTAAATTCAAAGATCTTCCAGGCAAATTGAGGCATTAGTCTGTGCTACTGCACAGTAAGCAGGTAATAAATGGTCGCAGCCTCTTAAATATTCATGAGCGGCAGACTGTAAATTGGGCTTTTCAAACAATTTTGTCTAATTTTAATAGCTTGTTGTTCTGAAGCAAAGCTGCCAAAGACGCGGTAAGACATAACTCCTGTGGCCGTCTCTTAAATTGCGACTCAAGTCAAGAAAAGAACAACCTGTTTTCAGAGCCGTCTTAATGACCTCTGCCTCTCCATAACATCTTTCTCTTAGCAAGTCCTTGCTTCCATGTGAAGCACCCTGCCCTAATGTAATCATTGCTAACCAGCCTACCTGTCCAGACTCGAGTACACACTCTGCCTATGGTTTAAAAAAGGGGTTTCAAACTAATGGCCCTCCAGCTGTTGTGAAACTACAAGTCCCATCATGCCCCTGCCTGTGGGAGTAATGCTTGTAACTGTCCGTCTTGCAATGTCTCATGGGCAGTGGCGGCTGGTGCTCAAAATTTTTTGGGGGGGGCAAACAAACTGAAAAAAAACATAAATTGACGCCACTGTGCCCATTAAACGCAGCCACTGTGCCCATCAAACGCAGCCACTGTGCCCATCAATTGCCGCCAGTTTGCCCCCTCAAATGATGCCAGTTTGCCCCCTCAAATGATGCCAGTTTCCCCATCAAATGCAGCCAGTTTCCCCTCAAATGCAGCCAGTTTCCTATCAAATGTAGCCAGTTTGCCCCCCGCCTGGCACTTACCTTTCTGGGGTCAGCGCCGTCCTCCTCCACGCTCCCTCCGAGTCCTCCATGTCTTCTCCCATCCTGGATGTCATCTCTGCTATGATTGGACGCTTCAGCCAATCAGGTGACTGGTAACCAGACTCGGTGCACCTGATTGGCTGAGAGGTGGGTCAGTGTTAGGGAAGCGATTCCCTAACACAGCATTGTTTAAACAGGGAACGCACAGCAGTGCGCCCACTGTTTAACCACTTGGAAGCCGATTAGAGCCCACAGGCTCTAATCAGTAAGCCTATTAGAGCCTCTGGCGCTAATCAGGCACTTCCAAAACACACCCACCGCTGTAATTCAGATGGTCGGTGCTCAACAGGGGGCCGGACACCTGAATAGTGGGCGGCAGCGGTGACAATAGATAGATTCATGCAATGCATGAATCTATCTATTGTTGAGTGACGGGTGCAGGAGAGAGGGGACATGTTAGCCTATATAGAGGGAGATTTACTAAAACGGGTGCACTCAGAATCTGTTGCAGCTGTGTATGGTAACCAATCAGCTTCTAATTTTAGCTTGTTAAATTAAGCCATAGAAGTGCGCATAGGGGGTGCCAGGTGAGCAGTAGAGTTTTGTCAGAAAAAATTTTGAAGTGTGTAAGGCCCCTTTCACACAATAAGCCCGCTCGGATGTGCCTATCCGTTTTTAAGGCGTATCCGAGTGAGCCATCCATTGACTCCTATGGGGAGATGGATGTCAGCGGAGATGTGTCCACTGACACCCGTCTGCCATTCAATCCACTAAAATCAGACGTACGTATAGCGATACGTTCGTCATCCGTATTGGTGGATCGGCTAAGATCTAATTAAAACGGACATGCTGTCCGTTTTAGTCCAATCTCTCCATAGGAATCAGTGGAGCTCTGAAAGGCCCCTCCCCGCTCAGTGAGCAGAGACGGACCTGTCATCCGCCAGCTCAGTAGGAGATCTCTCCGTTGATCTCCGCTGGGCCGGCGGATGACAGGTCCGCTGAGCAGATCCGCCTCGTGTGAATGAGGCCTAAGTGCTTCAGCGTAAATTCATTTCAATGGCCAGAATTCCATTTTATTCTGGCCAATTAAATTAATTAATGGGCAAGCATTTGACGCGCATTAATGTGTCTAGATGCATTTATATGCGTCAAGCGTTTTTTCTGCCAAAGTGTTGCTGACAGGAGGAAAGGCATTTAGAAGAGCCAGGCAAACACCCTCTGTGCATGGGGCCTGAAAACTTCTAGTTTTTGCATGGCTGCCAATTACATTTAAATGCAAATTATAGCAAATCAAAACACTGGAGGGTTCTGGACTTGGTTTAACTTCATTGTAACATTAAAAATACAAATTAGTAATTTAATGATTGCCTCTTAGGGTTGCTTATGCTATACAAAAACAGGAAGGTTGGCAGCCATCTTAACCACACAAAAAAAAAAACACACAAAAATCATATTTTGGCCAGAATATGGAATGTTTCCACCCAGGCCAAGGGCCCTCATGTTTGGCGAATCCTCTACTTAACTTTTTAACGTTCCTTACAACTTCTCTGAAGTTGTATGCAACATACATGTCAGGGAATGTCATACAAGTCATGGCCCCTGATTATTATTATTATTATACAGGATTTATATAGCACCAACATCGCTTTTCAACTTGAGGGTAGACAGTACAAATAAAATACACGTTAATACAGTAGGAATCAGAGGGCCCTGTTCTTTAGAGATTACAATCTAAGTACAATCTGATGACGTCCTCTATGACAAAGCAAGCAGGGCGGAGCTAGGACGCACAACGCAAGACCTTACTGTGGATGAGATTGCAGGGTTGGCAAAAATATTATTTGTATCTTACTGATCTTACTGCAGAATTTTGAGAAAAACAGTAAGCCAGTCACTCAAGCAGGACATAACATCTCTAGGGGCATTCTATGCACTAATGGTGTACAGAATATCTCTAGGCTGCCATATTGCATTTTTTTCTTAACAGTTTTAGAGATTACGGCAGGTTCAAATTGAAAAAGGTCATTTTAATAACATAAAATTAAAAAATGGTCTGTGTAGTGATTTTCTATTAATATATATATATATATATATATATATATATATATATATACACAATTTTACAAGAGGAGTTCTCGGAGGGGTTCATTGTATATTTATGTAATTGTGTAAAAATTCAGTTTTACTTGTAAGCTTTCCAAAAATTGTCTTTCTCTTTAATATATACATAAATATACAATATGTCAATATGCTACATTTGGATTACTGTTGCTTCTTTTTCTGGTTCATACAAATAATTCCACACTGTTGCACATCATTCCATCCTTCTCTATAACCCCAGATAGGAAATGAAGTAAAGCTGCCAATCATGATTATTGCACAGGTCGGTAACATATTTCTCTATCCCCTGTAATATGATCATTTTTAGAGCACCCTTCACTTAGATATAATTATTTGTCCGTGTCACCAATATCCTGGTCGGCCTTGGGCAATCAAAAGTGACTGTGCTCTGATTAATTTCCCCCGTAGGGCCTGCAGTAGAATTCCTAGAGTAACTTGACTTTCCTTTAACGCAGTTCCTTGGTAGGCATTCAATTTTTTTTACTTTGCTTTGTTGACAAGCAGGCCCAGGCATGGCAAGATAAAGGCCAACCAACTCAATTTGTCTTCGGCCCGCATCCTTGTCACGGTGGAATGATAAATGCCGTCTAATAAATCATGTCAGGGACATACAGGTCTGTGACACCCCTTGTTCCTAGCTCAAAAATAAACCGGTGACCCGGCGACAGGAGCCAGAGGTAATGAGAGCATAGCTTCAGCGGCTACATGTCTCTATCATGCTTCATCGGCAGCTGGTGGATCCCCGGGGGGGGGGAAAGAGCCAGCATGTCCTGTCTCCTAAGGACCCATGGGCCTGTCATTGACTCTACGAGGAAAGGAACAATGTTATGTCCTTTGAATGGACTAAAACTAATGTGCCTAACTCTTAAAGAGAACCTGATTTTTTTTTACCATACACAGTAAATATACTAACAAAAGTGTGCCCATCTGTGGGCACAGGATGGATTAGGCTGATGAATGATACACAGGATGGTGTATATAATTAGTATTAAGTAATATATACTGTATAGATAGATAGATAGATAGATAGATAGATAGATAGATAGATAGATAGATAGATAGATATACATAGGTCTATCTATATATCTACTGTATCTATATATATAGATAAATATAGATAGATATATAGATAGATATATAGTGACAGTGTGAGGTCCTGCCACTGTGAAAATGTAGGAGAAAATGACACAAGATTTGCATTAAGGGTTAATTTGAAGCTCCATACTATAGTTTCTGAGCGAAGAAAGCTGTGGTTTTGGTTTTCATCGGATTCTGTAGTCCCAAATCTGGGCCTGGAGCTTGAAGGTTCCAAAGTGTATTGGGTGGGATGGAACCTTGAACCTTTTACCAGGTGCCTGCAGCCTGTGTGAGTACACAGGTGTGGGGGGCCGTTAAATACTTAAGCTTGAGGATAGTTTGGAGCTCCCAGTTTGGAGGCAGCTTCCATATTGGAGACAAAAGGTCTCACCCAGGGGTCAGAGGAGCCCCAGCCAGGAGTTGGGGGACAGAAGATCTTAACCAGGGGTCAGAGGTGCCCCAGCCAGCAGACAGGAGGTCTAGTTTCAGGAGTCAGGTTGGCTCATATCGGGGTGTCAGGGAACCCCTATCCAGAGGCCAGGAGTGGCCCATGCAGCAGGGCAAGAATCGGAGAACAGAGAATGCCCAGGGCTGCACAACCCAAAACTGTACAACAAATGGAAAGTTTCCCATGGGGTTTTTTTTAGCAGCAAAAAATACAAAAGTAATTATATAAAAGTTTTTAATATGTCAAACACTGATGAAGATAGGTAATAACAAAATTGGATTTGTTATACAAAAGAAAGCTCTGGTATGTGACACAAACAACAACAAAAACATCACCTAGGGCAAGAACCACCCCAAGGAAAACATGGTTTGCCAATCATATTTACAACATTGCTATCCACATGAAAACCCCAATGCGTTTCGACCCTTTGTATTTCTGGTTTTCTTCAGGGGGATTTTTAAATTCTAGGGAAATAAATCAAAGAATATAATTAAGGACATTTGACAGTAGGGCAATGTGACTAAAGGCTAAGTGAGCCAAGTTTACCCCCCCCCCCCCATTCTAGTCTATAATGCCATCCTTGGTGTCAGGAAGCCTACATATGTTTTAACTCTTCCATTTGTACATGGCTTAAGGTGTGACCTGTTGTCAGATCACCAAGGATGGTATTTCCCAACTTTCTCCCCCCCCCCTCATCCTCTTCTTGGACATCAATCAGCATATGCCTTAACACATTCCATGCTGAACTGAATAAAGAAGAATTCCAAGTATGCAATCCCAGCTTTGACTAATGTAACTATATCATACCTGCGAGGTCCCTTTAGAAACTGGAAATCACTAAAGTAGAAACCACTACATTCTGTGCTGAGAGGCTGCCCTGCTGCATTCAGAACACATTGGGCAAGTGGAGACCACTGGAGTAGTGGTGTCTACTTTGGTGATTTACAGTTTCTAGAGGGATCCCACAAGAATGGTATATGCATAGTTACATTGGTCCAAGCTGGACCAAAGTAACTATGTCAATATATATATACCTAGAGAGTTTTTTTTTTTTTTTGGGAGGGTGCATATGATCAGCACAGTCCAGACAGAAAGTCAGGGGTCATGCAGCCTCATAGGACAGTCAGAGGAGAATGAAAACTCCTTGTATAAGCTTTAACCAGTGCTCGGCCGGACACTGATAGAAGTCATAAGACTGCTATATATACTGCTGATGAGAAAAGGTATTTAACTGTTTATATTTACTAAAATAATTGCATTTCCATGTTCTGTGTGCTGTGGGAGACCAGATATAGTGAATGCAAAGTCCTCGGTTTAGTAACACTTTACCTTTGGTGATCTCTGTTTTAACCGGCTCAGTTATGCTGTAAAACATTTAGATATCTAGTAACCAGATTAAATATGTGCAGATTTTTAACTTCATTGTGATTTCAATAAAGCGGCCATTGACTGATTGAGAAGCGATAACCCCCACTTGGTCTTGTTTCAAATGTAAATATCCAGACAAAATCTTGAGGCCGAAACAAAGTCCAATGTGGCTTCATTATATTTGCATTATTCATTGTGCGCCAACACTGAGCTGATAAGATGGATTCATTTCAAACAGTCTTATTGAATGTTTTTGAGGAATGATTTTTATGTACACATATCCCCTGGAACTAACATTTCACAATGCCTACTTATATTAACTATTATTGAATATTCACCAACAATATAGCTGCCTGGAAATGGTGGTGTTACAGTAAACCTCCATTTTAAAAACAAAAAAAAAACAAAAAAAAACAACACATCAATTATATTAATACAGGATTCTGGCAAACTTCAAGGCAGGCTCTTACCCGTTGCTGTTCTATTAATACTGAGACAGGCTTATCCAGCAACCACTGCAAAATGATACTATAGGTTCAGTTTTTATAAAAAAAAAACATGTTATACTTACCTGCTCTATGCAGGCGGTTTTGCACATGGCAGCCCTGATCCTTCTCTTCTCGGGTCCCCTGCAAGCGCTCCAGGATCCTGCCTCTTGTTGAATACCCCCAGAGCAAGCTGCTATTGAACACAGATGCAAAAAGGCATGGAAAGCCAAGACACCAGCTTCAGTAATTAGAGAGCAATCCTGCCCAATGGTGGCTGGTGGTAAAAAAAAATTTGGTCGGGTTACCCAACAGTGAGCACTGTTGGGGCCATAATCCGGAAGTGGCTGGGCATCTTAAAGGCGACGTACCTGTACGTGCTTTTGCCCAGCAGTGCCATTGTGCTGACGTATATGTACAGGCACCGGTCCTTAAGTGGTTAAAATCACTGCTCCTGAAAAAACGTCAGTTTTGAAAAAAAATTTTGCATTGATACATGCACCCTGGGGCAGGACCCGGGTCCCCAAACACTTTTTATGACAATAACTTGCATATTAGCCTTTAAAATTCGCACTTTCGATTTCTCACGTTCGAGTCCCATAGACTTTAACGGGGTTCAAAAGTTCGTGCAAACTATCGGTCCGTTCGCATGTTCTGGGTGCGAACCGAACTGGGGGGTGTTCGGCTCATCCCTAGTAGCTGCCATGGCCTGTATGCACGCTCACTACGCAAGATTCCATTGCTGACGAAAAAGGATGTTGAAGATTATTTAAAGTTTGCTGCACAACATTTAGACAAGCCTGTAAAATACTGGGAGAATATAGTCTGGTCAGATGAGACCAAAATGTAACTCTTTGGATGCCATAATACACACCATGTTTGGAGGTCAAATGGCACATCACCCTAAAAACACCCCCCCATACCAACAGTGAAGTTTGGAGGAGGGAACATCATGGTGTGGGGCTGTTTTTCAGCATACGGCACTGTCCAACTTCATCTCATTGAAGGAAGGATGAATGGAAAAATATGCCAAGACATTCTTGATAAAAATCTGCTGCCATCTACCGGGTTAGGAGAGCATTAATCAGAGAAGCAGCCAGAAGACCCATGGTAACTCTGTTGAAGCTGCAGAGATCCACAGCTCAGGTGGGATAATCTGTCCACAGGACAACTATTAGTTGTGCACTCCACAAATCTGGCCTTTATGGAAGAGTGGCAAGAAGAAAGCCATTGTTGAAAGAAAGCCATAAGAAGTCCAGTTTGCAGTTTGTGAGAGGCAGTGTGGGGGACACAGAAAACATGTGGAAGAAGGTGCTTTGGTTAGATGAGACCAAAATTTTACTTTTTGGCCTAAAAGCAAAACTTTGCACATCGCCCTGAACACACCATCCCCACCGTGAAACATGGTGGTGGCAGCATCATGTTGTGGGGATGCTTTTCTTCAGCAGGGACAGGGAAGCTGGTCAGCGTTGATGGGAAGATGGATGGAGCCAAATACAGGGCAATCTTAGAAGAAAACCTGTTATGCCCTGTACACACGACCGGGATTCCCGACGGGGAAACTGCAATAAGAGCTTTTGGCCGGGAATCCCCGGCCGTGTGTATGCTCCATCGTAGTTTTTCCGACGGGAAAACTGCTGGAAAAGGCCGGCAAAAAAAAAAGAGAACCAGCTCTTTTTTTCCGTCTGGATTCCCAACTGACTTTTTCCCGTCGGAAATCCAGAGCGTGTGTACGGGGCAGCTCTCTTTTTCCCAACGGGATTCCTGGCGGACTTTTACCCACCTGATAACCCGGCCGTGTGTAGCAGAAAACTGACGTTTTTGGCTGTTTTCCTGTGGGGAAAAAGTCAGATGGAGCACACACACACGATCGGGATTCCCGAGGAAAAGCTTTCATCTGAGTTTTCCCGATGGGAAAAACTAATGTGTGCACGGGGGAAAAGTAGAGAGCAGGTTCTCGGTTTTCCCCTCGGGATTTCCGACGGACCTTTGGCCGTCGGGAATCCCTGTCGTGTGTACAAGGCATTATAGTCTGCAAAAGACTTGAGACTGGGGCGGAGGTTCACCTTCCAGCAGGACAACAACCCTAAACATACAGCCAGAGCTACAATGGAATGGTTTAGATCAAAGCATATTCATGTGTTAGAATGGCCCAGTCAAAGTCCAGACCTAAATCACATTGAGAATCTGTGGCAATTGCTGTTCACAGACGCTCTCCATCTTATCTGACAGAGCTTGAGCTATTTTGCAAAGATGAATAGGCAAAAAATGTCCCTCTCTAGATGTACAAAGCTGGTAGAGACATCCCCAAAAAGACTTGCAGCTGTAATTGCAGCGAAAGGAGGATCTACAAAGTATTGACTCACAACGACGGCGATTCGCGCAGGAGAGCCAACCTGCCGCAGTACAACTGCAGCGGCTGGTCGGGAAGTAGTTAATAACATTATTTATATATTATTTTTTATTCTAAGAAAGACTAAGAAGGCTAATTTCCCTTAAGCACTGATCAGAGGTTCCATAATTTTATAATTGCAATTACAATAACTAATGGTTTTCCCAATATTTCTCCCTTACCCTCTTTACCAGACTGTCAAGATCATCACCATCTCCAGCTTTATTAGGTACCAGCATGACTTCAAAGCTAGATGTCACTAGCTTGGTTCTACTTATAGATAGCCAGGAGGAGCAGAACAGCCGAAAGAATATCATAAGTATGTTAATTATCAATTAAATAATGCTAATTAATATTTACATACAAATGGCAATTCACCTGACATTTCATTTTACATAGAAGATGCCAGTAGTCCATTCAGCTTGTATCTTATTATATATATATATATATATATATATATATATATATATATATATATATATATTTATTTATTTTTTCTTTTTTTATTTCATAATACAGAGAATCTTTTTTAAATTTTTGGAAAAACAATTCAGATTATTGATAATTTTGTTATGTTTTGTATAATTCAGTCATTTGTAATCTGCATTAAATGATAAATAATGATTGCATAGAAAAAAGATTCAGATATCCATTCCCATACCCCCCGAGGGGTATGAATTCCCTTGGGATAACAGCCCCTTCATTAGACACTAAATACAATTTTCCGATTGCAAGTTTTGCGAGCGGCTTTAAGTTGTGAATCTCTATTGCACGGTACAGCCAATTTATAGTACTACCCCAATTCCCCACCCCCTTTCAATAAAAAAAATCTCAATGATTTAAAAAAAATATAAAAAAAATTATGGGAGTCGGTCTCTAATGAGGGCGGATTATGCAGAAATGGAATATTATGATAGAATCCTCCTTCGCTATCTCCAAAGGATTTAACCTTTTCGATGATGTATTCAGGTCAGTGTTGCTACAGAAAATTCATAGAATTTAAACAGTGTCTGTGTAATATATGTTAAGCTGAATAAGACCCGCTGAAAGACAAATTTGCTATCATTATTCCGTCCCAGGCTCCTGTGATATTGGTGTTATGTAGGGATTGTACACGTTCGGGGACCGGGCAATGTTGTATTAACCGCTTGAACTGAAACACTATTGTACATAGCAGATGAAAACAATCATATATGCTTTATGTCTCCAGATACGTAACATAAAGATACATATCTTATTTGGTAGCTACCGTGGGCTTTTTCCATAGTTCCTTAGCCAGTCGTGTTGTTATTATTTTTAAAACATTTTCTTCTTCAAGCGGGTACTGGAAGCTGCACTGCGACAGACAGCTGGTTATTGGACTCTAAAGGCTCGTACACGGTTCAATTGTTGGCAGGGGATTTTCGGAGGACAACGGTTTGACGGCAGATTTTCGTATGGTGAGTACATAAATCCGTCATTTCAAAAGTCGAAAGTACAAACACGCATGCTCGGAATCAATGCTCACCAAACACGAAATTAGCAGAAGAGGCCCAAAGGGTGGCGCTCAAGAGCTGAAATTCCTCGTAATAGGTCACTACATTTGTGTGTGTGGCACGACAATTTGTGTACCGTTAGTACGCAAGACTAGATTCTGGCACACGTCTTTTTGACAAAAATCAGATGCTCGGTTGGCCAACAATCGTATTGTGTGTACGAGGCTTTAGACCTATTTCAGACGAGGGATCCTATCATTGGCGGCAACTGTTTTTGAATATTTTAACAGCAGCTAGCCATAATTTTCCACTAACAGGAACACTTAGAGAGCAAAGAAACTAGTTTTTGTTTTCCCCAAATTTTGGCAAAATTTTGCTATTTCAGCTAAATGTGTTGGAGTCAACAGGAAAGGTAAAATTAAGATGGATGTAAGGGTGCAGTTGGCTTTAACTTGCTCATGAGGGTTATAGAATCTCCCTTCACATATCCAGGACCTTTTCTTGCTCCAAAAAATATCCCTTCACTAACCTCATTATTTTTTTATTTTTTCTACAGAAAGAAAAAACAGACAAGCATCAATGTCAAAGAGCTTTACACCCAACAGTGGAGTTTTCCATTCAGAAGAGCTGTAACGTGGGGGCAATACAGGGGAATAAACTGCTCCAAATCATTTGGTGGAGGGGGGATTATGGTGTGGAGTTGTTTTTCAGGGGTTGGGTTTGGCCCCTTAGTTCCAGTGAAGGGAACTCTTAAGGCGTCAGCATACCAAGATATTTTGGACAATTTCATGCTCCCAACTTTGTGGGAACAGTTTGGGGATGGCCCCTTCCTGTTCCAACATGACTGCGCACCAGTGCACAAAGCAAGTCCATGAATGAGTGAGTTTGGGGGCTCACCACGAGCCCCGTACTAATGATCGGGACCTGGGACACAAGATTTCGGGTCACCTGATCGCTGTGATAGCCTCTGATTGGCTATCAAAGTGATCAGTCACTGTGAACCCCCCACCCCCATGTTTTCTTTCTTACATCATATCTCTCTCCTTGCAGAGAGAAAAAAAATTAAATAATAATAATAATTTAAAAAAAATATAGATAAAGGTTTGATCTAGGTCAGTGCCAGTGATAGTGTTTGGGTCAAGGCCAGCTTCAAAGGTCAGGGTCACAATTTTTTTGGACAGAATTATTATTTTTTCCTAAATTACTATCAGTATCAATTAGTGTAAGTGTGTTTTAGGTAAAAAAAAAAAAAAGCATAACACACACTATTGATTTTGGGCTGTACTACGGGTACTACGGGTACATACAACCATTAACCTTCACATCTGTGGTATCGCTGAGATTGTCAGGAGCGGGAGAATTTTATTTGGGTTTGTTTTTTGGTGGAAGATTATGGTAGTAGCAAGAAATATACAGCTACATTTTAAAAAATGCTTTTTTTTTTTACTATTTTGGGCCAGTTTTTCTTTGATAATAAAAGAAAATCAAGAGATATCCACTACCATTTACTACCAAATGAAAGCCCAATTTATCCTAAAAAAACAAACAAAACAAGGTTTAATCCACCTGAATGCACAAAGTAGTTGTGATGATATGTAAGGTTTTACTACACATGTCAAAGTTGCAAAATTGTGTTTAGGCATTTAGATTTGTTTTACCCTTAGGCGCAAAAAGGTTAAAGAAGGGCCACATCCTACTGACTGTAAGTTATGTCCTTGTGCTGATTTTTTTTTATTTTATTTTTTATTTTATTTTGGCCGCAATTATTCTTTAAACATTAACCTTTTCCATCTCTATCCAAAATGATTTGTTTGGCTTTTGACACCTTAGGCATTTACCCAGCCTAAGGCCACTGAGGTGTCTACCAAATGAATAGGAGCATCACACGATTATGTAGCACGGTATGACATTCAGTGAATAAAACTATTACTGCGTTATAAAAAGGTTAAACGATGGAAGAAAAAAAATATAGTAATTACAGAATATTCATTATTTAGAGTCCTCTGTCACCCGTAAATATTCAGCTGAAGTTTTGCCACAGGAAGATAAAAGGATAACGATCACCAAGCTGAAATAAAAATTACATGTTGCTCTTAGCCACAGGTTAAAAATGTTATTTTTGAAAATATACGGTAGCGAAAAGAAAGTGTTGAAACAGAACTGCCTGACAATCAAGTGTGGCTTTTCTAACACCAGCATTTATCCCTTCCCAACATACATGGTATTGGTTATCATCACTGATAATCACTAAGCATTGTTTTGTTTTTTTTAAACTCTAACCATCTCGAGGTTGGAGAAAGGAACCAGCCACGATTTGAGTTATGCATTTCGAAGATTCATTCTTAAAACAGGTGCAAATCCTAACTGAAATTTATGTACTTTGCTAAAGAGCTGTGTATCATAATTGCATTTGTAAAATTACCTGTTTTTACCGTTTTTATCCTTTGTTGCTATCTCAGTCCTGCTGATCTCTTATACCACGTACACACGATCGTTTTTAATGATGAGAAAAATGAAATTTTTTAAAATGGTCATTAAAAATGATCGTGTGTGGGCTTTCCAGCATTTTTCCCGACGAGAAAAACGCAGAGAATCACGACGAGAAAAATTCGAACATGCCCTAATTTTTCACCTCGTTTTTTACATCGTCGTTTTTCTCGTCATGAAAAACGTCCGTGTGTGGGCTTTAACGACGTGAAAAAAAATGCGCATGCTCAGAATCAAGTATGAGACGGGAGCGCTCGTTCTGGTAAAACTAGCGTTCGTAATGAAGATAGCACATTCGTCACGCTGTAACGGACTGAAAAGCACGAGGCTGAAAAGGCACGAATCGTTTCTCAACAAACTTTACTAACATGAAGGGTGGCGCCATCCGAATGGAACTTCCCCTTTATAGTGCCGTCGTACGTGTTGTACGTCACCGCGCTCTACTTGAAGATTTTTTTTCACGATAGTGTGTAGGCAAGGCGGGCTTGAGAGGAAACACGAAAAATCACGTCGAGAAAAATGCTGTTTTTTTCAATGACATTAAAAACGATCGTGTGTACGCGGCATTACAGCCTGTCTGAAGCCACCTTCTGTCTACAGCAGTTGCCAGAAGTTTTGAGAATGACACAAATATAAATTTTCACCAAGTCTGCTACCTCGGTTTTTATGATGGCAATTTGCATAGACTCCCGAATGTTATGAAGAGTGATCAGATGAATTGCAATTAATTGCAAAGTCCGTCTTTACAATGAAAATGAACTTAAAGTGGTTGTATAGGTTACTTTTTTAAAATAACAAACATGTCATTCTTACCTCTACTGTGCATTTAGTTTTGCACCGAGTGGCCCCGATCCTCGTCTTCTAGGGTCCCACGGCGGCTCTCTTGGCTCATCCCCCGCAATAGCTAACCCCCTCTGAGAAGCTCTTTCCCGAGGGGTTTACCTTGCGGGCGCGCTCCCGTCTCATACACTGGGCGTCCATAGACACAAAGTGTATGACTCGGTCCCGCCCCCCGGCGGCCGTGTCATTGGATTTGATTGACAGCAGCGGGAGCCAATGGCTGCGCTGCAATCAATCTATCCAAGCAACGTCGAGACTCCGTGGAGAAGAGGACGCCGGGGACGAGCCGAGCAGGTGAAAGGGCTCAGGTAAGTAAAACGGGGGGGGCTGGAGGGCCCGTGATTGCCAGGTGTTTTTTCACCTTAATGCATTGGAATAAAGGAACAAAAAACACTATAACACAAAAAATATAAAAAATATATATATGTGAAAAAGTGATATGAGTGAATGTGTTGGGAAAAATAGTGTGGAGTGAATAGACTTGGTGTAAAAAGGAAGAGGAAAAAGGAAACAAAGAAAGATCTAGGGAACAGAAGCAAAAAAGAGACTAGAGACAAGGAAGTCAGATAGTGTGTGAATATGAGAAAGGAAGGGAGATACCTGTAACTGAGTGAGGAGGGCATAGTATGCATGGTGCACAGTGTTCCACGCTGGAAAGTGATGTGTGTATTCCTAAGTGTAGGGCCCAACAAGGGGAGAGGCTCATATGGGAAGCTCCGCCACAGCCCAACCCCCAACGTCACGCTGACGCAGGCAGAGGGGGGAAAGAGATGGGAGGCGCCATCAACTAGGCCGTCAGAACACCCGGCGGGATGCGCCCAACCAAGCAGTCCCCCATGCGCGCCAGCCATGGAAAACACCACGCCTAGCAGTGCACGTCCGGCGTTCGAAGCGTGACATTGACGTGCAGCGGCAGCACCCCGGGCCCACCCCAGGCCAGAGCATCCCCACAACATGATGCTGCCACCACCATGTTTCACAGTGGGGATGGTGTCTTCAGGGTGATGTGCAGTGTTAGTTTTCTGCCGCACATAGCGTTTTGATTGTAGGCCAAAAATTTTAATTTTGGTCTCATCTGACCAGAGCACCTTCTTCCACATGTTTTCTGTATACCCCACATGGCTTCTCGCAAACTGCAAACAGGACTTCTTTCAACAATGGCTTTCTTCTTGCCACTCTTCCATAAAGGTCAGATCTGTGGAGAGCATGACTAATAGTTGTCCTGTGGACAGATTCTCCCACCTGAGCTGTGGATCTCTGCAGCTTCTCCAGAGTTCCCATGGGCCTCTTGGCTGCTTCTCTGATTAATGCTCTCCTTGCCCGGCCTGTCAGTTTAGGTGGACGGCCATGTCTTGGTAGGATTGCAGTTGTGCCATACTCTTTCCATTTTCAGATGATGGATTGAACAGAGCTCTGTGAGATGTTCAAGGCTTGGGAATTTTTTTTATTACCTAACCCTGCTTTAAACTTTTCCACAACTTTATCCCTGACCTGTTGGGTGTGTTCCTTGGTCTTCATGATGCTGTGTGTTCACTAAGGTTCTCTAACACCCCTTTAGAGGGCTTCACAGAAAAGCTGTATTTATTGAGATTAAATTATACACAGGTGGACTCTATTTACTAATTGGTTTCACTAGATTTTAGTTAGTATCAGAGTAAAGGGGCTGAATACAAATACACGCCACAATTTTCAGATATTTTTTTGTAAAAAAAAATTAAAAACCATTTATCATTTTCCTTCCACTTCACATTTATGTGCGACTTTGTGTTGGTCTATCCAATAAAATACATTTCAATTTTTGGTTGTAACATGACAAAATATGGAAAATTTCAAGGGGTATGAATACTTTTCAAGGCACTGTATAGTGTGTATAGCTTATTCGGTAGGTTTACACTTTTCATTGTACAGAGTTTGGATAACAAAGGGTTAAATGGAAGGGTCATAAATGAACCGCACATTATCTGGACATACTGTACATGTTTGGGATTGTTTATGTAGATAGTGATGTGTGCCTGCATAGGAGATGTCTGTCAGCTGGGGGGACTGCAAACTCTGTCAGCTGGCTCCAACACACACACACACACTTGCCAACGCTATTGTCACCCTTCTTGTCACCTTAACCCTTCACATGATACCTTAAAAAAACATCCCTCCTGACATAAAACTTTACCAGTTATTGTGTGCAGCTTACCTCCCCAAACAGACTTTCCTCACTCGGTTCACCTCCCTCCCTGCATGTAGTATGAGCAGTAGCCGGCAGTAGCTATGCCCCTCCTCTAGGTTCTCTCATCACACTGCACTGAAGATTGGGGGGGTGTCTGACCGAGGGAGGCACAGAGCGAGTGTGATAAATAAAACACTCGCGCCTGGAATACTGACTCAAGTGTAAAAATGAATGAGTGCGGCAGCTGTTTCAAATCATAAACTAATGATTGATAGTGAATTTTGGTGTCACGAGAATCGAAATCCCCGCAGACAAACAGCGCTTGCTAATATTGTATGATGACAAATTAACTCATTGACTAAATGCAATCACAATGAACCCACAAAGTGATATAAATGTAAATTAATAAACACAATGTATATACAGTGGGTACGGAAAGTATTCAGACCCCCTTAAATTTTTCACTCTTTGTTAAATTGCAGCCATTTGCTAAAATCATTTAAGTTCATTTTTTCCTCATTAATGTACACACAGCACCCCATATTGACAGAAAAACAGAGAATTGTTGACATTTTTGAAGATTTATTAAAAAAGAAAAACTGAAATATCACATGGTATTCAGACCCTTTGCTGTCACACTCATATATTTAACTCAGGTGCTGTCCATTTCTTCTGATCATTCTTGAGATTGTTCTACACCAGGGGTCTCAAACTGGTGGCCCTCCAGCTGTTGCAGAACTACAATTCCCATGAGGCATTGCAAGGCTAAACAGTTACAAGCAGGACTCCTATAGGCAGAGGCATGATGGGACTTGTAGTTCCGCAACAGCTGGAGGGCCGCAGGTTTGAGACCCCTGTTCTACACCTTCATTTGAGTCCAGCTGTGTTTGATTATACTGATTGGACTTGATTAAGAAAGCCACACACCTGTCTTTATAAGACCTTACAGCTCACAGTGCATGTCAGAGCAAATGAGAATCATGAGGTCAAAGGAACTGCCTGAAGAGCTCAGAGACAGAATTGTGGCAAGGCACAGATCTGGCCAAGGTTACAAAAAAATTCTGCTGCACTTAAGGTTCCTAAGAGCACAGTGGCCTCCATAATCCTTAAATGGAAGACGTTTGGGACGACCAGAACCCTTCCTAGAGCTGGCTGTCCGGCCAAACTGAGCTATCGGGGGAGAAGAGCCTTGGTGAGAGAGGTAAAGAAGAACCCAAAGATCACTGTGGCTGAGCTCCAGAGATGCAGTCGAGAGATGGGAGAAAGTTGTAGAAAGTCAACCCTCACTGCAGCCCTCCACCAGTCAGGGTTTTATGGCAGAGTGGCCCGACGGAAGCCTCTCCTCAGTGCAAGACACATGAAAGCCCGCATGGAGTTTGCTAAAAAAACACCTGAAGGACTCCAAGATGGTGACAAATAAGATTCTCTGGTCTGATGAGACCAAGATAGAACTTTTCGGCCTTAATTCTAAGCGGTATGTGTGGAGAAAACCAGGCACTGCTTATCACCTGTCCAATACAGTCCCAACAGTGAAGCATGGTGGTGGCAGCATCATGGTGTGGGGGTATTTTTCATCTGCAGTGACAGGACGACTGGTTGCAATCGAGGGAAAGATGAATGTGGCCAAGTACAGGGATATCCTGGATGAAACCCTTCTCCAGAGTGCTCAGGACCTCAGACTGGGCCGAAGGTTTACCTTCCAACAAGACAATGACCCTAAGCACACAGCTAAAATAACGAAGGAGTGGCTTCACAACAACTCTGTGAATGTTCTTGAATGGCCCAGCCAGAGCCCTGACTTAAACCCAATTGTGCATCTCTGGAGAGACCTAAAAATGGCCGTCCACCAACGTTTACCATCCAACCTGACAGAACTGGAGAGGATCTGCAAGGAGGAATGGCAGAGGATCCCCAAATCCAGGTGTGAAAAACTTGTTGCATCTTTCCCAAAAAGACTCATGGCTGTATTAGATCAAAAGGGTGCAAATACTAAATACTGAGCAAAGGGTCTGAATACTTAGGACCATGTGATATTTCAGTTTTTCTTTTTTAATAAATCTGCAAAAATGTCAATAATTCTGTGTTTTTCTGTCAATATGGGGTGCTGTGTGTACTTTAATGAGGAGAAAGAATGAACTTAAATGATTTTAGCAAATGGCTGTGTAGCGGGGTATTCCCCTTTAAGATAGAGAGACAGGACTTTCCGGGTGAGAGGTGAGTCGGGAGGAAGTAGTGAAAAGACATTGCTGAAGTGAGAGCAGAGAGAGAGAGAGACTACATTACCCAGAACCCCATTCGGAAATGTTTCCACCACAGAGACTCATGGGAGGGGTTATAAAAGGAGGAGGCGAGGCTGGGCTCGGCCTCTTTGGGACACGAGACTTCAGAGACTGATCCTCCTGTGCGGATGTATCGGAGTGCAAGGCCTGAAGCCTGAGGCCTTGCGCAGCACCAAAGAGCCTTCCACCCCTCTGCGAGCCTGGGTGGCATCTGACTTCGCTCGACTACAGCCTTGTTGGATCAGGGACCTGATCGCTGAAGAGACGGAGTGTGTGTGTGAGACACAGTTGGTGGAAGTTCCCGGACTGGGACCGTAGTCCGGGCGGGTGAGAGGGCATATGCCCAACCGATATACTGTTACTGCATATAGGCCTATAGACTGCCGTGGCCTATGAGTTGTTCTTAGTGCTCTTATTGAAGACCCTTGTTAGAGCTGAACCTACCGTTCGTATAGCCAACTTTCTACTCCATCTTTACCTACCCCATTGGATTACAAAGTTTGTACTCTGTTAATGTGCACCACCGTTAAAGATCTGCCGGTAAAGAAAAAAGGACTAAGTTGTCGATTATCAGAACCAGGCCTAGTGGGGTTTCTAAGGTGTTTTGGTTACTGCGCCACAGGGCACTTAGCTAACGGTCGCCCGCGTGGCGCACTTGTTATGTGTTAACCCTATAGTGTGTTAGTGTGGCTGGGCTCTACATTACAAATGATTATTCTGTAAACTGTTATTGATGTTACCCTTTTCTTTACCAAGAGCTTAAGTAAAATCTTACATTTATTTCAATTTAGTATTGTCTCAATGCTCAGTTATTCATACAGTATAAGATATACAATTTACTGTCAGTACTAGCTGTGCCAGTAGGGGGTAGAGCATATTGCCGGGGGTTGGCGGAGCTGTCTTCAGGGCCCAAACTAAATCTGCGGCCTTCTTAGTTGGAGGTATCGCTACACATGCAATATAACAAAGAGTAAAAAATGTAAGGGGGTCTGAATACTTTCCGTACCCACTGTATATGGTGAAACAAACATAAACCATATAAAAAAAGGAAAAAATGTATCCAAAAGTCTGAGTGCAGTGAAAAAAAAAATGAAATCCTTAATTCCTTAAGTCCAAGAATTGTACTCTCTGTTTAAATCCCACACGATGATGATTGGTAATGGAAGAGTGCTCCCTCAGATAAGATAAGGTGAAGGTCCCTACTCACTAAATGTAGTTGACCCTCAATGCCGTACGACAAGAGAGGTCAAAAAGCGTGTGCGGTCTCTGTGGCCAAAGGATCAGTGAAACAGCTTCAACCATCATCTCCTTGTTGCGGTCCGTGTTCCAAGGATGAACCTCGTATCAATCAGAAAAAAACGGGCTCTAAATAGCGTGATAAAGTTTGGGCTCTTTATTTGAAACTCGAAAAGTTACTGCACATTCCACAACATCCACCAAGCTATGGAAGAGAAGCAGCAGATGACATCTTCAGGTAATACACTGAAGCATTTAATTGCCACTCATATAATTATTTTAATTGTCCTCTGAAAGATCTGGATTATCAGCATATGTAAGGCTTGGTTTTCACTCTCCGGCCAGTCTGTGTCTCACGTCATCCAACCAAAACTGCACAGGACAGGGGATCTCAACCAAACCGTTGAGATCTTCTGTCCTGTCCAGTTTTGTTTGGATGACTGACAAACCCTCGATTTGAGCTGTAGCGAGACAGCTTCATAGAAAGTGTGATTGTCTGGGCTCATGGGGCCCCTTACTGGCCCCGGGCCCTCAGGCAGTGCCCAAGTGCCGAATGGTCAGTCTGCCCCTGCTTGGGTACAATGAGCCTGCCTATACGTGGTAAAAAATCTCAGCCAGTCTCTGCTGAAACCAGCTGAGATTCGAACCATACAGTATATGGCCAATGTTCTATCGATATGTGCCCGCGCATGCACAGAACGGAAGGGCACTCCAGCTGAGTTGCTGATCAGCTGGAGTGATGTCCAATAGCGCATGCGCACATCATAGAAGCCTTTTTTCGACAGGAGATACCATTTCTTGGACACAATTTAATGCTATGCAAACAGCGAAGGGACACCGTATTTGTCATATTGAGCCTCGCTGTTGCGCCGCGGGTTTACAGTGTCTACGGTGTCCCTCCGCTCTTTGCATAGGTTTCAATTGTGCCCATGAAATGGTATCGCCCGTTGAAAAAACACTCCTATGCGCGGGCACTTTTCAACGGAGGGCACAAATCGGTAGAACGCCGGCTTGTGTCTCATTCTGCAGTAAATCAGACCGGTTGTTGTTACTAAATCAGAATTTCCTTTACTTGAACCCGTTTCCCATCCTTGATCCTGTTTAAGGGTGCTGTTAAGGGGTAACCCCACTCTCGGAGCAACGCTACATCTCCTTCTATATGGTCCTTCCAACTTCCATGAACAGCAAAAACTCCTGGCATTGAGAAATTGCAGAGTTCCCATAACAGCGCCCATGCCAAGCTAATGACCTGCTGTGTTCACAATACAGCAGGGTGGCCATTCTACACAGAACCCGGAAGCTGGTGGAGATCACTATATTAGTGGTGCCTACTACAATGATTTCCAGATTCCACTGGGATCCCACATACTGGGATCCCGCAGCACAGTGGTGTAGTGGTTAGCACTTTCACCTAACAGCAAAAGGGTCGCTGGTTTGAATCCCGACCACGACACCATCTGCCTGGAGTTTGCATGTTCTGCCTATGTCTGCGTGGAATTCCTCCGGGTACTCCTGTTTCCTCCCACACTCCGAAGACATGCTGGTAGGTTATAGATGACCTGGTAGGTTAATTGGATCTAGTCCAAAAATTGGCCCAGTATATATGTGTACGAATGTATGTCCAAGCGTGTCGAGATCCTACGGGGTAAATGACCGCACCAGCCAGGCAGACACTGGCTGCAAAAAGCACCTTGAGGCGATTCAGTTCGCATTTGTAGCGCTATACAAGTCATTCATTCATACTTACATTAGTCCAAGCTGGCCCAATATAACTATGTAAAACTGTTTCCAGCTTTAACTGTTTCCATGAAGTTTAATCACAGATGATACTTAATGCTTGATGCACACCCAAGAGTTGGGAATCTATTTATTTAAATTATTGCAAAAGGCCTATCAGGACTGGTTCTCTTTAACCGATTCAGTTACAGAAGCCTTTTGTTGTTTTTATAACTTTGTTTTTGCAGTCTATCCTAATACATAATACTTATATTTTTTTATGGCTAACAAGGACTTTAATTTCAAAGTAGATTAGGTACATACTGTATACTTTTATAGGTTTTAATAAGGAAGAAAGAGGGTAGAATCGGAAAACTGTTTCTGTTATTATTCCCAATGAAACTTTTATGCAATTCGCAAAGCAACAGACCTACTTTAGAAGCTGCAACTGGGCGCCTTTTATAATGGCATTGAGGCAAATAATTGCAATTGAAGCACTGTAATAAAAAGGCCACCGGGACTCAAGTAGCTAAAGAATGTCAGACAGTTAAAACCAGTAAACT
Source organism: Rana muscosa (assembly GCA_029206835.1). NCBI lineage: Eukaryota > Metazoa > Chordata > Amphibia > Anura > Ranidae > Rana > Rana muscosa. The sequence continues at coordinate 179,785,209 of CM055119.1, read as the reverse complement.
ATATATCAAGCTATGTGCATTTCTGCTCTGTTTGTCATAAATATCTACACCGAAAGTTACAAATCATCTCCATCCAGCCGAGAAGAAAACTTCAGTCAAAGAGTTTTGGGAAGAGGAAGTTGGATTGAACTGCATTATAGGCCTGATTTACTACAGCATACAGTATGTGTATCCCAGTGTATGGATAGTGCCCGGTCAAGTGAGGTCATCTATACAACTTTGCTTTGGGGTAATGCATAACGCACCATTCATTTTGAATGGCACCCCGACACATTCTAGCAAAACGCACTAAAAAAATGCATAGGTGTGAACCAGGCCTATAGTAAGGTGGCCAGATTTTTTAAAATGAAATCAGGGCACATATTTTTTTTAATTGGCAAATGGTAAACTATTTTATACGCGCATTTTGCGGGTTGTCAGCGCCCTGGACAAGGCAAGAAATTTGCGCCACCCGCCAGACTTTTAGCACTCCCTGAGTCCCTGATTCCTACACTGACCTACTTGACCACTGCACTAACCTACCTGATTCCTACACTGACCACTGCACTCAGCTACCTGATTCCTACACTGACCACTGCACTAACCTACCTGATTCCTACACTGACCACTGCACTAACCTACCTGATTCCTACACTATCCACTACACTAACCTACCTGATTCCTACACTGATCATTACACTGACCTACCGGATTCCTACACTGACCACTACACTAACCTACCTGATTCCTACACTGACCACTGCACTAACCTACCTGATTCCTACACTGACCACTGCACTAACCTACCTGATTCCTACACTGACCACTGCACTCAGCTACCTGATTCCTACTCTGACCACTGCACTAACCTACCTGATTCCTACACTGACCACTACACTGACCTACCTGATTCCTACACTGACCACTGCACTAACCTACCTGATTCCTACACTGACCACTACACTGACCTACCTGATTCCTACACTGACCACTGCACTAACCAACCTGATTCCTACACTGACCACTACACTAACCTACCTGATTCCTATACTGACCACTGCACTAACCTACCTGATTCCTACACTGACCACTACACTGACCTACCTGATTCCTACACTGACCACTACACTAACCTACCTGATTCCTACACTGACCACTACACTAACCTACCTGATTCCTATACTGACCACTATACTAAACTACCTTATTCCTACACTGACCTACTTGACCACTGCACTAACCTACCTGATTCCTACACTGACCACTACACTGACCTACCTGATTCCTACACTGACCACTACACTAACCTACCTGATTCCTATACTATCCACTACACTAACCTACCTGATTCCTACACTGATCACTACACTAACCTACCTGATTCCTACACTGATCACTACACTAACCTACCTGATTCCTACACTGACCACTACACTAACCTACCTGATTCCTACACTGACCACTGCACTCAGCTACCTGATTCCTACACTGACCACTGCACTAACCTACCTGATTCCTACACTGACCACTGCACTAACCTACCTGATTCCTACACTGACCACTGCACTAACCTACCTGATTCCTATGCTGACCACTACACTGACCTACCTGATTCCTACACTGACCTGATCCTTACACTGACCACTATACTAAACTACCTGATTCCTACACTGGCCTACTTAACCACTACACTGACATACCTGATTTCTACACTGACCACTGCACTAACCTACCTGATTCCTACACTGGCCACTACACTGACCTACCTGATTCCTACACTGACCACTACACTGACCTACCTGATTACTACACTGATCACTACACTAACCTACCTGATTCCTACACTGACCACTACACTAACCTACCTGATTCCTACACTATCCACTACACTAACCTACCTGATTCCTACGCTATCCACTACACTAATCTACCTGATTACTACACTGACCTGATCCTTACACTGACCACTACACTGACCTACCTGATTCCTATACTGACCACTACACTGACCTACCTGATTCCTACACTGACCACTACACTGACCTACCTGATTCCTACACTGACCACTACACTAACCTACCTGATTCCTACGCTATCCACTACACTAACCTACCTGATTCCTACACTATCCACTGCACTAACCTCCCTGATTCCTACAGTGACCACTACACTGACCTACCTGATTCCTACACTGACCACTACACTAACCTACCCGATTCCTACACTATCCACTACACTAACCTACCTGATTCCTACACTGACCTGATCCTTACACTGACCATTACACTGACCTACCTGATTCCTATACTGACCACTATACTAAACTACCTGATTCCTACACTGACCTACCTGATTCCTATAGTGACCACTACACTGACCTACCTGATTCCTGCACTACTCACACCTCCCCGCCCCCCCTACATGAACAGTGTAGATAGGTTGACTTTGCTCACCTCTCCATGGCCTCCATGATAATCTGTCAGAGCAGGGCTCTTCCCAGCACCAGGTACTGTTCCCGACACCCAGCCGCATCTCAGAATCCCCTGCCAAGAGCTTCTCCAATAGCCACCATACGCTCTGCACCACCCCTCCCTTCGGCTGTTCCCACACACACACTCAGGCCGCCCGCACCGGAGGGATCATGGGGGACAGGCTAGACTACAGGAGTCCCTGGGCGGAGGGGCAACACAGCACACTTGGGGGGGCACAATAATGATTTTGCGCCCCCCCTAAATGTTGCACCCGGGCGAGAGTACCAGATGCCCCCCCTTTCAGGCCACTGCAATCCGGGGGAAAAATCCGGAGGTGTCTGGTCACCCTAGCCTTAAGCAGATTTTCACCCTTTGGGTTAACTTATCCACCCCTCATCCTCTCCTCTACACACATAGTGCACAGTTTTTTTTTTTTATGGGCTTCTGGAGGAATGGTAAAACATTCCCATAGACACACTCCTAAACCTTGTGGACAGCCTTCCCAGAAGAGTTTAAGCTGTTATAGCTGCAAAGGGTGGGCCAACTCAATATTGAACCCAACAGACTAAGGTCTCGTACACACGACCGAGTTTCTCGGCAAGAACCAGCAAGAAACTTGCTGGCAGAGATGTCTTGCCTAGAAACTCGTTCGTGTGTATGGTTTCTCGTCAAGAAAACCGACAAGTAATCTCGACGAGAAAATAGAGAACCTGCTCTCTATTTTCTCGTCGAGATTCTCGTCGGCATGTTTCTCGACGAGAAAAGTGAGTGTGTGTACACTTACCTGTCCTCCCGGAAGCCCGAGCATGTTGGAAATGAATTTGACGCATGCGCGGTAGCTTCCTAGGCATAGGTAGGGTATACCAAGATGGCGGCGACGGCATCGAATGTGACGAGCGCATGCTCGTCGTAGTCGATGACGTCACCGCGTACGCTCAATTCAAAGAACCGCGGGTTCTTTGAATCGAGCGTGTGTACACTCGGCCGGGACAAGTTTCTTGTCCAAGAATCTCGTCGAAAAAAACGACATGTTTTTTTCGACGAGAATCTCGGCCGTGTGTACGAGGATTAAGACTGGGATGCCATTAGAGTTCATGTGAGTGTAAAGGCAGGTGTCTCAATACTTTTGACAATATAGTGTATCTTGTCGACGGGGTGTTAAGGGTGCCCCAATTTCATTGCAGATGGAACAGCCTTGTCACCCTGCTAAAGGAAGTTGATTTACTGGCAGGATCTAAATCTTGTAAATCATGTTGTAGGGGGACTACATAATAAATGCTGTACATTATTTTCCTTGAAACCATTGTTCTTCTTTAGTGCACAATACAATGTTACATCCCGAAATAACTGCAGCCAAAATAACACAGTCTATTACCCTATTCATAGGAAATAATGTTTTATGTATGGAACCCATAATGTCAGTGCTGGGGTTTTATATTTTCTGCTACCTCCTAATTAACTGTTATTGTTTGGTTTTCAGCATCGCGATTACTGCAATTATTAAATGGCGCAGCAATAATTACACACAGAACATTATTATATTTTCTTTAGGAAGAGAAGAATGTAATTTAAGGCTCATTAAATAATAGAGGGGATCTGTTTATGTCACCAGATGTGCCCGTCTGCCCCACAAGCTCAGCTGTGTGATCCTAGCCTGCTGCGCAGAGTCATAGTACAGTATTAGGAGTGGGATGAGACTCTGTCGTTACAGCAAAAACATTATTTAATTATTTTTTTAAAAGGTGAAGTTCACCTTTCACAAAAAGAATAATACATTTATATACACAGTATTTGCAGGAAAAAAAATGCCCATTTATTTTTTTGCAAATCCGCATGCAAGCATTCCACTGCAATCAGTGGATTGTGGATGTAATGCCAGGCTCCTGCAGACTATTTTTTTTTTTTTAAATCAAATTTTATTGAGTTTGAAAACAAAGTATACATCTAGCAACACAGTAGCGGGCGCAGCCGCAAAAGAAAGTAGCAGGCACAGCCGACAAACATGGCAAATAAGTGCATCAAATCACATACTCGTGTAGCTACTTCTTGTTAGTAACATGAAACAGGGTGCTCTAGCCACTTCAACAGAAGCATTAAAACTAAGGAGGTAAAGTGGGACTCCAATGTAACTGATCTAGTGGAAAAGGTGGGGATATGATTCAACATGGTTTGACATGGTGAGTCAGGTATCCAAAAAATGGGTGTAAAAAATCCAGGGATCGGGAGGGGGAGTACAGAGAGGGTAAGTATGGGGGGGAGGCGGATGAGGGGTGCGAGTGATGATTATCAAAAGGTCTAGGAGGGTCATTTCGAAGAGGAGATGTCATAACGGAATCGCTGAATTGTATGGGCGTGAGGGGGTCGGTAGAGGGAGAAAGCCGGATAGAGCGAACGGAATTGGGCAGGGGGGAGGAGGAGGGTGAGGAAGGTGAGGGGAGTGAGTCTCTATCGAGCTCATTTTCCCACCACAGCTCTCGGAAGGCACTCATGTTACATATCCTTTATAGTCGTCTGTAGTGATAACATGTAGCCAGCAGGTCCAAGATTGCGTGAATTTAGAGGGTGTATCGTGAGCCTGGTGTATCAATTCCTCCATTTCTGCTATTTTTTGTATGCGCTGGAACCAATCCAAGAGAGAAGGTGGCTCCGTTGAGCGCCATTTCGCTGGTATGCATAATTTAGCTGCGTTGACTAAATGCATAGCCAAGGACCGTACATAGGTTTTTAGTGGCAATTTGGAATGATGAAGTAAGAATTGCGCCGGGGCATATTCTAGACTGTACGTGGTAATAAGATTGGTAACTAAGGCGATGGTCTTCTGTCCAGAATGATTGCAGTTTAGGACATGTCCACCATATGTGGACCAGTGAGCCTATGTCCGTCCCACATCTCCAACAGAGTGGGGATTGGGAGGGGTATATGTGGTGCAATCTGGGGGGGGGGGGTCCTATACCATCTTGAGTAAACTTTGAACGCATTTTCCTGTGCATGAACATTAACTGATCCCTTGAGTATATAAGTATAAGCGTTTTCCCAATCTTGGTCCGTTAGCTCAATGGCGAGTTCACTTTCCCACTTGTGGCTAGCCCAGTTCAGCTTAGGACATTGGTCAGAAAAAAAGAGCGCATAAGTGCTGGAGATCAGGTGAGTCAGTGGTGTATCGTTGAGACATATTAATTCAAAGGGGGTGAGTCGCCGTGACCATTCAGCTTTTGGACTGGGCTTGTCAAAAAAAATTCTAAGTTGGACATAGGTCCAAAAGGGAAAGGAGTCCGTGGTCGTTTTAGAGGCCAGGGTTGTGTGGGAAACGAGGCGAACGTTGTCGAAGAAGTGTTCGGCTCGGACGTGCCTGTGCGACCAAATGTCTGAGAGAAAGGAGGGTGACAGTCCCGGTCCAAAGTCCGGGCTATGTCTAAGAGGGGTTAATGGGCCTAATATCGATGAGATTCGATACTTAGTGCACGCTTCACGAAAGGTGGTCATCGTAGGAAAAATGAGAGGATGATCCTTACATGGGGCGGGGGTGTATTTTGGCCCAATCCAGGGGGTCTGGGATAGCGGAATGGTCGAAAAGGAATGCTCCAGTCGGACCCAGGCTTTCGTTGTCGAGTGGATGTTCCAGTCAACATTCTGCAGAGTATTACTTCAGCTGTATGTGTGTGCCAAGGTATGGCTTTCAGTTGGAGAGCTGAAGGAAGTGTCAATGGATTATTAATGCAGCGATGACCGAAGCCGTGTTCCATTGACAACTACAAGTCTATCTGTCATGGCAGCAGATGGGACTTGTAGTCCATTCATAGATGTCTGTAAATGAATGACGCAACTGTACAGGCGGGCGGTTGGTGGTGGGGGTCCTATTTGTGTCTTGTTACACCCTAAATATGAGCGTAACCAGTGGCTGCCAGTGGAATTTTTTTTGGGGGGCGGCAAACAGTATACCACCCTCCCCCCCTGTTGGTCAGTCAGTCGGTAGGTCGGCAGCACTTATCCCTTCACCGGCAGCTTCCCCTGCTTGGCGGCGGCGGCCTCCTGTTCTCCTGCTCTCCACAGGTCATCACGGCAATGGCGGCGGCGGCTTCCGTTTCCTCCCTACTCCTCGGCAACCAATCTGGAGTCTTCTCTGTTCGGTCAATCAGAAAACGGGTCCCATTCGCTGTTGTAACACACATTCGCTGTTGTAACACACATGGGCGGGCTATGTTTGCATTCTCTGCAACCCGAGCCCACCCTATTTTGAAGCCTATTAGAGCCTCTGGCTCTAATCAGGTGCTTCAACCCCCACCCCTGCTGTAATTCATGCGCCGCAGTTCCCTGAAAGGGACCGAACGCATGAATAGGGGGTGGCCACAGCGGTCGTGGATAGATTCATGCTATGCATGAATCTATCCATTGAGTGGTGTGGAGAGAGGGAGCAGAGCCTGGGCGCCCCTAATGGATGGGCCACCACTGAGCATAACGTGTAATATTGTGCAAAATGTGCAGTCAGTCCATACAATGGTTGTAAACCTCAGACATGAAATATGAAGAAAGCATATCCCTCTATAGCAGTGGTGTCCAAGCTGCAGCCCAGGGGCCGATGTGGCACTTTGCTTGCCTTTACCTGGCCCTTGGGGCACTTTTCCTCCCACTGATACAAGACACTATTCCTCCTACTGATACCAACAATGGGGCACTCTTTTTTCCCAATGACACCAATGATGAGGCACTATTCCTCCAAATGACACCAAACATGGGGCACTATTCTTCCCAATGACACCAATGATGAGGCACTATTTCTCCCACTGATGCCAACAATGGGGCACTATTCCTCCCAATGACACCAACCATTGGGGCACTATTCCTCCCAATGACACCAACCATTGGGGCACTATTCCTCCCACTGATGCCAATGATGGGGCACTATTCCTCCCACTGCACTGTTTACTCCCACTGTTGCCAGGACAAGTTTTACTCCCAGTGGCCATAGTCCAGCCCCCCTAAAGTCTGAAGGACAGTGAACTGGTCCTTTGGTTAGAAAGTTTGGAGAGCCCTGCGCTATAGTGTGTACTTGACTCAATTAAGAGCACTAAATGTTATTTTAATCTGCTGCTTCATTCTTCTGCTATCAGCATTAGTAACTTCTGACAAGTTTTCCTAGCACCAAGGGAAAAAAGGGCGCTCCAGCACACAGTCTGTGATTGACAGCCTCAGTTCTATTCCTGTGTGTTGTGTGAAGGGGGTGTGTCTCTTTCCTTCAATAAGCTTTCAGAGCTCTCCTCACTGAGCTATGCAGTGTGTAATTTCAGCTCTCCTCCCACTTTTTTCAGACATCCCAGGCAAGCTTTATAAATTATGGATTTTGAACGGATGTAGAGAAGAGAAACCAGCAGATAAACAGGTACAACTCATGTAGGAGGATTTGTTTCATCTCTGTGTAACACCTGAGGCTAGTTACTTCGCTAGGTATATTTAAGGGTTTACATCCACTTTAATAGAGCTGGTACAGTCAGATTTTTATTGCTGTTTGTGTCCTCATTGAGGGAGATTTCTCCATACTTCCTGTCCCTTGTACACCAGGGCAAGAAATTAGATGGTTTAGGTGTCACTAAAACAGGAAGACACTGAGAGAAATTGGAAGTTTAGACGCAAATCTAGACCTTGGGGCCCCTACTCCATCGCGACCTGTTCGTGTGGCACTTGGCACTGAGGCAGAAAGTGAAGGTAATTTTCCAAAACAGGGGCACAGACAGCCATAAAATCTCAATAGAGTGTTTTACCTTTTCTACTTCCTTAGTCTAACCACTGGAAGAAAAGAAAAGAAACAACAGCACAACCCCATAGTGTAGCATTATAAAATAAATCGCAATTTATTGAAAAAAGTATGCATGTGTAGGGTATGGAATAAAGGTGACTTGGGAGACAGAAATGTCGAGGGGGCAGCCAGAGAACCACCAGCTTGGCCATCGGCTGGGGATGAAACGTGCTGAAAATGGAGGAAGTTGCTATCGGTGCAACTGGAATAAGTGTTGAACCCGGGACTGTCACTGTAGACAGGTGCGCTGTAGACACGGGACGCGTTTCGAAGCCAGGCAGCTTCTTCATGTCTCTACAGTGACGTTGGGGGTTCTAGGCCCGGGTTGAACACTGATTGCAGTTTCAGTGACAGCGGCTTCCTCCATTGGGCCAATCACCACTGTCACATATGGAACCCATGGCCACACCTCCCAACTTTTTGAGATGGGAAGGATGGGAAGGAGAATTGTAAAATTTAAAACAAGATTGGTAAACCCACAAGTGCTTATTTTTACCACTACTATTCCTTTATTTGGCTTTTGGAATTTACAAATGCAGCAATTTAGAAATCAGATGAAAGGTTTAGCACTGGGAAACACTTTTGGATAGATAAAAAGTGCATTTTATATACATCTACATAGATCAGACCAAAATGAGGGACAAATGAGGAGGGACAGAGGGACATTGCTCCAAATCAGGGGCAGTCCCTCAAAATCAGGGACAGTTTGGAGCTATGCCCATTGTCCTTGATAAGCTTTTACTCCAGTCACTCATAGCTTATGTAGAACTACCTCCATAGGAGTTGCTGAACTTAGGGTTCCCCACTGCTGCACAGCCAGTTGCACCGCATTTCATCCGGACACAGAAAATCAGTCTTTGGCTTTTTATTTTATTTTATTAGGGGATGATAACTTGGATAGGGTTGGTGAGGGCTTATGGGATGCTCAAGGTGACAACAAACAAAACTTGAGGGACAACTTCCTCCCTATATACAGTCTCCTCTTCTTACTTCCTCCTTGCTTCCTCGATGTACAGATCCTGCTGGCTCACTCCCAAGAGAACTAACAATGTATCGCTGATCCCAGTTCAGCTTGCTTACAGAATGCTAGCCCACCTGACTGCCATCAGCCACACCTGGCTGCCACCAGCCGCACCTGGCTGCTTCTTCTCCCTGTCCTCCTGACTCACTCTCAGCACCAGTCTTGTCCCACACACATACACATGGAGACTCCCCAGGGCAAGGTTGGATAAAGACTTGGCACACCGCTGTCTTCAAAAGAGACCTGCTACAGCTGGCAGGCTCTCCCCTTCTGTGTCCCTGCACCGTGCTGATCTATTCACTGCCTCTCTGGCTTGCATCCCTCCAACTGCCTCCTGTGGTGGGATCCTTCCAGGCCAGCCTCCCAAGCTCCAGCCCAAGGTAACCCCCCCCCTGACAGGGGTACCTCAAGGGCCACCGACAGTCTCTCCTAAGCACTGCTTCTCCATCTTCCACCCGACTCCCCTACTGGCATGGCCCATGTCTATTTATGGGTTTCCCAGTTCCTTGCCAGGCCCACTCCTGGAGATTGGCAGTGGGCCCATAAATATTCAGTAACAGGGGGAGGCACTAGAGAGCTGCCAGGGTGAGTCATCCAGCCCTGAACTCCAGTAACCCTGACCCGCAGATTAAATGACTCAGGTTTATCCCAGAGCCAACTATGTTTTACCTGCACTACACTTCTAGTAGCACACACTAGAGGGTGCTATATCTACACAAAGTTTCCTTTCACTCCTGGAGGATGAACAGAGGGGCCAAGGAGCAAAAGCAAGAAATACTTGTGCAGTTATAGCCACTACCTAGTGGGAATGTCTGTTTCATAAGCAGCGGTGGCCAGTCCATAAGGGGTGCCACCCCCCAATCTCCATGCGTCGGCCCCTAATCTCCATGCGGGGCATCAGACACATAGATTTCTACAAGTTTTTTGTTTTTCTTTAAGCACATGATTAGAGCCTAAAGCCTCGTACACACGACCGGTTTTCTCGGCAAGAACCAGCAAGAAAATTGTTGGCAGAGCTTTCTTGCCGAGTAAACCGTGCGTGTGTACGAGGCTTTCAGGTTTCCCGTCAAGAAAACTGGGTAGAATCTCAACGAGATAAATAGAGAACCTACTCTCTATTTTCTCGTCAGTATTCTCATCGGCCTGCTTCCCGACGAGAAACCTGAGAGTGTGTACACTTACCTGTCGCCGTGGAAACCCCTGCATGCTCGAAATGACTTTGACGCATGCGCGGTAGCTTCCTAGGCATAGGTAGGGTGTAGCAAGATGGCGGCGACGGCATCGAATGTGACGAGCGCACGTTTGTCGTACTCGATGACGTCACCGCGTTCGTGCCATTTAAAATAACGGCGGTTCTTTTGAATCGTACGTGTGTATAGTCGGCCGGGACAAGATTCTTGTCAAGAATCTCGTCAGGATTGGAAAAACAACAGGTTTTTTCCTGACAAGATGCTCGGTCATATGTACTAGGCTTAAGGCTCTAATTGGCTTCAAAAAGTTGGGCTCGGGGCGCAGAGCACTGCGCCCCGAGCCCACCCAATTGTGACATTAGCGAATCAATATTCGCTATTGTCTTCCGGCTTCTCCTCCCAGCCAATCAGGACAGGAAGTGGGTCTTAAGACCGTATTAACTGGGAGGAGAAGCTGGGGAAGCCGCCACTTGGATGGGGTTAGTACAGACCTGGCAAGGGGGTTTGTTTGCTGCCCCCCTCCAAAAAAAATGGAGCACCAGCCGCCACTGTTCATAAGACTGACTGAACAGAATTACAACTAAAACAGTTTACATATATTTATTTTGGCTGTATTTATCTCCGCTTGCCTGGCGTCCAACCTTAGATAACCTCATCCAAGTGAAAGGTGCGGTTTAACCTGCTATTTATGCTTCAATGTCTACCATCACCTTTAATTCGTATACACTCGGCATTGCCTCTTTCAGCTGACCAGTTTACAAACAGAACACGTAGGGGTGATAACCTGCTCATCTTGAATATCAATCAAATTACTTGAGGTTGGCTTGATGAGATGATTATCCAGTTCAAGCAAAAAAAAGCAGAGGGAGGCAAAGTTGAATTCATGACCATTAATCTGAATATCAGCTCTGCTGTGTAATTGGAAAATTGTGAGAACGATTAAGGATAATGCTAGAGAATATTCGTATGTGGGTTCATGCTGCAGATAATCACCGCACTTCATTGTAATGCCTATAAATATGGCTTAAAGTGGAATTGATAAACACAAAATTCATGCACTAATAGAACAAACTGGAAAACAATTTGCATATGGTACCTGAGAATTTGATTCCATCCATCAACACAATGGGGTTGATTTAATAAAACTGGAGAGTGCAAAATCTGGTGCAGCTCTGCAGAGAAACCAATCAGCTCCAAGGTTTTTAATTTTTGTCAAAGCTTATTGGCTACCATGCAGATATGCAGCAGATTTTGCACTCTCCAATTTTAGTAAATCAACCACAATGTATAATAAAGTGTGCCTACAACCTAACTGCTGTTGCCTATGTCCGTTCTTCTTTTTTTTTTACAAAGGCAGCTAATTAGAATGTTGAAATATTTATTTGGCAACGATTTTATCCCCTAAAGCACAGGTGTCAAACACAAGGCCCGCGGGCGGAATCCGGCCCTACAAGGCTGTTTTATGTGGCCCTCGCACCTCTCCTGCAGCTGCCGGAGAGCTCCAGCCCTCCTCTGGTCCTCTCCCCAACTTTTTGCTTTCAAGCAATGCATCCAGCTTCTTCCCAGCAGCAGTATAAAGTAAGGGGGGCTTACTGTGATGTAAGGGAGAGTGGGGGACTCAACTTCTGATGGTGGGGTGGCTATTGGCATCTAATGTTAAGGGGGGGGGATGCGCTTGACATCTAATCTTACAGATACAACCAGCCCTTTTGAGGACAATCATAATGCTGATGCGGCCCACGATGAAATTGAGTTTGACACCCTTGCCCTAAAGGATTTATGATATTCTTCAAGCATTTAGACACCCCAGTCAGGTCGTTGACTCATCCTATTTACTACCACAGTTAACCGATTGCCGACCGCTGCACGACTATTTACGTCAGCAGAATAGCACGGCTGCACATATAGACATACTCGTACGTCCCCTTTAAGAGGCGCGTGCCGCGAGCTCCGTGAGTGTGACCGCAGGTCCCCTGAACTCGATGTCCCGCGATCGTGTCACGGAGCTGCAGAACGGGGGGATGCCTGTGTTCTGCCTTGTGACAGGACACTGATCTTCTGCTCCCTGTCATCGGGAGCAGTGATCAGTGTCGTGTCACATGTAGCCCATCCCCCCCACAGTTAAAATCACTTCCTAGGACATACTTAACCCCTTCCTCGCCCCCTACTGGTTAACCCCTTCCCTGCCAGTGTCATTTACACAGTAATCAGTGTATTTTTATAGCACTGATCGCTTTATAAATGACAATGGTCCCAAAATAGCGTCAAAAGTGTCCGATGTGTCCGCCATAATGTCGCAATCACGATAAAAATCGCTGATCGCCGCCATAACTAGTAAAAAAAAAATAACAATAAAAATGCCATAAAACTATCCCCTATTTGGTAGACGCTATAACTTTTGTGCAAACCAATCAATATACGCTTATTGCGATTTTTTTTACCAAAAATGTGTAGGCGAACACGTATCGGCCTAAACTGAGAAAAAAACGTTTTTTTAAATCTTTTTTGGGGATTTTTATTATAGCAAAAAGTAAAAAATATTGCTTTTTTTCATATTTGTTGCTCTTTTTTTGCATATAGCGCAAAAAAAAAAAACGCAGAGGTGATCAAATACCACCAAAAGAAAGCTCTATTTATGGGGAAAAAAGGATGTCAATTTTGTTTGGGAGCTATGTCGCACGATCGCACAATTGTCAGTTAAAGTGACGCAGTGCCGAATCGCAAAAAATGGCCCAGTCATTGGGCAGCCAAATCCTCCAGAGCTGAAGTGGTTAAAGGATATGTAAAGGTTTGTTTAAAAAAAAAAAAAACATGTCATGCTTACCACCTTTGTGCAGTTGGGTTTGCACAGAGTGGCCCTGATCCTCCTCTTCTGGGGTCCGTCAGTGGTACTCCTGACTCCTCCTCTTCTCAAGTGCCCTGTTTGAGAGCCGCTTTCCCTCGGGGCGCTCCCGTGTCCTGCTGCTACGTCTATTAACACAGACAGCAGGACTCGGCCCCGCCCCACGGCTCCCGCATCAGTGGGAGCCAATGGCTGCGCTACTATCAATCTATCCAATCAGAACCCGTGACACCGGCTGGAGCTGGTGTGCTCGTCCCCGTCGCTGGAAAGACCAGGTTCAGGTAAGTAAAAGGGGGGCTCTGGGGGGCTGCTGCATCACAGGAGGTTTTTCATCTTAATGCATTAAGGTGAAAAACCATGAGGGTTTACAACCCCTCTAAAGGCATTATAAACCTTCCTACCTGCACCTTGTGTTTTTCACCAGCATAAGATATATATTGTTCATTTATTTTCATTGTGCAATTTGTTTCCTTGTACACACAGGGGTTGATTTCTAAAGGCAAATAGGCTGTGCACTTTGCAAAGTGCAGTTGCACTCTCCATGTGCAGTTGCTCCAGAGCTTGGTAAATGATTCACTTTGCAAAGAGTACCCAATCACGTGCAAGGGAAATTTAAAAAACAGCATTTTTGCTTGTACATGATTGGATGATGGAAATCTGCTCATGAACTAAGCTCTGGAGCAGCTGAACTTGCGGAGTGCACAGCCTATTTGCGTTTAATAAATCAACCCCACAGTGTCACAGTCTAGAGTCAGGCTCGGAGGCCAGTAGCTATAGCAGTAGAGCAGCACCCACCGACAAACGGGACATATATACATGTAGGTCACCCTGGCTGATGACACGGGTTCACAGGAGGTGAGGGGTCTAAGTACTAACCGGTATTCCCCAGAGCTCCTGATGGTGGAGATAGGCTTTAATGCGTGTTAGTCCCAGGTCGCGGTCCTCAGGATCGTCCCACCAGGAGGTGAGCAAGCAGGGGTCCAGTAGTAGCTACAGCAGGTAGAGATCAAGCAAAAGCCAAAGGTTGGCAATGAATGGTAGCTGAGATACTGATGGAAGCAGGAGAGACAAAAGCGAGATATTGGCTGGAGAGGGCACAATAATCTGGAAAACAGGAAGTGCAGCGACTTGGCTTAAATCAGGAAGTTCATGGGAGGAGAAAAGAGTTCAAAGCAAACAAAATTCAAGGCAGGATCAGTAAAGGAATTGTCCACAGAGCTGTTGAATTTCAGGTGGCTAAGCAAGCAGAGCCATTGCCTGACACAGCAGAGGTCCCAAGTTCAAGTCCAGGCCCTGACACACAGCATACAGTATAGTTTAAATCTTCACATTCCAGTGTCAGAAGTTTCTGTTTGTGTTCAAACATGAGGCATGTGGCATGGCACTGCACATGTTAATCCATGATCTCTGTCTGTAAGAACTGACACTTCTTGTGAAAAAAACAGATATCCCGCAATCCCAGGTTCTCTCAGTCTAGAACTGGTGCAGGTGAGAGCTAAACACTAATTAGATCTGATACAGACACAAACAGGCAGAAGAATTAACAGATAGATTACAATGCAGTCTTTCATCACATTAGAACTCCCACATTTGTGATGCAACACAGAAAAATGGTGAGTCATGGATTGGATGCTATGTGACTCAGAACTAGAAGTTGCCTCATTCTTTAGCGAATGGGGACAAGCTAGTTGAATGAATTCATGGACATAGGGGAATCGATCAGCCCTGACACTACAAGCTGCAGCCCCAACATGTGTGCCCAGCATTACAAGGTAAGGCAAACAAATGACACACAGAATATAACTACACTAATGCTGGCCACAAATTTTGATCCATTATATTGCCGCTGTGGTTGAACAGAAGTTGATTAGGGTTGCACGTGCACCACCCCCCCATCCATGCATCCGGTCCCCTAATCTAAATGTGGGGCGCCGGACGTATAGATTCCAATTTTTAGTTATTTTTTGAGCCAGAGGCTCTAATAGGCTTCAAAAAAGGGTGGGCTTAGGGCGCAGAGCACTGCGCCCTGAGCCCACCCAGTTGTGTGACAATAGCGAATTAATGTTTGTTATTGCCACACTGATTCTCCTCCCGGCGGCAAATCAGGAAGTGGGTCCTGAGACTCACCACCCAATTGGCTGAAAGGACAGGCGGTCCTATTGGCCGCCCAAGAGAAGGAGGGAGGAGACACACGGCCGCCGCGAGGAGACACACGAGAAGCCACCGCCCATAGGGAAGCACTGCCCGCTTGATGCAGGGCCAACCGACCTACGGGGGGCGGGGGGGGTGTAGTGCGGGTGACACGACCAACCGGGGGGGGGGGGGTTTGGCTGTGGGTGCAATGTTTGCCACCCCCTCTCCAAAAAACACCCCACCTGCAATACTGCAATTGAGCACCCTGTCAGTATATTCTTGCTCAATCAGCACTGCAGGCAATAGATTGCAACACTGATCTGGGTATTCTGACAGCGAGGGAGTCTCCCCTCACGTCAGGGAGGATTCCTGCATCCAGATCAAATGGGGGAAGCGGGTCAGTTTTTATTTCATTCAACCCACTGGATGAACAGAAAACTGACCCATTTATGGCCAGCTTAATACCTAGTTTAAACAACAAAAACGTTTAAAGTGTTCAATGCCTGGTAAAGGTAAAAGAGGCACTTATATTCCCCTCTCTTCAAAATTATATCTTTCCTCACCCCTGTGCCACTCTGTTCGGCCACCGGGTCCAAGGAAAACCCCTCTGTAAGCTTCAAATGGATTTGCTGAAGCTGGCATAGGACTTCTTTCCCACCCCATATGACAGCACTGAGCCAATCTCAAGACATCTAGTGCAGGATGTTTGCCCAAACACAAACAGGGTGTGGAAACAAGGAAAGGTGAGTATACACTATATTACCAAAAGTATTGGGACACCTTCCTTTACACGCACATAAACTTTAATGGCAACCCAGTCTTTGTCCATAGAGTTCAATATTGAGTTGGCCCACCCTTTGCAGCTATAACAAGGCTGCCCACAAGATTTAGGAGTGTCTATGGGAATGTTTGACCATTCTTCCAGAAGCGCATTTGTGAGGTCAGGCACTGATGTTGAACGAGAAGGTCTGGCTCAAGTCTCCGATTTAATTCATCCCAAAGGTGTTCTATCGGTTGAGGTCAGGACCCTGTGCAGGCCAGTCAAGCTCCTCCACCCCAAACTCGCTCATCCAGTCTTTATGGACCTTGCTTTGTGCACTGGTCCAAATCATTTGGTGGAGGGGGGGTTTTGGTGTGGGGTTGTTTATTAGGGGTTGGGCTTGGTCCCTCAGTTCCAGTGAAGGGAACTCTTAAGGTGTCAGCATACCAAGACATTTTGGAAAATTTCATGCTTCCAACTTTGTGGGAACAGTTTGGGGATGGCCCCTTCCTGTTCCAACATGACTGCGCACCAGAGCACAAAGCAAGGTCCATAAAGACATGGATGAGCGAGTTTGGGGTGGAGGAACTTGACAGTCCTGACCTCAACCCGATAGAACACCTTTGGGATGAAATAGAGGAGAGACAGAGAGCCAGGCCTTCTCGTCCAACATCAGTGCCTGACCTCACAAATGCGTTTCATACAATATAGTGTATGTGTTGGGTGGCTGTAAAGCAGTTGACATACATGTATATATTTATTTATCACAGTTTTTTTTTTTCATAGTGCAGACAACTTATAATTTACATATTGTACATTTACATCAGTCTCTGCCCTCAAGGAGCTTACAATCTAAGGCCCCTAACCCGCAAACACAGGTAGAGCATGCAAACTCCATGCAGGCAGTGTCTTAGTTGGGATTTGAAGTAAGTACCCTACTGCTGCAAGGCAGTGCCAACCACTAAGCAGGGCAGCATGGTGGCCTATAGTATAATAATGTACCATTATTGCTATAGTGTTTTAATGGCCCCTTTTCATACAGCGCTGCAAAAGCCACACCCACAGATACATGGTCAGGGCCGCCATCAGGGGGGTACAGGCAGTACACCTGTAAGGGGCCCGGAGGTCCCCAGGGGCCCGGATGTCAACCCCCCCTTTTTTTTTCTAAGGGGCCCAGAGGTCCCCAGGGGCCCGGAGGTCCCCAGATGGTAACCCCCCTTTTTTATGTATTTTTTATAAAAAAAAAAAAATAATAATGATAATGATATTTTTTTTTTTTTGTAAGGGGCCCAGAGGTCCCTAGACGCCCGGAGGTCCCCAGGGCCCCGGATGGCAGCCCCCCTTTTTTTTTTATATATAATTTTTTTTTTTTTTATTAATTTTAAAAAAAAATTGTAAGGGGCCCAGAAGTCCCCAGAGGCCCGGAGGTCCCCGAGGCCCTGGATGGTAACCCCCCTTTTTTATGTATTTTTTATAAAAAAAATAATATATATTTTTTTCTGTAAGGGGTCCAGAGGTCCCCAGGGCCCCGGATGGCAACCCCACCTTTTTTTTTTTTTTTTAATAAAAACATATATATTTTTTCATAAATTATTATTTATTTATGTTTTGTTATTTTTTTTTTTTGTTCGTCAGCACCCAAAGCCCCCCCGACCTCAACAATTTGCGGCAGCAGCACCCCCCTGCTTCTCAATTCGTGGCACCCCCCGCTTCTCAATTCAATTCGTGGCTGCCCCCCCACCCGCTTCTCAATTTGCGGCGGCAGCACCCCCCCCCGGTTCTCCTCTGCTCCAGGGGGCCCATGCCTGAAGCTGTGTAAGGGGCCCCAAAATTCCTGATGACGGCCCTGTACATGGTTTCCCACCAATAAAAGCTTACACGTCTTTCAGGCCACACCTCCAAACAAATTTTACCTACATATGAAATTTCATTTTAGGATGCAAATCCTCTTTAAACTTAACACATCCGCTAACATCCCAAAAAAATAAATAATCCCTTTTTGCAGCACGCTAATCATTTAAATATTCATAAATACATTTACAGAGCGAGAACAAGAGAAAAAAAGTCACAACTGAATTATCCCTGAGAATTATTATTATTTTTCCATTTGTTAATCTATTAGTGACATATTAATTTAGCTCTGTCACTCAGTGACCTATATTTTGAATTGCATATCAAGCGTTGACATGTGTTCGGAGTTCAATATTACTTTGTGACATCTATCTGGAGTTACACATCCATTAGTGACATTTATTTGACTTTAAATCACAATGGAGAGTGACAGAATGAGGCCTACAGCCACCCTCCAGTCGGAGATGAAAATGTGTTGATAATAATTACAGCTTTTGTTATCTGTGCCCCTTATGAAAACATTGCTGTCTCAATATGGAAAGATTTGACAAGGCCTCTTCTCCACTGAGAAAGGCCAGAATAATGCTAAAGTTCAGCGGTCAGGCTGATGCTGCCTAGTAGAGAAGATAAATATATATATATATATATATATATATATATATATATATATATATACACAGTATATAGCACTAGAAATCCATATCTGCTCCAGAATATTGTGGGCCCTTGTCAGGGGACTAACCGGAAGAACTGGCATATTTGCACAGAAATGTGTGCAGATATTGTGTAAGGATGCCTTAGCACGCGCCCGTGTGTACTCGCGCACGTCTGTGCGTGACGGCACATGCAAAGCGTAATATTTTCTGGCGCCCAGCAACTTGTGAGCAAGACAGCAGTCTTGCTTACAAATTGATGGATGATCCTGTGCTCCTGTGTAGGGCCGGTGCTACCACTAGTAAACATAGGAAGGCGACCTAGGGCGCACTGCTGCCTAGGGCGCCCAGCCACTGGTGTTCCTACTCTCTTCTCTCTGCAGCAAGCAACTAAGTCTCAGCTTCAGCAGGCAGCCTCCACTTCAATCGCACATAGTGTCAGAGGTGCAGCGGTTGTGGAGGTATGTGTCTGTGTCCCGACTCCCGAATAAATGGAAGCAAGCAAGCAAACATTCATTGATGGGCACTGGTAGGCTGCATTGATGGGCGTTGGTAGGCTGCATTTGATGGGCGCTGGGAGGCTGCATTTGATGGGCGCTGGTAGGCTGCATTTGATGGGCGCTTGTAGGCTGCATTTGATGGGCGCTGGTAGGCTGCATTGGATGGGCGCTAGTAGGCTGCATTTGATGGGTGCTGGTAGGCTACATTTGATGGGCGCTGGTAGGCTGCAATTGATGGGCGCTGGTAGGCTGCATTTGATGGGCGCTGGTAGGCTGCATTTGATGGGTGCTGGTAGGCTACATTTGATGGGCGCTGGTAGGCTGCATTTGATGGGCGCTGGTAGGCTGCATTTGATGGGCGCTGGTAGGCTGCATTTGATGGGTGCTGGTAGGCTGCATTTGATGGGCGCTGGTAGGCTGCATTTGATGGGCCTGGTAGACTGCATTTGATGGGCGCTGGTAGGCTGCATTTGATGGGCGCTGGTAGGCTACATTTGATGGGTGCTGGTAGGCTGCACTTGATGGGCGCTGGTAGGCTGCATTTGATGGGCGCTGGTAGGCTGCATTGATGGGCGCTGGTAGGCTGCATTTGATGGGCACTGGTAGGCTGCATTTGATGGGCGCTGGTAGACTGCATTTGATGGGCGCTGGTAGGCTGCATTTGATGGGCGCTGGTAGGCTACATTTGATGGGCGCTGGTAGGCTGCATTTGATGGGCGCTGGTAGGCTGCATTTGATGGGCGCTGGTAGGCTGCATTTGATGGGAGCTGGTAGGCTGCAATTGATGAGCGCTGGTAGGCTGCATTTGACGGGCGCTTCATTAAAAAAGTGGGGTATACATGGGCAGGGAAAAGGGGGTGGAGTCAAGGGGATGGCAAAATGAGGTGTCGCCTAGGGTATCAAAAATCCTTGCACCAGCCCTGCTCCTATGTATGCTGTTTTCTTGGATTACCCGTACGACCTTGCTTGCCCGAGAACCTGTCTTGGCTTCTCTCCTGGTTCTGACCTCGGCTTGCTTTCACAGATGTTGCTTCTGCCTGCTTTCCTGTGCATGACCCGGCTTGATCTTGACCATCCTCTTGTTCTCTCTCTTAACTGACCTCCTGTGTCTGATTCTGACCCTGGCTTCTGACTCTGCCTCCTGCTCTGCTCAGCTGTCAAGTTTCACCTGCCCTGCTGACTTTTCTGTCCTGTCCTGACTCCATCAGGTGCCTCATCCACTCAGATCATCAGGCAACTACACAGCTGGCAACCCGTGCTTCTTTGGGCTCAGTACTCCCTGTCATCATCTTCAGGGGTGCTCTACACTCAGCTGCAAGGGGAGCCCTCTCATCACTTCGGCCTCCGACCAGATACGTGACTGCCCTCTCTGTGGTGACCAATTCTGTAGCTGCACCCAACAACAAGCCAATTGCAATAAACAAGCTTCAGTCCCCATAGTCTCTTTGTTATTTATTTGTTCAATAAACATGTGACGAGAGGGCTTTGGGAGCAGGATACCCCCAAAATATATAGTGGAACCTTGGATTATGAGCATAATCCGTTCCAGGAGAATGCTCGTAATCCAAAGTACTCGCATATCAACGCGAGTTTCCCCATTGAAGTCAATGGAAACGAAAATAATTTGTCCCGCATTGACTTCAATGGCATGCAATACCGCATGCGGCCAGAGGCGGGAGTTCTTCGCCATGAGGTGCCATGTTGAACTTCCAGTGACCAGTATGAGAGAGTGAGAGCGATAACACCAAATTTAACACACATGCTCCCCATTCACACCTGAGACCTTGTAACACTAACGAGTCACATGACACCGGGGAGGGAAAACGGCTTTTTCGGGCACATTTTGGACATTTTCACTTACTTTTATTGCCAGCGGTTTAGACATTAATGGCTGTGTGTTGAGTTATTTTTAGGGGACAGCACATTTACACTGTTATACAAGCTGTACACTCACTACTTTACATTGTAGCAAAGTGTCATTTCTTCAGTGTTGTCACATGAAAAGATAGAATAAAATATTTACAAAAATGTGAGATACTGTAGACTTTACATCGGGACCTGTATAGGTTCCAATGGTCACTTTCCTCCATTCATTCATTATCATCTCACCAGTGGCGGTGCGTCCAGAGGGGGCGCAGGAGCGCCGCCCCCCCCCCTCGCTCCTGCGCCCGGCTGTCACTCACAACAATACATAGGTTCATGCATTGCATGAACCTATGTATTGTCGCCGCCGCTGCCACTATTCAGATGGCCGGCCCCCTGTTGAGCGCCGGCAATCTGAATAACAGCGTCTGGTTGGTCTTAAGAAGTGCCTATCAGAGCCAACGGCTCTGATAGGCTTCCCGACTACAGCCTGAGGGCTGTAATCGGCTTCTAAATAGCTAACGAGAGGACGCACGGGGGTGCGTTCCCTGGTTGCGTTTCAGCCAATCAGGTTCACCGGGTCTGGTTACCGGTAACCTGATTGGCTGAAGTGACATCGAGGGCGGGAGAAGACATCGAGGTCGGCGCTGACCCGAGGAAGGTAAGTGCGGGGCTGGGGGGAACAAAGTGGCTGTATTTGTGGGACAAACTGGCTGTATATGGGGGACAAACTGGCTGTATATGGGGTAAGCTGGCTGTATTATGGGGACAAACTGGCTGTATATGGGGGAAACTGGCTGTATTATGGGGGGCAAACTGGCTGTATATAGGGACAAACTGGCTGTAATATGGGCACAAACTGGCTGTATTATGGGCACAAACTGGCTGCATTTGGGGGACAAACTGGCTGTATTATTGGCACAAACTGGCTGCATTTGGGGGACAAACTGGCTGCATTTGGGGGACAAACTGGCTGCATATGGGGGACAAACTTCCTGTATATGGGGGGGGGAAACTGGCTGTATATGGGGGGGAACTGGCTGTATATGGGGAAAACTGGCTGTATATGGGGGACAAACTGGCTGTATATGGGGGACAAACTGGCTGTATATGGGGGACAAACTGGCTGCATTTGGGGGACAAACTGGCTGCATTTGGGGGACAAACTGGCTGCATTTGGGGGACAAACTGGCTGCATATGGGGGACAAACTGGCTGTATATGGGGGACAAACTGGCTGTATATGGGGGACAAACTGGCTGTATATGGGGGACAAACTGGCTGTATATGGGGGACAAACTGGCTGTATATGGGGACAAACTGGCTGTATATGGGGGACAAACTGGCTGTATATGGGGGACAAACTGGCTGTATATTGTGGGGAAACTGGCTGTATTATGGGGACAAACTGGCTGTATTTTGGGGGAAACTGGCTGCATATGGGGACAAACTGGCTGCATATGGGGGGAAACTGGCTGCATATGGGGGGAAACTGGCTGTATATGGGGACAAACTGGCTGCATTTGGGGACAAACTGGCTGCATTTGGGGAGAAACTAGTGGCGTTTGGGCACAGTGGCTGCATTTAATGGGCACAGTGGCTTCAATTGATGGTTTTTTTTTTCAGTTTGTTTGCGCCCCCTCGAAAATTTTGAGCACCAGCCGCCACTGCATCTCACTGTTTTAGTCTCTCTGTGTTCTATTCTTTCTTTAAGCTGTCTGAAAAAGTTTCAGCATCAGCCAAAGAGACAAAATTGTGAGATTATAATTAGAGCTCTGAACAAGCTCTACCACCGATCTCTTTAATGCTGACAAGTTGATACATTAGCCCCATAGTCTTTTGCTTTTATTTCTTCGACTATATCCAAGGATATAAAACATTTTCCCTACAACTTAATGCAATCTCTGCTATGAATTTTCATCAGCATAATAATGCCATTTAAAGCGAGATTTCAGCTGTAATGCAGGCAGGGTAAGAACAGAGATCTCGTAGCCGTAGGGGGGTAGCTTTTTATTTGTATAAATAGTCAGTGTGTTCGCTTTCATGTTATGCGTTTTGTTTTGTATAATTCTCTTGAGATTTTTCTTACATTGGATATTTGGGTCATCCCTGAGTTTAGCTGCTTCATAAAATAGAAATATTGTAAGTTTCTGAGAGGCCAAATATTTGTTGAAAATAAAGTGAACCTATCAGCCATTTGAAACCTTTAAAAAGTCGTATCTAGGACTGGACACCAGAAATTGCCTCTCATTGCATTGATTAAAGAGGTTGTATGGCTTCGTTTTTATTTTTTATAAATAACAAACATGTTATACTTACCTCCGCTGTGCAGTTCGTTTTGCACAGAGTGGCCCCGATCCCGGTCTTCTGGGGTCCCTCGGCGGCTGTCTCGGCTCCTCCCCGCAAGAGCTAACCCCCGTTCTGGGAAGCGCTCTCCCAAGGGGGTTAGCTTGCGGGCGCGCTCCCGTGTGATACAGTCAGCGGCCATAGCCGTCAATTACCAACCTAATCGTTCTCTTCGTTCTTCTCAAGACCTCCTGCTCTCTAGCTCGCTCATCACCTCCTCCCATGCTCATCTACAGGACTTTTCCAGAGCCTCTCCAAGCCTATGGAACTCCTTACCCCAATCTGTCCGTCTATCTCCTTCTCTATTAGCTTTTAGAGGATCCCTAAAAACCCTCCTCTTCAGAGAAGCCTATCCTACCCACACCTAACAACTATATTTCCATTCTGTCCACCTGACCATCCCCCACAGCTAATACCCTTTGTTTCACGTGACCCTCCCTCCTAGACTGTAAGCTCTAACGAGCAGGGCCCTCTGATCCCTCTGTTTTGAATTGTATTGTGATTGTACTGTCTTCCCTGATGTTGTAAAGCGCTGCACAAACTGTTGGCGCTATATAAATCCTGTATAATAATAATAATAAGAATTGTATCACTCAGCCCTGCCCCTCGGCGCGTCGCGTCATTGATCTGATTGACAGCAGCGAGAGCCAATGGCTGCGCTGCTATCAATCATTCAATGAAGAGCCAACTAGAGCTCGGCGAAAGCAATGCAGGATCGCGCACAAGAAGATTCGGGTCTCAGGTAAGTAAAACAGGGGTCTAAGAACAAATAGTGCAGCGCTGGAATGATGCTGTTACTGCCAATTAGCAGTAAGACCAAACATGAATGACATAGTGTTCTAGACGAATATAACAGAATACATAAAAAACATAAAATATGAAGATGTCTCCTAGATGGGAGCATCCACTATGTGTTAATAAGAGAAAAACAACAATGAACAGTCCAAAGGAAATTAGCTCAAATGGATGGCCAAATGGATGGCCATAGAACTGTCCCTAAAAAAAAAAACAAAAACAGGATATAACCTGTGTTGACTGCACACAGCCTTAATAGTAATAAGTGCAGATATGTTCTGTCTCAACTACAAAGCGATAAAGTTCTTCTCCAGGTTGAAGTAGGCCTTACACAAGCTGGTTTGCTATTATCCCTTGCATCGATACAGGCAGTTTAACTCAATGAATAAACTCACAGTTAGGACGACAGACGATGAATCCTTTCGAATGTTCCGTTTAATGATGGATATTCATAGGTAGAAAAACGTTGCAGTTGTAAGCCACATGTAAGATGCTTAGCATGGAAGATATACAGGAGTAATGACCAGAATCAGGAAGTGGAGGAGATATATAAAGAACTACGGTGAGAGAGAGAGTTCAGCTAGAAAGAAGGGGACAGATCTTAAAGACACAGAGCAAGAATAATCACATAGTGTAACACAACACTCCCCGTCTGAAATCTTTAGATTTCATAACCTTAAACTAAAATATATATTTTCAAAAAGTCCAATATTGACGAATGTCCTGGAACCTGTAATAAAAAACATGCAACAAGCAAATAATAAACGTAAGTTCAACAGGATGAAGAACATAAAGTCACAGTATGATGTCTTCAAATAATTCCAAAGTTCTGAGTAGAACCTGTAGATGGCAGCAATGTACTCCCCGCCATGCCAACAGCATGGCTAGTCCTTGCACAAGTCACTCACCTGGCAAAAGGAGTACTAACTCTGTAATTGGTCGACTAAAGGTTCGTGTCGATCCTCCCTTGGTTACCTTGACTTCTACCTTCCGGACTTTGTTATCGTTGCTGGGCATAACTTTTAGTAATAAGACCCATAGGCCACTCATTCCGACAAACTTCCTTGTCTTTTAGAAGGATGAGGTCTCCAACCTTAAGATTCGGCTTAGATGCTTGCCATTTGTTACGACCTTGAAGGTGGTGAAGATACTCCTTCCTCCAGCGATGTCAGAACACATTGGCTAGGTGCTGAACCTGCTTCCATTGACGCCTGTAGATATCCTTGGGTTCGATTTCACTTGAAGATATTACAGCAGTCCCAATCTTTTGAGTAAGAAGCGAGGCTGGAGTAAGGATCACTGGAGCATCAGGATCTGAAGATACTGGCACTAAGGGTCTTGCGTTCATTATGGCAGACACTTCAGCGAGAAAGGTAGACAAAGTATCATGGGTGAGTGGTAAAGACTTGTGAGTCTGCAACATGGAGTCAAGAATTCTTCGTGCTACTCCTATAAATTCGTTCCCAGGATCCTCCCATGTGTGAAGAATGTGGAGGATTAAACAACCAAGTACATCCATTGTTGGCCAGGAAATTGTCCAATTGTAGCTCTTTACATGCTCCAACAAAGTTGGTACCACAGTCGGATCTCAGTTGCTTAACTGGTCCTCTGAGAGAGAAGAATCTTCGTAGGGCACAGATGAAGGAAGAAGAATCCATAGACTCGATCACTTCTATGTGTATAGCTCGGATGCTGAGACAGGTAAACAATACAGCCCACCTTTTACTATTGGCAGCTCCACCACGAGTTCTCCGAGTGATGACGGACCATGGGCCGAAAACATCTACCCCAACGTAGGTAAAGGGTGGATCGGTACTTAGGCGATCAGCTGGAAGACTTGCCATTTGTTGCTGTTGATGTTTTCCTCTTAACTTGTGGCACTTAACGCATCTGAAGAGCAAGGAGGAGACACACCTCCATACCAATGATCCAAAGGCCGGCTGACCTGATGGCACCTTCTGTAAACTGACGGCCTTGATGATGTACCAGTTCATGGTGGTGGCGAACCAGAAGAGTAGTAACATGATGTTGACCTGGTATGATTATAGGATTCTGTTCTTTGCTGCATAAGTCGGATTTTGTTATACGGCCACCAACTCTCAGCAGCTGATTGGCGTCGACTACGGGGTTTAGATTGAAGAGTGGACTGTTTTTAGACACTTCGATTCCATTTCTGATTCTCCCGAATTCCTCCTGATACACCTCTTGTTGCACACAACGGATAATTACCTCTTCTGCGTGTGAAACATCTGCTGCTGTAAAGTGTCCAGAACAGTTGTGCCAACCATGACACCCTGCGGCGGAATTCTTCCCAAAGCAACAAGCAATATGAATTAGGCGAGCAATAGCTCGTACAGCGGATGACCAGGTGGAAAAACGCTCAAAACGGTGTGACCGCAGCTTCTGTTTTGTACTTACAGAAGTGTGTAGTGAGATGTTCACAGTTCTTATTTCCTTATCATCTTCAGGGTTTACTAGCCCATAGGTGGTGTCAATAGGGAGTAAGTAAGAGTCCTCACACAGAAACCTTGGAGGTGACAGCCATAAGCTGTCCTGAAGAGCGGCAGGTGACACGGCTCTGGTCCCACAGTCAGCTGGGTTGAGTTCAGTGGGAACGTGATGCCATTGACTTGGTAGAGAGAATCTCTTGATACGTTCAACCCTGTTGCTGACGTACACATAAAATTGTTTTGTTTGGTTGTTTATGTAACCAAGTACTACCTTACTGTCTGTATAGAAGGTGAAAGAATCAATTCTAGTGTCCATTTCACTTCGTATGACCTCGGCAATTTCTACTGCTAGCACGGCTGCACAAAGTTCAAGTCTTGGTATGGTATGTGCAGGCTTGGGTGTGAGTTTTGCCTTGCCTAGGACAAAACTACAGTGTGATTCTCCATTCAGTTCAGAGGTCTTCAAATAGGCTACTGCAGCAATAGCTTCAACTGATGCATCAGAGAAAATATGAATCTCTCTCCGGTTAGCAGTTGAAGTGGATCCTGGAACATAGCAACGGGGAATCTGAAGTTTTTCTAGTGACTTCAAAGAATATCTCCACCTTTCCCACTTGTGTTGATTCTCACTAGGCAAGGGAGTATCCCAGTCTATGTTCTCAGTAGACAACTGTCTTAGTAAAATCTTACCTTGAATGGTAACTGGAGCAAGGAAACCCAGTGGGTCATAGATGCTATTCACCACGGACAGGACTCCTCTCTTAGTGAAGGGTTTGTCACAAGTTGACACTTGGAAGGTGAATTTGTCTTGCTTGATGTTCCACAACAAACCCAGACTTCGCTGTACAGGAGGCACATCTGTACCTAAGTCAAGGTTTTTTAGACTAGTGGCATAGTCCTCAGAGTGAAAGGCATTCATAAGTTCCTGGCTGTTGGATATAATCTTGTGCAGTCTAAGGTTTGCTACAGACAGCATCTCCTTTGTTCTGGTGAGAAGATCAATTGCTTCTTTAGCAGTTGGAAAGGACTTAAGTGCGTCGTCAACGTAGAAGTTTCTTTCAACAAATTGACGGGCATCAGATCCATTTCAACTTCTCCAGTCTGAGCTGTTCTCCTTAGCCCATAAGTTGCCACTGCTGGGGAATAGGGATGAGCTTCGTGTTCGAGTCGAACATACGTTCGACTCGAACATCGGCTGTTCGATCGTTCGACGAAGATCGAACGATTTGGGCCGTTCGCGCCAAATTCGAGTGACGCGAACGGCCCACAATGCACTACGCCATCGCAGTGTCATCCAGGCGCTGTGATTGGCCAAGCATGCACTGTGACCCCGCATGCTTGGCCAATCACAGCGCCGGCAGCGAGGAGAGCAATGATTGGCCACAGGCAGGATGCCTGTGGCCAATTATTGCTGAGGGGGTTTAGTACACGCCCCACACTATAAAAGGCCGCCAGCGCGGCTGCCTTGTGTAGTGTGTTCCGGAGTAGGGAAAGAGAAGCATAGGCAGGGACAGTGTCATTATTTTTCCTTTACATAATCCTGGATTCCTTGTGTTTAGGGACAGATAAGGATAGGTAGGGAGAGTGTCAGTGACAGTGTGCTATTCTGTGCTAATCCTTGTTTGTAGGGACAGAGAGGTACAGTGAGGGAAAGTGTCAGTGTGCTATTCTGTTCTAAACCAATCTTGCTGAACCATATTTTCAATCCTTGAGTTTAGGGACAGAGAGGTACAGTGAGGGAAAGTGTCAGTGTGCTATTCTGTTCTAAACCAATTTTGCTGTTCCATATTTTCAATCCATGAGTTTAGGGACAGAGAAGGACACTCGTAGAAATTATCAGTGTGCTATTCTGTGCTAAATCTTGCTTGTAGGGAGGGACAGAGTAGGACAGTGAGGGAAAGTGTCAGTGTGCTATTCTGTTCTAAAACTATTTTGCTGAACCATATTTTCAATCCTTGAGTTGAGGGACAGAGAGGTACAGTGAGTGAAACTGACAGTGTGCTATTCTGTTCTAAACCAATTTTGCTGTTCCATATTTTCAATCCTTGAGTTGAGGGACAGAGAGGTACAGTGAGTGAAACTGACAGTGTGCTATTCTGTTCTAAACCAATTTTGCTGTTCCATATTTTCAATCCTTGAGTTGAGGGACAGAGAGGTACAGTGAGTGAAACTGACAGTGTGCTATTCTGTTCTAAACCAATTTTGCTGTTCCATATTTTCAATCCTTGAGTTGAGGGACAGAGAGGTACAGTGAGTGAAACTGACAGTGTGCTATTCTGTTCTAAACCAATTTTGCTGTTCCATATTTTCAATCCTTGAGTTGAGGGACAGAGAGGTACAGTGAGTGAAACTGACAGTGTGCTATTCTGTTCTAAACCAATTTTGCTGTTCCATATTTTCAATCCTTGAGTTTAGGGACAGAGAAGGACACTCGTAGAAATTATCAGTGTGCTATTCTGTGCTAAATCTTGTTTGTAGGGAGGGACAGAGTAGGACAGTGAGGGAAAGTGTCAGTGTGCTATTCTGTTCTAAAACTTTTTTGCTGAACCATATTTTCAATCCTTGTGTTTAGGGACAGAGAAGGATAGGCAGGGGACAGTGTCAGTGTCATTGTTGCTAAGCCTCCTGCACAATATACACCTGAAGGTAGCCCTTATTGCTGTTTTTCCCATCTCCCTGCAGGCCATTCATTAAAATGTCTGGAAGGCAACCAAGGAGAGGCAGACAGTCAGGAGGCAAAAAAAGAGGGCAAGCAGGCTCTGTGTCTGGGGGCAACAGTGCTGGTCGTGTACGCGGTGCATTGTCATCAGCACATGGCCATGGGACACGCTTGTCCTTGTTTTCGGCAGCTGGACATGTTGAGCCACATCATGCCGAAGACTTGGTAGAGTGGATGACCAAGCCCACCTCATCCTCCTCATCCTCTCTCACCCAGGCTCAGGGTACTGGCAAAGCAGCTGCCAAAGCGTCCTCTTCTCTGGTATAATTATCTTCATTAGTCAATCCTTCCCTAGATCCACCATGCCCTCCTCCTGAGGAGTCCCCCGAACTGTTTGAGCACAGTGTTGGGTACATGCTCCAGGAGGATGCCCAGCGTTTGGAAGGATCTGATGATGATACCCAGCTAGAGGAAGGCAGCAGCGTGAGAGCAGAGAGAGGGGATGCTCAAGAAGGACACCAATCTGGCAGTCATGCTCCAGCAGCTGCAGCATACTGCCAGATTGGCTCCAGTGATGAGGAGGGAGGGGATGATGAGGTCACTGACTCCACGTGGGTGCCTAATAGGAGAGAGGAGGAGGAGGAGGAGGATGAGGAGGAGGCACATCTCCAACGAGGCAGGATGCCCTTGAGTGGCCAGCGTATGGGCAGCACACCGACGGAATCACACCGCAGAGCTCCGCCTGTGCAGGGCGCTGCCTCTGCCCGTCATTCAAAAAGTTCTTTGGTGTGGGCCTTTTTTGAGGCGAGTGCATCAGATCGCACAGCTGCTGTTTGCAACATATGTCTCAAGCGTATATCGCGTGGCCAAAACATCAGCCGCTTGGGCACCACATGCTTGATCAGACATATGTTGACCTGCCATGCAGCTCGTTGGCAAGCCTACCTTAAAGACCCACACCAAAGAACAAAGCTGACCTCTTCTTGCACCGCATCAGCTGGGATCTCCAACCCCAGTATACCTTCAGTCCTCTCTGAAACCTGCTCTGAGAGGAATGAAGGTGTAGAATTAGGTGTGTCACAGCCAAGTACTTGCGGGCACTCTGCTAGCAGTACACCGACGTCCGATTCTAGCAGGCAAATTTCCCTGCCCCAGCTGCTGGACCGTCGAAAGAAGTTCACTCCCAGCCATCCACATGCCCAGCGGTTGAATGCTAGCTTGGCTAAATTGCTAGCGCTTCAACTGCTGCCTTTTCAGTAGACTCGGCCCCCTTCCGTGAGTTTGTGCAATGTGCGGTTCCTCAGTGGCAGGTTCCCAAACGCCACTTTTTTGCACGGAAGGCTATTCCGGCTCTCTCCGGCCATGTGGAAGGCAATGTCTTGGCCTCGCTGGACAGGGCAGTCAGCGGTAAGGTGCATATTACCGCTGACTCATGGTCCAGCAGGCATGGACAGGGACGTTACCTTTCTTTCACGGCCCATTGGGTCACTCTTTTGGCAGCTGGGAAGGATGCAGGACAAGGTGCAGTAGTGTTGGAGGTTGTTCCAACGCCACGCCTCCAAAATGCTACTACTGGTTGTGACACACCTCTCTCCTCCACCCCCTCCTCTTCTTCTTCCTCCATGGCCTCTTCCTGTGGTTTGTCCTCAGAACCAGCGGTGCTCCGTAGGCGTTCAAGGGGCTACGCAAGTACGCAGGCAAAAAGATGCCATGCCGTGCTTGCGCTGGTGTGTTTGGGGGACAGGAGCCACACTGGGGCAGAGGTCCTGTCTGCTCTGCAGGGGCAGGCCGAGAGGTGGTTGACGCCACGCCAGCTTAAGCCAGGAATGGTGGTTTGCGACAATGGCACCAACCTCCTCTCCGCCCTCCGACAGGGACAACTGACCCATGTGCCCTGTATGGCTCACGTCCTTAACCTGGTGGTGCAGCGGTTCTTGGGCAGGTACCCGGGCTTACAGGATGTCCTGAGGCAGGCCAGGAAAGTCTGTGTGCATTTCCGCAGATCTTATAATGCCAGTGCTCGCCTGGCTGAGCTTCAAAAGGAGTTGAACCTGCCCAAGAACCGCCTTATATGTGACATGCCCACCAGGTGGAACTCAACGTTGGCCATGCTGCAGCGGCTGCACACGCAGCAGAGGGCCATCAATGAGTACCTGTGCGACTACGGCACCAGGACAGGGTCAGGGGAGCTCGGGTTTTTTTCACCACGCCAGTGGGGCATGATCAGGGATGCATGCACTGTCCTGGCACCATTTGAGGAGGCCACGAGGATGGTGAGCAGTGACAGTGCATGCATCAGTGACACTGTACCTCTTGTCCACCTGTTGGAGCACACGCTGCGTGGAATAATGGACAGGGCACTTGAGGCAGAACAGAGGCAGGAAGAGGAGGACTTCCTTGCCTCTCAAGGCCCCCTTTACCCAGACAGTGTTCCTTCTGTCCCACCCATCGCACAGGAAGAGGAGGAGGAGGAGGAGGATTGTGTCAGCATGAAGGTGGAGGCTGGCACTCAGCATCATCAGCAGCAGTCTTTTAGGGATGATTTACAGTCCCAAGAAACCAGTGGACTTGTACGTGGCTGGGAGGAGGTGGCTGCGGATCATGTCGTCCTTAGTGACCCAGAGGACTCCGGACTGAATGCCTCAGCTAACCTACGATGCATGGCCTCCCTGATCCTGCAAAGTCTGCGGAAGGATCCTCGTATTCTTCGGATCAAGGAGAGGGACCATTACTGGCTGGCCCCTCTCCTTGATCCACGGTACAAGGGTAAGGTTGCGGACCTTATCGTACCGTCGCAGAGGGAGCAGAGGATGAGACAACTCCGGGAGGCCTTGCAGAAAGGTCTGTGCAACGCGTTCCCAGAGACTGTGAGGTTACAAACTCCTGGTCCTGGACAACGAGTTGCTGAGGCTTCGGGCAGTCAAAGAAGGAGCGGTGGGGAAGGTGGCCGTCTGACCGATGCGTTCAGACAATTCTTTAGTCCGCAGCCCCAAAGTATGATCGGTTCCAGCAACCATCGCCAGCGTCTGATATACATGGTCCAGGAATACCTAGGGGCAAGGTCAGACTTGGACACCTTCCCCACCGAAAATCCTCTGGCTTACTGGGTCTTGAGGATGGATCACTGGCCAGAGCTTGCACAGTATGCAATTGAGCTACTGGCCTGTCCTGCATCCAGCGTTCTTTCAGAACGCACATTCAGTGCTGCTGGAGGATTTGTCACGGATCACAGGGTGCGCCTGTCCACCGACTCGGTTGATCGACTGACTTTCATCAAGATGAACCAGTCTTGGATCACCACCAGCTACCACACACCAG
Source organism: Rana muscosa (assembly GCA_029206835.1). Lineage (NCBI taxonomy): Eukaryota > Metazoa > Chordata > Amphibia > Anura > Ranidae > Rana > Rana muscosa. Next base: position 179,752,588 of record CM055119.1, on the reverse strand, counting down.
ATGCTGATATAACAGACTAATTGATTTTAAAATGTCACATCCCTTCAAGACTGATGCTGATGCTGAGTGCCTGTGCTGTTATGTTGACTGGCTATCCTCCTCCTCCTCCTCAATGATACGATTAACGATGATAGCTTGGAAGATCATTTTGGTTTATGGGTGACGCCACCAGTGGCTAAGGCCCAATTTTTCAGCCCCTGTTTAACAGGGGCGTGTAATTAAAATTTTTGATGCAATACTTTGCAACAGGCCTCATTGCTGTGCTCCAAGTACAGTATCTGTGAGGGGTTGCAGTGTTGTGCCACCAGTGCCTAAGGCCCAATTTTTCAGCCCCTGTTCAACAGGGGCATGCAATTATAATTATTGATCTAATAATTCACAGCAGGGACCATTGCTGCGCCCACCAAGAGTAACTGTCAGGCCTTACAGTGTTGTGGCACCAGCACCACCATCACCACCACCACCACCACCAAAGGCCCAATTTTTCAGCCCCTGTTCAACAGGGGCATGCAATTATAATTATTGATCTAATAATTCACAGCAGGGACCATTGCTGCGCCCACCAAGAGTAACTGTCAGGCCTTACAGTGTTGTGGCACCAGCACCACCATCACCACCACCACCAAAGGCCCAATTTTTCAGCCCCTGTTCAACAGGGGCATGCAATTATAATTATTGATCTAATAATTCACAGCAGGGACCATTGCTGCGCCCACCAAGAGTAACTGTCAGGCCTTACAGTGTTGTGGCACCAGCACCACCATCACCACCACCACCAAAGGCCCAATTTTTCAGCCCCTGTTCAACAGGGGCATGCAATTATAATTATTGATCTAATAATTCACAGCAGGGACCATTGCTGCGCCCACCAAGAGTAACTGTCAGGCCTTACAGTGTTGTGGCACCAGCACCACCATCAAAGGCCCAATTTTTACTACCACTGATCAACAATTATATGTTATTACAATTCCTGATATTATACTTGACAGCAGGGCGTTCCAGCACCCACCAATAATAACTGTGAGTGCTTTCAGTGTTGTGCCAACACCAACACCTAAGGGGCCAATTTCTGCAGAGTATATACGGAAGGTCCCTACTTTCAAACATCCAACTTACAAACTACTACTACTTGCAAACGGAAGAAGACAACAGGAAGTGAGAGGAAATCTACCCCTTGGAAGGAAAATTCTCTCCTGTAAGAATTAATATGGGAGAAAGGTGTCTCCTCTCTACTGATGCTTTATCACCAATCCTTGTTTCAATAAAAACACCACATTTCAAAAACAGTTGTCATTGGGAGGTGAAATGTTCTGAACAGGGGCACAGACAGCAAAAAAAATGTGACAGGGGTGATAACCGTTCCCTATGTTTTACAAAAAGCTAAAAAAAAGGAATTTGCCATGGAGCTCCACTTAAACAATGCAGCTGTTCAAAATTATAAACAGATTCTACATAAGAACAAACCTACAGTCCCTGTCTTGTATGCACCGCCTGTATACGGCTGTTCAGAGTATATAGGTCCTTTTTTATTTTGTGTGCGGGGTTCCCCTTAATATCCATACAAGACCCAAAGGGGCTGGTAATGGGCTGGGGTAGGGGGGGGGGGGGGGTTGATGGGGTAGCTATGCCATTTTTCCTAAAGATTTTCATCCATATTACCGGGACCAGACATTGCATTAAAGCCGCAAGCAGTTTTAAATGACTTTTTTCCCTTTAGAAATGTTATTTTGTGCAGGGACAGTTCTAAACACGGGAAACACGTGGCACTTCACAGGCATACTTTAGACACCCCCCAGGTACAATATTTAAAGGAATATTTGACTTTTTTTTTTTCACTTTATGCATCATTAAAATGACTGCTCCCGGAAAACGTCCGTTTTTAAAACTTCTTTTTGCATTGATACATGTCCCCTGGTGCAGAAGCCGGGTTCCCAAACTCTGTTTCGGACAATAACATGGATAATAGTCGTTATAATTAGCACTTTAGAATCCGAACGTTCGGATCCATTGTATTTAATAGGGTTCTAATGTTCGTGCGAACTTTAGGTCCGTTTGCAGGTTCTGGTGCGAACCGAACCCGGGGGTGTTCGGCTCATCACTACTGGGGAAGGACTGTTACCGAAGACATGTACCTTCATGCGATAATCTATAACTTCCTTGTTGAGGTCATTGTCCTTGTGCCATAGAAACCTGAGGTAGTTTCTGTTGTCTTCTCTGACGATGAAGCAGTGAAACATCTGTTGAATGTCGGCCATTACTGCTACAGGCTCTTGTCTGAAACGAATCAAGACTCCTATTAGACTGTTGTTCAAGTTGGGTCCAGTAAGGAGCATGTTGTTAAGAGAAACACCTTCGTGCTGAGCACTGGAATCAAAGACAACTCTGATTTGGTCTGGTTTGCGTGGGTGATACACGCCAAAGGATGGAAGGTACCAGCATTCTTCTCCCTCCTTTAGTGGGGGAGCTGGCTCTGCATGATCTCTGTCAAATACATTTTGCATAAAGTCCACAAAGTGCTTTTGCATCTCTGGTTTCCTGCTTAAGTTTCGCTTTAAGGAGGAGAATCTACTGATGGCCTGCTGTAAGTTGTTGGGCAATCTCTCTCTTGGGAGACGAAAGGGTAGGGGTGCTACCCAGTTATTGGAGTCATCTTGAAAGAACTCATTGTCCATTACCTTGATGAATTCTTTGTCTTCCATTGAAGGAGCCAGTATGTCATCTTCACTGGTAGCATTAAACACTGTAGAGCCGAAGTCGCCATCATGGCAGGAGAAAGGGCTTGTGTCACCTGAGATACCATGTTGCCATTTGTGGCTGGCTATCTTCTCTTTCACCCAGTAGTGATGTGGGCATGGCTCAAAGTAAGTGTTTCGGCCATTTGGCAGAACATTTGTCTTGAATGACGAAATGTTGGTAGGTCTTTTCATTTTGCCTATGCAGACATTGCCTATGATGACCCACCCTAGATCTGTGCGCTGGGCAAATGGGGCATCTGGGGGTCCACTGACTTGTCTGTGTACCTTGTGAACTCTTAGAATGTCTCTACCTAACAGAAGAAGGATCTGAGCATCTTTGTCAAGCGGCGGTATCTCATTTGCTATTACCTTGAGGTGAGGGTGATGGAAAGCAGCAGCTGGAGTAGGGATTTCTTCCCTGTTAGCAGGTATCTGATTGCACTCAACAAGTGTAGGTAAGGGTAATTGTAAGTTACCTTTGAGAGAAGATACCATGAGTCCATGAGCCCTTCTTCCAGAAACCTCTACAGGTACCCAAGGTGTAAGGATGAGCTTCGCCTTTTATTTCAAATAGATTGAACAATTCCGATTTTGCAAGTGATTGATTGCTCTGATCGTCTAAGATAGCATATGCCTTTAGAGACTTTTCTGGTTGATCCTTGTGGTATATGTTCACTAGGGATGAGCCGAACACCCCCGGGTTCGGTTCGCACCAGAACCTTCGAACGGACCGAAAGTTCGCGCGAATTTTCGAACCCTATTCGTTATAATGGACGCGAACGTTCGAAATCAAAATTGCTAATTACAACGGCCAATATGCATGTTAATGTTATAAAACAGGTTTGGGGACCCGGGTCCTGCCCCAGGGGACATATATCAATGCAAAAAGAAATTTTAAAAACTAAAGTTTTTTCGGGAGCAGTCATTTTAATGATGCATAAAGTGAAAAAAAAAAAAGTGAAATTTTCCTTTAAATATGGTACCTGGGGGGTGTCTAAAGTATGCCTGTGAAGTGGCATGTGTTTCCCGTGTTTAGAACTGTCCTTGCACAAAATGACATTTGTAAAGGAAAAAAAGAAGCCATTTAAAACCACTTGCGGCTTTAATGTCATGTCTTGTCCTGGCCGCCATATGGCTGAAAATCCTTGAGAAAAATGGCATGGCTACCCCATCACCCCCCCCCCACCCCAGCCCCTTTGAGTCTTGTATGGATACTAAGGGGGACCCCGCACCCAAAATAAAACCCTATACCTACAACCCTATATACTCTGAACAGCAGTATATAGGTGGTGCAAACAAGACATGGACTGTAGGTTTGTTCTTAAGTAGAATCTGAACAGGTACATTATGAAGTGTAGCTACATCCCAAAAAAATCAATTTTTAAGCTTTTTGGAGAACATAGGAAGGGGTTATCACCCCTGTAACATTTGCTGTCTTTGCACATCTGTTCAGAACATGTCACCTCACTTTCCGTCCCAATGACAAATGTTTTTGGAAAAGTGGGGTTTTAATTGAAACAAGGATTGGTGATAAAGCATCAGTAGAGAGGAGATACCTTTTTCCCAAATTAAATCTAACAGGATAGAATTTTCCTTCCTAGGGGTAGATTTCCTCTCACTTCCTGTTTTCTCTTGCCGTTTGCAAGTAGGAGTCGTTTGTAAGTTGGATGTTTGAAAGTAGGGGCCTGCCGTATATACTCTGCAGAAATTTGCCCTATTAGATGTTGGTGTAGCCACAAGACTGGTGGGCACAGGAATGGGCCCTGCTGTGAGTTAATAGATCAAGATTTGTACTTGCATGCACCTGTTGAACCGGGCAGAAAAATTGGGCCTTTGGTGGTGGTGGTGGTGGTGGTGGACGGTGTTGCCACAAGACTGTAAGCCCTCACAGTTACTCTTGGTGGGTGCAGGAATGGGCCCTGCTGTGAGTTATTAGATCAAGATTTGTAATTGCATGCACCTGTTGAACAGGGCAGAAAAATTGGGCCTTTGGTGGTGGTGGTGGTGGTGGACGGTGTTGCCACAAGACTGTAGGCCCTCATAGTTACTCTTGGTGGGCGCAGGAATGGGCCCTGCTGTGAACTATTAGATCAAGATTTGTAATTACACGCCCCTGTTAAACAGGGGCTGAAAAATTGTGCCTTAGGCATTGGTGCTGGTGCCACAACACTGCAACCCCTCACAGATACTGTACTTGGAGCACAGCAGTCACACCTGTTGCGAAGCATCTTTTTAAAAAATTGTAATTACACGCCCCTGTTATACAGGGGCTGAAAAATTGTGCCTTAGGCACTGGTGCTGGTGCCACAACACTGCAACCCCTCACAGATACTGTACTCTGAGCACAGCAATGAGACCTGTTGCAAAGCATTGCCTAAAAATTGTAATTACACGCCCCAACAGGGGCTGAAAAATTGTGCCTTAGGCACTGGTGCTGGTGCCACAACACTGCAACCCCTCACAGATACTGTACTCTGAGCACAGCAATGAGACCTGTTGCAAAGCATTGCCTAAAAACTGTAATTACACGCCCCAACAGGGGCTGAAAAATTGTGCCTTAGGCACTGGTGCTGGTGCCACAACACTGCAACCCCTCACAGATACTGTACTCTGAGCACAGCAATGAGACCTGTTGCAAAGCATTGCCTAAAAATTGTAATTACACGCCCCAACAGGGGCTGAAAAATTGTGCCTTAGGCACTGGTGCTGGTGCCACAACACTGCAACCCCTCACAGATACTGTACTCTGAGCACAGCAGTCACACCTGTTGCGAAGCATCTTTTTAAAAAATTGTAATTACACGCCCCTGTTATACAGGGGCTGAAAAATTGTGCCTTAGGCACTGGTGTGGTGGCATGGATCATTGAGGAGGAGGAAGAGGATAGTCAGTGAACATAACAGGACAGTCACTCAGCATCAGCATAGGCAGTCTTGAAGGGATGTGACATTATAAATTATTCCGTTATATCCGCTTCAGGTGTCTGGTAGCTGGTGGTGATCCAAGACTGATTCATTTTTATGAAGGTCAGTCGATCAACCGAGTCGGTGGACAGGCGCACCCTATGATCGGTGACAAATCCTCCAGCAGCACTGAATGTGCGTTCGGAAAGAACGCTGGATGCAGGACAGGCCAGTAGCTCAATTGCATACTGTGCAAGCTCTGGCCAGTGATCCATCCTCAGGACCCAGTAAGCCAGAGGATTTTCGGTGGGAAAGGTGTCCAAGTCTGACCTTGCCCCTAGGTATTCCTGCACCATGTATATCAGACGCTGGCGATGGTTGCTGGAACCGATCATACCTTGGGGCTGCGGACTAAAAAATTGTCTGAACGCATCGGTCAGACGTCCACCTTCCCCACCGCTCCTTCTGCTACTGACCGAAGCCTCAGCAACTCGTCGTCCAGGACCAGGAGTTTGTAACCTCCCAGTTTCTGGGAACGCGTTGCACAGACCTTTCTGCAAGGCCTCCCTGAGATGTCTCATCCTCTGCTCCCTCTGCGACGGCAAGATAAGGTCCGCAACCTTACCCTTGTACCGTGGATCAAGGAGAGTGGCCAGCCAGTAATGGTCACTCTCCTTGATCCGAAGAACACGAGGATCCTTCCGCAGGCTTTGCAGGATCAGGGAGGCCATGCAGCGTAGGTTAGCTGAGGCATTCGGTCCGGAGTCTTCTGGGTCACTGAGGATGACATGATCGCCAGCCACCTCCTCCCAGCCACGTACAAGTCCACTGGTTTGTTGGGACTGTACATCATCCCTAAAAGACTGCTGCTGCTGATGCTGAGTGCCAGGCTCCACCTCCATGCTCACACAATCCTCCTCCTCCTCCTCCTCCTCCTCTTCCTGTGTGATGGGTGGGACAGAAGGAACATTGTCTGGATAAAGGGGGCCTTGAGAGACAAGGAAGTCCTCCTCTTCCTGCCTCTGTTCTGCCTCAAGTGCCCTGTCCATTATCCCACGCAGCGTATGCTCCAACAGGTGGACAAGAGGTACAGTGTCACTGATGCATGCACTGTCACTGCTCACCATCCTCGTGGCCTCCTCAAATGGTGAGAGGACAGTGCATGCATCCCTGATCATGCTCCACTGGCGTGGGGAAAAAAAGCCAAGCTCCCCTGACCCTGTCCTGGTGCCGTAGTCGCAAAGGTACTCATTGATGGCCCTCTGCTGCGTGTGCAGTCGCTGCAGCATGGCCAACGTAGAGTTCCACCTGGTGGGCATGTCACATATTAGGCGGTTCTTGGGCAGGTTCAGCTCCTTTTGCAGCTCAGTCAGCCGAGCACTGGCATTATAAGATCGGCGGAAATGCACACAGACTTTCCTGGCCTGCCTCAGGACATCCTGTAAGCCTGGGAACCTGCCCAAGAACCGCTGCACCACCAGGTTGAGGACGTGAGCCATACAGGGCACATGGGTGAGCTGCCCCTGTCGCAGGGCGGAGAGGAGGTTGGTGCCATTATCAGAAACGACCATTCCTGGCTTAAGCTGGCGTGGCGTCAACCACCTCTCGGCCTGCCCCTGCAGAGCTGCCAGAACCTCTGGCCCAGTGTGGCTCCTGTCCCCCAAACACACCAGCGCAAGCACGGCATGGCATCTCTTTGCCTGCGTACTCGCGTAGCCCCTTGTACGCCTACGGGGCACCGCTGGTTCCGAGGACAGAGCACTCGAAGAGGACATGGAGGAAGAAGAAGAGGAGGGGGTGGAGGAGAGAGGTGTGTCACAACCAGTAGTAGCATTTTGGAGGCGTGGTGGCGGAACAACCTCCAACACTACTGCACCTTGTCCTGCATCCCTCCCAGCTACCAATAGAGTGACCCAATGGGCCGTGAAAGAAAGATAACGTCCCTGTCCATGCCTGCTGGACCATGAGTCAGCGGTAATATGCACCTTACCGCTGACCGCCCTGTCCAGTGAGGCATGGACATTGCCTTCCACATGCCAGTAGAGAGACGGAATCGCCTTCCGTGAGAAAAAGTGGCGTTTGGGAACCTGCCACTGAGGAACCGCACATTGAACAAACTCACGGAAGGGGGCCGAGTCTATCAACTGAAAAGGCAGCAGTTGAAGTGCTAGCAATTTAGCCAAGCTAGCATTCAACCGCTGGGCATGTGGATGGCTGGGAGTATACTTCTTTCGACGGTCCAGCAGCTGGGGCAGGGAAATTTGCCTGCTACAATCGGACGTCGGTGTACTGCAAGTACTTGGTTGTGACACACCTAATTCTACACCTTCAGTCCTCTCAGAGCAGCTTTCAGAGAGGACTGAAGATATAGTGGGGATGGAGATCCCAGCTGATGAGGAGCAAGGAGAGGTCCGCTTTGTTCTTTGGTGTGGGTCTTTTATGTGTGCTTGCCAACGAGCTGCATGGCAGGTCGACATATGTCTGCTCATGCTTGTGGTGCCCAAGCGGCTGATGTTTTGGCCACGCGAGATACGCTTGAGACAAATATTGCAAATAGCAGTGGTGCGATCTGATGCACTCGTCTCAAAAAAGGCCCACACCAAAGAACTTTTGTGATAACGTGCAGAGGCAGCGCCCTGCACAGGCGGAGCTCTGCGGTGTGGTACAGTTGCTGTGCTGGCCTCTAGCTGGCCTCCAGGGGGCATCCTGCCTCGTTGGACATGTGACGCTGCATCCTCCTCCTCCTCCTCCTCTCTCCCTTCAGGCACCCACGTGGAGTCAGTGACCTCATCATCCCCTCCCTCTTCACCACTAGAGCAAACCTGGCAGTAAGCTGCAGCTGGTGGAACACTACTGCCAGATTGCTGTCCTTCAGCATCCCCTCTCTCTGCGCGCACACTACTGACTTCCTCAAGCTGGGTATCATCATCCGAGCCTTCGAATCGTTGGGCATCCTCCTGGAGCATGTACCCAACACTGTGCTCAAACAGTTCGGGGGACTCCTCAGGAGGACATGGTGGGTCTAGGGAAGGGGTGGCTGATGATGCCATTGAGTACGCGTTGGCAGCTGCTCTGCCAGTACCCTGAGCCTGGGTGAGAGAGGATGAGGAGGATGAGGAGGGCTTGGTCATCCATTCTACCAAGCCTTCGGCATGATGCGGCTCCACATGTCCAGCTGCCGAAAACAAAGACAAACGTGTCCCATGGCCACGTGCTGATGACGATGCACGACCACGTCCACGGCCAGCACTGTTGTCTCTAGAAACAGAGCCTGCCTGCCCTGTGTTCTTGCCTCGGCACGCTCTGCCTCTCCTTGGCGGTCTTCCAGCCATTGTAGTCGGTAGTGTATATAGTATAAAAAATAGAACTCCTATGTGTGCTCACAACACACTGTAGGTCCTATGGGTGCTGACACTAACACACTATAGGTACTATGTGTGCTGCTGACAAGAAAATATAGGAGCTCTGTTTGCTGCCACTAACACACTAGAAGTCCTATGGGTGCTGCTGAGAAGAAAATATAGGAGCTCTGTTTGCTGCCACTAACACACTAGAAGTCCTATGGGTGCTGCTGAGAAGAAAATATAGGAGCTCTGTGTGATGCCACTAACACACTAGAAGTCCTATGGGTGCTGCTGAGATGAAAATATAGGAACTCTGTGTGATGCCACTAACACATTAGAAGTCCTATGGGTGCTGCTGAGAAGAAAATATAGGAGCTCTGTTTGCTGCCACTAACACACTAGAAGTCCTATGGGTGCTGCTGAGAAGAAAATATAGGAGCTCTGTTTGCTGCCACTAACACACTAGAAGTCCTATGGGTGCTGCTGAGAAGAAAATATAGGAGCTCTGTTTGCTGCCACTAACACACTAGAAGTCCTATGGGTGCTGCTGAGAAGAAAATATAGGAGCTCTGTGTGATGCCACTAACACACTAGAAGTCCTATGGGTGCTGCTGAGAAGAAAATATAGGAGCTCTGTTTGCTGCCACTAACACACTAGAAGTCCTATGGGTGCTGCTGAGAAGAAAATATAGGAGCTCTGTTTGCTGCCACTAACACACTAGAAGTCCTATGGGTGCTGCTAAGAAGAAAATATAGGAGCTCTGTTTGCTGCCACTAACACACTAGAAGTCCTATGGGTGCTGCTGAGAAGAAAATATAGGAGCTCTGTTTGCTGCCACTAACACACTAGAAGTCCTATGGGTGCTGCTGAGAAGAAAATATAGGAGCTCTGTGTGATGCCACTAACACACTAGAAGTCCTATGGGTGCTGCTGAGAAGAAAATATAGGAGCTCTGTTTGCTGCCACTAACACACTAGAAGTCCTATGGGTGCTGCTGAGAAGAAAATATAGGAGCTCTGTTTGCTGCCACTAACACACTAGAAGTCCTATGGGTGCTGCTGAGAAGAAAATATAGGAGCTCTGTGTGATGCCACTAACACACTAGAAGTCCTATGGGTGCTGCTGAGAAGAAAATATAGGAGCTCTGTTTGCTGCCACTAACACACTAGAAGTCCTATGGGTGCTGCTGAGAAGAAAATATAGGAGCTCTGTGTGATGCCACTAACACACTAGAAGTCCTATGGGTGCTGCTGAGAAGAAAATATAGGAGCTCTGTTTGCTGCCACTAACACACTAGAAGTCCTATGGGTGCTGCTGAGAAGAAAATATAGGAGCTCTGTTTGCTGCCACTAACACACTAGAAGTCCTATGGGTGCTGCTGAGAAGAAAATATAGGAGCTCTGTGTGATGCCACTAACACACTAGAAGTCCTATGGGTGCTGCTGAGAAGAAAATATAGGAGCTCTGTTTGCTGCCACTAACACACTAGAAGTCCTATGGGTGCTGCTGAGATGAAAATATAGGAACTCTGTGTGATGCCACTAACACATTAGAAGTCCTATGGGTGCTGCTGAGAAGAAAATATAGGAGCTCTGTTTGCTGCCACTAACACACTAGAAGTCCTATGGGTGCTGCTGAGAAGAAAATATAGGAGCTCTGTGTGATGCCACTAACACACTAGAAGTCCTATGGGTGCTGCTGAGAAGAAAATATAGGAGCTCTGTTTGCTGCCACTAACACACTAGAAGTCCTATGGGTGCTGCTGAGAAGAAAATATAGGAGCTCTGTTTGCTGCCACTAACACACTAGAAGTCCTATGGGTGCTGCTGAGAAGAAAATATAGGAGCTCTGTGTGATGCCACTAACACACTAGAAGTCCTATGGGTGCTGCTGAGAAGAAAATATAGGAGCTCTGTTTGCTGCCACTAACACACTAGAAGTCCTATGGGTGCTGCTGAGAAGAAAATATAGGAGCTCTGTTTGCTGCCACTAACACACTAGAAGTCCTATGGGTGCTGCTGAGAAGAAAATATAGGAGCTCTGTTTGCTGCCACTAACACACTAGAAGTCCTATGGGTGCTGCTGAGAAGAAAATATAGGAGCTCTGTTTGCTGCCACTAACACACTAGAAGTCCTATGGGTGCTGCTGAGAAGAAAATATAGGAGCTCTGTGTGATGCCACTAACACACTAGAAGTCCTATGGGTGCTGCTGAGAAGAAAATATAGGAGCTCTGTTTGCTGCCACTAACACACTAGAAGTCCTATGGGTGCTGCTGAGAAGAAAATATAGGAGCTCTGTTTGCTGCCACTAACACACTAGAAGTCCTATGGGTGCTGCTGAGAAGAAAATATAGGAGCTCTGTGTGATGCCACTAACACGCTAGAAGTTCTATGGGTGCTGCTGAGATGAAAATATAGGAACTCTGTGTGATGCCACTAACACATTAGAAGTCCTATGGGTGCTGCTGAGAAGAAAATATAGGAGCTCTGTTTGCTGCCACTAACACACTAGAAGTCCTATGGGTGCTGCTGAGATGAAAATATAGGAACTCTGTGTGATGCCACTAACACACTAGAAGTCCTATGGGTGCTGCTGAGAAGAAAATATAGGAGCTCTGTGTGATGCCACTAACACACTAGAAGTCCTATGGGTGCTGCTGAGAAGAAAATATAGGAGCTCTGTTTGCTGCCACTAACACACTAGAAGTCCTATGGGTGCTGCTGAGAAGAAAATATAGGAGCTCTGTGTGATGCCACTAACACACTAGAAGTCCTATGGGTGCTGCTGAGAAGAAAATATAGGAGCTCTGTTTGCTGCCACTAACACACTAGAAGTCCTATGGGTGCTGCTGAGAAGAAAATATAGGAGCTCTGTGTGATGCCACTAACACACTAGAAGTCCTATGGGTGCTGCTGAGAAGAAAATATAGGAGCTCTGTTTGCTGCCACTAACACACTAGAAGTCCTATGGGTGCTGCTGAGAAGAAAATATAGGAGCTCTGTGTGATGCCACTAACACACTAGAAGTCCTATGGGTGCTGCTGAGAAGAAAATATAGGAGCTCTGTTTGCTGCCACTAACACACTAGAAGTCCTATGGGTGCTGCTGAGAAGAAAATATAGGAGCTCTGTGTGATGCCACTAACACACTAGAAGTCCTATGGGTGCTGCTGAGAAGAAAATATAGGAGCTCTGTTTGCTGCCACTAACACACTAGAAGTCCTATGGGTGCTGCTGAGATGAAAATATAGGAACTCTGTGTGATGCCACTAACACATTAGAAGTCCTATGGGTGCTGCTGAGAAGAAAATATAGGAGCTCTGTTTGCTGCCACTAACACACTAGAAGTCCTATGGGTGCTGCTGAGAAGAAAATATAGGAGCTCTGTGTGATGCCACTAACACACTAGAAGTCCTATGGGTGCTGCTGAGAAGAAAATATAGGAGCTCTGTTTGCTGCCACTAACACACTAGAAGTCCTATGGGTGCTGCTGAGAAGAAAATATAGGAGCTCTGTTTGCTGCCACTAACACACTAGAAGTCCTATGGGTGCTGCTGAGAAGAAAATATAGGAGCTCTGTGTGATGCCACTAACACACTAGAAGTCCTATGGGTGCTGCTGAGAAGAAAATATAGGAGCTCTGTTTGCTGCCACTAACACACTAGAAGTCCTATGGGTGCTGCTGAGAAGAAAATATAGGAGCTCTGTTTGCTGCCACTAACACACTAGAAGTCCTATGGGTGCTGCTGAGAAGAAAATATAGGAGCTCTGTTTGCTGCCACTAACACACTAGAAGTCCTATGGGTGCTGCTGAGAAGAAAATATAGGAGCTCTGTTTGCTGCCACTAACACACTAGAAGTCCTATGGGTGCTGCTGAGAAGAAAATATAGGAGCTCTGTGTGATGCCACTAACACACTAGAAGTCCTATGGGTGCTGCTGAGAAGAAAATATAGGAGCTCTGTTTGCTGCCACTAACACACTAGAAGTCCTATGGGTGCTGCTGAGAAGAAAATATAGGAGCTCTGTTTGCTGCCACTAACACACTAGAAGTCCTATGGGTGCTGCTGAGAAGAAAATATAGGAGCTCTGTGTGATGCCACTAACACACTAGAAGTTCTATGGGTGCTGCTGAGATGAAAATATAGGAACTCTGTGTGATGCCACTAACACATTAGAAGTCCTATGGGTGCTGCTGAGAAGAAAATATAGGAGCTCTGTTTGCTGCCACTAACACACTAGAAGTCCTATGGGTGCTGCTGAGATGAAAATATAGGAACTCTGTGTGATGCCACTAACACACTAGAAGTCCTATGGGTGCTGCTGAGAAGAAAATATAGGAGCTCTGTGTGATGCCACTAACACACTAGAAGTCCTATGGGTGCTGCTGAGAAGAAAATATAGGAGCTCTGTTTGCTGCCACTAACACACTAGAAGTCCTATGGGTGCTGCTGAGAAGAAAATATAGGAGCTCTGTGTGATGCCACTAACACACTAGAAGTCCTATGGGTGCTGCTGAGAAGAAAATATAGGAGCTCTGTGTGATGCCACTAACACACTAGAAGTCCTATGGGTGCTGCTGAGAAGAAAATATAGGAACTCTGTGTGATGCCACTAACACACTAGAAGTCCTATGGGTGCTGCTGAGAAGAAAATATAGGAGCTCTGTTTGCTGCCACTAACACACTAGAAGTCCTATGGGTGCTGCTGAGAAGAAAATATAGGAGCTCTGTGTGATGCCACTAACACACTAGAAGTCCTATGGGTGCTGCTGAGAAGAAAATATAGGAGCTCTGTGTGATGCCACTAACACACTAGAAGTCCTATGGGTGCTGCTGAGAAGAAAATATAGGAGCTCTGTGTGATGCCACTAACACACTAGAAGTCCTATGGGTGCTGCTGAGAAGAAAATATAGGAGCTCTGTTTGCTGCCACTAACACATTAGAAGTCCTATGGGTGCTGCTGAGAAGAAAATATAGGAGCTCTGTTTGCTGCCACTAACACACTAGAAGTCCTATGGGTGCTGCTGAGAAGAAAATATAGGAGCTCTGTGTGATGCCACTAACACACTAGAAGTCCTATGGGTGCTGCTGAGAAGAAAATATAGGAGCTCTGTTTGCTGCCACTAACACATTAGAAGTCCTATGGGTGCTGCTGAGAAGAAAATATAGGAGCTCTGTTTGCTGCCACTAACACACTAGAAGTCCTATGGGTGCTGCTGAGAAGAAAATATAGGAGCTCTGTGTGATGCCACTAACACACTAGAAGTCCTATGGGTGCTGCTGAGAAGAAAATATAGGAGCTCTGTTTGCTGCCACTAACACACTAGAAGTCCTATGGGTGCTGTTGGGGTGCAATGCTGTGCTAACAGCACTGCGGTTGGTACTACTGCAATACTGTACTAACAGTAAGCACGCACCAGACTAATCCCCAGCAGCAGCTAATAACACACTAACTGTGCAATCAGCAGCAATGAACGATCAATGACTTAGGTAGCAATGGTTTAGCAAAGAAATAGCCAATGGTTTAGCAAAGAAGAGCAAATCTTTCAGTATCAAGCAAAGACAGAATCAGCAGACTAATCTCTCCTAAAGCCGGAACTCATGTGACCGGGGCCGATGGCGTGGCGGCCTTTTAAATGGTGGGGCGTGTACTAAAGCCCCTGAGCTGTAATTGGCTACAGGCGTCCTGCCTGTAGCCAATTATTGCTCTCCGAGTTTCGGGCGCTGTGATTGGCCAAGCATGCGGGGTCACAGTGCATGCTTGGCCAATCATCAGCCAGCAATGCACTGCGCCGGCCGCGCCGGCCGCAATGCATTGCGGGGCCGCTCGCATCACACGAATGTGATGCGAACGGCCCAAATAGTTCTGGGCTCGACGAGCGAGCGAACGCCCGATGCTCAATTCGAACATGGGTTCGAATCGAGCACCGGGCCCATCCCTAATGTTCACCAAGCATATCTTAGCACAGGACTTACCACAGCGGTCTTCTCCACAAACTTCAGTGCAGGATGAAGAAATGATGGTAGAATTAGGCACTTGGTCTGTATTCTCCCCGCCATGCGTTAACCTGGGAGGAGCGTTGGCAGGTTGTGCGGAGCTGGGCTCAAGAGGATGGAGGGCTTGCACATGTTCTTCAGAGCCACACTCTATGCACTTGATGGACACATTACAGTCCCTTGCAAAATGTTCTGTAGAAGCACAGCACCTGAAACATACCCTAAATGTCTTTAAAAGCTCCTTGCGCTCTTCCAGAGGCTTTTTTCTAAAGCCGATACATTTATTGAGGGGGTGTGGCTTCTTGTGTATAGGACACTCTCTGTTAGGGTTTTCAATCTTCCTACTCTGTTTGTTCGTGGCCAGAACTGGTAGGAGTGGGAAGGATGTCAGTCTTTTTCACGGACACTGGGCCGCTATGGTTTCTGTAGTTGCCCTGAAGACTGGTACTCTTAGGAAAGGGTGAGAAGAGACTGTACTCACCGTAGGAAAAACTTGGATCGTTCTTGGTCTCTGCAATTTCCCTGATGAATTCACAGAAGAAAGAGAATGGAGGGAAGGAAACCTTGTTCTCTCTTTTGTATGATGACCCTAGTGCAGTCCATTTCTCTTGCAAACCATACGGGAGCTTGGAGACAATTGGGTTTACCCCTCTTGGAGTGTCAAGGTAACTGAGTCCTGGTAGTTTTGGGTCTGTCTTGGCTAGCTGAAGCTCAAGGAGAAGGTCACTCAGTCTCTGGAACTCCTTGTTGTCCTTACCGGATATCTTTGGGAAAGTTTCCAGACGTATGAACAAAGCATTTTCTATAGCTTCTGGACTGCCATAACTTTGCTCTAGTCGCTCCCATGCAGCTGTGAGGCCTGCAGTAGGATTGTCCATGAAAACCGATCTTAATGGCTTAACACGTGCAGCAGATAGAGGACCAAGCCATTTGATCAGCAGATTCAATTCTTGATCAGCTGTAATGCCAATATTGCTGATTGTAGTTCTGAAGGCACATTTCCAACTTCTGTAGTTCTCAGGTTGGTCATCAAAACTTGTAAGACCAGTCTTTGTGAGCTCCCTGCGAAGCATGTACCTCACAAACTCTTCTGTTTCAGTTGTCTCCGCCTTTATGTGAGATGCTGTTGGCTGTATGGTGCTGATTGCGTTATCTTTGACATTGTTGTTAAAGGACACAGGGAAATATGGTGCAGCAGATGCATCCAGGTGAGTTGCTTGCTTGAAGTCAGTTGTTCCAATGGTACGTTGATTCAAGGCTGTACCGATGACTGGAGATTGATGACTTGCTTGAAGCTTGTGCTGATGCTCTGTGACGTATGAAGGCAGGCAAGGTAGGCAGGTAGGAAATGCAGTGGAGTGATTTTGAGTGCAGGAAGTTGCTGGAACCTCTTTAACTTGAAGCTGTGAAGGAGTCTCTATGTAGTCGGGAGCATTGGAGACAATGGAGTGTGCACTGCAGTGGCTTAGGACATAGTCTTTAGTGTGTTTGAGGGGGTCTTCCATATCTGCTATGTTTAGGTTAATGCTGTCTTTCTCACTTGCACCTTCGTCTGCACTGATAGCTTGCTGTAGGACCCTTAGCTTTGCCATAGCTGCGTCATGTTTACACTGTTAATTTAAGGTTTCCATTGTTGCTCTTTGTCGTGCTGACTGCGCTTCCGACTCTGCCCTCTGCGCTTCCAATCTGCTCTTTTTTCTGCATATGCCACCTGCACTTTGCTGGCTTCCACTTCAGCGCGGGCATTAATAAGTCGCTCACTGAGTGTTGAGTATCTTGAACTATGGGATCTTGACGAGTTTTTAGAACGTCTGGTGGAAACAGATCTGTGAGATGCAGTGTCCTGTAACAGCTTTATTTTTGCTTCTGCCTTTAATCTGGTTTGCTGGATAAAACTGTCTCTTTCAATATTGAGAGCATCAACGCGCTTTAATTGTGTCATCGCATATTCTGTATTCATGTTTTGCAAGACATTAGTGAATTTGCTGCTGGTAAGCTGATAAAGCTCATATGAGGCAGAAAGTTGTTTAATGGCGCCCTCTAGTGTCAGTAGTTCACGTTCAACAGACACTGTATTGGCTTCAGCAAGGATTTTCTCCCAGACTAATTCCAAGCTATTTGACAATTCAGTCCTTGAAGCTTCATAATTCTCCATTACTTTCCAAGTGGGTTTAACTGAGCGTTTGGGTAACTCAGTTTCTTCAGGAACTTGTGAGGAAGGAGATGTGAGTTCACATGCAGAAGCTTGATCACTCATGATAGCAGACTGACTGTGAAAGCAGGCAGGATCTGTGTGCTGAAATATGACACAGTGCAGATTGTCTCAGGCTATAAGGCTGCCATGTGCTGCTCTGTCCCTTCCGTCTTGCTATGAGGGCAGTAAATCTTGTCTGTATCAGTACTGACATGCAGAAATCTTGTAATTAGGCTGAGAAACTCCGTTTTTCTACTGTCTCAACTACAAAGCGATAAAGTTCATCTCCAGGTTGCAGTAGGCCTTACACAAGCTGGTTTGCTATTATCCCTTGCATCGATACAGGCAGTTTAACTCAATGAATAAACTCACAGTTAGGACGACAGACGATGAATCCTTTCGAATGTTCCGTTTAATGATGGATATTCATAGGTAGAAAAACGTTGCAGTTGTAAGCCACATGTAAGATGTTTAGCATGGAAGATATACACGAGTAATGACCAGAATCAGGAAGTGGAGGAGATATATAAAGAACTACGGTGAGAGAGAGAGTTCAGCTAGAAAGAAGGGGACAGATCTTAAAGACACAGAGCAAGAATAATCACATAGTGTAACACAACAAGATAAATGCAAAAAAAGATGAAACAATAAAGGTGAGAAAAGTCCAAACAACATGTGCACATTCGATGGGTGTCTTCTCATGGAGGAACCACAATGAGGAAAACCACAATGTTGACTGTTGGAACTCACAGCACACTGTAAAGGTGAATAAGTTGGGTACTCTTGCCACAAATGGTGGACCCACCTGCCATACGACAGTGGGTCAGATGGGCTTGATGGTCTCAATGACCAGGAAAGACGAAGCAGGATACCGTGGATGTCTCAGGCCGTCTTAGGCGAGATGGTTCAGTGCACAGATTGAAGAGTGCAGTTCCTCCAGCATACGAGCTGTCAAATGTCTCCTCTCTGTCTGTTATGAGACCTGAAAAAAGCAAAACGGGGGGGCTGGGGGGCCGGTGACTGCAAGGTGTTTTTTCACCTTAATGCATAGGATGCATTAAGGTGAAAAAACACAAAGCTTTACAACCCCTTTAGGAAATACATTTCTGTTACTATGGACTTTAAGTTCCCTAAACTGGCCATAAATTGTTAGATTTTCGTGCAAATGTGCGTACAAAGATGTTCATAAAAGCATATGATATCTGACTTGCCACAATTTGTTATATCTCACATGTACTATACTAATTATGTACCCCAATTGTACATTTACTTTATTATTATTATACAGGATTTATATAGCGCCGATAGTTTACACATGCGCTTTTATCACGGGCAGACTAGTACTTACCGAGGCCGAGATGCTGAGAGCGGTTCACCCTTGCGACTAAGCGCACTTCGACCCCTGGAGGTGAGACAGGGGAGGAATGGCACAAAGAGGCACAGGCTACCCAGCAGGTGCAAGTAGACTTGTATCAGGGACTTTCAAGTGGTCAAGCAGCTGTGTCAAACTGGCAGGTGCATGGCTTGTTGGAAGGACTTGATCAGAGAGTCCAAAACCAGGCTGAGGGTCAAGCACAGGCAGGTAAGATAGTCCAAACACAGCCAGAGGGAACACACAAGGCAAGTCCAGGTCACAGGCAAAAGGTCAAGGCAAGGAGACAAGAGGCAAAGTCCGGGTCACAGGCTGAGGGTCAAACACAGGAGACAAGTGGAGTCCGTAATACAAGCCAAGGTCAGGTCCAGGAGAAGATCAGCAGAGTCAGAGGCAATCCGGGTCACAGCAGGTAATCAAACACAGGAACAAGTCACAGGAAACAGGAAGCTGAAGACAACCAGCAATTCCTCTGAGCACTTGCTGAGCTTTTATAGGCAGCCAGGAAGTCATGTGGTGCGTGAGTGTTTCACTGTCAACTTTGCTGCCATCTAGCGTTCAAATGGAAGTATAGCATGCCTCTTCACAATGTGTTTCTCTGACAGCTTTACAACTTGAGGGTAGACAGTACAACTACAATACACTTTAAGACAGTAGGAATCAGAGAGCCCTGCTCATTGGGGCTTGTAATCTAAGAGGGAGGGTCAAGAGATACAAGAGGTAATAACTATGGGGATGTGTTGATGGAGAAAATAAATGTACAGTTGTTAGGTGGGGGCCAGATAGGCTTCTCTGAAGAGATGAGTTTTCAGGGATCGTCTGAAAGTGGACAAAGTAGGAAATAGTCGGACAGATTGGGGTAGAACGTTCCAGAGGATGGGAGAGGCTCGAGAGAAGTCCTAGAGGCGTGCATGGGATGAAGTGACAAGGGAGCTAGAGAGCGGGGGGCCATTGCTAGGAACAAAGAGAACAATTTGGTTGGTATTTTGAGACTTGGTTAGTGATGTAGCTAGGGGCCAAGTTGTGGATGGCTTTGTAAGTTATTGTTAGTATCTTAAATTTTATTTGTTGGGTTAGTGGCAGCCAATGGAAGGATTGGCAGAGAGGGATAGCAGATGCCTTCTCTTTGTTCTTCTTTTTCAAAAATGTTATAAAACATATTGTAAAACAAAGCATATGATAATACCATCTGTGACTATGCAAATTTATTTAAAAGTCCTGAAAAAACGTGTTTGATTGCCATAACAATGCGGCAAATTTTAGAATTCGATTTCGGGATGGATGGAAGTGAATGTGATTCTGAAAGGAACAAAAATGTCATCCTTCTTTAATTTCACGTACCTGATATTTGTGTAATAGCACTGGAACCACGTAAACCTTGGTTCAGATGGATCTACTGCAGTAGCGGCCAGTCCACAAGGGGTGCAGGGGCGCTGCCCCCCCCCCCTCCCGCCAGCCTGCAAAATTTGCCCACCTAGTCTGGACAATCAAACTGTACAGGATGCCGGACCAACAGGTCTCTACCAGGTCTGTCACCCTCTCACAGGCACGAAGACACAAGTTCATCAAGTCCAACCTGTGTGTGTGCTTTTATGTCTGTATTACATTGTGTATCCCTGTATCTTGTGGTCGTTCAGGTGCTTATCTAATCGTTTTTTGAAATTATCGATGCTCCCCGCTGAAACCACTGCCTGTGGAAGGGAATTCCACATCCTTGTCGCTCTTACAGTAAAGAACCCTCTGCTTTGTGCACTGGTGTGCAGTCATGTTGGAACAGTTTGGAGATGGCCCCTTCCTGTTCCAACATGACTGCACACCAGTGCACAAAGCAAGGTATATAAATACATGGATAAGTGAGTTTGGGGTGGAGGAACTTGACTGGCTTGTACAGAGTCCTGATCTCAACCCGATTGAACACCTTTAGGATGAATTAGAGCGGAGACTGAGAGCCAGGCCTTCTCGTCCAACATCAGTACCTGACCTAACAAACGTGCTTCTGGAGGAATGATCAAACATTCCCATAGACACACTCCGAAACCTTGTGGACAGCCTTCCCAGAAGAGTTGAAGCTGTTATAGCTGCAAAGGGTGGGCCAACTCAATATTGAACCCTACGGAGTAAGACTGGGATGCCATTAAAGTTCATGTGCGTGTAAAGGCAGGTGTCCCAATACTTTTGGCAATATAGTGTACATACACATACTAGGGCCAATTTAGACAGGAGCCCACATTATGAGGGGTTTCTATGTATTCATGTGAAATAGGGACCTTACATTGTTAGCTCCTTAAAGTGGTGGCAAACCCTTACAGACCACTTTTCCCTACAGGTAATAAACCTGCATGGTTTAGGAGTTATTTACCATATACGCTTGCGCCGATGTCATCGGCACATGAGCTTTTTAGAAAGGGCATGATCGTGCCGTTTCTATAGGGCCAGTACCGTGACCGTCGGCTCCTGCGCGTGAGTGACGTCACGTGTCTCCGGCCAGTCAGAGAGCCGGAGTCTGTGGCACCGGAAGGAAGAGAGGGGAAGATGGATGCTTCCACCAGCGGGGACATTGCGAACATTGTGGGTTTTGTTTGCAGGTAAGTGCCACATAATGGGCTAGTATGCGATGCATACTAGCCCATTATGCTTTTATTTTGCAGGGGAATAAAGAGGAAGTAAAACCCATCTGGGGTTTACTTCCTCTTTAAGGGCAGGCAATGATGTGAATATACAATATGTAAAGTGCTGGGTAAATTATTGGTGCTATTTAAATACCAATAATAAGTAAATGGAGCTAAAAAACACAATGGTTGGGGTGGGTGGGTATTCGAACAGTTAAATCGGTGATTCACCATATATTAGGCATGGCCGTTTAAAGAAATTTGGGGGCCCCAAGCATCGCAGTAGAGGGGGCGCCCGTTCGCGTGGGGGGGGGGGGGGGGCGATCGCGGGAGGGGGGGGCGATCGCATAGTATTACAAAGGATATGCGGGGGGGGGGGGAATGTCTTACCTCCTCCACCTGTGCTGCCTCCTCCAGTCCTCTGGCTCCTCTTTCTGCTGTGCTGCCCTCTGCTGGGGCCCCAGGACAAGTCGGTTCCCCAAGCAGCTGCTTGGTTTGCCTGTCCTGTTCCGACGCCCCTGATAGTAGGCCCAAGATCAGATGACAGCCCAGGAAGGTAGAGGTGCAGGTCCCTGGCCTCTTATCTGATCCTGGCCTTTACTATCTGATGAGATGCTGAATTTACCATTGGAGTATGCAAGACATATCACGATTCTGTGCTAATGCAGCTTACTAGGATGCACTTGTAATTGAATTACTGTATATACTCGAGTATAAGCTGACCCGAATATAAGCCGAGGCACCTAATTTTACCACAAAAAAATTGAAAAACGTATTGACTCGAGTATAAGCCTAGGGTGTCCATCTGCATGCCTCACTGTGTCCATGTCTCACTGTGTCCATGACTAGACTGACGTTTAACATGGGAGTCTATGGAAGGGGTGCCCGGATTTGAAAAATTGTTGCTCCCCAGCCATAGGTCCCCCAGACAAAAAAATTTGCACACTTACAGAGGAGAAATGGGACTACACAAGTTTCGGGTCCAGGGGACCTACGACCGACCAGTACTGGGTCCCCAAAATCACCTGGAGAAATTACCGTTTAACATGGGAGTGTATGGAAGGGGTGCCCGGCTTTGAAAGACCGGTGCTCCCGGGCCGTAGGTCCCCCGGAAAACAAACTTTGCACACTTGTAGAGGAAGAGTGGCTACATGTGTGCGAAGTTTGGGGTCCAGGGGATCTACGGCCGGCCGGTACCGGGTCCCCAAAGTCCGGGAGATCAGGCACAAAAAGGTGACTCAAATATAAGATGAGGGGGGCAATTTCAGCACAAAAAAATGTGCTGAAAAACTCGGCTTATACTCGAGTATATACGGTATTACTTATGGGTAGACTTACCCTATAATGCACAAACCCTCTTCCTTAAAACAAAGGTTGCCTTGTCTTTTTAGATCCCCAGTTGAATGGCACATGAGTCAAGAAGGCCAGAAATCAGCGTAGGGTAAGTCTATCTTTCCCATATACATGGAACACATGTTTGTTTGTTTTTTACCCGTTAAAACTGCCAGTTGAAATGATTGCAATTCATCTACCTTTTTCTTTTGTCATTTGGCCCTTGTTCTGTTTTTAATATGTAGCCAATGTCGGTGTGCAATGAAACAATATTTGCTGTTTTGCATGCATTTAAATAAGCTTGGCATTCCGAGAGCTGCAAATTTTTATAATTAATTGCTAATTGGGATTAATTTACACAGACCACTCATGCTGCTAATATTTTTAGCAAACCACTTTATCATCTGTTAGACTGGGCTGTCATCTGTCATTATCTTAAACCAGCTCCAGTTCCACAACATATTTCTCTAAATATAAATCATTATTGCTCGGTTGGAAAATAAAATAATAATCCTTGCTAAAACTATGTCCTATTATTATTTTTTATATATATAACCAAAGAACTAATTACTTTGTAAGGAAAAAGGCTAATAATAAAAAAAAAATAATAATAATAATAATAATAATAAACTCAAAGCTTATTGGACATATAAAATTTTAATTAAAACGCTATTTTATTTTCTCTTACCTTTCTTAGTTCCACTTTTTTTTCCTGGTGTCAGATATGTCTCAGGATTGCACAGTGGGGCTATAAATGTCTAAGATTTTTTACAGTGTCTGCACAGAATATTGTCATTTTAATTTAACTTTTAATTTAGAGGATTTTTTAATAGACAAGTAATTATTTCAAGAAAATCATGAAAATTGGTACACTATGATACCATTAGTTCATTTTATTTTCTCATCACAAAATTGAATACAGTTTTTTTAAAGGATACTTTTTTAATTCTTTGTGATCATAAGTAAACTGTTTTCACACAAGAGTCATACAACTTTCACTCAGGATTCACACATTTTTCCAAATTAATCCAATAGTTAGACCTTTTATGTATGTCCAGTCAAAACTTTTTTGTTTGTTTTGAATAGAGTGGGGAAGGATTCAAATTCATGTCGGGTCCAGGGTCAGGGGCTCAGGGGAGCCGCCAGGGCTGCCATCAGGAATTTTGGGGCCCCTTACACAGCTTCAGGAATGGGCCCCCTGGAGCAGAGGAGAACTGGGGGGCTGCTGCGGATTGAGTTGCGGGGGGGGGGTGCGACGAATTGTTGAGGTCGGGGGGTGCTGTCGCCGCAAATTGTTGAGGTCGGGGGGGGGCTTTGGGTGCTGACGAACAAAAGAACAAAAAAAGGGGGGGTTGCCATCCGAGGCTCTGGGGACCTCTGGGCCCCTTACAAAAAAATTTTAAAAAAATTAAAAAAAATAAAATAAAATAAATAAATAAATACATTTTTATAAAAAAAAAAGGGGGGTTGCCATCCGGGGCCCTGGGGACCTCTGGGCCCCTTACAAAAAAAAAAAAAAAATAAAAAAAAAAAAAGGCTGGTTGCCATCCGGGGCCCTGGGGACATCCGGGCCCCTTACAGGTGTACTGCCTGTACCCCCCTGATGGCAGCCCTGGGTGCTGCCCCCTAATCCCCATGTGAGGAGCCAGGCACATAGAGTTCTACAGAGTTGTTTTTTTTGTGAAGCACATGATTAGAGCCCACCCACTTGTGACACTAGCGAATCAACATTCGCTATTGTCTTCCTGCTTCTTCTCCTGGCCAATCAGGACAGGAAGCGGGTCCTAAGACTGAATTGGCCGGGAGGTGAAGCGACTGGATTGGCTGGGAGGAGAAGCCATGGAAGCCGCCAAAGCCGCCTGCGATCTCGATGGGGTAAATGCGGGGCTGGCGAGCGGGAGGGTGGGCAGGGGAGTTGGTGGGGGGTTTGTTTGCCGCGTCCCCACCCAAAAAAAATAAGCACCAGCCGCCACTGTCCAGGGTTCTGTTAGAAAAATTTCCCCTCAGATATGAAGGGAAGGCAAATCTGAAACAGTGCCATAGGCAGAATATATATATATAGCCACCACTACTACCGTGATTGTTGCTAGCTTCAGGGTCCCATGCCAAACGACTGCCCTGCTGATTAGTGAACAGAGGGGGTTGCTCACTCTGCACAGGTGCCAGGTGCCATACACTTTGCATTTTTTCAATGAGTGCAAAGCATCCTCTGACTGGACGAGGAGGTGGAGATTGTAATGTCCCCACCTCCTCCATTCAGGGAATGCTTTGCAATTCTTGATAAAACACAAAGCGTTCTCTGAATTGTGCCCATGGAAGTGAGTGACCTTCAGTTTTCACTCAGTGCAGGACCCAGGAAGCTAGCGGCATTGCAGTAGTAGCAGTGCCTACCACAGTTATATACCCCAGCCTCCATGCGTATTAGCCAGGTATGGATCATGTATTGGTTTATTGTTCCAAGCTGTGCCAAAGTAACTATGCAAAAATACCCATACCTAGAACTCAGATTTAAATTGGTTGTAAAGGCTTAAAGTGTTACGAAACCCTCATTTTTTTTACATTAAAATAACAAACATATTATACTTACCTGCTCTGTGCAGTGGTTTTGCACAGAGCAGCCCAGATCCTCCTCTTCTGGGATCCCACACCGGCACTGCCGGGTGTCTTGCTGTGGGGGAAACCAAGCAGGCAAGCTCCCCAGCCACGGCTTTGTGTGTCCACACACACATGGAGCCACGGCTCAGTCCACCCCCTCTGTCTCCTGATTGGCTCACTGGCTGTGATTGACAGTGGCTCCCGCTGCTGTCAAAAGCCAATCAGGAGTGCAACTCCCTAGAGAGCCAAGGTTCTCGTGGACATTGCTGGAGCGAGAGGGGGCTCAGATAAGTAATAGGGGGGGTGGGAGGGCTGAATAAATGCATGAAGGTAAAAAACCTTAAAGTGGTTGTAAGGGCACAAGACCAGGATCAAATGAGAGGCCAGGGACCTGCACCTTTACCTTTACCTTCCTGGGCTGTCATCTGATCTTGGTCCTACTATACGGTGAGTCACCAATTTCACTGTTGGAATACCCACCCACTCCAACCATTGTGCGTTCTATGCATGAAGGTAAAAAACCTTCTGTGTGCAGCAGCACCCCCAGCCCCCCTAAAACTTACCCAAGCCCCATCTCTATCCAGCAATGTGCATGAGAACCTCGGCTCTACCGGATCTCTCCCTCCTCATTGCTCATGCTACTGTCAACCACAGCTAGTGAGCCAAAAATGAGTGAGTGAGGGCGGGCCCAAGTCGCACTACCTGTGTGAATGGACACCACAGGGAGCAGTGGCTCAGGAGGGAGCCTGCTCGGGGGACCCCATAGCAAGCTGCTTTCTATAGGGGCACTAGGCAGGAAGGAGGGGCCTGGAGTGCTGGCAGGGGACCCCAAAAAAGAGAGGATCGGGGCTGCTCTGTGAAAAACTATTACACAGAGCAGGTACTGTAAGTATAACATGTTTGGAATAAAAATAAAAAAATAAAAACGAACGTTAATATCACTTTAAGTAGAGCTGCAATAATACTTGTGCCAGATTAGCAATCCACGGCTTTATTTCAATGGCTTTCTCAATTTGATCTTTAAAAGTTGTATAATATTTGGCGATGAAGAGTGTGGGCTGTAAGATGATATTTGGAAAGATAAAGTTGGTGCCAGAGGTACAAAGTATGAAGACAGTTAGTATAGGAGTAGTCATAATATACTGTGGCTTTAATTATCTCGGCAGATGGACGAAGGTGTAAAACCTGATATGAAAGATGCACAAATATGTCAAGCGAACACCTGTTCCTGGATACAGAGGGGTTTAAAGGGATGAATAATATATATGTTGTGGTTTAATGGATGCAGCATTTTATGTCAGTCATGACAAGTTTACAAAATTTATTCATTGGCAATGGCAAAATCTTCTACATTCTTTTTTTTTTTTTTTTTAGGAGTCGAGAGAACAGAGAAACCATCAAGCCAACACTTAAAGTGGTGTTCCAGCTGAAATATATATATTTTTTTTAAAAGTCAGCAGCTACAAACACTGTAGCTGCTGACTTTTAATAAGGACACTTACCTGTCCAGGGAGCCCGCGACGTCGGCCCCCCAAAGGCCGATTCGTCTATCAGATCGGGTGCCGGCGCCGCCATTCTGTCTAAGGGAAACAGGCCATGGAGCCTTGCAGCTTCACTGCCCGTTTCCTACTGCGCATACGCGAGTCGTGCAGCACTTTGTAAATGGCGGGCTGTCTTCTAGGACACACACAGGTCACAGAAGACAGCGGGCCCCATTTCCCAGAACACCACGCGAGGGATGAAGAGAAGGAACACCTCCGCGGTATAGGAAGTGGCAGATTAGGACGACTGCCTAGCAAAAGCCATTTCTGGTAAGTAAAAATAAATGTTTTTCAAATGTTTTTTAATATATTTTAAGTAGACTGTTAAGCCCTGTACACACGATCAGTTTCACTGATGAAAACAGTCCGATGGACTGTTTTCATCAGGCAAACCGATCGTGTATGGGCCCCATCGGTCTTTTTTCCATCGGTGTGAAAAAATAGAACATGTTTTAAATTTTTCCGATGGGAAAAAAAAAAACGATAGCAAAATCCGATCGTCTGTGTGGAACTCCATCGGATAAAAAACCCACGCATGCTCAGATTGAATTATGAGACGGGAGCGCTCGTTCTGGTAAAACTAGCGTTCGTAATGGGGATAGCACATTCGTCACGATGTAACGGACTGAAAAACATGGAGGCTGAAAAGCGCAAATCGGCTCTCACCAAACTTTTACTAAGACGCGGTAACACAAAATCAGCAAAAGCAGCCCAAAGGGTGGCGCCATTGGATTTGAACGTCCCCTTTATAGTGCCGTCGTAAGTCACAGCGTTTGGGACGTTGGTTTTTTTGACTGATGGTGTGTAGGCAAGACTGATGGAAGTCAGCTTTATCGGATTTCCGATGGAAAAAATTGATCGGATTAGAATCCATAGGAAATCCGATCGTGTGTACAGGGCTTTAATGTAAAAAAATTTTTTAGGATGGACCTCCGCTTTAAAGCTTAACTCCAGGCACAATACCTGCAGTTGGGGATTTAAATTAAGATAATGTATTGTGGTTTTGTACATTTTATTTTAATGAGTAGAACACAACTTTTTTTTTTTTTCAACCACTTAAGCCCCGGACCATTTTGTAGCTAAAGGACCAGGCCCCTTTTTGCAATTCGGCACTGCGTCATTTTAACTGACAATTGCGCGGTCGTGCGACGTGGCTCCCGTCCTTTTTTTTCCCCACAAATAGAGCTTTCTTTTGGTGGTATTTGATCACCTCTGCGGTTTTTATTTTTTGCGCTATAAACAAAAATAGAGCGACAATTTTGAAAAAAATGCAATATTTTTTATTTTTTGCTATAATAAATATCCCCCAAAAATATAGAATTTTTTTTTTTTCCCTCAGTTTAGGCCGATACGTATTCTTCTACATATATTTGGTAAAAAAAAAATCGCAATAAGCATTTATTGATTGGTTTGAGCAAAAGTTATAGCGTCTACAAAATAGGGGATAGTTTTATGGAATTTTTATTAATATTTTTTTTTTTTTACTAGTAATGGCGGCGATTAGCGATTTTTTTCAAGATTGCGACATTATGGCGGACACATCGGACACTTTTGACACCATTTTGGGACCATTGTCATTTTTACAGCGATCAGTGCTATAAAAATGCACTGATTACTGTAAAAATGACGCTGGCAATGAAGGGGTTAACCTGTAGGGGCGCTGACGGGGTTAAGTGTTTCCTAGGAAGTGATTACTACTGTGTGGGGGCGTAGCTTGGCGTGTGACATCACTGATCGTCGTTCCTATGACAGGGAACAGATGATCAGTGACGCTCTCACTAGGAAGCACGGGGAGAGGTTTGTTTACACTTACCTCTCCCCGTTCTTCAGCTCTGTGACCCGATCGCGGGCACGGTCACGGAGCTCAGGACCGGGTCGCCAGCACGCGCGCGTGACCCATGGCTGGGCTTCTTAAAGGCGACGTACCTGTACGTGCTTGTGCCTAGCCATGCCATTCTGCCGACGTATATCGGCGTGAGGCGGTCCTTAAGTGGTTAAAATATATACATTTATTTAGTCTGTTTAATATAAAATAATGGATGTAGTCAGGGCTTTTTTTCGCAAACAATAGGTGCTGGAATTCACCCACGATGCCCCAAAACCTCAAATAGTGGGTGTGGTCAGTCAAATTTCACGAACAGTAGAAGGGTCTTAGAGGTCATTAAAAATCAGGATTGCATTACATACAGAGTGCAGAGCTGTCACTTGTACAGAAACCGGACTTCTGTGTTTACAAGTGATTGTGGTGAGCAGGCACCAAAGGGTCTGAGCCAGAGGTGGTGGAACTGAGTTCCACAAAGTTCCACCTAAAAAAAAGCCCTGGATGTAGTGCCCTCCTAGTTAGGCTGCAAGGTCAATGTAATTTTTGTTTTTTGCTGTAATTACAAGCTGCAATTGTTTGGTCTGGTCTGTTCGGTTTGATTACTTTCCCTGCCTCTGGAAGATGTTTCTAGAACTTAGGAAGGGACAATTAAAATGTCCAGCCTGAATATTGAGCAGGACCTAGCCAAACCCTTCGGAAGGTGTGCCCAGGTGGTGGCTGGGCTTCTGCTAAATCGTTTTCAGCCCGGAGGAGTTTGTCTCTTTTCCTCCTGAGAGAATGGGTCAGTGAGCTGAGAAGGGGTAGGCTGCTTGCTCCTGGCGCCCTTTGGATTGGATGCTGGGTTTCTTCGCAAAAGAATGTACCTTTGGACTGGTCTTGTTCCAGGGTTCTGTGAATGCAGCCTCCTTCCGGTGAAGCACCTTTAAGCTACTTCATGGTCCCCAAACTATCTCATTGTCTCCAGTTGTGAGTGAAAGACTGTGTTGTTTGGACATGTGCAATTCATTTTGGTCAGAATATACCGTAAATTCTGGCAAATTTGGGGTTATTTGGACATTCAAATGTATCTGAATATCCAAATAAAATAGTAAAGAATTTTGTTAAAATAAGTTTAATTTAATTTTGTATATCTGTTTTCTACCGAATTCCAAATTTTTGGAACGATTCGAATTTGGGGGCTTCCAGATTCCGATAAGCCCCCTGCCCGCAGACTTCCACAACCACTGCTCAGTGTTGTGGGGAAGAGACTCTTGTCCCCATCAACATGGGGGCAAGGTGCTATGGGGTGCCCCAAAGCACCCCCTCATGACGAGGGCATGTGGCATGGTATGGTTCAGAAGGGGAGGGCACTCGATCGTCCTCTCCCTTTCCTGACCTGTCGGGCTGCATGCTCAGATTAGGTTCTGGTATGGATCTTGGTGGGGACCCTCACACCTTTTTTTTTTTTTTCTTTGCGTTTGGGGGTGCCCCACACTTTTTTTTCCTGAATTTTCTTTTGTTTACATTCTTTTGTTTACATTTCAGCTCTCAGCGGGAACGCCTGCTGACAGCTGATGAGTCATCGGTTGTTAAGAACGTGGCGGCCGGCTTCCTGGCCAAATTCTGAACAACCAGCTAGTCTTCACAGAGAATTCGAATCCAAATTAGAATCGTTCCGAAAATTTGGAATTCGTTAGAAAATTAATAAACAAAATGAAATTTAACGAAACAAAACAAATTCCAAAACTAAAAAAAATTGTAACATAATGAATGTATACGAAACTAAACAAATGTTTCCGTTCTGCATATGTCTAGTGTTGTTGCTGTTTAGAGAGAGAAAGAGCTGTTCTCTGCAGAATTCTGCTCAAACATTTTGGAGTGTTCTTCATCACCCTTAAACCCCTTTCCAATCTTTTACAAGCAATAAAATCCAAAAAGACAAACCCCTAGACTGTTCAATGAGCCAGAGTGAATGGAATGTTGCTGTGTTCCTTGCTGCCTCTGCACTGTTTTGGGAAAGAACCTGTAAAATCCTCAGCAGCTACATGAATATAGTTATTATAAGGTATTTTATTCAGCCAGTGGGCGGATTTGAAGTGAAATTAAACCTTGCTAAATGTTTGTTTTTAATGGGCCCCTAGGAGGTTTATGCCATAATGCGCTAGCATGCACTGCATATTAGCACAATATGGCAGACTTACCTGATAAAACGAAGCCCTCCAGTGCTTTGCCGTCACCGATGTGGTTGGTCCCGGTCACTTTCATCCTCACCCATCTTCCTTCTGGGTTTTCTCTTTCTGTCTGTTTGAATGGGCAGGCTGTGATATGGTCACTTCCATGCATGTGCACAGGTGTCACAGTGCAAAAATGTGCGACTGACAAAAATGTATTTTGAGCTGCGCTCAGATTACATTACTGTCAACAGGCCTGAAGTGATATTTATGACAGAGACCACTAGGGTTATTGCCTCCCAGCGTTCTCTCTAATTTTGACTTTAATACCACCTTAAAGATTGCTGGGAGCTCATTTCTATATTTCTATAGATGTAGGCAACCCCCCAAGAACTACATCTCCCAAGAGCCTGTCCACTCACTGTGTGTAAGGAAAGGGCTCTTGGGAGATCTAGTTATGGGGAGGTGCCTACATTCATCAGCATCAAGGCAGTAGCATTGTTTTGCTGGGAAAGAAATCAACAAAAGCAAGAGGCGAGGGATTGGGGGGGGGGGGGGTCGGGCAAGGATAATGCAAATCCTGGTTGGAATTTTAGCGGCCAATCACAGCTAATCACAACACACACTGAATTAAGCAATTTAATTCAGTTAAAATGTTTACACCCCTCACATTTTTGTAAATATTTTATTATATCTACAACACCGAAGAAATTACACTTTGCTACAATGTAAAGTAGTGAGGGTGATTTGCTGTCCCCAGAAAATAACTCAACACACAGCTATTAATGTCTAAACCGCTGGCAAGAAAAGTGAGTACACCCCTAAGTGAGAATGTCCAAATTGGGCCCAAAGTGTTAACATTTTGTGTGGCCACCATTATTTTCCAGCATTGCCTTAGCCCTCTTGGGCATGGAGTTCACCAGAGCTTCACAGATTGCCACTGGAGTCCTCTTCCACTCCTCCATGACGACATCACGGAGCTGGTGGATGTTAGAGACCTTGCGCTCCTCCACCTTCCGTTTGAGGATGCCCCACAGATGCTCAATAGGGTTTAGGTCTGGAGACATGCTTGACCAGTCCATCACCTTTACCCTCAGCTTCTTTAGAAAGGCAGTGGTCATCTTGGAGGTGTGTTTGGGGTCGTTATCATGTTGGAATACAGCCCTGCGGCCCAGTCTCCGAAGGGAGGGGTTCATGCTCTGCTTCAGTATGTCACAGTACATGTTGGCATTCATGGTTCCCTCAATGAACTTTCACTCCCCAGTGCCGGCAGTACTCATGCAGCCCCAGACCATGACACTCCCACCACCATGCTTGACTGTAGGCAAGAAACACTTGTCTTTGTACTCCTCACCTGGTTGCCACCACACACGCTTGTCACCAACTGAACCAAATAAGTTTATCTTGGTCTCATCAGACCACAGGACATGGTTTCAGTAATCCATGTCCTTAGTCTGCTTGTCTTCAGCAAACTGTTTGCGGGCTTTCTTGTGCTTCATCTTTAGAAGATGCTTCCTTCTGGGACGACAGCCATGCAGACCAATTGAATGCAGTGTGCGGCGTATGGTCTGAGCACTGACAGGCTGGCCCCGCCACCCCTTCCACCTCTGCAGCAATGCTGGGAGCACTCAGACGTCTATTTCCCAAAGACAACCTCTGGATTTGACGCTGAGCATGTGCACTCAACTTCTTTGGTCGACCATGGCGAGGCCTGTTCTGAGTGGAACCTGTCCTGTTAAACCGATGTATGGTCTTGGCCACCATGCTGCAGCTCCGTTTCAGGGTCTTGGCAATCTTCTTATAGCCTAGGCCATCTTTATGTAGAGCAACAATTCTTTTTTCAGATCCTCAGAACGTTCTTTGCCATGAGGTTCCATGTTAAGCTTCCAGTGACCAGTATGAGAGAGTGAGAGCGATAACACCAAATTTAACACACCTGCTCCCCATTCAGACCTGAGACATTGTAACACTAAGGAGTCACATGACACCGGGGAGGCAAAATGGCTAATTGAGCCCAATTTGGACATTTTCACTTAGGGGTGTACTCACTTGTTGCCAACAATTTAGACATTAATGGCTGTGTGTTGAATTATTTTGAGGGGACAGCAAATTTACACTGTTATACAAGCTGTACATTCACTACTTTACATTGTAGCAAAGTGTAATTTCTTCAGTGTTGTCACATGAAGAGATATAATAAAATATTTATAAAAATGTGAGGGGTGTACTAACTTTTGGGAGATACCGTATGTACAAAAAAATGTTTAAATCCTGATCACTTCTCCAGATTAGTAGAGTAGTACAATGTTAAAAAAAAATATTTAAAAAAAGAAACTTTTTTTTATTAATTTTTTTACATGCTGTCACCAGTCAGTGTCCCTGATCACCACCACACCAGTTATATGATGATGCTGTACTGCACTGGTGACAGTATGTAAAGAAAAAAATATATATTTATTTCTTCATTTTCCAAAACATTGTGACAGAAAATTACATCTTCAAAAAACTTGCCATGCCTCTTACTAAATACCTTGGACTGTCTACTTTCAAAAAATGAGTCGTTTGGGGGGTATTTGGACTATCCTGGTGTTTTCGGGCCTCAAGAAATGAGATGGGCCATCAGTACATCAGGATTGATCAATTTTTAGGTATACAGTATATATCATAGTTTGTGGACTCTATAACTTTGCTACAGACTAAATAATAGCAATTGATTTGGGTTATTTTCACCAAGGAAATGTAGTAGAATACAGTTTGCTCTATGAATTGGAACAATTTGAAGCCTTTATAGCAACTTTAAAGTAAATGTCGCAAAATCTCAATGTCTCAATATTACGTTATCAGTAATAGATAAAGAAATGCTATAAAATAACTTTCCCTTTCAGTGGGAATCACAAGCTCTCAAATATTTAGGAGTGAATATTATCTTGGTAGAAGAAAAAATTTATGAATTTAATTATCTCCCTTTACTAAATTCTACAATTAATAGATTGCAGCTTTTGGCTAAAAAGGAAACACTCTTGGCTAGGGAGAATGGCAATATACAAGATGGATATTTTGCCACGTTTCCTATATTTATACCAAACACTGCCTATAGCTAGGGATGAGCTTCGTGTTCGAGTCGAACATACGTTCGACTCGAACATTGGCTGTTCGATCGTTCGACGAAGATCGAACGATTTGGGCCGTTCGCGCCAAATTCGAGTGACGCGAACGGCCCACAATGCACTACGCCATCGCAGTGTCATCCAGGCGCTGTGATTGGCCAAGCATGCACTGTGACCCCGCATGCTTGGCCAATCACAGCGCCGGCAGCGAGGAGAGCAATGATTGGCCACAGGCAGGATGCCTGTGGCCAATTATTGCTGAGGGTGTTTAGTACACGCCCCACACTATAAAAGGCCGCCAGCACGGCGGCCTAGTGTAGTGTGTTCCGGAGCAGGGATAGAGCAGCATAGGCAGGGACAGTGACTGTTATTTCTTTCTTGCTTAACCTGGATTCCTTTAGTTTAGGGAAAGAGAAGGATAGGTAGGGAGAGTGTCAGTGTGTTTTGTGCTTCTGCTATAGTGTGCTTAAAAAAAAACATTTATTCTAGGGACAGAAAACTCTAGGTAGGGACAGTGTCAGTTTCTTTCACTCTGCAAGTCCTTGTTTCCAGGGACCTGGAAGGACAGTGAGTGAATTGTCCTTTTGCTATATTGTGATTAAAAAAAACATTTATTCTAGGGACAGAAAACTCTAGGTAGGGACAGTGTCAGTTTCTTTCACTCTGCAAGTCCTTGTTTCCAGGGACCTGGAAGGACAGTGAGTGAATTGTCCTTTTGCTATATTGTGATTAAAAAAAACATTTATTCTAGGGACAGAAAACTCTAGGTAGGGACAGTGTCAGTTTCTTTCACTCTGCAAGTCCTTGTTTCCAGGGACCTGGAAGGACAGTGAGTGAATTGTCCTTTTGCTATATTGTGATTAAAAAAAACATTTATTCTAGGGACAGAAAACTCTAGGTAGGGACAGTGTCAGTTTCTTTCACTCTGCAAGTCCTTGTTTCCAGGGACCTGGAAGGACAGTGAGTGAATTGTCCTTTTGCTATATTGTGATTAAAAAAAACATTTTTTTCTAGGGACAGAAAACTGTAGGTAGGGAGAGTATTTTTTTTCTTTCACTCTGCAAGTCCTTGTTTCCAGGGACCTGTAAGGACAGTGAGTTAATTGTCCTTGTGCTATATTGTGCTGAAAAAAACATTTATTCCAGGGACAGAAAACTCTAGGTAGGGACAGTGTCAGTTTCTTTCACTCTGCAAGTCCTTGTTTCCAGGGACCTGGAAGGACAGTGAGTGAATTGTCCTTTTGCTATATTGTGATTAAAAAAAACATTTTTTTCTAGGGACAGAAAACTGTAGGTAGGGAGAGTGTTTTTTTTCTTTCACTCTGCAAGTCCTTGTTTCCAGGGACCTGTAAGGACAGTGAGTTAATTTTCCTTGTGCTATATTGTGATTAAAAAAAACATTTATTCTAGGGACAGAAAACTCTAGGTAGGGACAGTGTCAGTTTCTTTCACTCTGCAAGTCCTTGTTTCCAGGGACCTGGAAGGACAGTGAGTGAATTGTCCTTTTGCTATATTGTGATTAAAAAAAACATTTATTCTAGGGACAGAAAACTCTAGGTAGGGACAGTGTCAGTTTCTTTCACTCTGCAAGTCCTTGTTTCCAGGGACCTGGAAGGACAGTGAGTGAATTGTCCTTTTGCTATATTGTGATTAAAAAAAACATTTATTCTAGGGACAGAAAACTGTAGGTAGGGAGAGTATTTTTTTTCTTTCACTCTGCAAGTCCTTGTTTCCAGGGACCTGTAAGGACAGTGAGTTAATTGTCCTTGTGCTATATTGTGCTGAAAAAAACATTTATTCCAGGGACAGAAAACTCTAGGTAGGGACAGTGTCAGTTTCTTTCACTCTGCAAGTCCTTGTTTCCAGGGACCTGGAAGGACAGTGAGTGAATTGTCCTTTTGCTATATTGTGATTAAAAAAAACATTTTTTTCTAGGGACAGAAAACTGTAGGTAGGGAGAGTATTTTTTTTCTTTCACTCTGCAAGTCCTTGTTTCCAGGGACCTGTAAGGACAGTGAGTTAATTTTCCTTGTGCTATATTGTGATTAAAAAAAACATTTATTCTAGGGACAGAAAACTCTAGGTAGGGACAGTGTCAGTTTCTTTCACTCTGCAAGTCCTTGTTTCCAGGGACCTGGAAGGACAGTGAGTGAATTGTCCTTTTGCTATATTGTGATTAAAAAAAACATTTTTTTCTAGGGACAGAAAACTGTAGGTAGGGAGAGTATTTTTTTTCTTTCACTCTGCAAGTCCTTGTTTCCAGGGACCTGTAAGGACAGTGAGTTAATTGTCCTTGTGCTATATTGTGCTGAAAAAAACATTTATTCCAGGGACAGAAAACTCTAGGTAGGGACAGTGTCAGTTTCTTTCACTCTGCAAGTCCTTGTTTCCAGGGACCTGGAAGGACAGTGAGTGAATTGTCCTTTTGCTATATTGTGATAAAAAAAAACATTTTTTTCTAGGGACAGAAAACTGTAGGTAGGGAGAGTGTTTTTTTTCTTTCACTCTGCAAGTCCTTGTTTCCAGGGACCTGTAAGGACAGTGAGTTAATTTTCCTTGTGCTATATTGTGATTAAAAAAAACATTTATTCTAGGGACAGAAAACTCTAGGTAGGGACAGTGTCAGTTTCTTTCACTCTGCAAGTCCTTGTTTCCAGGGACCTGGAAGGACAGTGAGTGAATTGTCCTTTTGCTATATTGTGATTAAAAAAAACATTTTTTTCTAGGGACAGAAAACTGTAGGTAGGGAGAGTGTTTTTTTTCTTTCACTCTGCAAGTCCTTGTTTCCAGGGACCTGTAAGGACAGTGAGTTAATTTTCCTTGTGCTATATTGTGATTAAAAAAAACATTTATTCTAGGGACAGAAAACTCTAGGTAGGGACAGTGTCAGTTTCTTTCACTCTGCAAGTCCTTGTTTCCAGGGACCTGGAAGGACAGTGAGTGAATTGTCCTTTTGCTATATTGTGATTAAAAAAAACATTTATTCTAGGGACAGAAAACTCTAGGTAGGGACAGTGTCAGTTTCTTTCACTCTGCAAGTCCTTGTTTCCAGGGACCTGGAAGGACAGTGAGTGAATTGTCCTTTTGCTATATTGTGATTAAAAAAAACATTTTTTTCTAGGGACAGAAAACTGTAGGTAGGGAGAGTATTTTTTTTCTTTCACTCTGCAAGTCCTTGTTTCCAGGGACCTGTAAGGACAGTGAGTTAATTGTCCTTGTGCTATATTGTGCTGAAAAAAACATTTATTCCAGGGACAGAAAACTCTAGGTAGGGACAGTGTCAGTTTCTTTCACTCTGCAAGTCCTTGTTTCCAGGGACCTGGAAGGACAGTGAGTGAATTGTCCTTTTGCTATATTGTGATTAAAAAAAACATTTTTTTCTAGGGACAGAAAACTGTAGGTAGGGAGAGTATTTTTTTTCTTTCACTCTGCAAGTCCTTGTTTCCAGGGACCTGTAAGGACAGTGAGTTAATTTTCCTTGTGCTATATTGTGATTAAAAAAAACATTTATTCTAGGGACAGAAAACTCTAGGTAGGGACAGTGTCAGTTTCTTTCACTCTGCAAGTCCTTGTTTCCAGGGACCTGGAAGGACAGTGAGTGAATTGTCCTTTTGCTATATTGTGATTAAAAAAAACATTTTTTTCTAGGGACAGAAAACTGTAGGTAGGGAGAGTATTTTTTTTCTTTCACTCTGCAAGTCCTTGTTTCCAGGGACCTGTAAGGACAGTGAGTTAATTGTCCTTGTGCTATATTGTGCTGAAAAAAACATTTATTCCAGGGACAGAAAACTCTAGGTAGGGACAGTGTCAGTTTCTTTCACTCTGCAAGTCCTTGTTTCCAGGGACCTGGAAGGACAGTGAGTGAATTGTCCTTTTGCTATATTGTGATAAAAAAAAACATTTTTTTCTAGGGACAGAAAACTGTAGGTAGGGAGAGTGTTTTTTTTCTTTCACTCTGCAAGTCCTTGTTTCCAGGGACCTGTAAGGACAGTGAGTTAATTTTCCTTGTGCTATATTGTGATTAAAAAAAACATTTATTCTAGGGACAGAAAACTCTAGGTAGGGACAGTGTCAGTTTCTTTCACTCTGCAAGTCCTTGTTTCCAGGGACCTGGAAGGACAGTGAGTGAATTGTCCTTTTGCTATATTGTGCTGAAAAAAACATTTATTCCAGGGACAGAAAACTCTAGGTAGGGACAGTGTCAGTTTCTTTCACTCTGCAAGTCCTTGTTTCCAGGGACCTGGAAGGACAGTGAGTGAATTGTCCTTTTGCTATATTGTGATTAAAAAAAACATTTTTTTCTAGGGACAGAAAACTGTAGGTAGGGAGAGTGTTTTTTTTCTTTCACTCTGCAAGTCCTTGTTTCCAGGGACCTGTAAGGACAGTGAGTTAATTTTCCTTGTGCTATATTGTGATTAAAAAAAACATTTTTTCTAGGGACAGAAAACTGTAGGTAGGGAGAGTGTTTTTTTTCTTTCACTCTGCAAGTCCTTGTTTCCAGGGACAGAGAAGGACACCTGAAGGTAGCCCTTATTGCTTTTTTCCCATCTCCCTGCAGGCCATCTATTAGAATGTCTGGAAGGCAAACAAGGAGAGGCAGACAGTCAGGAGGCAATAAAAGAGGGCAAGCAGGCTCTGTGTCTGGGGGCAACAGTGCTGGTCGTGGACGCGGTGCATTGTCATCAGCACATGGCCATGGGACACGCTTGTCCTTCTTTTCGGCAGCTGGACATGTTGAGCCACATCATGCCGAAGACTTGGTAGAGTGGATGACCAAGCCCTCCTCCTCCTCCTCATCCTCTCTCACCCAGGCTCAGGGTACTGGAAAAGCAGCTGCCAAAGCGTCGTCTTCCCTGGTATCAATGTCAGACAAATCATCAGTCACTCCTTCCCTAGACCCACCATGTCCTCCTCCTGAGGAGTCCCCCGAACTGTTTCAGCACAGTGTTGGGTACATGCTCCAGGAGGATGCCCAGCGTTTCGAAGGGTCTGATGATGAAACCCAGCTAGAGGAAGGCAGTAGCGTGAGAGCAGACAGAGGGGATGCTCAAGAAGGACACCAATCTGGCAGTCATGTTCCAGCAGCTGCAGCATACTGCCAGATTGGCTCCAGTGATGAGGAGGGAGGGGATGATGAGGTCAATGACTCCACGTGGGTGCCTAATAGGAGAGAGGAGGAGGAGGAGGATGAGGAGGAGGCACATCTCCAACGAGGCAGGATGCCCTTTGGTGGCCAGCGTAAGGGCAGTACACCGACGGAATCACACCGCAGAGCTCCGCCTGTGCAGGGCGCTGCCTCTGCCCGTCATTCAAAAAGTTCTTTGGTGTGGGCCTTTTTTGAGGCTAGTGCATCAGATCGCACAGCTGCTGTTTGCAACATATGTCTCAAGCGTATATCGCGTGGCCAAAACATCAGCCGCTTGGGTACCACATGCCTGACCAGACATATGTTGACCTGCCATGCAGCTCGTTGGCAAGCCTACCTCAAAGACCCACACCAAAGAACAAAGCGGACCTCTCCTTGCACCGCATCAGCTGGGATCTCCAACCCCACTATAACTTCAGTCCTCTCTGAAACATGCACTGAGAGGAATGAAGGTGTAGAATTAGGTGTGTCACAGCCAAGTACTTGCGCCCACTCTGCTAGCAGTACACCGACGTCCGATTCTAGCAGGCAAATTTCCCTGCCCCAGCTGCTGGACCGTCGAAAGAAGTTCACTCCCAGCCATCCACATGCCCAGCGGTTGAATGCTAGCTTGGCTAAATTGCTAGCGCTTCAACTGCTGCCTTTTCAGTTGGTAGACTCGGCCCCCTTCCGTGAGTTTGTGCAATGTGCGGTTCCTCAGTGGCAGGTTCCCAAACGCCACTTTTTCTCACGGAAGGCTATTCCGGCTCTCTACCGGCATGTGGAAGGCAATGTCTTGGCCTCGCTGGACAGGGCGGTCAGCGGTAAGGTGCATATTACCGCTGACTCATGGTCCAGCAGGCATGGACAGGGACGTTACCTTTCTTTCACGGCCCATTGGGTCACTCTTTTGGCAGCTGGGAAGGATTCAGGACAAGGTGCAGTAGTGTTGGAGGTTGTCCCACCGCCACGCCTCCAAAATGCTACTACTGGTTGTGACACACCTCTCTCCTCCACCCCCTCCTCTTCTTCTTCCTCCATGGCCTCTTCCTGTGGTTTGTCCTATGAACCAGCGGTGCTCCGTAGCCGTTCACGGGGCTACGCAAGTACGCAGGCAAAAAGATGCCATGCCGTGCTTGCGCTGGTGTGTTTGGGGGACAGAAGCCACAC
The DNA here is from genome assembly GCA_029206835.1 of Rana muscosa. Classification (NCBI taxonomy): domain Eukaryota; kingdom Metazoa; phylum Chordata; class Amphibia; order Anura; family Ranidae; genus Rana; species Rana muscosa. The sequence continues at coordinate 179,712,591 of CM055119.1, read as the reverse complement.
TGGGGCAGAGGTCCTGTCTGCTCTGCAGGGCCAGGCCGAGAGGTGGTTGACGCCACGCCAGCTTAAGCCAGGAATGGTGGTTTGCGACAATGGCACCAACCTCCTCTCCGCCCTCCGACAGGGACAACTGACCCATGTGCCCTGTGTGGCTCACGTCCTTAACCTGGTGGTGCAGCGGTTCTTGGGCAGGTACCCGGGCTTACAGGATGTCCTGAGGCAGGCCAGGAAAGTCTGTGTGCATTTCCGCAGATCTTATAATGCCAGTGCTCGCCTGGCTGAGCTGCAAAAGGAGTTGAACCTGCCCAAGAACCGCCTTATATGTGACATGCCCACCAGGTGGAACTCAACGTTGGCCATGCTGCAGCGGCTGCACACGCAGCAGAGGGCCATCAATGAGTACCTGTGCGACTACGGCACCAGGACAGGGTCAGGGGAGCTTGGTTTTTTTTCTCCACGCCAGTGGGGCATGATCAGGGATGCATGCACTGTCCTGGCACCATTTGAGGAGGCCACGAGGATGGTGAGCAGTGACAGTGCATGCATCAGTGACACTGTACCTCTTGTCCACCTGTTGGAGCACACGCTGCGTGGAATAATGGACAGGGCACTTGAGGCAGAACAGAGGCAGGAAGAGGAGGACTTCCTTGCCTCTCAAGGCCCCCTTTACCCAGACAGTGTTCCTTCTGTCCCACCCATCGCACAGGAAGAGGAGGAGGAGGAGGAGGAGGAGGAGGATTGTGTCAGCATGGAGGTGGAGGCTGGCACTCAGCATCATCAGCAGCAGTCTTTTAGGGATGATTTACAGTCCCAAGAAACCAGTGGACTTGTACGTGGCTGGGAGGAGGTGGCTGCGGATCATGTCGTCCTTAGTGACCCAGAGGACTCCGGAGCGAATGCCTCAGCAAACCTACGCTGCATGGCCTCCCTGATCCTGCAAAGTCTGCGGAAGGATCCTCGTATTCTTCGGATCAAGGAGAGGGACCATTACTGGCTGGCCACTCTCCTTGATCCACGGTACAAGGGTAAGGTTGCGGACCTTATGTTACCGTCGCAGAGGGAGCAGAGGATGAGACAACTCCGGGAGGCCTTGCAGAAAGGTCTGTGCAACGCGTTCCCAGAGACTGGGAGGTTGCAAACTCCTGGTCCTGGACAACGAGTTGCTGAGGCTTCGGCCAGTCAAAGAAGGAGCGGTGGGGAAGGTGGCCGTCTGACCGATGCGTTCAGACAATTCTTTAGTCCGCAGCCCCAAAGTATGATTGGTTCCAGCAACCATCGCCAGCGTCTGATAAACATGGTGCAGGAATATCTAGGGGCAAGGTCAGACTTGGACACCTTCCCCACCGAAAATCCTCTGGCTTACTGGGTCTTGAGGATGGATCACTGGCCAGAGCTTGCACAGTATGCAATTGAGCTACTGGCCTGTCCTGCATCCAGCGTTCTTTCGGAACGCACATTCAGTGCTGCTGGAGGATTTGTCACGGATCACAGGGTGCGCCTGTCCACCGACTCGGTTGATCGACTGACTTTCATCAAGATGAACCAGTCTTGGATCACCACCAGCTACCACACACCTGATGCTGATATAACAGACTAATTGATTTTAAAATGTCACATCCCTTCAAGACTGATGCTGATGCTGAGTGCCTGTGCTGTTATGTTGACTGCCTATCCTCCTCCTCCGAGTCCTCAATGATACGATTGATGATGATAGCTTGGAAGATCATTTTTGTTTATGGGTGCCGCCACCAGTGCCTAACGCCCAATTTTTCAGCCCCTGTTTAACAGGGGCGTGTAATTACAATTTTTGAAGCAATACTTTGCAACAGGGCTCATTGCTGTGCTCCAAGTACAGTATCTGTGAGGAGTTGCAGTGTTGTGCCACCAGTGCCTAAGGCCCAATTTTTCAGCCCCTGTTTAACAGGGGCGTGTCATTACAATTTTTGAAGCAATACTTTGCAACAGGGCTCATTGCTGTGCTCCAAGTACAGTATCTGTGAGGGGTTGCAGTGTTGTGCCACCAGTGCCTAAGGCCCAATTTTTCAGCCCCTGTTCAACAGGGGCATGTAATTACAATTCTTGATCTAATAATTCACAGCAGGGCCCATTGCTGCACCCACCAAGAGTAACTGTCAGGGCTTACAGTGTTGTGGCACCAGCACCACCATCAAAGGCCCAATTTTTACTACCACTGTTCAACAATTATATGTAATTAAAATTCCTGATATAATAGTTGACAGCAGGGCGTTCCAGCACCAACCAAGAGTAACTGTGAGTGCTTACAGTGTTGTGCCAACACCAACAACTAAGGGGCCTATTTCTGCAGAGTATATACGGCAGGTCCCTACTTTCAAACATCCAACTTACAAACGACTCCTACTTGCAAACGCAAGAAGACAACAGGAAGTGAGAGGAAATCTACCACTAGGAAGGAAAATTCTCTCCTGTAAGAATAAATATGGGAGAAAGGTGTCTCCTCTGTACTGATGCTTTATCAGCAATCCTTGTTTCAAGAAAAACACCACATTTCAAAAACAGTTGTCATTGGGACGGAAAGTGAGGTGAAATGTTCTGAACAGGGGCACAGACAGCAAAACAAATGTTACAGGGGTGATAACCCTTACCTATGTTTTCCAAAAAGTTTAAAAATAGATTTTTGGGCTGGAGCTACACTTCAACAATGTACCTGTTCAAAATTACAAACAGATTCTACATAAGAACAAACCTACAGTCCCTGTCTTGTATGCACCGCCTGTATACGGCTGTTCAGAGTATATAGGGCCTTTTTTATTTTATGTGCGGGGTTCCCCTTAATATCCATACAAGACCCAAAGGGGCTGGTAATGGGCTGGGGTAGGGGGGGGGGGGGTCATGGGGTAGCTATGCCATTTTTCTTAAAGAATTTCATCCATATTACCGGGACCAGACATTACATTAAAGCCGCAAGCAGTTTTAAATGGCTTTTTTTTCCTTTAGAAGTGTCATTTTGTGCAGGGACAGTTCTAAACACGGGAAACACGTGGCACTTCACAGGCATACTTTAGACACCCCCCAGGTACGATATTTAAAGGAATATTTGACTTTTTTTTTTTCACTTTATGCATCATTAAAATGACTGCTCCCGAAAAACGACCGTTTTTAAAACTTCTTTTTGCATTGATACATGTCCCCTGGTGCAGAACCCGGGTTCCCAAACCCTTTTTAGGACAATAACATGCATAATAGTTGTTATAATTAGCACTTTAGAATTCGAACGTTCGCATCCATTGTATTTAATAGGGTTCTAATGTTCGTTCGAACTTCCGGTCCGTTCGCGGGTTCTGGTGCGAACCGAACCCGGGGGTGTTCGGCTCATCACTACCTATAGCTCTACCACTGGCTTTTTTCCGATCTTTAAAATCGAGTTTACTTCGATATCTTTGGCGGAATTCATCGGCAACATTGCAGTATGATTTTCTGGTAAAGCGGAAGACAGAGGGGGGAGCAGGATTACCACGGATGGAACTATATTATACAGCCGCAGTGCTGGCTAGAATACTGGATTGGTTCCACTGTGGAAGTACAAAACTATGGGTAGCCATAAAACAGCAAATAATAGAACTCCCGCTGGTCTCTCTTCCGTGGACTTTACCGAAATTGCATTTTTTGGAACAAACACCTGCCCCTTTGACCCAGTCCTTATTGAAAGTCTTGGATAGGATGGTAAGAAGGTGGGGTGTTTCTTCAACACCAGGTCCATTAACCTCAATAATGGGTAACCCAGATTTTTCCACCTGCTTTGTTACCAGATAGGTTTTTAAAATGGATAAGGCAGACTCCCTCTCCGATTATACAAGCTTTGTCATCAAAAGGACTCCAGCCACTTAGCATGATAATGAACAATGAACGCAGATATGCTGTTCAGTGGGTTCATTATCTTTCAGCTTCAACATTATTACAGTCATCTATCTAAAAGCATTCTATTACACAGGGACTTAACACCATTCAAGTCCCTATGTAATGGGACGACAGGTTGTTCTAACACCATCTCCACGATATATGATATACTGCTGTCATATGCTACTCCAACTAGCCCCTATTACATCAGAGATTGGGAGAGAGAATTGGGCTATTCGATTTCTGTAGAAGATTGGAGGAAAGCTTATGTGTTAACTTTTAAATCTAATTTAGCGACTTTTATACAAGAAAAGAATTATAAAATATTAACTAGATGGTATAGATGTCCGGCAAGGTTACATAGAATTTCCCAGATTTATCCTGAGGAATGCTTGCGATGTGGAGGAGATGAGGGTACAATGATCCATATCTGGTGGACATGTCCCCAGATTAAAGAATTTGGGGATTTTGTATTCCAGATCTGCTCCTGTGTCACCGTGGTATCTTATGATAAATCCCCAGAAATAGCTTTACTATCCATGTATCCAGGGGCTCTGGGAAAGGTTACAAAGGGATTGTTTCCTAATCTAATATCTGCCGCGCGAATAATCATACCCAGATACTGGAATACAAGAGTTGCCCCCACTATCCAAGAGTGGGTAGCTGAAATTAACCAGATAAAAAGAATGGAGGAAATAACAGCAAGTAATCAGGGACACTATCATAAGCTTATAGAAATGTGGTCACCATGGATCGAGTTCCTAAACTCGGAGACTCTGAGACTCTACCTGTGCAAATTAGTATGATGAGGATTTGACGGAGTTAGGTAGGCGTGGCATGGTGTGGTAGAGGGTCGGGAGGGGGCCTTCCAGAGGAATGTGCAGGTATGTCTAGGTCTATATCTGTTTATAGTTTTTTTTTTTTCCTTCTTGTTGTGTTTTTTGGTTTTGTGTGTCTGGGCTGATATGATTCAGAAACACTTGATAGCACTAAGAAATTACTATGAAGGAATGGATAAAAATCTTTAATTATTTAGGATCTCTCTGTTTTGTATTTGTGTTTTTCGTTCTGATAGTAGTTATGCAATAGAGAGTAAAACTCTGGGTGATGTTTTGGGAATAATAAAATCTTAAAACAGGTATATATACACATGATTACCGTATATACTTGAGTATAAGCCGACCCGAATATAAGCCGAGGCCCCTAATTTACCACAAAAAAATGGGAAAACGTATTGCCTCGAGTATAAGCCGAGGGTCAGAAATGCAGCAGCTACTGTAAGTGGAAAAGAGGGTCAACAATGCCCATCTGCAGCTGCATACCTCACTGTGTCTATTGCATACCTCCCTGTGTCCTGTGCATGCCTACCTGTGCAGATCTGCCTACCTCCTTGTGTCCATTGCAGCCTACCTGTGTCCTGTGCATGCCTCCGTGTGCCGATCTGCAGCCTCTGTGTGCCGATCTGCAGCCTCCGTGTGCCGTTTAGCATTCTCTGTGCCGCTCTGCATCCACCGATCAGCGTGTCATAAAAACATACGGTGGCCATTCCAGTATTCAAAAGCCGTGCCTCCTCCTCGTCTGTGATAGACGGAACACTCAATTTCCCAGCATTCAGTGTTCCGCCTATCACGGACATCCGCTCATCCCCATAACACGGACGAGGATGAGAGGATGTCCGTGATAGGCTGAACACTGACTGCTGGGAAATTGAGTGTTCCACCTATCACAGACAAGGAGGTTCGGCTTTTGAACAATGGAATGGCCACCGTCTGTCTGCATGACACGCTGATCATGTAGGTAGACGACGGCGACTCGAGTATAAGCCGAGGGGGGTACTTTCAGCCTAAAAAAAAGGGCTGAAAATCTCGGCTTATACTCGAGTATATACGGTAAGTTTTCTATGTGCTATGAGTGGAATCTGTATGTAAATTTAAAAAATTTGTAATAAAATATGATTAACCACTTAACGACCGCCCACTGTAAAAATACGTCGGCAGAATGGCACCGACAGGCAGAATCACGTATATCTACGTGACTGCCTTTGTATAGTTGGGGGGTCCGATCGGACCCCCCTTCTTTACAGTGAGCGGCCGTTATTAGTTTGGGAGCGATCAGGGATGAGGGGACAGCCGTTCGATTCCGGCCACCCCCTCTCGATCGCTCCCAGCGAATCGAATCCTTCCCCTGCCTGTGTAATGTTTACACAGGCAGGAGGAAGTGATGTCATCTCTCCTGCGGCGCTCACATATACCGAGCGCCGCACAGGAGAAGATGCAGGTTAGTGCACAAAACACTACACTGACACCAGGACATATAGGCACATAAATCGCCCCCCCAGGCCCCCCCCAGACACCCCCAGATCACCCCCCAGATCACCCCCCAGCCCCCAGTCACAGTGTCACTGATTGCAGTGACCATTTATTTAGTGATCACTGCAATCAGTGACATTTGTGACTGTAAAAGTGTCACTACATTTAGTTTTAGGTCCAGTGTAGCCCCCTAACCCCCCCTAATAAATGTTTAACCCCCTGATCGCCCCCCAGATAACCCTTTCACCCCCTAGCACCGCCATCGCTAAGCGATCATTTTTCTGATCGCTGTCTTAGCGTCGGTGATTCAGATCGGTAGTCAGTAATTTTTTTTAGGTTCGCCGCAGGTTTTTATAGCGTCAGGTACCCCCATATATTACCTAATAAAGGTTTAACCCCCTTGATCGCCCCCCAGGTAACCCTTTCACCCCCTATCACCACTGTCGCTAAGCGATCGTTTTTATGATCGTTGTCTTAGTGTCGGTGATGCCGATAGGTAGCCAGTAATTTTTTTTTAGGTTCGCCGTCAGGTTTTTATATAGCGTCAGGTACCCCCATATATTACCTAATAAAGGTTTTAACCCCCTAATTGCCCCTAGTTAACCCTTTCACCAGTAATCACCATATAAGTGTTACGGGTGACGCTGGTTAGTTAGTTTGCTTTTTATAGTGTCAGGGCACCTGCCGTATATAACCCAATAAAGGTTTAACCCCCTGATCGCCCGACGGATGATATCAATTAGGTTTTAGCGTCAGAGAGGGTATGCGTCACACCCCAGGCAGAGTCAGGTTAGTGCCAGTAGCGCTAACACCCACGCGTTAAGCATACACCCCCCTTAGTGGTATAGTATCTGAACAGATCAATATCTGATCTGATCAGATCTATACTAGCATCCCCAGCAGCTTAGGGTTCCCAAAAACGCAGTGTTAGCGGGATCAGCCCAGATACCTGCTAGCACCTGCGTTTTGCCCCTCCGTCCAGCCCAGGCCACCCAAGTGCAGTATCGATCGATCACTGTCACTTGCAAAACACAACACACATAACTGCAGCGTTCGCAGAGACAGGCCTGATCCCTGCGACTCCAGTGCTGTAGGAGGTGATTTCACCACCACAGTTAAAAAAAAAAAAAGCAGATATGCCGAAGCATTGGGGCAGCAGGAGCGGAGGAGCGATTTTGCTCCTAATGCCGCGTACATACGGTCGAAATTCCGACGGAGGCTTGCCCGTGGAAAAGTCTGACCATGTGTACGCGGCATAACTTTTGCGGGAAGATGCCCCCATGCTTCGGCATATATAAATGGTGCATGTATGCCCATCATTAGAAGTGGGTGGATGAAGGGCGGTATTCTAATGGTGGGCATACCCACCGATCAATCTTTTTTTTTCGTTCAGCCAACAGGCTGCATGAAAAAAAAGATTACAATACATGTCCAACAAGGACCAGCAACGTACTGGTATGTTGCTGGACTTTGAATGTTTATACCAGAATGATGCCTGTGGGTTTAGGTATCATCTTGGTATCATTCTTTTCAGCCAGCGGCCGGCTTTCATGTAAAAGCTATTCTAGTGGCTAGTTAGCCTCTGGACTGCTTTTACAAGCAGTGGGAGGGAATGTCCCCCCCCCCGGATATAAAAAGCGCCATTGGGAAATTGGGAAAGCATTTTATCACACTGATCTTGGTGTGGTCAGATGCTTTGAGGGCAGAGGAAAGATCTAGGGTCCAATAGACCCCAGTTTTTTTAAAAAAAGAGTACCTGTCACTACCTATTGCTATCATAGGGGATATTTACATTCCCTGAGATAACAATAAAAATGCTAAAAAAAAATAAAAAAATATGGAAGCAACAATTAAAAAAAAAAAAAAAAAGCAAAATTAATAATAAAAAATAAAATAAAAAAAAAATCACCCCTGTCCTGCCCTGTTCTTGCCCAATGGCGAACGCAAGCGTTGGTCTGGCGTCATATGTAAACAGCAATTGCACCATGCATGTGAGGTATCACCGGGAAGGTCAGATCGAGGGCAGTAATTTTAGCAGTAGACCTCCTCTGTAAATCTAACGGCGTAACCTGTAAAGGCTTTTAAAAATGTATGTAGTTTGTCGCCAATGCGCGTTTGTGCGAAATTTTAAAGCTTGTCGTGTTTGGTATCTATGTACTCGGCCTAAGATCATCTTTTTTATTTCATCAAACATTTGGGCAATATAGTGTGTTTTAGTGCATTAAAATTAAAAAAGGTGTATTTTTTCCCAAAAAAATGCGTTTGAAAAATCGCTGCGCAAATACTGTGTAGAAAAAAAAAATTGCAACACCCACCATTTTAATTTGTAGGGCCTTTGCTTTAAAAATATATATAATGTTTGGGGGTTCAACATAATTTTCTTGCAAAAAAATAAATATGTTTTCATGTAAACAAAAAGTGTCAAAAAGGGCTTTGCCTTCAAGTGGTTAGAAGAGTGGATGTAATGTTGTGTATAAAATGCCAGAACAGTTCAAAACCCCCCCAAATGACCCCATTTTGGAAAGTAGACACCCCAAGCTATATACTGAGAGGCATGTCGAGTCCATGGAATATTTTATATGTTGACACAAGTTGCGGAAAAAAGACAATTTATTTTTTATTTTTAATTTTTTGCACAAAGTTGTCACTAAATGATATATTGCTCAAACATGCCATGGGCATATGTGGAATTACACCCCAAAATACATTCTGTTGCTTCTCCTGAGTACGGGGATACCACATGTGTGAGACTTTTTGGGAGCCTAGCCGCGTACGGGACCCCAAAACCAAGCACCGCCTTCAGGCTTTCTAAGGGTGTAAATTTTTGATTTCACTTCTCACTGCCTATCACAGTTTCGGAGGCCATGGAATGCCCAGATGGCACAAAACCCCCCCAAATGACCCCATTTTGGAAAGTAGACACCCCAAGCTATTTGCTGAGAGGTATGGTGAGTATTTTGCAGATCTTGCCACAAAGTTTTGAAAATTGAAAAAAAAAAAATGTCTTTCTTCATTTTCAAAAACAAATGAGAGCTGTAAAATACTCACCATGCCTCTCAGCAAACAGCTTGGGGTGTCTACTTTCCAAAATGGGGTCATTTGGGGGGGTTTTGTGCTATTTTGGCATTTTATGGCCTTCGAAACTGTGATAGGTAGTGAGGAGTGAAATCAAAAATTTGTGCCTAGAAATCCTGAAGGCGGTGCTTGGTTTTTGGGGTCCCGTACGCGGCTAGGCTCCCAAAAAGTCCCACACATGTGGTATCCCCGTACTCAGGAGAAGCAGCAAAATGTATTTTGGGGTGTAATTCCATATATAACCATGGCATGTGTGAGCAATATATCATTTAGTGACAACTTTTTGTAATTTTTTATTTTTTTTTGTCATTATTCAATCACTTGAGACAAAAAATAAAAATATTCAATGAGCTCAATATGCCTCTCAGCAATTTCCTTGGGGTGTCTACTTTCCAAAATTGGGTAATTTGGGGGGGTTTTGTACTGCCCTGCCATTTTAGCACCTCAAGAAATGAGATAGGCAGTCATAAATTAAAAGCTGTGTAAATTCCAGAAAATGTACCCTAGTTTGTAGACGCTATAACTTTTGCGCAAACCAATAAATATACGCTTATTGACATTTTTTTTACTAAAGACATGTGGCTGAATACATTTTGGCCTAAATGTATCACTAAAATTGAGTTTATTCGATTTTTCTTATAACAAAAAGTAGAAAATATCATTTTTTTTCAAAATTTTCGGTCTTTTTCCGTTTATATCGCAAAAAATAAAAATCGCAGAGGCAATCAAATACCATTAAAAGAAAGCTCTATTTGTGGGAAGAAAAGGACGCAAATTTCGTTTCGGTACAACATTGCATGTCTGCACAATTTACAGTTAAAGCAGCGCAGTGCAAAATTCTGAAAACAGCTCTGGTCCTTTAGCTACAAAATGGTCCGGGGCTTAAGTGGTTAAACAAAAAAAGAGTACAGTTTGGCCTAAGTTTATGAAGAAAAATCACTAATTTGCTAACATTTTTAACAGAAACAAAGAAACAAAGAAAAACTTTTTTTTTTCAAGATTTTTGGTCTTTTTCCATTTATTTTATTAAAAGCTAAAAAGAAAGCTCTATTTGTGTGACAAAAAAAAGGTAAAAATGTATTTTGGGTACAACGTTGCATTTAAAGTTTGAGAGCGCTAAAAGCTGAAAATTGGCTTGAGCAGGAAGGGGGTAAAAGTGCCCGGTATTGAAGTGGTTATTGTTTTGTTTCTTTTTAGTTTTGCTCAGACATTGCTATTATTTACAGTAGGACTACATTCCCAACAATTCTTGCACCACTCTACAATAAGGCCCCATACACACTATTAGATTTTCTGCAGATTTTTGTCTTCAGATTTACCAAAACCATATAATATGAGGTCAAACCTTAAAGTGGTTGTAAACCCTAGAAATTTTTTTTTTTTAAATCACCCCTGCAAGACAAAGCCATAATGAGCTAGTATGACTAGCATACTAGCTCATTATGCATCATTTACCTTAGATCAGGGCCCCCAAAGCCATCCTCGTCTCTCTCTCCAGCCGCAGCCATCGCTGCGGCGATACCCGGAAGGTTACTTCCAGGTATCGCCGCTCCAGCCAATCAAAGCCAATCACAGCGTCACTCCGCGTATGCGCTCGGGAGCCGTCAAATCCGGCTAAGCCGGATTTGTGAATGGGATTAACCCTGTGAATACGCCGTTTGCCTACGGCGCGCATGCGCCGTAGACACCGATGCATGTCATTTTTTGCAAATATCTCCTAAACCGTGTAGGTTTAGGAGATATTTCTTGCACCTACAGGTAAGCCTTAATCTAGGCTTACCTGTAGGTGCAAGTTGCATAAGTGGGTTTACAACCAGTTTAAGAGCTTCAATTTGTATGCAATCAGGCAGGCCCTTGCACTACATGGTTTTGGTAATTCTGAAGACAAAAATCTGCAGAAAATCTATAAGTGTGTATGGGATTCTTATGCTGGCCATATACTATACGAAATGGCCGAACCCATTTTTGAAAAACGAACATTTGGCCGTGAGAGCTAACAATAGTGGCATCATGTAATGACTGATAAATCATTCAGTGGACATAAATGAATACATTTTTTGTTCGATTTTTTACATATACCTAGTGCAAACTGTTCGGACGGGAAACACATAAACCTTTCAATTTATTCTTCGTTCGGCAGAAAATTTCCAAACTCGTCCTTCGTTTGTTAGGCTCAAAAACGTCCCAACGATGTTCGATTTTGTGCCCATTAACTAGCCGATTTTTCGTACAGTGTATGGCCAGCATTAGGCTCTGTTCACATCTAGGCATTTCTATTTTACAGGTGTTTTTTCAGGCGGTTTTTCTGGCATTTATGCAGAACTTTTGTACAGGTGTTTTGCTTTTGTACAGGCATTTTGAAGTTCAAAAGGTGACCAATGTAAAAGAATTAAAAGGCCTGTAATCTGCCAAACAGGAAGCTCATGTACTTTTTTGAGCGACGGGCGTTTTGCTTCAGGCGACAGAACGCTCAGATGTAAACAGGGGCCATTGAAATTAATGGGATTTGTCTTGTTGGGCGTTTTTGGAGCTAAGGCCTATGCCGCGTACACACGACCGTTTTTCATGACGAGAAAAATGCCATTTTTTAATTTGGTCATTAAAAACGATCGTGTGTGGGCTCCAGAGCATTTTTCACAATGTGAAAAATGGCCATTAAAAATTTGGAACATGCTCTAATTTTTCTCGTCATTTTTCACATTGTTGTTTTTCTCGTCATGAAAAATGGCCATGTGTAGGCTTTAACGACGTGAAAAAAACCGCGCATGCTCAGAATCAAGTATGAGACGGGAGCGCTCGTTCTGGTAAAACTAGCGTTTGTAATGGAGATAGCACATTCATCACGCTGTAACGGACTGAAGAGCACGAGGCTGAAAAGCACGAATCGTCTCTCACCAAACTTTACTAACACAAGGATCAGCAAATGCAGCCCAAAGGGTGGCGCCATTTGAATGGAACTTCCCCTTTATAGTGCCGTCGTACATTTCGTACGTCACCACGCTTTTCTCTAGCATTTTTTTTCATGATCGTGTGTAGGCAAGGCAGGCTTGAGAAGAATCACGTCGAGAAAAACATTGTTTTTTCCAATGACATTAAAAACGGTCGTGTGTACGCGGCATTAGAGCAGAAAAATGCCTAGATGTGAACGGAGCCTAATGAACGATTTATGATAAAAAAAGTCAGACAGAGTTTTTTCATCGGAATTTCCGACCATGTGTGGGCCCCATCTGACTTTTTTCCGTCGGAGTTTAGAAATAGAACATGTTTTATTTTTTTCCGATGGAAAAAAATCCTATGGGAAATTCCGATCATCGGCTTGTACGTCACCGCGTTTTGGACGATCGGAATTTTGTCTGACAGTGTGTATTCAAGACTGATGGAAGACAGCTTGAACGGAATTCCGATGGAAAATTCCATCGGATTTATCCCATCGGAAATCCCAATCGTGTGTACAGGGCATTACACTTTAAATCTTAAAATTATTAAAATTCTCTAAACGAAATTCATAAATACAAAGAAATATTTGCCTATTTTTGGTTAAAAGAATGTAATAAATCCCCGTTATTTCCTGTGGGAAGCACACTGATGACAGCAGACACATGGTGGCCTGATGCAAATGTCGCCCTTTGTAAAGAAGCGGCGCGCACTTTTATTGAAAGCCAACAGTAAGACATATGTGCGGACTGGCAGACAATCTCGAAACACAAAGCCAGCATGTAAATGTCACATTGCGGTGGGAGCCCATGTATATACCACAGGGGGATCGGTGTTTCTGCAAGCGTGGCAAAGAGCTGTATGTACTCTGCCATCCATTGGAGACTAAAGGACTCTAATAAGATGTTCATACAATACCGTACATCCCAAAGGTTACTCTTCCTCACTAATTGTGCTGCAACATGAAAGCCAGGCGAGCTGCAAGTCTCAGCGGCCCTTTAGTCAGCTGAACAGGCTGCAGACCACATGCAACGTTCAGGCTGATCTCTGGGATTTACACTCTTTTCCCTATAAACCTCCCTCTCTGTACTAGCAGAAGGCACAAAGATTTCCAAAGTCTCAACTTTTTTTAGTTTTGAACAAAGTAGGGAATAGTTACAAATCCAGCTTTCTCTATAGTAAAGGAAATGTTGTCACTCAATGCAGCGGCGGCCGGTGGAATTTTTTTTTGGGGGGGGCGGCAAACAGTATGCCACCCCCGAGTCGGTTGGTTGGTTGGTAGCATTTGCCCCATCACCGGCGGCTTCCCCTACTCGGCAGCCTCCTGTTTTCCTGCTCTCCATGGGTCATCACGGCGGCGGCGGCGGCCGCTTCCTCCCTCCTCCTCGGTGGCCATTTAGAAAAGTCTTCTCTTTTCGGCTAATCGGAAAACGAGTCTCACCCACTTCTGATTGGCCAGATTGAGGATCAGTGTTTCAACAGCGAATATTCATTCGCTGTTGTAACACACCTGGGTTGGATCGGAGCGCATTCTCTGTGACCCGAGCCCACCCGGTTTTGAAGCCTATTAGAGCCTCTGACTCTAATCAGGTGCTTAAAAAAAAAAACGGCCGCTGTAATTCATGCGCCCGGTGTGCTGAAAGGGGCCGGACGCAATAATAGGGGGTGACCGTGGGGTGGCGTGGAGAGAGGAGGCGGGGCCAAGGCTCCCCTTATGGATGGGCCGCCACTGACTCAATTGAACATTTCCTTTCTGTTCTTTTTCTGGTGGCAACTCAACGTTTTGGATTCTCTCCTGCTTTGACAGTGGTCACCAGGGCTGGGACAAGTGGTGGGCAGGAGGGGCAGCTGCCCTGGGCATTGTGGTATCATGTGATGTGGGGGACGCCACAAGGAGATTAGTGGGAGGGGATTTGTGTTGGAAGGGGGAATCTGGGGGGCGGCAGGGGATAAGTATTGTTGTGGGAGGGGAAATTTGGGAGCTGGGTGCTATAAGTGGTGATATAGGGGCATTTGTGTTGGGAGGGGAGATGGGGGCAGGGCTGCCTCGTACAGTCTACCTGACAGATGCTCCCCCCACCTCCTCCCAAACATCAAAACAATACACTAAAATCATTATTACCGCAGACACAAACATAACATTACTTACAAAATTCCTGCTAAACATAAAGGACAAAACTGTATTAAGTTAAAGAGGAACTGCAGTCTGCTCACATATTTTGTAATAAAAACATATTTGCCATTCTGAAACTTCCCTCCAACCACTTTGCATATTATTTTATATATACTGTGATTCTGTACTTGCCAAATATGCTGCAGAAATCTCCTCCCTCCACTGAGTCTGGCTGCAGCCATTTTAACTATGGGCAGCTGAAGCTGCTGCCTGTTCACTTCCTGGATTTACAAAGACACACAGAGGCACACCTCCAGCTCTGCAGCTCTCATTGGCCATCTTATGACTCATGCTACATTCCTTCCTGGCAAACTCTCAGGAGAGTGAGAGAGAGAGCTGTGCATGATGTCATAAGCCTAGGCTAATGACCAGACAAGAAACAGGAAGTGAGCTGTATAAAGTATTTACTGGCAGAAAAAAAATGTTTTACTATCCAACGTTAAAACAACAACAAGGACAGAAGATTTAATAGATGGAAAGATGAAACCAATGACTGAAGATCCGCTTTAATAAAAAAAAATTAGGCTCATTCACATGGGTGCTGTGGCCAAAACAGTGTCTCCTGTTCATTCATAAACTAAAGCATAGTAAACACAGTTTACAATGCTCAGTTATCAATAGACACAGGAGTGATCTGTACCGATCACTCACTTTGTCCATTCAAAAAAGGAAGGGGCGGTAATTGCCATATTTACCAGCCTCTTCCTCCATCCTGACACATGCCCTGTACCCCTGGCTGTGGGCGGGACAGGGAATCCGTCAGCGCTGCGGGTAGCGGCGGGAGGGCAGAAAAGTGACAGCGGGGAATCAGAAGCAGGCAGAACAGGGATAGGAATTGGTGCGGGGGAAGCAATTACAGGAACAATGCCCTGTGTCTCTCTCTGCAGCAGCTGAAAGCCAGCAGGAGGGAAAGAAACCAGCTTTCAGCTGCTGCAGAGAGCCAAACAGGGCATCCTTCTGTAATTGTCCCTCTGCACTGATTCCCCCTGCTGTTTGGGCCCCCTATGTGTCTGGGCCCCCTACAGGAGGACCGGTGGTCCCCCACCTATCGGCGGCCCTGGGTGGGGGGAAGAAGATTTGTGCTTTGAGAGGGGTTTTTAGTGAAAAGAAGGTTAGTAACCCCCAAATACTGATGGGACTTTAAAGGCAACTCAAAGAAGAAAAACTTGTATTGTATAAAACATAAAGCTTTTTTATTGCATCCATATAAAAAGTGTTGAATCATCAATGTGAATGATAAAAACAAAGTCATCAGTTGTAAACAGCTGACTTGTTACAGAGTATGAACACATTGGTGACACTGTCTTCTCTGGGTATCCGACGCATTTCAGGAAGGGTTCAATCCTTTCTTCAGGGGTTTTAATCAGAGAAGGTCACAAAATGTAAATTCTATAGCAAAACGTAACGAGGCATATATTCCACTGCAAAAGTGGTTCAAAATATGCATACCATCCACTATGAGCAGTGTATTACAGGCCGTGTCATGAGCAGATTTCACTGTGCCACAGAAAGAAGGTGCCTCGAAGAGAGGGGATTTGGGGGGAATTAGTGCTGGGAAGGGGGATTTGAAGTGGGGGGGGCGTGAAGGGGAAGTTTTAGGGGTAGAGGATTTGTGCTAGGAGGGGTGGATTTCTTTGGGCTGGAGGGGCATTTGAGCTGGGGGGATTTGGGAGATGGGAGTGCAAAGATTTGTGCTGAGAGGTGGGATTTTAGCATGGGGTGGATTTGTACTGGAAGGAGGAGGGATTTATGCTTAGGGGGAACCGCTGATTGGTTCCCCCTCTGTCCAATGGGTGTGCGTGCGTACACCCACAGTATCTATTGCACAAAATGACGTTCAGGTACGTGATTGCGCGCAATAGAACCGCCCTGCCGGCATGTGACATGTTAGGTATCTAATTACTGGGCGTAACCTCATCTTATATAGTTTACAAACAATTGGTTTATATGTTGTCGTTTTTTGCATTAAAATTCATTAAAGTGTTTTTTTTAAATTGCGTTTGAAAAACCGCTGTGCAAATACTGTGCGACATAAAAAATTGCAATGATCTCCAGTTTATTCTCTAGGGTCTCTATACAAATACAGATTTTTACACAAAAAGTGCCAGAAAAGTGAATATTAAAAATTAGTGAAATAGTGTTTTAGACATGTAGTGCTTGGATACAGTTGAGTTCTGCTTTAAAGACAGTTACCGTATTTATCAGCGCATAACACGCACAGGCGTATAACACGCTCCCTAACTTTAAGAGGGAAGTTTCAGGAAAAAAAAAAACTTTCCACAGCCCCCTGCGTATAACACACAGGCACAGTTTACCCTCTATTTTCAGGGTAAAAAAAGTGCGTATTATACACCAATAAATACAGTCGTTTTTTTATTTATTTTTTATTGTGTATTAAGGTTTTCCTTCAAGACTCAAGCCTCGTACACACGGCCGAGAATCTCGTCAGGAAAAAACACTTTGTTTTTCCTGACGAGATACTTGAACAAGAATCTTGTCCCGGCCGAGTGTACACACGTACGATTCAAAAGAACCGCCGTTCTTTTGAATGGCACGAACATGGTGACGTCATCGACTACGACGAGCGTGCGCTCGTCACATTTGATGCCGTCGCCTCCATCTTGCTACACCCTACCTATGCCTAGGAAGCTACCGCGCATGCGTCAAAGTCATTTCGAGCATGCGCGGGTTTCCACGGCGACAGGTAAGCGTACACACACTCAGGTTTCTCGACGGGAAACAGGCCAACGAGAATCCCGATGAGAAAATAAAGAGCAGGTTCTCTATTTTTCTCGTCGAGATTCTGGCCAGTTTTCCTGACAAGAAACCTGAAAGCCTCGTACACACGGCCGGTTTTCTCGGCAAGGAAGCTCTGCCGGCAGTTTTCTTGTCGTTTCTTGCCGAGAAAACCGGCCGTGTGTACGAGGCTTCAGACCCAGAAGGTTGAAACAGCTGTCTCTGAGTGGGTTCCCTGGCACTGCACTTTGTTTCTCAAGAAAACTAGTTGAACAAGAAAGCTAATTTTACAAGACATTAAACCTGTGTTGTATTTTTAATCTAGATATGTGGGCTGTATGGGTGACACATGTAGATCTCTCATAAAGAGCTCTGATCAGAAGACTTAATGAACTTCACTAATGTTAGAGGGAAACTCTCCTGTCTTTTCAGTAAGTACGCATTTCGAGCTATTTTTATACCTTCTACTTAAGAGTCATTTGTTAAGTAATTTTCATTTTTGATGCTTTGATGATTATATTCCATATATAGATTTATTCATACCCCCTCCAGTGGGTCTAGGTATATCAGGGAATATAATTGGAAAACCTTCTTAAAGAGATCCTACCACCAACCTAAAGCTGAACTTCAGTAATTTTTTCATGTTTCCATCTAATAAATCTTCTACCCTTGTTGTTTTAACTTTGGATAGTAAAACATTTTTATTTTCTGCCAGTAAATACCTTATACAGCCCACTTCCTGTTTCTTTTCTGGAAAATAGCCTAGGCTTATGACATCATGCACAGCTCTCTCTCGTGAGAGTTTGCCAGGAAGGGAGGGGGGGGTGAGTCATAAGAGGGTCAATGAGAGCTGCAGGGCTGCAGAGCTGTAGGTGTGTCTCTGTGTGTCTGTATTAATCCAGAAATTGAACAGGCAGCACCTTCAGCTGCCCACAGTTAAAATGGCTGCAGTCAGACAAGGAGGGAGATTTCTGCAGCATATTTGGCATATACAGAATCACAGTATATATAAAATAATATGCAAAGTGGTTGGAGGGAAGCTTCAGAATGGCAAAGATGTTTTTAATACAAATTATGTGAGCAGACTGCAGTTCCTCTTTAAAGTGATTGTAAAGTCCAGTTTTTATTTATTTATATATATATATATATATATATATATATATATATAAAATAACAAGCACTTACCTGCTCTGTTTCAGTTGGTTTTGCACAGAGCAGCCCGGATCCTCCTCTTCTCAGGTTCCTTTCCGGTGCTCCTGGCTCCTCCCTCCTGTTGCGTGCCCTCACAGCAAGCAGCTTGCTATGGGGGCACCCGAGCCGAGCCAAAGCTCCGTGTGTCCATTTCAGACACAGAGCTACAGTTCGGCCCCACCCCCTCTCTCTTTTGATTGGCTTTGATTGACAGCAGCAGGAGCCAATGGTGCCGCTGCTGTGTCTCTGAAAATCGGTACGTGTGTAGCGGGGTCTTCAAAGTTAGTGGGATACACCTGGGGGTAGAGAGACCCAGGTGTGTAATTATGTCAGGGATTAGACCCCTTTTTGTTATTCGTGGAGGATTGGGTGGTGCAATATTCTCCTTGGCCTGTGGGTGGCGGGGTACCTACAGGCTCGAGGTAGAATCACTACCACAGTGCTACCCTTTTTGTCCCTTCCTGGAGATGGTACGGCTGGGGCGGGGAACCCGCCGTGGTGTCGATGGGAGGAGATAAAAGGGGGAGACGCCCTCGCCACGAGGTCTTTGGGGGATCATCTCTTGACGTACCCAGGCGCCCTCGGCCTGGGTACTGGCGGTTCAAGGTTCCGGCCTGGGCACCCTAGGCCTGGCCGGAATGAAGCTGGAGTTGGAGTCCATCCCAGGCACCTTCAGCCTGGGGTGAGGTACTTTGTAGAAGGCCTGGGACCTGGTGACTTCGACCGGGTCCCGCGAGGGTGAAGTGATTCCAGGGTGCCCCTTGCGAGGGGACCCGCATCTGAGGTGAGGAGGCTTGGGAGGTCACCCGTCTGAAGACTCCGGAGCCGCGTCAACCCGGTGACGGACGGGCCTCCGGTAACTCCCTTGGAGGGTCATCTTCCCCTGATAGGGGCCGCAGCGCAGCGAAGTTGTTCTAATCAAGACTCCTGCAACCCCTGGTCATAGCATAGGGGGTGTAGGGACTACAATCCGGATAGTGCCTCGGCCTGCTCATCCCACCGTATCCTGCCATATATTGTTTGTTGTGGAGCTACGGAATAAAACTAACAGTTGGACTGTGATCGGTGTATGGACTCTGTTGATGGGAGCAAAGGGAGATTCCAGCATAGCAGGGCTAAGTTCCGCAACCCAATGCACATTTGGCCCGAGGAAGATATTGATGCTGGCCTTCACCTCACCCACAGCCATGGGGAGGACATGGGCCGTAGCGCACCTCACTCTCAAAACCCAGGTACCCCTAGACAAGAGCTTTCGGACAACTGATAAACATGTGAAGGGGGTGAGGCCGCTACACGTGGGGGCTCGTGAGTCCGGGATGAAATGTGTATTGATCCTAAGGGTTGGAAAGGCTGTGTCTGGACTTTGCTGCCCGGAGGAGGTCCGAGCAGGTCGGCCATGTGATTGGCCAAAGTGCATCCCTGCTCGGAGTTGTGGACATGACCCTAAGTCGGGAAAGGCCCACGCGGAGGAGCGTAAAAAGGGAGAGGTCCAGCTGTGTGAAGTACTACATGTGGGGACTATTAATGCACTGCGCCATGAGGCACCCCATGACTGCGAAATTCGTGGGAGGAGACTGAAGGAAGCCCGTGAAAACGTGCAAGTCGTGGGAGGAGTCTGGCCACGTGTGGAGATACACGTGGAGACTCCGGCGCGAGGTGAGCGCGTGATGGAACAGCAGGTGGTCGGGATGGCCTCAAGCTCCCCGTGGATGCCGGTACCTTACCCCACGAAAATGACTGCATTTGCTGCGCCCATTACAGACACGGAGATCCAGGCCTTTGCAGAGGTACCCGTGCGCGCTGACCAGGGCGATGGGAATGCCCAATCAGAGACTGAGAGAGGAAAATCCGAGGACGCTGCTTCGGTCACTACAGACTCCCTGCTCCCACCTCCGAAGAGGAAAGTCGGCCTGGTACAGGCATCCTATGGTCGTGGTCGAGCTTCACCCCGCCGCTTGCCTGGCCTGGATGGCGCCGGTAGAGAAGAGAGTCCCGGACATCCCAGTTCTTCAGAAGGTCCAGGTGAGCCAGGGGCTGGGACTGTGGTGTTGGTTGGAGGTGTCGGGGGTCCACAGTCGGTGGAGCTCGCAAGGGAGGGTAGCCTTCCGTCTACTAGAGACTACCTTCCCGCTGAGATGTATGACACCTCCGACCTAGAGTCATTGTCAGACTGTGGGGATGACGGAGAGATAGACGAACTGTTTCACCGGAAGGGCTGGGACAGACGCCCACTACCTGTGCTGAGTAAACCGCAGGATTCCCCCATGTCCATAGAAGACAGTACGCTCCGGGCGCAGGCCCCGGAGTTCCCGAGGAAATCTAGTCCTTCGACCAACTTTCCTCATTCAACTACATCACCCGCTCTGATGGTGGGGATGCAGCGTGCTTCGTTGCGGGCACCAAAGACAAAGCAACCCGAGATGCTGAAGGTACCTCGGCACCCGGAGGCTATCGTGCAGCCAGGAGAAGGTGAGCGAGATGTGATGCCGCCTCTAGCCAGGTTGCAGAGACTTTTCTCCCAGAGAGTCGCCCGTGAATATGGGTGGGAGTACCCCTACTTGCCTCGGGACTTATTGTATGAAGTCGAGGTCCTGCGACCAAGGTGGTATGACGAGTTTGTATGGGAAAAGCTTAAAGTACCCCATGCCAGGCGATACCTGTCATGTTCGCCGCCTGTGTCTAAAAAGTTCAAGGACTGCAGAGCTGATTGGAGACTTGGGCGCCATATTCATGCCGATAAGGTGCTCATCTGCAGGAAAGAAGGAGAGGATGTCGAGTATTCGGTGGAAGTGTTTGACGGGCACCTGAAGCCCCTGTTTCTGCCGGATCCAAGGTTCTACTTATAGGAGAAGTGAGCTCCTATCTTGTTGCTGTTGAAACTTTCTGGAAGAGACATTCCCAGACGCCTAGAACTGTGCCCTACTTTTGTTTTGATTTGGGCTTTTCTTCTACTCACTGGAGACTTGGGAGCTGTTGTTTTTTTTCTCCCTTTTCTTCATGTGCCAAAGGCAGAGACTTTTGGGGTAGAGTCAGAGTAGGAAAGCAGGAAGAATGAAGATCTCACCAGGTGGCAGTGTGGTGCAACGGTTGTTTGAAATGTTCCACATGCATTACTTACTTATTGGAGTGAGTGGGTCTCTCGGCTGACGGACCCACTCATGCCAAGTTAACACAGAGTGTTAGGATGTGTTTTTTTTTTGTTTCCCTTCTGCAGGAGATTTGTCGGTCAAGACTACTGAGTATGGGGTGGTTCTTAGACAGTGACGGGAGGGATTGTATATGTGTACATGACAGATGTTTTATACAAAAGTTTTAATGTTTTATAGTTCCCTTTCCCTGGAGCAGGTCTTGGCACACACAGTATCCAAAATTTGAGGGATAGCCTCTGGGGCCCACTTCATGTCACCACTTCTTGGGAGACATGGGTGTGCACCTGACGCTGGGGACCAGCGTCAAATCACAAGGGGGAGTGTGTAGCGGGGTCTTCAAAGTTAGTGGGATACACCTGGGGGTAGAGAGACCCAGGTGTGTAATTATGTCAGGGATTAGACCCCTTTTTGTTATTCGTGGAGGATTGGGTGGTGCAATATTCTCCTTGGCCTGTGGGTGGCGGGGTACCTACAGGCTCGAGGTAGAATCACTACCACAGTGCTACCCTTTTTGTCCCTTCCTGGAGATGGTACGGCTGGGGCGGGGAACCCGCCGTGGTGTCGATGGGAGGAGATAAAAGGGGGAGACGCCCTCGCCACGAGGTCTTTGGGGGATCATCTCTTGACGTACCCAGGCGCCCTCGGCCTGGGTACGGGCGGTTCAAGGTTCCGGCCTGGGCACCCTAGGCCTGGCCGGAATGAAGCTGGAGTTGGAGTCCATCCCAGGCACCTTCAGCCTGGGGTGAGGTACTTTGTAGAAGGCCTGGGACCTGGTGACTTCGACCGGGTCCCGCGAGGGTGAAGTGATTCCAGGGTGCCCCTTGCGAGGGGACCCGCATCTGAGGTGAGGAGGCTGGGGAGGTCACCCGTCTGAAGACTCCGGAGCCGCGTCAACCCGGTGATGGACGGGCCTCCGGTAACTCCCTTGGAGGGTCATCTTCCCCTGATAGGGGCCGCAGCGCAGCGAAGTTGTTCTAATCAAGACTCCTGCAACCCCTGGTCATAGCACAGGGGGTGTAGGGACTACAATCCGGATAGTGCCTCGGCCTGCTCATCCCACCGTATCCTGCCATATATTGTTTGTTGTGGAGCTACGGAATAAAACTAACAGTTGGACTGTGATCGGTGTATGGACTCTGTTGATGGGAGCAAAGGGAGATTCCAGCATAGCAGGGCTAAGTTCCGCAACCCAATGCACATTTGGCCCGAGGAAGATATTGATGCTGGCCTTCACCTCACCCACAGCCATGGGGAGGACATGGGCCGTAGCGCACCTCACTCTCAAAACCCAGGTACCCCTAGACAAGAGCTTTCGGACAACCGATAAACATGTGAAGGGGGTGAGGCCGCTACACGTGATTTTAGTGCAGTGGGTCTGGGGCGCGCCGTCGGCGAGCCGCTCCTGCTGTGATTGAAGACAGCGGGAGCCAACCAGCAGGTCCCGTGGTTTCGATGGCTGCCTGGGTCCGCCGATCGTTCACAGGAGAGGCAGAACAGTAGTCTGCCTATGTAAACAAGGCAGACTGACGTTCTGTGAGGGAGGAAGATGGAGATCTTGTGTTTCTGCTAGGCAGAAACACGGATCTCTGTGTTCATCCAGTCACAGCACACCCCCCCCCCCCTCCCCACAGTTATAAATTACTCCCTAGGAGCACATTTAACCCTTTGATCGCTACTGATGTTAACCCCTTCCCCACCAGTGTCATTAGTAAAGTTACAGTGTACATTCATTAGCACTGATCACTGTATTGGTGTCACTGGTCCCCAAAAAGTGTCAGTTAGGTGTCTGATTTGTCTGCCGCAATGTCGCAGTCCCACTAAAAATCGCTGAGCACCATCATTACTAGTAAAATATATATATATATATATATATATATATATATATATATATATATATTTATATATAAAAATTCCATAAATATATCCCATAGGTTGTAGACATTATAACTTTTGCACAAACCAATCAATATATACTTATTGTGATTTTTTTTTTTTTTAAATATGTAGCAAAAATATGTAGCAGAATACATATTGGCCTAAACTGATTTTTTTATTGGATGTGTTTTATAGCATAAAGTAAAAAATCTTTTTTTTTTTTCGAAATTGTTTTTTCAAAAAATAAAAACCGCAGAGGTGATCAAATACCACCAAAAGAAAGCTCTATTTGTGGGGAAAAAAAAGGACATCAATTTTGTTTGGGTCCAAAGTCGCACGACCGTGCAATTGTCAGTTAAAATAACGCAGTGCCGCATCTCAAAAAATGGCCTGGTCATGAAGGGGGGTAAACCTTCCGGAGCTAAAGTGGTTAAAGGAGGATTGTAAAAAAAAAAAAAAAAAAAATTGTTGGTTAACCCCACTAGTGCTTTTTTAACAATACTATTCCTTTATATTGGCTTTTGGAATTTACAAATGCAGCGATTTAGAAATTGGATGAAATGTTTAGCACTGGGAAACACCTTTTGACAGATAAATAGTGCATTTTATATACAACTATATGGATCAGACCAAAATGAGGGACGAATGAGGAGGAAAGAGGGACAGAGGGATTTTGCTCAAAATCAGGGACCATTGGGGGCTATGCGTATACCATGGAGATCTATTGTAAACATGGTGCAAGTTCGAAAAAAATACAAATAAATAAAAAGAGATTGAAGATAATGAAGGATAATAGTTACACGGCACTCATGCAGCATAACACATCAGGGTCTCCTATGATTAGGCTTATCTGTTTGCAAATCCTAATTTCAGATATCTGCTCTCTCTTAGAGTTTGGATTTCTTTCTCCCCTTCGATTATTTCAATGCGGACTCAGATAATGTTGGTATTTTGCTCAGCTTCTATGAACTGCAGAGCGATAGGTCTAATCCCTCATTATGTGTGATAGACATGCTTTCTGTGCTGAGCGTTTTTCCTCTATCCTGTGGGTGGTAGAATGACCGTGTCTTTTCTCTGTGTGAGTCCAAAAAACTGAAAGTTGCAAAGAGAGGAATGTGCGAAAAGAGTTGTGAATTAAATGCCCTTGCTGGCTCTTCTGTGAATTATAATAAGAGTGAGTGTTTGGGGCTCATAGCTCTAAAGAGGCCCCCCTCCTTCGTATTTCCTTTTCATTCACAGAGATAAAATCTATTACCTTGTATTCAAGAATTTCATTCCTATATATATTATACACTCACCGGCCACTTTATTAGGTACACCTTGCTTGTACCGGGTTGGACCCCCTTTTGCCTTCAAAACTGCCTTCATTCTTTGTGGCTGTCAGAAACCATGAATCAGACCGAGACAGAAGTACAGTTAAATCACACTTGTTTAATAATAATAATAAAAAGATAAACAGAGTAAGCGTAGTCAAAACATAGGAGAAAAAGAAACCCTGGACTGCCGCACTCTGTATAGACAGTTATTTATTCCAAAATTTCAAGTAAAAAATCCAAATTCAAAATAAATCCATAAATCCAAAACAACAAATGCAGATAGTATGCATGCAGGGAAAAACATAGCCAGAGTTCAGGAACCGGATCGGATACTTAGACAAGCCAAAGGTAAGGGAGCCAGAGATGAACGTAGTAGAACAGCAAGCAGGATCAGGAGCCAGAAGGGATGTCAGCCAAGCAAAGTCTTCAACAGGAACGCAGGAGAAAGTCTCTGTGATGTTGACCAAGGCGAAGGCAGAGAGCAAGTGAACTGGAAGGCTTAAGTAGGCAGGACTGACAAGCCAGATCATCAACAGGTGAGTCACTGTGGAGAGATAGGAGCTGCCAATTAGCCAACAGCTGAGCGGCCAGCTCAGAGAAGGAAGGGCTGAGCCCAGCCCTGACAGTGGCATGAGATTCAACAAGGTGTTGGAAACGTTCGTCAGAGATTTTGGTCTGACAGCCCTGACAGTACCCCCTCCTCAACGACCCCTCCCCCTCAGGGGACCACCGAGCTTGAGGGGAAAATGTCTATGGAAATCACGGAGGAGGACAGGGGCATGTACATCCAAGGATGAGACCCAAGAGCCTTCCTCCGGACCATACCTTTCCAATGCACCAGGTACTGTATGCACCCACAGAACCTACGGGAGTCAACAATGGATTGTATTTCATACCCCTCATGGTTCTCAACCTGTATAGGGTGAGGATGTGGCACCAAGGTGGTAAAGCGGTTGCAGACCAAAGGTTTCAATAAGGAAACATGAAACACATTTGAGATATGCATACTAGGAGGAAGGTCCAACGCGTAAGCCACTGGGTTAATCTGCGAAGGATACGGAAAAGCCCAATAAACCGAGGTGCGAACTTCAAAGAAGGAACACGAAGTCGGAGGTTGCGAGATGACAGCCAGACTCTGTCCCCAACCTGGTAGGAAGGCGCAGGCAGTAGTCTGCGGTCAGCATGGAGTCTGTACCCATCGTTAGCATGTTGCAAAGCCTCTTGGACTTGTGCCCAAGTGGAACGAAAACCACAGAGATGCTCCTCTAACGCAGGAATACTCTGCGGAATAAACGAGTCAGGCAACATGGAAGGTTGGAAACCATAGTTCGCCATAAACCGGGACAATTGGGAAGCAGAATTCAAGGCACTATTGTAAGAGGTCTGACCAGTTGTTATTATGGTCAGAAATATAGCTACGTAGGAATTGCTCCAAGGACTGATTGGCTCGTTCTGCGGCCCCATTAGACTGTGGGTGATACGCAGAGGAGAAAGCAAGATGAATTCCCAACTGTGCACAAAAGGCTCGCCAGAACCAGGACACAAACTGACTACCCCTGTCTTAGACAATCACCTTGGGTAGCCCATGTAAGCGAATGATCACCCAAACAAAAATGGAAGTCAGTTCCATAGAAGTGGGCAACTTCTTAAGTGGAATGCAATGAGACATTTTCGAGAACCGGTCAACCACCATAAGGATAACTGTTTTACCCATGGAGTTGGGTAACTCCACAGTGAAATACATAGACAGGTGGGTGCAGGGCCTCTCTCCACTGGGTATGGGTTGTAGGAGGCCCACTGAAAGGTGTCGTGGAGTCTTACTCTGAGCACACACGGAACAGGCAACTACGAAGGCGGTTACATCAGCACGTAGACTAGGCCACCAGAATTGTTGGGAAATGGCCCAAAAGAGTTGATTCTTCCCAGGGTGGCCAGCAGCCTTGGGAGAATGGTAAGTCTAGAGCACGGCAGTACGGAGACTCTCTGGGGCAAAGCAGCGGTCACAAGGTTTCTCAGGAGGAGCATCAACCTGAGCAGCAAGAATTTTGTCACCCAAAGGAGAAGTGAGACTGGTGCGAACCGTAGACAGAATACGATCAGAAGGAATCACAGGAACCGGAACCGACTCCATCTTGGAAGTGGAGGAAAATTGTTGTGACAAAGCATCAGCCCTTACATTCTTAGTACCCGGTAAGAATGACACAATGTAAATTAAAACTTGACAAGAAAAGAGCCCATTGCGCCCTTCTGGGAGAGAGGCATTTAGCCTCAGACAAGAATGTAAGATTCTTATGGTCAGTAAGAATGAGAACTGGCACAGTGGTACCTTCGAGGAGATGTCTCCATTCTTTCAGGGCTAAAATGATCACCAATCTCGTAATTGCACTCCGCAGGTGAGCATTTCTTGGAAAAGTAGCCACACGGGTGCATAGCGCTCTCAGAGCTAGGACATTGAGACAGAAGGGCGCCAACTCCAGTCTCAGAAGCATCAACTTCAAGGATAAAAGGCAACGTAGGATCAGGATTGCCAACACAGGAGCAGAAACAAAGGCAGCCTTAAGACTCTCAAAAGCCATAATGGACTCCGGAGACCAACTCTGTGGGTTACCGTCCTTTCTGGTCATATCAGTCAGGGGCTTGACCAGAAACGAGAAGTTACGAATAAACTTCCGATAGTAGTTGGCAAATCCAAGAAAACGCTGCAGAGGACATAAACCCGCAGGTCGAAGCCACTGTAGGACTGCTGAAAGTTTTGCTGGGTCCATCGAAAAACCAGCAGTGGAAATTACATAACCCAGGAATTTAACCTGTTCGCGATGGAATTCGCACTTCTCCAATTTACAATAGAGATTGTTCTCTCTTAGTTTCTGAAGCACACGACAGACATCTGTGTGGTGGCTCTCCAGGGACTTGGAAGATATAAGGATATCGTCGAGATAAACCACCACACATAACTGCAACAAATCTTGGAAAACATCGTTAACAAACTCCTGGAAAACTGCGTTACAAAGGCCAAAAGGCATTACGAGATACTCATAATGACCTGTTCTGGTATTAAACGATGTTTTCCACTCGTCGCCCTCCTTAATCCTCACGAGATTGTATGCCCCTCTCAAATCAAGCTTTGTGAAAACCGTTGCTCCCTTGAGGCGGTCAAATAATTCCGTAATTAACTAAATCGGATAGGCATTCTTAGTCGTGAAACGATTGAGACCCTTATAATCAATACAAGGTCTCAGTTCACCACTCTTCTTCTTTACAAAGAAGAAACCAGCACCAGCAGGAGACGAGGATTTGCGGATGAAACCTTGAGTGCGTCAGCAACATACTCCTCCATGGCCTTACCCTCCAAGACCGACAAAGGGTAAACCTGGCCACGAGGGAGAATGGCACCAGGTTGAAGGTCAATTGCGCAATCATATGACCGGGGTGCAGGCAAAGTACCGGCTTGACATTTGTCAAATACATCGCTAAAATCACAGTACTCCTCTGGCAGGGAGGAGAGTGAAGAGGTGCACAGGACCTTGGCTACCTTCTGGAAGCATCTCTCACTGCACTGTGGTGACCAGGACAGAATCTCAGCACGAAGCCAATCGAAAGAAGGGTTGTTCCTCTGTAACCAGGGATAACCAATAACCAGCAGAAACTTAGGTGAGGAAATAACTTGGAATTGGATTATCTCGTGGTGAAGAGCCCCTACGTCCATGGACAACGGAACAGTCTCAAGAGTCACATGGGCAGGCTGTAGAGGTCTCCCGTCAAGAGCCTCAATGACAAGTTGAGTTTTACACAGCTTCAGCGGAATCGAGTGCTTCGATACAAAGGCAGCATCAATGAACAGGCCTGCAGCCCCAGAGTCGATTAGAGCCTGTATCATGATGGACGACTCAGCCCAAGAAAGGGTAACCGAAACCAGGGGCTTATCCTCCTGGGTAACTGGAGACGAAATAACACCACCTAAGGTCTGTCCATGACAGGACCTCAAGGTTCGGACATTCCCTGGATGGGTAGGACAAGACTTCAAAAAGTGACCAGCCTGGCCACAATAAAGGCACAATCTCTCCCTCCTCCTAAGGGCTCTCTCATCCGCAGAGAGACACGTGAAGCCCAAGTGCATGGGTTCACCTTCACAGACCGACTTGGTACCAGGAGGCATGGGAGATGAGGGAGGCAAGGGTGGGACTGCAAAACTCGGAGACAAATGTACAGGAGGCTTCTGCAAGCACTCCTTAAAAGGGAGTCTTTCTCTGAGTCTGGAGTCAATGAGGATGGCAAATGTGATCAACCTCTCTAGCTCAGTGGGTATATCTCATGCTGCTATCTCATCCTTGATGGTATCCGAGAGACCATGAGAAAAGGCAGCCATGAGGGCCTCATTGTTCCAAGCAACCTCTGCTGCCACAGTACGTAATTCAATGGCCTAATCGGCAACATTTCTCGTACTCTGTTTGATGGACCTCAGGCTCTTGGCAGCAGAAGCGGAGCATGCTGGAACGTCAAAAACCCTTTTGAAGGAAGCCACAAATTCTGGGTAACTCAGGACCATGGGTTTTTGCGTCTCCCATAGAGGGTTTGCCCAGGCCAAGGCTCTCTCAGAAAGCAAAGAAATCACTAAACCTACTTTGCTTCTGTCCGTGGGAAACGCCTGGGGAAGCATCTCAAAGTATATCTCAACCTGGTTGAGAAACCCTCTGCATTGAACTGGATCGCCCTCAAATCACTGGGGAATCAGAGCGGAACCAGACATACCTCCTTTAGAGGTATAACTCAAGGCGGGTGCCTGCACAGAGACTGGAGCAGCAGCAGGGACGGGCTGCAACACAGGTTGTACTGGAGCAGCCACAGTGGGAGATTCCAGGTGAGCCGTGTGACTCAGGAGCGTTTGTAACACCATGGCAAACCGATCCATGCGGTGATCCTGGTCATCCAATCTGGAAAAAAATATTACCAACAAGTGGATTGACTGCATCTTCTGAATTCATGGCCTTCGCCTACTGTCAGAAACCATGAATCAGACTGAGACAGAAGTACAGTTAAATCACACTTGTTTAATAATAATAATAAAAAGGTAAACAGAATAAGCGTAATCAAAATATAGCCAAAGTTCAGGAACCAGATCAGATAGTCAGCCAAGCCAAATATCAGAGCCAGGGATAAACGTAGTAGAACAGCAAGCAGGATCTGGAGCCAGAAGGAACATCAGCCAAGCAAGTCTTCAACAGGAACGCAGGAGATAGTCTCTGTGATGTTGACAAAGGCGAAGGAAGAGATCCACTAAGCTGGACGGCTTAAGTAGGCAGGACTGACGAGCAGGATCATCAACAGGTGAGTCACTGTGGAGAGATAGGAGATGGCAATTAGCCGAAAGCTGAGCGGCCAGCTCATAGATGGAAGGGCTGAGTCCAGCCCTGACAGTGGCATAGATTCAACAAGGTGTTGGAAACGTTCCTCAGAGATTTTGGTCCATAGTGACATGATGGAATCACGCAGTTGCTGCAGATTTGATGGCTGCACATCCATGATGCCAATATCCCATTACACCACATCCCAAAGGTTCTCTATTGGTTTAAGATCTGGTGAGTGTTGGAGGCCATTGGAGTACAGTGACCTCATTGTCCAGTGGTGAGATGATTTGAGCTTTGTGACATGGTGCATTATCCTGCTGGAAGGAGCCATCAGAAGATGGGTACACTGTAGTCATAAAGGGATGGACATGGTCAGCAACAATACTCAGGTAGGCCGTGGCGTTTAAACGATGCTCAGTTGGTACTAAGGGGCCCAAAGTGTGCCAAGAAAATATCCCCCCCACCATTTTACCACCACCACCAGTCTGAACCGTTGATACAAGGCAGGATGGATCCATGCTTTCATGTTGTTTACACCAAATTCTGACCCTACCATCTGAATGTCGCAGCTGAAATCGAGACTCATGAGACCAGGCAATGTTTTTCTGATCTTTTAATGTCCAATTCTGGTGAGTCTGTGCCAATTGTAGCCTCAGTTTCCTGTTCTTAGCTGACAGGAGTGGCACCCGGTGTGGTCTTCTACTGCTTCAAGGTTCGATGTGTTCTGTGTTCAGAGATGGTATTCTGCATACCTTGGTTGTAATGAGTGGTTATTTGAGGTACTGTTGCCTTTCTATCATCTCCAACCAGTCTGCCCATTCTCCTCTGACGTCTGACATCAACAAGGCATTATCGACCACACAACTGCCGCTCACTGGATATTTTCTCTTTTTTGGACCATTCTTTGTAGACCATAGAGCTGGTTGTGCATGAAAATCCCAGTAAATCTGCAGTTTTTGAAATACTCAGACCTGTCTGGCACCAGCAACCATGCCACGTTCAAAGTAATTTAAATCCCCTTCCTTCCCCATTCTGATGCTCGGTTTAAAATTTAGCAAGTCGTCTTCACCACATCTAGTTGCCTAAATGTATTGAGTTGCTGCCATGGGATTGGCTGATTAGCAATTTGTGTTGCCAAGCAATTAAACAGGTGTAGGTAAGGTGAGTGTATGTTAAAGAGTAACTGTTATGCCCCATACACACGATCGTTTTTCATGCCGTTTAAAATGCCATTTTTAAAAATGGGCATTAAAACCGATCGTGTGTATGCTCCAGAGCATTTTTAACGACGTGAAAAATGGCCATTAAAAATTTCGAACATGCTCTATTTTTTCACGTCGTTTTTCATGTCGTTTTTTTTAACGACGTGAAAAACGATGGTGTGTATGCTTTGACGAGGTGAAAAAAAATGCTCAGAATCAAGTATGAGACGGGAGCGCACGTTCTGGTAAAACTAGCATTTGTAATGGAGATAGCACATTCGTCACGCTGTAACGGACTGAAAAGCAGGAGGCTGAAAAGCGCGAATCGTCGCTCAACAAACTTTACTAACATGAAGGGTGGCACCATCCGAACGGAACTTCCCCTTTATAGTGCCGTCGTACGTGTTCTACGTCACTGCGCTTTGCTTGAACGTTTTTTAAAATGATCGTGTGTACGCAAGACAGGCTTGAGAGGAAACATGAAAAAAAAACAACGAGAAAAACGTCGGTTTAAAAAATGGCATGAAAAACGATCGTGTGTACGCCGCATAAGAGGCCCTTAAAGAGGAAGTAAATCCATTTATTTTTCTTAAACCCTGCAAACGAAAGGCATAATGAGCTAGTATGCGTAGCATACTAGCTCATTATGAATGACTTACCTGAGATCGAAGCCCCCGCAGCGGTCCTCGGTCACCTCCGCCGCCATCTTGCCTCGATGTCCCGTCACTGCCATCAGTGTATCGCCGCTCCGGCGCTGTGATTTGCTGGAGCGGCGATGATGTCACACGCATGCGCAATGATGCCGGCCCGCTAGTGCGAATGCGTGTGATGTCATCGGCGCTCTGTTTATAGTAAATATCTCCTTAACCATGTAGGTTAAGGAGATATTTCTTGCACCTACAGGTAAGCCATCTGTACCTGTAGGTGCAAGTTGTCTAAGTGGGTTTACAACCACTTTAAGGGGTTGTTTGTTAATCTCCCTTAACCCTTTCGCTGCCAGGTCCATGCGTCATGTTCTTCCCTAGCTTGTGACTGGAAGAAAATCATTTCTACTATACTACTACTTCTACTACTACTACTACTACTACTACTACTTATTTTACTACTACTACTTGATACTATATAGCTTTTCAAACTCTGCCCACAATTTTTTGTAGTAATAATTTATAAGGTAAGGTAAAGGAAAAAATTCAACTGGAGTTTGCTTTGAGAGAGATAAAAATCCCTTTTATTGATTACATAAAATGTATTCCACAACGGTATCTCAAAATCACAGGATCCAATGGGCAAATTGTCAATACATCAGATTAAAGTACTTTTTTTTTTTTAAAAGAGCGGTCACGATCCATAATAATATCAATGGGGACCAAAATATTCATAGAAAAAAGCTTGCAATGAGAAAAAAAAAAATCCCTTTCTTATTTTTGTAATAGAGGCCTCTCTAAAACTCTACTGTTCGAAAAACTTACATATTTCATTCCAGACAGTCATAGAGTTTCTACAGATGATGGAAAAATTGCGAGGGGGTCTGAGAAAAGTGGTGCTTCAAAAAAGCCTCCGCAAGATAACAGAGCAGGACTGATGATAAATGGCACAACTACGTCAATAATGAATATACAGGTCTCCTTTTGGAAAATCACTTTCAGGCTGTATTCTGGTATTTTGAAGCACTGAAGTACTACCTGGAGCTGCCTAATTGGAGGTTTGTAAATCCCCCAAAAAAATAAAAACACTTAAGCCTTGCCGTACACTAGGAGAATTTCACATAAAATGTGCGAAAATTCTCATTTGAACATTCTTAGACCGATTTTTTCCTTTTTTTTCATCATTGAGTCATCTCATTTTGTATGAAAGCCCTTAAAATGGCACCAAAATCCACTATTTAAATGTAATCTTAGATTTTTTTGTATGATTTTTCTGAAACGAAAACCACATTCACAGAATTTTGTGCGTTCCATAAAAAATTTCCATCCTGCTCCTTCTAATTTTTCCTTTACTATAGTCAAAAATGAATGAGTAATAATCAACCTCACTAGCCATTAGATTAAAGGGTATTGCCTCACTGGAATAATCTAAAGTGTATCGGTGGGTACCCTCCTCCTATAGTATATTAAGACAATGAAGGGAAGGGTTAACAAGGGCTACTCCAAAGTGTTGCCCTATAACGCCAGTAGTGTTGAAGGACTATCTTGGTACCCAGAAATCGAAACAAGTTTGGATAAAAGTTATACATTTATTAAGAAAAATACATAAAATACAAAAACAACAAGACAGTAGTAGAATTGTTGTATGTGATTGCGCTAAGTTAACACTTAAGAAGCATAGGACCCAAGTGGTAGGTGGGAACACAGAGATGTAGGTACAGAGTCAACCAAAAACATCAAAAAAGAGATACAATCTCATAATTATGATATCAGGAAACAGTTGAAAAGCCATAGGGTGTCGCTAATGCCGTCTGATGCCCCTATGGGCTTCCATTGGTGAGTTGCGCTGGCTTTCTTAATACTCCAATATATAAGGTTTATTGGTAGCTTCGCTACAACGTTGCTTTTGAACTGTTTCCTGATATCGTAATTATGAGATTGTATCTCTTTTAGATGTTTTTTGTTGACTCCTCCTGAAGAAGTGACACATGTCGTGAAACATGTAGAGGACCACGTCTGTACCTACATCTCTGTGTTCCTTCCCACCTACCACTTGGGTTCTATGCTTCTTAAGTGTTAACTTAACGCAATCACAGACAACAATTCTACTATTGTCTTGTTGTTTTTGTATTTTATGTATTTTTCTTAATAAATGTATAACTTTTATCCAAACTTGTTTTGATTTCTGGGTACCGAGATAGTCCTTCAACACTACTGGCATTATAGGGCAACACTTTGGAGTAGCTCTTGTTAACCCTTCCCTTCCCTTCACCCACTAGCCATTAGAAGCTTGAGTGAACGTTCTCGAAAATGACGTTTTTCATACAAAATCCTTCTACTCCAGGCTTGAAAGGGCTCAAGGAATTTTTACATTCATGCATTCTATGCATGAAGGTAAAAAACATTCTTTGTGCAGCAGCCCCCCTAATACTTACCTGAGCCCCATCTCAATCCAGCGATGTGCACAAGAGCAATGTCTCTCACAGATCTCTCTGCCCTCATTGGCTGGGACAGCAGGCCCCACTACAGTCAATCACAGCCAGTGAGCCAATGAGGAGAGAGTGGGGGCGGGTCTGTGAATAAAATGCTTTTTAATATCACTTTAAATTAACAGGTTTTGGGGAAATTCTCCCCATTTAATTGGTCCTGTTTGCCATTGTCTATTTAGCTTTCTGATTTAAATAACCTAACAGTTAGTCTGACAAGTGCTCTTAAGGGGACGGAAGAGAAATTTAACAAGATGTGGTTCTACTGGCTAAAGTACTCTTGCACTTCTGATTTTGAGCACAAATTGGTCAACCATTCGCCTCTTTTATATACGCAATACCCTGGTGGGAACGAGTTAGTAAGGTTGCCCGTGGGCCCGACCTGTTTACATGATGGGTTGCCCCCCTGATATGACTGGGGCTTCAGGACTAATTCTGCCACAATGGTGCTGGTTTGGAGGGGGAGGGGCGGTCTAGTTGAGACCCTATCTGTCCTTTCTATACTTACTTTCTACCTTCCCCCTTAACCCCCCATCCCCCTCTTTTTTTTCTCCTTCCCTGGTGATCCACTACAATGCCATGGTACATCCCAGCAAAGACAAGGGACGTGCATTTTGCCTGCACCGCATGCTGCTGCTGCAGGTAGCCATTTTGTTGTTGATATGTTTATCCAACTGTATGCCTAGTGATCTTGTCTTTTAACTAAAGTTCTATGTTGTAAGGGTCCCGGGGCCCAATTCTGGTTGCTGCTACATCCTGATTTTTTTTTTTACCCAACATAGGCTGTTTTATTACTGTGCTACCTTTGTTATATTTGTTTTTTCTCTCGTATGTACATTTTTTTTAACTGACTGCTAAAAAAGATTAAATGAAGAATGCTATATATATATATATATATATATATATATATATATATATTTATTTATTTTCTTTCTGAGTCCCTTGGAGGAGTTTTCCTTTCGTTTTTCCTTTCTGAGATACTCCGGAAAAGAAAGGAGACAACTCCAAAGTGAGAGGTCAGAGGAGTAGGTGTCCCCATTGGAAGATTTTCCTTCACCACCTATTCCAATAACAACTGTAAAATTTTGAATGTTCCATCTCCTTTTGTCCTGGTGACCACTGATACAGCAGTAAAGATCAGTGATTCACCACTGCAACTGGTGTTTTAGGTTCTACATGATCCTGGTGCCTCTGAAGTCTTCAGGACCCTGGGATGACTCCCCTGATGGATTAGGAAGTGACACAGTCACCCAAAGAAGGACCCACCCACTCTTCAGTGAGGAAGCAAGAAGGCTTTGGAGTTGGCATGTCATGTGACGAGAAATTTCGATAAGAATTTGGTACACTGAGTTTATTTATTTTTTTATTAATATTATTAATGGAGTGATTAGCCTGTTTTACCATGTGATAGTTTACGTCTTTTTTTTTTCTTTTTTGGAGATGTGCAAAAAGAGATCACACAAATACTTGTAGGTAAAATCAAACTGTATATAACAGGGTTTCCCAACCAGGGTTCCATAGAACCCTAAGGTTCCACCAGAGGTTGCTAGGGGTTCCTTGAGCAATTTCTGCCTCTCAGATTAGTTCCCACTGACAAGAAATAACATTTAATTAAGAAATCACAGATAAAGAATAAAGATAACAAATGTAATAATATTGGAAAATTTACCAGGAATACTAAGCTACAGTAGGCGCCGCCGACATTGTATATTCATCGCGATCCTATCACGGAGATTCTCGGCGACAGGGGTGCCAACATCTCGACGACAGGGTGGCGACACATCTCGCGCTTGCTGCAATAGTGAGGAGACGCGGCACTGTATTGAACGGGGATCCAATGTGGAATCCCGCCAATACCAGGCACTGTGTTTGGTATGAATCCTGAGCGGGAACTCCACGCCAATTTTTAAATAAAAAAACGGCGTGGGTTCCCCCTCCAGGAGCATACCAGGCCCTTCGGTCTGGTATGGATTTGAAGGGGAACCCTCTAAGTCGAAAAATCGGCGTGGGGGTCCCCCTCAAAATCCAAACCAGACCCTTATCCGAGCATGCAACCTGGCAGGCCGCAGGGGAAGAGGGGGGCGAGAGAGCTCTGGGGCAGGGGGGTGACCTGCCTGGAAGAAGATATCGGTGGCCCGGCAGAAGGAAGAAAGAACCGGAGAGTGCGGCGACGACACCGGAGACCCCCGAAATCGGAAGAAGACCCCCGGAGCTGTGCAATAAATTACTTTCAAAAGCTGTGTGTGTTTTTTTATTGTCATTTTTTCCACCAGGTGAATGGGTAGGGGTACGATGAACTCCATACTTATTCACATAGGGTGGTGGGCTGGCATCTGGGGGCCCCCTTATTAAAGGGGGCTCCCGGATTTCGATCAGCCCCCACCCGCAGACCCCGACAACCAACGGCCAGGGTTGTCGAGAAGAGGCCCTTGTCCCCATCAACATGGGGACAGGGTGCTTTGGGGTGGGGGGGCCGCAGGTCGCCCCCCTGCCCCAGAGCACCAAACCCCCCCATGTTGAGGGCATGCGGCCTGGTACGGTTCAGGAGGGAGGGGGGGCTCTCTCTCGTCCCCCCCTCTTCCCCTGCAGCCTGCCAGGTTGCGTGCTCAGATAAGGGTCTGGTTTGGATTTTGAGGGGGACCCCCACGCCGATTTTACGGCTTAGGGGGTTCCCCTTCAAATCCATACCAGACCGAAGGGCCTGGTATGCTCCTGGAGGGGGAACCCACTCCGTTTTTTTATTTAAAAATTGGCGTGGAGTTCCCGCTCAGGATTCATACCAAACACAGTGCCTGGTATTGGCGGGAATCCACGTCGGATCTCCGTCTACCGGCAATGCGTGTCGCTCATTGTGAAAGGAAAAACAACATTTTTCCTTTCCCGATGACGAGACAGCTCGGCGCTGGCTCTCGCAACGGGGCTCATAGGGTGTCAATCTCGCCGCTAGAAAAGGCGAGATTGACACAATATTGGCGGCACCTACTGTATAGATGCCTTTAGGAGTCCCCCTTATGGCTTGGCTGGATGATCAAACCGGAATCATACATAATGCAGCTCTGGGATGGGACCACCGTATTCCAGCTTTGGCTGTAGTATATACAGGGCTAGCGGGTAAGTAACAGCCAATTATGACTCAGCAAAAGTAGTATTAGCTCTTAAGGAAGATAGCACATTCCTGAAGGGGCTTAGTAATGACATACATATAGCAGTGTTTCTCAATTCTAGTCGTCAAGGCACCCCAACAGGTCATGTTTTCAGGCTTTACATTATTTTGCACAGGTGATTTGATGAGTTTCACTGACTTAGTAATTACCACAGCTGTTTCATCTGAGGGAAATCCTGAAAACATGACCTGTTGGGGTGCCTTGAGGACTGGAGTTTAGAAACACTGCCCTATAGTATGAAGTCAGTTAAGGTAACCATCCTTAGTATTCATCCTTAGATATTGGTGAGCCAATAATGATAAGGAAATATGAAATTTCCCCATCATAGCTAGAGGGGAAAATTGCTTGAATGAGAAGGAGGGGGGAAAGGGGTTGGAGGGTCTTCCCTGGTCATACTTATGCCGCGTACACACAGACGGAATTTCCAACAGAAAAAGTCAGATGGGAGCTTTTCATCTGAAATTCCGACCATGTGTATGCTCCATCAGACTTTTGCTGTCGGAATTCCTGACGGACTTAGATAGAGAGCAGGTTCTCTATTTTTCTGTCGGAAATTCCGACTGAGGTTTTCCCGTTGGAAGGTCTGGCCATGTGTACGCGGCATTAGATGTAAAGGGACAGCAAGAACATAACGCCACCTATAAAAACGACTCTGCAGTCACTATGCACAGCAAGCTCACTTTGCTCCAGTTTTGTTTGTTTCAGTTTTCATAAGTCTCTGTTGCTCTCAATGCCTGAACGCTTAATGTGTCGCTTTGTTATGTTCAAAAATATTTCAGCTGCCGAAGTAGCAAAATCACCATAATGGTATAAATAATAGAAAAAAATAATGCCGACCACAAGCCTCAGTCATAGAAAAAGTCCCAGTCAATCGATTCCTCTCTTCCACCAGCAGATCGCCCGTTCCAATTACCAGCCCCACACAGTCGTCTCGTGAAGCCGCTTATCCAATTTCTCCAAAAGTATTCTGAAATCATTTTTTCTGCTGGCTGGAAAATGCAGCTGGCAGAAAAGAGGCTTTTTTTTCCCTTTGCATACGTTATATCAATCATACAATCTTATTTTAAAATATTTGTGAAATGCTTGTGAATTACTTATATCTATGCATATTATGATGGCTTAGCTGAAGGAGGACCATCTTCAATGCTTATTTAGCATAAAAGTAATATCAGAACAAACTCGATATATGATTCTCCAAAGAAGTGTAGAATAACTTCTACTCTAAGAACTTCCACTTGACATTCTATTTTCTTCTTTACTTGGCTATTTTTCTGTAAATATATTCCAGTTATGTAGGGACAGTGGTCTGGTAGAGACCATCTACCGTTCAGTAAAAAGGCAAGACATCTGCTGCATTGGAATATTGTCTAATGACCAATTCAAAGAAACATTAAATTTACTACGATGAGATTTCCCAGAATGTATTATACAATTCTTGATTTCTATGATGAGCTTCCTTTAAAATCTTTAAACAATGAAATAAAATAAAATAATAGCGCTGGACTTAAAGCTTGGCTATCTTCAGATTGGTGGTTGTTCTCAAATTAATCTTGGCCGCTCAGAGAATACAAAGTAGGAGGGATTGGTCCCACGGGAGTGGCAAACACCCAACCTGGGAGTTTTTTTTTTTATTATTATTATTTATTTATGTTATGCAATAGGACATAACAGTACGACATGACAAATCACGGTCAATGAAATCCAAATATAAACCGTAATACAACTACAACAGGTATCAATGGATATCAATGAGATAATAGACAGGTTTGCACCACTACAATATAAAGTATCCGGACCGTAAACTGTGGGCCGTAGCCTCTACAACAAATATATCCTGTGTCCGGTCTTGTAGTGTGACGGAAAACAAATCTAGAAACTTAATAGGCATGAAAATACCAGGAAAGATAAAGAAAAACACTAGCTGGCAGGTACCGAACCACTGCATGGTCTGTCGTTTTGACAGCTTCTAGGCTTTGGTTCTTAGTTGGTCTTTTAATTCTGTGTTCTCATTTGTAGGTTTTGGTTTTATCCAATGTTTTGTATTATGTGTTTCACCATGAGCTGTTTATTCATGTAATAAAATTTAAATAATTTTTTCTACATTTTTCTTGTCTGTGATCCATTTAAAGTCCCATTTTTCTGAGGAAAATTGCTTTTACTACATGTATATGGGGATGGGATCAACTGACAGTTACCGTATATACTCGAGTATAAGCCAAGTTTTTCAGCACATTTTTTTGTGCTGAAAATGCCCCCCTCGGCTTATACTCGAGTCTGTGTCATCTGCATATCTGATCATGCCTGTGTCATGCTCAGACGGCGGACATCCATTGTACAAAAGACGCACCTCCTCCTCGCCCGTGATAGGGGAATACTCAGTTTCCCAGCAGTGAGTCAGTGTTCAGTGTTCCGCCTATCAGCGGAAAACTGAACACTGACTCACTGCTGGAAAACTGAGTGTTCCCCTATCACGGACGAGGACAAGGAGGAGGCACGGCTTTTGTACACTGGATGGCCGCCGTCTGACTGAATGACACAGGCATGATCAGGTATGCAGATCAGCACAGTGAGGCTGCAATGGGCACAGTGAGGCGTGCTATGGGCACAGTGAGGCATGCAATGGGCACAGTGAGGCTGCAATGGGCACAATGAGGCATGCAATGGGCACAGTGAGGCCTGTAATGGGCACATTGAGGCATGCAATGGGCACAGTGAGGCTGCAAATGGGCACAGTGAGGCATGCAATGGGCACAGTGAGGCTGCAAATAGGCACAGTGAGGCTGCAAATGGGCATTGTTGACCCTCTTTTCCACTTACAGTAGCTGCTGCATTTCCTACCCTAGGCTTATACTCAAGTCAATACGTTTTCCCACTTTTTTGTGGTAAAATTAGGTGCCTTGGCTTATATTCGGGTCGGCTTATACTCGAGTATATACGGTAAATCAGTTAACATAGGCAAATCCACCTCTTCACTGCAAGGTAAGGAACAAAATGTGGACCTTACTTGATATGGGTCTCTCTGTCCCATCCTCACAGTGATTAATGCATCCCGAGTGATTTTTTTTCTGTATATTGGAGGAAAAAGACGACACCCAAGGTGTCGAGGGAGGGAATAATAAGAAAAGATAAAAGAAGAGGAGAAGTAAGGGAACAGGGAGGGAAGGGTGCTTCTGTGGAGTCGACGGCACAAGGCGTTGAAATCCCATGTGGGATCAGGTTAAGAATAGGTCAAATAGTCAGCCAAGAACTGGAACATGTCCCAGTATAGCCAGCGTGTGTTATGTTCCTCCATTCTATCACTGAGGGCAGCTGTCAGGGCTTCCATCTGCTGAATGTCGTTCATCCTGGCTAAGAGGTTTTGAGTGAACAGAAGGGACCAAGTACCAAATGATCAATTGAAGGTAGGCTATCTTCAGATGCAGATTGGTGGTTGTTTTTTTCAAATGAATCTTGGCTGCTCAGAGAACACAAAGTAGAGGGAAGGGACCCACAGGAGTGGCAAACACCCAACCTAAGAGGTTTTGAGTGAACAGAAGGGACCAAGCGCCAAATGATCAATTCAGAATCAGAAGCAATCCTGTTAGCCTAAAATAATTTCCAGATCAAAAATTCATGAGAGAAGAGGTAATATACTTGCCTCTCCAGAGGCCTCTGTCTCCTACCTTCCCTCCTTTCCAGTCTTGCAGCCTCCTTTATTGTCTTTGGCATTTGAGACTTCCAGGAGTGTCAGACGTCCCTGTCTCCGGCCATGTGCCATGGTTACTTCCTCTGACCCCTGTGTTCCTACAGGACTCTGCAGTGACCTTGGGCTTGGATGAAGAACCTACAGACAACAGGCGGAGTACAGCATCCAACAGTCCTGGAAGTGGTGAATGCCAAAGATATTAACAGATTCTACAGAATGGAGGAAAGGTAGGAAACATGGCCACAAGGTGACGTACATAATTTTTTGGGGGGAAATTGTTTAAAGCTGCCGGTTGAATGAAAAAACTAACTCAGTTTCCCCACTACACATTGTACAAAAATGTAATACTTACCTATTTTCTGCCTGCTCCAGTCCAGTCATGTGATCCGGCTTCCCTGTGTCAATCAGCAGTGGCTGCAGGGGAGAGGAGGGAGCGCCAACACCGGCATGGGCATGGACATCACTTTGGGTGACATCACTGCTCCTGGAATTCCCAGCCATTGTCAAGGGC
Source organism: Rana muscosa (assembly GCA_029206835.1). NCBI lineage: Eukaryota > Metazoa > Chordata > Amphibia > Anura > Ranidae > Rana > Rana muscosa. Next base: position 179,670,923 of record CM055119.1, on the reverse strand, counting down.
TCTCTCCCTTGCAGCCACCGCTTGCTGACACAGGGGATCATGTGACCGGACCGGAGCGGGCTGAAATGAAGTAAGAATAGACATTTTTATTACACAGGTTAGTCTGTATATGTAGCAGGAGGCCATTTTTTTGGCTAGTAAGTATTAGGCAGGTTTTGGCTTGTGTAGCAGAGAGCAGGACAAGAGAGGGCTTGAGGGTCTTTTTGGATACAACGTTCACAGTGTCTCCCCACAGGGATGTAGTCCCAAGGGAGGGGGCGAGCATGCTGACTAACCCCCAGCCAGAACGGCTCGGGATGTAGTCCCAAAGGAGGGGACGAGCACGCTGACTAACCCCCAGCCAGAACGGCTCGGATGATGGGGGCAAGCTTACTGAGGAGGAGCAGGAAGTGAGAAATTCAGACAAAGAAAAAAAAAATCTAGAAGAGAAATTGAAGGAAAGGGTAAGTGAACCAACAATACACTAGCTTAAAGGAACCTATTTAGAAAATCAAAAGCAAATCTTTACAACCCCTTTAATGTAGTATTAAAGGTTCGGCTTAAAAAAAAAAAAAAAACATGTTATACTGACCTGCTCTGCTCAATGGTTTTGCACAGAGCAGCCCCGATCCTCTTCTTCTTGGGTCCTCCCCCATGCCGCTTGCTATGGGGGCACTGGTGCATGCTCGCTCCCGAGCCATGCTCTATGCCTCCATAAGACACATGGATCCGGGGATCGGTCCCCGCCCCCTGCTCTCTTTATTTTGGCTCACTGGCTGTGATTGACATCATTGGGAGCCAATGGCTAATGAGAAGAGGGAATCCCACTTTAAAGTTTTCCTTGAACTTTTTTAACTTCCTAGTGAAATAAGTTTAAGTCTTCTAGCCAGACTCAAGAGCTAAGCAACACTTCCATCCAAAAATAATGACCTTTTGCACCAAGGCAATTCAAGCCTTAACTCTGGGTCTGTGTTTCCTAAATGAAATCTTACTAATTGGATTCATTATTGGCATTAAAATGCAAGACATGCACCATTAGATGTTTAATAGGTTATAGTGGGCCGGCAACCAATACATATATTAGGAACTATAACCATCTCACACTTTAATTTGTGTAGCATGATCTGTCGGAGGAGAGAGATAATCTCGCTGGAGACAGGAAAACAGAAATAATTAGCTGTCGGCTAAATGAGTTCTTGCAATGAGATTAGTTATTGCATTATAAAGATGTTCCTTGTCGTACAAGCGGTACACAGCTTTCTACGTATCATCTGATTAGCGGACGTCTAGGTCAGGGGGTTGGCATTTTCAGGTCCAGCAGTCGACAGGCAGACTGGCTTTTCTGGATAATCCTTCCAAATGTCCTTATATTAAAGACTTTAAAACAGCAGTTTAGAAATTAGTTTGGCAAGTCTTAATATAAAGCCAATATGGCTTTGATATGTGCAAGTTAAAAGTCAGTAGCACAGTTAACACTTAAATCAATAAAAAAACAACCATAGGCTCACCCTTGCTTTTTACTCCATTTAAGATACACAAAATTGTCAAAAGTATTGGGACACCTGCCTTTATATGCACATGAACTTTAATGGCATCCCAGCAGTGGTGGCCTGTCCATTAGGGGCACACGGGCGCCACGCCCCCCCCATCCATGCGTTTTCCCCCCTCATCTACATACAGGGAACTGGACTACGGATTCCAATGGGGGGGGGGGTGTTTTTCTGAAGCACGTGATTAGAGCCAGAAGCTCTAATAGGCTTCAAAAAATAGTGGGCTCGGGACGCAGAGCACTGCACCCATCCAGTTGTGTGACGGTAGCGAATGTATATTCGCTATTTTCACACTAAATCTCGGCCCTGCCAATCAGGAAAAGGGTCGTGAGACCAATTTCTCAATTGGCCAAAATGTTAGGCGATCCTATTGGACGCCTAGCGCCTAGGAGGAGAGAGAAAACCTCTGTGCTGGAGGAGAGGACACCGGAGCCCCATCAACATGGGGACAAGGTGCGTTGGGGTGGGGGGGGCAAAGCCCCTCCGCTCCAAAGTACTCTACTCCATGTTGAGCATGCAGTATGGTATGGTTCAGGAGGGGGGCGCTAGCTCTTCCCCCTTTCCTGGCCTGCTGGGCTGCATGCTCGGATAAGGGTCTGCCATGGATTTCGGGGGGAACCTATGCTGTTTTTGTTAAAATTGTTGTTGTGGGGTTCCCCTTAAAGCCCCCTTTGGTTCTGGTATGGATTGGGGGGCAAATTAATAAATTAAACAAAATTCAATGAAACAAAACTAAACGAATTCCGAAAATAATCAACAAAATAAATTCAGTAACATTGCAAATGTATCCCAAACGAAACAAAAGAATATTTTCCATCCTGCATATGTCTATCCTAATTGTACCCAAGTCAATCCATCCAGTGGTTTTGGTACAACCAGCCTGTCATATTTTGAGAATGTGATTATTGCCAGAGGCTATAGCAGCTAGCAATTCTCACTGTGTTCCCCCCGCAGGGAGAGCTTCCCCCCCCCCCCAACTGGGAGAACGCAATAGCTCCACGGGAGGGATTCTGCCATCAACACTAACTGTGTTAATGGGGGCATCAAACAGTTTTCCTGCAGGAAAGAGAGTCGCATCATCTATGGCCTACCTAAAACCTATAACTCTGTAACTAGCAAAGCTGGTCCTTCATGCCGATTTGAAAGTTCAAGTTGGATCTCTGCAGAGAGAGAGACCACTGCTTCCATACCAGACAGACATGTGCAATTTGTTTCATTCCAATTTTTTTTTCAACAAATTTCGACAAATTTGTTTATTCGGAAACATCCAAATTAACAAAAACCCGTTTAACTAACTTTTCTGAATATTCGTAAATTCAAATATTTGAAAATTCGGAAATTCGGAAATTTGAAAATTCGGAAATTCGCAAATTCGGAAATTTGGAAATTTGGAAATTCAAAAATTCTAAATTCGAAAATCCGAAAACCCAAAAATTTGAAAATCTGAAATAATAACTATTTATTAAATTATAGGTATTGGAATTTCCTTTCAAATGTGTCTGTTAGTGATCATAACGAATACAAATTTATCCGAAGTTACGAATTATCTGAAACAACAATAATAATAATAATAATAACAACAATAAAAACTTTTTATTATTATTATTTATTATTATTCATTCCGTTCCATGTGTTTAGATGCGGCATTCGTTATTTTGAATAATTTGTAACTTCCAAAATTGAAAGGAAACGTCAATACCTAGTTAGTTATTATTAGTTAGTTAGTTATTTAGAATTTTCGGATTTTCTTTCTTATTTTTGGATTTTCAAATTTATGAATTTACGAATTTTCAAATTTACGAATTCACAAATTTACGGATTTTCAAATTTACCAGTTTACGATTTGCAATCATAACGAATGACCCGGAAAATGAAAACGAACACATTTTTCAGCAGTGCACATGTCTATTCCACACAGAGAGCAAGGCCTCGTACACACGACCGATTTTCTCGGCAAGAACCAGCAAGAAACTTGCTGGCAGAGAGGTCTTGCCGAGTAAATCGGTCGTGTGTACGCTGCTATCGGGTTTCTCGTCGAGAAAACCGACAAGAAACCTCGACGAGAAAATAGAGAACCTGCTCTCTATTTTCTCGTCGAGATTCTCCTCGGCATGTTTCTCGACGAGAAAAGTGAGTGTGTGTACACTTACCTGTCCGCCCGGAAGCCCGCGCATGTTCGAAATGAATTCGACGCATGCCGGTAGCTTCCTAGGCATACGTAGGGTATACCAAGATGGCGGCGACGGCATCGAATGTGACGAGCGCATGCTCGACGTAGTCGATGACGTCACCGCGTACACTCCTTTCAAAGAACCGCGGGTTCTTTGAAACGAGCGTGTGTACACTCGGCCGGGACAAGTTTCTTGTCCAAGAATCTCGTCGAAAAAAACGACATGTTTTTTTCAACGAGAATCTCGGCCGTGTGTACGAGGCCCAAGAGTTTCTTCTCTACAGCATGCTGGCATGGAACAGGCTTTTGTACTCTCTGCTGATGCGACTGAACTGTAAGAATTGGTTTTGAAGCAACTAGAATGTTTTCAGTTGATTTAAACTGAACGTTCAATTGGGTTTTAATTTTCATATGCTTGCACTGGCAAATGAAAAGGCTGCATTTACACCAGAGCGTAGCGTCTTTGAGTGCTTTACTGGCGTTTTTTTGTGCGTTTTTTGGCCGTTTTTGGCGCTTTTTTTGTGCGTTTGTATGCAGCATTTTTGGGCTTTGCCATTTTTTTATTAGCCAATAGAGAAATTTATTATCTGTTGTATCATTTGTGTCTAGGTATTTCAGCTTTTTTAGCTTTTCCATTAGCTTTTATTTCTTCTTTTATTATTATTAATTTATTATAATGTTTTTTTCATTAGGGTAAAGGGTTGATGTTCAGTTTAGGTTAGGGTTAGGATTAGGATTAGGAATTGGGGGTTAGGGTTATTTACTATTATTTTTATTTTTTATTATTATTTGAATAATAATAAATACACAAATAAATAAAAATCATAAATAAAAAAGAAAAATTCAATAAATGAATACTAGGTAGCAATAAATAAATAATTAACCATTAACTTTAACCCTTACCCCTTTAAAAATTAAATGATAATAAATAACTACAGTTTGGACTTATTTTGTACTAACGACCTTATGTGGTTTGCTACCCATTTTTAACTTTTTGTATAATAAAGACAATTCATATACACTTTTTTTTACCAAACTTTGTTTGGTTTCCATTATTATGTGACTAAGCACCGCTATAGTCCCTTTATCCATCCCCTCTCTTTCTTGAATAAATAAATAACTAAACACCCGAACCCTAAGGGTACTTTTACACTGGGGCGGGCAGGCACTGGCGGTAAAGCGCCGCTATTTTTAGCGGCGCTTTAACTTAGTTTTTGCAGCGCTATTTGGCCACTAGCAGGGCGCTTTTTTTGCTAATGGCCAAAAAAGGGTTAAAAGCGCCCTGCTAGTGGCCGAAAAGCGCTGCAAAAAATTCAATGGGCAGGGTGCTTTAGGAGTGGTGTATACATCACTCGTAAAGCGCCTCAAAGATGCTGCTGGCAGGACTTTTTTTTGCGTCCTGCCAGCACACCATTCCCATGTGAAACCCCTGGGGCTTTCACACAGGAGTGACAGAAGAGGCGCCTTACAGGCGCTATTTTTAGCACTATAGCACCTGTAAAGCGCCTCAGTGTGAAAGTAGCTTAACACAAAAATAATAATATTAATAATTTTTATTATTATTAATAATGTCTTTTTTTGTTTGAGTTTGGGTGTAGTTATTTTATAATTATTATTATTATTATTAATAATAATAATAATAATAATAATAATAATAATACCAATAATAATAATAATACTGCATTTAATATTTTTAAGGTTAATTATTATTTATTAATGTATTATTACATATTAATTAATTTTATTTATTTATGATTATTTTTAATTATTTATGTATTTATTTTACATTTATTTATTCATATATTATTACTACTTAAAAAAATCAAGCAAAAAGCACTCGACAAAATGCACGAATACGCACAAAAACGCGCAAAAGTGCCCAAATCTGCCCGATTCGAGTGACAAAAAAAGCTCCAGAACTTGTCTGAGCTTCAGACGTTTGGCTTCAGGCGTTTTGGAGTGGAGTGGAGATGTGAACCATCTCCATAGAGAATCATTGACTTTTCCACCTCCAGCGTTTTGGAGCTTCAAGCAGATAATCGCTGAGGTGTGAATGGGACCCAATGCTGCGTACACACGATCGGAAATTCCGACAAGAAAACTGTGGGGTTTTTTCCGACGGAATGTTGGCTCAAACTTGTGTTGCATACACACGGTCACACAAATCTTGTCGGAAATTCCAACCGTCAAGAACGCAGTGACGTACAAGACGTACGACGAGCCGAGATCAATGAAGTTCAATAGGCAGTTCGGCTCTTCTGCTTGATTCTGAGCATGCGTGTTTTTTTTGCGCATCGGAATTGCATACAGACGAGTGGATTTTCCGATAGAAACTTTTTCCGTCGGAAAAATAGAGAACCAGCTCTCAATCTTTTGTTGGCGGAAATTCCGACAGAAAAAGTCAGATGGAGCATACACACGGTCGGAATTTCCGACCAAAAGCTCACATCGGACTTTTCTTGTGGGAATTTCCGATCGTGTGCACGCGGCATAAGAGTTTGGAATCCGATTTATTTGTTGTATGTATTTGCTTCTTTACCTATGGATGTCTAATAATTACTCGCCCAAGAAAGGTAAATGAATTAGCCACCTCATCGGCTTTGATGAACTACAACGCTGTATCGGAGGCAATTTTTTTTTTTTCCGCTTCGAACTTCAGAAGTCCATCATCTTCTAGGAAACGAAGATGAATGCTCCGTCCCGATTGCTTTTTTGCTCTGAAGATTGATCTACAGAGGCAGAAATGTGTAACTGTTACCATCAGTAAGCAATTACAAAGCAATTATGTGCTAAGGATTACAATATCCGCACACTTCATACTGTACTTGCAGGCTAAATGAAAGGCTTAGCAGTTATCAAATGTGCCAAAAGCAGATAATTTAGTCATCCCGGGCTGCATTATTTATCATAAATCGCTCATACATCACAAATTATTCCAAACACCCTTTCACATTGGGAATTCTATTTGAATACGTCTCTAGTCATTTATCATAACAGGCAGCGGCAAAGCTTTGAGATTGGGAAGTAAAAATTAACTGCCTCTCGTTTTCCGCTTCCATCTATGAAAAGGCAGTTTTTAATTCGAGCCCTAAAAGTAAAGTATGTTGGGAACTTTGGAATTAATTGTGTTACATTTAAATGAACGGCACTTGACAATGTTCAATATTACATTTGTAATAGTTTTTTTTTTTTTTTTTTTTTATACTAAATGTTTCAACAGCAGTCATCTGAAACACTTCAGGAAAAGAACATTCAAAGGGGAAGATTTACTAAAACTGGCACCCACAGAATCTGGTGCATCCCTGCACAGTAAGCTTCTTACTCAGATTTACCAGCCGAGGTTCCCACTAGGAACCGCAACCTGTGCAATTTACATGGGATCCTCCTGTGCAGTGTGATTTGAGCCCATTCATTTCGAATGGCTTAAATCGCACCGCATCGCACAAAAATGTGCCTTGAGCATTTTTGGGAATGCACTACAACCGGATCAGGGGCGGATCCAGAGTCTAGTCTCGGGAGGGGCACTGCCAGAAAATAATTTTTTTCGTGGACAATTTATCGGGGAAATGCTTGGTGTTGGCGCTTCAATCATCACGGCACCATGGTTGTTATGGTGTCAGGATGATTGGATTGAAGAGCGTTATTTCTATTATTACATTGTAATATAAAATTAAATAATTAAATTCACCAGATGCTGCGTGTCACTTGTCACCGCCACCTGCCACCAGATGCAGCTTTTCACTGCCACCTGCCACCAGATGCAGCTTGTCTCGTGTCACCGTCGCCTGCCACCAGATGCAGCTTTTCACCGCCACCTGCCACCAGTTGCAGCTTGTCTCGTTTCATCGTTGCCTGCCACCAAATGCAGTTTGTCACCTGCCACCAGATGCAGCTTGTCACTTTCCCCGTCACCTGCCACCAAATGCAGCTTGTCACCGTCACCTGCCACCAGATGCAGCTTGTCACTTGCCACGTCACCTGCCACCAGATGCAGCTAGTCACTGTCACCTGCCACCAGATGTAGCTTGTCACCGTCACCTGCCACCAGATGCAGCTTGTCACCGTCAACCTGCCACAAGAGGCAGCTTGTCACTTGCCACGTCACCTGCCACCAGATGCAGCTTGTCACGTCACCTGTCACCAGATGCAGCTTGTCATTTTGCCACTTTGCCTGCCACCAGAGGCAGCTTGTCACCGTCACCTGCCACCAGATGCAGCTTGTCACCATCACCTGCCACCAGATGCAGCTTGTCACCATCACCTGCCACCAGATGCACCTTGTCACTTTCTACGTCGCCTGCCACCAGATGCAGCTTGTCACCGTCACCTGCCACCAGATGCAGCTTGTCACTTTTCACGTCGCCTACCACCAACTGCAGTGATGCAGGGCGGGCCGTGAGAAATTATGTCATCACCGAAAGGAAGTTCTATTTGTGTGAAAAAAAGTGTTGCATGACTGCGCAATTGGCAGTTAAAGTAGTGCATTGCCGAATAGCAAAATATGGCCTGGCCATGAAAGGGGGTAAAACCTTCCGGAGCTGAAGTGGTTAAAGAAAAAAAAAACATTATGTTTAGAATTACTTATTTTTTCAGTCCCTATATGACCTTAGAAAACATTTCTAGCATTTGATATCCCTGAACTTTAGACTATAGAAGACTTCCTTATATATATTTTTAAGAAGACTCTTTAACTCCTTTAGCGCTGGAGCTGGCGTGTCCTCTTCTTTCTATGCCATGCTTTGTTATACATGTACATGAAGCAGCAAAGGGTCGGAAATATTCCAGACATAGAGATTTATCTAAAGCTCTGCTTTGTACGAGAGTGATTTTGTCTCTTCTCCAGCAACCAGCAGGGAGCCTCCTTTACTCCAGTCCCTCAAAGCAGAAGTGAGTCTTTGAAAGGCTTGAGGCAAGGTCTCAGACCAGACTCCGCGCCGCTCCGACTCCTCTTCTCCCCGCCGCACTGCACACAGATGAGAAAGGAAGATGACAAGGAGCTTCTAAACAAACTTTTAGCTGCTGCGTCCTGTCACTGACTGTCAGTACACAGGGACAGAACCTTCCCGAATTTTCAAGATGACTTGAGCGTATCTTTTTTGAAAGCTTGCCAAGTTCTGTCTCTACTCGCCCGAGGCGGTGAGCACCTACGGCATTGACCCACCTGACCTTTTTTGTACTCAGGAAAAGTTCTCTGCATAGGAGAGAAGACTACAAGATACTGACTGTTCATGGAGAAGATTTCCCGGCCTATTGCCATTTCCAGAGAGAATGAGAACATTTCATACAAGCTTTAAAGTGGAACTTCAGTCATTTTTTCATATTTCCATGTATTAAATCTTCTGCCCTTGTTGTTGTTTTAACTTTAGATAGTAAAACATTTTTTTCTGCCAGTAAATACCTTATACAGCCCACTTCATGCTTCTTGTCTGGTCATTAGCCCAGGCTTATGACATCATGCACAGCTCTCTCTCTCATTCTCGTAAAAGTTTGCCAGGAAGGGATAGGGAATGAGTCATAAGAGAGCCAATGAGAGCTGCAGAGCTGGAGGTGTGCCTCTGTGTGTCTGTGTAAATCCAGGAAGTGAACAGGCAGCAGCTTCAGCTGCCTACAGTTAAAATGGTTGCAGCCAGACTTAGCGGAGGGAGATTTCTGCAGCATATTTGGCAAGTACAGAATCAAAGTACAGTGGAACCTAGGATTACAAGCTTAATCCGTTCCAGGAGAGTGCTTGGAATCCAAAACACTTGCATATTAAAGCGAGTTTCTCCATATAAGTCAATGGAAACAAAGATAATTTGTTCCACATTGACTTCTATTGCATGCAATACCGCATGTGGCCAGAGGTGGGGGGGTCGCCGGAGAGACTTGGAAATACTTGGAGACAGCTCGGATGCACTCGGGAAACTGAGTATTTCTGAGTGTTTCCGAGTGTTTCCCATCGGCTCCGAACAGCTCTGAGTGTCCTCGGCGCCCCCGTACCTCTGGCCAAATGCGGTACTGCACACCGCAGAGGCTTGAATCCTGCTTGTTTTGCGAGACAACACTGGCAAACTGAGTCGGGATTTAAAAAAAAAATAATAGATCGTATTGCGAAACGCTCGTTAACCGCGTCACTCGCAATCCGAGGTATTACTGTATATATAAAATAATATGCAAAGTGGTTGGAGGGAAGCTCCAGAATAGCAAAGATGCTTTTATTACAAATTATTGCCAAACAGAAGTGAGAGGAAATCCCCAGCAAACTAAGAAAAACTAAGCAAACTGAGCAGACTTCCTCTTTAACCACTTAACAACCACCTGCCGACAAATAACGTCGACAAGGTGGTTGCTTAACTCTGGGAGGACGTTATATAACGTCCTCCCAGAATCGCGCTCCCGCGCGCCCCCTGGGGCGCGCACACGGGAAACTCCGTGACCGCCGGGTCCAGAGGACCCGACGGATCACGAATCGCGGTAAATCGCCGCTGATAGCGGCCGTTTACCACGTGATCGCTCCGTCAAATGACGGAGCAATCACTTGTAAACAGACCGGCGTCATTTGATGACGCCGGTTCCTCCCTCCCCTCTCTGTACCGATCGGTACAGTGTGAGAGGAGAGGGGAGGGAGCGGATCAAGGCAGCAGCGCTGTGGGCTGGATCTGTGACAATTGCAGTCACAGATCCAGCCATCCATCCATCCCTGCTCAGCCATCCCTGTGCTATACCCTGCCAATACTCTGCAATACACCCTGCCAATACTCTGCAAAATACCCTGCCAATACCCTGGTGCAATACTCTGCAATACTCTGGTGCAATACTCTGCAATACCCTGGTGCAATACTCTGCAATACCCTGCGCAATAATCTGCAATACCCTGCAAAATACTCTGCAATACCCTGCGCAATACTCTGCAATACCCTGCGCAATACTCTGCAATACCCTGCGCAATACTCTGCAATACCCTGCGCAATACTCTGCAATACCCTGCGCAATACTCTGCAATACCCTGTGCAATACCCTGCAAAATACTCTGCAATACCCTGCGCAATACCCTGCAAAATACTCTGCAATACCCTGGTGCAATACTCTGCAATACTCTGGTGCAATACTCTGCAATACCCTGCGCAATACTCTGCAATACCCTGCGCAATACTCTGCAATACCCTGCGCAATACTCTGCAATACCCTGCGCAATACTCTGCAAAATACTCTGCAATACCCTGCACAATACTCTGCAATACCCTCCACAATACTCTGCAATACCCTCCACAATACTCTGCAATACCCTCCACAATACTCTGCAATACCCTCCACAATACCCTGTGCAATACCCCGTGCAATAACCTGCCATACACCGCAATACCCTGCCATAGTCCGCAATACTCCGCAATGCCCTGCAATACTCCGCAATGCCCGGCAATACTCCGCAATGCCCGGAAATACTCTGCAATAACCACTTCCCGCCCTCCGGCCGTCATATGACGTCCTTGACTTTGTGCGGGGATATCTGAATAATGGGAGCAGCTACAGGCATCATTCAGATATTAGCTTTTTCAGCCGGCGATTCCCTACACCATAAGAACAATCATAGCGGCTGTTCCGCCGCTTGATCATTCTTACGGGAGGCGAGAGGGGATGTCCCCCCCCCCCGCCGCCCTCCGGTGCTTCTACCGACTCACCGCTACGATCAAAGCCAGGATTGTTGTTTTTTTTTTTGTATTTTTTTCAGGCTTCCCAGCCTAGAGGTGAGATATGGGGTCTTATTGACACCCCCCCCCCCCCCCATATCTCACTGTAAAGAGGACCTGTCATGCCATATTCCTATTACAAGGGATGTTTACGTTCCTTGTAATAGGTATAAAAGTGATCAAAAAAATGTTTGGGGCGGAAAAACATGTCAAACTAAAATAAATAAAGTAAAATGAAGAATAATTTTTTTTTTTTTTTTAAAGCGCCCCTGTCCCCGTGAGCTCGCATACAGAAGCGAACGCATACGTAAGTCCCGCCCACATATGAAAACGGTTTTCAAACCACACATGTGAGGTATCTCTGCGAACGTTAGAGCGAGAGCAATCATTTTGGCCCTAGACCTCCTCTGTAACTCAAAACATTTAACCAGTAAAAATATTTAAAGCGTCGCCTATGGGGATTTTTTAAGTAGCGAAGTTTGGCGCCATTCCATGAGTGTGTGCAATTTTTAAGGGCGACAATGTTAGGTATCTATTTACTCGGCGTAACTTCATCTTTCACATTATGCAAAAACATTGGGCTAACTTTACTGTTTTTTTTTTTTTTTTTAAGCACAAAACATTTTTTTTCCGTAAAAAACGCGTTAAAAAAATTGCTGCGCAAATATCGTGCGAGATAAAAAGTTGAAACAACCACCATTATATTCTCTAAGGTCTTTGCTAAAAAAACATATATAATGTTTTGGGGTTCTATGTAATTTTCTAGCAAACAAATGATGATTTTTACATGTAGGAGAGAAATGTCAGAATTGGCCTGGGTGCTCCAGAACGCCTGAAGGTGCTCCCTGCATGTTGGGCCTCTGTATGTGGCCACGCTGTGTAAAAGTCTCACACATGTGGTATCGCCATACTCGGGAGTAATAGCAGAATGTGTTTTGGGGTGTAATTTGTGGAATGCATATGCTGTGTGTGAGAAATAACCTGCTAATATGACAATTTTGTGAAAAAAAAAAAAGAGAAAAAAAAAATCTTGATTTTGCAAAGAATTGTGGGAAAAAATGACAACTTCAAAAAACTCACAATGCCTCTTTCTGAATACCTTGGAATGTTTTCTTTCCAAAAAGGGGTCATTTGGGGGGTATTTGTACTTTTCTGGCATGCTAGGGTCTCAAGAATTGAGATAGGCCGTCAGTACTTCAGGTGTGATCAATTTTCAGATATTGGCACCATAGCTTGTGGACTCTATAACTTTCACAAAGACCAAATAATATGCACCAATTTGTACTTATTTTTACCAAAGATATGTAGCAGTATAAATTTTGGCCAAAATTTATGAAGAAAAAATAGTAATTTGCAAAATTTTATAACAGAAACGAAAAAAAAAATCATTTTTTTACAAAATTTTCTGTCTTTTTTCTCTTATAGCGCAAAAAATAAAAAACCCAACAGTGATTAAATACCACCAAAAGAAAGCTCTATTTGTGTGAAAAAAAGGACAAAAAATTCATATGGGTACAGTGTTGTATGACTGAGTAATTGTCATTCAAAATGTGAGCACCGAAAGCTGAAAATTGGTCTGGTTATTAAGGGGGTTTAAGTGCCCAGTTGTCAAGTGGTTAAGTATTAAACCCAAAAGCAAATATTTATTATAGAGCAGCTTACCAATTCTGAAATGTGATGGCTGCATTAACCACTTGCTTACTGGGCATTTGACCCCCCCTGCCCAGACCAATTTTCAGCTTTTAGCGCTCTCACACTTTGAATGACAACTACTACTGTAAGTCATGCAACACTGTACCCAAATTATTTGTTTGTCTTTTTTTTTATATACACATAGAGCTTTCTTTTGGTGGTATTTGATCACCTCTTGTTTTTTTGCGCTATAAATGAAAAAAGACCGAAAATTTTGAAAGAAAAAAAATCTCTTTGTTTCTGTGATAAAATTTGACAAGATAGTAATTTTTCTTCATAAATTGTGGCCATAATTTATACTGCTACATATCTTTAGTAAAAATAACCCAAATTAGTGGATATTATGTGGTCTGTGTGAAAGTTATAGAGTCTACAAGCTATGGTGCAAATTATGAAAAATTGATCACATCTGATGTACTGGCGGCCTATCTCATTTCTTGAGACCCTAACAAGCCAGGAAAGTATGAATGCCCACCAAATGACCCCTTTTTGGAAAGTAGACATGCCAAGGTATTTAGTAAGAGGCATGGTGAGTTTTTTGAAGTTGTCATTTTTTTCCACAATTCTTTGCAAAATTAAGATTTTTTTCCCCCCACAAAATTGTCATTGTAATAGCTTACTGTATTTCTCTCACATGGCATGTGCATACCACAAATGACACCCCAAAATACATTCTGCTACTAATCCTGAGTATGATAATACCACATGTGTGGGACTTTTTCACTGTCCGGCCACAAACAGAGGACCAACATGCAGGGAGCACCTTCAGGTGTTCTAGGGGCATAAATTACACATCTAACTTGTTGACTACCTATTACACTTTTGAAGGCCCTGGAGCACCAGGACAATAGAGATGCCCACAAAATGACCCCATTTTGGAAAAAGAATACCCCAACATATAATCTATGAGGCATAATGAGTCTTTTGAACAGTTCATTTTTTTCCAGAAGTTTTTGGAAAATTTGGAATAAAAATGAAAACTTTTTTTTTTTTTTTTTTTTTACCCAAAGTTGTCCGTTCATAACATATTTCCAAAACATGGCATTTACATAGTAAAAATGACACCCCAAAATACATTCTGCTACTCCTCTTGAGTATAAAGATACCACATGTGTGAGACTTTTACACAGCCTGGCCACATACAGAGGACCTACATTGAAGTAGCTCCTTCAGGCATTCTAGGAGCATAAATTACACATCTCATTTCTCAACCACCTATTACAGTTTTGCAGGCCCTGAAGCACTAGGACAAAGGAAATGGCCACAAAATGACCCTATTTTGGAAAGCTAACACCCCAACGTATAATCTATGAGGCATAATTAGTCTTTTGAATGGTTCATTTTTTTCCAGACGTTTTTGGAAAATGTGGAAAAAAATTAAAACACATTTTTTGTACACGAAGTTGGTCGTTTATAGGATATTTCCAACACATAGCATTTACATAGGAAAAATGACACCCCAAAATACATTCTGCCATTCTGAGTATGGCGATACCACGTGTGAGACTTTTACACAGCCTGGCCACATACAGGGATCCAACATGCAAGGAACACTGTCAGGTGTTCCAGGGACACATACACATACCAAGAATTACACCCCAAAATACATTATGCTGAGCGAAGGGTAAACAAAAGATTACCTGTGGTTTTAGTAGCACAGTTCTACACAGGAGGATAACACTGGTCCAGGCAGCAGGCAGGGACTTGGTCAGCAACAGTGAACACAATTGTCCAGGCAGCAGGCAGGGATACTGTCCATATGCAGTCCAGGGTCAGTGCAGGCAGAGATATTGTCAGCAGTGCCAAAAATATTGGTCCTGGTAGTAGGCAGGTCCATGTGGTGTGGTCAGGCAGGCAGAGGCATGATGACAGTAAGTCCTACAGGCAGCAGGCAGAAGTAGGGCCTCATTCAGGACAGAATGGGGACAGGGGTAGAGGCTTCTCCCACCCAAATCTCTTTGAAGCCTCCAAGTCTCCAGACCCTAATGTAGGAATGAGAAAACAAAATAAATTGTTTTCTTCATCCAGAAAAACAATTCTGGAGGCCCTCACATATGTGAGACCCCTGTGTTGAATCCCACTAGTCCAGTAGCAGGGTACAAGATCAGACTAAGTGGAGTGGGTGCAGCCCTAAAGGATTGAGGCTAGATAATACCACATATTTAAATGGTAACAAACTGTGTCCGATTAAAGTGAAAAAACTAAAATGGAAAACTAAAGCAAGGTCTCTATATATAGTGATAATAGATAAACCTAAAACAGGAGAATTGCAATGATGAAATTGATTTAACAAAATAAAAGTGCAATAATAAAAATAAAGTGAACCATCAAAAAATTCCAAATAATGAAATTGAAAGTACAAAACCACAATAAAAAAATAAAAAAATAATAAAAATTAGAAAATAGTCCCAATATAAATCCATGAGGTGAAGATAAGCCAGTAAACATCCAAATGAAAGTGAAGATATCAAATTTGCAAAGGAAAACTTGTGAAAATAAATCCTCCATCCAAGGTAGATTCACACCCAGTGAGTAAGTAGTCTCTTTACCAGCTTTCCATGACTGCCATAAAGGTAGTCTCACCGCGCACAGGGAATTCAGTCTCCCCTAAACCACAAATGATTCCTGGAACTGCCGCTAGACTCGGGACAATCAAAAGATATAGAGAAGGGGGACTCTCATAGTGTAGTATTCAAAATATCAAATTTAATGATTAAGAATAAAATGCACTTACAAAAGGGCAATCATGAGAGATACAACGGTATATCTTGAATGGAGGTTACGGCGTCTCCACAAGCTTCTTTCTGCTTCCTGTCAGTGTTTCCTAACAAAGTAATGACATCACCGTCACTATTGTGGATCGAAGACAGTATGTAGACATCCCTTCTGTCCCTCCACTTCACTGCCAGAATCTCCTCATTTCGCAGACTTGCAGGGAGCAGTGCTAAGTCAAGCTGACCAAGATTTCCCATAGACGGCAATGGTAAAGACCGGGAGCAGTGCCATGTCCAGCTGACCAAGATTTCCCAAAGATGCCAATGTGTCTGTACTTGTGAGTGAATGTAAAGTGAGGGTACATAAAGCAGGGGAAGGCTTGTATGTTTATTCATAAATGTTATTCTCTTTACTTCCAGTCACTATATATCAGGGATCACACAAAAAATGTAGCGCTATGCGTAATGACTAAAAATAAATACAAAATATGACACCCATGTGCTATATAGTGATGATCTAAGTGAATAAATCAAAAAAGGCTATATAAAGTGAATCCAAAATTCCATTGAATTGGAAGACATGTTGAAAAAGTCTCTGATAATAATTCAAGTAGGTGGAACCTTCCAAGATGAACTGGTGACTTCAAAAAACAAGTGACTGTAAAGTGACCACCACCACATAGAAAGGAGGCTTACCGGAATGAGTGGACCCGATAAACGTATGTCTATGGGGTCAACTCAGGCTTGGTATGTAGGTAACCGTGGATGCAGGATCCCAGCAGGTGTTTCACACATATGTATCCAAGATCCAAGATGGATTAATATCACAGAATCTCCAAGCCCAGTCATAGCTCACAGCAGAACCATATAGAAGGAAAGAAGGAGAGGGCACATAGCGTAATCCAATAGGAGATATTTATTAAATGTAGGTAGGAACACTTACATTCTGGTTGAAAAAAAGCGCTTTGCAATACACTCAGTGGCAGCAGTAGTTTGTGTTTCATATCGTTAAATTGCATATTGTGTGCTTTTACGCTATTAGGCATCTTTTTATCATTGATAAAAGTCTAAATAAAATTTTTTTATCTATTTTTGGTGTAATATGTTCTCAGCGGCATATATAAAGTCCCGTTTTGCATATCTGGGCTGTCTATTTTCTTTAAACTCTGGGATGATGCAAATGAGAACATCATTTGTTACAATAGTTTCATTCTCAGCCCACACCCTCCCACTTACCTTCATTGTTAGTATCATATCTGTCCGACTGCATATTTATTTCTGCAGCTTTAGCTGGACTTTATTAGTAAATATATGAAAAAAATGTAACAAGGTCAATATGGTGTATCAGGACATATGAACTGTTGGTACCTGTCTATGCCGATTAAAAAAGATGTATGAAATAATGTGTACCTGGTAGAAATTGGCAGGGCTCTGCAAAGGTATTTTAGGTGTACCGTAATCTCACCTACTTTAAATGAATAAATATATGAAAATAAAGCCCTGTTGGTCCTATCGGACCTGGTACATATTTATTCCTTATTATTAGTATTTAGAACTGAGCGAGCATCTGGAATTTAGCAGACTTGGTTTGATTTGATTAAAGCAACCCTTTACTTTGCCAATGTTTACAGAACCGGCTGCCAAATATGAAATATTCAGTCTATATACAACTCATCGGTGCATAATCAGTGAACAGAACCTCTGCCGCGGTCTGTCCTCCAAAACCCCCGTCCGTTATTCCTCTATTGGGGTCACCAATTTTGCCTCTTGCACAGCCGATAAAAGGTGAAGCCAGGCTGTCAATCACGAGTCCCACACATAAGAGGGCAGCTCCGGTGTCGGTGCTCTCTGCATATGTCAGCTCCCAGGGGGAGGGGTAAGAGACAGAGACAGGTAGACATGCGCACTGCCAAAAAAATCTTTTTTTTTTTTTTCATTTTTCGGGTCATTCGTTATGATCGAAGTTCGAATATTTTAGAATAAATACATTTCTAATAAATTTGTAACTTTGCAAAAATTTTAATTTGTCATTTTCTATTCATTTAAGCCTCGTACATACGACCGAGTTTCTCATCCAAAACCGGCAAGAAAAGTGCCACGAGAGCTTTTTTGTCGAGAAAACCGTTCGTGTGTATGGTTTTACGACGAGAAAACTGCCGTGAATCTCAACGAGAAAATAGAGAACCTGCTCTCTATTTTCTCGTCAGGATTCCAGATTTCCTCGTCGTGTTTCTCGTCGGCCTGTTTTGTGACGAGAAAATGGTTCGTGTGTATGCTTTTACGACTCTTCCAAAAGCGCGCATGCTCAGAAGCAACTATGAGACGGGAGCGCATCTTATGGTAAAACAAGCCTTCGTAATGGAGATAGCACATTTGTCACGCTCCAAATTTTTGCATCGTTTAAATGTTGTGCATTGAAATCTTCGTTAGAATGTTACATTAATCCAAACGAATGAACTTCTTTTGCTGCTGATATTCACACAGAGTTATGGCTATCTTTTTTTAACCTTTTTCATGCTGCTCTTAAGAAGATTTATGTGAATTATATTGTGCAAGTTTTTAGGAATATTTAAAAATTAGTTCTTTTTCTAACTGATGTTAATTGTAATTTCGCAATGTTTTGGTAGTGCTCTCCCATTGAATCTTTTAATATATATGATTTAAATTTACACACTTTTTTGGGAAACACGATTTAGTTATTTTTTGGGGGGTTGTTGCTTACTCCAAAGCTAGATTTTACATTTTTACAAATACACATAGTCAAGTATGATCTTAAACAAAAATAACATTTATTCATGTTTCAAATAAAATAAAGAGAAGGCAGCGCTGGAGAAGCTGCTGCCTTTTGTGCATCCCAGGGACCCCAGAGCACACAGCAACCCTGTGTGGACACTGAAATTGGGAGCTTGAGAAGGCCAACATTTCTGAACACAATCTGATGCTGGCCTCCCAGAGGTCAGGAACAGCAGCAGGTGATATATATGTCCCAAGTGTGTGGTACTACAACAGGCTGCCTTCTGTCCAAACACAATGAAGCAAGGCCATCATTTCCTCGTCTTCCTGGCAACCTTCCCTGCAACCTTTCCTGAAGCCTTCCCTGCAGCCTTCCTTCTTCGTTTGGCTGGAGGCTGGGCCACTGGAGGGGTACTCCTGTCAGGAGGAGGAGGAGGTGGAGGAGAAGGGGGTGGCGCAGAAGAACAAGGTGGAGGTGGAGGAGAAGGGGGTGGCGCAGAAGAACAAGGTGGAGGTGGAGGAGAAGGGGGTGGGGCGGAAGAACAAGGTGGAGGTGGAGGAGAAGGGGGTGGGGCAGAAGAAGAATGTGGAGGTGGAGGAGGAGGTTGAGGTTGGGACAGTTGTGCCACCTCACAAATGTCGGTATTGGGGGTAATTTTTCCCATCACCCCCTTGTTGAGCAAGGTGATGAGCAGGGGCTCGCATAGGAGGCGTTGCTCCATGCTCATCACCTTGAACTTTGCCTCCACTAGGCCGGCAATGGCCTCTTCAGGGGATGTGGGCTCTTTGAGGGTGGCATGGGCCTCTTTAATAAGGGCCATTGCTGCCTCACTGGTGGTCCTGTCCCTCCTGCCTCTTTTGGGAAGCCGGATGGGAGGCACCTGGGATCTGGTGCTTCTCCTTTGCCCTGCCACCTCCTGGCTGCCACTGGGCCCTGCCACCTCCTGGCTGCCACTGGACCCTGCCACCTCCTGGCTGCCACTGGGCCCTTCCTCCTCCTGCCTGACAGTTTCCAGACCCTCCTCCTGGCTGATTTCATCCTGTGTATGAAAAAGGGACATAGTTTAATATGTTGTTTTAATCTTTGCATCAAACTTTATAAACATGATTGAAGCAATTAGAATGTAAATCCAGAAATCATTTTTTAGAATTTACACCTACATCAGATTGACTATTTAGCACCCAATTAAGTGCAGACTAATGTCTCGAGATCTTGATTTCACTTGTGGAACCCAAAATATTGTATGTTTCTCATCTTGACATATTTGTCAAACATTAATTTTATCCCAATACATTTTCATTTAATACTATACCTGGCTCCAGATGGCCAAATCAGGATCATCCAGGATGGCTGCCTCCTCTTGCTCCAGAGAAGGCTAAGGTTGGCTGCAGGGAAGTCTGGGGGGAAGAGTGGAGAGTGATAGCCTTGCCTCAATGTGGTCATCCAGGAAGGACATCCTGCTGTAGTACCACAAAATCGGGACATACACATCATCTGCTGCTGCTCCTGACCTCTGAGAAGCCAGGACCTTAGAGCGTTCAGTCCTGTAGGTGCCTCTCAAGCTCCCAATTTTAGTGTCCACTTGTTTTGCTGTGGCTGTGGGCACCTTGGTCTGCACAAATGGGAGCAGCTTCTCCAGCGCTGCTTTTCTCACCCCTCTTTTTTTATGGATGGGGTTTTTCATCTCCCACAGAGCGGGCAGCTCCCTTACCCGGTCAATAAATTCCGCCAGGAACTCTTTGTCGCTAATAAAGACATTCATATTGTATCTGCAAGTTTAAGAAATAATAGATAACTAATGTGAGGCAAACAGTCTAACCTCCTTAACATCGTAGTCCCCATATATATCCTCCAACATTCTCAAGACAGTATAGGCCAAAAATTTGTACAAGTCACAAAATCACATACCTTCGTTCGCACGTCCGTCACTTGAACTCCTCTCTCCGCACACCAAACGTACTATAGTCACATGTGTGTTTGCTATATACACACCACGCATGCGTCAAAATTCAAACATGTCGCTCCGCACACGTCGCCCGCCCATGACGTTCTAACTAACATCTTTTCCCCGCCCCTTCTCTTTCGGCACGCAGACAGATATGGCGGAGTTACAGCAGGTGTCTGATAATTCCGCAACTAACGAGGAGGAGACAAGCCCGGAGACCGAGGAAACGTCACGATCAAGGAGGAGATTCAAGGCATCGAATATGTCTTTTGCGGAGATGGCGGAGATGGTGGACATCTTACTCAAGTCTGATTATGACGCAAAGCATGGGCCGTATAGCAAACCAAATAGAAGGAAGGCCAAAATCCTCACTAAAGTCGTGAAGAGTCTGAAGACGAATTTCGGGGTGAAACGCTCAAATGAGTAGCTCAGAAAGAGGTGGTCAGACCTCAAACTGAGGGAGCCAGAGCAGTTAAGGAGCATTAAGAGAATGCTCGCTAAAAGTAAGTAAAATGTACACTTTTATGCTATTAATCCTTTTCTAAACTGACATGTTGCTGGTTTTTCTTGTTTTTCTTATTGGACTCCCTTCCAAAATGTTATATTTTGAACTTGGTTGGGCACAGTAATCGTTCGTAATGTTATAGACACTTCGTTCGGCCACTATCCGCTGTTTTGGATTCTTTTACAGCCACAAAAGTAATTAGACATCTGCCATTTTTTGTGAAATTTGGGGCACAAAGTTTTAGGCTAGATGATGTGTTTGTAAAGAAAATGAAATGCAAACTTTTGTCAGTGTAAAGGAGAGGACACTCAGCAGCTGCTTCCACATCTGTACTTTGGAGCACTATAGTGTGGGCCAACAGACCCACCTTTTTTGGGTGTCCCACACAGGTGCTTCAGAGAATTTTTGTGTTGCCTACATGTCTAAAAAATGACAGACAAAGGTGAATACTAAGCATATTCTTGGTCAGAAATAATGCATTCATCTTTAACTTCCGCCCAAACACACACTTGTACCCCACTTCCAAACAATTTAGCCTGTTTTTTGTTTTAACATAGAGAATTTTTGTGTGATAACTCTACCTTTTGTTTGATTCTCATAGGGGAGAGAAGACTGGGAGGAGGACACTCCAGGGAGCACAGGAACCCCACAGCTTCACAACAACCCCAAACTCCCAAAGACCCACAACCGAAGGATGTAGAGGAAGTTGAGGTGGAGGAAGGAGAAGTGCAGGAAGGAGAGGTGGATGACGTTGTGGAACTGGTCACCACAACAGGTCAGTATCTGTCACCACAGCTTCAGGTAAGAGAGGTAGGCCTGCAGAGTTATAATACCTTTTGTATTTTGTTTTTAGGGGATGTGAATGTTGGGGTGAAGGATAGTACAGGTTTCTCTGCTGACAGTGCCCTCCGCCTCATCCAGCAAGTGATGGAATGTAGCACGGAACTGGACAAAATTAAAGAAAGAATACATGTGATGGATCAAACATTTAAAGACATTCTCGATGTATTGGGGAGAATTCAATAAGGCATCCCAACCCCCTTTTTTCTCATGTTTGTTTTGCAACTTCTAAAAAACTTTTTGACAATCAAACCAGCCAAAAATTGAATCTGCACACAGTGTGTCAACATGTGCTATCTGCCATCAGGGGATATCCATGTACGTCTTTTGGGGGTGTAACCCCTTCCTCGTATCTAAAGTAGGTGAACTGAGGAAGGGGTTGCACCCCCAAAACACGTCCATTGATCACCCCTGATGGCAGATAGCACATGTAGACAATAGGGATCAGGAGTCTAAAATCCCTATAGGAAAATAATCCCAATTGTGTGCATATTCAATTTTTGGCTGGGCAAGGGCTGGCAGGACCCCATATTAGGACGGGCACATAGAGACATATAGTTTGTGTAAGTGAATGTCTCAGATTGCTCCGAGGTATCCAATTTTGTAATTTTTGGAATGCAACTGTTGTTTTTGTATTTTCCTAAGAAAACAATTGCCGGTTTGTGGCCAGGCAAACAAAAAATAAAAAAAAAAAAGGTGTGTGAATTTGCGCATAGTAAAAGATTTGAACACAAACAACGTGTAGCTTCTTTTTCTAATATGCTCTAACCTTATTTGGTACATTTTTTAAGGTTACATAGTGAAATGGTTGGTATTTACTAAAGGAAAATACACTTGGCACTACAAATGCACTAAGACAAACTAGGAGACAGGAAACCAACAAAAGTTAGAAGTTTAAACAAGATTTTTATTTGGATCGTTAGACAGCAATCTTTAGACATAGCCTGGCATAGGAATTGCCCCCCTACCCGTGAAATAGTCCATGTATTTGTCCCGAACCTCACGGGCATTTTGGGGGGGCAAGCCAGCACGGGCAGATTCCAGGCCCGGCAGGGGATTATCAGGGGAAAGTCCAGCCTCTGGCAAAACTGAGGCCATATATGAATTTGATTTGCGGCAAAGAAAATTGTGTAGCACACAGCAGCATAACACTACATAGTTTATTTTGTAGTCCGCCAAGTGGATGGAAGTCATAAAAAGGCGGAACCGGCTGGCCATTATGCCAAAGGCATTTTCAACGACTCTTCAGCCCCTGGCCAGCCGGTAATTGAACACCCTCTTCTCTGGGGTCAGGGTCCTCTGAGGAAATGGCCTCATAAGATATGGTCCGAGCCCGAAGGCTTCATCAGCCAAAAAAACAAAGGGGAGTCCTTCAATATTCCCTGCATCCGGTGGCAATGCAAGGTCGTCACTCTGGAGACGGAGGGCAAACTCCGTCTGGATGAAGGATCCCCCATCGGACATCCAGCCATTCTTCCCTACATCAACATAGAGGAATTCATACCGTGCTGACACCACCACCATCAGCACAATGCTATGAAACCCCTTGTAATTGTAGTAGTAGGACTCAGAACGGGGTGGCGGCACGATGCGGACGTGCTTCCCGTCTATGGCACCACCGCAGTTGGGGAAGTCCCACCGCGTGGCAAACTCCAATGCCACAGTCTGCCATTCCTGTGGCGTGGAAGGAAGCTGTGGAGTCAAACAAGATGAAAAAATATTAGAATACACAAATCAAACATTACAAGTATATTCTACGAAAATACATTAGAGGCCAACATCAAGCAAAGTCTACGTTTATTAAGGTGTTTTAAATAAGTATAATGGAAGGCTCATGTATCATATTCATCACCCCCTATGATGGTCCATTAATAAATTCTAATGGGGAGGGGGGGGGAGATGTGTTTGGCCACAGGATAGCATTGCAGTGGCGGTGCGTCCAGAGTGGGCGCTGGAGCACTGCCCCCTCTCTCCTGTGCCAGTCACTCAGAACAATACATAGGTTTATGCCTTGCATTAACCTATGTATTGTCTATGCCGCCCACTATTCAGGTGGATGGCCCCCTGTTAAGCGACCGACATATGAAGAACTGCGGCATTTATGGGCTTAAAATTGCATATCAGAAACAGTAAGGAAAATTGTCTTGCACATTACAGCCTGAGGGATGTAATTGGCTTCAGAAAAGTTAAATAGGGGACGCAGGGGGGGGGGGGGCATTCCTTGGGTAAACACTGACAGGCTGCTCTGCCAATCATGTTCACCAAGTCTGTTTAATGGTAACATGATTGGCTGATGCAACATCAAGGGAAGGAGAAGACATCAAGGACAGAAGAAGGATGGCGCTGACCACAAGAAGGTAAGAGCAGGGCTGGGGGGGAACTGGCTGCATTGGAGGGAACAAAATGGCTGCATTGGAGGGGACAAATGGGGGCGTTTAATAGGCACCAGAGCAAAAAAGGAGGACGTTTATTTCCTAAATTGGGGTTTGAACCCCCAAACATTTGGAGCAACAGGCGCCCCTGCTGGAAAGGTTAGTGAAGGAAAATATGCATGGAGGAGAAAAAAGGGGCATTTAAAAACTTCCAACATGCATGGGGACAAAGGGGACATTCTCAGCATATTACAATCATGGTAATTAGGGAAGGATGAAAGAAATACAATACATTAGCATACATGTAATACATAAAATGTGATGTTAATGGAGAAAACGTACCCTAATATAGTCCTCCTGCAGGACTTGGATGATGGCAGAACAGGTGTCTGGGATTATGAGGCCCAGAGCCTGGGGGGAGATGCCTGTCGTGAACTTCAAGTCCTGAAGACTTCTCCCTGTCGCCAGATAACGTAACGTGGCGATGAGCCTCTGCTCAGCACTGATGGCTTCCCGCATAACGGTGTCCTTCCTGGTAATATAGGGGGACACCAAAGCCAACAGTTCCTGAAAAACGGGGTCAGACATCCGCAGAAAATTCCTGTAGTCCTCAGGATTATTCTCGACGATCTCCCGCAGCAGAGGCATGTGGCAGAATTGGTCCCGCTGGAGCAACCAATTCTTGGTCCATGAACTCCTCCTCACACCATTCATGGACTGGTCTTGGTCCAAAACAAGCAGACCAACACCAAGCGCACGCACAGCACGAACTCGACGATGAGAACGTCCAGGCGACATGGCTAGGAAACGGTCGTCTTATCAGAACGTACAGAACAGAACGCACTTTAGAACAGCAAGGCCTATGAATAACGAACTGAAAATCAGAAACGAACAGGCAAGAACGCACTGTAAAACAGATACGACCTGCCTAGACGCCCTGAAAGTCAAGATACGAACCCACAAGCACAAACTGAACCGCAGAAAACTATCTGAAAAGTACGAAGACTGAAAAGCGCGAATCGTCTCTTCCCAAACTTTTACTTCACACGCGGTAACACGAGATCAGCAAAAGCAGCCCAAGGGGTGGCGCCAAGAAAAAAGATCTTCCCCTTTATAGTGCCGTCGTACGTGATGGACGTGACCGCAGAGAACAACGAGAAAATTGGGAAATGTCAGTGTGTACGCATGGAAAGCTTGACGAGAAAATCGACAAGCTTAACAAGAATCTCGTCGAAAAAAATGACGTGTTTTTTACGACGAGAAACTCGGTCGTGTGTACGAGGCTTTAGATGCGATATTTGTAAATTCCTAAATTCAAAAATTCGGAAAAATTTGGAGATTCTGACATTTAAAAATCCAAAAATTTGAAAAATTTGATTATCCCAAATAATAACTAACTAATAATAACTAACTATTAAATTATAGGTGTTGGAATTTCCTTTCAAATTTGACTGTTTATGAACGTAAAGAATACGCATTTATCCGAAGTTACGAATTATCCGAAATAACGAATGCCGCATATAAACGAATGGCATGTGACAAATTATTAATACTAAATAATAATAATTTATTTATTATTGTTAATTTGTTACGTTCCATTCATTTTAACCGAAATAACGAATGCCGCATCTAAACAAATGGAACGTAACAAATTAACAATAATAAATATATTAATATTATTATTTTTTGTTAATAATTTGTTACATTCCATTCGTTTAGATGCGGCATTCGTTATTTCGGATAATTCGTAACTTCAGATAAATTTGTATTTGCTACGTTCACTAACAGCCAAATTTAAAAGGAAATTCCAACACCTATAATTTAATAGTTAATAATAGTTATTATTATTATTAGTTAGTTCGTTATTATTTCGGATTTTCGAATTTTCGTTCTTATTTTGGTATTTTCATTCTTTTGAATTTTCGGATTTTTATTCTTATTTTCGGATTTTCGAATGTACCAATTTACAAATTTCTGAATTTCTGAATTTACAAATTTTTGAAAAAATTTGATAAAACGGGTTTTCGTTCATTCGTAATATTTCCAAATTAACAAATTTGGTGAATCTTGTCAAAAAACGAATTCAGAACGAAACAAATTGCACATGTCTAGAGACAGGGCCTTAGTCACGCTTCAAAATTGTAAACATGTAAACATCCCTTGTAATAGACAAAAGCATGACAGGACCTCTTCAATTTGAAATCTGGGGTCAAAAAGACCCGTATATATTATACTCTACATTACCAAAAGTATTGGGACGCCTGCCTTTACATGCACATGAAATTTAATGGCATCCCAGTCTTAGGCCTCGTACACACGACCGATTTTCTCGTCGTAAACAGTCAAGAAAAGTGCCGCGAGAGTTTTTTTGTCTAGAAAAACGTTCGTGTGTATGGTTTTACGACGAGAAACTTGACGAGAATCTCGACGAGAAAATAGAGAACCTGCTCTCTATTTTCTCGTCAGGAGTCCAGATTTCCTCGTCGTGTTTCTCGTCGGCCTGTTTTGTGACGAGAAAATGGTTCGTGTGTATGCTTTTACGACTCTTCCAAAAGTGCGCATGCTCACAAGCAACTATGAGACGGGAGCGCATCTTCTGGTAAAACAAGCCTTCATAATGGAGAGAGCACATTCGTCACGCTCATAAATATTTCATCGTTTAAATGTTCTGCATTGAATTCTTCGTTAGAATGTTACATTAATCAAAACGAGAGACCTTCTTTTGCTGCTGATATTCACACAGAGTTATGCCTTATTTTTAACCTTTTTCATGCTGCTCTTTATAAGATTTATGTGTATTATATCGTGCAAGTTTTTAGGAATAATTTAAATGGTTAGATTTTTCAAAATGATGTTAATTATAATTTCTCAATGTTTTGATAGCGATCTCCCATTTAATTTTCTAATCTATATTTTTAAAATTTCACACCATGTTTTTGAGCTAATCAGATTTAGTTATTCTTTTGGGGGGGTGATATCTGTGCCTTTTATTGTCAGTCAAATGTATCTGCTTACTCCAAAGCTTGTTTTTTTTTATTTAAAAATACACATAGTCAAGTATGAACTTAAACAAAAAACACATTTATTCATGTTTATAAATTAAATAAAGAGAAGGCAGCGCTGGAGAAGCTGCTGCCATTTGTGCATCCCAGGGACCCCAGAACACACAGCAACCCTGTGTGGACACTAAAATTGGGAGCTTGAGAAGGCCCACATTTCAGAACACAATCTGATGCTGGCCTCCCAGAGGTCAGGAACAGCAGCAGGTGAGATATATGTCCCAAGTGTGTGGTACTACAACAGGCTGCCTTCTGTCCGACCAGTGCGACCACAATGAAGCAAGGCCATCACTTCCTCTTCTTCCTGGCAACCTTCCCTGCAGCCTTTACTGAAGCCTTCCTTCTTCGTTTAGCTGGAGGCTGGCCCACTGGAGGGGTACTCCTGTCAGGAGGAGGAGGTGGAGGTGTAGCAGAAGGGGGTGGGGCAGAAGAAGAAGGTGGAGGTGTAGCAGAAGGGGGTGGGGCAGAAGGTGGAGGTGTAGCAGAAGGGGGTGGGGCAGAAGGTGGAGGTGTAGCAGAAGGGGGTGGGGCAGAAGAAGGAGGTGGAGGTGTAGCAGAAGGGGGTGGGGCAGAAGGTGGAGGGGTAGCAGAAGGGGGTGGGGCAGAAGAGGAAGGTGGAGGTGGAGGTTGAGGTTGGGTCAGTTGGGCCACCTCACATATGGCGGTATTGGGGGTAATTTGCTCCATCACCCCCTTGTTGAGCAAGGTGATGAGCAGGGGTTCGCATAGGAGGCGTTGCTCCATGCTCATCACCTTGAACTTAGCCTCCACTAGGCCGGCAATGGCCTCTTCAGGGGATGTGGGCTCCTTGAGGGTGGCATGGGCCTCTTTAATAAGGGCCATTGCTGCCTCACTGGTGGTCCTGTCCCTCCTGCCTCTTTTGTGAAGCCTGATGGGAGGCACCTGGGATCTGGTGCTTCTCCTTTGCCCTGCCACCTCCTGTCTGCCACTGGGCCCTGCCACCTCCTGTCTGCCACTGGGCCCTGCCACCTCCTGGCTGCCACTGGGCCCTGCCACCTCCTGTCTGCCACTGGGCCCTGCCACCTCCTGGCTGCCACTGGGCCCTGCCACCTCCTGGCTGCCACTGGGCCCTGCCACCTCCTGGCTGCCACTGGGCCCTGCCACCTCCTGGCTGCCACTGGGCCCTTCCTCCTCCTGCCTGACAGTTTCCAGACCCTCCTCCTGGCTGATTTCATCCTGTGTATGAAAAAGAAACATAGTTTAATATGTTGGTTTAATCTTTGCATCAAACTTTGTAATCCTGATGGAAGCAATTAGAATGTAAATGCATAAATCCTTGCTTTAAATTTACCACTACATCAGCTTGACTATTTACCACACAATAAAGTGCAGAATAATGTCTACAGATCATGATTTCACTTGTTGAATACAAAATAATGTATGTTTCTCATCCTGACATATTTGGGAAACATTAATTTTATCCCACTACATTTTCAGTTAATACTATACCTGGCTCCAGATGGCCAAATCAGGATCATCCAGGATGGCTGCCTCCTCTTGCTCCAGAGAAGGCTCAGGTTGGCTGCAGGGAAGTCTGGGGGGAAGAGTGGAGAGTGATGGCCTTGGCTCAATGTGGTCATCCAGGAAGGACATCCTGCTGTAGTACCACAAAACCGGGACATAAACATCATCTGCTGCTGCTCCTGACCTCTGAGAAGCCAGCACCTTAGAGCGTTCAGTCCTGTAGGTACCTCTCAAGCTCCCAATTTTAGTGTCCACTTGTTTTGCTGTGGCTGTGGGCACCTTGGTATGCACAAATGGGAGCAGCTTCTCCAGCGCTGCTTTTCTCACCCCTTTTTTTTTATGGATGGGGTTTTTGGTCTCCCACAGAGCCGGCAGCTCCCTTACCCGGTCAATAAATTCCGCCAGGAACTCTTTGTCGCTAATAAATACATTCATATTGTATCTGCAAGTAAAATAAATTATATTTAAATAATGTGAGGCAAACAGTCTAACCTCCTTCACATCCTAGTCACCATATATATCCTCCAACAATCTCAAGACAGTATAGGCCAACAATTTTAACAAGTCTCACAAAATCACATACCTTCGTTCGCACGTCCGTCACTTGAACTCCTCTCTCCGCACACCGAACGTACTATAGTCACATGTGTGTTTGCTATATACACACCACGCATGCGTCCAAATTCGAACACGTCGCTCCGCACACGTCGCCCGCCCATGACGTTCTAACTAACATCTTTTCCCCGCCCCTTCTCTTTCGGCGCGCAGACAGATATGGCGGAGTTACAGCAGGTGTCTGATAATTCCGCAACTAGCGAGGAGACAAGCCCGGAGACCGAGGACACGTCACGATCAAGGAGGAGATTCAAGGCATCGAATATGTCTTTGGCGGAGATGGCGGAGATGGTGGACATCTTGGTCAAGGCTGATTATGATGCCAAG
Source organism: Rana muscosa (assembly GCA_029206835.1). Classification (NCBI taxonomy): domain Eukaryota; kingdom Metazoa; phylum Chordata; class Amphibia; order Anura; family Ranidae; genus Rana; species Rana muscosa. The sequence continues at coordinate 179,641,269 of CM055119.1, read as the reverse complement.
CATGGGCCGTATAGCAAACCAAATAGAAGGAAGGCCAAAATCCTCACTAAAGTTGTGAAGAGTCTGAGGGCGATGTTCGGGGTGAAACGCTCAAATGAGCAGCTCAGAAAGAGGTGGTCAGACCTCAAACTGAGGGAGCCAGACCAGTTGAGGAGCATAAAGAGGATGCTCGCTAAAAGTAAGTAAAATGACGACCTTTCTGCTATTAATCTTTTTAGAAACTGACTTTTTTTTTTTTAAAGCATATTGGACTCCCTTCCAAAATGTATTATTTTGAACTAGGTTGGGCACAGTAATCGTTCGTTACGTTACCGACACTTCATTCGGCCACTATCCGTGGTTTTGGCTTATTTAAGACCCCCAAAAGTAATTAGACATCTGCCATTTTTGATCAAGTATTGTGGATAATTTTTAAGTCTAGATGATGTGTTTGTAAGGAGAATGAAATGCAAACTTTAATCAGTGTAAAGGAGAGGACACTCAGCAGCTGCTTCCACATCTGTACTTTGGAGCACTATAGTGTGGGCCACCAGACCCGCCTTTTTTGGGTGTCCCACACAGGTGCATCAGAGTTTATTTGTGGTGCCTCCATGTCCAAAAAATTACATCCAAATGTGAATAATAAACATATTTGGGGTCATAAAGAATGCATTTTTCTTTAAATTCCGCACAAACACACACTTGTACCCCACTTCCAAACAATTTAGCCTGTTTTAAGTTTAAAAATGAGATTTTTACAGTGTGATAAATAGACCTTTGGTTTTATTCTCATAGGGGAGAGAAGACTGGGAGGAGGACACTCCAGGGAGCACATGCACCCCACAACTTCCAAGCAACCCCAAACTCCCAAAGATCCACAACCGAAAGATGTGCAGGAAGTTGAGGTGGAGGAAGGAGAAGTGCAGGAAGGAGAGGTGGATGACGTTGTGGATCTGGTCACCACAACAGGTCAGTATCTGACACCACAGCTTAAGGTAAGCGAGGTAGGCCTGCAGAGTTTTATTAATTTTTTTTAATGGTTTTTAGGGGATGGAAATGTTGTGAAGGATAGCACACCGTTCTCTGCTGACAGTGCCCTCCGCCTCATCCAGCAAGTGATGGAATGTAGCACGGAACTGGACCTAATTAAACAAAGAATCCATGTGATGGAACAAACATTTAAAGACATTCTCGATGTTTTGGGGAGAATTCAATAAGCCATCCAAACACATTTGTTTTTACATGTTTGTTTTTATATTTTTACTAATTTTTTGAGTAACAAAGCAGCCAAAAATTGAATATGCACACAGTGTGTGAACATGTGCTATCTGCCATCAGGGGATATCCATGTACGTCTTTTGTGGGTGCAACCCCTTCCTCGTATCAAAAGTCGGTGAACTGAGGAAGGGGATGCACCCCCAAAACACATCCATTGATCACCCCTGATGGCAGATAGCACATGTTGACAATAGGGATCAGGATTGTAAACTTCCTATTTGCAAAAAAGTAAAAATGTGTGCATATTGAATTTTTGGCTGGGCAAGGGGTGGCAGGACCCCATATTAGGACGGGCACATAGAGACATAATTTGTGTAACTGAATGTCTCAGATTGCTCAGAGGTATCCAATGTTGTCATTTTAGAAATGCAAGTGGTATTTTTGTATTTTCATAAGCCAAAATTTGACGGGTTGTGGTCAGGCCAACCCCAAAGTAAAACAAAAAAAAATGTGCAGAGAGTAAAATATTTGACCACAAACAACGTGTAGCTTCTTTTTATAATACACTCTAAGCTTATTTGGTTCTTTTGTAAGGTAACATAGTGAAATTGGTTGTTATTTACTAAAGTAAAATACACTTGCCACTACAAATGCACAAAGACAAACTAGGAGACAGGAAAGAACAAATAATTAAAGGTTTAAACAAGATTTTTATTGGGATACTTAGACATAGGCTGGCATAGGAATTGCCCCCCTACCCGTGAAATACTCCATGTATTTGTCCCGAACCACACGGGCATTTTGGGGGGGCAAGCCAAGACGGGCAGATTCCAGGCCCGGAAGGGGATTTGCAGGGGAAAGTCCAGCCTCTGGCAAAACTGAGGCCATATATGAATTCGCTTTGCGGCAAAGAAAATTGTGTAGCACACAGCAGCATAACACTACATAGTTTATTTTGTAGTCCGCCAAGTGGATGGAAGTCATAAAAAGGCGGAACCGGCTGGCCATTATGCCGAAGGCATTTTCAACGACTCTTCGGGCCCTGGCCAGCCGGTAATTGAACACACTCTTCTCTGGGGTCAGGGTCCTCTGTGGAAATGGCCTCATAAGATGCCGTCCGAGTCCGAAGGCTTCATCAGCCAAGAAAACAAAGGGGAGTCCTTCAATATTCCCTGCATCCGGTGGCAATGCAAGGTCGTCACTCTGGAGACGGAGGGCAAACTCCGTCTGGATGAAGGATCCCCCATCGGACATCCGGCCATTCTTCCCTACATCAACATAGAGGAATTCATACCGTGCTGACACCACCGCCATCAGCACAATGCTATGAAACCCCTTGTAGTTGTAGTAGTAGGATCCAGAACGGGGTGGCGGCACGATGCGGACGTGCTTCCCGTCTATGGCACCACCGCAGTTGGGGAAGTCCCACCGCGTGGCAAACTCCGATGCCACAGTCTGCCATTCCTGTGGCGTTGAAGGAAGCTGTGGAGTGAAACAAGATGAAATAATATTAGAAAAACAAAGGCATACATTACAAGCAAATTCAAGACCAAAAAATTAGAGACCAACATCAATCTAATTATACGTTTATTAAGGTGTGTAAAAAAAGTATAATGGAAGGCTCATTTATCATATTCATCACCCCCTCTGATGGGCCATTACTAAATTATTTTGGGGGGGGGGGATGTGTTTGGCCACAGGATAGCATTGCAGTGGCGGTGCGTCCAGAGTGGGCGCTGGAGCACTGTCCCCTCTCTCCTGTGCCCATCACTCAGAACAATACATAGGTTCATGCGTTGCATGAACCTATGTATTGTCTATGCCGCACACTATTCAGGTGGATGGCCTCTTGTAAAGCGACCGACATATGATTAATTGCGTCATTTAGGGGGTTAAAATTGCAGAGCAGAAACAGGTATTAAAAAAGTCTTGCAAATTACAACCTGAGGGATGTAATTGGCTTCCTCAAAGAAAAATCGGGGACGCAAGGAGGGGGCATTCCTTGTGTAAACACTGACAGGCAGCTCTGGCAATCATGTTCACCAAGTCTGTTTAATGGTAACATGATTGGCTGATGCAACATGAAGGGAAGGAGAAGACATCAAGGACAGAAGAAGGATGGCGCTGACCACAAGAAGGTAAGTGCAGGGCTGGGGGGAAACTGGCTGCAATAGAGGGGACTAAATGGCTGCATTGGAGGGGACAACTGGGGGCGTTTATTAGGCAACAGAGCAAAAAAGGAGGAAGTTTATTTCCGAAATTGGGGTTGTAACCCCCCAACATTTGGAGCAACAGGCGCCCCTGCTGGAAAAGTTAGTGAGGGGAAATATTTAGGGAGGATAAAAAAGGGGCATTTAAAAACTTCCAGCATGCATGGGGACAAAGGGGACATTCTCAGCATATTACAATCATGGTAATTAGGAAAGGATGAAAGAAATACAATACATTAGCATACATGTAATACATAAAATGTGATGTGAAGGGAGAAAACTTACCCTAATATAGTCCTCCTGCAGGACTTGTATAATAGCAGAACAGGTGTCTGGGATTATGAGGCCCAGAGCCTGGGGGGAGATGCCTGTGGTGAACTTCAAGTCCTGAAGACTTCTCCCTGTCGCCAGGTAACGCAACGTGGCGATGAGCCTCTGCTCAGCACTGATGGCTTCCCGCATAACGGTGTCCTTCCTGGTAATATAGGGGGACACCAAAGCCAACAGTTCCTGAAAAACGGGGTCAGACATCCTCAGAAAATTCCTGTAGTCCTCAGGATTATTCTCGACGATCTCCCGCAGCAGAGGCATGTGGCAGAATTGGTCCCGCTGGAGCAACCAATTCTTGGTCCATGAACTCCTCCTCACACCATTCATGGACTGGTCTTGGTCCAAAACAAGCAGACCAACACCAAGCGCACGCACAGCACGAACTCGACGACGAGAACGTCCAGGCGACATGGCTAGGAAACGGTCGTCTAATCAGAACGTACAGAACAGAACGCACTTTAGAACAGCAAGGCCTATGAATAACGAACTGAAATTCAGAAACGAACAGGCAAGAACGCACTGTAAAACAGATACGACCTGCCTAGACGCCCTGAAAGTCAAGATACGAACCCACAAGCACAAACTGAACGGCAGAAAACGATCTGAAAAGTACGAAGACTGAAAAGCGCGAATCGTCTCTTCCCAAACTTTTACTTCACACGCGGTAACACGAGATCAGCAAAAGCAGCCCAAGGGGTGGCGCCAAGAAAAAAGATCTTCCCCTTTATAGTGCCGTCGTACGTGCTGGACGTGAGCGCAGAGAACCACGAGGAAATTGGGAAATGCCAGTGTGTACGCATAGAAAGCTTGACGAGAAAATCGACAAGCTTAACAAGAATCTCGTCGAAAAAAACGACGTGTTTTTTACGACGAGAAAATCGGTCGTGTGTACGAGGCCTTAGTCTGTAGGGTTCAATATTGAGTTGCCCACCCTTTGCAGCTATACCAGCTTCAACTCTTCTGGGAAGGCTGTACACAAGGTTTAGGAGTGTGTCTATGGGAATGTTTGACCATTCTTCCAGAAGAACATTTGTGAGGTCAGGTACTGATGTTGGATTCTCAGTCTGCACTCTAATGCCACGTACACACGATCGGAAATTCCGACAAGAAAAACGTGGATTTTTTTCCAACGGAATGTTGGCTCAAACTTGTCTTGCATACACACGGTCACGCAAATATTGTCGGAAATTCCGACCGTCAAGAACGCGGCGACGCACAAGACGTACGACGATCCGAGATCAATGAAGTTCAATAGGAAGTTCGGCTCTTCTGCTTGATTCTGAGCATGCGGGTTTTTTTGTGCGTCGGAATTGCATACAAACTATCGGAATTTCCGACAAGAACTTTTCTTGTCGGAAAAATTGAGAATCTGCTCTCCGACAACAAAAAAAAAAAAAGGGGGGTTGCCATCCGGGGCCCTGGGGACCTCAGGGCCTCTGGGGACCTCTGGGCCCCTTACAAAAAAAAAGAAAGAAAAAATAATAAAATAATAAAAAAATTATAAAAGTAAAAAAAGGGAGGGTTCCATCCGGGGCCCTTACAAAAAACAATTATAAAAAAAAGGGGGGTTGCCATCCGGGCCCCTGGGGACCTCTGGGCCCCTTACAGGTGTACTACCTGTACCCCCTGGTGCCTTGTAATCTGCCTCTTCCTCTCCCTGGCGCCTGACGTCATTTTGCCCGTGCTCACTAGGAGTCAGTGGGAAGTGCTGAGGGCTTCGTTGTCATCACAACAAAGGCAGGCATTTCCGACGACGACGCCCATTGTAATGGCAACGTCAGAAGTGTACGGCACTGCGAGCCGTACATGCGGCACATGCGCGAGAACGGGCGGTGCATGCTGGTCGCTCAACTGCACCGTGTCCCGGAAGATAGTGCTTGTGGGCTTCACATGCCCACAAGCAATATGGAAAATATCAGGAGAGAAGAATATAAGTCATCTTACTTTATGAAATCGTCAATCGAGTGGGGATCCATCCATAAAACGTGAGTGCTATAAATAAGAGTCTTAAAAAAACGATATTAATGGAAAAAAATATTTTTACACAGTTGGAGCTCCGCTTTAAAGAGGAACTGCAGTCTGCTCACATAATTTGCAATAATAACATCTTTGCCATTCTGAAGCTTCCCTCCAACCACTTTGCATATTATTTTTTATATACTGTGATTCTGTACTTGCCAAATATGCTGCAGAAATCTCCCTCCACTGAGTCTGGCTGCAGCCATTTTAACTGTGGGCAGCTGAAGCTGCTGCCTGTTCCACTTCCTGGATTTACACAGACACACAGAGGCACTAGGGTTGCCACCTTTTCTTCACGCCAAACCTGAACACTTTAGTGGCACAGGGCACATTCTCTTTCAGAGTATACATTATAGGATTATAAAACACCTGGGACATCTTTGGGTGCCCCAAGGAGAGTGGTAATGCAGCGCACTGCGGCAAACAGTGGATGTGGCCAAACTGCTCTTGCTGACATCATCTCCCCCCAGTGTCCCAGTGATGCCGACCCTGCCCCCAGACAGTGGCCCGCAGCTCCCGGATGGCAAAAGATATTTGTGTCACTATCTCAGTTACTTGGGTAGGCACAGCCCAGTTGAAATAATGTGTCCGGGTTTTAGGCAGACTGACTCCAAAACCCGGACTGTCTGGGTGAATCCCGGACAGGTGGCAACCCTAAGAGGCACACCTCCAGCTCTGCATCTCTCATTGTCCCTCTTATGACTCATCCCCCCCTCCCTTCCTGGCAAAACATTCAACGCTGTATCCTGGCCTAGGCCAACAAGGCCCAGGCCTAGGGCAGCACTTTGCAGGGGGGCAGCGCGGAAAGAGTCCCCGCTGGCTTGTGCTACACTGTTAAGAGTAACACAAGCTGCTTCTAATTTTGACTGTCCTATCAGCCTAGACCACAAACCTCCCTTACTGTGCTATATGTTTTCTGCTGCACCATTGGCATGGTTATATCTTCTTAGTCCTCTCCATAAATTAAATTAATCAAAATTCATTTTGGATAGAGTAAGGGAGGGTTATAGCCCCTGTCAGTTTATTTTTTACCATCCCTGTCCCATTGCAGAGATTTCCCTTCACTTCCTGCCCCATAGCCAAACAGGAAGTGAGAGGAAATCTATGCAAATTAGGGGAATCCATTGCCCCGCCCCCCCCAGGCCCTAAGAACTAGTGTCCCCACTCGAAAATTTCAGGGTGGGTCTTAAACAGAAAGGGGTGTGGCCTTGACAGGAAGGGGTGGGTCATATTTAAATTAGGGGCTGCACGAGTTTAGTCAGGCCTAGGGCAGCACAAAACCTAAATACACTACTGAAAACACTAATGACCAGACAAGAAACAGGAAGTGGGCTGTATAAGGGATTTACTGGCAGAAAAATAAATGTTTTACTATCCAAAGTTAAAACAACAACAAGGGCAGAAGATTTAATAGATGGAAAGAAGAAAAAAATGACTGAGGTTCGGCTTTAATATCCATTTTAAGGGGCGTCTCAGGGAACGCTTTATGAACAAAACTTTAGTCCTTTGACTGACCTTTCTATAATGATATTATTTTCAGTAGCGGATTATTCCCCCGTATGCCCTTTATTACAGAGAACAGTCAGTGGGTGATTTTCCCGGGCTAGGAAAGTCTACAAACTAGGGACAATGCTGAAAGCAATTTACGATTTTTTTATTTTTAATTTTTTTATTCTTTTTGAGGAAACTAAACACTTTACTTTCAAAGAACAATCTGCAAAGATGGAAGAGGAATGCATTTATCCTGTTGTGCGATGGAAAGCACATTACGTATCGCATACCCAGAAGGCTGAATTAATCATTTAAGAGCAAAAAAATATATGCTCATTTTACTTACAAATTTTGACCAGAATACGGTTTATTAAACTCAAGAGAAATACTTAAATACCTTCAAGCTTTCTTTTTTTTTTTTTTTTTTTTTTTTTTTCAGAATAAAGCTCTGCAGTAATTAAATTAGAACACACTTTGCAATCTACTATTACTCCCATAATCATCCGCAGCAATTCTAATTGATAAATCAACCTGTAATTGACTGGAGATAATGAAGATGTTGTTGGGTCAGAGTGAGACTCCTAATTATGAACTTTTTAACACATGAAAGAAATGTTTTTTTTTTTTTTTTCGTGCAGGATGAGCAGAGCGTGTGCGTAGGGGGGGAGTGTGGGTGGTGACTGATGGGAACTGCGCAATTAATATGCATGCTACTAATGTACTAAATTCTAGGCTCTTAACAAAGCATGCAAACATGTTTTTTTGTTGTTTTTTTTTTTTACTCTTTTTTTTTTTTGTGTGATCCATCAGTTTTTAGAAAATCATAAAGGAATTGAATATATTAGAAGAAGTTATGTCGAATTTGAAAACAAAGAACGCAGTGCTAAAGATAAAAAGATGCCATGTATTTGTGTTTTTTTAACCCTTTCATGCCTGAGCCTATTCCTGCCATTTGTTACTTACAAGTTAAAATCAGCATTTTTTGCTAGAAAATTATTTAGAACCCCCAGACATTTTATATATATATATATATATATATATGTAGCGGGTATATACTTTTAAAACTGGTGAAGACACCAGTGATGCATAGTTCCCTGCGGCCCAGCAGGTGGCGCTGTCACTTTGGGCCGGGGTTGAACCATCGCTGCAGTGCCGTACCCTTTGTGACCTCTCGCAGCGGTTGTACGGTGGGGCGGGGAACCCGCTGTGCATGCTGGGAGAGGGTATTGAAGGGGCGGACATCTTTGCCATGAGGTTCGAGTCCCAGGCACCTTCAGCCTGAGGGCTGCTGTTTGCAGTCGGGGTCCAGGCGACCTAGGCCTGGACACCTGGAGTTCGTGTTCCATCCCAGACACCTTTAGTCTGGGGTGAGGTACTCAGCTGGAGGCCTGGGGCCCAGTACCTTCCGCTAGGTTCCGCGAGGGATTGATTGTCTTAGGGGGCCTCGGGAGTGGGGCACCGGAATCCAGAGGCGTAAGGGAGACTCATCCGAAGACCTGGTGCAGCAGATTGCCAGTGCCGGGTGAACCTCTGGAGACCGCCTGGAGGGATATTTTTCCCGAACAGTGGCCAAGTTCATAGAGGAAGGTGGTTCATGTTCAATGACCGGTGGCAGCGGTCCAGCTATTCAATTCAGGTCAGTGGCAGAGACCTGTTATTAGGCCTGTGGCAGGGGCCTCAACGGTTCATCCGGTTGGTGGCAGCGACCAAAACTCACGGTTGGTGGCAGAGACTGTGCGCCAGGCCTATTCGCTAGTAAAGGGATAGGAGAGTTCAGTTGTGCCTGGGCCTACTCGTATCCACATCCTCTGTCTGTCTGATACTGAAAGTTCAACTGATTGTGTTCACCCTGAAAGCTGATAAATAAAGGAGTGTTGGACTTTCGATTGGTGTGGAGCTCTATGTTATTGGCAGACACATCTCCACGGAACAACTGAGGCTTCGTATGCAGTGAACAGACCCGGAGGTAATTCAAGTAACTCTGCTCAACCCTCATACACATACGAGGGGAGAGCTTGGCGTAGTGTTCCTGCACTCTCCTCTCCCAGGTACCCCTAGACACAAGCCATACACGTACGTGAGGCTCCGCTACACGTGGGGGCTCTGGTCCGGGATGTGTTCGTGCTACAATGGAGCTGGAGTTGTTGGAATTTGAAAGTGTCTGCCCGATAGAGTTCCGAGTAGGTCGGCCATATTGGCCACTGTGCCACGAGGCACACCCTCCCTGCTCAGTTCGTGGGTGTGACCCAGGGAAGGAGAAAGCCTGCAAACTGGAGTGCAGAGAGGGGAGGAGTCCAATCGTGTGAAGGACTACACCTGGGGACTTTGGCGCCAACAATGCAGTGCACAATGGATCAGCAGAGAGTCGCCATGTTCACCAATGTATCGTGGATTCCTATTCATCCTACCACTACGAGTCTGACTACTGCTGCTCCGATAACAGATACGGGGATTCGGCTAAAGCCCCGGGGACGATTCGCCCTGTACTCATGCATTAACGTTAAGGCCCTGGGTTTGATTTGCCCCGGCTGTACGGGACTGGTGTGTCAGCTGAAGCCATTCGGGCGCTGCAAGTCCTGCGGAGAGTTCCTATTTGAGGTGGAACCACCTATTGAGAAACCCAGAACCACCCACCTCAACCGCACAACGGGCCACACCACTCAGGAAGGAGGAATCGCTGCTTTTACAGCCATCCCTGTGCGCACTGCTGCGACCGCAGGGGAGGTCGCAATCACAGAGGTAAGGGAGAAATCCGAGGATGCTGACTCGGTCACCACTGTTTCCCAGCGCCCACCGCCAAAGAGGAAGACCGGCTTGGTTGCCCCGTCCAGCGGTCGCGGTGGAACACCCTGCTCGCCTACGCCCGCCCCGGATGGATCTGGTCGGAAGAGTCCCGGACATCCCTTCTCTACTTTGGGCCGAGGTAAGCCGGGCGGAGGGACTTGGTGTTGGGACGGAGGTGTCGGGTATTCATGGCCCTGTGTGCCCGCGGGGGGTAGCAATTCAGCCTCTACTACAGGCTACCAGCCCGCGGAGGAGTGAGACACCTCCGACCTAGAGTCGCTCTCCGATCCGGGAGACAACGTCATCATAGATGAACTTTTCGCAAAGAAGGGCTGGGAAAAGATGCCTCTCTCCTCATCCCGCAGAGTCAGGGATCCACCCATGTCTACAGGGGATAGTACACCCCGGGTGGAGGCACCAGCGCCTGAGGAGGGATCCAGTCTCCAATCTGCCCTTCTACCTCCAGTGCCTCCTGCATCTGGCACCGGGGAAAAGAGACTGTTGCTGCGGGCACCTATGCCCAGAATGGAGGTGATCAAGGCACCTCGTCACCCGGACGCCATCGTCCAACCGGGTGAGGGAGACCAGGCCACTATGTCCCCACTGGCGAGACTACAGCGCCTCTTCGGCCGAAAAGTTGCCAACGAGTACGGGTGGGAGTACCCGTACTTACCTAAGGAGCTTCTATATGAAGTGGAAGTCTGCAGGGAACGCTGGTACAACGATTTTGTGTGGACGCATCTTCAGGTCCCACATGCCCGCAGGTACCTCGCATGTTCCCCTAAAGCCTCTCAAGGGTTCAAGGACTGCAAGGCAGACTGGATGCTGGGTCGGCACATCCACGCAGACAAGGTGTTAAATTCGGCGCAAAGAGGGGGAGGATGTCGAATACCATGTAGAGACAATGGACCAGCACTTAAAACCCCTTGTGTTGCCGCACCCAAAATTCTATTTGTAGGAGAAAAAAAGACTCCGTTCTTGCTCTGCCTTGTTGCTGCTGAACTTTCCGGGGTTGTTTCCCGGGAAAACCCAGTGACTGTGCCCGTGTTGATGGGTGTTTGTGCTCTCTGGAGGAATTGAAGGACTGTTGTCGTTGTTTGTTCTTCATTCTTCCATCCCACAAATTGATTATGGACTTTGGGGTAGTTAGAGCCGCAAGAAAAAAAAAGAGAAGATCTTCAACCAGTGCAGTTACCGCGGCACTGTCACCAGGTGGCAGTGTTGAGCATCGATATTCACTGTTCACTCACACACTTATAGAAGGAAAGGGTTTCTCTGCGGAGAGGTTCTTTTGTTTTTACACGAACATATGTGTCAGGGATATGTGTGTTTAACATTTCTTTTCCCCTTTGCAGGAGAACATCTCATCAAGACCACTGAGAATGGGGTGAGTCTTAGTCAGGCCGGGTGGGAAGGAATGTTAATGTGAACATGTGTTTCAAATAATGTTGTTATGTGTTGTTTGTTTTCCTTCCCTCCCCTTTCATGTCAGGTTCAGGCACAACTGTTTGGTTAGTTTTCAAAACTTTTGTATTTTTTTTTTAAATGTTAGTCGGTTTCTGGATCAGGCTATGATGGCCCCTTTGGGCATGGGTTGCTATAGACACTGGGGACCAGTGTCCAATAACCGGGGGGAGAGTGTAGCGGGTATATACTTTTAAAACTGGTGAAGACACCAGTGATGCATAGTTCCCTGCGGCCCAGCAGGTGGCGCTGTCACTTTGGGCCGGGGTTGAACCATCGCTGCAGTGCCGTACCCTTTGTGACCTCTCGCAGCGGTTGTACGGTGGGGCGGGGAACCCGCCGTGCATGCTGGGAGAGGGTATATAGGGGAGGACATCTTCGCCACGAGGTTCGAGTCCCAGGCACCTTCAGCCTGAGGGCTGCTGTTCGGGGTCGGGGTCCAGGCGGCCTAGGCCTGGACACCTGGAGTTCGTGTTCCATCCCAGACACCTTCAGTCTGGGGTGAGTTACTTAGCTGGAGGCCTGGGGCCCAGTACCTTCCACTGGGTCCCGCGAGGGAGGAATTGTCCTAGGGGGCCCCGGGAGTGGGGCACCCGAATCCAGAGGCGTAAGGGACCGGAGGAGGGACTCATCCGAAGACCTGGTGCAGCAGATTGCCAGTGCCGGGTGAACCTCTGGAGACCGCCCGGATGGATATCTTTCCCGAACAGGGGCCAAGTTCATAGAGGAAGGTGGTTCATGTTCAATGACCGGTGGCAGCGGTCCAGCTATTCAATTCAGGTCAGTGGCAGAGGCCTGTTATTAGGCCTGTGGCAGGGGCCTCAACGATTCATCCGGTCGGTGGCAGCGACCAAAACTCACGGTCGGTGGCAGAGACTGTGCGCCAGGCCTATTCACTAGTAAAGGGATAGGAGAGTTTAGTTGTGCCTGGGCCTACTCGTATCTACACCCCTGTTTGTCTGTTACTGAAAGTTCAACTGATTGTGTTCACCCTGAAAGCTGAGAAATAAAGGAGTGTTGGACTTTCGATTGGTGTGGGGCTCTATGTTATTGGCAGACACATCTCCACAGAACAACTGAGGCTTCGTATGCAGTGAACAGACCCGGAGGTAATTCAAATAACTCTGCTCAACCCTCATACACATATGAGGGGAGAGCTTGGCGTAGTGTTCCTGCACTCTCCTCTCCCAGGTACCCCTAGACACAAGCCATACACGTACGAGAGGGAGAGTGAGAGTGAGGCTCCGCTACATATATATATATATATATATATATATATATATATATATATATATATATTTAGCAGAGACCCTAGAGAATAAAATGGTGATTGTTGCAATATTTTATATCACACGGTATTTGCGCAGCGGTCTTTCAAACACAATTTTTGGGGAATTTTTAGTTTTTTCATGAAATAAAAAAATAAAAAAACAGTATAGCTTGTTTAATTTTTTTGGGGATAATGTGAAAGATGATGCTATGCCGAGTAAATAGATACCTAACATGTCATGCTTTGAAATTGCGACCGCTAGTGGAATGGCGACAAACTACGGTACCTAAAAATCTCCATAGGCGACGCTTTAAAAAAAATTAACGGTTTCCAGGTTAGAGTTACAGAGGAGGTCTTTGCTCTCACTCTGACGATTGCAGCTGGTGCCTCACATGTGTGATTTGAACACCATTTACATTCGCGGGCACGACGTATGCGTTTTCTTTGCTGCGCGAGCACGCGGGGACGAGGGTGCTTTAAAAGTAATTTTTTTATTTTTTTTTATTTTTTTTATTTTTTTACATTGTCCCTTTAAAAAATAAAATAAAATCCTGATCACTTTTATTGCTGTTACAGTACAAGGAATGTAAACATCCCTTGTGACAGTAATAGGCAGTGACAGGTACTATTTATGGAGGGATCGGGGGTCTAAAAGACCCCCGATCCCTCCTTTGCACTTAAAAGTATTCAGATCGGCAAAATCGGGGATTCTGAATACTGTCATTTTTTTTTAATCGGCGCTATTGGCAGCTGAGTAAACCGGAAGTGACGTTGCTTTCTGAATTTTACATCAGAGACCCGATCAAAGCCGAATCCGGCTTTGTTCGTGTCTCGGGCTAAGCCCCAGATGTACCGGCTTTTGGCTCGGGAGGCCCGGAAAGAGCAGGAGAAGGCTGCAGGAGGGGGGAGGGGACGTCCCCTCCCGCTCCTTAGAAAAACAGCTAGTCCGCTTTTAGCTACATCGGTCGTTATCACTAAAAAGCCAACCGCCCGCTCTAAAAAACAGTACCGGGGTGATGCCTGTAGTTGCTTAGCGATTAGGAACAGCGATCTCTCTCCTCCTCCAGTCAGTCCCATCCCCCCACAGTTAGAAACACCTCCCAGGGAACATATTTAACCCCTTGATCGCCCCCTAGTGTTAACCCCTTCCCTACCAGCACTGATCGCTGTATAAATGTTAATGGTTCCACAAAAGTGTCAAAAGTGTCCAATATGTCCGCCACAATTGTCACAATAAAAATCGCAGATTGCCGCCATTACTAATAAAAAATAATAACAATAAAAATGCAATAAAACTATCCCCTATTTTGTAGACGCTATAACTTTTACGCAAACCAATCAATATACGCTTATTGCGATTTTTTTACCAAAAATATGTAGAAGAATACGTATCGGCCTAAACTGAGGAAGAAATTCGTTTTTTTAATTGCTGAATTTAGGGGAAGTGTTTGGGTAGTTATACCCAAACACCCTAATTCTGAGTTCAACTACCTTGAACGTTACTTCCTTTGCTGCTTCTGTTACCGATACAGGGATACGACTGAAGCCTCGGGGTCGCTTCGCCCTCTATGTATGCAGAGAGGTGGAGGCTAGGCTTGTGCAATTCGTTTCGTAACGAATTGAAATTCGTCCGAATTTAGCAACTTTCGGACATTCGGAAGCATTCGAATTTCCGAACAAAGCAATTACGAATAAGACCGAATCCGAAATAAATTATACCGCAAATAGCGAATGCCCGAATGTCTTCGGCATAATTCGTTATGAAAAAGTTACGAATGTACGAATCCATACGAAGCACAATAACACTCACTCTGCTCTGCTCTCTGCTTCTCCCACACCGTGCTGAACTCCCTCTCAAAATGGTGTACAGGGGCGGAGGTTATAGCCGCATGTAAAAAACGAAAGTAAAATACGAGATTTCGAATCCATTCGAAGCACAATAACACTCTGCTCTGCTCTCTGCTTCTCCCTCACCGTGCTGAACCCTCTCAAAATGGTGTACAGGGGCAGAGGCTATAGCCGCATGTAAAAAACTAAAGTAAAATACGAGATTTCGAATCGTTACAAATAACCGCAATGTATTTAGAAAAGTACAAATCCATTCGAAGCACATTAGGCATAATAGGCAGCGTCGTTGTGAGAGAGACACGGAAAATTACGAATCAACGAACCCAAAAAAAGTTACGAAAGTAGGAGTTGTGTCCAGAATCAACGAAAAACAACGTACTCTACCGAAAGTACGAACCCAAAAAAAGTTACGAAAGTAGGAGTTGTGTCCAGAATCAACGAAAAACAACGTACTCTACCGAAAGTACGAATTATAAAGCAACAAAAAATTCAACGAAAAATGTCGCTTGCAAAAATACGAATGAGTCCGAACACGAAAAATCCTGTCTAGCAAAATTACGAATGATTACGAATCAACAGGACCGGAAAGAAACGAACCGAAACGGAACAAATTTTTCCGTTGTGCACAAGTCTAGTGGAGGCCCTTGGAGTGGTTTGTCCCGGATGCCAGGGACTGGTGGTGCATCTTAAGCCCTTCGGAAGATGTGAGCAGTGTAAGGAGTTTCTATTTGAGGTGGAGCAGCCTACTGAAAAGCCTCGGGCCTTCCGTCTGAACTGCCTTACAGGCGCCACCACTTTAGAAGAAGGAACCAGAGCTTCCGCAGTCACCCCTACGCGCACTGTTGAGACTTCGGAAGAAGTCGCGGATGAAAGTGTTCCGGTTGTTGAGGAACAAGAATCGGAGAGACCAGAGGATGCTGTTTCCGTCTTTACAGAGTCCTCACTCCCACCGCCCAAGAGGAAGGTCGGCTATGTTACAGCTTTCTGTGGCCGTGGTAGAGTCCCGTAGGAAAAAGGAATCACCCATGCTCACTGGGGATACAACACCCCGGGTGGAGGCCCCGGAACCTGAGGACGAATCTGTCCCCTTGTCTACCCTTCCACCACTGGAGATGCCTGTACCTGTTGCTGAGGTATCGAGAGTGTCATTGCGGGCCCCTATGTCTGGTCCGGAGGCAGTGAAAATGCCTCGACACCCTGATACCATAATTTTACCAGCGATGGGACATCGGGCAACCATGCCACCATTGTCGTGGTTACAGAGAGAGGTTGTTCAACCAGAAAGTTGCAAGCGAGTACAGATGGGAATACCCGTACCTGCCTAAAGAACTGTTGTTGGAGGTAGAGGCCTATAGATATCGGTGGTACGTGGACTTTGTCTGGATTCATTTGAAGGTACCTCAGGCCCGTAGATATTATTCCTGTTCTGCCGCAGCTACTAAGCGCTACAAGAAGTGTAAAGTGTCGTGGATGCTCGGCAGACATATACATGCCGATAAGGTGATCATTTGCCGAAAGGATAGAGACAATGCAGAATACCACATTGACACGTTTGATAAAAACTGAAAACCATTGGTGTTGCCGCATCCGCAGTACTATCTTTAAGAGACTGGACTCTTTGGGGTTGATTTACTAAAGCTGGAGCACACATAATCTAGTGCAGATGTGCATGGTAGCCAATCATCTTCTAACTTCAGCTTGTTCAATTAAGCTTTGGCAATAAAACCTGGAAGCTGATTGGTTTCTATGCAGAGTTGCACCAGATTTTGCACGCTTCAGTTTTAGTAAATCAACCCCTTTGTTTTTGTTTTATTCTGGAGTGTACTCTCCTGGAGTCCGGGAACTTTAACCCTTGCAGATGGGGTTTTCTACTTGCTGGAAGAGCGGGAGCAGTTTTTTTTCCTCCCTCCTACAGCGCCAAAAAGACAGAGACTTTTGGGGTAGAAGTAGTTTAGAGCCAGGGCCAAAGAAGAAGGAAGATTTACCCTCAGGAAAAGAAAACGTTTTTTTTTTTGACAAGTGTCTTGACGGTAACGCTTCCACTAGGTGGCAGTGTTGCGTAACTTTTACATTGCAGATTATTTGAATGTGACTTTTTAGAAGGAAAGGATTTTTCCTTCGGGGAGAATTCTTACACTTCTACTGTACATAGGTTAGAATGTCAATTATTAGTTGTGTGTTTTTCTTTCTTCCTCTGCGGGTGGATACCAAGCAAACCACTGAGAATGGGGTGGGTTAGCTGTTGCAGACGGGGAGGGAAACGTAATTGATAAATGTGTTTATGTGACATTGAGAATGTGATGTGCGCATGTGTTCCTTTGCTCTTCTTTCACCTCTATATTTAACTCCCTTTTCCCCATGTGTAGGTTCATGTTTAGGTTCCGGCACAATCTAATATTTTTTTCAAATTATTTTTGTTTATTTTGTAGATAGTTTCTGGAATAGGTCTATGTTGACTCAGGCTTGAGAGGCATAGGTTTGCTCCAGACACTTGGGACCAGTGTCTATTTGGGGGGGAGTATGTAGCAGGGTGCTGAATTTAGGGGAAGTGTTTGGGTGGTAGTTATACCCAAACACCCTAATTGTTACAGTTCTTGAAACCATTTTGGTCCACAGGTGGAGTATTGGTGTACAGTTCCCTGTGGCCTGCAGGTGGCGCTGCCATGGTAGACCAGGGTTAAACCGCTGATACAGTGCTGTGCCTTGTGTGTCCCCTCTCAGCAGCCATACAGTGGGTGTGGTCTGCCTGCTGGGCATGCTGGGAGAGGATATACAAGGGGCAGACGCTGCCTGTTCGGGGTTCTTGTTCCTGTCCGTCCTGGGCACCTTTAGCCCAGGGGCGGGTCTGAAGTTCGCGGTCGGTGGATCAGTCCCAGGCACCTTTAGTGTCCTGGGGCTGCAACAGAGGCCTGGGCCCAGCACCTTCGGCTGGAGCCCATCGGGGATCGAGGAGTCTCAGGGTGCCGCCTTGCGAGGGGACCCATATCTTGGATGAGGAGGCCGGGGAAGGAACCGTTCCGAGGGACTGGTGCAGAAGTCACAGTGAAGGAAGGGGCCCGTTAACTCTCCGGAGGGATGTCTTCTCCTTAAATGGAGGCCGAGTTCACCAGATATGTGGCAGAGACCGAGTTCACCAGGTCTGTGGCAGAGGCCTTGGATAAAGTTTGAGTGTCATTTGGCTGCTAGTCTTGTCTTAAGCAGACTATCCATTTGAGGCTGAGTCTGTTCGAGAAGCCGAACAGTGAAGTGATTGAGATTGTGCCTGGACCTCTCCCATATCTTACGCTGTCCTGTCTTTACTTCAACCTCTTTCCTATCAGAGACTGTTGTTTTACTAAAGGAGAAAATAAACTCTGTGTTGGAGTTATAGCGAGTGTGGACATTTCAGTTACTGGGGGAAACAAGGACTTATCTCTGCTATCCACAGAGGTGAGAGACATTTTCTGGCTCTGGCTGTGGAAAGACCCTATAACAACACCGCTCAACCTCTTGTTACAGGAGGGTACGGGCTTGTGACATGGTGTGCCCCTTCTTCCTGCGAGGAGCCGAATAAGGCAGGTAAAAGGGGGTCTGTGTGCTACATTTGTTTATAGCGCAAAAAATAAAAACCGCAGAGGTGATCAAATACCACCAAAAGAAACCTCTATTGTGGGGAAAAAAAGGACATAATTAGTTTTTTTAGGTACAGCCTCGCACAACCGCGCAATTGTCAGTTAAAGTAACCGCAAAAATGGCCTGATCATAAGGGGGGGGGGTGGGGTACAGTGTTGTATGACCGCGCAATTGTCTTTCAAAATGTTACGGCACTGAAAACTAAAAATTGACCTGGGCAGGAAGGGGGTGAAAATGCCCAGAATTGAAGTGGTTAATCATGTATTTTAATGATTTTGTATAGAAAAAAAATAAAAAAAAATAATGGTTTTAAATTTTAATTCTTGTTCCAAGTTGTGCCTCATAAATCCTACCAAGAAGTTGTTTTTGTCTAGAGTTCTCATGGTTGGGATGTGGCACTTTTTTGGCCAGTTTTCATAGTTTTTTAAAACTTAGCTCACATCCATCCACGTGAATTTTTTTTGCTTGGCACAGTCCTATTTCTTTTCCCACCATAAGCACTCTCAGAATTCTCTCCTCTCTCGAGTGATGGGACAGAAGAGCACATTCATACATCATATTATCCAGAAGATACAGCCCCATCCTAAAAAAGCCTATGCTCTCTTGGACTTTATATAGTTGTATAAAGTGGTACTTACTCTAACACTTATTTCGAGTGGCCAAGTGGCAAAGATACTTAAAACACCATTAATCTAATGTCTTAGTCACAGGCACAAGCAGGCTTTCGTTTAGCTTCCAGAGAAGTTATAGCTTTCAAGACGTCTCTCATAATTTAGACATATATCGGAGGAGGAGGAGGAGGGGGGGGGGGACCTTCTATCCTCACGATACAGTAAATTTGGCGCAGATGAGCAGATTTCCTCCAATAGCATTCCACTCACTGTGTGCAAACACATCTAATCTGTACAAGGTTTCTGTTAATAAATAGATGCTTTATGATACATTGTCGCTTCTTGGCAAGAAGTTCTCTTGTTTTACTTCTACACATCAATCAAAGACGAGGAACTCAGAAGACAAGGCTGCCGCAAGAAAAATGTTTCTGTTTTTCTATTGCATATTAAAGAGAACTCAGTTTGGAAGAAAACCACCAGCAAGCTTAAAACCCAACTCAGCCGGCTGACTTCAGTGCCATCAGGAGACCTTTGTCTTCTTCAAGCCTTAACACAGGTCCCCTAGTGCATGCCGTGATTTTATTACATTGACTGTTTAAGCCCTGAAGAAGGGTAGGCTTGTTTCCCATGAAATGCGTTGGCTGTATCTGATGCTCTTAACCACTTCCGGACCCAGGGCCGCCGTCAGGAATTTTGGGGCCCCTCACACAGCTTCAGCCATGGGCCCCCTGGAGCAAATTGAGAAGCGGGGGGCTGGCGAGAATTGAGAAGCGGGGGGGGTGCCACGAATTGAGAAGCGGGGGGTGCTGCCGCCGTGAGGTCGGGGGGGGGGGCTTTGGGTGCTGACGAACAAAAAAAAGGAGAAGAACAAGAAAAAAAAAGAGGGGGTTGCCATCGGGGGCCCTGGGGACCTCTGGACCCCTTACAAAAAAAAATTATAAAAAAAAATTATAAAAAAATTGGGGTTGCCATCTGGGGCCCTGGGGACCTCCGGGCCTCTGGGGACCTCTGGGCCCCTTACAAAAAAGAAAAATAAATAAATAAAAAAAAAATTATAAAAAAAAGGGGGTTGCCATCTGGGGCCCTGGGGACCTCTGGGCCCCTTACAGGTGTACTGCCTGTACCCCCCTGATGGCGGCCCTTTCCGGACCGCCTGCCGTCATTTTATGTTGGTACTTTGAAGAGGAATACCATTGTTATGGTAGCAGCTAGCTATCATAACCCGGGTATCCTCTTCAAGAACGGGCGGTCCGCTTCAAGATAAAAGTGGTCTCTGCGGCATGAAGAAATTATTTTGGACAGCTGCACTTCTAAAAATCCTTTAATTGACAAGTGGTTGACAGATTTGAGCAGGGGACAAAGAGGTAGATGTGTTTCTCGCAAATGTTAGCGCTTAGTCATTACCTGATATGTGTATTCGACCTTCGAGATCACTTTTTAATCGGCGGCGGGAGAGGGCCTCCCGCCGTTTTCCAGTGTCCTCCCGCAGCTTACCGGAGCCGCTGGCAGTGGCGGAGGCAATCGTGTCCTTTCTCCTGATTGACATGGAGACGAGTGAGGGGAAGATGGCCCCCCCACCCGTCACCCGTCTCTATATCATTGCAGGGCGGAAGCGACGTCAAAACGTCACTTCCGCCCATAGCTCTTAAAGGGACATTTTTTCATTTATTTTTTTCAAATGACATTGATTAATTTATTTATTTTTTTATATTGCATTTTAGTAAATATGAGATGTGAGGTATTTTTGACCCCAGATCTCATATTTAAGAGGTCCTGTCATGCTTTATTTATATTACAAGGGATGCTTACATTCCTTGTAAAAGGAATAAAAGTGACACTTTTTACATTTTTTTTTAAAGAACAGTGTAAAAATTTAAAATAAAAGGTAAAATAAAAAATAAAAAAATAAATATTTTTTTTTATACCTGCCCCCTCCTGCCGAGCTTGCGTGAAGAAGCGAACACATACATAAGTAGCGCCCGCATATGAAAACGGCGTTCAAACCACACATGTGATGTATCGCCGTGATCCTTAAAGTGAGAGTAATAATTCTAGCCCTAGACCTCCTCTGTAACTCAAAACATGCAACCTGTATAATTTTTTAAACATTGCCTATGGAGATTTTTAAGGGTAAAATTTTGTCGCCATTCCACGAGCGGGCTTTGAAGCGTGACATGTTTGGTATTAATTTACTCAGTGTAACATCATCTTTCACAATATAAAAAAAAAATTGGGCTAACTTTACTGTTGTCTTATTTTTTAATTCAAAAAAGTATTTTTCTTTTTTTTTAAAGTGGGCGTATAAGACCGCTGCGCAAATACGGTGTAAAAAAAAAGTATTTCAACAACCGCCATTTTATTCTCTAGTGTGTTAGAAAAAAAATATATATAATGTTTTGGGGTTCTATGTTTTTAACTTGTAAACACTAAATCTCAGAAAGAGGCTCGGTCCTTAAAGTTAAGCCCTCTACACACGGCCAAGAATCCCGTCAGGAAAAAAACGTTGTTTTTCCTGACGAGACTCTTGGCAAGCTTTTCTTGCAAAGCCGTGCATACAGACGGCCGTTCTTTTGAATGGCAAGAACGCGGTGATGTCATCGCCTAAGAGGAGCATTCGCTCGTCACATTTGATGCCGTCGCCGCCATCTTGCTTCACCCTACCCTCATCGAGCATGCGCGGGCTTACAGGAGTTCAGGTAAGCTTGCAGCCTCGTACACACACACGGTTTTCTCGTCAGGAAACAGGCTGACGAGAATCCTGACGAGAAAACTCAGAATCCTGACGAGAAAATAGAAAGCAGGTTCTCTATTCTTCTCGTCGAGATTCCCGGCAGTTTTCCAGACGAGAAAACATACACACGAACAGTTTTCTCGGCAAAAAGCTCTCCCAGCAGTTTTCTTGCTGGTTCTTGCCGAGAAAACCGATCGTGTGTACGAGGCTTGACACTAAAGGTTCACTATTTTTTTAAATAGCAAACATGTCATACTTACCTCCACTGTGCAGTTCGTTTTGCACAGAGTGGCCCCGATCCTCCTCTTCTGGGGTCCCATGGCGGCTCTCTCGGCTCCTCCCCACAATAGATAACCCCCTCTGGGAAGCTCTCTCCCGAGGGGGTTACCTTGCGAGCGCGCTCCTGTGTCATACATTCTGCATCCATAGCCGCCGAGTATATGACTCGGCCCCACCCCCCCGGCACCCGCGTCATTGGATTTGATTGACAGCAGCGGGAGCCAATGGCTGCGCTGCTATCAATCTATCCAATGAAGAGCCGAGAAGCAGTGGAGAGAGCGACGCAGGATCGCGCCCACTGAAATTCGGGGCTCAGGTAAGTAAAACGGGTGGGGGGGCTGGGGGGCCCAACAGTGCAAGGTGTTTTTTAACCTTAAGTGGTTAAACATTAAAAGTTCCTAAAGGTCCTTTAAGTGAGATGACCTTTTTGCACCAAACGCTCCTCCATACACATCCAAGACTTTATTGTCTGGAGAGAGCTCCCTTTGTCGCTATTAGAGAGGGAGCAACCAAGGACCAGAACAGGGTCCACCCATGTTATATTTCAATCCAGCATCTGCTTCTTTGAAGGAAAGAGCACTTTATGGTATATTTATCGCAACCAATTTTTACTTCTATTGGTCCAGTGCTATCATACACACATCAAGCAACTCCTGGCTTGGGATTCCCCTTCCCCACACACACCTTTGCCCCCTTCCCATTTGATAATTCCACTTCAAACCTTTACAGTGGAACTTACCCATAACAAATTGATAAAAAATAATGTTCTTTAGAAAGGAACATAAATTCCACTTTAATAATTAGGCTAGTAAAATGAGTGTGTGCTCTAAATTGCCTCCAGCATTGTTCCTGTTTCTTCTTGCCAAAGACTGCCATTTTGCTGAAGCCAAGAGCCTATGAACAGCAGTAAATCTTTGAGCTGTCAGCAGATCTGCCTCTAGATTTTCAACAGTGCCATAAAATATAGAGCAACTGAGAATGTGCTGAGTAAGGTGAAACAATGTATTACTGGATTTTACAAGATAAAACGTTTTAACACCTCCTGAGCTCGAGTGTAGAAGACTGGATTTTACAGATACACTCCTTCTGCGCCACTACCAGGCAGGGCCGCTGATGGGGGGGGGGGGGGGCACTGGTCTTCTTGTAGGGGGCCCGAGCACATAGGGGGGTCCACACAGGGAGGAGGTTTAGTGATGGACAACAATTGCAGAACTCTTCCTCCAGCAGCTGAAAGCTGGTCTCTCCCCCTTTCCCTGCTGCCAGCTTTTCTCTTCTGAGAAAGAGACACTAATCCCCCTCCTTGTGCAGCCCCCCCCCCCCACTCCCAGCGCTGGCTCTAATGTTAGCTCTGCTCTAGAGTTTGTTATCTCTGTAACTTTGTTTCTCTCCCTCTGTATCTCTGATCCCTGCCCAGCCTGTATATTTTTTTCATCTCATCTTAATTAGTATTTATTAACTCAGTTTTATCTTTTAGATTTAGCAGTAATTCTGTGAGTTATGTTGTATTTGTGTCTGCTAATAATGATTTTATTGTATTTTTAGCAAAATATAGCTTCAATATTTTTTTGGGGAGGGGGGCTGTCAGGTAGTCTATACGAGGCCCCACAATTTCTATCAGCAGCCCTGCTACCAGGAGGAAACACAGACCTTGCTACCCTCTAACGACTGGGGTAGTCGAAAGAGCAACCGCAAGAGAAACAAACAACAGAGGGCGCACCAGCCTAGTGCTTTTTCCTATGAACACTTCATTATAAATTGGTATAAACTATACTCACAAATAGACATGTGCAATTTGTTTAGTTACGAATTCGTTATTCGTCAAAATTCGTTATATTCGTTAATTTGTAAACATACGAATGAACAAACGGTTTACTAAAATTACCAACGAACAACGAATTATCGAAAAGAACGAATATGGAAAACAACGAAAATCCGAAATTATTAAATTAGAAAAAGCGAAAATACGAAAGAGTGAAAAAACTAAAACATAGAAACAACGAAAATACCGAACAAAGATTCAAAATACCGAAAATCAAAATGAACGAAAAAAAAAAATTACGAATATTCGGAAAACGGAAATCAAAACAACGAAAATCCCGAAAAAAAGATTCAAAATAACGAAAATAAAAATGAACGAAAATAAAAATAAAAATAAATTACGAATATTCGGAAAACAGAAATCAAAACAACAAATTTGTTAGTTCTGAAATATTTCTGGACGTTGGCCAATAAGCTTGTCCCTTCCCCTGAAGAGGTTGTCTCTTCCCCCAATGAGCTTGTTTCTTATTCCCTTGTGTGTTTTTCTGTGTTAGACTGCAGTGCATTCCATCCACAGTCCAGATAGGTTGTGGTTGGGTAGGTTGCACTGTTTTGGTGGATTTGCGAGTTAAGTTGTGACTTGTGAGAGAGAAATTCTTTGTCTCTTAACCACTTCAATACCATGCACTTATACACTTTCCTGCCCAAGCCAATTTTGAGCTTTCAGAGCTGTTGCAATTTGAATGACAATTGCGCGGTCATGCAACACTGTACCCAAACAATTTTTTTATCATTTTGTTCCCACAAATAGAGCTCTCTTTCGGTGGTATTTGATCGCCTCTGCGATTTTTATTTTTTGCACAACAAATAAAAAAATAGCGAACATTTTGAAAAAAACTAAGTTTTTCTTTGTTTCTGTCATTTTTTTTTGTAAATAACTACCTTTTCTACTTCAATGACGGGCACTGATAAGGCGGCACTGACGGGCACTGATAAGGTGACACTGATGGGCACCGATGAGGTGGCACCAATGAGGTGGCACTGATGAGGTGGCACTGATGGGCACTGATGATGGGCACTGATAGGCGGCACTGATGGGCACTTATAGGCGGCACTGATGGGCACTGATATGTGGCACTGATGGGCACTCATAGGCGGCACTGATGGGCACTTATAGGCGGCACTGATGAGCGCTTATGGGTGGCACTGATAGGTGGCACAGACGGGCACTGATAGGTGGGCACTTATGGGCACAGATGGGCACGGATGGGCACTGATAGGTGGCACTGATGGACACTGGTAGGTGGCACTGTTGACACTTGTAGGTGGCACTGTTGACACTGGTAGGTGGCATTGCACATTGTGGTGTGCCAGTCAGTGCCCATTTGTGGGCACTGATTGGCATATGTGTTTTGAGAAATTTTACATGTGGATGGCCATGGGGTACTTACCTGGCCATCCACATGCTTTGGGGTTCCCTGGTGGTCCTGGGGGGCTTCCCTGGTGGTCCAGTGTGGGTATCCGAGGAGGGGCTGCGCTGATAAACAATCAGCGTGGACCCCCCCTGTCAGGGGAGCCGCCTATCGGCTCTCCTCTACTCGCGTCTGTCAGACGCGAGTGAGGAAGAGCCGATCAACGGCACTTGCTGTTTACATCCTGATCTGCCGTGATTACACAGGGCTGATCACGTGGTAAAAAGCCTCCGCCAGAGGCTTTTTACCGAGATCAGTGTAGCGGTGGGTCAGACTGACACACCGCTCCACCGATCGCCGCGATGCGCGCCCCCCCCCCCCGGGGCGTGCGGCGGCTGTTATCCTTCCGGAACGTCATATGACGCCCAGTGTGGATAACTGAACCACTTCCCGGACGTCAATCTGCTATTGACTGGGCGGGAAGTGGTTAAGCATACTCTGTCTAGAATCTAGTTTCTATATTACGAATTATGCACCGATTACGAATCTACGAAAACAATGACACGAAAGTACGAATAAATGAGCCGGTCAATCTCACGAAAGTACGAATTACAAAATTACGACGAGTAGTGTTTTGAATAAACAGAAAATGTATTCTAACGAAAGTACGAATGTAATTAAATCTACAAAAGTACAATTTTCCAATCAATGGAAATTAGACACGGAAATACGAATCATTGCAAATCAACGAAAATATAGTTCTTACGAAAATACGAACGCGGCCGAATATAAAATATAACTAAAAATACGAATTTTGAATCAACGAAAATTAGACTAACGGAAAAACGAATCAACGGAAAAATAACCCTTACGGAAATACGAAAGAGTCCGAATACGATAACCCACGTCTTACTAAATTACGAATCGTTACGAATCAACGGAAACTAACAGAAACAAAACCAAACTAAACAAATTTGGGATTCGTCCCGAGCTTTCCAACCCCAAAATGATGCCATCCAGGATCAAAAAATACTTACGCGTTTCGAGGTTAAACCCTCTTCTTCAGAGCCATTTTGATCCTGGGTGGCATCCCTTTGGGGTTGGAACGCTCTGGACGAATCCTATCACTGTGCCACCAGCCAGTGACTTGATGTGCAGTGAACTTACATTCTTTGTGAGTATAGTTTATATCAATTTATAATAAAGTATACATGGGATAAAGCACTAGGTCAGTGCACCATTTGTTGTTTGTTTCTCTTGGACTACCCCACTCGTCAGAGGGCAGCAAGGCCCGTGTTAGCCCCTGGAAGTGTCGCAGAAGGAGTGTATCTTTAAAGTTGTCCCTAGTCTGTGATGGACTAGGGGCATGGTTTAGTGTGGTACTCATGCTCAGGAGGTGTTAAAAATGTTTTATCTTGTAAAATCCAGTAATACATCATCTCACCTTATTCTGCACATTCTCAGTTGCTGTATATTTTTTGGTACTGCTGAAAGGCAGATCTGCTGACAGCTCAAAGATTTCCTGCTGCTCAGGGGCTCTGGACTTTGGCAAAATGGCAGCCTCCGGCAAGAAGAAACTGGTGCAATGATTGTTTCTCTTGCAATTACTGCATTTTAAACAGTATAGGCAGTTATTTCAAAAGTGGTTCTAAAGGCTGAATGGGGTTTTACCTTCAATCATCTGAAGCATGAAGGTAAAAAACCTTCAGTATGCAGCTTCTCACACCAGAACCCCCTAATACTTACCTGAGCCCCATCTCGATCCAGCAATGTGCACGAGAGCAGAGGCTCTCTCAGCTCTCTTCATGCTCTTTGGCTCAGACGCAGCAGCAGGAGCCATTGGCTCCTGCTGCTACCAATCACAGCCAGTGAGAAGGCAGTGGCGGCCGGTGGTCATTTTTTGGGGGGCGGCAGTACCGCCCCCCCCCCCCCCCCGTCGGTCGGTTAGTCGTCTGGGTGGGTCTGGTGCACTTACCCCATCTATGCAGAGCTTCACTGGCGGCTTCCCTTGCTCCTTGGCGGTGGTGACAGCTCTCCATTCCCTTGCTCTCTACGCCAGGCATCGGCGGCTTCCGTTTCCTCCCTCCTCTTCGGCGGCTAATCGGGAGTCTTCTCTTTTCGGCCAATCGGAAAACGGGTCTCAGACCTGGCCAGATTGAGGATCAGTTTTACAACAGCGAATATTCATTCGCTGTTGTAACACCTGGGTAGGCTCATGGTGCAATGATCTGCGCTCCGAGCCCACCCTATTTTGCAGCCTATTAGAGCCTATGGCTCTAATCAGGTGCTTTAAAAAAACACGGAATGAAGATGTAGCGCTAAGTGAAGAAATGAAGCCCAATAATTTGGGCCTCCAATCAAACCAAAGTGATAAATAATATCAATATAATGAGTCCATACAGTGTCCATAGAAAATGTTCGTGTTGTGAAGAAAGAACATGTAGCACTGAAGGGTCATCACATAACTCTTGTAGAAAAAGAGAGGTAGAATACTCTTACCGGAACATTAGACCTGTGGTTTAGGCAGGTCAAATAGGCATACGAAATCCCAGTGGCACTCCTCATCAGTTAGTCTGGAAACTGGATCAGATGGGTCCCCAATGTAGACTGTCCGGTAGGCTCCCCGACTTGACAGCAGACTCTGGGTTTCACACCGATCCAGGTGGTCCTCCGATGGAACTGGAACCGCCACTCAGCAAGGAGACTCTTTACCACGGTGAATATTAGTAACCAGTGGCCAAAGGAAGCTATTACTTGACCAACCACCCATGTGAGGAGAAAAGAAGGGAAGGAATGCTCCAATGGTGCAGGTCAATGAGGGTTTATTCAACCAACATAAAAGTGATCACAAACAATAAAAACGTTTAAAAAGGGGCAGTGAATGAGGTAGTGTACCAAGCCCTACGCGTTTCGAACAAATGTTCTTCAACAGGGGCATCAACCAACCTCTTCCACTGCAGAAATATATATAGTGAACAAATACAATCTAACAAGGTTCTCAACCAATCAGACAGATAATTGATTACAACATATGATTGGGTAAACAGCTCACCAGATCCAAGGTGGGTAGTCTCCACCTCCAGGTCAACCTACCACGTTCGCTATACGGTTCGCACCTCCCAGGAAGTAAACCATGATAGGCCGAGCCGGAGATGGACCCAAGTGACTGCCAATAACCTTTGTTCAAAAAGCCCGCCATGAGAAAGTGGGTTTCTCATAGAACATGTTTTAAATTTAACCGATGGAAAAAAAAAACGATAGCAAATTACTATTGTCTGTGGGGAACTCCATCGGATAAAAAACCCACGCATGCTCAGAATCAAGTCGACGCATGCTCAGAAGCATTGAAATTAATTTTTATCGGCTCATCGGAGTCTTTTACGTCACGGCGTTTGGGACGATCGTTTTTTTTTGACTGATGGTGTGTAGGCAAGACGGATGGAAGTCAGCTTCATCGGATTTCCGATGGAAAAATCCATCGGTTTAAAATCCATAGGAAATCCGATCGTGTGTACAGGGCTTAAGTGTCCGATTTGTCTGCCACAATATTGTACTCCCGCTATATGTCACTGATCACCTCCGTTACTAATGACAAAAAGAATAAATAAATAATTAAAAATATTGCATGATTTCTAGACGCTATAATACATATTGGCCTAAATTGATGAAGATTTTTTTTTTATTATTTTTTTTTATTGGATGTGTTTTGTAGCAGAAAGTAATATATATATATATATATATATATATATATATATATATATATATATATATATTTTTTTTTCTAATTGTAGGTTTTTTGTTTGTTTATAGCGCAAAAAAATAAAAACCGCAGAGGTGATCAAATACCACCAAAAGAAAGCTCTATTTGTGGGGACAAAAAAAGACATCAATTTTATTTGGGTACATCACGACTAAGGTGTCGCACGAACGCACAATTGTCAGTTAAAGTAACGCCGTGCTGTATGGCAAAAAATGGCCTGGTCATGAAGGGGGGGGGTAAATCTTCCGGCGCTGAAGAGGTTAAACTGTGTAATTGGGTTATAAAACGTATGCTCAAAGAAAATACAATAACTCCCTTTAAATGTTTTTTTTTTTTTTGTTTTTTTTTGTTAGATGGCAACACTGGCTCCCAAAACAAAGTGGCTTGCTTGCTCTGGAACAGTATAATGATGTCATAAAAAAAGAAGTCAAGTGGATTGTACAAATTGTGCCGAAACCCTGCTGGGCCCGGTGCAAAAATGTCATCTTCCAGACTCGCCTGCGTCTGATTTTTTCTTTTTTTTTTTTTCTTTGCTTGATTGTGTTTTTTTTTTTTTCTCTCTGTAGATATAAAAAAATAAATATCAAACCTACAAAAAAAAAAATGATTGTTGCTTCTCTGCAAATTTTCATCTGTCACTCATAAACTTTGCTCATAAATAATTTGTGTGATTTTCTT
This sequence comes from Rana muscosa, assembly GCA_029206835.1. Classification (NCBI taxonomy): domain Eukaryota; kingdom Metazoa; phylum Chordata; class Amphibia; order Anura; family Ranidae; genus Rana; species Rana muscosa. The sequence continues at coordinate 179,611,815 of CM055119.1, read as the reverse complement.
CCAGCATCTGGTGTCATTGGTATTTCAAGCAGAATTTTCGTCTGTAGGCGAGATGTCAATAGGTTTATAGAGTGATAGTTGGATGCGCATGCATAGTGCAATAAGTATGGAATTATTAATACAAGCAGACTGTACATTCAATGCGTGGCACTGAGAGATGGAGGGATGCAGGAATTGAGGTCATGTACTGAATACTAAACACATATTATGTATGACAAAAGTAAGCCGAGTCTTTAGGTGATTTTTTTTTTTTTTTTACATTTAATAGGCGCTGCCATAAAATATTGACCTTAAAAAATAAAAAATAAATAAAAATTGTGAATAGATTTAAAACCCAGCTCCAGTTTAAAGGCTAATGCCGCGTACACACGATCAGAATTTCTGACAACAAAACCGTGGGTTTTTTTTCTGACGGATTATTTTCGCTCAAACTTGTCTTGCATACACACGGTCACACAAATGTTGTCGGAAATTCCGTTCGCCAAGAACGCGGTGGCGTACAACACTACAACGAGCCCAGAAAAATTAGGTTCAATGATTCTGAGCATGCGTCAAATTGATTCCGAGCGTGCGTAGTATTTTCGTGCTTCGGAATTGGATACACACGGTCGGAATTTCCGACAAGAACTTTTGCTGTCGGAAAAATTGAGAACCAGCTCTCAATCATTTGTTGTCGGAAATTCCGACAGCAAATTGTCCGATGGAGCCTACACACGGTCGGAATATCCGACCGAAAGCTCACATCGAACCTTTGTTGTTGTCGGAAATTCCGATCGTGTGTACGCGGTATGATTCCAGTTTTATGTAAAAAAAATAAAAATAAAAAAAGTATAGGAAAATATAAAAAAATCACACACAGCTGCTGGAATCATCAGTTTGATCTGTTATGCCCTGTACACACGATCTTTTTTTTCCGATGAAAAAACGATCGTGTGTGAGCCCCATCTGACTTTTTTCCATTGGTGTAAAAAATAGAACATGTTTTAAATTTTACTGATGGGAAATTCCAATCATCTGTGTGGAATTCCATCGGACAAAAAAATCCACGCAAGCTCAGAATCAAGTCGACGCATGCTCGGAAGCATTGAACTTCATTTTTCTCGGCTCGTCTGAGTGTTTTACGTCACTGCATTTTGGATGGTCGGAATTTAGTCTGACAGTGTGTATGCAAAGTGGAAATAAGCTTCATCGGAATTCCGACGGAAAATTCCATCGGATTTTACTCCATCGGAAATCCAATCACATGTACAGGGCATTAGAGGACTTTCCCAGCATGCAAACTTCAAATGCTAATTGCTGGACCTCCAAGTGACTCAGATCACGCTGTCACCAATGATGCATCTCTGGATGCATCATGGCTACACAAGTCATGTTGTAATTTAAAGTGATTGTAAAAGTTCACCTTTAACCACTTGACCCCCGGAAGATTTACCTCCCCTCCATGACTAGGACATATTTTTGCGGTACGGCACTGGGTTACTTTTACTGACAATTGCGCGGTCGTGGATGTTGTACCCAAATAAAAATAAAAAATTCCCCACAAATAGAGCTTTCTTTTGGTGGTATTTGATCACCTCTGCGGTTGAATTTTTTTTGTGCTATAAACAATTTTATTTTTTTAAATTGGGGATATTTATTATAGCAAAAAGTTAGAAATATATATATATATTTTAAAACTGACGCTTTTTTTGTTTATAGCGCAAAAAATAAAAACCGCAGAGGTGATAAAATACCCCCAAAAGAAAGCTCTATTTGTGAGAAAAAAAGGACGTAAATTTTGTTTGGGTACAGAGTTGCACGACCGCGCAATTGTTAGTTAAATCGACGCAGAGCGCTGTATCGCAAAAAATGGCCTGGTCATTAAAGGGGGAAATCTTCCGGGGCTAAGTGGTTAAAAATGAAAACGTTTTTTTGGTTTGCTTTTTTTGTTAATATTTTTACATCTTTAAAATATATTTATATGTTTCACATTGAAAAAAGCACAACGTTTAAAAAAACAAAATGTATTTTATCTGTAAATAACTTTTCAATGCTTTGTATCATTGCTGACAACTGAAGTGTAAATAAAAAAGTTGCGGTGGGTTTTGGCAATTGGTATCGGTGAGTACTAAAAAAAAAAAAAAGTATTGATACTCGTTGTAAAAAAAAATGGTATTGTTGCATCCCTAATAAATTCAAAGTTTCAGACTCATGCAGAACCCTTTCATCAGGCATATGATAGCAAAGGGGTCCTGCTCGGCCCCGAAATATTGCACTTGTACTTCATGTGATGTGATTGCTGAAATTAAACTGGACTTATAAATGGATCCACAGTTTTCTGGCAACATATGCTTTCTTATGCCGCGTACACACGATCGTTTTTCATGACGTTAAAAATGCCATTTTTAAAAATGGGCATTAAATCCGATCGTGTGTAGGCTCCAGAGCATTTTTAACGACGTGAAAAACGGCCATTAAAAATTTCGAACATGCTCTATTTTTTCACGTCGTTTTTCATGTCGTTTTTTTTAACGTCGTGAAAAACGGTAGTGTGTATGCTTTTACGAGGGGAAAAAAAACCTGCATGCTCAGAATCAAGTATGAGACGGGAGCGCTGGTTCTGGTAAAACTAGCGTTCGTAATGGAGATAGCACATTCGTCACGCTGTAACGGACTGAAGAGCATGAGGCTGAAAAGCGCGAATCGTCGCTCAACAAACTTTACTAACATGAAGGGTGGCGCCATTCGAACGGATCTTCCCCTTTATAGTGCCGTCGTACGTGTTGTACGTCACTGCGCTTTGCTCGAGCGTTTTTTTTTCATGATCGTGTGTACGCAAGACAGGGTTGAGAGGAAACAAGAAAAAAAAAAAACGAGAAAAACTTCAGTTTTAAAAATGACATTAAAAACGGACGTGTGTACGCGGCATAATACATCGATTACCGGTTTACCAATTGGCTGTTAGTGCAGAACTCCTATATTCTACGCTTTACCCATGAAGGAATGGAATGGTAATATATTCATGATCTGGCATAGATGGAGACACATTGGATTTGATTTACTAAAACCAAATAGGCTGTTCACTTTGCATGGAAAATATCCCCAGAGCTTTCTGAATGTGGTACAAATTCACTTTGTAAAGAACACCCAATCATGCGCAAAGGAAAATTACTGGCTGATAGAAGTCACCAGGGCTTTACCCCATTCACTAAGCTGTGGGGAAAATTCCCTTGCAAACTGCAACTTTCCTTGAGAGGTGAACAGGCCATTAAAGAGGAACTGCAGTCTGCTCACATAATTTGTAATAAAAACATCTTTCCCATTCAGAAACTTCCCTCCAACCACTTTGGATATTATTTTATATACAGTGGAACCTCGAATTGCGAGTAACGCAGTTAACAAGCGTTTCGCAATACGAGCACTGTATTTAAAAATATCCTAACTCGGCTTGCGAGTGTTGTCTCTCAAAACGAGCAGGATTCAGGCCAAAGCGGTGTGCAGTACCGCGTTTGGCCAGAGGTGGGGCACCAGAGCCGAATGGCGCAGATCGGCGCCATTTGGAAATGCACGGAAAGGCCCGAGGACAGCTCGGCTGACCTTGGCAAACCTCAGAAAGGCTCGGGAACTGAGTCTTTCCGAGGTTTGCCGAGGTCAGCCGTACAGTCCTCGGGCCTTTCCGGACGTTTCCAAGGCTCCCCGGCGCCTTGAGTTGATTTAGTTTGCATTTGAAGCGCTATACAAGTTCTCACTCACTCACTCACTCGCCCCCCACTTCTGCCCGCATGTGGTGGTATTGCATGCCATTGAAGTCAATGCGGAACAAATTATTTTCGTTTCCATTGACTTCAATGGGGAAACTCGCTTTGATATGTGAGTACTTTGGATTACGAGCATTCTCCTGGAACGGATTATGCTCGTAATCCGAGGTTCCACTGTATACTGTGATTCTGTATTTGCCAAATATGCTGCAGAAATCTCCCTCCACTGAGTCTGGCTGCATCCATTTTAACTGTGGGCAGCTAAAGCTGCTGCCTGTTCACTTCCTGGATTTACACAGAGGCACACCTCCAGCTCTGCAGCTCTCATTGGCCCTCTTATGACACCCCCCTCTCCCTTCCTGGCAAACTCTCATGAGAGTGAGAGAGAGAGCTGTGCATGATGTCATAAGCCTAGGCTAATGACCGGACAAGAAACAGGAAGTGGACTATAAGAAATTTACTGGCAGAAAAAAAAAAATGTTTTACTATCCAAAGTTAAAACAACAACAAGGGCAGAAGATTTAATAGATGGAAAAATGATTGAAGTTCTGCTTTAATAAATCAGGACCGCTGGAGATCACAGCTATTACAGATCCTTTACAAATCAATGCTTCCACATTTGTGATTTCTACACCCTTCTTAAAAAATTACTTGTGACACATTTGATATTTCTCTCAGCAAGATCCATTATAAAAGATCAGAGAGAGAAAAAAAACTAAAACGTGAAAAGGGCAGGGCATCACAGGAAAAAAGTGAGATAGTGGGAAAGAAATAAATGAAGCCAGTTAGCTACTAAAACACAGTCTAAAGAATATTTTTCCTTCACTGGTCTGAGCAATCACCCACCTATACAAGATAAAACAGACTACTATCTTCAGGGGCCCCTACATGCAGCCTTATGGCACCAACCTATGGTATTTAACCACTTGCCTACCGGCCACTTTTGCCCTCTTCCTGCCCAGCCCAGTTTTCAGCTTTCAGCGCTGTCACACTTTGAATGACAATTGGGCAGTCATGTACCCGAACAACATGTTTATAATTGTTTTCACACATATAGAGCTTTCTTTTGCTGGTATTTAATCTTCATTGGGTTTTTTATTTTTTGCTAAATAAAGGAATAAAAAACAAAAATTTTGAAAACAAAATAACAAAAAACTTTTTTATAGTTTGTTATAAAATTTTGCAAACAGATAATTTTTCTCCTTCACTGATGTGCGCTGATGAGGCTGCACTGATGGGCACTGATGAGGCGGCACTGATGAGGAGGCACTAGTAAGCACTAATGAGGCTGCATTGATGGGCACTGATAAGTGGCACTGATGGGCACTGATAGGCGGCACTGATAGACGGCACTCATAGGTGGCACTGATGAGGAGGCACTGATAGGTGACACTGATAAGGAGGCATTGATTGGCACTCATTGGCAGCACTGGTGGGCACAGATTGGCAGCACTGGTGGGCACTGTTGGGACTGCACTGATAATCAGGACACTGATAATCAGTGCCCTGATTATCAGTGTACATGTCTCTTTTAGAGAAGCCGGCTATCAGCTCTCTTCTCCTTTTCTTCATGTTGTCAGCACTCCTTTCCTCATGAGGAAAGGAGTGGTGATATTCAACTTCTGTTTACATCGTGATCTTTACTGGCTCTTGGCTCTTTACCTCAATCTGTGATCAGCAGTGTCCTCTGGACACTGTGATCACAGAGCATGCCATCCGTGCCCCACAACGGGCGTGCAGCGGGTTGATCACGGGAGGCCTTCAAATGGGTGGCCTCCCAGAACTAGCAAGCCATGCTGCAGCCGTCATTCAGCTATAGCGTGGTCAGCAAGTGGTTAAGCAAGGTAAAACAGACTACTATCTCCAGGGACCAGTTCACCCACTAAGTGCTAAAGTGCTAAAGTGCTAAAGCTGCATGTGTTTCTTGGGGCCCCTGCAAACAGTAGTCTGTTTTACCTTGCCTAAGGACCATAGGTTGGGCACCATTATCCACTTAATAAGTGCCAAAGGACTGCATGTAGGCCCCCTGAAGAGAGAGAAATCTCAGCCATCACACACAGTGGTGGCCCGTCAATCGCAACCACCCCCCCCCCCCAAAGCTACTTATTAAAAAAAATGTGAAAACATTTTTTTTTTTTAAAAGTGTCCCTTTAAGTGGGTGTGTTAAGGGCGCCAGACGCAGGGGTGCTATTGGAGGCATGACTTGTGTGTAAACACGTGATTGGGGCTAAGAAGCTCTATTGGCGTAGTTTAGAGTGTGCTCTGGGCTAAAAGCTCTGCGCCCCGAGCACTCCACCTCTAGCATTAGGTTTACAGTGCTTGTAATTGATTGGGTCAGTAGGGTGGAGCTTTAATCGGATCTGAAGCATTGCCTGTCTCCTTCAGCAAGTGAGAAGAAGAACAGCTCAGGGCAGACAGGGAGCGATAGGTCCGTGCAGAGGCAGAGGCAGCTGTCCATTCATCTCCCTGTGACACAGACTCGGCATCCAGCAGTGCACACAGAGGGATCACACATAAATCTCCTCCAGGTACACTACATGCCAGGACTGGAGGGGGGCAGAAGGGGGTATTATCACTGTGTCCTGAGAGACTTTACAGCAGCATTTTTTATCTTCAACTTTACTTCCCCTCTCTCCGTGTAATTCACGTCTGTACACCTTCTCTATCACACCGATCCCCCTCCCCCTTCACTATCTTTTGATTGCATAGATCTTCACACTGCTCACATCCTGCAGCCTCAGACCATTCCAATCACTGCCTGACACCCTTTCCTTTCCAGATTACTTTTTATTTCTTCCAAACTGTTGAGCAGATCAGAACATTCTCTGCACTTATTTAAGGTTGCTGTACAAATGAAATTAAAAAGGAATTATCTATTCTATGGCCACCTTAAATGAGTGCAGATAATGTACTGATCTGCTCAATAGTTTGGAAGAGATAAAAAGTAATGTGGGATAGAGAGGGTGTCAGTCAATGATTGGACCCCTAAAGAGGAATGCCCAGATCTGAGACGACACTTGTAAAAAAGAATTTAGCATAGGGATGGTGGGAACCCCACAGCTATAACCTTTCGTACCACCTGCCCCACCCTATTAGATTGTAAACTCTTCTGAGCAGGGCCCTATCAATCCTCTTGTATTGTATTGTATTGTAACTGTATTGTCTCCCTTTTTTATTGTAAAACGCTGCGTAAACTGTTGGCGCTATAAAAATCCTGTATAATAATAATAATAATGAGCACTGCGGGGGTACAGACCCAGGAACTCAGCACAGGGATGGTGGGACCCCCTCATATTGGGCACAGCTGGGGTACAGACCCGGGAACTCAGCACAGGGATGGTGGGAAACTGCCATTCTACTCCTTGACTGTGAGGTTGCTAGTTCCTTAGCTCCTGTACTTCCAGAGGCCAGGGGCTAGAGTTGCTTCTCTGCACCAGGAGGGATGCTGGATCCTGGGGAGGACCCTGGCGGGGCCCCCTGGATAGGCCTGTGGAAGATTCTGGGCCTAGCCAAAGGAGAGATGAGTCCTTATCTGCCTTTAGACAGAGGACTGTCAGTAAGCTAAAGAAGATTGAGAAGGAAGAGGAGAAATTGATGGTCTTGATGGCTGAATTCAGAAAGAAAAAGCAGATCTATGCCAAAATGTACAGCAAGGAAAGACCGGCTCTGAGGCCTGAGTTGAAGAACTTGGAAAAAGCTGTGAGGAAACAGAAGGATTTGGTGAGTTCTCTGAAGGAGAATAGTGGAATTTTTAAAGAGAAATATAAAAATGAGGAGCGATTTAATCACATGAGGAGAGGAGCCGCTGCCTGCATGGAGGGTGACCCAACCAGTGAGGAGATGCAGGTACAGACAGACTCAGCAGAGAGTGAGAATGTGGGCCCGGAGGATGAACCCACCTGTTTAACACCTCAGACATCTACTGAGCCCTCAATGGCGGAGGCCTCTGTCCCCTTCCCTCCCCAGCAATATGGAACATCTGAGAAGGAGGGTGAAGGTTCTGGCATGAAAGAGTTCATCACCAAGCTGAAATCCCCTCCGGATGTGGCTTCCCCGGATGGTGATGAGAATATGGACACCGTTCCTCGCCCTGTGGAAGTAAGACATGTGGAGAGAGCAAGTTCCACCATTAAGTCTGCAACAACTGGGAAGAAATCTGTCCCTACCATCGGCCATGAAATCGCAGAGGTGACAACACAGTAAGCAGGTGCAGGTACAGTGTGTGTGCAAGATGGTGTGAACTTTATTAGTGACAATGGGCTTGCTGAGGGTTGTAGTGCTGCAGGCAGTCAGCCCAGACCCATAGACAATGCACAACATACATCTGATAATAACTGTCAGCCTCAGTCTGCAGAGAGGTCCATGGACAATACAGAGACGTTGCCTGGACCAGGCAGAGCGGCTGCTCCTGTGAATGGTGGAGGAGATGCTGGGTGCAGTAGTGCCACAACTCTCCAGGAGTCTGCAGTGGACAGGATTGGAGCTGAGTGTTCAGAGCAGGGGGAGAGGGCGGGTCCTGCCTCTGTTAATCAGAAGACTGCTATCCCAGCTGATTCAGACTCTCTACCAGTAGGTTTAAATGTGTCTAAGGACAAGACTGCAAATGCTGGTGGTGTTAAAAAAACTTATGCTGGTGTTGCTGCTACAGGATATGGGAAGGGGGAGAAAGCAGGGAAGGAGCATAGAAATATTTTATCTTCCTCCCTGTTTAAAAGGAGGAATGTCGTCCAGTTAAAATGGGAAGGCGGTGGAATCCCCTCACATAGGAGGGCAGTGGTTGATAAAATTTTGCAGATGGGGTTTACACCCGCAGATATCTTTGCCCTGATCAGTCCAGCGGGTTCCTATGAATACGATTTGTCCTTTATCCGTCCAGAGTCTTTGGACATATTTTAGGAGAAATAGGAACACGTGTGTAGGGGCCTGCCAGACTGGAAAGGGCTCATCCCCAAGCTTATATCACGCCAGCCACTCATTAAAATGGTGATGATTCTTGTCCGCAATGAATCCATACCACAAGGGGATTTATCTGTTTGGTTGGGGAGGTATGTCCTGAGCCCCCTAAAAAAGATTCTGGACGATCGGGGAATATGGACGGGGGGGTGGTCTGTGCAGCTAAAATTAAAGGTCAATGATAATGTCATCAAGCATCTTCCATCCTCAGCTTTCCTGGGGAGGGACAGGCTGACCATCTTTTATCCGGGCCAGCCAAAGCTCTGCAACAAATGTGGGGATAAAGGGCATCTTGCATCCTCCTGTCCAGTGATGAAGTGCTCTCTGTGTCAGGGTCCAGGACATCTGGCAAAGGACTGTAACATCATCAGGTGCAATCTGTGCAATGCGGTGGGACATCCTTACAGTCAGTGTCCTGAGGCAATGCACAACAAGCCTGAGCTTATGAGAGAGTTCTTCCACCTGGACATGGAGGATGCTCAGAGCTCAGCAGCTGGAATGCCTGTGAGTCCATCTGAGTCTGTGCCAATACCCAATGTGTCTGTGTCTTCCCATTCTGTGGTGCCACAGTCTGTGCCAATACCCAATGTGTCTGTGTCTCCCCATTCTGTGGTGCCCCAGTCTGTGCAAGTACCCAATGTGTCTGTGTCTCCCCAGTCTGTGGTGCCCCAGTCTATGCCAATACCCAGTATGTCTGTGTCTTCCCAGTCTGTGCATTTACCTAGTGTGTCAGTGTCTTCCCAGTCTGTGGTGCCCCAGTCTGTGCCAATACCCAGTATGTCTATGTTTTCCCAGTCTGTGCATTTACCTAGTGTGTCAGTGTCTTCCCAGTCTGTAGGTAAGGTGTCAGTTGCCGAGAATGTGTCCAATCCTTCTGTGTCTGTGTCTTTTAAAATTGCAGAGGCAGCGAGAGGTGCTGAGGCAGGTGCATCAAGTGCGGTGCCAGTCCCATCCCTCGACGCTGCAGGGTTCCTGTTAAGGATCATGGGGTGCAGAGGAGTGGGGAGGATGGTGAAGAGGCTGGCCTGGTGGTATATAAGGGAAGGGAGTGTGGGGAGGTGGAGGGGAGTATAGGAGTGGGGAGGCTGTTGACTCCGGTTTGTCCAAGGATGATATGGAGTGGTTGGAGGATAAAAGGAGGAGAGGCAAAAGAAAGGAAAAAAAGGAGGTACAGTTACCTTAAGTCCTAAGGTTTTGCCTTTGGTGAATAAATTTAAGGTACTGTCAGATGATGATGATGATGAATGGGACTCGTTCAGTTCAGCATCCTCTATGGATAATGAGTGCCAGGGTGCAATGAAGTGGGCTGGTTCTCCAGAGAGAGGGAGTAGCCAGGCTAGGAAACGGCTGGCCCAACTACTCTAATGGCAGTTCCCACTCATTTTATATAAAAGGCTACATGCATGGTGACGGTGATGTTCTCTAGTCTGGCTCTCCCATAGGGATTATGTTGTGCGCAATTTGGTTTGCACCGTTTATTATGTTCTTGTGTTTTTTTTTGTTTTTTTTGGTTTTGTATAGTCTTATTCACATATTTTGTAAATATGTTTTATTTATTATGGTTTTATTATATATAAGTTGTTGTTTGTAAGATTTTTCAATAAACAAAATTAACCCCTCATAATAGGCACATCAGGTTACAGACCTGGGAACTTCGCACAGGGATGGTGGGAACCCCTCATAATGGGCATGGTAGGTTTACAGACTCAGGAACTCAGCACAGTGATGGTGGGAATCCCTCATAATAGGCACATCAGGTTACAGACCTGGGAACTTGGCACAGGGATGGTTGTAACACCTCATAATGAGCATAGTGAGGCTGCAATTGACAGCCACAGTTTTACCTAGCAGTAATAATACATAATCAACTGATAAATGGCTATTTACAGCCCTGCATTACTAAAAGTAAAATTTTTCAGTTTGCGTCCCCCCCAAAATTTTGAGCACCAGTCGCCACTGATCACACATCATGCAAGCCCAACATGGAATAAATGATAGCAGCCTCAGCCTGACTCCATCCAGTTCACTCCCCAATATGTTTCACCCCTCTCATGGGGCTTAGTCTTGGAGGGGGACATGGAATGGAAGGAATTAGGCTGAGGCTGTTATCACCTATTACACAATGGGGTTGCATAGTGTGCGGTGCCTGAGATTTCTCTCCTTGTTCTGCGGATTATATGGAGTCAGGACGGACTCCTAGCCTGACCCGCACCCTCAGTGAAATGTATGGAATGGGGGACATAGATGCCGGAGCAGAGACCCTGAAGTTAGTTTAGGTTCCCCAAAGATAGTAGTCTGTTTTACCTTGGGCACTAGTGCTCACCTATAGGCACTCTGAGTTAATTGTGGGCTCATATCAAAGCTACATAATGCTAAGCTGTTGAAGAGCTTTCAGAGTGATGGCTTCTGAGAAAATGGGTTCCACCATTATAAAGATATGCTAATTCTGTGGTCTTTACAAAGCACCACTAAAAGATCTGCTGACTAAAATACGACTAAAACTAAAATGGCACTTTAATCAAAAACTTAATTGAAATTTGATGTCACAATTAACACTGTCTGCTAGAAAATCTATCTATGCCAGAGTCTCTCCAAAACTGAAAAAAGGCCTTAGGCTGTTAAAAATTCTGGGGTTTTCGAAGCTTAGTGGCCCATAGAAAAAATACATAATTATTTTGACATTAAATACTGGTGTTATAGCAGCAGTTAGCAGTCATAACCCTGGTATTTTTTTTTTATTACTATGGCCGGTTCTCTATAAGATAAAAGTGGTCCCGTGGGCGGATTTGCAGTGGGATCACTTTTAGAAGCGGTGTGACGGGCGCCCCCTCTGGCGGCTTCCTGGTCATTCCCGGGCTTACGTGACCCATCGTTGAAGCCCGGGATCAATCTGATGCGATCGGTAGCTGGGTATAGAGACAAGTGAGTCATCAGCTGTCAGCCACTCGTCTCTACACCCTTCGAGGACTGGAGCGACGTCTGACGTCACTTCTGGTTCCCAGACCATAGTAAATATTTTTTTTTATTTTTTTTTTAGCAAAAGTTAAAAAAAAGTTTTTTTCTTATACTTTTAAAGGTAAATGAGAGATTTGGGGTCTTTTTGACCCCAAATAAAAAAAAAAAAAAATAAATAAAAAAGGACCTGTCATCCTTGTTTCTTTTACAATTAATGTTTATATTAATACAAATTATATTAGTAATTGGAACAAAAGTGATTAAAAAAAAATAAAGAAAAAAAGGGACAGTGTAAAAATAAAAAAATTAAAGTAAAATAAATAATAAAAAATAAAAAATGTTAATCGCCCCATCCCTCCAGTGAATGCATACATAAGTCACGCAAGCATATGTAAGTTGTGTTCAAACCACACATGTGAGGTATTGCATTGAATGTTAGAGTGAGAGTAATTAGTAAGTAAGATTCTTGTGGAAGACCTTCTCTATAACTCTAAACATGTAACCAGTAAAAACATTTAAAGTGTCGCTTATAGAGATTTTTAAGTACCGTAGTTTGTCGTCATTCCACAAAGGGTGCGCGATTTCAAAGCATGACATGTTAGGTATCTATTCACCTGGCGTAACATCATCTTTCACATTATACAAAAAAATTGGGGTAAATATTGTTTTTGTTTTTTTTTCCCAAAAAGATTACGTTTGTAAGACCATTGCCCAAATACTGTGTGACATAAAATATTGCAATGATCTCCAATATATAATGTTTGGGGGTTCTAAGTAACTTTCTAGCAAACAAAAAATGTGATTTAAAAAGTTCCAGAAAAGTGGTTAAAGTGTATCTTTAGCCAATATCTTTATACATTTTGGATAGAATGGCGAAGAGGTGGAAACTCAGGCTTTTTATGGCTGGACATTTTTCCTTACTTCTTGGCTTTTTGGCGATGTTGTCACCAGGACAGATGGTGAGGTTAAATCTAACAGGTCTCTCATTTAATTTGTCTTCAGCAATTTGATAACTTTCCAATTATCTATGTAATGCAATTCCTCTCTGCACACTATATTGCAGAGACTTTGTCTAATCTATTTCTTTGTCTGAATAAATGCAACATACAATAGGTGCATATTTTTGACAGCATTGATATTGATTGTTACTTTATGTCCATTTTAATACTAATAAAAAACCTTATGGATTAAAAAAAAAAAAAAAAAGTATATGTAAATCCTAGTGGTGGGCCGTGCATTTCACACCTAGGCCTTCAGTGGTGTCCTACCTGAATCAATCCAGCAATTTGTGTCTGTAACCTTAAAAATTCAGCATTGTACGCCTTCTAAATGACCCCGTTGTGGCCAACTTAAAATCTGATTGGTTAAAGCTACAGTTTCTTTGCCATTAAAGTGGCAAAAACTGCAGATTCTGTGGGTGGATCTGTTGTCTGGAGCTCGGTGGGTGGAGTCGTGATGTCAGTAGACTCCCCGCCCACCTCTACACTCCCCTTGTCAACATGCATTTTCTCCTGTGTATTTCTTATGCCGCGTACACACGACCGTTTTTCACGACGTTAAAAATTCTATTTTTTAAATTGGGCATTAAAAACGATCGTGTGTAGGCTCCAGAGCATTTTTACCGACGTGAAAAATGGCCTAAAAAAAATGAGAACCTGCTCTATTTTTTCACGTCGTTTTTCACGTCGTTGTTTTTAACGTCGAGAAAAACGGTAGTGTGTAGGCTTTTACGAGGGTAAAAAAAACCGCACATGCTCAGAATCAAGTATGAGACGGGAGCGCTCATTCTGGTAAAACTAGCGTTCCTAATGGAGATAGCACATTGGTCACGCTGTGACGGACTGAAAAGCACGAGGCTGAAAAGCACGAATCGCCGCTCAACAAACTTTACAAACATGAAGGGTGGCGCCATTCGAACGGAACTTCCCCTTTATAGTGCCGTCGTACGTGTTGTACGTCACCGCGCTTTGCTCGAGCATTTTTTTTCATGAACGTGTGTATGCAAGACAGGCTTGAGAGGAAACAAGAAAAATCACATCGAGAAAAACGTTGTTTTTTAAAATGACATTAAAAACGCACGTGTGTACGCGGCATTACACTAAATTCTGCTATGATCACTAACATCCAGTCAAAACCCAGAAAAGTAACCACATGACTTTAGCATGCCCAATCATGCTGAGGTGTGGAACAGCCAACCCTGGGAGAGCTTCAGAAGAAAGGAGTGGAGGTGGGAATTAAAAAATAATGCCTGTCTCAGGCTTCTGCATGAGATATGTAAATCACCTGTCACTCACAGCAGGGGGGAAGAATAGACAGGGTTTTCTCTGTTTGTCTGTTTTATCTCACTGAAAAAAGATAAGAGGATTGCTCAGAGCTGGATTAACTCTTTGTGGCAAGACTGGGCACACATGATCTGAAATCCTATACTATACATTGTGCCAGACAATTTTTTTTTTCGGGTTTACATCCACTTTATCTGTAAGTTATGGTAAAATCGACACAACATTGTCACACGTCACCTGGTTTATAATTTTTTTTACATTTTTGACTAGGTTATGATTACAAAAGGATATGCAAAACATGAAAGATAATAAGCAAGATCACATACGGAAGAAAATCTGAACAGCAGATAACTGGATGGATCCTCTTTACAGGGTTCCCAAACTATAAGAAGAAGAGGAGAAGGGGGGGGGGGTGTACACCTACTACAGTATAGATGGCACCTAGGCCTGTGTCTATAATCAAAAGCTGAGTGTTATCGAGCAGGTTACTGGTGTAGTAGAAGGATAAAAAGTTTGTTGTGTTTATGATCGTGCGGCCTGCTGGGAAAGGATCATTTGCAGGAGGTATCATCCTCATTGTAATGTGTTAGGAGGCCCTTATAGTATGAAAAAGGATTCTCAAAGGTTTCGAGTTCCTCATGGGATAATGTTGAGTCCGTGAAGGCCCGCCATCTTGAGTAGAGACATTTACTAGAGGCTTTGTGGGTAAAATCAGTGTTGATTTTGTCCTTGTATAGTAGCAACAGTAGTTCCCGTTAGACCTGCAAGATTTTTGGGCAGTGGGGAGACTCATGGATCTCCGGGCAACCAGGAGACACATCAGAATCTAGTCTTTTGCCGCGTACACACGATCGGACATTCTGACAACAAAACCGTGGATATTTTTCAGACGGATTTTCGCTCAAACTTGCCTTGCATACACACGGTCACACAAATGTTGTCGGAAACTCCAAACGTCAAGAACGCGGTGACGTACAACACTACGATGAGCCAAGAAAAATTAAGTTAAATGATTCCGAGCATGCGTCGAATTGGTCCCGAGCATGCGTAGGATTTATTTGCGTCGGAATTGCCTACACGCGATCGAAATTTCCGACTTTTGTTGTCGGAAAAATTGAGAACCAACTCTCAATCATTTGTTGTCAGAAATTCTGACAGCAAATGTCCGATGGAGCCTACACACGGTCGAATTTTCCGACAACAAGCTCCCATCAAACATTTGTTGTCGGAAATTCCGATCGTGTGTACGCGGCATATGTGTCGAAAGTTGACTTGGAGGACCACGTCAGGAGTTTTCCAATAACCAAAGATGAGGAGCAAAGGATATTTTGATAGTTTTAGCAGAGTAATCCCATGTATGAAAGACATGACTTGGTCCCAAAAGGTTGAGTTGGGAATAATTGAATACACATTCATGGAAAAATGTTATTAAAATGTAAATCGGTGATTCTGATAGTTTAGGTCAGCACAGAAGGCCTTGCTGGCCCCGACGGTCCACGGCTGGTAAACCCTAACAATGAGCTTCCTTTAATTGCTACCCTTTGGCCTTTTAAACATACCATTGAAGGTGTTTTGTTATATCTGTTCGATAAATACAAAAAAATGCCTGTTGAACTAGTCAGAAATTCAAGCTATCCTGCAACCTCTGCACACTTCCTGTGTTATCCCAAGAAGTCTCCGTATCCCTCCTAGTTCTTATCTTGGACTACAGAATATTTAGTATCTACACTATATTGTCAAAAGTATTGGGGCGCCTGCCTTTACACGCACATGAACTATAATGGCATGCCAGTCTTAGTCCGTAGGGTTCAATATTGAATTGGCCCACCCTTTACAGCTATAACAGCTTCAACTCTTCTGGGAAGGCTGTCCACAAGGTTTAGTAGTGTGTCTATGGGAATGTTTGACCATTCTTGCAGAAGCGCATTTGTGAGGTCAGGGACTGATGTTGGAGGAGAAGGCCGGGCTCGCAGTTTCCGCTCTAATTCATTCCAAAGGTGTTCCATTGGGTTGATGTCAGGACTCTGTGCAGGCCAGTCAAGTTCCTCCATCCTAAACTCGCTCATCCATGTCTTTATGGACCTTTGTTGTGCTTTGTGCACTGGTCCAAATCATTTGGTGGAGGGGGGATTATGGTGTGGGGTTGTTTTTCAGGGGTTGGGCTTGGCTTCTTAGTTCCAGTGAAGGGAACTCTTAAGGCACCAGCTTACAAGACATTTTGGACAATTTCATGCTCCCAACTTTGTGGGAACAGTTTGGGGATGGCCCCTTCCTGTTCCAACATGACTGAGCACCAGTACACAAAGCAAGGTCCATAAAGACAGAAAATTTTGGGAGGGCGGTCACTACGTGGATAAAAAAAATGCTGTATGTTATCAGGGCACAACAGATTTTAAGAGCTGGATGAATTACTGTCAGATTAATGGGTATTTTTCTGTACTTGCATGGTCTGTAAAGGGATAAAACATGGAGAATGCACATGAATTGTGGAAATGTGCAATGGCGTCCCTAGGGGGGGACCAGAGGGGGCCCTGGCCCCCCCAACATTATGCTGTGCCCCACCATGTGCCCCCCCAAAAAAATTATTATTTTTTTTTTTCGCTCGGGCTTCTGCTGGGGTAACATAGTCTCTCCTGAGAGGGAGAGCGTCCCCAGTCAGCTCCTGTGGGGGATTCCTCCCCCTCCCTCTGCTCGCTGACACTGCATAATGCGAGCGCTCACACAACCACAGCCGCTCAATCCGCTCCTTTCCCTGCATCCTCATTGGCATGGAGAAGAGCGAGTTGCAGGAAGGACTCCACAAGCACTGTGGGAGGGGGGGAGGGGGGCCCAAGCCTTCATCTCAGTTACTGAAAAAACAGACTGATTTCTCCCGTCCTTAGGACAGGAGAACCAGCCTATAAATTCCGAGAGTGGTGACTGCAAGCTGAGCCGAGTGTCAGTCTATGACACTCTTTCACAGCCCAGCGAGTCCAGCCACCCCCCCCTCACTCTCCTCACATATGAGCAGGGAGGAATACAGCTCCTCCTCCTCCTTCCAGTCCCGCCCACACTGTCCCAGCGTGCTGTATCTGAAGAGAGGGGATGTGTGGGCGGGAAATATGAAAATCAGCAGCATTCCAGGCTGTGTGTGAATGATGCCTGAGATTCTAGCGTAGACCATGGGTAAGTGTGTGCACTGCAGACTGCAGTACACTGTAATCACTGAACTGCATTATCTCCATCCCTTCTCTCCCCCATCTGTCTCCCTCCCCCTCTCCTGTTCTTTCAAGACCTTCACAATTAACTTTCACTTTCAGTTAGGCAGGTAATAGACGGTGCAAATTTCTTTCCTGCATCCACAGATTGCAGGAAAGAAATTGCTTGATTCCCCCATCAATACAGACAGGGCTGACAGGGGAATATCCCTCCTGCCCAGCAATTGTATTCCCCCGACAAACAGTGATTATCACTAGTGACTATAGCAACCACTAGTGATAATCATAAGAGAATCTGCTCATTAATGGTTCAAATCTCAGCCAGTTCCTGCTGAACCAGCTGAGATTTAAACTGTCTATGGCTGGTCTTAGCTCTTAGGCAGCCCATACATTGATCACTTTTTTTCATTCAACTATTAGGTTGAATGAAAAAAAAAAGGAAATTATCCAATTCCCCCATCTACACATTATAGGTGGATGGGGGAATGTTCCCAGTGTGGACCAGTGCTGGAACAACCAGAGTTGCTGTCCTGTCCCGGCTATTCACAGCGCTGGTCTCTGTCTCCATGGCAGCGGCGGCAGCACATTGGAACCCAGTGCTGGTTACTTTATGGGGCTGATGTACAGGAGGGCCAGCTCAATTTGTTGTTAGAGATGGGCTGGGCATGTTCAAAACTCCACATGCCAGAGCCTGCCAGAAAGCCCACACTGCACAGCGCTAATCACAGGCAATGAGACATTTCCCGCTCCGCAGCTCCACAGATCAGGAAATGTCTCACTGTCTGTGATTAGCACTGTGGAGTGTCGGCTTCCTTGTGGGAGATCGGGCATGTGGGATTTTAAACACACCCGAGCCCATCTCTATTGGTTGTAGACAGTTGAGCTCCCTGCAGGTTGCTTAGCAGCAGTGGCGCCTTCTCTGACATGCTGATCGGGATGCAATCCAGGTGATGCTCCTAGTCAAATCCTAGTGTTAAATATCAGTGATTTTATTGATCAAAGCCCACACTTTACAGGCATAGAGCCCACATGGCCGCTGAACATACAGTTTATATATATATATATATATGTGGTTGTACTCTTGATGCTAATAAATACTGTGTTTATTAGATCTGACTGGGAGCATCACTAGGATCACATCCCGATCAGCATCTCAACAGAGAAGGTTATACAGCATTACTGATGCTAGGTGACCAGCTGGGGGCTCGGCTCTCTATAACCAATAGTGCCAGCCTTCCCCTGCATGCACCCATAATGTCACCAGCACAAAGTCCTAATAGACTGCCGCCGGTGCCAAGGAGACAGATGCCAGACCAGCGCTGTCAATAACAGGGACAGGACAGCTGGGGAACCCCACAGTGGCAGAACACCAGGGCCCGGTGGCAAGACAACCTTTGCAACCCTGATAGTTCTCCCACTGCTTTGGACCCTTATATTTTCTTGGTGTGCTGGTGACATATATCTCTTGTTTTCTGCCACCCTGGTGGGGCCCCAGTATAGTAGGAAGGGAGCTCACTACAGAACATGTGAAAGGGCCCGTTGTGGGACCGTAGTAAATGGCCCGAGGATATATATATATTTGCATTTTATAGTTGGCCCCCCTACTTTTGTCCCTGTCCCCCCATGTGCCCCCCCTAAATATGAAAGCTGGAGACGCCACTGGAAATGTGCAACATACACTTTTTTTGTGCGGAAGGATACTTTAATGGTGATCCCTGACATTGAAAGTTACAGTATGCTCCTGAATCCTGAATCAAGTAGCAGCATGAAAATTCTTGGATAAAAAACGAATTAGTGAAAGTTACCATAACAAACTTGCAATACATTTATTGGAACTCCTAAAGCCTTATACACAATCATTCTGCATTAATTAGGCATAAGAACAGCAATAAAATGCTGGGATGAAAAACAAATTAGGAAAAGCCACAATAAATAATTTGTTATAGCTTTATTAGACTTGCTAACTCATAAAAAGTTATTTTCGATCACACCCACTGCTTCCAGGTACAGGAATGAGCTATCTGTGTGACATACACTTTATTATGCTGTGTTGGCCTTTTCAGCACCATGGACAGGGCAAAGTCTAACTACACCATGAAACCGGTGACTGTGTACTGTATATTCCTTCTGCCTTTGTTCAGTAATTGGCACTAGAACATCGTAGATAGGGATGAGCCGAACACCCCCCTGTTCGGTTCGCACCAGAACCTGCGAACAGACAGAATGTTCGTGTGAACTTTAGAACCCTATTAAATACAATGGACTCGAACGTTCGAAATCTAAAGTGCTAATTATAAAGGCTAATATGCAATTTATTGTCCTAAAAAGTGTTTGGGGATCCGGGTCCTGCCCCAGGGGACATGTATCAATGCAAAAAAAAGTTTGAAAAACTGACGTTTTATTCGGGAGCAGTGATTTTAATAATGCATAAAGTAAAACAATAAAAAGTGAAATATTCCTTTAAATTTCGTACCTGGGGGGTGTGTATGATATGCATGTAAAGTGGCGCTTGATTCCCGTGCTTAGAACTGTCCATGCACAAAGTGTCATTTCTGAAGGAAAAAAAGCCATTTAAAACCACTCGCGGCTATAATGAATTGTCGGCTCCCGGCAATACAGAGAAAAGTCATTGATAAAAATAAATAAAAAATGCGTGGGGGTCCCCCCCAAATTCAATTACCAGGCCCATTAGGTCTGGTATGGATATACTCAGGAGCGGACCTGATGGGGAACGTGAGAAGAGGCGGGTCTATTCATTTTTTTACACTGAAGAGGAAGTTTCCCATCAGGTCTGCTCAGCCAAGACATAGGCGGGATCTGAGATACAAGGGTGCCCCCGCCCCCTCGTATCTCAGACCCCGCCTACGTCATTGGCTGAGCGGACCTGATGGGGAACTTCCTCCGCAGTGTAGGTCCGCTCAGCCAATGACGTTTCGAGTGGAGACTGCAGCACTGGACATCGGATCGCCGCGGGACATTGGATTACATCGCTGGAATGTGTTTTTTTTTTTTAATAAAGGACTTTTCCAAGGTGTCTGTGTGTTTTTTTTTTTTTTTTTACACTTTCTTCGTGAAATGGTAGGGGTACAATGTACCCCTTACCAATTCACATAGGGGGGGGGCGGGATCTGGGGGTCCCCTTTGTTAAAGGGGTCTTCCAGATTCCGATAAGCCCCCTGCCTGCAGACCCCCACAACCACTCTCGCCCCCCTCTTTTCCTGCGGCCTGCCAGGTTGCGTGCTCGGATAAAGGGTCTGGTATGGATTTTCCGCGGCTTTTTCCTTGTTCCGCGGCTTTTTGAATTTGCCGCGAACACCCCAAATTGTTCGCTGTTCGGCGAACATGCGAACAAGCAATGTTCGAGTCGAACATGAGTTGGACTCGAACTCGAAGCTCATCCCTAATCAGTGATCTTAGGATCTTGTGTTTTCAGAGGAACCAACATTTAAAATTAAAATAAAGCAAAACTTCACCCATAACAACTTGATAAAAATATCTTTAGCAAGGAACCAGTAGCGGCTGGTGCTCAATTTTTTTTTGAGAGCGCAAACAAACTAAAAGTTTCAGAAAAATACTTAAAAAAACATAAATTGCAGCCTCACTGTGCCATCAAATGCAGCCACTGTGCCAATCAAATACAGCCACTGTGCCCATCAAATGCAGCCACTGTGCCCATCAAATGCAGCCACTGTGCCCATCAATTGCAGCCACTGTGCCCATCAATTGCAGCCACTGTGTTTATCAAATGCAGCCACTGTGTCATCAATTGCAGCCATTGTGCCCACCAAATACAGCCACTGTGCCCATCAAATACAGCCACTGTGCCCATCAAATACAGCCACTGTGCCATCAATTGCAGCCACTGTGCCCATCAAATGCAGCCACTGTGCCCTTTAATTGTAGCCAATGTGCCCATCAAATACAGCCACTGTGCCCATCAAATACAGCCACTGTGCCCATCAATTGCAGCCACTGTGCCCATCAAATGCAGCCACTGTGCCCATCAAATACAGCCACTGTGCCATCAATTGCAGCCACTGTGCCATCAATTGCAGCCACTGTGCCCATCATATGCAGCAACTGTGCCCATTAAATGCAGCCACTGTGCCCATCATATGCAGCCACTGTGCCCACCAAATGCAGCCACTGTGCCCATCATATGCAGCCACTGTGCCTGTCAAATGCAGCCACTGTGCCCATCAAATGCAGCCACTGTGCCCATCAAATGCAGCCACTGTGCCATCAAATGCAGCCACTGTGCCCGTCAAATGCAGCCACTGTGCCATCAAATACAGCCACTGTGCCATTAAATACAGCTTATGGGCCATCAATTACAGCCACTGTGCCCATAAAATACACCCACTGTGCCATCAAATGCAGCCAAGCGCGTCACCCTGCTACTACTTTACCAACCACACCCCCCCTCGCGTGGCTGGCCTGGCGGCACTTACCGCTCGTGTGGCGGGGCTCTGCTCCTCTCCTGGAGTGACGGGGCTCTCCTCCTCCTCTTCTGCAGTGGCAGGAAGCAGTGGCTCCGGTGTCCGCTCGGCTCCTCAGGCTTCCTCTGCCGTGTCTCCTCTTCCGCCAAAGCATTAGGCATCCAATAGGATCGCCTAATGCTTTGGCCAATCGGGAGACAGGTCTCACTGACCTGCCTTCTGATTGGCAGGGAGGAACGTTAGTGAGAAAACAGCGAAAATTCATTCACTATGTCACACAGCAGGGTGGGATAGGGACACAGTGCTCTGTGCCCTGAGCTCACTCTATTTTGAAGCCTATTAGAGCCTCTGGCTCTAATCACGTGCTTCAAAATACACACTCCTTGCCTATCCCTGCCATAGTATTTCATGTGTCCGGCGTCCTGAAAACGGGCTGGGCACATGAATAGGGAGGGCGGTGGAGGTGTTAGGGGAGGCAGCGCCCGTGCGCCCACAATGCACGGGCTGCCACTACAAGGAACATACATTCCACATGAATACTTATGATGCCAAAATATGTGTGCTTTAAGTTGCCTCTAGCATTGTTCCTGTTTCTTCTTGCTTTAGGCTGACATTTTCTGAAACCCAGAGCCCCTGAGCAGCAGTAAATCTTTAGGCTGTCAGCAGTGCCAAAATATAGAGAGCAACTGAGCATGTGCAGAGCAGGGTGAGACAGCGGGGTTGATTTACTAAAGGCAAATAGACTGTGCACTTTGCAAAATGCAGTTGCACTCTGCAAGTAAAGTTGCTCCAGAGCTTAGTAAATGAGCAGAAGCTCTGCTCACTTCCATCATCCAATCATGTGCAAGCAAAAATGCTGTTTGTCTTTTATATTTCTTGCATGTGATTGTTTTTTTTTTTTTTTTGCAAAGTGCACATTCTGCACAGCAAAGCTTTATCTCATTTACTAAGCTTTGGAGCAACTGCACTTTGCAAAGTGCGTAGTCTAGTTGCCTTTAGTAAATCAACCTCAATGTATTACTGGATTTTAAACAGTATAGACACTTATTTTTAATGTTTTACACCTGCAAAAAGGGGCCGGCCTAAAGTCATCTCGCAGGACCTAATTTTCTGCCTAAAGTTCCACTTTTACCACTTCCAAGCCGTAAGACATTGATGTCCTTGGGTTGAAGGGGTTGTACCAGGATGATTCATGCAGATTCAGGTATCATTAGTGATGAGCCGAACACCCCCCGGTTCGGTTCGCACCAGAACCTGCGAACAGACCTAAAGTTCGCGTGAACTTTAGAACCCTATTAAATACAATGGACTCGAACGTTTGACATCTAAAGTGCTAATTATGAAGGCTAATATGCAAGGTATTGTCATAAAAAGGGTTTGGGGACCCGGGTCCTGCCCCAGGGGACATGTATCAATGCAAAAAAAAGTTTGAAAAACTGAAGTTTTTTCGGGAGCAGTGATTTTAATAATGCATAAAGTGAAACAATAAAAAGTGAAATATTCCTTTAAATTTCGTACCTGGGGGGTGTGTATGATATGCCTGTAAAGCAGCGCTTGTTTCCCGTGCTTAGAACTGTCCCTGCACAAAATGTCATTTCTGAAGGAAACATTTTAATTTAAATTTAAAACCACTCGCGGATATAATGAATTGTCGGCTCCCGGCAATACAGAGAAAAGTCATTGATAAAAAATAAAATAAAATGCGTGGGGGTCCCCCCAAATTCAATTACCAGGCCCTTCAGGTCTGGTATGGATATAAAGGGGAACCCTGCATCAAATTTAAAAATTAAAAAAAAAAAAATGTGTGGGGTTCCCCCCAAATATCCATACTAGACCCTTTAGGTCTGGTATGAATTTTAAGGGGAACTTCACCCCAAATAAAAAAAAAATGGTGTGGAGTTCCCCCAAAAATCCATACCAGACCCTTTATCCGAGCACGCAACCTGGCAGGCCACAGGAAAAGAGGGGGGGACGAGAGAGCACCCCCCTGAACCGTACCAGGCCACATGCCCTCAACATGGGGAGGATGTCACCATGTTGATGGGGACAAGGGCCTCATCCCCACAACCCTTGCCTGGTGGTTGTGGGGGTCTGTGGGCAGGAGGCTTATCAGAATCTGGAAGACCCCTTTAACAAAGGGGACCCCCAGATCCCAGCCCCCCCTATGTGAATTGGTAAGGGGTACATTGTACCCCTACCATTTCACGAAGAAAGTGTATAAAAAATGTCCGCTCCTGATAGGGAATGTGAGAAGGGGCGGGTCTATTCATTTTTTTACACTGAAGAGGAAGTTCCCCATCAGGTCCGCTTAGCCAATGACGTAGGCAGGGTCTGAGATACGAGGGCGCCCCCGCCCCCGCGTACCTCAGACCCCGCCTACGTCATTGGCTGAGCGGACCTGATGGGGAACTTCCTCCGCAGTGTAGGTCCGCTCAGCCAATGACGTTTTGAGTGGAGACTGCAGCGCTGGACCTTGGATCGCCGTGGGACATTGGATTACATCGCTGGAATGTGTTTTTATTTTTTTTTTATTTTTTTTTTAATAAAGGACTTTTCCAAGATGTCTGTGTGTTTTTTTTACATATTTTTTACACTTTCTTCGTGAAATGGTAGGAGTACAATGTACCCCTTGCCAATTCACCAGGGTGGGGGCGGGATCTGGGGGTCCCCTTTGTTAAAGGGGTCTTCGAGATTCCAATAAGCCCCCTGCCCGCAGACCCCCACAACCACCGGGCAAGGGTTGTGGGGATGAGGCCCTTGTCCCCATCAACAAGGGGACATCCTCCCCATGTTGAGGGCATGTGGCCTGGTACGGTTCAGGAGGGGGGGGCGCTCTCTCGTCCCCCCCCCTCTTTTCCGGCCTGCCAGGTTGCGTGCTCAGATAAAGGGTCTGGTATGGATTTTTGGGGGAACTCCAAGCCATTTTTCTTTTAATTTAGGGTGGAGTTCCCCTTAAAATCCATGCCAGATCTGAAGGGTCTAGTATGGATATTTGGGGGGAACCCCACGTCATTTTTTTTTCAATTTGACGCAGGGTTCCCCTTAATATCCATACAAGACCTGAAGGGGCTGGTAATTGAATTTGGGGGGACCCCCACGCATTTTTTATTTTTTTTATCAATTACTTTTCTCTGTATTGCTGGGAGCCGACAATTCATTAAAGCCGCGAGTGAGTTTTAAATGACTTTTTTTCCTTCAGAAATGACACTGTGCAGGGACAGTTCTAAGCAAGGGAAACAAGCGCGACTTTACAGGCATACTATACACCCCACCCCCAGGTACGAAATTTCAAGGAATATTTCACTTTTTTTTGCATTGATACATGTCAACTGGGGCAGGACCCCGGTCCCCAAACACTTTTTATGACAACAACTTGCATATAAGCCTTTAAAATTAACACTTTAGATTTCTCCCATAGATTTTTTCAGGGTGTTCCGTGGCTTTTCAAATTTGCTGCGAACACCCCAAATTGTTCGCTGTTCGGCGAACATGCGAACAGGCAATGTTCGAGTCGAACATGAGTTCGACTCAAACTCGAAGCACATCCCTAGAGGAGAAATGGGGCTACATGTGTGCCAAGTTTTGGGTCCAGGGGACCTACGACCGGCCGGTACCAGGTCCCCAAAATCACCGGACAGATTACAATTTAACATGGGAGTCTACGGAAGGGGTGCCCGGGTTTGAAAAATCGGTGCTCCCCGGCTGTAGGTTCCCTGGACAACAAACTTTGCACACTTGTATAGGAAGAGTGGGGCTACATGTGCGCCAAGTTTGGGGTCCAGAAGACCTACTGCCAGCCGGTACCGGGTCCCCAAAGTCCGGGAGATCAGGCACAAAAAGGTGACTCGAGTATAAGCCGAGGAGGGCATTTTCAGCACAAAAAGATGTGCTGAAAAACTCGGCTTATACTCGAGTATATACAGTATTGTTTTCTATTCGAATGCAGCAAAGTGAACAAAAAAAAGAAAAATCTTCATCAAATGATTTCAATGACTCTTTAAATCACCTTTGGTTTAAGAAAAACAGCGTTATTTTGAAATGGTATCTCTAATAACACACACAGTTATTGATTTCAGCAATATGTGTAGTTAGAATTCAACTGAAGTTCACTGTAAAATTCGATTTGAATTTCAGACCGAATTTCCAAAATTTCCCAAATTCTGAAGAATTTCATTTAGTTAATTGTATCCGGATATATCTATGTATATATATATAGATAGATATATATAGAGAGATATATATATAGATATATATATATATATATATATATATATATATATATATATATATATATATATATATATATATATGTAGCACTACCCCCGCAGGAGCTGCTGGTTTAATTTTGGGTCTGCCGCTACCTGACTGTTCACTGTATCCGCCATAGGGGTCCCATTGGAGAGTTGTTCACAGATGTCCGCACCAAACACTTAGGGTCCTTTCACATGGGGCGGATCCGTGCAGATCCGCCCCGTGAAGCTCCGCTTGCTCAGTGGGGATCGCCCTGTTGATCCCCGCTGAGCCGACGGATGACTGGGCGGTCCCCGCACACTGTGCAGGAACCGCCCTGTCAGAGCGCCGCTCTCCCCTATGGGGAATCGGATGACGACGGACCGTAGAGTCCGTTGTCATCCGATCCACTCCGCCGACGGAAGGAAAAATAGGGTTTTCCTCCGTCACACTTTGGCGGAGCGGATGTCAGCGGACATGTCTCCGCTGACATCCGTGCCTCCATAGGGGTACATGGAGGATCCGTTTCAGGTCCGCCTAAAAAACTGACAGGCGGACCTGAACGGACCTCCGTGTGAAAGAGCCCTTAGTCTCTTTTTCCAATGCTTTATTAACAAACGTCAGATGGAGAGATGGAGGGTTAGGGGAGATTCAGGTACCTTGTATTTGCGGATCAAGGGTACTTCTTTGATCCAGAGGACAAACAGCTCCACAACTGGATCTAGCAACCACCAGACAGGCCTCTCTCACTGACCTAGCAAACGGTGCGGTGCTTGGTCATAGTCTCTGCCACAGACTTGTTGAATATAACTTGAGTCGTTGTACAATCCTCTGCCACAGGATTGTATAACCAAGAACCTTTGCAAAGTCAAAGTACAATCTCACAGTACCAGTATCTTTCAGCCATCTGGCGATACTGTGAGGTAGATCTGGCCGGGATGCATCCTCCAGTAGGCCCAGAGGCAGAAGAACTGCTACGGCACACCTTAGGCCAGGAGGGCCATCAGGTCAGAGAGACAGCGAAAAAGGTGTCTGTCCCTTAAAGCGGAGCTCCCCTGAAACAAAAAATAATAAAAGCCAGCAGCTACACACACTGCAGCTGCTGACTTTTAATAAATGGACACTTACCTGTCCTGGAGTCCAGCGACGTCGGCAGCAGAAGACGAGCAATCGCTCATCACTCTGCTGCCCCCACCGCCATCCTCGGTGAGAGAACCAGGAAGGGAAGCCTTGCGGCTTCACTGCCCGGTTCCCTACGGCGCATGCGCGAGTCGCGCTGCGCCGTTCTCACTGGTCCCTCTTGTGTTCTGGGAGCCGAGTGTCTCCCAGAACACAACGGGTATTCTGTGGGAAGTGACGTACTACCCGCAGAATACCCGCAGAAAGGACTCCTGGAAGTGGGTGCAAATACCTGTCTTAGACAGGTATCTGCACCCCCCTTCCCCTGAAAGGTGCCAAATATAAGGTGGAGCTTCGCTTTAAGTACCCTCTCCTAGAATGCACAGCGGGTGAACCACTCCCACTGGGCTATTTCTGGGTAAAGAGGTACTCAATGCATCCAGCCTGCTGTATTTCCAACACCGACCGGGGGTGCAGAAACCAGCAATTTAACATAATGCTCTGAGCTAAACTACAGCTCAGATAAACCTAAATTTACATCTAGCGCCTACTCAATAGGAGCAGGGCGCTACATATATATATATATATATATATATATATATATATATATATGAAATTTGGCAGAATATTAATTCGGAACAAAACAAACCGCACATGTCTAGAGCCCACTAGCAGTCTGGTAAGGTTTCTAAAGGACCCCTTTGCTAGTTCACTTCACAAGCCATCAAATGGTGAATAACTGACCATGCCGAACGGATTGCAGAGCTGGATTCAGCAGATGTCCGGTGGACGACACTGAAGTTAGACTCGCTCAACTCCCTTTGTTATAATAACATCTCTTGCCTCCTTTGGGCTTCTTCACACGCATCTGCATCTTAAATAAAGTGGTACTTTAAAAACATCATTCACTTATAAAGGAATTAGTCTTTCGTCAAATCAGAATGGAGCCTTCGCTCCTTGAAAATGGATCTTCTAATTGCAGTTTTGCAAAGCGAAGACAACACTCTTAAACAGGAAATGTCATTAGTACCTTTAATGAACAGAGCATTTAAAGGGAGGACGTTAGAAGGGCCTCAAAGAGTTTTACAAGAGACATAGTTGGCGGTGAGAAGACTTGCGGAGTGTTCGGGGGAATATACAGCGAGGAATTATCCCTCCCCGACTCAGTCTCTGCAGTTCATTTATAAAACATTTATACTAAGCCTTCAAATCATTTGCAACAATTTGCATAGTAATCAAACCACAAGCAAAATACTTCTTATGGCAAACTCTTTAAATTTCAATCTGTCCACAAAGCAGGAAACTGAGACTGACTGCGTGTTTACCGCAAGGATCGAGACAGATGATAGGCTGTCTTAGAGCACAAAACAGATATAATTACTAAGATTTTTCCAGAATCCATCAATAGGATTAGGCTTGAGGCAGTATTAATGTGGGCTTAGTGAATACCTCTGTGTTTTGTATATATATATATATATATATATATATATATATATATATATATGTAGCAGGCTCACCCCTCTCACCCCTTCTTCTCGGCTTGCTGTCTTGTCTAGGGGAACCTGGGAGGAGGGGTGAGATCCACCACGGCCCATGTCCTCTTCTAGATAGAGGTGAAGGCCCGAACGTAATTTTACCATCAGGTCGTGTGTATAACCCAGGGTCAAGTCTTTCCTCTAACTGACCCCCCTTTGCTCCCAGAAACCAGAGTTCCACACCACTGAAAAGGTCCAACTCTTATTTATTCTTTAACAGCAATAAATCGTCACTTAGCACAGACAGGTTGTGACCAACGAACAGTTCAGTATAGGTGGGGAGTAGGTCAAGGCACAATCCTTAATCAAACTAAACCATTGAGATATCACCAACGGTTATGGCGCACAGTGGCTGTGAATGGACTTCTTTCCTTTTCTGAGTCTCTACCAGCAACTCTGACGAACATGAAACAGGAGTTACCTTCTTTAAGCTGTGGCCCCAGTCAGAGGGAAGACATCCTTCCGAGAGAGTTACCGGAGGCCCCACCGTCACCGGCAAATGCTGCACTGGGCTGTTCGGAAGGGTTACACTCCCCGGCCTCCTCGTCTCAGATTCGGGCGCCCAACACCTTAGGGCCCCTCGGACTCCTCCACCCTTGCGGAACCCAGTCGAAGGTACTGGGTCCCAGGCCTCCTCAATAGTACCTCACCCCAGGGCTAAAGGTGCCTGGGAAGGACTCCATCTCCCGCTCCGGCCAGGTCAAGGGCCCCTGTGCCCGGAACTCCGGAACGCCCGCACCGAGGCTGAAGGTGCCTGAGCGCGGCGGTGTCCTCCGACTCTGAACCCAGTGCTCAGGGCGTCCGCCCCCCCTTATCTCCTCTCCCCAGCGTCACAGCAGGTTCCCCGCCCTGCTGTATAACCACCGGAAAGGGACAAAAAGAGTACAGTCTTGCAGTGAGGGTTCAACCCCCGGCCCAGGGCAACAGCGCCACCCTCGGACCCCAGGGAACCTCACACCACCAGAGTCCTCCATAAACAATAATCAGTGCATCTGGGTTACACTACCACCCAGATGCTTCCCTTAAATTTAAATACCCGCTACAGATATATACATATATATATATACACATACACACAAAATATATACTGTATACCATATATTTAAATTAACGATCATTTATTTTCCCTTGAAGTGGCCCTGCAGTCGAATGTTAACATATAACTGTGTAGAATGGATTCAGACTGCTGAATTTAGAACATGTCTTTAACCCCTTTGTGACGGCTCCCACTGGCCCTTTAACAACCACATCAATATCGGGCATTTTCACCCCCTTCTTGCCCAGGCCAATTTTCAGCTTTCAGCACTGTAACAATTTGAATGACGATTGCGCGGTCATGCAACACTGTACACATATGAAATTTTGATAATTTTTTCCCCACAAAACTAACTTTCTTTTGGTGGTATTTGATCACCTCTGCGGTTTTTATTTTTTGCGCTATAAACAAAAATAGTGCGACAATTTTGAAAAAAAAAAAACACAATATTTTTTACTTTTGCTATAATAAATATTCCCAATTAAAAAAAAATAATAATTCTTCCTCAGTTTAGGCCGATACGTATTCTTCTACATATTTTTGGTAAAAAATTGCAATAAGCGTACAGTATTTTGATTGGTTTGCGCAAAAGTTATATCGTCTACAATATAGGGGATAGATTTTTTTTTTTTTACTAGTAATTGCGGTGATCTGCGATTTTTAGCGGGACTGCGATATTACAGCAGACACATCAGACACTTTTCTGGGCACCAGTCCTCAGGAAGGATGTACTGGAACTGGTGCGAGTACAAAAAAGGGCAACAAAACTAATAAAGGGTCTGGAGGATATTAGTTATGAGGAAAGGTTGCAAGCACTGAACTTATTCTCTCTGGAGAAGAGACGCTTGAGAGGGGATATGATTTTCAATTTACAAATACCGTACTGGTGACCCCACAATAGAGATAAAACTTTTTCGCAGAAGGGAGTTTAACAAGACACGTGGCCATTAAAATTACAAGAAAAGAGGTTTAACCTTAAAAGGGGTTGTAAAAGTTTGTTTTTTATTTTCTAAATAGGTTCCTTTAAGCTAGTGCATTGTTGGTTCACTTACCCTTTCCTTCGATTTCCCTTCTAATAATACTAATACTGACATATAATCAGAAGGGTCTACATCCCTCCGGGGAGACGCTATGTTAACAACATCTCCCCGCAGGGATGTAGTCCCAAGGGAGGGGGCGAGCACGCTGACTAACCCCCAGCCAGAGTGGCTCAGATGATGGGGGCAAGCTTATTGAGGAGGAACAGGAAGTGAGAAATTCAGACAAAGAAAAAAAAAAACATTTAGAAGGGAAATCGAAGGAAAAGGTAAGTGAACCAACAATGCACTAGCTTAAAGGAAACTATTTAGAAAATAAAAAATAAACCTTTACAACCCCTT
This sequence comes from Rana muscosa, assembly GCA_029206835.1. NCBI lineage: Eukaryota > Metazoa > Chordata > Amphibia > Anura > Ranidae > Rana > Rana muscosa. Next base: position 179,580,953 of record CM055119.1, on the reverse strand, counting down.
TAAACTACGTAGAGGGTTCTTTACTGTAAGAGCGGCAAGGATGTGGAATTCCCTTCCACAGGCGGTGGTGTCAGCAGAGAGCATCGATGGTTTCAAAAAACGATTGGATAAGCACCTGAACGACCACAACATACAGGGATATACAATGTAATACTGACATATAATCACACACATAGGTTGGACTTGATAGACTTGTGTTTTTTTTTCAACCTCATCTACTATGTAACTATGGTATGGCTTTTCATTTAAAATAAAGTATATAACACGTAATGTTTCAAAATAAACATTCAACAACAATCCGCCCTCACCCTCGGAACAAATTCTATTCTGAGAATCCGTCTCTTCCTGTATATAAAACCATATGCACTTAATGAAATTAGTTCCCTTTATTCTAAATTGCTTATTTGATTTAATACATTATTTCTTAATCTGTTTTCATAATTAGCCTCCCCCACTGTCTCCTGTTCTTTCGAGCAGGCCTCGCTAGGCTGCGCCGCCGAAAAAAGATTGAAGGCTGTAATTTTATACCAGTGGAATAATACTAAATTGCTACTTTCTCATGTCATTGTTGCCGATGACGGAACGTCTTTCACATGAAAAATAATGCAATATTTGTTGGAGTTCTGTTTACTAAACTTCATTAGTTATTCATTATGTCCTTCCCACAGACACTTTCTTTTAAAACGAGTGATACAATGCTTCCACTTCAAGGGCCTAACCTTGCTTTAACAATAAGGAATTTACTGTGAGCCAAAGAATGAATGACTTTAATTTTGCAGCATTAAAAGGGCTAAACCAGCAGGGTCACGTTTGATCTAATTACTAAACTTTTCCTCTGTGAAGTTCTGAATGTGTGTCTGTGTGTGCTCCCCGTGTGGCTGTGTTCCATGGCTTTATCTATAGAAGCAATTCTGAACGAGGGTTCTAGAGTTCTTCCAGATGTTGCTAGCAGTCCCTTAACTACTTCCCACCCGGCCACTATACATATACGGCCGGGTGGGTGCTTCCTCCTTCTGAGTGGACGTTCGGGACGTTTCTGCTGCACCATTGGCATGGTTATATCTTCTTAGTCCTCTTAAAAAAATTATCAGAAATTTGTGCTTAAAGTAGAACTATAGGCAACACTTTTTTTTTTCATTTTGGATAGAGTAAGGGAGGGTTATAGCCCCTGTCAGTTTATTTTTTTACCATCCCTGTCCCATTGCAGAGATTTCCCTTCACTTCCTGCCCCATAGCCAAACAGGAAATGACAGGAAATATATGTTAATTAAGGGAATCCATTGCCCCCCCCAGGCCCTCAGAACTAGTGTCCCCACTCAAAAATTTCAGGGCGGGTCTTAAACAGCAAGGGGTGTGGCCTTGACAGGAAGGGGTGGGTCATATTTAAATTAGGGGGTGCAGGAGTTTAGTCAGGCCTAGGGCAGCACAAAACCAAAATACACTACTGCCCCTACCCATTCACATGGGGGGGGGGCGATCGGGATCTGGGGGCTCTCTTGTTAAAGGGGGCTTCAAGATTCTGATAACCTCCCTGCCCGCAGACCTCGACAACCATAGCCCAGGGTAGTTGGGAAGAGACCCTCGGCCCCTTCAGCATGGGGACAAGGTGAATTGGGGGGCATCCCAAAGCACCTATCCCCATGTTGAGAGCAGGTGGTCTGGTATGGTTCAGGAGGGGGGGCGCTTGCTCGAATAAGGGTCTGGTATGGATTTTGGGGGGGACCCCATGCCATTTAAAAAAAAAAATTATGGCATGGAGTTCCTCTTAAAATCTATACCATACCCAAAGGGCCTGGTGTGGATTTTGGGGGGGACCGCATGCAATTTGTTTTCTTAACTATATACTCTTCACTATGTTATATACACTACATTGATTGCACTATATATCTGCACTGTATTATATATACTAAACTGACTGCACTATATACTCTGCACTGCATTATATACACTTCACTGATTACACTATATACTATGCACTGAAATATATACACTGCACTGACTGCACTATATACTCTGCACTGCATTATATACACTACACTGATTACACTATATACTATGCACTGAAATATATACACTGCACTGACTGCACTATATACTCTGCACTGCATTATATACACTACACTGACTGCACTATATACTCTGCACTGCATTATATACACTACACTGACTGCACTATATACTCTGCACTGCATTATATACACTACACTGACTGCACTATATACTCTGCACTGCATTATATACACTACACTGACTGCACTATATACTCTGCACTGCATTATATACACTACACTGACTGCACATTATACTCTAGACTGCATTATATACACTACACTGACTGCACATTATACTCTAGACTGCATTATATACACTACACTATATACTCTGCACTGCATTATATACACTACACTGACTGCACTATATACTCTAGACTGCATTATATACACTACAGGCATACCCCACTTTTAAGTACACAATGGGACCAGAGCATGTATGTAAAACGAAAATGTACTTAAAGTGAAACAATACCCTTTTTCACTTCTAGGGTGTAGTGGGGGGTCAGGGGCTGTAGTGGGGGTGTCAGGAGCTGTAGTTGAGGTCTCAGGGGCTGTAGTGGGGGGTGTCAGGGGCACACTGGAACAGGGTGGGCTATGCTCTCGGAGCTTCAGCTCCTTCTACTGTGGCTGCAAAATGTCTGTACAGTACTTGTGAGGCACTTTACATACACTCACGGGTATGTCCTTACTCTCGAGTGTATGTAAAGTGAGTGTACTTAAAGCGGGGTATGCCTGTACACTATATACTCTGCACTGCATTATATACACTACACTGACTGCACTATATACTCTAGACTGCATTATATACACTACACTATATACTATGCACTGCATTATATACACCACACTGACTGCACTATACAGTCATGGCTGAAATTGTTGGAACCCCAGAAATATTTCAAGAAAATCAAGTATTTCTCTCAGAAAAGTATTGCAGTAACACATGTTTTGCTATACACATGTTTATTCACTTTGTGTGTATTGGAACAAAACAAAAAAGGGAGGAAAAAAAGCAAATTGGACATAATGTCACTCAAAACTCCAAAAATGGGCTGGTCAAAATTCTTGGCACCCTTAAAGGGGTTGTAAAGGTTCATTTTTTTTTGTAAATAGGTTCCTTTAAGCTAGTGTATTGTTGGTTCACTTACCTTTTCCTTCGATTTCCGTTCTAAATGTTTTTTTTTCTTTGTTTACTTTGTCTGAATTTCTCACTTCCTGTTCCTCCTCAGTAATCTGTTCTGGCTGACTAACCACCGCTCGAATGATGGGGGCAAGTTTACTGAGGAGAATCAGGAAGTGAGAAATTCAGACAAAGAAAAAAAAAACATTTAGAAGGGAAATCGAAAGAAAAGGTAAGTGAACCAACAATGCACTAGCTTAAAAGGACCTATTTAGAAAATAAAAAATGAACCTTTACAATCTCTTTAACTTAATATTTGGTTGCACATTCTTTGGAAAAAATAACTGAAATCAGTCGCTTCCTATAACCATCAATAATAAGCTTCTTACACCTCTCACCCGGAATTTTGGACCACTCTTCCTTTGCAAACTGCTCCAGGTCTCTCTTATTGGAAGGGCGCCTTTTCCCAACAGCAATTTTAAGATCTCTCCACAGGTGTTCAATGGGATTTAGATCTGGACTCATTGCTGGCCACTTTAGAACTCTCCAGGGCTTTGTTGCCATCCAATTCTGGGTGCTTTTTGACGTATGTTTGGGGTCATTGTCCTGCTGGAAGACCCAAGATCTCGGACGCAAACCCAGCTTTCTGACACTGGGCTCTACAGTGCGACCCAAAATCCTTTGTTAATCCTCAGATTTCATGATGCCTTCCACACATTCAAGGCACCCAGTGACAGAGGCAGCAAAACAACCCCAAAACATCAATGAACCTCCACCATATTTCACTGTAGGTACTGTGTTCTTTTCTTTGTAGGCCTCATTCCGTTTTCGGTAAACAGTAGAATGATGTGCTTTACCAAAAAGCTCTATCTTGGTCTCATCTGTCCACAAGACGTTTTCCCAGAAGGATTTTGGCTTACTCAAGTACATTTTGGCAAACTGTAGTCTTGCTTTTTTATGTCTCTGTGTCAGCAGTGGGGTCCTCCTGGGTCTCCTGCCATAGCGTTTCATTTCATTTAATGTCGACGGATAGTTGGCGCTGACACTGATGCTCCCTGAGCCTGCAGGACAGCTTGAATTTCTGTGGAACTTGTTTGGGCTGCTTATCCACCATCCGGACTATCCTGCGTTGCAACCTTTCATAAATTTTTCTCTTCTGTCCACGCCCAGAGAGATTAGCTACAGTGCCAAGGGTTGCAAACTTCTTGATAATGTTGCGCACCTTGAGATTGTTGATATTTTTCCACAATTTTGGTTCTCAAGTCCTCAGACAGTTCTCTTTTTCTCTTTCTGTTGTCCATGCTTAGTGTGGCACACACAGACACACAATGCAAAGACTAAGGGAACTTCTCCCCTTTTTATCTGATTTCAGGTGTGATTTTTATATTGCCCACACAGGTTTCTTACCCCAGGTGAGTTTAAAGGAGCATCACATGCTTGAAACAATCTTATTTATCCACAATTTTGAAAGGGTGCCAAGAATTTTGACCAGCCCATTTTTGGAGTTTTGTGTGACATTATGTCCAATTTTCTTTTTTTCCTCCCTTTTTGTTTTGTTCCAATACACACAAAGGGAATAAACATGTGTTACTGCAATACATTTCTGTGAGAAATACTTGATTTTCTGTAAAAATTTCTGGGGTGCCAACAATTTTGGCCATGACTGTATACTATGCACTGCATTATATACACTACACTGACTGCACTATATACTCTGCACTGCGTTATATACACTACACTGACTGCACGCACAATACACTCTACTTGCCTAATCTCCATTAATGTACATTATCCTCGGTCGCCGTGTAAGCAGCCTTATATAGTGTGGGGCGTGGACTTGAGCTATGATTGGCCAAAGGCACCCTTTGGCCAATCATGGCTCTCACTGTACATCGCGCTGTGATTGGCCAAAGCAGGTCAGGTGCATGCTTTGGCCAATCAGCAGCCCTCAATGCACTGCGATCTCGCAGTGCATTATGGGGCGCTCCATGGTGGGCAAACGTCCCGCGAGCGTACCACATGTTCGTTTGTTCTACGAACAAATGAACACCTGATGTTCAAGTCGAATTTATGTTCGACTCGATCATCAGGTCCATCCCTACGGAGGATTGCGAAAGCCTGGCGTGTCAGGAGAGCCCCTTCCTAGAGGCCAGGAGTGGGCCTGCACAGCATGGTACTGCGACCAAGGCTGAGGGAGACTTGAGATCCAGATGGCTTGGCATTTTCATTTTGTTGTATTTTTTCTGGAGAAGAACCCCTGTGTGGACAACCCATGCTTGTATGAACTTTAATTTTTGTTACTTTTAATAAAAGTGGGCTACCACGCCCTAAAACCTGAAGTCCCTGTTTGCTGTAAACTCGCTGAAAAATGCATCTACCACTGAGCTAGACATCCCCCATATCACATTACTTATCTGAGAAGCAGTGGCGGCCTGTCCACAAAAAAAAAAAAAAACGGGCCCTTTAAGAGTTTTTTTTTTTTTTAAATGTCCTTTTCTTCACACAATGAGTGGCGGTGCGTCGCTTCTGCGCCCAGCCGTCACTCACAACAATATGCATTGCATGAACCTATGTATTGCTGCCGCCCACTATTCAGATGGCCAGCCCCTTTAGCGCCGGCTATCTGAATAACAGTGTCTGGTTGGCCTTTAGAAGTGCCTATCAGAGCCAGCGGCTCTGATAGGCTTCCTGACTACAGCCTGAGGGCTGTAATCGGCTTCTAAATATCTAATGAGAGGACGCACAGGGGTGCGTTCCCTGGCCAATCAGGTTCACCGGGTCTGGTTACCGGTAACCTGATTGGCTGAAGCGACATCGAGGGCGGGAGAAGACATCGAGGACGGAAGAAGGACGGCGCTGACTCGAGGAAGGTAAGTGCAGGGCTGGGGGGGACAAACTGGCTGTATTATGAGGACAAACTGGCTGTATTTGGGGAACAAACTTGCTGCATATTGGGGACAAACTGGATGTATTATGGGGGACAAACTGGCTGTATTATGGGGGACAAACTGGCTGTATATTGGGGGGGAAACTGGCTGCATACGGGGGACAAACTGGCTGTATATTGGGGGGCAACTGGCTGTATATTGGGGTGCAACTGACTGTATATTGGGGGGCAACTGACTGTATATTGGGGGGCAACTGACTGTATATTGGGGGACAAACTGGCTGTATTATGGGGGACAAACTGGCTGTATATTGGGGGGGAAACTGGCTGCATACGGGGGACAAACTGGCTGTATATGGGGACAAACTGGCTGTATATGGGGACAAACTGGCTGTATATTGGGGGGCAACTGACTGTATATGGGGGACAAACTGGCTGCATATTGGGGGACAAACTGGCTGTATTATTGGGGGAAAAACTGGCTGTATTATTGGGGGACAAACTGGCTGTATTATTGGGGGACAAACTGGCTGTATTATGGGGGACAAACTGGCTGTATATGGGGGACAAACTGGCTGTATATGGGGGACAAACTGGCTGTATATGGTGGACAAACTGGCTGTATTTTGGGGACAAACTGGCTGTATTTTGGGGACAAACTGGCTGTATATGGGGGGAAACTAGTGGCGTTTGGGCACAGTGGCTGCGTTTAATGGGCACAGTGGCGGCAATTGATGTTTTTTTTTTTTTTTTTTTCAGTTTGTTTGCGCCCCCCCAAAAAATTTGAGCACCAGCCGCCACTGCTGAGAAGCATACAGTACATTGCTTTTTGCTTAAAGGGGTTGTAAAGGTTCATTTTTTATTTTCTAAATAGGTTCCTTTAAGCTAGTGCATTGTTGGTTCACTTACCTTTTCCTTAGATTTCCCTTCTAAATATTTTTTTTCTTTGTCTGAATTTCTCACTTCCTGTTTCTCCTCACTACACTTCACACCATCATCCGAGTGGTGTTTAGTCAGCCAGAACAGCTTACTGAACAGCTTACTGAATAGAGATGTACAGAACTATTCGCCGGCGAACAGTTCCCGGCGAACATAGCTTGTTCGCGTTCGCCGCGGCCGGCGAACATATGCGATGTTCGGTCCGCCCCCTATTCATTATCATTGAGCAAACTTTGACCCTGTACCTCACAGTCAGCAGACACATTCCAGCCAATCAGCAGCATACCCTCCCTCCCAGACCCTCCCACCTCCTGGACAGCATCCATTTTAGATTCATTCTCAAGCTGCAGTCTTAGCGAGAGGAGGGACAGTTTAGCTGCTGCTTATTTTATAGGGAAAGCTAGGCTAGGCAAGTGTATTCAGTGTTCACTCCACTCCTGAAAGACTCATCTGATCTCTGCTGTAAGCACAGCGTCCTGACAGCACCCCAAAAAGCCCTTTTTAGGGCTGGTAAAACACCAGTCTGCTTTTTTGTTTTTTCCTGGACAGCATCTATTTTAGATTCAGTCTGTACTTAAGCTGCAGTGTTAGCCAGAGGAGGGACAGTTTAGCTGCTGCTGATTTTATAGGGAAAGCTAGGCTAGGCCAGTGTATTCAGTGTTCACTCCACTCCTGAAAGACTCATCTGATCTCTGCTGTAAGCACAGCGTCCTGACAGCACCCCAAAAAGCCCTTTTTAGGGCTGGTAAAACACCAGTCTGCTTTTTTGTTTTTTTCCTGGACAGCATCTATTTTAGATTCAGTCTGTACTTAAGCTGCAGTGTTAGCCAGAGGAGGGACAGTTTAGCTGCTGCTGATTTTATAGGGAAAGCTAGGCTAGTCCAGTGTATTCAGTGTTCACTCCACTCCTGAAAGACTCATCTGATCTCTGCTGTAAGCACAGCGTCCTGACAGCACCCCAAAAAAGCCCTTTTTAGGGCTGGTAAAACACCAGTCTGCTTTTTTGTTTTTTCCTGGACAGCATCTATTTTAGATTCAGTCTGTACTTAAGCTACAGTGTTAGCCAGAGGAGGGACAGTTTAGCTGCTGCTGATTTTATAGGGAAAGCTAGGCTAGGCCAGTGTATTCAGTGTTCACTCCACTCCTGAAAGACTCATCTGATCTCTGCTGTAAGCACAGCGTCCTGACAGCACCCCAAAAAGCCCTTTTTAGGGCTGGTAAAACACCAGTCTGCTTGTTTTTTTTCCCCGGCACAGTAGCTTACATAAAAAAAACCACAACAGTTTTGACTGCAGTAGATGAGCAGTCAGTTGCCTGCCAGCGTGTGTGTCAGACCTACAGTGTCTACTGTGCCAACTTCTGCCAGTGCACAGTGCCACTCATATCTGGTGTCACAGTAGCTTGCACGCATAGTACAACTAAACTAATCTAAAAAAAATGACAGGCAGAGGCAGGCCACCCCGCAGGGGCTGTCGTGGTCGTGGTGCTGTGATTCCCTTTGGCCCAAGAATAATGCCCAGTGTTCAGGGGCCACGTACCCTGAACTCGAAAAGTTCTGAGGACATAGTTGACTGGCTAACACAGGACAGCCAATCTTCTACAGCTTCCGCTCGGAACCTTGACGCACCATCCTTCTCCAGCTCAGCTTTGGGCACCTCTCAAGTTACCACTCGCCCGCCTGCCGCCACCACCAACACTAGCACCACAGTTGCTTCACTTGATCTGTCAGAGGAGTTATTTACACATGAGTTGGAAGAAATGAGTGATGCGCAAACATTATTGCCAGAGGATGTAGATAAAAGGGATATGTCTCAGTCAGGCAGCATTACACACATGGATGTACGGTGTGATGATGATGATGTTGTACCCGCTGCTGCTTCCTTTGCTGAGTTGTCAGATACAAGTGAAGCCGTTGATGATGACGATGTGGATGTCACGTGGGTGCCCGCTCGAAGAGAAGAAGAACAGGGGGAAAGTTCAGATGGGGAGACAGAGAGGAGGAGGAGACGAGTTGGAAGGAGGGGTAGGTCGTCGCAAGGAGCTAGTGGCACAGTCAGACAGCATGTATCGGCACCCGGGGTCAGCCAGACAGCACGCCAATCAACGCATGCTGTTGCCACCACCAGAATGCCGCCATTGCAAAGCTCAGCAGTGTGGCATTTTTTTTGTGTGTCTGCCTCTGATAACAGCGATGCCATTTGCAACCTGTGCCAAAAGAAACTGAGTCGTGGGAAATCCAACACCCACCTAGGTACAACTGCTTTGCGAAGGCACATGATCTCACATCACAAACGCCTATGGGATCAACACATGATGACGAGTACAAGCAGCACACAAGCTCAAAGCCACCATCCTCCTCCTGGTCCAGCATCTTCAGCCACGCCAACCACTGCTGTCCTCCTTGCCCCCTCTCAACCATCTGACACTACGTCTCTCGCCTTGAGCAGTTCCTGCTCATCTGCCCACAGTCAGGTGTCTGTCAAGGACATGTTTGAGCGTAAGAAGCCAATGTCACAGAGTCACCCCCTTGCCCGGCGTCTGACAGCTGGCTTGTCGGAACTCTTAGCCCGCCAGCTTTTACCATACAAGCTGGTGGAGTCTGAGGCCTTCAAAAAATTTGTAGCTATTGGGACACCGCAGTGGAAGGTACCCGGCCGAAATTTCTTTTCACAAAAGGCAATCCCCAACCTCTACTCTATTGTGCAAAAGGAAGTCATGGCATGTCTGGCACACAGTGTTGGGGCAAGGGTCCATCTGACCACTGATACCTGGTCTGCAAAGCACGGTCAGGGCAGGTATATCACCTACACTGCTCATTGGGTAAACCTGCTGACGGCTGCCAAGCATGTAATGCGTGGCTCTGCAGAGGAGTTGGTGGTGACACCACCACGACTTGCAGGCAGGCCTGCTGTCACCTCCTCTACTCCTCCTACTCCATCCTCTTCGATAACCTCCTCGGCTGAGTCCTCTTCTGCTGCTGCGTCTTGCTCCACATCAACAGCACCCCCCCAGCTCCCCAGGGGCTATTCCACATCCCGGATACGACAGTGTCACGCTGTCTTGGGGTTGACTTGCCTGAAAGCAGAGAGTCACACCGGACCAGCACTCCTGTCCGCCCTGAACGCACAGGTGGATCAGTGGCTGACTCCGCACCAACTGGAGATCGGCAAAGTGGTGTGTGACAACGGAAGCAATTTGTTGGCGGCATTGAATTTGGGCAAGTTGACACATGTGCCGTGCATGGCACATGTGTTAAATCTGATTGTACAACGCTTTGTGCATAATTACCCAGACTTACAGGATGTCCTCAAGCAGGCCAGGAAGGTGTGTGGCCATTTCAGGCGTTCCTACACAGCCATGGCGCACTTTTCAGATATCCAGCGGCGAAACAACATGCCAGTGAGGCGCTTGATTTGCGACAGCCCGACACGTTGGAATTCAACACTCCTAATGTTCGACCGCCTGCTCCAACAAGAAAAAGCCGTCAACGAGTATTTGTATGACCGGGGTGCTAGGACAGCCTCTGCGCAGCTGGGAATTTTTTTGCCACGTTACTGGACGCTCATGCGCAATGCCTGTAGGCTCATGCGTCCTTTTGAGGAGGTGACAAACCTAGTCAGTCGCACTGAAGGCACCATCAGCGACATCATCCCATTTGTTTTCTTCCTGGAGCGTGCCCTGCGAAGAGTGCTGGATCAGGCCGTAGATGAGCGTGAAGAGGAAGAGGAAGAGTTGTGGTCACCATCACCACCACCAGAAACAGCCTTATCAGCATTGCTTGCTGGACCTGCGGCAACGCTGGAAGAGGAGTCTGAGGAAGAGGAGTCAGAGGAGGAATGTGGCTTTGAGGAGGAGGAGGAAGACCAACCACAGCAGGCATCCCAGGGTGCTCGTTGTCACCTATCTGGTACCCGTGGTGTTGTACGTGGCTGGGGGGAAGAACAGACCTTCAGTGAGATCAGTGAGGACGAGGAACAGGACATGAGTAGCTCGGCATCCAACCGTGCAAATGGGGTCTTTCATGCTGTCGTGCCTGTTGAGGGACCCTCGTATAAAAAGGCTGAAGGAGAACGACCTGTATTGGGTGGCCACGCTACTAGACCCCTGGTATAAGCAGAAAGTGCCAGAAATGTTACCGAATTACAGGAAGTCGGAAAGGATGCAGCAGTTCCAAAATAAATTAAAAAGTATGCTTTACACAGCGTATAAGGGTGATGTCACAGCACAACGGGAATCTAACAGGGGAAGAGGTGAAAGTAATCCTCCTCCTACCACGACCATGCCGGCAAGGACAGGACGCTTTACAGACGTATTGTTGATGGAGGACATGCGGAGCTTTTTAAGTCCTACGCATCGCCACAGCCCTTCGGGGTCCACCCTCAGAGAACGACTCGACCGACAGGTAGCAGACTACCTCGCCTTAACTGCAGATATCGACACTCTGAGGAGCGATGAACCCCTTGACTACTGGGTGTGCAGGCTTGACCTGTGGCCTGAGCTATCCCAATTTGCGATAGAACTTCTGGCCTGCCCCGCTTCAAGTGTCCTTTCAGAAAGGACCTTCAGTGCAGCAGGAGGTATTGTCACTGAGAAGAGAAGTCGCCTAGGTCAAAAAAGTCTAGATTACCTCACCTTTATTAAGATGAATGAAGCATGGATCCCGAAGGGACTGACAGTGGGCGATACATTTGACTAAAAAAGGCCTGATGAGATGAGCTGCCTTGGGCTAAAAATGGTCCACAAGCCGCAATGTTTTAGGGCACTTTCTGCCTGAAAAACATATTTTTTTCTGGCCGCTGCTACAGCAGTGGCTGCAACAATACCTAATTTTACAGGCATGTGTACATGCCTAATTTTTCTGGCCTCTGGTGCTGCACTGTGGCTGCAAAAAAAACAAACAAAAAAACACATACCTGTGTCAATTCCCCTTCGTGATCGTTACCTTGTTGTGGTGAAGGGGCTTGCGTATCACAATGAAGCGACCACCTCTATGAGTGTGTTGGCAATGGCGTTGTTGGCACACCCCAGATGGTAAGGTCGTTGCTTCATTGTGAACAGACCAAAAGCGATCGGCTTGATAATTTTGCATAGAAAAAACATAAATTTTCTTTGTGATCATCTAAGGTGATCATTAAAGCCTTGCGGTTGTGCAAATGGACTGTTTGCAGTTGTTTGCGGTGCGTTAAACGGGGAGTTTGGTCTGTCCGAGTTTGGTCTGTCACTGTGAAGCGGGCGTAACCCTTACACTACCTGATCGATACAACATCATACCTGATGTTTTAAAGCACGTTATTCCAAACACATTAGGAATGCTAGGTGATTTATGCCCTTTATGGATTAAAACCCGACTCTGCGTCAACTACGTAATTTTCCATGGGAGTTTTGCCATGGATCCCCCTCCGATATGCCACAGTCCAGGTGTTAGTCCCCTTGAAACAACTTTTCCATCACTATTGTGGCCAGAAAGAGTCCCTGTGGGTTTTAAAATTCGCCTGCCTATTGAAGTCTATGGCGGTTCGCCGGGTTCGCCCGTTCGCGAACATTTGCGGCAGTTCGCGTTCGCCGTTCGCGAACGGAAATTTTATGTTCGCGACATCACTATTACTGAACAGCTTACTGAGGAGGAACAGGAAGTGAGAAATTCAGACAAAGAAAACAAAGAAAAAAAATATTTAGAAGGGAAATCTAAGGAAAAGGTAAGTGAACCAACAATGCACGAGCTTAAAGGAACCTATTTAGAAAAAAAAATGAACCTTTACAACCCCTTTAAGGAACCCATAGCAACCTCTGGAGGATCCCTAAGTTTTCATGGAATTGTGGCAGAGAAAGGCTGCTCTGGGGTGAAAAGGTTGGGAAAGGCTGATCTATAGGATGGCCTTGCTGAGCTACTGTGTGAGAAAAGTAATTACAGGATAGGTTTCTTAATGAGTCTTGATTCAAACAGAATATAATCTGAGCTGAGGAAAACATGTCCGACCTTACTTCTAATTCACCATTTAATCTCAATTGGCTTTGTGACAAGGAATGTTGTACTAATATTGTGGTATTGAGCACAAATATATTTAACGTGATGCAGAAAGGCATGTTCCGTGCATGTTCCCACACCACATCAAAATCCACTACCTTTGCAATCTGCTGCTAGTGCCAATATATTGTTACCGTATATACTCGAGTATAGGCCGAATTTTTCAGCACATTTTTTTGTGCTGAAAATGCCCCCCTCGGCTTATACACAAGTATGTGTCCATCTTCAACTTTGTGCACCTTATCCCGGCCAGCTGTAGGTCTCCTGGACCCTAAACTTGGCACACATGTAGCCCCACTCTTCCTCTACAAGTGTGCAAAGTTTGTTGTCCGGGGGACCTACAGCCGGGGAGCACCGATTTTTCAAACCCGAGCACCCCTTCCATAGACTCCAATGTTAAACGATAATTTCTCTGGTTATTTTGGGGACCCGGTACCAGCCGGCTCTAGGTCTCCTGGACCCCAAACTTGGCACACATGTAGCCCCACTCTTCATCTACATGTGTGCAAAGTTTGTTGTCCAGGGGACCTATGGCCTGGGGAGCACCGATTTTTCAAAGCCGGGCACCCCTTCCATAGACTCCCATGTTAAAAGTCAGTCTATCTAGTCACACATCGCCGGAGATCAGGTAGGGAGATTGGACACAGTGGGGCATGGGCACAGTGACAGTGAGGCATGGGCACAGTGAGGCATGGGCACAGTGAGGCAAGGGCACAGTGAGGCATGGACACAGTGAGGCATGGACACAGTGAGGCAAAGTGAGGCACAGTGAGGCATGCAGATGGACACCCTAGGCTTATACTCGAGTCAATAAGTTTTCCCAGTTTTTTGTGGTAAAATTAGGTGCCTCGGCTTATATTCGGGTCGGCTTATACTCGAGTATATACGGTAATTGCACCCCAAATGCAGATCACAAATGCTGTGCATTAATGGGCACCAGCTCGCATGGTACTGCAGTATGAACCTTGCTTTGTGCACTGGTCCAAATCATTTGGTGGAGGGGGGATTATGGTGTGGGGTTGTTTGTCAGGGGTTGGGCTTGGCCACTTAGTTCCAGTGAATGGAACTCTTATGCCGCGTACACACGATCGGAATTTCCGACAAGAAAATTTCGATGTGAGCTTTTAGTCGGAAATTCCGACCGTGTGTAGGCTCCATCTGACTTTTTCTGTCGGAACAACAAATATCCGTTCTCGTAAATTCCGATCGTGTTCCGACTATTCCACGCATGCTCTGAATCAAGTACGAGACGAAAGCGCTCGGTCTGGTAAAACTAGCGTTCGTAATGGAGATAGCCCATTTGTCACGCTGTAACAGACTGAAAAGCACAAGGCTGAAAAGTGCGAATCGTCTCTCACCAAACTTCTACTAACACGACTGGTATTGAACTTTCGACTTCACGCCGGGAACCCTACTGCGCATCCGCGAGGCCCCGCTCCCCTCTCTTACTGGCCCGGCGGCCGAGGGAGGAGGAGGGAGCCCCGCGCTGATGTCACGGGCCGCGGCCCGGACTCCCGTAAGTGGGAAAGACAGGTATCCTTCCCCCCCCAAAGGTGCCAATTGTGGCACCGGAGGGGGGAGGAATCCGATGAGCAGACGTTCCAGTTTTGGGTGGAACTCCGCTTTACACCCTGTTCAAAATTATTATTCAAATTCTATTTCCCAAAGATTAAATATTTTGTTTTTCAGTTTAACTCATGGATGGCATTGTGTCTCAGGGCTCTTTTGATCACTGAAAACAATCTCGGACACCTGTGATAATTAGATTGCCAGGAGAGCCCAATAAAAGGAAAAAGTACTAGAGGAGGGTGTTCCACATTATTAAGCAGAGCACCATTTTCAAGCACTATGGGGAAGAAAAAGGATCTCTCTGCTGCCGAAGAGAGTGAAATAGTTCAATGCCTTGGACGAGGTATGAAAACATTAGATATTTCACGAAAACTTAAGTATGATCATCGCACTATTAAGAGATTTGTGGCTGATTCAGAGAACAGACGGGTTTCGTGCAGATAAAGGCACATTGAGGAAGATTTCTGCCAGATCCATGCATCGGATCAAGAGAGCAGCTGCTAAAACACCATTACATAGCAGCAAACAGATATTTGAAGCTGCTGGTGCCTCTGGAGCAGTGTTGCCAACCGTACGTTAATTTACGTACAGCACGTAAATTTAACCCCCTTTTTGGGGTGTCCGTAAGGTCCGTTATGGGCATCGGGTGCCCATAAAAAAGATGGCCGTGAGCCGACCATGCAACAGCGCATGCGCCGTTCCGAAGCCGGCCGGGCTCGGGAAAGTTCGTATGCGCTCGGCCGGGCGGCGCATGCGCAGTAACGTAATGGCGCCGCCCGGCGCCATTTTTGAATAGATCGGGAGTCTCGGCACTCGTCGGGACACTATGGTGGTCGCCCTATATAGGAGGACTCGGAGCCGAGCAGGCCAGCCAGGGTAAGGAGGAGAGTAAAACTGGGGGGGGGGGATATCAACTATAGGAGGACATCGCTGGGAGCCCAGGAAGGATAAAGGATCAGGTGTAGTCACAGATCCATTCACAAGATTATCCACTCTATCTCCTCCAGCCATGCATCTTCTATTAACCCCTTCACTGCACTGCAGCCCCCTGACAACATACAGTAATCAATGCACCATCCAATCCTAGTCTTGTCACTGAGCAGATCCTGGGTGCACAGTTACCCAGAATGACATCCATCCCCAGTCCTGTCACTGAGCAGATCCTGGGGACACTGCCCCCACAATAATCCATCTATCCATCCCCAGTCCTGTCACTGAGCAGATCCTGGGGACACTGCCCCCACAATGATCCATCCATCCCCAGTCCGGTCACTGAGCAGATCCTGGGGACACTGCGTCCCACAATGATCCATCCATCCCTACTTCTATCACTGAGCAGATCCTGGGAGTGTGTCATGTCCGCAGCCACTGTCCCCCTCCTGTGTCATGTCCGCAGTCACTGTCCCCCTCCTGTGTCATGTCCGCAGCCACTGTCCCCCTCCTGTGTCATGTCCGCAGCCACTGTCCCCCTCCTGTGTCATGTCCGCAGCCTCTGTCCCCCTCCTGTGTCATGTCCGCAGCCTCTGTGCCCCTCCTGTGTCATGTCCGCAGCCTCTGTCCCCCTCCTGTGTCATGTCCGCAGCCTCTGTCCCCATCCTGTGTCATGTCCGCAGCCTCTGTCCCCCTCCTGTGTCATGTCCGCAGCCTCTGTCCCCCTCCTGTGTCATGTCCGCAGCCTCTGTCCCCCTCCTGTGTCATGTCCGCAGCTTCTGTCCCCCTCCTGTGTCATGTCCGCAGCCTCTGTCCCCCTCCTGTGTCATGTCCGCAGCCTCTGTCCCCCTCCTGTGTCATGTCCGCAGCCTCTGTCCCCCTCCTGTGTCATGTCCGCAGCCTCTGTCCCCCTCCTGTGTCATGTCCGCAGCCTCTGTCCCCCTCCTATGTTATGTCCGCAGCCTCTGTTCCGCTCCTGTGTCATGTCCGCAGCCACCGTCCCCCTCCTGTGTCATGTTCGCAGCCTCTCTCCATCTCCTGCAGTATGTCCGCAGCCTTGCACTGTAAGGGGGAATCCTGTAGACTCTGATGTAAGAGGGAACTCTGTGCTGGCTGGGTTATAGTAACCTAACCTTCATGAAAATTGAGAAATACATTTTTTTACTTTTGTTTAACTTAAACACATTGATAATAGCATTAGCTATGTGTTTATAGTTCAAATATTGATATTTGCACTGTTTAGCACTAAAAGCAGTATTTTTTTGCAGTGCCAGTAAAAAATGTGGATCTGCCAGTAAATTTCATGTTTTTCTGCCAGTAAAAAAGAGGTGTTGTTCATAAATTTTGTTGTTCTGCCAGTAAATTTCACTTCGGGGGGTTGGCAACACTGCTCTGAAGTCCCACGGACATCAAGGTGTAGAGTCCTCCAGAGTCTTGCAACTGTGCATAAACCTTCCATTCGGCCACCACTAACCAATGCTCACAAGCAGAAACGGCTGCATTGGGCAGAAAAATGCATGGAGACTAATTTTCAAACAGTCCTGTTCACTGATGAGTGCCGTGCAACCCTGGATGGTCCAGATGGATGGAGTAGTGGATGGTTGGTGGACAGCCATCCGGTTCCAACAAGGCTGCAACGTTAGCAAGGCGGTGGTGGAGTCATGTTTTGGGCCGGAATCATGGGAAGAGAGCTGGACGACCCCTTTAGGGTCCCCGAAGGTGTAAAGATGACCTCTGCAAAGTATGTGGAGTTCCTGACTGGTACAGAAGGAAGAACTATGCTTTCAGAAATAAAATCATCTTTATGCATGACAATACACCATCTCATGCTGCAAAGAATACCTCTGCATCAATGGCTTCTATGGGGATAAAAGGAGAGAAAGTCATGGTGTGGCCTCCATCCTCCCCTGACCTCAATCCTTTGGAGCATCCTCAAGCAAAAGATCTATGAGGGTGGGAGGCAGTTTACATACAAACAGCAGCTCTGGGAGGCTATTCTGACATCTTTCAAACAAATTCAAGCAGAAACTGTCCAAAAACTCACAAGTTCAATGGATGCAAGACTTGTGAAGCTGCTATCAAATAAGGGGTCCTATGTTAAAATGTAACGTGACCTGTTAAAATGTTTAAAAAGTTAAAATGTTGTTCAAAGTTTGATTGAAATAGCTTTTGATTTCAGTAAATATGCTGCAAACACAACAAATGACAATTTTCAGTTCTTTACAACCTATAAAGTGTTTTGAATCGTACTGTGCGTAATAATTTGGAACAGTGCATAGCAGTGCATAACAGTGAAACTGTTATCATTAGGAGGTTTGTTCAATAAAATTTGAATTGTACTCTTAAAAGTTGATAACATGAGAATTATGCTGACTGTTGTTTACATCAATTATTTAGGTAAATAAGAAAAATATCATTGGCATAATAATTTGGAACAGAGTGTAAGGTGTCAGCATACCAAGACATTTTAGACAATTTCATGTACAGGCCAGTCAAGTTCCTTCACCCCAAACTCACTCATCCATGTCTTTATGGACCTTGATTTGTGCACTGGTGTGCAGTCATATTGGAACAGGAAGGAGCCATCCCCAAACTGTTCCCACAAAGTTGGGAGCATAAAATTGTCCAAAATGTCTTGGTACTTTTCCAATTTGTAGCAAATTTGCATTGCAAGTCTATAGCAAGAGCAAAGATGCAGTGGTGAGTCTACGCTACAGCAAGAGCTCTGCAAGTCTACAGCATGAAAATTCAGCCACAGTGACCCCTGTGGTGGGAGGACTATCGCACAACATAACTGAACCAGAAAAGGCATCAGACTTGCAGAATGTTTGCAAAGAAAGTTGATCTGGAGTCATGCAATGTGGACTTGCTGCAGTTGTGCAACAAACTTATGAAGCCTGGCAAGTATAGCAATAGCTTAGCAAGTCATTTTCAAACTTGCAGCACAATTGCTTCCTATCTGGGATGCATGTAAAGGCAGGCGTTCCGATACTAATATAGTTTATCTGATGATCTCCGACCCCCAGCTTGTGATGCAGAGGAAGAATTCCCAAACACGCCCACTGCAGTCTCCTTGCTCTCTAGGTACTTGTCTGCAAAAGGTTGCACCACGCTCCTATCTTGACGGACGTTGAAGGAACTCTCTATCGCCGCAATCGAGTGGATTTGAGAGTGGCAGAGCAGACTGATTCTCAGTATCCTGTTGATAGATCAGACTCACCCATTGACAGTGAGGCATGTACAGAGGGAATGCCTCATACCAACGGCAATGACAGTTCTGGGCAAGCAAGTATACCCGACAGCTGTCAAGCGCAGAGCATGCCAGTACGTGATGAGAGGAGCCCAGTAACTTCAGAAAGGGCTAAAGGAATCCTTGTACAAGGGCCAGTCTTCACCCGTAGTGGTAGATGTTCAAAACCACCTATGAGACTTAACCTGTAGAATGTGTTATTGCTTTGTCTGTTTTAAATTTCACAATGTTCATTTATTAACACTAAAAGGGGGAGATGTTATGGATGACATGTTTCTTTAAATGCAACTCTATGGTGCATCTCTGTTGTACTTCTTCCTGTGTTGTGTTTCCTGTTTCCTGCTGGTTCTTTCAGTAAACATGGCTTATGTACAGTAATGGTTTGTGCTGTCTCTCTACATATATCACAACAAACAGACTCACCTGGAAGAAATACAGTGGAACCTTGGATTACGAGCATAATCCGTTCCAGGAGAATGCTTGTAATCCAAAGCACTTGCATATCAAAGCGATTTTTCCCCATAGAAGCCAATGCAAACTAAAGCCTCGTACACACGATCGGATTATCCAACGGGAATTGTGTGATGACAGGCTGTTGTCGGAAAATCCAACCGTTTGTACGCCCCATCGGACAATTGTTGTTGGATTTTCCACGGACAAATGTGGGATAGCATGCTTTAAAATTGTCTGCCAACAATTGTGTGTTGTCGGATTATCCAATCGTGTGTACACAAGTCCGTCGGACAAAACTCCAAAGTACAAACACGCATGCTAAGAAGCAATGCTCACCATAACACAACATTAGCAGAAGTTGCCCAAAGGGTGGCGCTAAAGAGCTGAAAAACCACGTCGTTTTGTGTTTGTTGGCCGACAATTACCGTATTTATCGGCGTATAACACGCGCCGGCATATAACACGCACCCCAAGTTTAGGATGGAATTTTAAGAAAAAAACTTTTAGGAGGGAAGTTTAAGGAAAAAAACTTACATTTAAATGCAGCCTTGTCCATCATTGCAGCCTTGCCCAGTGTCCATCTGCAGCCTTGCCCAGTGTCCATCTGCAGCCTTGCCCAGTGTCCATCATTGCAGCCTTGCCCAGTGTCCATCTGCAGCCTTGCCCAGTGTCCATCTGCAGCCTTGCCCAGTGTCCATCTTGCAGCCTTGCCCAGTGTCCATCTGCAGCCTTGCCCAGTGTCCATCTTGCAGCCTTGCCCAGTGTCCATCTGCAGCCTTGCCCAGTGTCCATCTGCAGCCTTGCCCAGTGTCCATCTGCAGCCTTGCCCAGTGCCTTTGCAGCCTTGCCCAGTGCCTTTGCATTTTTTAAAATTGGCGCCGATTTGAGCGGAGAAGAGCGAGCGGAGCCGAGTGTACTTCGGCTAGACTCGGCTCTGCTCACAGTCAGGGGCGGGACTGCGAGAGGAGCCGAGACTAGCCAAAGTACACCCGGCTTTCTGTATTTCAGCGGGGAAATCAGTGGAGATGGGCGGGACTGCGAGAGGAGCCGAGTAAAGCCGAGTGTACTTCAGCTTTGTGTATCTCGGCTCCGCTCGCTCGTTTCAGCGGGGGATCGGCGTATAACACGCACCCACGATTTCCCCCTGATTTTAAGGGGAAAAAAGTGCGTGTTATATGCCGATAAATACGGTATTTGCCGTTTGTATGCAAGATAAGTTCACGGCCACCGCCCTTCGGACAAAAGTCCTACGCTTTGTCTGATGAAAATCCGATCGTGTGTACGAGGCTTAAGATAATTCGTTCTGCATTGACTTATATTGCATGCAATACCGCATGTGGCCAAAGATGGGGGGCACCGGAGAGACTTGGAAATACTCAGAGACCATTCGGATGCACTCAGAAACCCTCGGAAACACTCGGGAACGGAGTATTTCCAAGTATTTTCGAGTATTTCTGAACGGCTCAGAGTGCCCCCGGCGCCCCCGCACCTCTGGCCAAATGCAGTACTGCACAACGCAGAGACTTGAATCCTGCTCGTTTTGTGAGTCAACGCTCGCAAACCGAGTCAGTATTTAAAAAAAAAAAAAAAGAAAGCTTGTATTGCGAAACGCTCGTTAACCGCGTTACACGCAATCCGAGGTTCCGCTGTAGACGGAAAACATTCATTGCAGTAGATGCAACATGGAGAGAGGAACCGGCTAATTGAAAGAATTACAGCCGCAGCACAGGATGATATATGAATATCAGATCGGAGTGCATGGCTAAATGGTAACCAGGGATTTTTTTTTTTTTTTTCCGTAAACAGAGCAGCAATAACTTCATTGCTATTCTTATTAGGCATCCAATTAGATCGGAGAAGCATAATGTCCTCTACTGCTTAGTATATTTTTTTTGCTCCAACTGAGAACATCAGACATACTCCAATATCTTGGAAAACAAGCTTTTTTTGTTGTGTTTTTTTTTTTTTTGGGCATCCATGGCTGCTTATTAGTTGCTTTTTTTTTTTTTTTTAATGACAGAAACAGTTTGAACCCCTTTAAATATAAGCGGAGCGGAGGACACTACAAAGCAAACACATATATTTACCTTTCTATGATTACAGTGCCAATATCTTTAAATATATGCTAACATCTCGCTCCGCTCTCCCCGAGCCTCGCACTTCGATGTGTGCCATTCCTCACGAGCCGGGGGATTAATATACAATCTTGCAGCACAACGTCTGCTCAGTAAGTTATTTGTGTAATTTAAGGACTCACTAATGAGATATATTTTCATTTGTTGTGCAGCGTGCATTAATGATCCTTAAAAATCAAAACCGCATCTTTAAATTGCTTTTAAATTGCACTGGTAAAACCCGAGGCTATAAATTAAGCCCGTAGTTTATCTCCTTTTTTTTTATTATTATTTATTTATTTTATTTTCAAGTTGAAAAAGAAATTTATGTAAAATGAAAAGTCATTTGATTTAAGTGGAGTGGGCGATGTTACTCTGGTACGTTCAAATGAATAAAAAAAAAAAAAAAAAGGACAGTTTAGCAAACACTTTATTATTTTGTTCCTTATAGAAGAGAGCTGACCAGCAGATGGAGAAAATAAAATGTTACAGTAAAATCAGTCTGTAGATGCAGTAAAGCATGCTTGTTATACTCACTGTAGAACCTAAGGGGTTAATCCTCTTTATTGTGTAAAAAGGCTGTTTGATTCTGTTTTCTCTGATTCCCCCCCCCCCCCTTTTTTTTTGTAAAAGATTTATTCGATCTGAAGAGAAACCAGAGTATGATCCTCTCCTTCTTCCACTGTCCCCAAAGCATCTCCTGATAGAACAGAGTCTTGGGGACAAGCTGCACATGCTCAGTTTGGTGTGTAGTGCTAGAGCTTTTTTTTTTGTTTTTTTTTTATCGTGGGAGGGTCAGCACAGGGCCAATCAGCACCGTTCAGATAGAAGGTCAGCTGTCCTGCAGCCTCATAGGACAGTCAGAGCAGAATGAAAACTCCTCCTACAAGCCTTAACCAGACACTGATAGGAGTCACAAGACTGCTGTATACTGCTGATGAGAAAAGGTATTTAGCAGTTTATAATTACTAAAAATATAGCATTTCCATGTTCTGTGTACTGTGGGAGACCAGATACAGTAATACCTCGGATTGCGAGTAACACGGTTAACGAGCGTTTTCGCAATACAAGCTATTATTTTAAAAAAAATTCTCACTCGATTTGCGATTTGCAGGATTCAAGCCTCTGCGGTGTGCAGTACCGCATTTGGCCAGAGGTGTGGGGGCGCCGGTGACACTCTGAGCTGTTTGGAGTCGTTCGGATGCACTTGGAAATACTCAGAAACACTCCATCTTGAGTGCTTCCGAGCCTCTCTGAGGCTTTTCGAGTGCATCCGAGTGGCTCCGAACGGTCTCAGAGTATTTCTGAGTCTCTCTGGCGCTACCCCCACCTCTGGCCACATGCGGTACTGCATACAATAGAAGTCAACGTGGAACTAATTATCTTGGTTTCCATTGACTTCTATGGGGAAACTCGCTTTGGTATGCAAGTGTTTTGGATTATGAGCATTCTCCTGGAACAGATTATGCTCGTAATCCAAGGTTCCACTGTATAGTGAATGCAGGCTCCTGGGTTTAGTAACATTTTACCCCTTCCCTCCTGCGCTATAGCCAAAAGACGGCTACAGTGTGGGATTTCTTTGCCAGAAGGGCATACATCGACGTCCTCCCTTGATCGCGGTGCGCTGTCACGCGCTCTGGGTACGCTGAGTCCTCCGGACTCAACTGATCACAGATCAGGGTAAAGGATCAATCACAGCAGTCCTTTACCCTGTGATATCAGCTGTCTCCAATGCCAGCTGATTATTGAAGTAGACACAAGCCGGTTATCAGCTTTTGAAGAGCGCTGCTTGTGTTAAAGGGACATCAGTACTGATAATCCGAGCACTAATTATCAGTGTCCTGATTATCAGTGCAGTCCCAACATTGCCCACCAGTGGTGCCAATAAGTGCCCTCTTGTGCCTCCTCAATAGTGTCAGTTATCAGTGCCCTTCAGTGCTGCCTATCAGTGCCCTTCAGTGCTGCCTATCAGTGCTCATCAGTGCCGCCTCATAAGTGCACATCAGTGAAGCAGAAAAATTACCTGTTTGAAAAATGTTATTAGAAACTATAAAAAATTATCATTTTTTTTTTCAAAATTTTCTGATTTTTTTTCATTGGTTTAGCAAAAAAAAAAAAAACAGTGGTGAATAATTACCACCAAAAGAAAGCTTTATCTGTGTAAAAAAATGATAAAATATATACCGGTGTGTGTGTGTGTGTATATATATATATATATATATATATATATATATATATATATATATATATATAATATGGGTACAGTGTTGCACGACCGCCCAATTGTCATTCAAAGTGTGACAGCACTGAAAGCTGAAAATTGTCCTGGGCAGGAAGGGGGTGAAAGTGCCCGGTAGGCAAGTGGTTGATATGAGTGATGCCTTTGAGGGCTGGCAAGAAAAGCCAATGCATTTTGCAGAAAGATACTTAATGGTGCAGAGATAAGGCTTAGTACATTGGGTAAACCTCATGCTAGAGGTTTCCAAGTGATTGTAAACCTCTAACATGAAATGAACAAAGCATATCCCTCTATAGTGTGAATTTGTCCTAATTAGGAGCACTAAGTGTGATTACTGACTGCTGCCTCGTTCCTCTGCCATCAGCTTGAATCACTTCTCACAAGTTTTCCTAACATCAAGAGAAAAAAAGGTGACAGGGGAGGGAGCTCCAGCACACAGCCTGTGATTCACATTCTCAGCTCTGTTCATGTGTGCTGTGTGAAGAAGGGGGGGGTGTCTATTGCCTCCAATCAGCTCTTAGAGCTCTCCTCACTGAGCTCTGCAGAGTGTGACTTGAGCTCTCCGCCCCTTTTTTCTGATAGCTCAAATAAGCTTTATAAATTCTGCACTTTGAATGGATGTAGAGAAGAAGCAATAAACAGGTACAGCTTATGTATGAGTATAAGTTTCAGCTTTGTGTATCACTTGAGGCTAGTCACGTCATTCGGTATATGTAAAGGTTTACAACCACTTTAACTTTCTCTAGTTGGCACACTTAAATTACAACACCCATTTCCAATGTCCAGGAAGTTCTTTACTTCTATATTTAGCCATTGAGATCGCATGGGGTGGGGAATCTCCCCCTATAACCTTCTGTAATGTTAAAATTAGGATTCCCTTTCAAAAAACCATCTCCTTAGAAAACATTTGAACTGGCCTAGGGGGGAGGGAGACAATGCACTGCTTCCTCCATGTAGGGTTCCTGGTGACCATCATTAAAACTTAACGTACACTATATTGCCAAAAGTATTGGGACACCTGCCTTTACACGCACATGAGCTTTAATGGCATCCCAGTCTTAGTCTGTAGGGTTCAATATTGAGTTGGCCCACCCTTTGCAGCTATAACAGCATCAACTCTTCTGGGAAGGCCGTCCACAAGGTTTAGGAGTGTGCCTATGGGAATGTTTGACCATTCTTCCAGAAGGCATTTGTGAGGTCAGGTACTGATTTGGGCAAGAAGGCCTGGCTCACAGTCTCCACTCTAAAGCCTCGTACACACGGCCGATTTTCTCGTCAAGAAACGACAAGAAAACTGCTGGGAGAGCTTTCTTGCAGAGAAAACCGTCCGTGTGTACGCGGCTTTCAGGTTTCTCGTCAGGAAAACTGGCCAGAATCTCGACGAGAAAAATAAAGAACCTGCTCTCTATTTTCTCGTCGAGATTCTCGTCGGCCTGTTTCCCGACGAGAAACCCGAGAGTGTGTACACTTACTTGTCGCTGTGGAAACCCGCGCATGCTCGAAATGACTTTGACGCATGCGCGGTAGCTTCCTAGGCATAGGTAGGGTGGTAGCAAGATGGCGCCGGCGGCATCGAATGTGACGAGCGCACGCTCCTTGTAGTCGATGACGTCACCGCGTTCGTTCCATTCAAAAGAACGGCGGTTCTTTTGAATCGAGGGTGTGTACACTCGGCCGGGACAAGATTCTTGTCAAGAATCTCGTCAGGAAAAATGACGTGTTTTTTCCTGATGATATTATCGGCCGTGTGTACGAGGCTTAATTCATCTCACAGATGTTCTATCAGGTTGAGGTCAGGACTCTGTGCAGGCTAGTCATGTTCCTCCACCCCAAACTCGTTCATCCATGTCTTTATGGACCTTGCTTTGTGCACTGGTCCAAATCATTTGGTGGAGGGGGGATTGTGGTGTGGGGTTGTTTTCAGGGGTTGGGCTTGGCCCCTTAGTTCTAGTGAAGGGAACTCTTAAGGCGTCAGCATACCAAGATATTTTGGACAATTTCATGCCCCCAACTTTGTGGGAACAGTTTGGGGATGGCGCCTTCCTGTTCCAACATGACTGAGAACCTTCTGTAATTTTTTTCTAAACTACATACATTGTGAAATATTTTCGATAAATTGGAGGTGATTCTTGTTTTGTCAACAAAATACGTATTTCTCTTTAAGAATCGGAATATGTCAGAAGACTGCTCCTTTAAATTTCTCAGAAAAACATGTTGACTCTGTCGGAGTTCTTTTGATTGACAGACATTAAACTGTCTGTGGGTGTGAGCACATGTTGTGGCATACTATATCTTCATGCCTTTCTCTCCCCGTCATCTGATCTGTAAATCATTGCAATGCAGATATTGCAGAGGGGCTACCTTATGAATATACATGACTCCTTGAAGAAGAACTCCAAGCAAGCACAAAATTGAAGTCCTGAACATGCAACTCGTCACATTATTTTTGTATCATTGAGATCTGGGCAAATAAAAGTTGCATCAAAAATGCAATAATAAAACATTATTGCGCACTCATTCTTATGCCGCGTACACACGATCGGAAATTCCGACAAAAAAAATCGTGGACGGAATGTTGGCTCAAACTTGTGTTGCATACACACGGTCACACAAATCTTGTCGGAAATTCCAACCATCGAGAACGCGGTGACGTACAAGACGTACGACGAGCCGAGATCAATGAAGTTCAATAGTCAGTTCGGCTCTTCTGCTTGATTATGAGCATGCGTGTTTTTTTGCGCGTCGGAATTGCATACAGACGAGCGGATTTTCTGATAGAAACTTTTTTCGTCTGAAAAATAGAGAATCTGCTCTCAATCTTTTGTTGGCGGAAATTCCGACAGAAAAAGTCAGATGGAGCCTACACACGGTCGGAATTTCCGACAAAAAGCTCACATCGGACTTTTCTTGTCGGAATTTCCGATCGTGTGTACGCAGCATTAGACATTGGAAATCGACTACTGTCCCCATTCATCAAGGAATGGGTTGAGGAACTAAACTCCATTATGAGGATGGAAGATTTAACTGCTAGTCTACGGGATAGCTATTCACAATTTGTGCAACTATGTGTAGCGGGGTCCTCAAATAGATGGGATACACCTGGGCAATAGTGTGACCCAGGTGTATAATTGTGTTAGGATTCAGACCCCTTTTTATCTCGTGGAGGATTGGAGGATGTAATATTCTCCTTTGCCTGTGGGTGGCGAGGTACCCACAGGCTTCAGGTAGAATCATCTTCGCAGTGCTCCCTGTTTGTCCCTTCCCGGAGATGGTATGGCTGGGGCGGGGAACCCGCCGGGCCGTTGAAGGGAGGAGATAAAAGGGGGAGACGCCCTTACCACGCGGTCGTGGTCGTCGTCGTCGTCGGGCGGAGAAGGAGGTCCTCGGAGGAGGAGGGCTGCGGTCCCCACCCAGGGCCCTTAGGCCTGGGTGCGGGAGATCCAGGAGTCTGGTCCAGGTGCCCATGGCCTGGTCCGGAGTCATGTTGGCGTCCATCCCAGGCACCTTTAGCCTGGGGTGAGGTACTATTGAGGAGGCCTGGGGCCCAGTACCTTCGACTGGGTCCCGCTAGGGTGGACTGTCCGAGGGTCCCTGAGCGGAGGGACTCGTACCTGAGGTGAGGAGGCCGGGGAGGTTACCCACTGAAGACCCGGAGCAGCACCAACCCGGTGACGGTGGGCCTCTGGGAACTCTCTTGGGAGGACACATCCCCTGATAGGGGCCACAGCGTATCGAAGAGGGCTCCATTGCTGTTCATAGGGGTTGCTGGAAGAGACCCCATCTTTAGAACTTAAACTTTAGGAAGTGCCTCGATCTGCTCATCCCACCGTTGGAAAGGTTATAGGTCCCAACCAGTTTGCTGCAATAAGAACTGTTTATCGTGCTTTGCTATTGGAGTGCCAAATAAACAAGTGTTGGACCTTTCTTCGGTGTGTGAACTCCAGTTACTGGAAGCAAAGGGGAGGCGGGTGAGCTTGTGGTTACAGACTCAGTGCATTCACAGAACACACCGGCCCGAGGAAACATCAGGAAGTGGCCTTCACCTCCCTACTACAATGGGGAGGACATGGGCCGTGGCGCATCTCACTCTCACAACCCCTAGACATGAGTTGGTGTGTAAAACCGATAAAGAAGAAGAGAGGGTGAGGCCGCTACATATGGTTCACTTGGACTGACTTCTCTAGGTCTTCCAAACTTCAGCCATTCCTATGACGACACACTTCTAAATAGGGCGGCTATGGTGGGTGCCTGGTGGGCGGCACTGATGGGTGGCACTGAAGGGCACTGATAGGTGTTACTGATGGGCACTGATGGGCACTGGTAGGTGACACTGATGGGCACTGGTAGGTGACACCGATGGGCACTGGTAGGTGACAATGATGGGCAGCACTGTTGATGAGGCACTGATTGGTGACATTGATAGGTGGCACTGTGGGCACTGATAGGTGGCACTGTGGGCACTTGTAGGTGGCGCTGGTGGGCACTGGTAGGCGGCACTGTTGTGCACTGGTAGGTGGCACTGACAGGTGCACATGGGCACAGATCAGGACCGATGTCCCTCTGTCAGCCGCCGGTAATCTGCTTTTTTTTTCTCCTCAGGCTATCAACATGAGAAGCAAAAATAGCCGATTACCGGCTTTGTTTACATCACATGATCAGCTGTCATTGGCTGAGAGCTGATCATGTGGTAAGGGGTCGGGATCAACCCCTTACTCCGATCTGTGATCAGCCGAGTCTCATAGACTCGCTGATCACAGAGCAAGCCGCGCATGCCTTGCAGGGGGTGTGCAGGCCGCTCGAGCACGGGAGGATGTCTATTGACGGCCTCCCGGGAAAGTAGGTCCGCTCTGTAGCCGTCATTCAGCTTTAGCGCGGACGCGAAGTGGTTATAGTATAACTAAACTCTCTCAGTCATAATAAATCATTTTTACTTCTTATTCTGCTAGCATTCATAAATAGATAGGAAGTTCCATCATATTTACTTGTTTTACTTTTTTTTTCCACATATATATATATATTTATATCACCCACTCCCCAAGTGGAGGGCATGTGGCCTGGTATGGTTCAGGAGGGGGGCGCTCGCTCATCCCCCTTTTTCCTGACCTGCCGGGCTGCATGCTCAGATAAGGGTCTGGTATGGATTTCAGGGGGGGCACCATGCTGTTCTTTTTTTGGCCTGGGGTTTACCCTCAAAATTCATACCAGATCAAAGGGTCTAATATGGTCTTGGGGGGGGGGGGGACCTCATGACGTTTTTTTTTTTTTTTTTACATTTTGGCATTGGGTTCCCCCTCAAGATTCATACCAGACTTAAAGAGCCTGGTATGGATTTGGGGGGGGGGGGGGAACACCACACCATTTTCTGGGGGTATTTTACATTGCTAACATTGCATACACTTGTTGTCAGAGCACAAGTCACATGCCACAAGTCGGGTCAGTTAAGATGATGGTCCAACTTGAATGCGACTTCCATTCAAATCAATGGGATGAAATTGTGCACCCAAGTCTGACCAAAGTAGTGTGGGAACCTTTTTCAAAGGTAGACCCACACAAATCAGACCAGTTAACCACTTCAGCCCTGGAAGAATTTACCCCCTTCCTGACCAGAGCACGTTTTGTGATTCGGCACTGCGTCGTTTTAACTGACAATTGCGCGGTCGTGCGAGACGTGGCACCCCAACAAAATTGACATCTTTTTTTTTCCACAAATAGAGCTTTCTTTTAGTGGTATTCGATCACCTCTGTGATTTTTATTTTTTGCTCTCTTCCTCAGTTTAGGACGATATGTATTCTTCTACATATTTTTGGCAAAAAAAATCGTAATAAGCGTTTATTGATTGGTTTGCGCAAAAGTTATAGCGTCTACAAAATAGGGGATAGTTTTATGGCATTTTTATTATTATTGTTTTTTTACTAGTAATGGCAGCGATCTGAGATTTTTTTCATGACTGTAACATTTTAGCGGAAACATCGGACACTTTTGACGCTATTTTGGGACTATTGTCATTTATACAGCGATCAGTGCTATAAAAATGCACTGATTACTGTGTAAATGACACTGGCGAGGAAGGGGTTAAGTGTGTCCTAGGGAGTGATTCTAACTGTGGGGGGGCTGGGCTACAAGTGACACGACACTGATCACCGCTCCCGATGACAGGGAGCAGTAGATCACTGTCCTGTCACTAGGCAGAACAGGGAAATGCCCCGCTCTGCAGCTTCGTGACATGATCGCGGGACGTTGAGTCCGCAGTCCCAGCGGGCACGGTCATGGAGCCAATGTATATGTACAGGTGGCAGTCGGCAAGTGGTTAAGATGGCTCTCATAGGGAACCATTGATTTTGACATGTCATGCAACTTAAAGTTGAGGCATGTCGGGCCCCTTACAGTACACCTGTAAGGGGCCCGGGGGTCCGGGTGGCAACCCCCCTTTTTTTTTTTTCCTTTTTTTTTTTGTAAGGGGCCCGGAGGTCCCCAGGGCCCCGGATGGCAATTCCCCTTTTTTTTTTCTTTTTTTTATAAAAATATATATATTTCTTTACATTTTTTGGTATTTTTTTTTTTTTTTTTTTTTTTATTATTATTTTTATTTTATTTTTTTTGTAAGGGGTCCAGAGGTCCCCAGAGGCCTGGAGGTCCCCAGGGGCCCAGATGCCAACCCCCCCTTTTATTTTTTTTGTAAGAGACCCAGGGGCCCGGATGGCAACCCCCACTTTTTTTTAAAGTGGCCCAGGGGCCCTGAGGTCCCCAGGGCCCCGGATGGAAACCCCCCTTTTTTTTTTTTATAAAAAAAAAAATATTTTTATTTTATTTTATTTTAATTTTTTTTTGTAAGGGGCCCAGAGGTCCTTAGAGGCCCGGAGGTCCCCAAGGGCCCAGATGGCAACCCCAGACCTCAATAATCCCTGGCAGCAGCACCCCCCGCTTCTCAATTCGTGGCACCCCCCCCCCCGCTTCTCAATTTGCAGCGGAAGCACCCCCCCCGGTTCTCTTCTCCAGGGGGCCCATGCCTGAAAAGCTGGGTAAGGCATACCTCCCAACAGGCACGGATTCTGCGGGTTTCTCCCGCACAGGCCACAGGCCCCTCCTTCCCGCATTCCAGCGGGAGCTGTATTTTTCCCGCAGAGCAGGCACAGCAGGAAGTGGAGGAACTACGAGGTAGGTAACCCCCTCCCCCCGCGATAGGCGGCACCCACCCCATATCCCGCTCAACAACTTTCGTTTCGAGGACGAAAAAATCAAATAAAACTGTCCCGCGGCCCCCCCGCTCAACAACTTTCGATTGCAGGGGAGATCATCAATGTGATCATCATCAATCATCATCAATGGGACTTTTACAAGTTGGGAGGTATGTGTAAGGGGTCCCAAAATTCCTGATGGCGGCCCTGCATGTCGGACCAGTATGAACCGGCCCTAAGTGCAATCCATGGACTTTGTTCTATCAGAATAAATCAGGTCTGATAGAACAAACAACAGAGAGACTCCTGGCTATATCTATACAGGATGATTATTACACTGACATGTTCCTTAAAGGGTTAAATCCAAGAAAATCAATGTCCATGAATATCCAACATCAGATGGGTAATGTGTATTTGGGTTGAATATAATATAATGCATCTTGCTTGCTGCGGGCAAGTAGTACACTATAGCACTTGACTGTATTAAATCATAATCCATCTGACAAATGAAATGTTGTAACACAGTATTGAATGCAGCGTGTATCTCCATTCAGATGAATAACAGTTCTGTATGTCATAAGATCATATAGATGTAGAATAAGGTCTGTATAAACCATGCATGCTCAGTGATCCCGCCATAGATACTGCAGGCAAATTTTTTTTGGATTCAATAGACTATTGCAGGTGAGAGCAAATATATAATCACCGGACGCTTTATTGGGTACACCTTGCTTGTACCGGGTTGGACCCCCTCAGTGGCGGCTGGTGCTCAAAATTTTTGGGGGGGTGCAAACAAACATACAAAAAAAATCAATTGCATCCTCACTGTTCCCATCAATTGCTGCCACTGTGCCCATCAAACGCAGCCACTGTGCCCATCAAACACAGCCACTGTGCCATAAAATTGTCGCCACTGTGCCATGCCATCAAATGCAGCCACTGTGCCCATCAATTGTCGCCACTGTGCCATGCCATCAAACGCAGCCACTGTGTCATCAATTGTCGCCACTGTGCCCATCAATTGTTGCCACTGTCCAATGCCATCAATTGTCGCCACTGTGCCATGCCATTGTCGCCACTGTGCCCATCAATTGACGCCACTGTGCCATGCCAAACGCAGCCACTGTGCCATCAATTATCGCCACTGTGCCATGCCAAACGCAGCCTCTGTGCCATGCCATTGTCGCCACTGTGCCCATCAATTGTCGCCACTGTGCCATGCCATCAAACGCAGCCACTGTGCCATCAATTGTCGCCACTGTGCCCATCAATTGTTGCCACTGTGCCATGCCATCAATTCTCGCCACTGTGCCATGCCATTGTCACCACTGTGCCCATCAATTGTCGCCACTGTGCCATGCCAAACGCAGCCACTGTGCCATCAATTGTCGCCACTGTGCCATACCAAATGCAGCCACTGTGCCATGCCATCGTCGCCACTGTGCCCATTAATTGTCGCCACTCTGCCATGCCAAACGCAGCCACTGTGCCATGCCATTGTCACCACTGTGCCCATCAATCGTCGCCAATGTGCCATGCCAAATGCGGCCACTGTGCCATGTCATTGTCGCCACTGTGCCCATCAATTGCCGCCAGTTTGCCCCTAAAATGCCGCCAGATTGCCACCTGCCTGCCCGCCTGGCACTTACCTTTCTCGGTCAGCCATCCTCCTCCACGACCCCTCGATGTAAACCCGCCGTCGATGTTGCATAAGCCGATCAGGTTACCGGTAACCAGACCCTGTAAACCTTATTGGCTGAGATGCGTGTCAGTGTTAACCAAGGAATGCACCCCCCGTGCGTCCCCTGGTTAACTATTTGGAAGCTGATTACAGCCCACAGGCTGTAATCGGAAAGCCTATCAGAGCCGTTGGCTCTGATAGACACTTCCACAGCCAACCAGCTGCCGGTATTCAGATGGCCGGCGCTCGCCAGGGGGCCGGCCATCTGAATAGTGGGCGGCAGCGGCGACAATACATACATTCATGCCCTCCATGGACGCACCGCCACTGGACCCTCTTTTGCCCTCATTCTTCGTTGTGACATAGACATTCTGATATAAGATAGCAGTGGCACCATAAGCAAGGGGAGCAAAGTTTAAACTCCCTACCCAATGGAAAGGTATGTGTAATGTTTTTACTTTTACAGGCAGTTTTTTTTTCCTCCACAAGCATCAGAGTCACCACATAGTAACTGTATAGTTGTTTTCTATATGTAAACAAGACTACGATTCAATGTACACTATATTACCAAAAGTATTGGGACGCCGGCCTTTACACGCACATGAACTTTAATGGCATCATAGTCTTAGTCCGTAGGGTTCAATATTGAGTTGGCCCTCCCTTTGCCGCTATAACAGCTTCAACTCTTCTGGGAAGGCTGTCCACAAGGTTTAGGAGTGTGTCTATGGGAATGTTTGACCATTCTTTTTAGAAGTGTATTTGTGAGGTCAGGCACTGATATTGGATAAGAAGGCCTGGCTCGCAGTCTCCGCTCTAATTCATCCCAAAAGTGTTCTATCGGGTTGAGGTCAGGACTCTGTGCAGGCCAGTCAAGTTCCTCCACCCCAAACTCACTCATCCATGTCTTTTTTTGAACCTTGCTCAGTGCGCTGGTCCAAATCATTTGGTGGAGGGGGGATTATGGTGTGGGGTTGTTTTTCAGGGGTTGGGCTTGGTCCCCAAGTTCCAGTGAAGGAACCCTTAAGACGTCAGCATACCAAGACATTTTGGACAATTACATGCTTCCAACTTTGTGGGAAGAATTTGGGGCTGGCCCTTTCCTGTTCCAAAATGACTGCACACCAGTGCACAAAGCAAGGTCCATAAAGACATGGATGAGCGATTTTGGGGTAGAGGAACTTGACCAGCCTGCACAGAGTCCTGACCTCAACCTGATAGAACACCTTTGGGATGAATTAGAGCGGAGACTGCGAGCCAGGCCTTCTTGTCCAACATCAGTGCCTGACCTCACAAATGCGCTTCTGGAAGAATGGTCAAACATTCCCATAGACACTCCTAAACCTTGTGGACAGCCTTCCCAGAAGAGTTGAAGCTGTTATAGCTGCAAAGGGTGGGACAACTCAATATTGAACCCTACGGACTAAGACTGGGATGCCATTAAAGTTCATGTGCGTGTAAAGGCAGGCGTCCCAATATTTTTGGTAATATAGTGTATACTGTATATAAAATATTTTATAATTTATAAAGCTTGTCTGGTCATTCAGAAAACAGGAGGGGGCTGGAGAGCTGAAGTTACACACTGCAGAGCTCAGTGAGGAGAGCTCTGAGGGCTAATTGGTGGAAAGGAACACCCCCCCTCCCCCACCCTGCCTTCAAACAGCACACGGAAACAGAGCCGAGGCTGTCAATCACAGGCTGTGGGCTAAAGATCCCTCCCCGTCACCATTTCTGACAAGTTTTCCTTACACCAAGAGTAAAATAGTAAAAAGTACACCCTTCAGGGATACACAGGGATATGCTTTGTTCATACTTCATGTCTGAGGTTTACACCCCCTTCCGCTGTGTACTAATTCTAAGCCAGTGATTCGTAGGAGCATTAAAGCCAAAACAAGAAGATGACAGCCAGAACGGGGTCAGCGTTTTCTGAATTTTTCTCCGGACAGGTTTCCTTTAATTCTCCAATGATCTACATGTACACAAGCACAAAGTTCTCGAAATAAAACCCTTCCCAGCAAAGCAGACTGCTGTTACTATAGAAGCGGAGACACAGATCTATTCAGGCTCACTAATTAGCGCAACAATTGGTGTTCCCGAGAAGCGATGAGTCAGCGCGGTACTTTGTATAACTTTCTACACACAAACAATTCTTTTTTTCCCCCCTCCTGGAAATTTTCTTTAAATAAACACGGGAACCTCCCCTAAAGACTGTCTAACCAGCTGTCATCTGGTGTTGACTTGATTTCCCAGCCTACTCAATATTATTAAGGCGGATTGTTCCCACAATGTTCCTCAATCTCTCCAAAACCAAGTTCGTCATTTTTCCTCCCCCACGTGCCCGTTCCTCTCAGTGGCGGTGCTTCCATAAAGGGCGCAGGAGCGCCCCCCCACCCTCTCTCTCCTGTCACCCCTCTATCACCATAGATAGATTCATGCATTGCACTGATTAGAGCCGTGGCTTCCAAAATGGTCAACAGCGGGCGCAATGCTGTGCGTTCGCTGATTACTCAGTGTTGTGTTAGGGAAGCGAATACATCACTTTCCTAACACTGACCCGCCTCTCAGCCAATCAGGTGCTCGGCCGGGTCTGTTACCTGTCACCTGATTGGCTGAAACGACAGGTGCTGTGATTGGGCGCGGCCTATCAGGCGTCCAATCATAGGACAGAAGACATCGAGGAGGACACCGGACATCGCCGCCTGCCCTTGTCACCCGCTGCCCACCCGAGACAGGGTCAGTCCCGGGCAGACGGCAGGTGGGGGGCACAGTGGCAGCATTTGGGGCACAGTGGCAGCGATTAATGGGCACAGTGGCAGCATTTGGGGCACAGTGGCAGCGATTAATGGGCACAGTGGCAGCATTTGGGGCACAGTGGCAGCGATTAATGGGCACAGTGGCAGCGATTAATGGGCACAGTGGCAGCATTTGGGGCACAGTGGCAGCGATTAACTACTTCAGCACCGGGCCTATTCTGGCACTTCTCTCCTTCATGTAAATATCATATATTTTTTGCTATAAAATTACTTAGAACCCCCAAACATTATATATGTTTTTTTAGCAGACACCCTAGGGAATAAAATGGCGATCATTGCAACTTTTTTTCTCGCACAGTATTTGCACAATAAATTTTCAAACGCCTTTTTTTGGGGGGAAAAAAACGGTTTCATGAATTAAAAAATAACAAAACAGTAAAGTTAGCCCAATTATTTTGTATAATGTGAAAGATGTTGTTACGCTGAGTAAATAGATACCTAACATGTCACACTTTAAAATTGCGCACACTCATGGAATGACACCAAACTTCAGTACTTAAAAATCTCCATTGGCAACACTTTACATTTTTTTACACGTTACCATTTTCGCATTACAGAGGAGGTTTAATGCTAGAATTGTTGCACTCATTCTAATGCATGCAGCGATACCTCACATGTGTGGTTTGAATGGCGTTTACATATGTGGGCGGGACTTATGTGTGTGTTTGCTTCTGAGCGCAAGCTAACGGGGACAGGGGCGTTTATTTATTTTTTTATTTATTTTTTTACTTAATTTTTTTTTTTTTTTACACTTTTTTTTTTTTTTTTTGATCACTTTTATTCCTATTACAAGGAATGTAAACATCCCTTGTAATAGGAATCTATTGTGACAGGTCCTCTTTATGGAGAGATGCGGGATCAAGAAGACCCCACATCTCTCCTCCAGGCTGGAAAGCATGAGATCAGTAAAAAAAAAAATCACTGATCTCATGCTGACAGCCGAGATCACGGCTTTGTTTACATACGGGAACCCGGCGTGACGTCATAACGTTGCGCCTGGGCCTCCAACAGTCATAGAGATGACTGGTGACCATCTGGTCACCAGTCATCTCTATGCTTCCCATCCGGCGCCGGCCAATTTGTTCTCCTGGCCCCCGATGGCACGGAAGAGCCCGGAGAAGCACCGGATGGCGGCGGAATGGGGGGGCGTCCCCTCCCGCCGCCTATAAGAACGATCAAGTGGCGTAACTGCCGCTATGATTGTTTTTCTCGTGCACAGAATCGCCGGCTGAAAAGAATGATATCTGAATGATGCCTGCAGTTGCAGGCATCATTCAGATTTTACTGCACAAAGTCAAGGACGTCATTTGACGGTGAGCGGTAGGCAGGCGCGGGCTGGAGCGGGTGGCAAGGTGGAGATTTCCCCCCGGGCCGCTTCCATTATCTTTTAAAACGGCCGCAGTCTGCAGCGCTAGCTGTCTGTTGTTTTTTTTTCTTCAAAAGTCGGCCGCGGCGGCCGCCGATTGGCTGGCTGGCTGCTGCCTTCTGCACACGCACTGCATTGTGGGAGTTGTAGTTCGGCCGCGCTATATAGGTAATGAACCTATCAGCGCAGCAAACTACAACTCCCACGAGTCTCAGAGGCAGCCAGGCAGGTCATGTGGAACGTCAGGGGAGGGTCAGGGGGTACGAGTGGCGTCAAGAGCGTCACACTCGTGGGTTGGCTTGGGACTGGCTGCAGAGGAGAGACGTGATCTTATCACGGTGCAAGGCTAAAGTAAGTGTGAATGAGCCAGCCTCCCCCCCTCAGCCAGCCCCCCCCCCCCTCGGCCAGCCACACTCAGCCAGCCCCCCCCCGCCCTCGGCCAGCCACACTCAGCCAGCCCCCCCCCCTCTGCCAGCCACAGCCAGCATACTCAGCCCAGCACCCCCCTCCCCAGCCAGCATACTCAGCCCAGCACCCCCCTCCCCAGCCAGCATACTCAGCCCAGCACCCCACCCCCCCTCGGCCAGCCACAGCCAGCATACTCAGCCCAGCACCCCCCTCCCCAGCCAGCATACTCAGCCAGCACCCCCCTCCCCAGCCAGCATACTCAGCCCAGCACCCCCCTCCCCAGCCAGCATACTCAGCCCAGCACCCCCCTCCCCAGTCAGCATACTCAGCCCAGCACCCCCCTCCCCAGCCAGCATACTCAGCCCAGCACCCCCCTCCCCAGCCAGCATACTCAGCCCAGCACCCCCCTCCCCAGCCAGCATACTCAGCCCAGCACCCCCCCCTCGGCCAGCCATAGCCAGCATACTCAGCCCAGCACCCCCCTCCCCAGCCAGCATACTCAGCCAGCACCCCCCTCCCCAGCCAGCATACTCAGCCCAGCACCCCCCTCCCCAGCCAGCATACTCAGCCCAGCACCCCCCTCCCCAGCCAGCATACTCAGCCCAGCACCCCCCTCCCCAGCCAGCATACTCAGCCCAGCACCCCCCTCCCCAGCCAGCATACTCAGCCCAGCACCCCCCTCCCCAGCCAGCATACTCAGCCCAGCACCCCCCCCCCTCGGCCAGCCATAGCCAGCATACTCAGCCCAGCACCCCCCTCCCCAGCCAGCATACTCAGCCAGCACCCCCCTCCCCAGCCAGCATACTCAGCCCAGCACCCCCCTCCCCAGCCAGCATACTCAGCCCAGCACCCCCCTCCCCAGTCAGCATACTCAGCCCAGCACCCCCCCCCTCGGCCAGCCACAGCCAGCATACTCAGCCCAGCACCCCCCTCCCCAGCCAGCATACTCAGTCAGCACCCCCCCTACCCAGCCAGCATACTCAGCCATCACCCCAACCCCCCCCCGGCCAGCATACTCAGCCCAGCACCCCCCTCCCCAGCCAGCATACTCAGCCCAGCACCCCCCCCTCGGCCAGCCACAGCCAGCATACTCAGCCCAGCACCCCCCTCCCCAGCCAGCATACTCAGCCAGCACCCCCCTCCCCAGCCAGCATACTCAGCCCAGCACCCCCCCCTCGGCCAGCCACAGCCAGCATACTCAGCCCAGCACCCCCCTCCCCAGCCAGCATACTCAGCCAGCACCCCAACCCCCCCCCCCCGGCCAGCATACTCAGCCCAGCACCCCCCTCCCCAGCCAGCATACTCAGCCCAGCACCCCCCTCCCCAGCCAGCATACTCAGCCCAGCACCCCCCTCCCCAGCCAGCATACTCAGCCTAGCATATATTTTTTTAATGAAGTCGGCCAGATGCACGGCCGCATGCTGTGGCATTCTGGGACTTGTAGGCGGCAGGCTACACAAACGCCCTGTGATTGGCCGAATAGGGTCATGTGCGGTCGCACGCTGTGGAATTTTGGGACTTGTAGTCATGATCCGAGACTCGCATCATAAGTCATGATGCGACCCTCGCATCATGACTACAAGTCCCAGAATTCCACAGCGTGCGGCCGAACATGACCCTGTTCGGCCAATCACAGGGCATTTGTGTTGTGCGCGCCCTGTAAATGGATCGGCGGAGCTGGTCACGTGTGGATGCGGCCAAGCGGGGCTGGTCGTTACCACTTGCTGGAGTCCTGCCTCTCTGCGTGTTTCTGAGGTCTCTAAGTCTCATCTACCCCCCCTCTCTGTCAGCGCCCCTCCCCTAGCCTCCTCTCTGTCAACCCACCCCTCCTCTGTCAACCCACCCCTCCTCTGTCAGCCCACCCCCCATCTCAGCCCACCCCGTCACCCCTCCTCTGTCAGCCCACCCCTCCTCTGTCAGCCCACCCCTCCTCTGTCCGCTCACTCCCTCCTCTGTCAGCCCACCCCCGTCAGCCCTGCTCTGTCAGCCCACCCCTCCTCTATCAGCTCCCCTCTGTCAGTCCACCCCCCCCATGTCAGCTCACTCCTCCCTCTGTCAGCCCACCCCCTCTCTGTCAGCCACAGCAGGGAGCCAGGCCAGCCACCTGCAGCAGGGTGCACTGTGCCAGCCAGCCACCCACCCACTGACCCACAGCAGGGAGCCAGGCCAGCCACCTACCCACAGTAGGGTGCACCGTACAAGCCAGCCACTGACCCACAGCAGGGAGCCAGGCCAGCCACCAACAGCAGAGTGCACTGTGCCAGCCAGCCACCCACCCACCCACTGACCCACAGCAGGGAGCCAGGCCAGTCACCCACAGCAGGGTGCACAGTGCAAGCCACCCACTGACCCACAGCAGGGAGCCAGGCCAGTCACCCACAGCAGGGTGCACAGTGCAAGCCAGCCACTGACCCACAGAAGGGAGCCAGGCCAGTCACCCACAGCATGCTGCACCGTGCCAGCCAGCCACCGACCCACCCACTGACCCACGGCAGAGAGCCAGGCCAGCCACCAACAGCAGGGTGCCAGGCAGCCACCCACAAAAGCCAGCCACCCAGGGTGACCCACCCAGAGCAGGGCCAGGGTGCCAGCCACCCATGGTGACTCATCCACAGCAGGGCCAGGGTGCCAGCCAGCCACCCACGGTGACCCACCCACACCAGGAAACCAGCCAACCACCCACAGGAGCCAGCCAGCCATGGTGACCCACCCACAGCAGGGAGCCAGCCAGCCACCCACAGAAGCAAACCAGCCACGGTGACTATCCACAGCAGGATGCCAGCCAGCCACCCACGGTTACCCACCCACACCAGGGATCCAGCCAGCCACAGCAGGGTGCCAGGCAGCCACCAACAGGTGCCAGCTAGCCACCCACAGGAACCAGCCTCAGAGGATGCGGGAGCCAGCCACAGCTACAGCACCCATAGTTAAGGTAAGAGTAGTGCTAAAATTTTATTTCTACTTTGTGAGAGGTTGGGGCAGGGGTTAGAGTCATGGCACAAAGAGGGGGTCCCATTAGACTCTGTTGTAGTCCCTAATGGGGCCTGGAGGGGACACTTTCTAACAGACTGTCCATGGGACACTGTTAGAAAAAGACCCCCCTCCAGGTCCCATTAGACTCTGTTGTTAAACAGTGTTTTTTTTTTTTTTTAAAAGGTAGTACTTTGTACAAATTGAAGGGGCGGGGCCAGGGGTGGGTCATGATAGGGCCAGGAATGGGTCATGGGCAGGGCCTGACAGGGGGTCCTTGCTTTATTTGGTCTGGGGGCCCTGGGTGTTGTCAGTCTACCCCTGGGCAGCAAGGCGCGCCAGGGAGTTGGGACCCACATGACTGGCTTGGGCTGCAAGTTTACTTGACCCCAGGACAGGAGCATCACTTCACACCCCCAGGATCGGAGGAGGCCATGCAAGGACCTGCTGAGCTGGAACTGGCAAGGGCAGCTGCCATCACTGAGGTGAGAGACCCTGACACCCGCAGCTGAACCCCACATCCCATCTACCCCCCCCCCCCCCATACACCCTATTTACCCTGCCCCAGGCAAGTGCCCACCCAGTAACCTAAAAATCGCCCTCAACACTGTGGGTCCTGCTGGGAGCTGGCCATGGCCAGCAGGACCCACAGGTCTGTAGCCAGCAGGACCCCCAGGTGCACAGGCAGCTCCCAGCAGGACCCACATGTGTGGGTCCTGCTGGGAGCTGGCCACTGACCTGTGGGTCCTGCTGGCCACTGACCTGTGGGTCCTGCTGGCCACTAGCCTAGGGTGACCAGACATCCCCGCACTGAGGACACTGTCCCTGGACCAAGTCTGGCCAATTGGGAGCGGGTGCACCGCGAGATGGGGCAGTGGGAGGGCGCCCAGGGTCTGTGCCCATTGGGCTGCCTCGGAGGGGGAGCGTCACCAGATTTCACAGAGCGGGGATCTCCCACTTACCTGGCGGCCACTGTCATACAAAGTCGCGCCTCCTGGACTGGCTCTTATGATAGACAGCACACTGATGACTTCCATCATGGGAGTGGCCACGCTGGGCAAGTGGGAGATCTCCGCTCTGTGTAATCCGGCTGCTCTCCTCTCTAATCCCCATGCACTGAACAGACTGCGCTGATGGGCACTGGTGAGGCTGCGCTGATGGGCACTGGTGAGGCTGCGCTGATGGGCACTGGGGATGGTGAGCTTATTCAGTGGTTCAAAGGGCCACTTGACTGGACTTGCCCCCCAGGCTGCCAGCCCTCCCCTGGCGGTAGGGAAGTGGTTAATGGGCACAGTGGCAGCATTTGGGACACAGTGGCAGCGTTTAATGGCACAGTGACAGCTTTTGATGGCAAAGTGGCTGCATTTGGTACAGTGGCTGCGTTTGATGG
This sequence comes from Rana muscosa, assembly GCA_029206835.1. NCBI lineage: Eukaryota > Metazoa > Chordata > Amphibia > Anura > Ranidae > Rana > Rana muscosa. Next base: position 179,539,572 of record CM055119.1, on the reverse strand, counting down.
GCACAGTGAGGCTGCAATTGATGTTTTTTTTTCAAAATCTTTCAGTTTGTTTGCGCCCCACAAAACATTTTGAGCACCAGCCGCCACTGCTTCCTCTGATTTCTCTGTCAAGATCTATAGCACTACTATCAGCCCGTCCCAGCATGCCAGGGTTCTAAGGGCAAACCTGGACTATGAACTCTCCTTTCGGCCCCACATCCAATCACTGTCCAAAGCCTGCCGCCTCAACCTCCGCAACATCTCCAAATTATGTCCCTTTCTAACCAACGACACCACAAAGCTCCAAGTCCACTCCCTGGTCATCTTCCACCGTGACTACTGCAGCTCCCACCTCATTGGCTTACCTTTACATAGGCTATCCCCTATTTAGTCCATGATAAATGCTACTGTCAGGTTAATCCACCTTACCAACCGTTCAATGTCTGCTACTCCTCTCTGCCAATCCTTCAATTGGCTTCCACTCACCCAACAAATTAAATTCTAAATATTAACAATAACTTACAAAGCCATTCACAACTCGGCTCCCACCTACATCACTAACCTGGTCTCAAAATACCAACCTACTGGTTCTCTTTGTTCATCCCAAGACCTCCTGCTCTCTAGTTCCCTTGTCACCTCTTTCCATACTCACCCCTAGGACTTTTCCAGAGCCTCTCCCATCCTATGGAACTCCTTACTCCAATCTGTCTAACTATCTCCTACTCTGTTTGCTTTTAGACGATCTCTGAAAGCCCTCCTCTTCAGATGACCCGTACACACGACTGGTTTTCCCATCAGAAAAAGTCAGATGAGAGCTTTTCGTCGGGAATTCCGACCGTGTGTATGCTCCATCGGACTTTTCCCACAGGAAAACTGCCGGGGAAAAAAAAGAGAGCAGGATCTCTTTTTTCCCGTCAGGAAATATAATCCTAGCGGAAAAACTGTTCATCTGTATGCTTTTCCGACGCGCAAAAAAAACACGCATGCTTGGAAACAAATCGGCGCATGCTCAGAAGCATATAACTTCATTTTCTCGACTCATCGTAGTCTTTTACGTCACAGCGTTCTTGGCAGTCAAAAGTTCACCGAATTTTTGTGTGACCATGTGTATGCAAGGCAGGCTTGAGAGGAATTCCGTCGGGAAAAACATTTTTTTTTTTTCGACGGGAAAACCGCTCGTGTGTACGGGGCAAGAGAAGCCTATCCTGCCCCCACCTAACAACTGTACTTTTATTTTGTCCGGCAGCTTATCCCCCACAGTTACTACCCTTTGTATCACTTGACCCTCCCTCTTATGCCGCGTACACACGATCATTTTTCACGTCGTTAAAAATGCCATTTTTTAACTTGGGCATTAAAAATGATCGTGTGTAGGCGCTAGAGCATTTTTAACAACGTGAAAAATGGGCTAAAAAAATTTAGAACCTGCTCTATTTTTCACGTCGTTTTTCATGTTGTTTTTTTTCCCGTCGTGAAAAACGGTAGTGTGTATGCTTTTACGAGGGGAAAAAAAACACGCATGCTCAGAATCAAATATGAGACGGGAGCGCACGTTCTGGTAAAACAATTGTTCGTAATGGAGATAGCACATTCGTCACTCTGTAATGGACTGAAAAGCATGAGGCTGAAAAGCGCGAATCGTCGCTCAACAAACTTTACCAACATGAAGGGTGGCGCCATTCAAACGGAACTTCCCCTTTATAGTGCCGTTGTACGTGTTGTACGTCACTGCACTTTGCCGCGAGCATTTTTTTTAATGAACGTGTGTATGCAAGACAGGCTTGAGAGGAAACAAGAAAAATCACGTCGAGAAAAACGTCGTTTTTGAAAATGACATTAAAAACGATCGTGTGTACGCCGCATTAGATTGTGAGCTCTACCGAGCAGGGCCCTCTGGTTCCTCCTCTATTGAATTGTATTGTAAATGTACTGTCTGCCCTCATGTTGTAAGGTGCTGCACAAACTGTTGGCGCAATATAAATCCTGCATAATAATAATACTACTAATCAGGGCTTTTTTCAGCAGGAACGCGGGGGACACAGTTCCGGCACCTCTAGCTTTGAATGTATGTAATGGCAAGGGGTGCTGGGGTGTACTGGAGGGTCTATTGTTGCTGGAGGGGATCTATTGTTGTTGGGGGGGCTCCTATGCTACTGTGAGACAATCGTTGCTGGGAGACATCCGCTGTGGAGGGAGGGGTCTATTGTTGCTAGCTGTTCAGAGTCTATTGTTGCAGGGGGTGCTCCATTGTTGCTGGCTACAGGGGATCTATTTTACTTCCTATCATTAACAAATTACATACAGATTACTTAGCACCAAAAATTGATACTTGTTCCTGTATCTATTACTGAGAGGTGGGTAGGGGGTGAAACCAAGGAACGGTGCTCAGAGGTGGGTAGGGGGTGAAACCAAGGAATGGTGCTCGGAGGTGGGTAGGGGGTGGACACAAGAGGTGACTCGGAAGGAGGAAGTTCCTGCACCTATTCTCTGAGAAAAAAAGCCCTGCTACTAATAATAATAACAATAATAATGTTGGACAATCAAAAGGACTCGCTTAAAATGTTCATACCAAAGTCTAAAAACAGGTTCTGATCCATCATTACATTCTGAAATTACTTGTTTCTGTATCCATTACTGAGAGGTGGGTAGGGAGTGAAACCAAGGAACGGTGCTCAGAGGTGGGTATGGGGTGACACCAAGGAACGGTGCTCGGAGGTGGGTAGGGGGTGAAACCAAGGAATGGTGCTCGGAGGTAGGTAGGGGGTGGACACAAGAGGTGACTTGGAAGGAGGAAGTTCCTTCACCTATTCTCTGAGAAAAAAAGCCCTGCTACTAATAATAATAACAATAATAATAATGTTGGACAATCAAAAGGACTCGCTTAAAATGTTCATTACAAAGTCTAAAAACAGGTTCTGATCCATCATTACATTCTGAAATTACTTGTTCCTGTATCCATTACTGAGAGGTGGGTAGGGGGTGAAACCAAGGAACGGTGCTCAGAGGTGGGTAGGGGGTGAAACCAAGGAACGGTGCTTGGAGGTGGGTAGGGGGTGAAACCAAGGAAGAGTGCCCAGAGGTGGGTAGGGGGTGAAACCAAGGAACGGTGCTTGGAGGTGGGTAGGGAGTGGAACCAAGGAACGGTGCTCAGAGGTGGGTAGGGGGTGAAACCAAGGAACGGTGCTCGAAGGTGAGTAGGGGGTGAAACCAAAGAACGGTGCTCGGAGGTGAGTAGGGGATGAAACCAAGGAACGGTGCTCAGAGGTGGGTAGGGGGTGGAACCAAGGAACGGTGCTCAGAGGTGGGTAGGGGGTGAAACCAAGGAACGGTGCTCAGAGGTGGGTAGGGGGTGGAACCAAGGAACGGTGCTCGGAGGTGGGTAGGGGATAAAACCAAGGAACGGTGCTCAGAGGTGGGTAGGGGGTGAAACAAAGGAACGGTGCTCAGAGGTGGGTAGGGGGTGAAACAAAGGAACGGTGCTCGGAGGTGAGTAGGGGGTGAAACCAAGGAACGGTGCTCGGAGGTGGGTAGGGGATGAAACCAAGGAACGGTGCTCAGAGGTGGGTATGGGGTGAAACCAAGGAACGGTGCTCAGAGGTGGGTAGGGGGTGAAATCAAGGAACGGTGCTCGGAGGTGAGTAGGGGGTGAAACCAAGGAACGGTGCTCGGAGGTGGGTAGGGGATGAAACCAAGGAACGGTGCTCAGAGGTGGGTATGGGGTGAAACCAAGGAACGGTGCTCAGAGGTGGGTAGGGGGTGAAATCAAGGAACGGTGCTCGGAGGTGAGTAGGGGGTGAAACCAAGGAACGGTGCTCGGAGGTGAGTAGGGGGTGAAACCAAGGAACGGTGCTCGGAGGTGAGTAGGGGGTGAAACCAAGGAACGGTGCTCGGAGGTGGGTAGGGGATGAAACCAATGAATGGTGCTCAGAGGTGGGTAGGGGGTGAAACCAAGGAACGGTGCTCAGAGGTGGGTAGGGAGTGGAACCAAGGAACAGTGCTCAGAGGTGGGTAGGGGGTGAAACCAAGGAACGGTGCTCAGAGGTGGGTAGGGGGTGAAACCAAGGAACGGTGCTCGGAGGTGGGTAGGGGGTGGACACAAGAGGTGACTCGGAAGGAGGAAGGTCCTGCACCTATTCTATGAGAAAAAAAGCCCTGCTACTAATAATAATAACAATAATAGTGTTGGACAATCAAAATGACTCGCTTAAAATGTTCATACCAAAGTCTAAAAACAGGTTCTGATCCATCATTACATTCTGAAATTAGAAAGGACCATTCAAAATTCAATATAGTGTATGTGATGATCTAAAATGTCACTAAATGTTCCCTTTAAATTGTGCCCAATGAAAAATAGTCAAATGTAACATGGAGTCACGCAGGGATTGTAAGCACAGCTGTGTCTACTGGGCTCCCCACTGACATTTCCTGAACATAAACACGACATTCCGATAAACAGCCCAGCGACTCTTTCAGCCAAACAGACGCATTGGGATGTCTACAAAAAGGTGGCAGTGCGTAAGCATGGAAACAAAACCAGAGTTTTCAGTGACCTCTTTCTTTGTGCTTTATAGCCGGATTGTACGAGTGTTCTTCTGTCCTGTCTCTAATGTTTTAGGCTATAATTAGTTAAAAAAAAAAAAAAACGCCTTTTACAAGTAATACCCCGGAGAAACTCATCTACACCTATATAAACATATTGGTGTGTTGCTGTCAGTTTAGGTGTGTAAGCACTGATATGGTACACTAATTGATGCCCTGGAGAACAACTAAAATGATAACACTTCAGAGATACGAAGACCAAAGGATAAATTCAGCAATAGAAGTTATAACAGTACTCAGCACTTACAGCAATCACAGATAATTTACTAAAGGGTCAGAGTGGACTTTTATCAGCAACATACACAAAAAGCTATACTGCTGGCAAGAAACAGTGAGCATTGCCGTCTGATCTCTTTTCATTCTTATTCTCCAATTAAAGTGTAGCAAAGTCCTCTTTAGGCCTAATGGTGACCTCCAGAGTTAGGGAAAGCTGACATCCTTCTGTGCAGAGTGGGTTACAAGGCATTATGGGTGTAATGCAAGGTGGATTGATGGGCACCAGACACTTCTTGAATGCAAAGAGATTTATTGTCTCTTAAACAGAACTGTGGGAGAGAAGGATGGGGCCAGGACACCCTTAAGTAGATGCAATGTTAATTAGCAGACTCTGAGACTTCTATAGGTAGACAGCCATGCAGGGAAAGGTATCCAGCTAGACACCACGTCTGCATGAGTAGGACCGCTGTCTCCTATGGCAACAGTCTTGTAACAGTTTCTAACAAAGGCTGCAATGAACTCTTTCACTTCTTCTACAATCCTATTGTAGAACTTTACTCAACTGAGCTCCCAGTCTTTCACTAGACTTCCTGATCCACTTGCCACTGGATCCCCTGAGCTCTTCCAATCTTCTCACTCAGTATGTTCCTCAAGCGTCACCCCCGCTTCACCACTGGGTCCCTAGTTGGCACTCACAGATACTCCTCAAGCATCACCCACGCTGGCTTGCTTGGTCCCTGGCTTGGCACAGCTACTCAGCTACTCACTGTGGTCCCCGGTAACAAGGTGGATGGTCCCTTAGTGGCGACCGGTTCCCCCTCTACCTCCGACCGCGACATGTTCTCCGGCAGAACCATTACTTCTGGTTGGACTACAAGCCCTCAGTCCCAACCCTACGCTGCTTCTTGCTTCTGGATAGGCCCTCAGACAGCCTAGCAGCCAGATACCCCCCGGATAGGCCTCAGGTCTTTGGCCTAGCAACCCGGGGCAATACAACACACGTCCACCCAGACAGCCATCCAGGTGGCACAGAACCCCGATCACCTGACTCCACCCAAATAAATAGGCTCTCCCAGCAGGCCAAGGGATCCAAGAAAATCCCTGCCCATTGGCTGAGATACCCCAGATACCCCATTCATTCTTAGTCTGGTTTGAACCCCTGTCAGGTTTTCTTTTATTTTTGCTGTTGCTGTTGCTCGTGTCTCTGCTCCCTATTTATTCTCCATTGTCATCAAGAATGTGATAGGAAATTCCAAAATTTAAACAGGAATAATGTTCCAGTGACAACTATTTAAGAGGGAATTTTCCCTCACTTTGGAGAAAGTTAATTTCCTGTTGTGTAGCCGGAAAAATAAGTGTCTCCGTAGTGTCTCTGACCATGCTCTACTCGTGAAAAGTTGATTCGAACAAAAGATGGCCTGACACTATTGTCTAATTTTAGGGCAGGACCCCCATATACAGAGATGTGTACCACCTGGCTCTCCACATCTCCAGCTGTGATTGGGAATCCACATAATTTTTTTTTTTTAAATGTAGCCAGACTGTAATACCACCTGGTTAAGATTTTGTAATTACTTTCTTGTGCCCGTGAGGCAAGCCCATTCCCGGACATGATTGGGGAAATTTAGAAAGGTTCTCAAATGTCCCTCTGCAGTGTAGTTAGTTCCAGGGTACTGTAGAAATGACAAAGCTGAACATAGTAGAGCCATTGTCCATGATGTGGGCAAGAGGGGAAGGCCAATTTCCGAAGGGGTTTCAGACCCGTCGAGCCCGATGCGTGACGTTTGGGACTTGGTTGAGTCACCTGCCATTAAAGGAAATCTGTAACATTCATCCCAGAGAGTATCCCTACTCCCTCCTCTCCTACTCCTCTTACCGTTGGGGTCCCCCCAAGGTTCTGTCCTTGGACCTCTCCTATTCTCAATCTACACCTCCTCCCTGGGTCAGCTGATAGTCTTCCAAGGCTTCAACTACCATTTCTATACTGATGACACCCAAATCTATCTCTCTACCCTTCAGCTCACTCCATAAGTTTCCTCACACATCACTGATTTACTAACAGACATGATTAATTGGATGTCACACCACTTCCTCAAACTCAATCTATATAAAACCAAGCTCATAATATTTCCTCCTCCCTGTGCCCCTTCCCCTGACTTCTCTGTCAAGATCAATGGCACATGTATCAGTCCGTCCCCACATGCCAGGGTGCTAGGGGTAACACTGGACTCTGAACGGTCCTTTCAAGCACCACATCCAATCCCTGTCCAAATCATGCCACCTCAACCTCGGCAACATCTTCAGAATTTGACCCTTTTTAACCAATGATAGCACTAAGCTTCTAATTCACTCCCTGGTTATCTCTCGCCTCAACTACTGCAACTCCCTCCTCATTGGATTAACTTTACATAGGCTATCCCCCCCTTCAGTCCATCATGAATGCTGCTGCAAGATTCATCCAACTTACCAACCGTTCCGTGTCCTCCACTTCTCTCTGCCAATCCCTCCACTGGCTTCCACTCACCCAACAAATAAAATTCAAAGTACTAACAATAAATTACAAAGCCATCCTCAACTCTGCCCCCAACTACTTCACTAGCCTGGTCTCAATAGATCAATCAAGCCGCTCTCTTTAGTCCTCCCATAACCTCCTGCTCTTTAGCTCCCTTGTCACCACCTCCCATGCTTGGCTACAGGACTTCTTCCATCCTTTAGAACTCCCTACCCTAATCTGTCTGATTATCCCCTAATCTATCCATCTTTAGACGATCCCTGAAAACCCTTCTCTTTAACCACTTGCTTACGGGGCACTTAAACCCCCCTCCAGCCCAGACCAATTTCCAGCTTTCAGCGCTGATGCACTTTGAAGGACAATTGCGCGGTCATACAACACTGTACCCAAATGACATTTTTATCATTTTTTCCCCACAAATAGAGCTTTCTTTTGATGGTATTTGATCACCTCTGCTGTTTTTTTTTTTTGTTAAAAAAAATAAAAGAGCCAGAATTTTTTAAAAGAAAATTTATATATTTTTTATATTTTATTATAAAATTTTACAAACAGGTAATTTTTCTCCTTCATTGATGTACGCTGATGAGGCTGCACTGATGGGCACCAATAGACTGCCCTGATGGGCACCGATGGGCTGCACTGATGGGCTGCATTGATGGGCACCGATAAGGTGGCAAGGGTGGGCACTGATAGGCGGCACTGGTGGGCACTGATAGGTGGCACTGGTCGGCACTAAGAGGTGACAAAGAGGTGGCACTGATGGGTGGCACTGAAGGGCATTGATAGGTGGCACTGGTGGGCACTGAGCAGTGGCACTAATAGGTGGCACTGATAGCTGTCAGTGATGGGCACTGATAGCCACGAGTTATGGGCACTGATGGGTGGCAGTGATGGGCACTGATGGGTGGCAATGATGGGCACTGATCAGCACTGGTAGGTTACACTGATAGGCAACACTGCTAGGTGGTACTGATGAGGCACTGATTGGCACCACTGGTGGGCATTGATAGGTGGCATTCGTGGGCATTGATAGGTGGCACTCGTGGGCACTGTGGGCAGGTGGCACTGTCAGGTGGTAATTGTGGGCACAGTGATCGGCTTTTTTTTCTCTCACGCTGTCAGCGTGAGGAGAAAATAAAAAAAAGATTACCGAGCTTTTGTTTACATCACGTGATTAGCTGTCATTGGCTGACAGCTGATCGCGTGGTAAGGAGCCGGGATCGGCCCCTTACTCGGATCTGTGATCACCCGAGTCTCAGTGACTAGGTGATCACAGCGCGCGCGGGGAGGACATCTATTGACGGCCTCCCGGAAATTCAGGTCCACGCTGTAGCCATCATTCGGCTATAGCACGGACGCCAAGTGGTTAAAGAAGCCTATCCTGCTTCTAACTAATACAATGTTTTACTTTCTCTATCAGCTCATCCACCACAGCTATTACCTTTTGTATCAATTGACCCTTCCTCCTAGATTGTAAGCTCTAATGAGCAGAGCCCTCTGATTCCTCTTGTGCCAAACTGTAATGTACCTGTAATGTCTGCCTTCATTTTGTAAAGCGGTGCGCAAACTCTTGGTGCTATTTAAATCCTTTATAATAATAAAAAATAATAATAAAATCCCTAAATTCCCCACAATTGGGTTCAGGGGTCCCGGGCGCTCTAAGATCCCAAGAGTTCAGATAGCCCTGTCCTAGACTACCGGTAATAAAGAAAACAAGGGCATCAAGGTAGACGGCCAGTGAGTGATCTGTAGGGCGGAGTCAGAACAGTGGGACAGACGAAAGGAAGCGCTACTATTGTCAGGATCTCCGGGGAAGAAATTCTGCATTAAAGTAATAAAAAAAAAAAACTATTTGCTTCAGAAATCTGTTAACAGCATAATACCAAACATACTGAAAAAATGATTTTGGGTTTAATGTACAATTTACATTGTTACATAGGTTGAAAAAAGACACACGTTCCATTTAGTTCAACCAATAGAATTTAACCTTAAAATGTCACCTAACAGAAACCCCTGATTTTCCATAAATTAGTTAAAGTGGTTGTAAAGTGGTTGTAAAGCCTTACATATACCCAGTAAAGTGACTGGCCTCGGGTGATACACAGAGATTAAACAAATCCTCCTACATACATTGTACCTGTTCATCTGCAATCTTCTCTTCTCTACAGCCATTCAAAGTCCAGAATTTATAAAGCTTGTCTGAGCTGTCAGGAAAAAAGGGGGTGGTGAGCTGAAATTACACTCTGCAGAGTTCAGTGAGGAGAGCTCTGAGAGCTGATTGGAAGGAAAAGACACCCGCCCCCAGCTCACAGGAACAGAGCTGAGGCTATCAATCACAGGTTGTGTGCTGGAACTCCCTCCCCTGTCACCTTTTATTTTCTTGGTGTCAGGAAAACGTGTCAGAAGTGGTTAACACAGAGAGCAGAGGAACGAAGCAGCAGACAGAAAGGATTCTCTGGATTGAGACAAGTACACACTATAGGGTTAGGGTTTATGGTTAGGGTTTGGGGTTAGGGTTAAGGATTAGGGTTTAGAGTTAGGGTTAGGGTTAAGGGTTTGGGTTAGGGTTTGAATTTGGGTTTGGGGTTAGGGTTAAGGTTAGGGGTTAGGGGTAGGGTTTAGGTTTAGGGTTAGGGGTTAGGATTAGGGGTTACGGGTAGGGCTTAGGTTTAGGGTTTAGGGTTAGGGTTTAGGGTTAGGGTTTGGGGTTAGGGTTAAGGGCTTGGGGTTAGGGTTAGGGTTAAGGGTTTGGGTTAGGGTTAGGGTTAAGGGTTTGGGTTTGGGGTTAGGGTTAGGGGTAGGGTTTAGGGGTAGGGGTAGGGTTAGGGTTAAGGTTTAGGGTTAGGGTTAAGGGTTAGGGTTTGGGGTTAGGGTTAAGGATTAGGGTTTGGGGTTAGGGTTAAGGGTTAGGGTTTGGTTTAGGGGTTAGGGTTTCCCCTTGAAAAATAAGGCTAGGACTCAGGAATTGGAATAGGGACCTCCCCCATAGGTCAAATGTCAGAAGGTGGGTTCCCAGAGGTCAATGGTCACGAGGCGTGGCTGACCCACCCCCACCAAAGTGTACCGCCTACCCAAACTAAGTGCTTAGGTTAAATTCTATTGGTTGAACTAAATGGGATGTGTGTCTTTTTTCAACCTATGTAACAATGGAAATTCATATTTCATGTCTGAGGTTTACAACCACTTTAAGTATTTTGATCATATCAGATTCATAATAAATCTGTGAAAACAATACATTTCTTCTTCAAGGGCATATTTTTACATTTTTTTTTTGCCACCAGGACTACCGAAAAGGCAGGTTCCTGACACAAACCGAAATACTGAGACTTTAAAAAACCCTAATATACATTTCTAAGATTATTTTTACATTGAACCGATTCATATATGTCCAAAAAAAGAAACTTTGAAGAGATTTACTTTAAAGAACTTTTGTCACTAGTGGACTCCGCAGCTATGGAGTAAGTGACAAACACAATGGATGTGAAATCAAAAGAACTCTCCCGCAGCTACTTAAAACATTAACTTTTCTCTATTTTTCCTCCTCTTTCCGTCATTCCATCGAGATCTGCCTTCCAGTGCTGTGCCGCTACCTGGAATGTGAATGTGGAGACAGCAGGCCGCTTGGTGCCTATAAATGAAAGTCATCTTTCAAAGCTTCGGATAGTTTTATGCTCTGCACATAGAGACTAACAACGACGGAAAAATCTTTTAATTAAAACAAAATATTTCATCTGAGAAAGATGGAAAAAAAAGCTCATGAAAATTCAAAAGCTGAAAAGATTTAAAGTAGAACTCCAGTCTAAATAACGGAGGAAAAAATGTTGATAGGCTCCATGCAGCTCATCCATGATCTATGCGTGTATAGTGTGTATGTGTATACATAGAGTATATATACAGTTACTTGAAAAAGTATTTATACCCCTTGAAATTTTCCACATTTTGTCATGTTACAACCAAAAACGTAAATGTATTTTATTGGGATTTTATGTGATAGACCGACACAAAGTGGCACATAATTGTGAAGTGGAAGGAAAATGATAAATGGTTTTCAATTTTTTTTTACAAATAAATATCTGAAAAGTGTGGTGTACATTTGCATTCAGCCCCCTTTACTCTGATACCCCTAACTAAAATCTAGTGGAACCAATTGCCTTCAGAAGTCACCTAATTAGTAAATAGAGTCCACCTGTGTGTAATGTAATCTCAGTATAAATACAGCTGTTCTGTGTAGCCCTCAGAGGTTTGATAGAGAACCTTAGTAAACAAACAGCATCATGAAGGCCAAGGAACACACCAGACAGGTCAGGGATAAAGTTGTGGAGAAGTGTAAAGCAGGGTTAGGTTATAAAGAATATACCAAGCTTTGAATATCTCATTGAGCTCTGTTCAATCCATCATCCGAAAATGGAGAGTATGGCACAACTGCAAACCTACCAAGATGCGGCCAGACACCTAAACTGACAGGCCGGGCAAGGAGAGCATTCATCAGAGAAGCAGCTAAGAGGCCCATGATAACTCTGGAGGAGATGCAGAGATCCACAGCTCAGGTGGGAGAATCTGTCCACAGGACAACTATTAGTGTTGCACTCCAAAAATCTGGCCTTTATGGAAGAGTGACAAGAAGAAAGACATTGTTGAAAGAAAGCCATAAGAAGTCCATTTTGCAGTTTGCGAGAAGCCATGTAGGGGACACATGGGGGACACAGCAAACATATGGAAGAAGGTGCTCTGGTCAGATGAGACCAAAATTGAACTTTTTGGCCTAAAAGCAAAACGCTATGGGGTTGATTTACTAAAACTGGTGCACACAGAATCTGGTGCAGCTGTGCAGAGTAACCAATCAGCTTCTAGGTTTTATTGCCAAAGCTTAACTAAACAAGCTAAAGTTAGAAGCTGATTGGATACTAATCAGAGCTGGGCCAGATTCTTTGTGCAGCAGTTTTTGTAAATCTACCCCTATGTGTGGAGGAAAACTAAGACTGCACATCAACCTGAACACACCATCCCCACTATGAAACATGGTGGTGGCAGCATCATGTTGTGGGGATGCTTTTCTTCAGCAGGGACAAGGAGGAGAGAAGAAAAAAAAAGAAAGAAGGGAAAGAAGAGTAAGAAAGAAGGAAGGAAGGGGTAAAGAAAAAAGAAAGAAAGAAAATAAGAGGAAGGAAGGAAGGAAGAGAGGGAAGAAAGGAGAGGAGAGAGAAAAAAAGAAAGAAAGAAAGGAAAGAAGAGAAAGAAGGAAGGAAGGAGGAGCGAAGAAAAACAAAGAAAGAAAGAAGGAAGAGAAAGAGAGGGAATGAGGAGAAGAGGAAAAAAAACAAAAAAGAAAAAGAAAGAAAAGAAGAGGAAGAATAAAGGAAAGGAGGGAAGAAAGGAGAGGAGAGATGAAAAAAATATATAGGAAAGAACAGAAAGAATGAAGGAAGAGAGGGAAGGGAGGAAAGAGGAGAGGAGGAAAGAAAAAGGGAGAAAGGAAAGAAGGAAGGAAAAAAGGAAGGAGGAGAGGAGGAAAAAAAAAGAGAAGAAGGAAGGAAGATAGGGAAGGGAGGAAAGGGGAGAGGAGGGAAGAAAAAAAGAGAAATGAAAGAAGAGGAAGAAGAAAGTAAGAGAGGGAAGGTAGAAAGAAAGGAGAAAAAAGAAAGAAGAAAGGAGGAGAGGAGAAAAAAAACAAAAGAAAAGGGAAGAAGAGAAAAAGAGGGAAGAAAGGAGAGGAGACGAGAAAAGAAAGAGAAAGAAAGAAAAGAAAGAATAAAGGAAGAGAGGGAAGGAAGGAGGACATGAGAAAAGAAAAAGAAAGAAAGGAAAAAAGAGAAAGAAGGAAGGAAGAGCGAGAATGAAGGAAGGAGGAGAAAAGAAAAGGAGAGTAAGGAAAGAAGAGAAGGAAAGAAGGAAGTAAGGGAGGGAGGAAGGAGGAGAGGAGGGAAAAAAAACAAAAGAAAGGGAAGAGGCGGAAGAATGAAGAAAGAGGGAAGGAAGGAGGAGAGGAGAAAGAAAAAGAAAGAAAGAAAGGGAAGAAGGAAGAGACAGAGAAGGAAGAAAAGAAGGAAGAAGAGAGAAAGGGAAGGAGGAGAGGAGAAAAAAGAAAGAAGAGAAAGAAGGAATAGAGGGAAAGAAGGACGGAGGAGAGTAAATTAACAAAAAAAAAAAAAAACAACGAAAGGAAAGAAGAGAAGTAGGGAAGGAAGGAGGAGAGGAGATTGAAATATGTAAAGAAGTGTAAAGACACCTTTATGGTGCTGTATGTGGAGGATCCGATGTTAATAGAAGACAAGAGTATGTGAAATACATTCGGCGGGTATTATATATATATATTTAGTGTCTCGGTTTTGTATTTGGCTGTTTGTCTGCAGTTGCCCTTTAAGCCGATCTCCCGTTCTCTCTGTACGCAGTCTTTCATTCTTTCATGGTAAGAATTGCAGTAGAAGAGACTCTCCAATCTCAATTGTTCTGGGATTTTGGCAAGTCATCAGCAAGGCAACGACACTGATTAACCTATTCATGCTTACACGAGGATATTCATAATATGCACCCCGAGGACAGGTGCTGAGAACTCTGAAATTGAGAGGTTATTTGAAAGAGCTTCATTCTGCAAGCCAGCTTTATTGATGGATTCTTCTTCTCTCATTTCAGCTGATAGCAGAGAGTAGAAAAGACATGACTGTATTGACGTTCATGCTGTGTGGTCTCTCTATCACCACCACGAAAGAACCCAGAAACATCATTAGATGGGGAGGAAAGTCATACGGGGACCGCAGTCCTTTTAAAGCCACTTTATTTAAAGGAAATCTGTAGAGTGAGAAATATAAAAGCTGTCATTGCTGACCTCCTTCTGAGAATATAAGTGGCCTGACTGTCTCTGAATACATTCTGAGTCATTGATCTGGAACAAGCATGCAGATTAGAAAGTCAAAGTGAAGTCAGAACATCTGATCTGCACACTTGTTCCAGGACAGTGCCAAAGAAAGTAATGAAGTCACTAAATCAGCATGGCATCCGGGCAACTAGCATTTCAGCAATACCAGCCTCCATATTCTGCCAATATAGTTGTATTGAATTTTGTTCCTTAAGGGTAAGTTCACCTTTATAGAAAAATCTGCAAGATGAACTTACACAGGACCCCCTCCTCACCATGGACTCTCTTCCGAGATAAGGTGCATGCTGGCTACCCAGCATGCTCCTCTTGATCTTGCGCATGCGCATTGTAAGTTGGGCGTAGCGCTGACAGTTTGTAGATCTGCCTTTGATCGTGTCTTCCTGTTTTGAAAGAACGCAATGCTATCCTTCGGCGCTGCTCACTGGCTCCTGGGAAACGATGACACACATCTCCCAGGAGCACAGGCGCCACGGGATATGACGTAAATTGCCGCGGCCCCGGAAATTCGGCAGATTAGAAGGGACCCCATGGCAAAAATGCAGACAGCGTAAGTAAGAAAAAAAAAATGTTGTTGTTCATGCAGAAAGCTGCTGATTGATGTAAACATTATATTATGGGTGAAACTCCGCTTTAAGCTGGCTGTTGACAAATCTAAATTCGGCCGGTTCAGCAGGAACCAGCCAAATTGAATTCCATACATGGGCAGACTGGTTGTACTGAAGTCAATTTATCAAAATAAAATTGACCAGCCTTACAGGTCTCGTTCCTCCCCTGCTCTGTGAAAAGACTGGAAAAGCAACAGACCAATAAGCTCATCTTTCTGTCAATTCCCTCCTATCAGCAAGCCCCTTTCATAGCAGAACACCTCATTGGCTCCTTGTTCTGCTCCCTCTTCTTCCAATCTGAGCTCTGCTGTGATGGGATTGCAAGAGGCTGATTTCAGGTACCTACACTGCTTGCATTTAAAAACATACATTTATTGATGTGTTAAAATGACACTGAGCTCTGATTAAAAAAACAAACAAACATTCTATCCTTTTTCTCAGAGTGTTGTCGCTGCTCTGAGCCACATTTTCTGCTTGAGCTATTGAGCTCTGTATAAAACAGCACATAAGATACAGATAGACAGTAAAGCATGTGAAAAGGAGCCTAAAGCCCCTCCTGCAAATAAATAAAATACAAAATATTCCAATGCCATATTTCATATTTACAATTTGCCTTTATCATAATTACACAATAAAATATATACTGTACAAAATAAATAGGCCTTGTTCACACTGGTGGGACAATCGCTCCAACTTCAAAAACACAAGTCGTTTGACGTGTAAAAATTATTATTATTATACAGGATTTATATATTGCCGACAGTTTACGCAGCGCTTTACAAATTGAGGGTAGACAGTACAAATACAATACACTTTAATACAGGAGGAATCAGAGGGCCCTGCTCCTTAGAGCTTACAGTCTAAAAATCATTGTTTGCCTATAAGAGCTGTCTTAACTGGTCCGACTTGTGTTGTGCCGCGTACACACGATCGGAAATTCCGACAAGTAAAGTCTGATGTGAGCTTTTGGTGTGTAGACTCCATCGGAATTTTTCTGTTGGAACTTCCGTCAAGAAAAAATTGAGAGCTGGTTCTCAAATTTTCCAACGGGAAAAGTTCCCATTGGAAATTCCAATCGTCGGTATGCAATTTCGACGCGCAAAAAAACACACATGCTCAGAATCAAGAAGAAGAGCCAAACTGCCTATTGAACTTCATTGATCTCGGCTCGTCGTACGTCTTGTACGTCACCGCGTTCTTGACGGTCGGAATTTTCATCAGGATTTGTGTGACCGTGTGTATGCAAGCCAAGTTTGAGCGAAATTCCGTCGGAAAAACCATCCAAGGTTTTTTCCGACGGAATTTCCAATCGTGTGTACGCGGCATTAGTCCAACTTTTGAAAAGGTTCCTGCACTACTTTGGTGTGACTTGGGTCCGATTTCAGCCCATTGAATTTAATGGACGTTGCATCCATTGACATGCGACATATGTTTAGAGGCAATGTTAGTGTAGCCATGGCCCCTGAAGGGGTTGCTGAATCTTGTGGTTCACCCGTCATCCCGCCCAGCCCGACATCCATCTCTCAGTCATTCAAAGACACAGATCAGTCCATAGCTTTGTTTTGTTTTTGTTCTTTTTTTATTTGAGGGGATTAAACTTGGATGGGGATTTGGGAATTATGGGATGCCCAGGAATTTTCAGTGCAAACTTGCTTGGGTCTCCTATATAAACACTTTAGTACAGGGATATGCAAATAGCGGACCTCCAGCTGTTGCCAAACTACAAGTCCCATGAGGCATAGCGAGACTCTGACAGCAGCAAGCATGACACCCAGAGGCAGAGGCATGATGGGACTTGTAGTTTTGCAACAGCTGGAGGTCCGCTAATTGCATATCCATGCTTTAGTATATACACCTCAACCTTCTCTCCAGCACAAACACTTGCTGAACACCGTTCCTCCTCCAGCACTTCACTTGCTGCAGACTGTTACTCCTCCAGGCTAGCTAGCACCGCATGGGTAGGCCTGACATTGCTTTAGCCATAGGCGTGCGCACAGGATGTGCCAGGTGTGCCTGTGCACACCCTAATCACCCTGTGCTGGGCAGATTCCCTCTGTTGCCTGGCTGCGAGAAAGAGACTGGGGAATCTCTGTCCCAAGTCCCTTTCTTTGTCTCAAAGGTGAGACATCAGGGGCCTGTTTAGACCCCTGATATTTCACCAAAGCCCCCCAATGGGGCACCTAAAAAATTTGTAAAAAAAACAATAATAAAAATGATTGTATAAAACTATTATAAAAAAGAATGCAATTATAAAAATGTAATAATAAAAAAATAAAAACTACTGACATCAACCCCTACCCTACTGACATCATCCACTGCTCTACTGATGCCGTCCATTGCCCTATATATTTATACACACACAAGCATGTTTGTTTGAATTTTGGGGTGCACAACCTAATACAATAGGCTGCGCACACCTATGGCTTTAGCCAAGCCAATGCACTGCCTTTTGCGGGCAGGGACCTCAGGCCCCTGTGGCGTAGAAATAGTTCAGGTGCTAGTTATACTCTATTCGGCTACCACTCACAGATAGCTCTCTTCAGGTCCTGCCAGCCAGCCCGGCTGCAATGACCCCTTTCCACAGTCCTCTCTTCTGGTCCTGCACCCATCTCAAACAGCAATCTCCCAGTTCTCTCAGGCGTGCCTCCCCAGTCCTCCCGACTGTGCTCACTCACCAACCCTCCCGGCTGGGACCAGTAGTCCTCCCTGGAGTCTCTTAGAAGTGTTCTCTCCTGCTGTCCTTCCAGGATCTCGTCACTCCTCCTGGATGCACGTGAGCCCCAGCCCAAGGTCACCCCCCCTCAGACTAGGGGGCTCCCCGTGTGCCCTGACAGCTTCCACAATTTCTCACGCCAGCCCTTCCACCCGACAACTCCTCCCCAGCTGGGCTGACCCTAGGTATTTAAGGAGGCCTGCCCCCTGCCTGCCTGCCCCCTGCCAATCCAAGTTGGGAATTGGTCAAGGCTCCTTAAGATACCCCAGGCAGACCCACCTCTCCCCCCTCTCCTTCTAGCATTCTCAAGAAGGAAGAGGGAGTGACAGTGAAGTGATGCGGCCTATGAGTCACCAGCTGCTACCCTGAGCCATTCCCAGCCCAGAATGAAAACAAACAGACCTAGCAGCCAGCTAGCCCTGCCTGAATTTACCTACCCTGTGAACAAAAATCCTCACTCTAGCACCTACCTAACTAGAGGGTGCTACATTAGCAATGCAAAATGTGTTGAAAAAAAAAAAACGTGTGGGGTCCCCCCAAAATCCATACCAGGACCACAACTAACTTGCATTGCTCATTCCAAACTAAAGGAAATTAGTAGGAAAAGGAGAGGTTCAGGAGCTCAAGGGAGATGTTACAAGAAGGCAACAAAACACAGTTATGCCGTGTACACACGATCGAGTTTCACGGCGGTGAAAACACTGCCGTGAAACCTGACAGGAAAAACGAGGACCGGCTTGGTCCCCTACACACGGCCGGTTTTCATGACAGGTTTTCTCTTGGTCGAGAAAACCGGCCGTGTGTAGGCTCCCTAGCAGTGTTTCCCTATGGGAAAACTGCCGCGGGAAAAAAATGCAGCGATTCGCGACAAGAAAAATTAGAGCATGTTCTAATTTTTCTCATCGTGATTCTTGTCGTTTTTCTCATCGGGAAAAATGCTGGAGAGCCTACACACGGCCGTTTTTCTCGTCCAAGAGAAAAAATTTAATTTTTCCAGACAAGAAAAGTGATCGTGTGTACGCGGCATTAGAAGCAATTTCATGAAAAACAGATTACAGGACCATTAAGAAGCAAGGTCCATAAAGACTTGGATGAGCGAGTTTGGAGTGGAGGAACTTGACTGACCTGCACAGAGTCCTGACCTCAACCCGATAGAACACCTTTGGGAGGAATTAGAGCTGAGACTGCAAGCCAGGCCTTCTCATCCAGGGTTGCCAACTTTCAGTAATTCTATGAACAGTTTGTAAAATCCATACTTTTTGCATCTGTCCTTGAATGTCCATTACAGACATGTAGGCTGCATGTTCATAACTGACATTCATGGACAGATGCAACAATTATGGATTTTACACACTGTTTGTAAATTTACTGAAAGTTGGCAACCCTGCTCTCATCCAACATCAGTGCCTGACCTCACAAATGTGCTTCTGGAAGAATGGTCAAACATTCCCATAAACACACTCCTAAACCTTGTGGACAGCCTTCCCAGAAGAGTTGAAGCTGTTATAGCTGCAAAGGGTGGGACAACTCAATATTGAACCCTACAGACTAAGACTGGGATGCCAATACCTTTGGTAATATAGTGTATTGGATTTATTTATTTTTTAAACTAGTAATGGCGGCGATCAGTGACTTATAGCGGGACTGCAATATTGCGGCGGGAAATCGGACACTGACTTACACTTTTTAAAAATATACACTGTCACTGTACTAATAGCACTGTGTGGGAAGGGGTTACACATCAGGGGCGATCAAAGGGTTAACTGTGTGCCTAGCCAATGTTTTAGTGTTCTATGTGTTCTGCTTTTACTAGGGGGAGAGATAGAATTTGTTCCCTGCTTTGCAGAGACACATATTCTATCCCTACCCTCCTGTCAGAACGCCGATCTGCCTTGCTTACATAGGCAGACCGCCGTTCTGTGTCTTTCCTCATGATCGGCGGTGTTGGCGGACATCGAGGCCACAGTACCCACAGATCAGCTCCGGCTGTGTATAATGAATGGGCGCCCCCTACTCGGAAGTGTCAGATCACGTATGAATATATATATATATATGTGATCCGGCGCACAGGTGCCACCCTGTAGCAGTAAAACTGCTATAGGGTGGACCTGCACTGGTTAAAGTAGATGTAAGCCCTCGTTTTAATAATTTTTCATCCTTTGTTGCATCTGAGTGCTGCTGATCTCTTGGTGTCTCTTTCAACCGCCTTGTCTTTGTGCACTGCAGCGATGGTTGCATGGCATATCTCAGATCCGGTTTTCACCTGGTAACAGCAGTGGACCATGTCTGCCTATTGTGTGCTGAAAAACACCCCCGCCTAGTTCCCCTGAAAGCCCATGTGACAGGGTGACAATACAAGAGACAGGGCATTGTCACCCTATAATGTTTTTTTTCATGAACGTGTGTATGCAAGGCAGGCTTGAGAGGAATCACAACGATAAAAACTTCGTTTTTTTGCATGACATGAATAACGGTTGTGTGTACGCGGCATTAGGCTGGGTGGGTTCAGAATGAACTGGGCTCAGAGGGAGTGAAGGTAAATACTGCTGCCCAGCAAGTGCTGGATTAACCACTTCCCGACCGCACCATGTACAAAAGACGTCCACAGCGCGGTCGAGTTATCCTGAGTGGACGTCCCAGGGACGTCCTCACAGAATCTTGCTCCCGCGCGCCCCCTGGGGCGCGCTCCAGGATATGTCCGTGACCGCCGGGTCCGGAAGACCCGGCGCATCACGGATCACGGTAGATGGCCGCTAATCGCGGCCGTTTACCACGTGATCGCTCCGTCAAATGACGGAGCGATCACTTGTAAACAGACCGGCGTCATGTGATGACGCCGGTTCCTCCCTCCCCTCTCTGTACCGATCGGTACAGTGTGAGAGGAGAGGGGAGGGAGCGGATCATGTCCGCTCCCTCCCCCATGTCAGCTGTGGGCTGGATCTGTGACAATTGCAGTCACAGATCCAGCCATCCATCCATCCCTGCTCAGCCATCCCTGTGCAATACTCTGCCAATACTCTGCAATACACCCTGTGCAATACTCTGCAATACACCCTGTGCAATACTCTGCAATACACCCTGTGCAATACTCTGCAATACCCTGTGCAATACTCTGCAATACCCTGTGCAATACTCTGCAATACACCCTGCCAATACTCTGCAATACACCCTGCCAATACTCTGCAATACACCCTGCCAATACTCTGCAATACCCTGTGCAATACTCTGCAATACACCCTGTGCAATACTCTGCAATACCCTGTGCAATACCCTGCCCATACTCTGCCCATACTCTGCAATACCCTGTGCAATACCCTGTGCAATACCCTGTGCAATACCCTGCCCATACTGTGCAATACCCTGCCCATACTCTGCCCATACTGTGCAATACTCTGCCATATTCCGCAATACCCTGCCATACTCCACAATACTCCTCAATACCCTGCAATACTCCACAATACCCGGCAATACTCCACAATACCCGGCAATACTCCACAATACCCTGCAATACTCCACAGTACCCTGCAATACTCCACAATACCCTGCAATACTCCTCAATACCCTGCAATACTCCTCAATACCCTGCAATACCCGGCAATACTCCGCAATACCCGGCAATACCCCGCAATACCCCGCAATACTCGGCAATACTCGGCAATACCCGGCAATACTCGGCAATACTCCTCAATACCCGGCAATACTCCTCAATACCCGGCAATACTCCTCAATACCCGGCAATACTCCGCAATACCCGGCAATACTCTGCAATAACCACTTCCCGCCCGCCGGCCATCATATGACGTCCTTGACTTTGTGCGGAGATATCTGAATGATGGGAGCAGCTACAGGCATCATTCAGATATTCACTTTTTCAGCTGGCGATTCCCTACACCATAAGAACAATCATAGCGGCTGTTCCACCACTTGATCGCTCTTACGGAAGGTGAGAGGGGATGCCCCCCCTCCTGCTGCCCTCCGGTGCTTCTACCGACTCACCGCTACGATCAAAGCCAGGATTGTTTTTTTTTTTGTTTTTTTTTCAGGCTTCCCAGCCTAGAGGTGAGATGTGGGGTCTTATTGACCCCATATCTCACTGTAAAGAGGACCTGTCATGCCATATTCCTATTACAAGGGATGTTTACGTTCCTTGTAATAGGTATAAAAGTGATCAAAAAAAAATTTGGGGCGGAAAAACATGTCAAACTAAAATAAATAAAGTAAAATGAACAATAAAATATACATATTTTTTTTAAAGGGCCCCTGCCCCCGCGAGCTCGCATGCAGAAGTGAACGCATACGTAAGCCCAGCCCACATATGAAAACGGTGTTCAAACCACACATGTGAGGTATCGTTGCGAACGTTAGAGCGAGAGCAATAATTTTGGCCCTAGAACTCCTCTGTAACTCAAAACATGTAACCAGTAAAAATATTTAAAGCGTTGCCTATGGGGATTTTTAAGTAGCGAAGTTTGGCGCCATTCCACGAGCGTGTGCAATTTTGAAGGGTGACATGTTAGGTATCTATTTACTCGGCGTAACTTCATCTTTCACATTATGCAAAAACATTGGGCTAACTTTACTGTTTTTTTTTTTCTTTTAGGCACAAAACTGTTTTTTTCCGTAAAAAACGCGTTAGAAAATTTCTGCGCAAATACCGTGCAAGATAAAAAGTTGCAATGACCACCATTATATTCTTTAAGGTCTTTGCTAAAAAAACATATATAATGTTTTGGGGTTCTATGTAATTTTCTAGCAAACAAATGATGATTTTTACATGTAGGAGAGAAATGTCAGAATTGGCCTGGGTTCTCCAGAACGCCTGAAGGTGCTCCCTGCATGTTGGGCCTCTCTATGTGGCCACGCTGTGTAAAAGTCTCACACATGTGGTATCGCCATACTCGGGAGGAATAGCAGAATGTGTTTTGGGGTGTAATTTGTGGTATGCATATGCTGTGTGTGAGAAATAACCTGCTAATATGACAATTTTGTTGAAAAAAAAAAAAAGAAAAAAAAATCTTGATTTTTGCAAAGAATTGTGGGAAAAAATGACAACTTCAAAAAAACTCACAATGACTCTTTCTAAATACCTTGGAATGTCTTCTTTCCAAAAAGGGGTCATTTGGGGGGTATTTGTACTTTTCTGGCATGTTAGGGTCTCAAGAAATGAGATCGGCCGTCAGTACTTCAGGTGTGATCAATTTTCAGATATTGGCACCATAGCTTGTGGACTCTATAACTTTCACAAAGACCAAAAAATATCCACCAATTTGTACTTATTGCAAAATTTTATAACGGAAACAAAGAAAAATTCATTTTTTTACAAAATTTTCAGTCTTTTTTCTCTTATAGCGCAAAAAATAAAAAACCCAACAGTGATTAAATACCACCAAAAGAAAGCTCTATTTGTGT
This sequence comes from Rana muscosa, assembly GCA_029206835.1. Lineage (NCBI taxonomy): Eukaryota > Metazoa > Chordata > Amphibia > Anura > Ranidae > Rana > Rana muscosa. Next base: position 179,516,665 of record CM055119.1, on the reverse strand, counting down.
GAAAAAAAGGACAAACATTTCATATGGGTACAGTGTTGTATGACTGAGTAATTGTCATTCAAAATGTGAGAGCACCGAAAGCTGAAAATTCGTCTGGTTAGGAAGGGGGTTTAAGTGCCCAGTGGTCAAGTGGTTAAGCACTGTGAGGACAGTCAAAACATTAGTGCCCCCCCTGCAGGATTCTGGAGGTTTCTTGTGCACATGCTTTGGTGGGATAACATTGAACTAAGTAGTGTGCTTGTCAGCTGCTAGTTGAAGTTGATTGTGATGGAATCCGGACACCCTGACTGGGTATCCCTGCCAAGAAGCTGCTTCCCAATGCTCCTCAACACAAGATCAGTGAATCTGCACAACAGCAGTTTTGGAGTAAATCAGAATAAGAACTGTTTATTTGAAAAAGAATACAGGCTTTTTATACACTTGAGAAGAAGGTCACTCACCACATTAACAATGACCCAAATATTTACCCAACACACCACACAATGGTTTAGCTAACGAGGTACAGCTGACTCATGGCTAATCCCATCACAGAGGATCCTTAACCACTTAAGCCCCCGACCATTTGGCTGGCCAAAGACCAGAGCACTTTTTGCGATTCGGCACTGCGTTGCTTTAACTGACAATTGCACGTGCAACGTTGCACCCAAACAAAATTGAAGTTTTTTTTCCCCACAAATAGAGCTTTCTTTTGGTGGTATTTGATCACCTCTGCGGTTTTTATTTTTTGCGCTATAAACAAAAATAGAGCGACAATTTTGAAAAAAATATATATATTTTGTACTTTTTGATATAATAAATATCCCCAATTTTTTTTAAAAAAAAGCAAAATTTTCCACAGTTTAGGCCGATACGTATTCTTCTACATATTTTTGGTAAAAAAAAATCACAATACGTGTTTATTGATTGGTTTGTTATAAGTTATAGTGTCTACAAAATAGGGGATAGTTTTATAGCATTTTTATTATTATTATTTCTTTTACTAGTAATGGCGTCGATCTGCGATTTTTATCGTGACTGCGACTCTATGGTGGACACGTCGGACAATTTTGACACATTTTTGGGACCATTGTCATTTTTACAGCGATCAGTGCTATAAAAATGCACTGTTTACTGTGAAAATGACACTGGCAGGGAAGGGGTTAACCACTAGGTGGCGCCGAAGGGGTTAAGTGTGTCCTAGGGAGTGATTCTAACTGTTAGGGGGAGGAGCTACCAATGACACCTCACTGATCACTGTTCCCGATCACGGGGAACAGTAGATCAGTGACATGTCACTAGGCAGAACAGGGGAATGTCTTGTTTGCAAACACATCCCCCTGTTCTGCCTTTGCCGACCGCAATCGCGAGCGCGCTGGGCGGCAAATTTAAAGGGACGTACAGGTACGGCCATCTGCCTGCCCGTGCTAACGTGCAGACGTATATCTGCGTGCGCTGGTCGTTATGTGGTTAATTAACCACCTGGATGACTCAGATGTCTCATTGCAGGTCAGACTTGCCTGCTCCAAGCTCAGAAGGTACAATACACATTATCATAAGTAGAAACACAGAACACCTTCAGACAATAGCTTTTAGCACACATAACAATGGGTTAAAGACCCTTAGGAGGCACACTAGACCTACTTGCAATAAACACATTATAGCAGACAACCCCAGACAGGTGGCTTGCTGATGACATGAGCTTCTGCTATGAGTCCCACATAGGGTGACCACATTTCCAAACTACCATTCAGGGACACCCTCCCTTCCCAAAAATCAGCTTGTGCTGTAACGAATCACAGCACAGTGATTGGACACAAGAGGCGGGATTTATGATTTCTCCAATCACAAGCAGGGGGCGGGGATTGTGCTCCTCAAGGCATTCCCGGCCAGGACAAGTACTGTCAGTGAGTAAAGCGGTGATGTGGCGGCCTTTTTTGGGGGCATCAGATTGGCCCGGGGGGTGGCTGTGTCAGTTTCATTCCGGGACACTGTATTGTCCTGGTATGAATGTGCCCGGGACAGACCTGCAAAATTCGGAACTGTCCCGGGCAATCCAGGACACGCGGTCACCCTAGTCCCACAGTGTGAAGCAGTCCTTGCTGGAAATGTTACATACAGGGCCGTCGGAACAGGACAGGCAAACCAAGCAACTGCTTGGGGCCCCCAGCTGGCCTGGGGCCCCAGCAGAGCTGCCTCCCCTCCCGCGATTGGTGGCCCCCCCACCGGCGATTGGTGGCCCCCTCCTCCCGCAATTTGTCGGCCCCCTCCTCCCGCGATTGGCGGCCCCCCTCCCGCGATTGGCGGCCCCCCCCACCCGCGATTGGCGGCTCCCTCCTCCCACGATTTGGCGGCCCCCCTCCCGTGATTGGCGGCCCCCCCTCCCGCCAATGGCGGCCCCCCCACCCGTGATTGGCGCCCCCCCATCTGCGATTGGCAGCCCCCTCCTCCTGCGATTTGGCAGCCCCCCTCCCACGATTGGTGGCCCCCCTCCCCTCCCGCGATTGGCGGCCCTCCTCACCCGCGATTGGTGGCCACCTCCTCCCGCGATTTGGCGTCCCCCCACCCGCGATTGGCGGCCCCCTCCTCCCACGATTGGCGCCCCCCTCCCGCGATTGGCGGCCCCCCTCTCGCGATCGGCGTTGATGTCCCGCGTTAGCCCCCCCCTATCTGAATTTAAAAAAAAAGTAAAAAAATTGTGTAGCACCCCCCCGCTTGGGGGCCCCAAATTCTCAATCTGCTTGGGGCCCCCAAATTCCTTCAAACGGCCCTGGTTACATATAGGCCCTTAACATGACTCCCAGAGTCTGTGTGTCTTGGGGAGACATGGACTTGAATTCAAAGTAACATTACTCCAAGGGTCCCCAGGCATACGCCTCACAAAGAGTAGTGTTCCTGTAAAAGCCAGGGCCCATAGTCAGTAGGCAAGAGGCTAGCATTCAGTCCCCTCCAAAAGCCTCTGTCCCGGGTGAGTCTATCACAATGATCATCCCTACTGTACATTACACTGATGTAGGTTGCACCCACATTTCTTTACAAACTGACAGAGATGAGCTTTTAAGAGACAAACTCTTATATGAACCTGATGTCTATGATTTATGTACCAGTACTTTAAGTTTTTTTTTGGGTACCTTACATTAACCACTTGTCTACCGCCCACCGTCAAATGACGGCGGGCGGAAGACTCTCTTGTTCTGACGGGACGTCATATGACGTCCTGGCTTTAAAAGCAGCTAGGGGGCGCACGTGCGCACGCCGCGTCGCTGGGGACCTGATGCGCGTGCCCGGCGGCCGCGATGGCCGCCGGGCACCTGCGATTGCCCAGTAACCAAGCAGGACCGTGGATCTGTGTGTGTAAACACAGAGATCCACGTCCTGTCAGGGAGAGGAGACCGATGGTGTGTCCCTTGTACATAGGGACAACCATCGGTCACCTCCCCAAGTCAGTCCCCTCCCCCCCACTGTTAGAACACATCTAGGAAACACATTTAACCCCTTCCTCGCCCCCTAGTGTTAACCCCTTCCCTAACAGTCACATTTATACAGAAATCAGTGCATTTTTATAGCAGGGGTCGCTGTATAAATGAGAATGGTCCCAAAAATGTGTCAAAAGTGTCCGATGTGTCCGCCGCAATATCGCAGTCACGATAAAAATCGCAGATCGCCGCCATTACTAGTAAAAAAAAAAAAAAAAAATGCTATAAATCTATCCCCTATTTTGTATCTGCTATAACTTTTGCGCAAACCGATCAATAAACGCATATTGCAAATTTTTTTTACCAAAAATATGTAGAAGAATACGTATCGGCCTAAATTTTAAAAAAAATGGATATTTATTATAGCAAAAAGTAAAAAATATTGTGTTTTTTTTTCAAAACTGTCGCTCTTCTTTTGTTTATAGCGCAAAAAATTAAAAAAAACGCAGAGGTGATCAAATACCACCAAAAGAAAGCTCTATTTGTGGGAAAAAAAGGACATCGGACTGTTTTCATCGGTAAAACCGATCGTGTGTACAGGGTTTTAGAGTTTTTGGGGATTTTTTTTAACAAAAATATGCAGCAGAATACACATTGGCCTAAATTGATGAAGAAATTTTATTTTTTTTACATTTTTAATTGCATATGCTTTATAGCAGAAAGTAAAAAAATATGTTTTTTTTTTTTAAATTGTTGGTCTTTTTTTGTTTATAGAGCAAAAAATAAAAAATGCAGTGGTGATCAAGAACCACTAAAAGAAAGCTCTATTTGTAGGAAATTGTGGGACATAATTTTTATTTGTGTACAGTGTCGCACGACCACACAATTGTCAGTTAAAGTAATGCAGTGCCATATCGCAAAAAAAAAAAAAAAATGGCCTGGACAGGAAAGGGGGGTAAATCTTCCAAAGGTCAAATGGTTAATGGGCTATTTATTTTTACCTTGTTTTTTTTGGCTTTATGTATGATAAATGACAGACTTAGTGGAACTTCAGTTGTTTTTTTTTTTTTCATCCTTCCATCTATTAAATCTTCTGTCCTTGTTGTTGTTTTAACTTTGAATAGTAAAACATTTTTTTTCTGCCAGTAAACACCTTATACAGCCCACTTCCTCTTTCTTGTCTGGTCATTAGCCTCGGCTTATGACATCATGCACAGCTCTCTCTCTCACTCTTGTGAGAGTTTGCCAGGAATGGAGGGGGAGTGAGTCATAAGAGGGTCAATGAGAGCTGCAGAGCTGGAGGTGTGCCTCTGTGTATCTGTGTAAATCCAGGAAGTGAACAGGCAGCAGCTTCAGCTGCCCACAGTTAAAATGGCTGCAGCCAGACTCAGTGGAGGGAGATTTCTGCAGCATATTTGGCAAGTACAGGATCACAGTATATATAAAATATATAAATCTATCTATCTATCTATCTATCTATCTATCTATCTATCTATCTATCTATCTATCTATCTATCTATCTATCTATCTATCTCTCTATTTCTCTATTTCTCTCTCTATCTATTTATCTGTCTATCTGTCTATCTATCTATCTATCTATCTTATCTATCTTATCTATCTATCTATCTATCTATCTATCTATCTCTGTCTCTGGACTTCTTATTGTTGTTTTTATTAGGAATAATAGCTCTCTCTCTCTCTCTCTCTCTCTATCTAT